>CM066331.1:26478904-28878904 GCA_033807585.1 Hydrophis major
CAGAGAGACAGCAGCTCAGATCATGCTTTGCTCGCATAAGCATGAAACCAAAAGCACCAGCCTGAAGATGGCAAGTGGGACCTCATTGAAACGTTGACAAGATGCTCTCAATCTTACATGGGAAAAGACCCGAACATGCCAAGACCTGCATACCTATACCTGTGAAAATCTACGAATATATATATATATATATATATATATATATATATATATATATATATATATATATATATATATATATATATATATATTCTGAGGTTCTCGCGGGTATTTGTATGTGGATCTTTGGTTATTCGGGTTTTCTCCCGCGTAAGATTGGAAGTATCTAGTCTCATTCATCATCTTCAGGCTTTGAAATGTTGCCAAGATACTCTCAATCTTATACAGGAAAAGACCTGAATACGCCAAGACCTGCATACCTGTACCCTTGAATATCTACGAAAACATATATGTATATATGGTCAAAGTGTCAAAATGATTAATAGGATTAAAATCAGGTGACTTTTCTAATAATAAGTGACATGGAACCAAATGATTTATATTCCTGGAAGGATCTGTTAGGTTCCTATCATTTCCTATTGAGGACAACATAGTTGCCATTTGTGTCATAGGCCTGAGGGTGGGAAGGATGAAGAAAAGGAAACTGCCCTGCCCAAATAATCCATCTGCACAAAGCACATCCAAGGATCTCCACTGTGCTTTGGTAGCACAGACTCCAGGGAACAGGCAGGAAATAATTGGTATGAGCATTATTAACCACAAAGAATAAACAATAACACCCTCTGACAGCTTGGACCAGCTAAGCTCAGGTCTTGCCAATTTTTCCTTGAGAAGGTGGTGCAGGAGATTTGCTCTGCTGCTTTTGTATCCAGGCCTCTCATAACCTCTGTCATGAAATACAAATGGGTAGAATATGTGAGCTTTATGTCTATAGATATTCTCAATCATCCTGGCCATAGTTGTCCCAAAGGGGCTTTTTAAAAAGGCAATTGGACTTCCTTGGTTTTGCCTTTGAAATTATTTTGCTTCAATTCCAAGAAGCTGATTCAGTTCTCAGAGAACTCAGAGCACATTTTTTGGATGAGAAGCAAAACATTTTTGAAGAAAATAAATCAAGGAAGTCCTATTGCATTTTGGAAAAGCATCTTTGGTAGAATAGAGGTAAAGGTTCCCCTTGCACAAACATGCTAGTGGTTTCCGGCCCTAGGTGCTCATCTCCATTACAAAGCCGAAGAGCCAGTGCTGTCTGAAGACTTCTCCGTGGTCATGTGGCTGGCATGACTAAATGCCAAAGGTGCACGGAACATTGTTACCTTCCCACCAAAGTGGTCCTTATTTTTCGACTTGCATTTTTACATGCTTTTAAACTGCTAGTTGGCAGAAGCTGGGACAAGTAACTGAAGCTTACTCCATTATGTGGTGCTAGGGATTCAGACCGCCGAACTGCTGACCTTTCTGATTGACAAGCTCAGCATCTTAGCCACTGAGTCACCACATTCCCTATTTTGGGACAATATGGGAGTTTTATTTGAAGGATCAATCTTAACACGTTATATGCTATGGCATGAGTGGGAAAGACAAGGCTCTCCAAATGCTGCTAAACCTCAACATTTAGTATTTTTCATCACTAACCATGCTAGCTAGGCTCTTGTGATAGAAGATCCAGAGTTCTATACCCATTTTTCTGGAGACTCATAGCAGAAAGTGATCAGATTAATCAGAACCATAGGCAATGTCAACTGTAGGCAGTAAGAGTTACAACTATCTAAGGTTATTTCTTTATTTTTCTCAGGATTGTATTTTTTAAATACAAGAATGGATTGCTGCTTCCCACCATGTTGATTTTCTAAGAATACTTGTGTGGGTCCAGAAGCATGCTTGAAACTAAAAATAATGTTGAGGTTGGCATTCTATTTTGCAGCATGCCAATTCCAAATGATTCTAAATATAAGAAACTATATTTTTAATTGATACACCGAGTCTCATTGGTACCAACAGAAGGGCATAGAAACATCCCATTGTAAAATCAGTTCTAGAGCTTCAGTATCATTAACATTAGTTGTCCCTTCACTCTTTTTAGTGATGATGCCAAGGATCAAATTTAGTATTCCAGCATCTTGTGGTTCCTCCTTACAAGAACAATTCTCTATTGTTCTTGCCACTGGACATGCATACATTTGTTAAAGCTAAAGTCCTGGAAATAGATGGATGAATTGGAGATCCAGACTGTTGATTGTTTTTCATCTAGAGTTTTGTTTTTGCTATGGCTTAGCAAAATAACTTTAGAAGAACCCCTTTCCTTTAGCAATGTCCTTTAGCAATTATTGTCCTTTATCAATGTCCTTTAACATTTCTGTATCACACCTAACATTCTCTTCAGTGATCACATGTGTTTTGATGTTTTGATACTTGCAGGAAACCCCGAGGTTATAAGATAGGCTAGGAAGATGGAAAAAATCTTGGAAGAATCTTGACAAGAAAACCAATGGATATTTCAAAAGTGAACTCAACTCAAAGAAGATTCAAGAAGAATAAAAAGATTGCATAGGTCTCTATATTTCTTTGAGGGAAAATGAACATAAATGAAATTTATGAAAGGTAGGAAAAAAATGTTAAGGTTGGAAAAAATAATTACTAACAATACCGATTCCTCATTTTTAGTGATTAGGTGATAAAATCATTATATTTCAGCTTTATTTTAGGCATGTTTAAGATTACTGGAATATATAGAAGCAAAGCAGCTGCAGTTAGTCATGATTTAGACCAGAGATGGGCAGAAAATAGATTGGCATCTGCTAATAAATCTCTCTGAATGATTTTCAGTGGATCAGCACAGAGGTTTGACTTATTCTCAATTGTTTAACAAAAGCAGGAGGAATATGATTCCTCCAACCATACCCCACTCCCAATTATACTGCTGAAATGAAGAAAGCTGGAGTTAACCAGGAGCAAATTTTTACGGGGAAGGCCTGAGATTGCCATTCAATGTTGGAAATACAAAGAACAGCCTTGGAGTCAGAATTCTTTAATGCTTTTTTCATTCAGCTTTATATGGTACTTCCTGGAAGATCTTTTTTAATGGTGTATTCTGCACACTGTTGATTTTTTTGCACTGTGTTTCAGTGAAGTGGGAAATTGCTGCCACTGAACTAAGTAATTAGCTCAAGCACCAATGATGTTCCAAATGACCAAATTTAATTTGTTAATGGAGCATGTGGCCCAGAGTGCTGCTTCTAATAACCCTTATACAAGGGAAGAATTGGGAAAAAGTATCTGCCACGTATGAACTGGGAGCAAAGGTACAAGAAATGGACAGTGAGGGGTGAGGTAATTTGAATTATGGTGAACATTGGATGAAATCAAAGAGTTAAAAAAAGGAAGGAGACAAAAAATAATATAAACAGTTATAACAAAGCATTCTACAAAAACAGTTACAATAACCTGTTTTTCAGTACAGAGAAGCAAGTTCCTGATTAGTGAAGGAAAGTTAGAAAAGATTTTTACTTTGAAAAACTTGAGAATAAAATTACACCAAGGAGCCTCTCTAGCTTATTTATCTGAAGGGCTTCATAGCAGTGCAAAGAAGGCCAAAAGAGATCTGCAAGTAAGAGTTGTCTTTTAGGTCTCCATGTTCAAGGGCCATCTCAAGGCTGGTTAATTTTAGAAATTCATTGGCACAGCGGCTGCGTCAGATGAAAGATGGCAAACATAGTTTTGCTGTGTTCTCCTGTGTCACGATAGTTGGAAGTCCCACCTTGTTCAATTGCCTGCCTCCAGGATTTTCCTCTTCCATTCAGAAATGAAGAGACATTGGTCTCTTGCCATTATTCCCTTGTTGCTTTCTCTGTACTGTTAGGGATGGCTTTACATCGTCCACCTAGTGGCATGAAGAGTATTTGTAGTAAAGGATGTATTGCCATTCTTAGTGCTCCGCCATTAGCCAGCTAAAGAGTTTATGGGGAAAAGATAAGAACAACTGTAGGTCATCACCATGTAAATGCTGATCATAATCTGGGGATTTAAGCTAATGATTGTGTAGGATGGGTGCTCATTTGTTATTAGAGATGCTGGAATCGGTCAAAAACAAGGCTAAATAATAGTATCAATGTTGTTGTCAGTAGATGTCCCAGCCAGGCTAATTTCCCTGCTTGATTACCATGAACATTGGGTTAAAAATTAACAACCCTTATGTAGCACACAAGTCTTTCCAACATTCCAGAAAGTGCTCTTATCTTTCCATGTGTAGTGTTAAGTGTGGAGCATGAGTGCAAAGAGCCCGTGAAACAGTGAACTTCAACTCTTTATTTACATGATGTGACAGCTCAGCTCAATGGCTGCTATAGCCTTCCTTATATAGGCAACCTATTAACTATTCAACCAAGGAAAACCTGGGAGCGCTAGCTCCGTTGGCCAATGAGAACGGCTTGCTAATGGCCAATCAGATTCTCCTGAGTGGACCAATCTGATCTCGCCATTTAACAGCCAATCAGAAGTCCAGGGCCAGAACCTGCACTTGACTTCAAGCTCTAGATAACTTTATTAAACATTTATTCATTCACAACACCCCTTCCCCCTGGGTTCCGTTTACGGGGTGCGGTCATGTAGTCCTTGAGGTAGGACGGTTGTTTTGTTAGTCTTTTTGATTTTCGCTGTGCACCCGGTATTTGGCTGCACTCTTGTTGAGGTAGGGCGTTGTTTGGTGAAAGGGGTGCCTCTGATTCTGAGTTCACGTTTTCATTGTCACCAACATCTTCGGTATCACCGTGAGGTGAACTCACTCCCATCCCTGATTCCTGTTCTCGCGTTTCCGTTCCGCTATCGTTTCCTTCAAAAATTGAAGTTCATCTTCCTCTGTATCTCCCCCCCCCTCAGTTTGGTTATTAGGGGATTTGGAGATGCGTGACTGCAGCCTTGATCGTAGTTGATCGATATTGTGCTTCCAAAGTCTATCATCAGGGCATTGTACAAGGTATGATCTCGGCCGGTTACACAGACCACAGTCGCTTCTACCCATAATGGATTGCCCGATAAATTTTTAGCGAACACCAAATCGCCTACCTGGAAGGTACGGCAACAGCCGCTGGATCCGAGTGGTTTTTCCGGTTCGTACACTGGGTGTGACCGGTCGAAGTGGGAGCGGAGCTTTCGTCCCATTAGCAGCTTGGCGGGAGTTTTGTTGGTGATGCTGTGTGGAGTGATATGCTGTAAAAAGAGGATTTGGTTTATCTTCTCTTCGATGTTGTCATAGTCCACTTTCTGTAGCGTTTTCTTGACGAATTGTACCATGCGCTCGGCCCTTCCATTGGCCGCAGGATGCACAGGTGAAGTGAGCGCATGTCAAATACCGCTGTCTGCCAGGTACTGCTCAAAGAACAGCGCGGTAAATTGGGTCCCGTTGTCGGATACCAGAACATCTGGTAATCCGTGGGTTGCAAACAGTCTTTCTAGTTTTTTAATGACCGCTACGGTTGTCGTGTTCCTCATTCAGTGGATTTCGAGCCAGTTCAAGTAGGCATATACGGTTAACAAGAAGGTGTGGCCTTTGGTCGGCCCAGCAAAATCTCGATGGATATGGGACCAGGGTCCCCGTGGTGTCTCCCATTCGGTTGGGATTGCCTTTGGTGGAGCGTTGCTTACTTCCTGGCATCTATGACAAGTTTTGACCCACGTCTCGATTTGCTTGTTGATGCCTGGCCACCACGCGTAGCTTCGTGCGAGGGCCTTCATGCACATGATGCCGGGGTGGCCATCGTGCAAGGTTCTTAGTAGTGCTTGTTGGAGTCGTTCTGGGATAACGACTCTATCGCCCCAGATGATGCAGCCCTTTTGAGAAAACAACTCTGTTTGTCGACTTTTGAATGGTGCAAAGTCGTCTGATACTTGGTCCAATGGCCATCTGCGTTCCACCCACGTGAGGACTTGTGCTAAGGCGGGGTCGCGTTTTGTTTCTCTTGCGATATCACGGGCAGTTAATGGCGGTGCATGAAGTGTCTCGATCTGCAATGTTGTCATTGTTGGCACGGGGTCGTCAATAGTCTCTGGAAGCGGTGCTCGGCTCAACGTGTCGGCGTGGGGAATAGCTTTCCCAGGGCGGTATTGCAGCTGATAATTATAAGCAGCCAAGAATTCTGACCAGCGAGTCATCCTGGGAGATAATATATAGGGGGTTGGCTTATCCCCAGCTATTATTCCCAGCAAAGGTTTGTGGTCAGTCACTATAGTAAAAGCCTAGCTGTACACGTACTCATGAAATCTTTTGACAGCCGATACAATTGCAAGGGCTTCTTTATCAATCTGGCTATAATTTTGCTCAGTTTCCGAGAGTGTCTTTGAAAAATAGGCAACAGGGGCTTCGCTACTGTTAGGCAATACATGGCTCAAAATGGCGCCCACTCCGAAAGGCGATGCATCACATGTGATATTTAACGGTAAGGTTTCATTGTACTGCATTAGTACAGCGTCAGAAGTCAGTAGTTTTTTCACATTACGAAACACCTGCTCTTCTCTATGACCCCATACCCAAAGTGCTTTTTTGTCTAGTAGACGATGTAAAGGTTCAGCGACAGTCACCTTGTGCGGCAAGAATACATTATAAAAATTGATGAGGCCTAGAAACGCCTTGAGGTCGGCCTTATTCCGGGGTCTGGGAGTATTTTTTTATTGCTCTCAATTTGCTACCTGTAGGGTGAATGCCCTGACTGTCAATTAAGTACCCTAAAAATTTGACACGATCTGTACACAGCTTACACTTATTTTTCTTGACTTTAAGGCCTGCGTCTTTGAATTTCTGGAGAACCAATCTTAAACGATCCCGTAAAATTTTTGAAGTAGGGGCAGCAATTAACACATCGTCAAAGTAGGGGACAATGCCTTTAATCCCTTGTAATAGTCTTTCCATCAGGCTCTGAAAGATCCTCCGGGCTACACTCACTCCGAATTGGAGCCGCGTACATTTAAAGGCACCTCAGTGTGTCACGATCATCTGTGCCTGTGCCGTTTTTTCATCAACTGGCAGTTGCTGATAAGCCTGAGCTAAGTCTAGTTTAGCGAAGACTTTTCCGCCCCCCAGGAAATGGAGGAGGTATTGCACCACTGGCACCGGATATGGGTTTTGTTGCAGGGCGTGGTTCAGGGTGGCTCGGTAGTCCCCACAAATTCTAATCGAACTATCCGGCTTAATGGGTGTCATGATTGGGGTCTCCCAGGTAGAGTGATCGGTTGGCTCTAACACTCCCTGGGCTATTAACTTATCAAGCTGTTCGTCGATTTTTGGCTTTAGTGCGAATGGAACTCAACGAGGCTTAAGGCGGATGGGAGCTATTTTTGGATTAAGGCTAAATGATATCGGGGTCCCCTTGTACTCGCCTAGCTTTTCCGCGAAGACATCCCTGAATTCATGGACGAGGTCCTCCTCCCAGTCACTGCCGCCGATTCGGTTAATGCCTGCCACTTCAATGCCGAGTGGTGCGAACCATTGGAGGCCTAACAGGCTAGGCCGGTCCTTGTCGATCACAGTCAGGACTAAGTATGCTGTGCGATTTTTGAATGAGACCCGGACTTGACTGGATCCCATGACTGGAATCCGGTTCCCCTGATAGTCTTTAAGTATGAGTCTTCAGGAATGAAGGTCTTGGCGCCGGATAGTAGGGATGAGTTGCTTGAGGGTCTTCCAGGAAACCATCGAGAGAGACAATCCCGAGTCGACTTCCATTTGGCAGGGCTGATTTTCGATGGCCACTTTAATTCGGATTTTCTTGGCGTCCAAGGAAGAGGCGTGACCAATAGTGATCGTTTGGTGAGCCTCTTCTCACTTCATTGGGCGATTCATGGTTCGGTTTCTGTAGGAGTGGTTTACTGGTTCTCGCCTTACAGGACAGTTTCCTGTCGATTGGTGATAGTTGGCCCCCTTTGAGGTCTGGCTGGGTCCTAGGAGGCTTCTACAGACCCATTCGATATGGCCTCGTTTCCCACACTCATGGCAGAGCTTGTCGTGGAATTTTCATTTGGACCGGTAATGGTTGGCCCCACAGCCAGCACATGGTTGTTGGGACTTCGGGTAATGGTCCCGATTGGACTGCAGTCGATGGACCTCTTCTTCGTCGCTGTCTGACGACGAAGAGAGGTCCTCGTGGTGGGCCGTCGATAGCTGTCCTTCTGACTTAGGTGAAATGTCGCAGGTTGGTTGGTGTGTTGGAGTGCGGTTGCGGCGCAGTTGGGCAGCCGACTTCCTGGTTGCTTCTGCTGCAGTAGCATCAGCGATGGCATCGGCAAGGCTAATGTCGCCCTTTGCCATTATCTTGCTCTGCACGTTTAGTGCATCTAATCCCAGAACTACTCGATCTCTCAAAGCCTCTTCCAGGTCGGCAAACCCGCAGAGGCCTCCCAAGTTTCGGAGGTCCGCAACGAAATCGGCAACGCTCTCTCCTTTCTGCTAGTTTCTTTGGTAGAACTCATGCCGTCTTACGAGCGTTGGTACGGTCGGTGCATAGTGGGCCCTCAGTAGAGGTTCGAGGACGTCCCAGTCCATAGCCTTCACTTCAGCCGGTTTTGCTAGTGCCTTGGCCATCTTGAATACGGTCGGCCCGCAATGCGTTAGGAATACCGCCCGTTTCTTCCCGGTTGTGGCATCCTTCAAATTATTGGTTTCCAAGAACATTTGGAAACGATCCATGTAGGACTCCCAGTCTTCTTGCGCTGGGTCGAACGGAGCAGGTGGTACGACGACGCCGGACATGGTTCCGCCGTTGCGCATTTCAGCCACATGCTCGGTTGTCTTCTTTGTTGTTTAGTCAGCTCTGACGTCTCCACATCCCATCCTCGTTGCCAGTGTTAAGTATGGAGCATGGGTGCGAAGAATGGAGACGAGCCGGTGAAACAGTGAACTTCAATTCTTTATTTACATGATGTGACAGCTCAGCTCAATGGCTGCTATAGCCTTCCTTATATAGGCAACCTATTAACTATTCAACCAATGAAAACCTGGGAGCGCTAGCTCCCTTAGCCAATAAGAACGGCTTGCTAATGGCCAATCAGATTCTCCTGAGCGGACCAATCTGATCTCACCATTTAACAGCCAATCAGAAGTGCAGGGCCAGAACCCTGCACTTGACTTCAAGCTCTAGATAACTTTATTAAACATTTATTCATTCACAACATGTAGGATCAGACTTTGGACTGAATGCACATATTTTTGTAGTTAAAATTTTGCATGCAGGTCATTTGTTGGACAATTTAAAAAAAAGTTGATTGAAGAACAGAAATATGGGACTTTCATCCCGGTAACATAAGTTAGCAATTCCAATCAAAGGGAGAAACTACTAGCACAATATAAAGTGGAGAACAAGGAAAACGAAAACTTATGAATACGTTGGATGGTCAGGCCATAAGAAAGGCAACTGCTACTCAGGTTGAAGAACAATTAACTAATACAGAACAAAGAATTTGGTTGATGAACTGTACAAACTTAGATCTCTTGATTGTTACTCCAGCTTTGCTGGCTGGGGAATTCTGGAAGTTGAGGTCCACTCATCTTAAAACTGTCCAGGTTGAGAAACATTGCTCTAAATCTTGATTTTAGTATGGAGTCCTCTAACCAAATGGTCAGATGATTTTCAAAAATAGCATATTATTCAGTGGAGGGATTCAAATTTTTTACTACTGGTTCTGGGGTGTGGCTTGATGGGTGTGATTGCAAAATCCCCATTCCCTCCCACGCCTGGGAGAAGGTTACTGCAAAATCCCCATTCCCTCCCCACTCCACTAACCTGCTTTCCAGCTCTGTTCTCCTGTGCAGGGCAACAAAAGAAGACCCAGCCAATCAGCTGGGACTCAGGAGGCAGAGAATAGATGGGGGTGGGGCCAGTCAGAGGTGGTATTTGCTGGTTCTCTGAACAGTCAAAATTTCTGCTACCAATTCTCCAGAATTGGTCAGAACCTGCTGAATACCACCTCTGATATTATTTATTTATTCAATTTATACAGCAGTCCATCTCACGACAGTGACTTTGGTCAGCTAACACAGAATAAAAGCTCAGAATGGAATATTAACAATAACATTTAAAATGTACAGTGAGGGCAAACAAGGATACTCCAGGACTCTTTTTTTAAAAAAAGGAATCCTAGTTACATCAAAGTATTATTAAAAAAATTTTTTTTTTTAGTTTGAAACCACTGTAACCTCTGACTTCTATAAATCTGCTGGAATTTAGGCAAAGAACACAAAAGCCTGTTTCTGCCACTAATTCCTTCCCCCTTCTGTTAATGTCACTCTAAATTTCAATGTCATATTCCTGCCCGGTGCTGCCCTTAATCTGACAGTGTCGGAAGGATCTATCTTCATTTTCCCACTCTTTTTCATAATCTAATCCTCCGCACTAACATGCAATTAGTGCCCTCTTCGCCCTCTGCATACCTAACGAGGAGGCCAGCTACAGCTTTCCCTGTTCAATCCGTTTAGCAATGCAGCTCGTAATGAATATGTACATTTGGAGGACCTGAGCGAGGAGGGTCACAGGCAATCAACCTTGAATTCAATTACGCGAGTCAAGGTTAATGACTCGGCACGGTGGTCAGAGGCCGGTTGGAATACGGCAGATTAAATCAGCCTGTCAGAACTGACAATGTAGAAAGGACAGAATTACTTGTGTGAGAAACAGGAAATCGTGTATAGACAAAATGGTGTCAGTCTTCAGTGAAGATTACTTGGAGTTTGCTGTGGCAAATTTGATTGTAAATCTCCCCAAGCCCTATAATATGATTAGTCTACATAAAATATGTCTGGATTCTAATGGAGGCTTGCTAATAATACTATCTCAATACTCCCCTGGCTTGATAACTTTACTGTTACTTCATTCTACATATTTAGAGAACCAGTAAAATAACGGAATGAATGAATAATTCAGAAGATTATCTATCTATCTATCTATCTATCTATCTATCTATCTATCTATCTATCTATCTATCTATCTTTATCATCACTCTCATCTATCTATCATCTATCTATGATTTTTCTTCACTACATTGGTATATCAGTTATTTCATTGGGGAGAGATTCAAAATCCCAAACCAACCCTTAGTGAACAATTTATTAAACAATGATTTTACTCCCTCATCTTTATTTTAAAAGTTTTTAAAAGAATCTTTAATATAGCTGGTACATAAACCACATCTATGCTTCACATGAGCTTGATGATTGAATCTTGATTTAATGCTGGTCATTCTCCATTATCCCTGAGATAAGCAAGATAGTGTAGGGAACCAGGACAGAATGAGAGGTATTCTTAATGCAGTCCTTTAATTCTTTTGTGAAATCCCCAAGGATCTGTTAGTAGCTTTCTCACTTTGCTCAATTACATAGCTAGCCCTGGCAAGCACTTTTAATAAAAGTGAGATAGGCTACCTTAGCATCTGACTAAAGGGACCACAAAAAAACAAAACAAAAAAAAAACCAGTAGTTCAAGAGTGATGTAGATAAATATTTTGGCTTTGCTCTTAGATAATTTTGTTTCATTCCATTTTTTAAGGAGCCCAACTTAATTCATTCACTATGTGAATAACAATACTACCTTCCTATGCACTGCACCGTTATGAGAATTTTGCATGGAAACTTGGGATAAACTTGTATTTATGAAAATATTAAGACTATAAATGTGAACGTTCATGTGCATTAATTCTCAGAAAAAGAAGACAAAAAAAATCTTTTGATTGATGAGATGTCAAACTGATACAGATCAAAATAGACAGTTCATCTCTAACTTGGATCAGGCTAACAAATCAGGAGATTCTGTTCATGAAGTTAAATAATTAAAATAAGCAAACAAGTAAATTTTTCCTTTTTGCCACTTTGTTTTTATGGAAATTTGCTGTAAGAGGTTTGGAAACCCTTTAGAAAGTTTGGGAAAATAGACAATAATTGAACAATTTCAAGGAGAACAAAGGAAAGTTTTCCCCACTGAATTTGTAAATAAAAGAATTTCTGTTCGACAAAATTACACAACCTGTGGCTCATTTTCAAATCTTTTTATCCAAATGCAGTGCTTGTTCCCCCCCTCCTCAAAAGTTGCTCCTGAATAGTATATTTTAACATTACAGAAGGAAAAATAATAAAGCTATGGGCTACTGTTATACTAATTATATTTAACAACTATAATATAACCTTCATTAAGTTTAAATTTACATTAAATTACAAGAACTGTAGTAACTCCTACATCTTGAGCCCATATTTTTGCAGAATGGCTCCACAGCACACTTATCAGGGAGGACAGAAAGTCCTTGACTTATGGCCACAATTGAACCCAAAAGCAAGAGAGTTGTTAAGTGAGCTTTCCCCCCCCTTTTATGACTTTTCTTGCCACAATTGTTAAGTTGATCACTATAGTTCAGGGGTCTCCAACCTTGGCTCCTGGAAGCCTGGCGGACTTCAACTCCCAGCAAAGCTGGCTGTGGAATTCTGGGAGTTGAAGTCCACCAGGCTTCCAGGAGCCAAGGTTGGAGACCCCTGCTATAGTTGCTAGGTTATCAATATGGTTGTTAAATGAATCTGGCTTCCCCATTGACTTTGTTTGTCAGAAGGTCACCTCAGGACACTGCAACCATCATAAATATGGCTAAGCATCTGAATTTTGATAAGGTGACCATGGGGATGTTGCAACAGTCATAAGTTACTTTTTTCATTGTCATTATAATTTTGACTAATCACTAAACAAATGATTGAAGGTCAAGAACTACCTGTATAATCCTTGTGAATGACCACAGCTGGGACCACAACTAGGTCATGAAGCAAAGTGATTGCTAATGAAAATGATCATCATTGTCGTTATAATTTTGTTTCAGTGTTCCTTTGCTTCTTGCTAATCCTTTCAGCTGAACTGGAGTTCTTTCTCTTTTTTTTTTGAGGACATCTTGTTATGGACAAATAAGCGAGTGAAAATAAGAGCTGGTTGCTAAGTTACTTTTTTAAGCACTGTTGTAATTTTGAGTGGTCAATAAATGAGTCAGTCATTAAGGGAGAATGGTTTTCAGTATCCCAGTGTTAGCAGAAGGCACTTCTGGATCAAAACCTCTTATCTTAGTGCTGAGGCCATGTAGCCGTTCAGAGGCTAGCTTATTATTTCATTTTCTCCCTTCTGTTATCTATTGGGAGACACAATAACCCTGTCAACAACTTTGGGGGGAAGAAACATTTTCCTGAAGGTTTTGAGACATTTTATTGCCTTTTAGGGGACAACAATCCTAAGCAAAATATTTGACCACTTTCTCCACTCCTAGGGAGTCTTGAGTGTTATTTTTGCAAGCAAAATTTATCAGCTTTTAACCATGTCTGGGTTCTTCCAGTGATACCCAGCTTCTCCAGATAACTTTACTGTTAAATAGTTTCCAGCCAGAATATTTCAGAATGCTACTTTCTTCCACACTGATTTCACCAGGAGAATGAGCAGAAAATATATATTCATTTCAAGCCTGCCCTCTATTTTATATTAATTGTTGTCTTATTGTAAATAGCCAGCAAAGGCCTTGTAGCTACTCAATAGTGAAACAAAGTATTTAGGATCACATGCCTAATACTGGGGTGGTCCTGTGACAGATCTGAGACTTGCTCCCACATAACTGTAGTTTTACATCAAGTTTCTTTTGCTCCAGGGCTATCGGTTTGTGTTCCTATTCCCCAGGAGCAATCAAACTGGCTGCTGACTTTGAGCGAGAAAACTCCACAAGCAATTAGGAAACGTTGCTTTGAAGCAGCTGCCCACATGAGCTTTTTTACACAGCCAACTTGAAGGCTAATTGTTCTGCTTAGCACTGTTTACACAACTCTTCCTGCTGCTTGAGTACACCAGAACACGGGGCTGTCAAAATTAAGACTGCTGCTTATGGATTGAGCACTTAAGAGTTCTGCAACTCTTGACAGCCCAACATCAACAAATTAAGCTTTTCCTAAGATGGGGAGGTAGAAATAGGGGAAAAAGCTCACATTGCTCATTTCCCCCCTTAAAAGTCTATATGCTTAATAAAAAATAATAAAAATCTTCAAAAAGGGAGACCCCAGCCTAGTTGAAAATTACAGACCAATCTCTTTATGCTCCGTAACCTGTAAAGTCATGGAATCAATTATTAACCAATCCATTATCCTCCACTTAGAGACAAACAACCTAATCTCTAATAAACAATTTGGTTTCAGAAAAAAACTATCCTGCAATCTGCAACTCTTACACTGCAAAAACATATGGACTACACAACTTGATCACAGCAAAGCAATAGACACAATCTACATAGACTTCTGTAAAGCCTTTGATTCAGTGGTACACGACAAAATACTCCTAAAGCTAAAATTTTATGGTATCTCTGGATACCTGCATACCAGATACCTGGATACCAGGCAGTGTTCTAGGACCAGCTCTCTTCATACTCTACATAAATGACCTCTGTGATCATATTAAGAGCAACTGCGTTCTCTGCGCTGATGATGTAAAGCTATTCAACACCACAGACAATACTGCTATCCTTCAAAAAGACCTTGACTATGTATCAGAATGGTCAAACAAATGGCAACTTCAAATCTCAACAAATAAATGCTCTGTCTTACATATTGGCAAAAAAAAAATAAAAAATCAGAAAATAAAATACTGGTTGAATAGTCAAGACCTTGTTGATGATCCAAACTCTGTCAAGTATCTTGGAGTACTTATCTCAAATGACCTAAGTGCTAGAGCCCACTGTAACTATACAGCCAAAAAGGCGTTAAGAGTTGTTAACCTAATCTGATGTAGCTTTTTCTCTGGTAATATTACACTAATAACTAGAGCATACAAAACATTTGCTAGACCAATACTCGAATACAGCTCATCAGTTTGGAACCCACATTACATATCTGATATTAACACAGTTGAGAAAGTCCAGAAATATTTCACAAGAAGAGTTCTCCACTCCTCCACTCGTTGCAGAATACCTTATGCCATCAGACTCGAAATTCTAGACCTAGAAAACCTAGAACTACACTGCCTTTGGTCCTATCTTAGTATAGTGTATAAAATCATACATTGCAATGTCCTACCTGTCAATGAATACTTCAGCTTCTACCATAACAACACTAGAGCAAACAATAGATACAAACTCAAGGTTAATCGTACTAAACTTGATTGCAGGAAATACGACTTCAGCAACAGAGTGGTCAATGTCTGGAATACTCTACCTGTGTTTTTTTCCCCAAACCCCAAAAGCTTTAACCTTAGACTGTCTACTATTGACCTCACCCCTTTCCTAAGAGGTGTTTAGGGGGCATGCATAAGCGCATCAACATGCCTACTGTCCCTGTCCGATTGTTTCTTTTATAATTTTTTATTTTTCTTATATGTATCTATGTATTCATAACTATGTTTTTACTTATACCTATTATCTTATGAGCAATTGACAAATAAAATTTAAATAAATAAATAAATAAATTGGGATGAAATGGCCTTACAATTATTCTGCCAAAGCAATAGTTACAGCGTTTACTTCTTGCCTATGGTTTCTAAAGAATATTTCTACTACTAAATAATTAGAGGCACTTACTTAAAATGAGGGTAATTAGATTATTGAGCATTAGAATGGAATTCCATTGGAGTGAATTAACTATCTAAATAGTAATGTGATCAACTGGGCTGAGATTTAATTGGTGGCATGGATTTCACTGAAGAGTGGGGGAACTCATCCTTCCTTTCTTCTTTGTGCTGCTTCATATTTAATTGTATGTTGAAATGAAATAGTTTTCAGTTAGCCTTGCAAAGAAAATTCCTTGCTATTTGTAGAGTGGTTTCTGTCGTGTCCGCAAAAAGACGCTCTGAGTCGGTGACTATCATTCAAGCTCTTTATTAAACAGTTGTGAACCGAACCGGCGAAAAGGAAAAAGCCCGCGGCTTTTATCCTTTTCGCTGCGGCGGCCGCGGCCAATGGCAGCGATTCAAGTCTCCCGCTCTTGGAGTGAGCCAATCGTGGGAGACTTCAATCAGGCCAATCAGCGCGGCTCGCCTGGCCAATCAGAAATCCCCACGCCTTAGCCAATCAAGGCGCGGGGATTTCGAGTATGCAAATTCAAGACAGAACACCCCTCCCCTCTTGGTATAGTCCATCACGTAGCGTAGTCACGCAGGTAGGCGGGGCTCCGTCTAGCCCTAGTTGACCTGCGCAACTCAGTTGCAAGCTGTATCTCGGCCGGAGCGGTCATCTTTTTGGCTGCTCCTCCCTCTGTGTGAACCGGCTGGATGATCGGGCCGGTTCGTTCTCCGTGGCTCCCGCCTGGGCCTACCGGGTCGGTTGAGCTACGGGTTTCGCCGCTCCCGCTTGGTTTCTCCGAGTCGGTTGAGCTGGCCAGGTGGTTCTTCTCCGGTGGGGACTCGCGATGGCTGCGTTCCGGTGAGTACTTTTGGATTTTTTCCTGCGCTATTTTATTCGGGTATTCCCTCCCCCCTTGGTTCGAGTCTTGGGGGTTGAGGTCTGTTGCCGTTCGTGACCTGAGCTGGTCAATGTGTCGCTTCCAGGCTCGCCCGTCGGTGGTTTGGAGCCGGTACGACCGTGGACCTGTGATTTGAGTGATGACGGCTGGGATCCATAGGGGGTCCCCCGTCAGGTTTTTTGCGTAGACTAAGTCACCGGGGGCAAATGTCCGGTATTTGGAACTGGAGTCTGGGGGCCGCTCCGGGTTGTATGTTGGGTGTAACCTGTCGAGTGGGGACCTCAGCTTCCTGCCCATCAGTAATTCGGCTGGGCTTTTGTTGGTAGTGGTGTTCGGGGTGATGTGTTGTATGAAGAGGAGTTTATTGATTTTGTCGTTGATCTCCCCGTGGTCCATTTTCCGGAGGGTTTTTTTTGTAAACTGCACCATCCGTTCCGCCCTACCGTTCGCCGCCGGATGCGCCAGTGCTGTTAATGCGTGGCAGATGCCCCTCTCCGCCAAGAACCTCTCAAAATCGAGGGAAGTAAACTGGGGCCCGTTGTCTGAGACGACGACGTCTGGGAGGCCATGCGTGGAAAACAGTTTACACAGTTCTTTGATGATGGCCTCCGTGGTAGTGGATTTCATGTCGCTTACTTCCAACCAATTGGAGTAAGCGTCAACTGTGATCAGAAAAGTATGCCCGTTCGTTGGACCAGCAAAGTCTAAATGGATTCTGGACCAGGGCCCCCTTGGTGTTTCCCAGTCCCGGATGGGTGCTGTGGGTGGGCTGGGTCTGGTCTCCTGGCAACGATGGCATTTGGCGACCCATGCCTCAATCTGTTTGTCCATCCCTGGCCACCAAGCGTAACTCCTGGCCAGGGCTTTAGTCCTGACGATGCCAGGATGACCTTCATGCAGCATCTCTAAGACCCTCCCTTGCAATCTGTCCGGGATGACCACCCTGTCACCCCACAAAATACATCCTTTAAGCAATGAGAGTTCAGTCTGGCGGTTTCTGAATGTTTTAATGGATTCGTCATTGTCCCTTTCAGGCCAACCTTTTTCTAGCCAATGTAGGATTCGCGCCAGACGCCTATCCTTAATAGTCTCCCTGGCAATGTCCGATGCGGTAATGGGTAGGTTCTCGATGCTAAGGGTGTTTATCGTTGGTGCTGGGTCAGGATCAGAGTCTGGTAAGGGGGAACGGCTTAAGGCGTCCGCGTGCGAAATTTTCTTACCTGGCTTGTGTAACAGTTCGTAGCTGTAGGCTGCCAGGAACTCGGACCACCTTGTCATCTGGGGTGATAAAATGTTCGGGGTGGCTCGGTTTCCAGCGAGGATGCCCAGCAATGGCTTATGATCTGTCACAATGGTGAACGGGCGGCCATACAGGTATTCGTGGAATCGCTTAACGGCGGCAACTATAGCCAAAGCTTCTTTGTCCAGCTGGCTATAGTTCCGCTCCGGTTTAGTCAGAGTCCTGGAGAAAAAAGCGATGGGTGCTTCTCTTTTGTCGGGGAGGGTATGGCTGAGGACAGCGCCGACGCCGAAAGGTGATGCGTCGCAAGTGACAGCTAAGGGCAAGGTTTCGCTGAATTGAATCAGGACGGCGTCGGAGGTGAGGAGGTCTTTGGTTTTTTGAAAGGCGGCTTGCTCTCGTCTCCCCCAAGTCCAGGTTGCCGCCTTATCCAGGAGTCTATGCAAAGGCTCCGCCGCCGTAGCCTTTTGGGGTAGGAAAACATTATAAAAATTCAGCAACCCTAAGAACGCTTGTAGTTCCGTTTTAGACTTTGGGGTGGGGGCTTCTTTGATGGCTTTCACTTTTTTAATTGTAGGGTGAATGCCATGCCGGTCAAGAAGGTAGCCCAAGAATTCCACTTGCTCTGTGCATAGTTGGCATTTTTCTCGTTTAACTTTAAGTCCCGTCACTTTAAATTTTGTTAAGACCTGTCTGAGTCGGTTTTCTAATTCGGCTTCGTTTGGCGCCGCCACTAATACGTCATCAAAATAGGGCACCACCCCCTCGATGCCCTGTAGCAAACGTTCCATCAGGCTTTGAAAGATGCCTGGTGCCACGCTGACTCCGAATTGGAGTCGGTTACACTTGAAGGCCCCCCGATGGGTCACGATGGTCTGGGCTTCCGCCGTTTTCTCATCTACTGGCAACTGCTGATATGCCTGGGCGAGATCGAGCTTGGCAAAGACCTTGCCCCCTCCCAGTGAGTGCAGCAGATGTTGCACGATTGGGACTGGGTAGGCGCTTTGTTGTAATGCGCCATTTAGGGTGGCCTTATAGTCCCCGCAAATTCTCACGGACCCGTCTGGCTTGACTGGGGTCACTATAGGGGTCTCCCATCGGGCATGGTCTATCGGCTGCAACACCCCCTGTTTGACGAGCTTGTCGATCTGCTCGTCAATTTTAGGCTTCAGGGCGAATGGTACCCTCCTAGTTTTAAGCCGCTTGGGGGGAACCTTTGGGTCTAGGTCAAACGAGATAAGGGGCCCCTGGTACTTGCCCAAGCTTCCATCGAAAACTTCCTGGAACTCCTGGGCTAGCCGCTGTTCCCAACCGTCGTCGGCGACGTGGTTGACTCCTGTCAACACGATGTCAAGCGGGGCGAACCATTGTAAACCCAGTAGGCTTGGGCGGTCGCGATCGACGATAGTGAGTGGCAGTTGTTCGGTGCGGCCCTTGTAGGTTACATTAAAGCTCTTGGTGCCCACTACCGGGACGCGATTCCCTTGGTAGTCTTTTATAATGATTTTCTGGGTATGAATGTTCCTCTTATGGAGGGTGGGTACTAGCCGTTTAATCTCGCGCCATGCAATCATGGAGAGGTAGGACCCGGAGTCCACTTCCATCTTGCATGGTTGGCCTTCAATATGGACTTCTACGTGTACCTTTCTGGCGCCGTCGGAGATGGCGTGGCCGATGGTCACCGTCTGGTGTGTTTCTTCCTTTCGCCGACCGTCGCCGCCTCTTGAAGATCGTTGGGCACGGTCCCACCGACCGTCCGGTTGGCGCTCTCTGGTCCTGGGCAGGGGGCTTTCCTTCTTCCGGTCGTGTTGTTCCCATTTGGGCGGGCTGCGGGTCTTCTTTTGGCGGCAAACTCGAGCGATGTGACCCCGTCGTTCACAATGCCTACAGATAGAGTCAAAAAATCGGCATTCTGACCTGGGGTGGTCGCCGCCGCACCCGGCACAGTTGGTCCTCGACCTACGACCTCTTCGATTCCGTTGGTCGCCGCGTCCCGTCTGCACGCGATGTATGTCCTCCTCGTCTTCCGACGTGCTGGAGGTTGACTGGAATTCTCCGTAGTGTGCGGTTGATTCGCTTCTAGGGTCGGCCGACCTTGCCGGGTTGTTGTTTCCGCCCTTCGCGTCAGATCTTCGCATGCTGTCAGCAGACGAGCGGGTTGCTTCTGCGGCTGCGGCTGCGGTGAGGGCATCTGCTAGGCTGATGTCGCCCTTGGCCATAAGCCGGCTCTGGAGTGTAGGGTCCCATAGGCCGAGCACGAATCGGTCTCTTATGAGGCTGTTCAGACCTTCAAACTCGCAGAGTCCACCTAGGCGCCGCAGCTTGGCGACGAAGTCGCTCAATTTCTCGTCTGGTTTCTGATTTCGGCGGTAAAACTCGTTGCGCCGTATCAGGATGGGGACCTCGGGGGCGTAATGGCGCCGCAGTATAGGTTCGAGGACGTCCCAGTCCATGGCGGTTGCGTCTGCCGGCTTGGCCAATGCTTTGGCCATCTGGAAGACCTCTGGTCCGCAGTGAGTAAGGAAGACGGCGCGTTTTAGCGGGCCCGGGGCGTCCTTCATTCCGGCGCATTCAAGGTACATACGGAACCGGTCTGAGTATGATTCCCAGTCCTCAGTGGCGGGGTTGAAGGGGGCGGGCGGTGCGATCTTCGCCATCTCTTGCGCTGGAACTGGCTCTTGTTGGACACGGGGTTCGGTTCAGGGTCGGGATCCCATCCTCGTCGCCAGTGTCGTGTCCGCAAAAAGACGCTCTGAGTCGGTGACTATCATTCAAGCTCTTTATTAAACAGTTGTGAACCGAACCGGCGAAAAGGAAAAAGCCCGCGGCTTTTATCCTTTTCGCTGCGGCGGCCGCGGCCAATGGCAGCGATTCAAGTCTCCCGCTCTTGGAGTGAGCCAATCGCGGGAGACTGCTCGTCAATTTTAGGCTTCAGGGCGAATGGTACCCTCCTAGGTTTAAGCCGCTTGGGGGGAACCTTTGGGTCTAGGTCAAACGAGATAAGGGGCCCCTGGTACTTGCCCAAGCTTCCATCGAAAACTTCCTGGAACTCCTGGGCTAGCCGCTGTTCCCAACCGTCGTCGGCGACGTGGTTGACTCTTGTCAACACGATGTCAAGCGGGGCGAACCATTGTAAACCCAGTAGGCTTGGGCGGTCGCGATCGACGATAGTGAGTGGCAGTTGTTCGGTGCGGCCCTTGTAGGTTACATTAAAGCTCTTGGTGCCCACTACCGGGACGCGATTCCCTTGGTAGTCTTTTATAATGATTTTCTGGGTATGAATGTTCCTCTTATGGAGGGTGGGTACTAGCCGTTTAATCTCGCGCCATGCAATCATGGAGAGGTAGGACCCGGAGTCCACTTCCATCTTGCATGGTTGGCCTTCAATATGGACTTCTACGTGTACCTTTCTGGCGCCGTCGGAGATGGCGTGGCCGATGGTCACCGTCTGGTGTGTTTCTTCCTTTCGCCGACCGTCGCCGCCTCTTGAAGATCGTTGGGCACGGTCCCACCGACCGTCCAGTTGGCGCTCTCTGGTCCTGGGCAGGGGGCTTTCCTTCTTCCGGTCGTGTTGTTCCCATTTGGGCGGGCTGCGGGTCTTCTTTTGGCGGCAAACTCGAGCGATGTGACCCCGTCGTTCACAATGCCTACAGATAGAGTCAAAAAATCGGCATTCTGACCTGGGGTGGTCGCCGCCGCACCCGGCACAGTTGGTCCTCGACCTACGACCTCTTCGATTCCGTTGGTCGCCGCGTCCCGTCTGCACGCGATGTATGTCCTCCTCGTCTTCCGACGTGCTGGAGGTTGACTGGAATTCTCCGTAGTGTGCGGTTGATTCGCTTCTAGGGTCGGCCGACCTTGCCGGGTTGTTGTTTCCGCCCTTCGCGTCAGATCTTCGCATGCTGTCAGCAGACGAGCGGGTTGCTTCTGCGGCTGCGGCTGCGGTGAGGGCATCTGCTAGGCTGATGTCGCCCTTGGCCATAAGCCGGCTCTGGAGTGTAGGGTCCCATAGGCCGAGCACGAATCGGTCTCTTATGAGGCTGTTCAGACCTTCAAACTCGCAGAGTCCACCTAGGCGCCGCAGCTTGGCGACGAAGTCGCTCAATTTCTCGTCTGGTTTCTGATTTCGGCGGTAAAACTCGTTGCGCCGTATCAGGATGGGGACCTCGGGGGCGTAATGGCGCCGCAGTATAGGTTCGAGGACGTCCCAGTCCATGGCGGTTGCGTCTGCCGGCTTGGCCAATGCTTTGGCCATCTGGAAGACCTCTGGTCCGCAGTGAGTAAGGAAGACGGCGCGTTTTAGCGGGCCCGGGGCGTCCTTCATTCCGGCGCATTCAAGGTACATACGGAACCGGTCTGAGTACGATTCCCAGTCCTCGGTGGCGGGGTTGAAGGGGGCGGGCGGTGCGATCTTCACCATCTCTTGCGCTGGAACTGGCTCTTGTTGGACACGGGGTTCGGTTCAGGGTCGGGATCCCATCCTCGTCGCCAGTGTCGTGTCCGCAAAAAGACGCTCTGAGTCGGTGACTATCATTCAAGCTCTTTATTAAACAGTTGTGAACCGAACCGGCGAAAAGGAAAAAGCCCGCGGCTTTTATCCTTTTCGCTGCGGCGGCCGCGGCCAATGGCAGCGATTCAAGTCTCCCGCTCTTGGAGTGAGCCAATCGCGGGAGACTTCAATCGGGCCAATCAGCGCGGCTCGCCTGGCCAATCAGAAATCCCCGCGCCTTAGCCAATCAAGGCGCGGGGATTTCGAGTATGCAAATTCAAGACAGAACAGTTTCATTTTAATTTCACATAACATTAATGATTGCCATTGGGTGATGGAAAAGCAAGTTGTTGATAATGTTTGGAATCAACTGTGCTATTTGTTTCCTATTTTAAAATGCCATCAGCATTCATTCCCGAGGAAAATAATTGCAGCAGAGGGCAGGGCTGAAAGCATAATGGGGCAGTCTGTAGTAATAGCAAAAAGCTTTGTCTTTCTTAGTTATATTTAAAATATAATTGGCTTGCAGGGCAATGGGGTAACAGCAGAATGCTAGAAGAATGCCACAGAAAAGTTTGCCTGTCCCCTTTCCAGGACAGTCAATCATTGTATTCCAAAAATGTGGATTGTTATTTAGAAAATGTAAAAACCTGCATCAAAATATATTGTACTTTTATTTCATAACAGCTGCAGCAAAGAAAGATACCTTGCATCATCTTTACGCCATACTGTAAAGAACATCTTACCTGGAGCAGCAAGGAAGGCACTTTTTCTTTTTATATTGGGAGACATATTTTGACAGTGATTTATGGCTAAGGCATTTGCTGAAACTCTGCCTCCTCCATGGCCTGATGAAAAACTACCTCAGAGCCTCAGAGTTACTCAAAACTTTCTGAAGGACAAGTGCAAGTCATTCTTTCTTAAGTAGATTGACATCTGGGTATATTTTCCTTTTTTCATTTCTGAAAGCACAATTCTGAAAGCATAATGGCAGACTGGCAGCAAAGTGAAGCTTGGTGTAGCAAGATGGCACTACTGACACTTCAGCTATTCATAAAATTATTTGTAACAGGTAGATTATTGGACCAAATGATGTTTTACATTTCCATTGACCATCTGTTGCTGATATCCATACATGAGTGCAATTAGTCACTACCTAGGACTTCATCTTTTTTTCTTCTCTCTCTTCCTCTTTTGTTCAGCAGCCTCTCTTTGCTCCAAATATCTATGTTCTCTACCTTCCCAACACTTTCTTCCTCTTGTTTCTTTCCTATTTTTTTTTCTCTCTCTTTCTTTTTCTCAGCTCACTTTGCAGGAGAAATGAATTTAGTCAGGTAAACCAGTTAGTTCACAGTTGTAATAAAGAAGGCTTATTGGTCACTCACATGTGCTAAACAACAACCCTACATGCATTTGGTGCAACAAAATGAGCTCCAAAGAAAATATTGGGCAATCATAATTGGAGAATGTTTTATGCATTTTTCTGATAATTTCTTCAAGATTCAGTTTACAGCACAGAAAACAACATTATTAGTGTTTAAGCTCACATGTGATCAAATGTATTCTGCAGTAGTCTTTCAACTCTTGGCAGTTACAATGTAACTGTAAAAACAGTAAAAGCAGACACAGAATTAAAACAACATAGAATAAAGATTGCCCGTCCCTCCCAAAAAAAAAGGTGGAGAGGAAAAGCAACAAGAGGTATAGTTTATGTATTGGGGCATAAATAAGGCATGGGCTATGGGAAGAAAAGTTATTTGCAAGTAACCTAGTGGGTGGTAAAGAATTACCAAGTTTCTAGTTGTGATGAAGATCTGTCATCACTTCTTTAGACATTTATTTTTTCTTTTCTCATTTCTTTCTATTTTTTTCCCCTTTCTGTTGTCTTTTTCTTTCTGTATTTATTTTGCATTGTCCTTTATTATTCCTATTAAAGTTTCCATTAAATAAATGGAATAAATAGTAAAAGAACCTAAGAGATATAGATGATATTATCGAGAAAAGCTCTTAATAACTACCTAAAATCAATTGGGGAGGAAAGGCAATATGTAGGGAAGCAGTTCACCTCCTCTGGCATCCTGGAAAAATGAGATAAGCCCCCACCCCCCATGCATGATCAAATAGTTTGGGCTGAATCTGTTGTGGAGGAGATGGTCCCATATGGATCCAAGTATTTATCCAAAAAGAGTCGAATTGGTTAGCATTTCAAATTGTACCTGGTCTGCTGCATTCTGGATTAATTGTAACTTCTGTGTAGTTTTTAAAGTTAGTCTCATGTAAAGTGCATTGCAGAAGTTGATTCAGGGGACAAAATGAGTTGTGTTGCTAAGTCTTACATCAGGTAAGGTCACAGTTGGTACACCATCTGAGGCTGGGTGAAGATTTCCTTATTCAAGGCCTCCACTTGCAGTTTATGTAGGTTCCACAAGTCCAAAAGAATTTCAAAATTTCAAAATCACAATTTTGCTGCTGTATATCCATACAGTTGTCTGTCTGTGTAGAGAGAATAGAATAGAATAGAATAGAATTTTTTATTTGCCAAGTGTGATTGGACACACAAGGAACTTGTCTTGGTGCATATGCTCTCAGTGTACATGAAAAAAAAGATACATTCATCAAGAATCTTAAGGTGCAACATTTCATAATAGTCACAGGGTACAATAAGCGATCAAATCATACTAGGAAACAGACAATAAAAATCATAAGGATACAAGCAACAAGGTTACAGTCATACAGTCATAAGTGGGAGAAAATGGGTGAAAGGAAGGATGGGAGGATTAATAGTAATAGCAATGCAGACTGGCATAATATTGGCACCAAAGAAGAACCTCAATATACGAAAAGCAGTTTTATTTGCCTGGGTTCAGTTTAAGCCTATTCTCTCCCAGCAAGACCCTTACAGTATCCAGGAGTCAGGGTAGAAATCACTAGCATTTCCTCTACAATCTGGGACAGTGATTTACGGTTGAATATCTTCAGCATAGTGATTATAACATACCTTAAATTGTCAGATAACATCCCCTACCAGCTTCATATACACATTAAAAGGCAGGGATCAGGGTCTGATTTCTATGGTATCCCATGAGTGAAGACCTTCTGACCTACCTCTCATCTTGCACTACAATGGATTGAAACACCTCACAAAGGAAGCAGTGGGACCACTGCCAAACAGTCCAACATCTCTAGCAATTCCATAAGATATCTTGTCCAATAGTGTCAAAAGCTGCTGAGATGTTTAAAATGACAAGGAGATAATCCTATATATTGTATTTCCAGGTTCTGACACAGGTCATTCAAGGAAGCAAATAATGTAGTGCCATACAGGTCTGAATCCAGACTGAAAAGGATTCAGATAGAGGTCTACTTCCTTTAAGATACTACTTAGCTGATCCACCACCACTATCAGCAAACTCTTCAAAAAGTGGAATGTTAGAGACTGGTTGATAATAATTATCCAGGACCAATGATTTGAGAGGCAGGAAAAGATGTAGAATAGCTTAGATTATCCAGTCCACTTCCTTATAAACTAGAAAGAATTCCAGACAATTGAGAAAAACAGCATAATATAGCCACTAAAGACTGTGTACATGTGAAGTCAAGATGGTGGTAATATGGTGACCAAGAATTTTTGTGCTTTGCCAGAGCCTCAGCCAAATTCTTGCACTTCCTATTAAATGTCTGTAATATGAACAAGACCTCACCAATATTGGTTCTTCATGAGCCTGCTTAACATGATATCTTTAAAAAAGCTATGCTCCACTTACTGTATTATTAATAATACAAGTTTTCTTCTTATCCAGCTTCTTATATATGGTTCAGATAAATATCAAATACCTCTTGATATTTGAAACCTTTTCTATCCATAACTTGCTAGGCAACAGAGAATTATTGCAAAGTTGATCTCAGAGAACAAGGAGCAGAAAACAGGGAATAACTTTTATGAGACCAATACTGATTATTGTACAGGTCAGGTAAGCTTTTGAGTTATATAGAATTTTTTATTAGAATCTGATAATGCATCATATACCAGTTTACATCTAACTGTAAGGGTGCTTGGGTGATGAAAAATTAGGGCTATGTAGTAGGTACAGTGTTAACCAGTAGCTTAAAGTTAAGGTGAGAAACTAGAGATAATCTTATGCCATTGAAATTATTAAATGAATTTGGGTTTGAGAGAGGAATGTTCTTGACTAAATGGAGAATATCTAATGAGAAGAGAAATTGTCTATTTAATAATTGTACGTGAATCAAGAATCTAATAAATGAAACTGTGGTATAATTCATTGTCATTTTATTACTTTAGTTATTTTAGATATAGATTGTTAACAAATATCAGGACTAGCAGGAAAAAGGTGAAAAACTAAATATTGGTTGGAAGGAGTGAGATGATTGTAAAATTTTACATATTGATTCATAGTTATCAGGTAGATGTTTGATTGTGATTCTATGAGGCTGGAAAAAAATTCCTATGATACATGGTGTGTATCAACTTAATTAAAGTGATCACTAATCTTCCTAGACCATACTTTAACAATAACTTGAAAAATAGATAATTGCTATAGTAAGGTATGCTTTAAGAACTGACAATTTTGGATCACTATAGGTACTCTTATGAAAATTGAAAATTTAATAACAGAATAACAGACTTGAAAGAAACCTTGGAGATCTTCTAGTCCAATCCTCTGCTCAGGCAGGAAACCCTATACCATTTTAGACAAATGATTGTCCAATATATTATTAAAAACTTCCCATGTTGGAGCATTCAGAACTTCTGGAAGCAAGTTGTTCCATTGGTCGATTGCTCTCACCGTTAGGAAATTTCTCCTTAGTTCTCTTGCTTCTTTCCTTGATTAGTCTCCATCCATTGCATCTTGTCCTGCCTTCAGGTGCTTTGGATAATAGGCTGACTCCCTTTTCTTTTTGACACCCTCTTAAATATTGGAACACTGCTATCATGTCACCCTTAGCCTTTATTTTCATTTAAGTAGACATACTTGATTCCTGCAACCATTCTTCATGTTTTAGCCTCCAGCCCCCTAATCATCTTTATTTCTCTTCTCTGCACCAATGAGAATCACAAAAGGAGTGTTGCAGTTGTAAGATATAGTTGTTAACCCAATTAGGGGGTTTTGATCCAATGGTATCCTGGGGTATATCTCCAAATGACCAGTTCCCACTTGTACATCTGAAGAGGGAAATTAACAAAACACAAATTTCTTGAGAGCCTCCAGGACCCTGAGGAAATAAATTGGTGAACAAAGGCAACATGAAACTGATTCAGTTGACTGAACAATGAGATCTCAAGAATATTGTAGAGAATTGACTGACATAATTGGAACAAAATCTTCTAAAATCCAACTATTGTGTTCTCTAAGAATGAGATAGTAAAGAAAATCAGAGACACAATTTTAGTTATTTATTTAATTACATCCATTTCTTGCTACCTATTCTAATGATTAGTAGCTTACAATGTGTAACACTGAAACATCCATGGAATACTCATAAGAGCAATGCACAATTAAACTTATAAAATACTACTGCTTGGTTATTTTATGTATAGCGATAGTTGCATCCAAACTAAGAATCATTGAGTTCTGAAGGTGATTATGTAGAAGAATGTAAGGGATGTAATTGATTTTCTGTGTAATGTGATTAATGGGATCACTAGATAAAAAATAGTAGGAATAATTCTTGACTTAAAGAAAAATATAATTATATTCTTCATCCCATCTCATTGTTAAAGAATAAAAAGTCCCTTTCTGCATCTAAATATTCCAATTGCTTTTTTACGTCATTACTCAAATATGCCAAAGCTATTTACATGAGACCTAAGCCATATATCTTTTCAAAAAGATCTTTCTTCATAAAATGTGACACCTTTGAAAGTATACACAGTGTTTTCAGAGAGAATACTGAAAGTTAAATAAAGCTTTCAAAAGGATTTATCAGGTAAATGTTATAGATTGCTGTAATTTAATTTATGAGATTAGTTTGACTTTCAATTACCAAGCTTCACACTGAATCACTTTATATCTTGAGTTCTCTAAGCAGTTCTCCTTACACTCGATCTTTCATTTAGAGAGGGATTATCAATAATTAGACACTGTGCCCTTATTGATCAACAAATCAATATCCACATAAATCATCTGCAGCCTAAAAATAATTCACTCTTTGCATTAAGGGAAATTGGTGCAATCAAATTAGCATCCTTTGTGATACACTGATTGTAGCCTTCCCTTTTAGAAGTAAAGGTAATTTTTTGAAGTAGGCTTTTAAGCAATAAGGTAAATTACTGGAGTGAGTTTTCAGGTATGGTTACCCTCAAGAACTCATAAGGCTTTATTTCACTACAGCTTAATTTTCTTCATACAGAAAGGGCTGTATTTTTATTATTCATATTGGAATATAACTGATCTGGGATAAGAAATCAAGAAATCAAATTTAATCCACAAGAGTTTGTTGTAAACAAACAGATAAACTCAGGGATGGGATTCAAATTTGTTAACAACTGGTTCTGTGGCTAGGTTGGTGGGTGTGGCTTGGTGGTCATGTGACTGGCTGGGTGTGGCCAACTCAATGTCACTCACATCGAGGCACGCATCTCCTCACCTGGCCTCTCATGACTGTGGGGATGCTGCAACAGTCATAAGTGTGAAAAATGGTCATAAGTCACTTTTTTCAGTGCCATTGTAACTTTGAATGGTCACTCCACACAAGCAAAGTACCAGCAAAGGAAGGGGAAAAAAAACTCCAGAGAAGTTCCTGAGACAGGAAGTCTAGTCCTGCCAAGAATATAATAAGGGTTAAGGGAGAGGCAGTTTCTGTAAGCAACACCAGAATCTTTCCTTCCTGCTTTCCTTACAAGATTAGGTCAGTAATTTCTTCTAACAACCAGTTCTCCAAACTGCATAGAATGTTAATAACCAGTTCTAGCGAATAGGTGCGAATTGGTAGAATCCCACCCCTGGATAAACTCATATTGGCAGTGATGGGTGTCTATCAAGTAGCTGTCCTTAATTCTATGTCAGCAAGAAGCATGAGCTGGAAGAGGATAGCTCAAATGCCCTTTTGGGCCTACGTTCCAATATTATAGAATGATCTTTGTTGGTTTTAATGATGCTTGGATGATAAACAGTTTTGAGTTTTTGAAAAGACATGGAATATCTTGAAACAAGCAAAATTCTGTACCCATTGTACAGCTGACATTTATTCTTTTGCTTTAGAAATTCAGAGAATTTTTTCCCCCTGTTGACCAATTTGGTGGTGAATTTCAAAGGTCATTTATGTCCACCTATGTTTCATACATACTCTGCCATTTAAACATACACTCAAACAACCTTGAAGAGACAATAAACTGTAAGGAACTAAAAAGAAACCCAAATGCCAGGCATAATCATTAACAAAGATTGCCCACACTATTAAATAATCTATATCTCTTTATCAAAATAACAAATGAAATATGAGGGATACAGTGTGGAAAGGACTAAGCAAAACAACAGCAACTCTAAAAGATGACTGAGTGCTTATCTTTTTCACATAAGCAAAGATTCATTCAGTGAAATAATTTTCCTAAAATAACCTAAATCACCACAGACCAACCTCTTTTGATAGATAGCAGTTTAATGGAAAAAGTAGTCCCAGAGTTCATTATGTTAATATTATTTTTTAAACAATATTTTTCTTTTATCCTCTGTATGTGTGAAAGCAACCTTTCTAATAGCTTTGGAGAAAATATTGAAAACTATCTTGTCATAATGCAAAGTATTATGACTAGGTATTGAATGACCCATCAAAGAAAGTTGGTTTGTTGAGGATTATCATCTGATAATCTGTTGACTGTGATGATATACATATGAATACTGATAACAGTAGTAATAGCAATGGTATTTAGTCTTATATTCTGCTTTACAGTGCTTTACAGCCCCCTCTAAGCAGTTTATAGAGCCAGCATATTGCCCCCAACAATCTGGGTCCTCATTTTACTGACCTCGGAAGGATGGAAAGCTGAGTCAACCTTGAGCCTGGTGAGATTCAAACTGCCAAATTACAGCAGCCGGCAGTCAGCAGAAGTAGCCAGCAGTACTGCACTTAACCACTGTGCCATTGCGGATGTAGGATTAAAATTATAGGTCTGAATGAGAAGCAATTATTTTCTTTTTGCCATGATTTTCTTCAGTGGATAAGAAACTGCCTGATTGGATGACCCTTTATATGACCAAAAAAGAAGATAGGTATATGTTCTATCTTCTGGAAAATGGCTATTTTGGCTGGCATTTTGCAATATAATACATCTGGCTATATTTTCTCCAGAAATTGGAAAGGAATGGTAGGTAAATAGCACTTAAAATTTCAGCCCCTCTAATGTTGTAAAAAGAAAAACAGCATTGCACGAGGTGGCTTATTTCTCAATGGCATTATCCACTCTGCTGATGTAAGTCTCGGCTGTCAACGGGCTACTTTCTTTTGCACCTCATCTTGGAACATAACACATTTTGTCTAATGAAATACAGTAACGTCCTTCAATAAAGCCTCTTGCCAGATCCTCATCTTAAGGTCATGCCACTGAAGTAATCAGGACAATGTCATTATGTATCAACCTTTAAATCATGTAAAGCTTTATTAATTCTCTTAAAAAGCAAATCTGACTTCATTTTCCTATTTAAACACTTCCTATGTAATTGTACCATTGATATAGCATTTATCGTTCACTCCCTCATGAAGGCCTTGTATTTCTAAATGGAAATATTCCACAACTGGCTATTGAAATTCTTTATCAACACGGTTAGATGTTTTTTTTTAAAAAGGTAAAGGGATTCTTGTGGATTTTTACTGTGCTAGTAGTTGCAAACTATAGGGGGGAGGTGCTCATCTCCATTTCAAGGCCATTGAGCCAAGACATTTTTGTAGCCATGTGACCAGAGTGACATCACAGAACACTACCACTTTCCCACCCAGTGGTGGGAGTCAAATTTTTTTACTACCGGTTCTGTGACATGGCTTGGTGGATGTGGCAGGGGAAGGATATTGTAAAATCTCCAGTCAGAGATGGTATTTTCCAGTTCTCCAAACTACTAAAAAACCAAAGATACACACACACACACACACACACACACACATATATATGCATGCATGTAATTTTATATAAATATATATATATATGAGATTCTGCTGAAACGTTGCTACAACTTTAAAAGCACCACGTGGGAAATATATAAATACCCGAACAAAGCTGAATGCCAGATATATCTGGCATTCAGCTTTGTTCGGGTATTTTCCCACGTCATAATAGTGGGAAAATACCCGAACAAAGCTGAATGCCAGACATGTAAGTACCCGCGAAAACTTAAGAAAACAAATATATATATATATACATACACATATATACATTTGTTTTCTGAGGTTCTCGCGGGTATTTGTATGTGGATCTTTGGTTATTCGGGTTTTGTCCCGCATAAGATTGGAAGTATCTAGGCAATGTTTCGATGAAGTCTCATTCATCATCTTCAGGCTTGGTCTTCAGGCTTGGTCTTCAGCTCTGTGCTTCTCACAGTGATGTGAGCTTGCAGCTGCTTCTTCCTTTTAACTGCTAGTGGGGTTGTGACTTGATTGGGTGGGGGCTTGGCTGTGTTCTGATTGGGTTGGGGTGTGTTCTCATTGGTTGGGGCTTTGGATGTGTTCTGATTGGGTGGGGGGGTTGGCTGTGTTCTGATTGGCTGGAGGCGTGTTCTGTTCAGGTGGGGGATCAGGTTAGTCTTAGTTGCTGGGGGATTTGAGTTGGTGAGCTGTGATCTTGCTGTTTGGCTTCAAGTTCGTAATCGTGCTGCATCTTCATGGTGGGGGTCAGTTCGTTTCATGTATGGCTCAGAGGGGTTTGAAGTGGGTAGTGATGCAGCTGCAGTGCGGCTTCTGGTCCGTGGTTGTGTCTCATCTTCTGTGTGGGTGTGAGTCTGCTTTCTACGTGGACGTGTGGTGGTGGCATCTTGTGTGGCTCTCAGGGGTGTGGGTCTGGTGTCGTTCTTCATGTTAGGTACTCATCTGTTCATGAGGGCGGGTTTCCAAATGGCTGGTAGGCGGGAGGCATCATCTCGTTTATTCATGCTGTGTGGGCGTTTTTCTATCTCTATGGCTTCTCTGATGATTCTGCTGCTGAAGTGTTCGGTTTTGGCGATAGTTCTGGTATTTTTAAAGTCAATCTCATGTCCTGTGGCTTTGAGGTGTTGGACCAGGGAAGAGGTCGGTTCTTCCTTTTTGATTGAGTTCTTATGTTCTTCAATGCGTGCACCTATTCTTCTGTTAGTCTGTCCAATGTATGTGGTGGGGCAGGCAGTGCAAGGGATTTTGTATACTCCTTGATTTTCTAACTCGATTCTGTCCTTAGGGTTTCTTAGGATGGTGGATATCTTTCTGTTTGTGCAGAATGCTGTCTTAATGTTGTGTTTTTGGAGGATCTTGCTGATTTTGTCCGTAGTGCCTTTTATATATGGGAGGAGGGCTTTGCCATTCTCTTGTTCTTTGTCTTGGATTTTGGCTGGGGTTTCTTTTTGGATTAGGTGGGTGATCTTCTTTCTTTGGAATCCATTGGCTGTTAGCACGCCGGTGAGAGTGTGTAGTTCGGTCTCTAGGTGTTGTTCATCGGCTAAGCATTTTGTTCTGGAGATGAGTGTCTCAGCTACGGAATTGATCTGTGCTGGGTGGTGGTGTGAGAGTGCGTGTAGATAGCGGTTTGTATGTGTTTTCTTCTGGAAGATGGTGTGTCCTAGGGAGCCATTGGATTTTTTGTATACTAAGACATCTAGGAAGGGAAGTTGCTTGTTAGCTTCTGTTTCCATGGTGAATTGTATTTTGGGGTGTTGGCTGTTGAGGTGTGTGAGGAAGTTGTTCAGTTTTTCTTTCCCGTGTGGCCAGATTATGAAGGTGTCATCTACGTATCTGAGCCAGAGTTTGGGTTTGTGATCATATTTTTCTAGAGCTTGTGTTTCAAAGTGTTCCATGTAGAGATTAGCGATGACAGGTGAGAGGGGTGATCCCATGGGTGCTCCTTCTATTTGTTTGTATTTTTGTCCATTGTAGGTGAAGTATGTATTGGATAGGCAGTGGTTGGTCAGATCTAGGATGTGCTTGGGGGGGTTGTATTTGTTTTGGATGGCTGTCAAGGGTTCTTTTAAGGAACACACCCCCAGCCAATCAGAACACAGCCAAGCCCCCACCAATCAAGTCACACCCCCACTAGCAGTTAAAAGGAAGAAGCAGCTGCAAGCTCACATCACTCTGAGAAGCACAGAGCTGAAGACCAAGCCTGAAGATGATGAATGAGACTTCATCGAAACGTTGCCCAGATACTTCCAATCTTACGCGGGAGAAAACCCGAATAACCAAAGATCCATATCTCCCGCGTAAGAAACCCATATCTAGAATAATGGTCCATTATACTTAGTATGTAACGAGCTCCTCCTACACTTGGTTTTTTAGGACCTATTAAATCTGCAAATACTACTTCTAAAGGCTCTTTGGTAGTAAATCCATCAACTCTATTAGCCGGTGTAACCCTGGCTTTGCTATGATTACAGGCATTACATTGCAAATACTTATTACAAGGTTTTAAACTTATTCCCTTAGATAATTCAACAGTTTTCTTAATTATTTTAAAATTTAAATGCCCTAACCTTCGATGTAACAAGTGAATACATTCATCATGAGGTTTCTTATTTTCATAAACTGTGTTAGCCACCTTTAAACCATCATCATTTAACACATATAATTCACCTCTTAAAGATGCAGTAATTTTCTTATCTTCTTTCTCAATTATGCAGTTATCTCCTTTAAATGTAACTACATATCCTAGTTTAACCAAAATTCTTACTGAAATTAAATTAAACTTAAGTTGTGGTACATATAACATTTTTACATTCTCTTTTATAAAAGAACAATATGCTATACCTTGACCTTTAGCTTTCAGTTTCCAGCCATTGGCTAATGATATCTGCTGTGTACTCTTGAACATTTTAATAAAATTTTTCTTATCATTAGTTATACAATGTGATGCTCCACTATCAACCACCCATAAATTATTTTTTACAGCTCCGTTAGTATACATGGCTAACTCTAAATTTTTATTTTTCTTTTGATGACTTTTTGTATTCTGGCCAGCGTTCTGGTGCTTTGCCTTTTTACAAAATCTTGCCAAATGTCCTCTTCCTCCACAATTAAAGCACTTTTTAATTGCGTATGCAGTAGGAGTTTCATTATCTTCTTTTTGAGGTTGCTGCCTCCTTAACTCATCTCTTTCAAGCCTTCTTCTGGCCTCTTCAATCAATCTGCCAGTTATATCAGTTAAAGTTAGGCTTTCCTTTGGCAATATTTCAAGTGAAGTTATGTAGTTATCATAGCTTTCATCAAGGGAAGATAGAATTATGTAGACTTGGTGTAGTTCAGAGAAAATAAGCTCTTTCTCGTGCAGTTCTTGAAAAATGCTTTGCATAGTTTTCAAATGACTCAGCATATCACCATTCTTATGGAGATGTGTACTGAAAAGTTTCCGTGTTAGATTTATGTGAGCACCAATATTATCTCGAACATAAATCCTCTTCAGCTTCTGCCAACACCCAACAGCTGATTTCTCTCCGTGGATATAAACAAGCTGCATATCAGTTAAGGTTAAAGCAATAATGCAAATTGCTTGTTCATTTTTATGCATAAATTCTTCTATCCTTAATTTATCTTCCTTATCCTCTGGATCCCATTCTTCTACGTTTGGTGGATTTTCAATTATGTTCCACAAACCTTCTCTTCGTAGAAGCAGACTACATTTCATAGACCATGATACATAGTTTGTTCCATCCAACTTGGATATAAGGGACAAACTTTGTAGATTGACTTGTGCCATGTTTTCTTATATGGATATAAAACTATAATTAATAAAACACAGCTGTCTGTTTACTGTAATGTATAACAACACAAACTCTCACTTTTACATAAATCTGTTTTATCCTAGTTAAACTGACTTTGCAGCCTCTGGGCCCATAACCAGTGTTAAGCCTGGTTTTCCCAACCAGGGTTAGGGAGACAAGCTAAACAGAATGTGCAGCTTAGTCAGATAGGCACACAGATAAATGAGTGAGCTAAGCTTGTATGTTTATTAACATACAGTAAAAATAACAGATACGCTTGTGCTATCAAAAATATAGTTTATTCCATTATGAGTTCATAGCATAGTCAAAATAACAGTCCAATAGTCATGTATCATTTAGTCAGTCCATTCAGGGATATTCAGTTAGCAAAGTCCGTGTTGAATACCCTATGTCAATTCACTTACAAGTCAGTCCTTTGTTTTCTCTCCCGTTCGAGCAATACAGACTTGTTTCCTTGCAGTAATCAGGGATCATCAAAGCCAGAGAGAGAGCAAGCTGTCGTCTTGCTTCTTTTAAAGTGCTTTCACAACCACTCCCTTAATTACTATCCCACAGTTAAAGTTGCAGACACTTTAACATACAAACTATGATTACATATTATTATTTACCTAAACCAGTTAGGGTAAAACAATGTTATCCCTAACAGTATGTACCCAACAGGACACTTAGAGCCCTCATCATGACACAATGTCATGACAATCCAGCTGCTGGTCATTTTGGTTTTCACAAAACCCTGCACTTGGTTACCCGGACTTTTTGGTGGCCTCGGGTTTGACATGATGTGTCTTCTTATATCGCTTCTTGTATACAGTGTCGACAAGCGAAAGTGGCATTGGGTGCACCTCCTGGACTTCTTCAACCACTGCCAACTCCGAGTAGACCATGGGGAGCGATCTCCATGGACTTTCTAATGCACTTACCCCTTTCGTCGGGTTGTACGACAGTGCTAGTAGTGGTTGACATGCTCACTAAGATGGCCTATTTCATCCCATGTAAAAAATTACCCTCGGCTCATGTTACTGCCCAGCTTTTCATATAACATGTATTCCGTTTATATGGCTTACCAGATAGAGTTGTTTCAGATCATGGTGTTCAATTCACCGCTCAATTCTGGAAAAGCCTAATGAATGCTCTACGAGTGCAAGTGTGTTTAGCGTTGGCAAATCATCCAGAAACCGATGGCAGGAAAGAAAAGGTCATTGGCATCCTCGCCCAATACCTCAGATGTTTTGTCAATCAAAGACAGAATGACTGGGTGACCTATCTTCCATTGGCAGAGTTTGCTTTTAATAACTCTTGGCACACCTCCACCCACATAACACCTTTTTATGCCAATGAGGGTTATCATCCGAGGTTTTTTCCGCTATCCATTGCAGATTCTCCAGTTCCGGAGGCACAAAATTTTTTGTCGGAATTATATGCGGTGCATCAATTGATTTCTAGACAATTAGAATGAACGAAAGCTGATTATAAGCGTTTCGCCGATCGTTTGCATCGGGCGACACCTCCATTGGCTGTGGGAGACAAGGTGTGGTTGTCAATGAAACATCTTCAGGTCGATCGTCCGATTAGGAAATTGAATCATCGTTTTATTGGTCCCTTCCCTATCGAGGCAGTTATTAATCCGGTAGCTTATCGATTTACTTTGCCACGCTCCATGCGCATTCACCCTGTTTTTCATCACTACCTGTTAATACCTGACACTCCATTGTGTAATCTTCATTCTCCAGAAGATACCGGTTCTCCATCCAGGCTCAACATTGAACCTATTACGGATTCTACAGTGATCGGAATTTATGATTCCAGATGGTTAAAGGGACGATTCCAGTACTTTGTAGGAAAACTGGACAATGAAACTGAAATTCGCTCTTGGCAGGATGTATCCAAGATGCATGCCCCAGATCTTATTCGCATATATCACGCATAATTTCCGTCAAAACCACATCCTGATCGTCAGACTCGGGGGAAGGGCCCTGTGGTGAGGGATAGTGTTGTGACTAAAAGGATCGATCCTGCTGTGAGATTTGCTTCTGATGACTGAGGATGAAAGGCTGGAACCTGCTGAGAATTTGAATTGTTAGAAGACACAGATGTGAGCCAGGGGGATGAGAGGTTATCACACAGACATTCTTCACCTAAACCCTCGACCTCATTCATGCCTGCAAGTTGAGCCACAAGATGAGTCAGAGGAGTCGAATGAGGAAGCTGACAGATCGTGGCTAGATGCCAGAACAAGAAGGAGGCTGAAACGTCAAGCTGTGTGGAGGCATCAGGCCAGATGATGATTTAGGGAGATTGACACGCCCATCTAGGTGGTTCACGGAGACAAACTCTGTTAGAAGGAAGGGCAAGCCAATTAGCATGTTGCCTCAAGGATTATAAAAGGACACAGCTGTGTGGGGGAAGTTTGTCAGGAACAAAGTGATTGATTACATGCAGAGGTTTTCGGCAGAGGCTCGGAGCTTTGAGAATTTGTGCCAGAACTGTTGTGATAAACAGGGCGTGTGGAATATAATCTTGTAAGACTCCTTTCTGTTGGATTTGAGTTTTGGGGTGACTGCCTTTGGTTTGGTTTTGTTGGAACTTTGAAGGGGGAGCCATAACATATATATATCTTTGGTTATTCGGGTTTTCTCCTGTGTAAGATTGGAAGTATCTAGGCAACGTTTCGATGAAGTCTCATTGATCATCTTCAGGCTTGTGTCTTCAGCTCTGTGCTTCTCAGAGTGAATCTCGTCACTCTGAGAAGCACAGAGCTGAAGACACAAGCCTGAAGATGATGAATGAGACTTCATCGAAAGGTTGCCTAAATACTTCCAATCTTACGCGGGAGAAAACTCGAATAACCAAAGATCCACATACAAATACTTGTGAGAACCTCAAAAAATATATATATTTTCTTAAGTTTTCGTGGGTATTTATATGTATGGTATTCAGCTTTGTTCGGGTATTTTCCCACATCATTATAATTGTGCTTTTAACATTATGGTTTTAACATTATAATTGTGCTGAAACGTTGCTACAACTTTAAAAGCACAACTATAATGACATGGGAAAATACCCGAACAAAGCTGAATACCGTACACACACACAAACACACACACAAACACACACATACATAGTTTTCATTTTTATTTTTGCTTTAATTTTTTTCTAATTCTCTATTCTATAATACGTAGTTTTCATATTAATGTTTAACTCAATAAAAAAGCAGCAACAACAAAAATATTCCCATTGTTTAATCTTCACTATACTGTCTGTGATCCTCTACTTATTCACTCAGGCATTGAATCTCAAAAAAGTTTTATGTCATTTTTTTCTTGTCCACAAAATGATATAACTAAAAAATTTTTCCCGAAATGTTTGTAAAAATAAATGGATATCTCTTTTTCTGCACTTTTAAAGTTGTTGATAAGTGTTCTTGGATTTAAAGCAAATCTTCAACAATAACTACATATTTCTCCAATTATGTTGTGGTTTTTGCCAAAACTGTAAAAGTATGGAATAAATATTATTCTACATTTCCTGGAAAATTGTTGCTCAGTTCAATGTTTATAGTTATTGGCTCTATATACTTTGTTATGATTAGAGAAGACCCACTGAAATTAGTGGGATATTTTGTTTATGACAGATGTATGTCTCATTGATTTTAGCATGCATCTAAACTTAACCAAATGTGGATGCAAGCCGGTATGATTTTATTTATTCACTTATTTTAAAAAATATATAGGCTACTTTTAAGAACAGAAGTACATGTACAAAACAGTTTGTATATTATAAAAAGAACGAAAATAAAACAAGCTAATATAACATCATTCCCGAGTGGTAAAATTCCAATGCCATTTTGAAAAGTTGGCAAAACTTACTTTATTTATTTAATTCAGTTATTTTTATGTTTCAATTTTTTTTTAAAAAAAGGACTATGGGCAGCTCTAGGAAAAGAACTTCCTCTCTGGCTTTGCAAATTGATTTTGTTGCTTACTGGCTTTTGTTTGTTGTACTGTGTATTGCTGCCTTCGGGAAAGTGTGTGGTGGAGCCTTACCAGTCATTGTAGGGTTGTTTGTTGTGGAAATTAACAGAGCAATAAAGGACTGTATTAGAAGTCAGTCTCTACCTAGGCGACCTGTTTCATAACACCCACCCACCTGCCCATCTACATATCCATCCCAACCAAGTTTAGTGAAGTTAAAATCATATCTTATTGTCCTATGGATTGATTGAAATTAATTTATCTCCTGATATTCATGTCCTATTATATTAGTTTTATAACCATAAAGGACAAATATGATTGAGTAGTCCTTACACCAAAAGATCATTTTGTTCTTAATTAACACTCTATATACAGTACACATATAACTAAGGCCCAAAACTGGTACTAAGATTTCTAAGTTATATAATCTTGTCTAGTTTTTTCTTCCCTTTCTTTTGTCTTGCCTTTCCAATAATTAAATGTATGATGTTAAAATATAATAACTTAATACAGATAGTCCTCGACTTACAACAGTTCCTTTAGTGACTGTTCAAAGTTTCAACGGCACTGAAAAAGTGACTAATAACTTTTTTCACACTTATGACTGTTGAGGCATCTCCATGGTCATGCGATCAAAATTCAGACACTTGGAAACTGACTCATATTTATTATAAGCAAAGTCAACAGGGAAGCCAGATTCACTGAACAGCCATGTTACTAGTTTAAAAACTTGTAGTGATTTGCTTAACAGGCTGTAAAGTGCGGGTAGCATTCGCTTTAAAAATGTCTCATTTAGCAACTGAAACTTTGTGCTCAATTGTGATCATAAGTTGAGGACTACCTCTGGAAAATTTGTTGGCTTTGTATTAAATAAATAAATTAAATAAAAAAAAAATTGTTGGCTTTGTATTAAATAAATCAACTGAGTTTTTTGTATTCATGCTTCTGGTGCATATGAGTATTGCAACTCTAATCCTCTCCCCCCACCCCCCCACAACTTCAGCAGATCATATTCAGATAGTCCAATTTCAAAGGAGCCCTCCAAAGCAGCCATTAACTTCACAGGTGCTGTTTCCTTTAAGCATGTGGAAATAATGAATGCAAAATTGGGCATGCAAGATTAGAGGTTGCAGGCTGAGTTCCCACTCTGTTTTGCATGCTAGATCTGTCTTTTTGTCAAAATCTCTTCCTCCCTCCCTCCCATCTTCTATTTCTTTAACCACTGCAAAAGATACTGTTAAATAGGTGTCTTTAAGGAAACCTTTGACATTACCAACATCTGAGCACAAAGAAAAAAACAACATTAGACCCTGTAGTTTGTGCCGATAGTGATATTTTGTACATAGGAAACCAATCAATAAAACTAAAGTTAAAAGACTCATAAAAAATGCAGTTATGAGACATGAAGTGATTGGATAGAGAAGGAAGGGCATGCATAAAGAGGCCTCAGCTCTTTGATGTTTATTACCGCTGTCGAGAAAATAGGAACAATGCTGTTTTTCATGAACACATCACAGCATTTGGTATTTTACATTTGTTTCCAATTTTTAACAGTTAACATTGTGGGCTTTCATTATGCCATTGTCTCTCAAAATTGCAAGGGCCATCATGGTTGTAATTTACCTTTTGTAGGAGATAATTTGGAGCAGTTTCGGGCCAGGAAGTAACATCTGCCTTGAAAAGCTGCGGATCTGGACACTTTTAAGAGTTCGAGACTGGGACATGTTAGAAGGTCAGTTTTCTCATAAACTCTCCTCATCACGCTCAGTTTTATTCATTATATTCGACATATTAAGCTTCTGTATCCTGGCATAAAGAGACACAATATTGCAGCATATTGGCAAACTCATTTGCTTTTCCCTGTTAGTGTTGTGTCCAAATATCAATCCCCGGGGATAAACACGTGTATATAGACTGTACGAAAATGAGCCTCAGCAGCAGGTGGCCTTTTGCAGCCTAATGAACACGGCAATCTGTTACTATCACCACACTGCTTTTCAGCAGACAATTAGGCAACTAAGCATGTAATTATTCAGGCCAACGAGAAGTGTCTCTTCTCTAATTTCATCTTTTCATTGCTGTTTACTCACCCACACTCCCCTCATTAATGAGAGATTTTCCAGTCTATGCTAATTGGTTTCAATAACATTCATTTCAGTTGAAAGGGGAACGATTCTGTTAATTGGAGAATCGAAAGCGTCTTTTCATTTCAAGTGCGTCCTGCTATGGAAATCTGAATCCTCTCAACAGGTTCAACCTAATGAAATTAAGTTACACAGCCATTGGTGGCTTAATAGAAATAAAGTAATTTATTTTCATTGGAGCATGTGCTTGAGGTCCTGAACAATTAATACAGCTTGTAGTGGAAAGAAATTGAAAATCAGGATTCTAAATAAACAAGGGTAGGCTGGCTCCCCCCACCACACAGTTTTTCTTGTTTAACTCTTTTTCTTTTAATTATGCAGCTAATCTATCCTATCTCATTTTAGAAATATGTACACAGAGAAAGGAAATAATGATGTTTAAAAATAACAATGAAACTTAACACTGAATAAGTAAATTCAAATGAGACCCATTTTAAAATTGTCATTGATCTGTCAAATTAGTATTATTTTAGACAACAGAAACCAAACAATGCACAGGAAAAATCCAAATGGGCACATGCTGGTGATTAAAATTTTTTGTTATGACCTGGTACATTTGGCTTTAATAATAATGAAAATCCCAAAAGCATGCGAGAGTCTGTTTCTTAAATGTGCAGATGGATGGAAAAAAATTAGCATTGTTTTTTTCCTACTGCTGAAACCCTCTACTGCCTGGATCCCATCCTTCTATATGTTGCTCTTCCATAGTCATTAGTGTATGAAAGTCTAGGAAATTACAGCATAAAAAGATTTCTATCCCCAAACATCATACCAGAGTATTGACATCAAATTCCCAAAACATTTGAACATTTAATATCTTTGTATCAACTCTGAACATGGAAGCAGTTAATTTCTTTTATCTCACTGATATCAGGCTTAAAGCATCTAGAGAAACCAAATGTTTCATTTTAGACGTTTAACTCCAAAAGTGCTCTTGAAAGAAACATAATGAATAAATCAGTATCCATGAATCGTAGCCCAACCATAGTCAGGCTGAATAGAGACAATATGAATTCTTCTACCTTATGTTTGAAACACATCAAACTGGGGAAAGCTAGAAGTAAACAAATAAGCAGTCTAGCACTTACTCTAACAGTATTACTGTAACAGTAATTTCTCTAACAGTATTTCTGTTCCTTCCCTGGCCAAAAAGAAATAAGAAAGAGAAATAGATTAATACAATAATGTTAAATAAATTGATATTTGAGGTATTGAGACTCTCTAGTGTTTAGTAGAGTTGCAATGGATGGTTATGTATGATTTGACCTATGTATTTATCATTTTTTACATGGAGAAGGCAGGTAGAATTCATTCAAATTATAAATTCATCAGTCAAAGTTTTGCAAGGATTTGAGTTTCACTGTCTTTCATTGCAATTATATATTCTCAGTCTTTTTGGTGTAGTGGTGATTTGATTTAGAATGAAGAGAGAATTTCTGTTAGCACGGCAGGTTATGGATTGTTGCATGAGTTGTGCCAGTCATTTTGTAGGGTATGCCAAAACTCTGAAGACGTGCCTGTTCATAGAATAGAAACAACAAAATAGAATAAAAGTTATGTCACCTTTTTTTTACTTAAATCTAGTGATGGGATTCAGCCAGTTCATACCACTTCAGGAGAACCGGTTATTAACTTTCTAAGCAGTTTGGTGAACTGGTGGTTGGAAGAAATCATTAGGGCAGAGAACTGGTTGTTAAATTATTTGAATTCCACTACTGCTTAAACCTTTTGTGCAGCCCCAGCAAATAATGGATATTGGTGGTTTAGTAATAGACCAAAAACTATCACAGGAAAATATTGAAATGCAGTACACAGAAATAATTGTAGTTTGATTTGAAATGTAGTTTAATATATTGATTGAAGTGCCATTTAAAGAGATTCAGAAGGGCTATATCATCTGGACAGTCTTTAAAAATGGAGGTAAAATAGCAGGGCAGGGTATGTATTTCATGAAGAATTATGCTCAAGTCATTGTTGTTGATGCTATTATTTATTTATTTGATTGATTGATTTGAAAGTATCAGTCTTCCTGGATGAATTTTGCATTTATTTGTGATCTATCCCAGAAACTCAGAATACTCCCCCCCCAAATCTTATACAAAGTGAATGTTATTCAGCTGAAAAAAAAACATATAATCTGTTCAATTCCATGCAGATGCAATTCCACCCTGATCTTCAGTATCCATCCACAAATTTCCATTCTACTCTTCTTTGCATGGGAATATTCCCATGATTGTACTATTCTCATAGCTTAAACTACCATTAAATAATGTATAGATATCAATAATTTCCTCAGATTTATCTCATTTTGTTTTATCAAACCGAATTACTGTAAAAGGAGATCAACTTGTACAGTAATTAAGCTAATGGTAAAGGTTCCCCTCGCACATGCATGCTAGTTGTTCCCAACTCTAGGGGGCGGTGCTCATCTCCATTTCAAAGCCGAAGAACTAGCGCTGTCTGAAGACATCTCTGTGGTCAATCTGGCCAGCATTACTAAATGCTGAAGGCACACAGAGTGCTGTTACCTTCCCACCAAAGTGATCCCTATTTTTCTACTTGCATTTTTACCTGATTTTGAACTATTAGGTTGGCAGAAGCTGGGACAAGTACTAGGAGCTCACTTTGTTATGTGGTGCTAGGGATTCGAACCACTGAATTGCCAACCTTTCTGATTGACAAGCTCAGCATCTTAGCCATTGAGTCATCACATATAGTAATTACTACTATGTAAAAACCCCATGTTTTGCTCTCTCTGTGTCCTTAAAAGCCAGCTTTAAGGACCAATATGTTTTAAAATATTTTTTATTTTATCTAATTACCTGAGTGGAAAAAAGTATATTTCTTTCATTCCAAAGAAGATCATTAGAGTAGTGCTATATGTCCAATTCTTGTCTGATTTATTTACAAATATTTCTATATGGAAGTGCAGAAATATGTAAATACTCTTGCTTCCCTGCATTCCTGCTGATTTCTAATGTGTCTAATGGAGATGAAGTTATAAAACAATACTTTGTATTCTGTTATGAATATTTCAAGAATTATTTATTTATTTCAGGCATAGCTCATAGTGCTGACATTTGATTTATAGCAGTTTGGATGTACCTGGAGTTGCTAAGGTTACCCATTTTCATTCACCCACAGATATTTGAGATCTATATAATCCTATCACATCGTCCACTGCATTTCAAAGTGATGTTGATAAATGTTACCTTCCTTAGATAATATTTCCATTTAGATGTGATATATCTCAAGTCTTCTGTCTTTTAAAATATTGTAGTTGATTAAATTTTACATTATGTGTATAGCAGAGAGCCAAGTTAACATTTCCTCTTCCCAAATTTGAATTCTACCCTTCCCAAAAAATTGTTACAAAGTAAAAAAAAGTATTTGGAATTCAAATCTGTCCTTGCAAATTTAAATAGTTATTTTTCAACCTTTATCACATTAACTTTATAAGAAAGGATACATAGACCTAGTCTTTACTAGAAAACATATATCTCAATGATTGCTGTTTATACCCTAATCTCAGCTTTCTGAGTTGGCTAAAATATATTCAAATATCAGACTCTGAAAATGCTATACATTATGCAACATTAATAAAGAATATAGTAAAATTAAACATTGCCAAGACACAAATAATTTTTGTCTGCCAACATAGTTTTGTTGACGAAAATAATTCCATAGAATCAGGGCAACTACTAATAAAACCCTGTTCCTCACTGTATAGTGTCACTTAAATTGGTGCCCTCTATGTTAGCTGGAACAATGTGGATTTGTTTTTTCTAATAGTGATCGTCCTGATTATTCCTCCATTAGATTGGAGGAATCTGCTGTAGAAGTTTTAATTTCTTGAAGAGAGAATATTGAAGATAACTTCAATATTTTAAAGAATAGAATATGGTAAACATTGGATTAGATTTTAGAATAGAATAGAATAGAATTCTTTATTGGCCAAGTGTAATTGGACACACAAGGAATTTGTCTTGGTGCAAATACTCTCAGTATACATAAAAGAAAAGATATATTCAGTCAAGAATCATAAGGTACAACACTTAATAATAGTAACAGGGTACAATAAGCAATCAAATCATACTAGGAAACAGTCAATATAAATTGTAAGAATACAGGTGACAAAATTATAGTCATAAAGTCACAAGTGGGAGGGGATGGGTGATAAGGAGTGATGAGAAGATTAATAGTAATAGTAATGCAGACTTTGTAAATAGTTGAACAGTGTTGAGGGAATTATTTGTTTAGCAGAGTGATGGCTTTCAGGAAAAAACTGTTCTTGTGTCTAGTTTTGGAAGAAAACTTGTGTTAGGTGCAATTCTTAGTCCTTGATAATTGGCCCCAAAATTTCCCTTGCTAAACAAGATGGTTATTAAGTGAGTCAATCCAACTTTTCTGCCACAGTTGTTAAGAATTGCAAACAGCTGCAATTCTTCTTAAGTGAATTATGCAGTTAAGCAAATCTAGTTTGCCCATTGACTTTGCTTGTTGGAAGCCAGCTGGGAAGTTTGCAAATGGTGATAGCATGCCCCTGGCATGCTGCAGCTATCATAAATACACTTTGCTTACCAAGTGCCAATTTTTTAATTATGTGGGAATGCTATAATGGTCATAAGTGTGAGAACCGGTCATAAGTCACTTTTTTCTGTGCCATTACAACTTCAAACAGTTGCTCAAGTTGTTCTTGTAAATTGAAGACTAACTGCAAATGGATACTATTTGCTAAGATATAATAATAACTCTATTGTGTGATTCTATCAGGATACCATTATGTGATGTGCTGTTGCTTAACAATAAGAGTTTCTTGAGGAATTGTATCTAACTGGCTGAGTCCAAAGTATCTCAAAACATGAGCTGGTGTAAAAAAATAAAAATAAAATATTAGCATTTTTGTACGACATGTTTCCCAACCACAACATTTTGGATGCATTGCATACAGCTTTAATATATAAAATGTGTTTTTTAACTTGCATAGATATATAAACATTGTTTTAAATGTTGCATAAACATTGAGGTAGAGGGGTTAAGAGAAATCAATCACCTCTCTTTTTTCTATTAAATGTTAGAGATATCATTTCTAAATGTGGTCTTTCCCCTAACCAGAATTTCTTCTTGAGCATTCCTGAACACTGTGGAATAATCCTGTGGCTGATACTTGAGTCTGTGCTGTATTTGACAAACTACCATACTGCATCATCGTGCTTAATCCTAATTTATTTGCAACTCCTATAAGAAGAAGCCATAGATGTCTCTTTGTCTCTTCAAGATGCTGTTATGGTTCATTTAGTGCACCATGTGCATGGCACTTTATAAGTAATCTGTCTCCATCCCTTTCATTCAAACCAACCATTGCCCAAGAAGCTTACAATTATTTTTAATGTTTTCTGAGTACTTCACTTTATTTACTGACTAAAGGATGTTAAGTCTTTTGTCCAATTATGAATGATATTTATTGGGGCTTCTACAGAGAGCTGGTTGTAGAAGCGCCCAGGCAGTCTGGTATGACAAAGAGAGGGGTCAAATATCTTCCTGCTGCTATAGAGCCTCCTAGTGGTGTCACTGTTTACAAGCACCATCTAGATTAACTGGAAGAGTAATTTAGGCAGAATACTACTATGTATACTCCTACTTTGTAGATAATGCAATAAAGGGAAATATCCTCTATCCTCTTTTTCTTTAGGGCTTTTCCCTTTGCTTTGGACCCTGCTCACAAAACAATTCACAAGCAGAGTGCTTATTATATTAAGTTATTTTAGCATCCCAGGCATGTATTTGAGATCGGTGGCCATATAAATTTAGTAAATTTCTTCTTTATTATTATTATTTGTTTATAAACCCCCCATTTTCATGACTTCTATTAGATATATTATATTGTACACCCTATAAAATGGTCTGGATAGTCTTCAAACTGAGATTATTTAAGACCCCTGTCAGCAAAATTAGAAGGATTTCAACTGGGCAGCCATGTCATGGCAACCCAACTTCCATTTTGAAAGTAAAAGTTATATCCAGTTGAAATGGTAAAGAAGTAGTTCCATAAAACAAGAAGTTGTAAAGACCAGGATTAGCTTAACAGAACACAATAACAGAGTTGAAGGGATCTTGGAGGTCTTCTAGTCCAACCCCTTGCTCAAGCAGGAGACTGTATAATATTTCAGGCAAATGGTTGTCCAATCTCTTCTTAAAAACCTCCAGTGATGGAGAACTTCTGAAGGCAAACTATTCCACTCCTTGATTGGAATCTGTCAGGAAATTTCTCCTTACTTTTAGGTTGGTTCTTTCCTTGATAAGTTTCCATCCTTGTTCTGCTTTCAGGTACTTTGGAGAATAGGTTGATTCCCCCCCTCTTTGTGGCAGCCCCTAGATATTGGAACACTGCTATCATGTCACCCTCTCATCCATTATTTTATTAAACTAGACTTACCCAATTCCTGAAGTTTCCACTTCACCAAAAGGCTTACAAGGCACTGTAAAGGTGGTCGATCTGATTACATTATTGCTGCCACAACGGGTGTTGTGGCTTTAATGTTGTAAGCCACCTGGAGTCACCTATGTGTGAGTTAGACTAGAGGACCATATACATTTATTAACTAAATAAATACTATGGAGTGCACCAACCTGAGAGTAATGCACATTCAAAAGAGGCAGAACACTGATTATGTAGTTAAGCCCATTAACTTGTTTACTTTGATCTTCCACACACCCATGCATGCAGGTTATAGAACTTCACTGTCATGTTAGTAAATGACTAAGTTTTACCAGCCCAACTATTTTCCTATTTTATTAAGAGATAAAGAAAATCACTGGTAAATAGCCTCCTTTAATTATTCTCATGACTTAACCACCTGTTTCCTATGTTTTATCCGGTTACAGTGGGTTTTGCTTTACATATTGTAAAGAAAAGGATTTGTTTAAGATTTTATCCTAAAAAGCTCCCTACAAATATTTTGAATAAATGCCTGAATAATTGAATGTATCAATGAATAAATACGGAATGGTCACAACTAGTTTACCTAGCCTATTTTTTATTGTTTCCTTGACAGGTCCTATAAGTAATTTCAAAACTTGAAGGAAGAAGAGTTTGCTTTTATTGCAGTTTCCATTTCTTATTTCACATCTTCACTTTCAGCTGTGAGTGATTGTCTGCATTAAAACTACATTTTCTATTTGAAGTATCTTATTTTTAAAATATTTTTGATCTATGTGTACTGTACAACATTCTTATCATTGAGCATTACAATAGCATTATCAGCATACAAAACTTTGCATCTGGTGCTGTTGGTCCCCCCACCCACCCATTGCACAAGTCTAACAACTCCTTCATTCAGCTCTACACAATGTTTACCATTACTCATGACTATTGTTAAATGAACAATATAAAAAAATAAAGATGTGTCATCAGAAAAGGAGCCTCAAAAGAAAAAAAAAACTAGATATCTAATTTGGGAGTATATGAAAAAAAGGTATTAGGAAGATGGTTTGTGTTAAACACTTTGCAATAAACTGGAAAGAAAACATAACGTTATATAAATATTGACAGTGACATTGCCTTTTAAATAAGATAATTTTAAGTGCTAAGGCCAGGGACAGGGTGGGGGTGGAGGAGAAACCTGGTGAGAATTGTGGAAAAAGTGCTTTAAATCCAGGTAATAAAACTATAAAGTTAATGAAGGAGCTGTGTTCCATTTGATTATGTAAGCCATTAGATAAGAACCTTCATAGGAGCTCAGTACTTAGGTTAATAGGAGCTCAGTACTTAGGCTAATCAGTGCACACGATAAAATAGATGTTTAATGAAGCTGGACACCAAGCAAAACATTGTATAATTGTTTTAAGCAGGTACAATTATCTCTAGGTAAAATGATAGCTTTTAAAGGATGAAATATAGTATGCAGTTGGCTTACCGTTTGCTTAAGCTTCAGAACAGTTTTTTTTTAATCATTTCATTTGCAAATGCAACTCTGAGGAGATTTGTAACAATAATACAAGCTGAAAATAAGCTGTTAACTGGATCAAGATATGTTATTCATTCAGAATAAACTATCTGACAATTTGATCCCCCACACACATTTTATTTTCATTTGACAAAGAAATAATCTTAATTTGGACAGAAAGAAAGTTGTTATAGAGATATACAAAGCTTGAAAAAGATAACCATACTCTTAAAACAAGAGAAGGGAAAAGAAAGTAATCGGTATTCTGGAACATAACTATTATTTCACCACAGATTACCTCTACCTGATGTTTTTACAGATATCCATAGAAGCAAATCATATAGCTGCCTTTGTTCCAATTCTGGTGTAGAATTTCAGGGGTTTGGTGGTGGGAAAGCCAATTTCCATTAGAAATTGATTAGATGCAAATGAACAGAACAGAACAGCACAGAATAGAATATTTTATTGGCCAAGTGTGATTGGACGTACAAGAAATTTGTCTCTGGCACATAAGTTCTCAGTCAATATGTAAAACATAAGTAATATAATCATAATAATGAAACCAATAAGAGAAGGTAGCAGAAAGAATGAGAAAAGGATAATAGTAATATAGCCATACTATATGGGTAAATATCCTTAGATATAAGACTGCACTATGGGAATTAGATGTTCAGCAGAGTGATGGCATATAAGAGATGACCACTAAATCACACACACAATCATGATCATTAAATCTCTCTCTCTCTCTCTCTCTCTCTCTCTCACACACACACACACACACTGTTCATTTCTGTAGGAAGCAGCATAATAAGCAAAAGAATTAAAGATATGAGGCAAGAGGGGGAAAAAAAAGCAAAACCTGATTTCCATCAACACCATTCCTTATACCCCTCTACTATCAGGCCTAAAACCAAGAATGATATGTGACAATTTTTCCCAAGTGAATTCTTGATTGTTTCACCCCTATAAGCAAAATCTTGTCAGACTGAAAATTATCATCTCCATCTATACTCTGTGAACTATTAGGGAGGGACTGTCTTCACCCTCTTTATTTCATACATCATATCAGGGCTAAGTTGCCTCTTATTCCTCTGACATGCAACCCCCGCTTTGGGATCCACCTCCTCTCTCACATTCTATCACATTTACAAGCCATCTGTGTTTTTCCCATATCTCTACACTACTTCATTCTTCTTTAAACACACCATTCATTTATTTATCTCAACTGAATATATATTATGTACTACTCTTCTACCAGCCTGTTCATGCATTAATTTTTTTTCACATATTAATTCATCTTTGGTGAACGGTCTATCAGAATATATACAATACTATAGTTCTATTTTTTTTTTGCCATCTATTCTTCTTGTAAAACACAGCCAACCCATTTGATATTTTACTTTTCAGATACACAATCCATGTTGCATCATGTAGGTGAATGCTGCAAAGAATTCAAATATCTCTTAAACAACAAAACATTATACAATGTTTTGTATATAAACCAGTATACACAGTCCTCCCTTTTAGGTGTAGCGTTGCTGAATCTGCTATCCCAATTAATAGATGAGGCACATTAAGTTTTGTTAAAGCATTCAGGTTGCCTTCCAAGATAGCCCCATGTAGACATTTATGTAAAAGGAGACAAAGATATTAATTATTGTTGATCAGTATCCAGCTGAAGAATAAAAATCTGATTTGTACAAATGTGTCTCCTTGTTTTTGTTTTCTCTCTTGCTACCTAGGGGGCTAATAACAACATTTTTCTAATCATCAGGCACAGATGTAATCTTCACACATACATGCCTTAATCAAGTTGCACTCCATAAGCAAACCACACCCATATTTTAACGTTTCTTCAGTTAAAGCATCAATAATGCACAAGAGGAAATTTCACTATGTTTAGATTGTCATGCAAGCAGTTCCTGCTGAAATTATTGCTCCTATACATTATAAACACCCATCATTAAGGTAGGGGCTTGTCATCTTTGCATGTAGTCCTTCTATCTCCTTCCCAATGTATGTTCTTTCAGAATTGTTGGAGGATTTGAGAGTTGAATTGAAGCCTGGCTGTCCCACTCCAGGAAGCTTTCCAGATGTTGATTTTAATTTTCTTCAGCTCGAGCTGGTGTGATCAATTGTAAAAGATTATGGAAATTGTAATCTAAAAACATCTGTAGCACTAGAAAGCGCTTCGTAAGCCATCAATAGTTTCAAGCATCCTTTATTTGTTCCTCCCCTTCTCTGCAGCATTGGTCAAAACTTTTTTGTCTTAAAGGAATAATATAAAATGTAGTCTATTACGATGACTGAAGAAGAAATGCACACATCAGAGATTAATGGATAGGGAGACTGGGTGAAGGTGTTTCTATGGAAAAGCTAGTCTACAAAGTCACTAGCACATTAATTAATTTTTTAAAAAACGTCTTCAGAAATGGACATTTGCCTAAATGCTGCAAGTGGAAGGACAATAAATTGTACCAAAGACCTGCAAAGAATGAGAAAAGATGGTCAGAGGAGCAGAATATGATTAATAATATCAGTAATAATATCAATAATGACAATATTTGCCTCAGTAGCAGAAAAGTAACTAACTTAGGGAAGAGTTTACATCTTTAGAGGAGAAGTATATTAAATATGATTGATAGAAGATGAATTTTTTAAAATAGAAGTCGAAGAGAGATTCTTGTATCTGAATTGTTATGTTCAAGAAGGAGATTATTGAGATGTTGTAAATCTTAAGGGCAGATTGAAAATAAATTATCAGGTCTAGATAATATCTACTTAAAGAAATGAATTATAAAATAGTCAGAAAGTTAGCAAGTAAAATTAGTTTTGAAAAACAAAGATTCGTGAAGAAAATTACAGGGCTTTGTTTGTGATAAATTTCTGGAAAACATTAATAAAGATCAAAATACAAAACAATAAAATATACATCTAGTTGAAGAATCAACACAAAACTTCATAAGAAGTAATTCCTATCTTTTATCATTTGTTGAGAATCTCAATATTATAGATAAGGATAAGTTAATAAACACTATATATCTGAAATTTTAGAATAGGAACAGTCTTTTTATTGGTTCATAATTAGCTATATGAGTTAAGAGAAAGAAGGGTTTCAACAGAGAAGGAAATCAAAGGGCGAGAAATCTTCAAGTATCATCAAAAGGACTAACTTTCATCTGGCAAGCTTTATAATAGGAGCATTCTTCCTATTGGTTGATAACTAATTAAAAATAGAAAGTAGTGATCTGAATGAGTTATTAGGTCTTCCACTGAAAGGACATATAAGCATCCCCAAGATCAATACTGTACCAATGCTTTTTAACTAGTGTAATTCATCAGTGATTAAGACTACTCAAACTAGGTTTCTTAAGTTGAAGTAAAATATCACTATGCAGATATGAAGAACACTAAGCTGTAAAAATAGTAAGCTCAAAAAGTGGGTTGGCCATGTTTGCTGAAGGGAACCATTCCAAAGTAATAGCAATAGCACTTAGACTTATAGACCTCCTCACAGTGCTTTATAACCCCCTGTAAGCAGCTTACAGAGTCAGCATATTGTCCCCAACAATCTGCGTCTTCATTTTACCAACCTCGGAAGGATGGAAGGCTGGGCCAACCTTGAGCCTGATGGGATTCGAACTGCCAAATTGCAGGCAAATGGCAGTCAGCAAAAGTAGCCTGCAGTACTTCAGGAGAATGTGTACTAAGCTGATACATGCAATGATTTCTCAATGGATGCAATTGTGAGTCACACTGGAGAAAAACCACCACTGCATGCTGATGAGGTCTTTGATTTCTTTTCAGAGTTGTTTCAAAACTTTAGCAGACCTCGTTGAACAGCCAATAAAAAACTTATCTTTTTACAGTAGGCTTTTTTAAAAAGTTGTTTTAAAGACCCTCTCAATTTAGGAGATTAAAACAAACAAAACTTTGTGTAATGGAACAGCTGTATAAATTATATAAAATTATACATAGTTGAGACATTTTACCTTCTGATAAACAATAAATTTGTAATCATGCACAGAAACTAAATTTGGGAACATTAGAAATTTAGGAAAGCAAATATAATAGTTAGAGTTATTGAATTGTTGCCATCTGAAAAAGTAACTTTGATATAGACATTTTAAGAAGTGTACGGGACAAATTCAAGAAAGGTTGGGTGAGTTGATAGAAAGATTGAGTGACTTAATACTCTGTAATAGAAGCTGTTTCTTACCTGCAGAATTCCTGAGAATAGCTATTTGCGAGCAAAAGTAGAAGAAGGTTATAAAGTTCTTACTTTGTGAATTCCCTTTGAATATCTGGTCATGCATTGTGGAACTCAGACCTGATATCTTCTCTTCTAATGTCCCTCTGCTTTTATGGTCACTGCCATTCAGTCTCTTCAAAACATTAAAGCTTGCTCATCTACTGTGCCTGGGCAAATACCATACTGGGGATCAGTAGAAAATTAATTCACCTCCAGATCTGACAATATCACAATGCCTATCTAAAAACATAACCAGGTGTGATAGTTGAGACTATTTCTCCGGAAAAAAAAAGACAGTAGAGCCACAGAAGATGCAGAAAAGGACAGTCAAAACAATCAGGCAGCAAAAGCAGCTCTCTTATAAAGAAAGAACTCAACCAAAATGGGTTAAGGAGTAAAAACGTTGTGAAGAAGCCAAGGTTTGAAGGCAGTGTCATGGAACTCTTGGGAGCGTTTGACTCACAGTTTTCTTTATGTGTTGTAGATCTCAATCTTCAGAGCAATTTTCTTGAATTTTTGAGCTTTGGCCCTTAAACAAAGCTCACCATTACTGGCTGAATTTGAGACCTTCTTCATTATAAAACCTAAGTTCTGCTACAAAGCCATGGTCTCCTTTTTGAAAATCAGCAGTGTAGTATTCAGTGACTTTTTATAGGTAAACTGTGACCTTATAAAATTGCCACATTCTGATGTAGTAAAGAAGAAGGCATACATAAAACCAGAGATTCTGATATGCATGCAAAATTCATAGCCTGTCAAAATAAAAAAGCATGTTTAGTGTGTGATGATTCGTTTGCAGATTAAACAGGGACCATGCTTCTTAATCTTCCCTTTCATAGTCAGTTCCCATTGCTTTTATATTTATAACACATTCTCAGGCCATTCTATGGTTTATATAAACATATATTATAGAGATAGCCAAAGCACATGATTAAATCAACATCTGAATGTGTCTAAGATCTGTTATCACTCCTGTATTAATGCCCATGTGATAGAAAGGTTATTTTGCCACTCCTAAATTATGCAGATATTTAGGGGGAAAAGTTAATTCTGAAAAAGTCTTATGAAACAGACACAAGTCTATTGTTGTTGATTCTTAAAGGTTATTATATATTGATAGCCGAGGATTTATTACTGAAAGAATAAACCGACCACTCTGAATTGGATAGTAAACTCTGGGGAATAAGCCGTTGAGCTGTTAGCTTGGGCTAATCTATCAGTAGGAGGAGAAGTTGCATTCTATCAATTAAAGGAACAAGCAGTTCTACTGATTTGCTACTGGCAGACTAATAGAGATAATGGATTTTACTGGATAGCATAGATACACAGCAGTAGCTATATATATATATATATATATATATATATATATATATATATATATATATATATATATATATATATATGTGTGTGTGTGTGTGTGTGTGTGTGTATATGAATATATGTGTGTATGTGTATATATATATTTATATATATCATATATATAATATATGTGTGTGTGCATATATATATATATATATGGCATTCAGCTTTGTTCGGGTATTTTCCCACGTCATTGTAGTGGTGCTATTAAAGTTGTAGCAACGTTTCAGCAGAATCTCATCTGCCACCATCAGGCTTCCGTATAGTGTTCGTTTGTGAGTCAGACTTTTACAGTGGTTTCAGATTTAAATTTGGGGCAGCCTATTGCTGTGACAGAATGGTTTTTTTCTTCATCCTGATTGGTTGAGAGTCTTGGTCTGTGTTTATTGGTCTTGGAGTTTGCTGTGTTCTGCTTCTAATATCTTCTGTCTGGTTTTTTTTTTTTTTTGGCTCTTTTTATATCTTGATTGGCTGGCAACATTGTGTGACTTTATTGGAGGCCTTTAGTGCAGCTTGGCTTTGGGTAAATGGATGGCTATCATTAGTTAGGAAGCTGGGTTTCATCTGGGTGCCTGGTTGGGGTATGTTTGAGCTGGAGGTATCAGGGGGGATCTGTTTGTGCCCAGGTATTTGTCTGGCTTGTGGTGTGGAGATTTGTTTGTTTGTGAGTGCAGGCTTCCAAATGATTGACAGCCTGGTGGAATCATCTCTTCTGTTCATGCTTTCTGGTCTTTTTTCAATCTCTATGGCTTCTCTGATGATTCTGTGGCTGGGATTTACTATAGTGGCTAGGGTTTTGGTGCCATTTAAATCTGAAACCACTGTAAAAGTCTGACTCACAGACGAACACTATATAGAAGCCTGATGATGGCAGATGAGATTCTGCTGAAACGTTGCTACAACTTTAAAAGCACCACTACTATGACGTGGGAAAATACCCGAACAAAGCTGAATGCCATACATGTAAGTACCCGCGAAAACTTAAGAATGAATATATATATATATATATATATATATATATATATATATATATATATATATGTATGTCTGGCATTCAGCTTTGTTCGGGTATTTTCCCACGTGGTGCTTTTAAAGTTGTAGCAACGTTTCAGCAGAATCTCATCTGCCATCATCAGGCTTCAGCCTGATGATGGCAGATGAGATTCTGCTGAAACGTTGCTACAACTTTAAAAGCACCACGTGGGAAAATACCCGAACAAAGCTGAATGCCAGACATGTAAGTACCCGCGAAAACTTAAGAAAACAAATATATATATATATATATATATATATATATATATATATCAGTTCATTAAAGCATTATGACTGCTGCTATACAGATATGTAACTGAAGGACATCTGGCACCAGAATGTCTAGCTTGGACAGAACTGCAGCAGAAGCAGGGAACATAACGGAGAAAAGTCTATACCTTTCAGTTTGACAGCATACATTAATGAGTTTATGACAGGATTAAAGGATTAAACTATTTGAATAGAGTTATATTTAGTTTTATTCGACTGCTGTTGTCCCCTCCTTGTTATCCAGTGTTTACTGCATTTGGGCCTGACTTGTAGCAGCCCATCTAATTATAAATATTTCCTCTGTCACCTTTGCTTAGTGGATGTGATGATGCTATTCCCAGTATGAGGAGGTTTTTTTCTTGAGTAAATCTATTATGATTGACATGACTCAATGTGGCACAGAAGTCAACAGCTGACACCCAGTAGCAGACACCATTCTAAATCGCAACTGCATTGTGGACAGGAAGATAGGGTGGGCTCTGAACAGTTGGTGGACAATCATTATAAGCCTTCAGGGAATTGGAACTAAACCACTGGTGGATGGACTGAATCTTAAGCCATTGGAGAAAACCTGAAGAGTGGCCAAGATGAATAATCAAGTGAAACTTTCACTTTCCAAGAATTATAAGATGCACAAATGGTTGAATCTGCTATTGGAATGGACAGATGGAAGCTGGAACACCTGAGCTTTCCTTTCTATGTTATATTTAAAGACCCTAGACTTGCAGTTTTGTTGTACTGCCTTGTAGAGAAGTTCAGTTGTACAGAATTCATGCTGATATTAGGACAGAAGAAAGAAAAGAGAAGACTGAAAGGGCTGAGACGACGGTGGCAAAACAGTGGTGGTTGAGTGTGGAATGGTGTCAATGGCTGAGCCCTTATGAGTATTTCAACCAGTTGGGGAACATGGTTCAAGCAACAGCAGATCAGAGTGGCTAGGTTGTGTTGGCCTTTGCAAAAAGCCTCACAGTGTTGATACTTAGACAAGGGTATCCAGGATATTAGTTACCACTCTTTATAGAGTACTATAAAGTTCTAAAATATGCTGGTGAAACATGAACAATAACCTCACAATTAATATAAAAGCTACGAGTGGGGCAAAGAGCCATGGAAAGATACATGCTCAGCATCACAAGATAAGATAGAAAAACATGCACAGGACTAGAGGACAAACAAAAATATGCAATGTCATCAAAAGAGTAAAAGAATTGAAATGGAAATGGGCTGGTCACATAGGAAAAATAACTGATGGAGGTGGACCAAGGTAGTTATAGAATGGATTCCACTTGATAAAAAGAGTCCATTAAAGAGACCTAAAATAAGGTGGAGCAATGACATCAGCAATGGAGCAATGACATCAGCAAATATTGCAGGCCCAACTGGCAAAAGAAAGCTCAAGTGTCAGGGTGCGCTCCTTTTAGATCCCAAGAAAGAAATACTCAGACTCCATGGGGTAGAGCAAAGTTATCCTTTTACTGGGAAATAAAGTGGTAGCTACAAAGCAATTCCGAAACTGAGAAATTGGCGGGTAGAATGCATATACAAAGAAATAGGTTTGTCCCCACCCCCCAAAGTTCAAATGATTCTTCCAATTAAAACTTTTGAAACGGCTCATGTGGTCATCTTCAGATGGTGATGAGACGTCTTGTCAAATGACCTTGACATATTTTGATAAAAGTTCGCAGTTGCGCAAAAGAGGAAAAGATAGCCAGGAAACAGAAAGTTAAAGACAAGAATCCCCCCTCCCCTTGCTAGCCCAGCAAGGAATGCAAACACCTCCAGCTCTCTTCCCATATAAAATCCCCCCTCCCACCGTTGCCATGACAGCCGAGAGAAATAATGAAATAATAGCAGATAGTCAGGAAGGGGAAGGTATCTTGAGGCTGACATCAAGACCGCTTTTGTTGGAAACATGCTGAAGAGGGCTTCATCCTGCAGTGGATGGACAGTGGCTAGAATGATGCTGATGCTGACAGTCCTTTTGAAAACCTTGAAGGTACATACAACACAGTGTTTAATACAAGCCTACTGTCAGCTTTGGAACAATAACACCTACAGCAGGGGTGGGCAAACTATGGCCTGCGGGCCACATCCGGCCTGTTGGTCTTTTTAATCCGGCCCGCCGAAGATTGGTCCATAAGTAATCGCGGCCACTTTTTGGCTGCTTTCAGATTCAATGAGAGGAGGCAGTTGAGGTGGAGGGTGGGTGGCGGAGAGTGAGCAGGGCGTTTGGTGGGCTTGTCAGGCAGAGCAGGAAACGGGGGCAGGAGCCTGGTGGAGCGAAGAGAGCTGAAACCTGTTGAGGTCTCGCCGCAGTCCCTTCGCGGGGAGAGAAGTCGCTGAGCCGGGAGGAGCATGGGATGCTGCCAGCTCGCTTCCCCGCCCCTCCATCATGACTGCGGGAGAAGGATCCCCGAGCGCTGCCCTTGCGGCCGCCACCAATGGAGCCCCATTTGATTTCACCTGAGCTGCGTTTGATTTGGAAGGGCGTGGTAGGCAGCGCCAAAGGAGAGCTCTGGGGTTTGGCCAACCACCTGCTGAGCAGCTCCGGGCTCCCCACTGCGGCCAGCAGACCTTGGGGCTGTGCTCTGGAACCCAGCGCCACAGGACGGCGAAGCCAAGTGGCAGGAAGAGGCACGTGGAAGCTTCAGCGGCCAGCTCAGATCTCTTGGTCCCAGGGAATCCCCCTCCACTGAGGCTCAGGCACCTTGGTGGAGGGGAATTCCCCGGGACCAAGAGATCTGAGCCGGCCGCTGCAGCTTTGATGTGCCTCTTTCTGCCCTGAGCACCGCCGGCAGCAAGGAGCATGAGAAGCGTAATGGGGCCACGGGAAGAGCTGCACCCCAAGGAGTGACTGGCATCTGGAGCGGCCAGGACTGGCAGTGGCGGCGAGGGCCCGACCTGTGTGGGGGGGGCTGGGGCGGTTTTCTCCCGTGCCTGGTTTCGGATTGGCCCGCCGTGCGCTCTTGGGTATCTGGCTCGCTGTGCCCTGGGTGCGCCTTTCCCTTACCTCTCAGCCAGCAGCAGCAGCAGCAACAGCAACAGCAGTAGCTCCGCCCCCGCTGCCTCCTTCCTCCCCTAACGCCCGCTGTTGTGATGCATATTCCCGTAGACCCGAGCACCAGCAGGCACTTCACACCTCCCTTCACGGCCTTCCCCTGCGGTAAGATGGGAGAAAACAGTGGTACCCTCAGTGTGCCGGTGCTGGGACCTCACAGCCAGACCAAGGTGTGCTCGGTGGTGGCTGGGCAGAGTGGGCAGGTCCTGGGAGAGGCGCGCAGATGTTTTCTGCCAAGTGGGCTTCCCAAGTGCCTGGGAGGACTCGCGTTTTAATGGCAAAAGCGGCGGCGGGATGATGCTGGGTGGGCAGGGGGAAAGGCAGGCGAAAGCCCCCACACACACACACACCTCGGCAAGTGGTTTGCAGGTTAGCCAGCAGTTTCTTGCAAGAGATTGAAGGCCGGTCTGCTTCCCCCAATTAGATGTTGGTTCAAGAGGGAGGGTCAGCCCTGCTACTAATTGATGGTTCACAGTTTATCCATGGGCACCGGAGGAGTTATGTTTTGGGGGGTGGATGTTTATTTATTTTTTATCTTATAAGTGGCCAACTTGTGTAAACTGAGGGGGTACATTCATGCACACACACACACACACACACACACACACAGTCGTTTATTCGTAGCGGAAGAATCTGTCTATCTATCTATCTATCTATCTATCTATCTATCTATCTATCTATCTATAATGGCCTTTTATAAAATTGGTTCGGCCCTCGAACGCAGATCTGATTTTCCATGTGGCCCCCGACAGAAATTAATTGCCCACCCCTGACCTACAGAGTATGAGTTTTCTAGTCAAAGATAAAAGGAACAAACAAGGAATCTAGAACCTTATTTCTTCTTAAGGAACTAGTGTAGAGTTGATTATAGTACATGGACTTGAATACAAACGAAGTGTAGAAAGGGCGTTATGATATGTAAAATTGTCTCAGCCCTCTCATGTCTTGCTTTTATTCCCAACTTTGTGTCTTTTTATGACACTAAGAAATATATATATAATTATTCCAGCAGGGTTGAGAAGAAATATTTATATCTTTATTGTATTAATGTCCTGCTAAATAGACAAATTAGATATTTTAATTTGATTTGGTCATCAACATTGTCATTACTTGAACTCTATAAAAATACAAGAAAGTGATGATATTACTGCCTCTTGGAAACACCTATAAAAGTATATGCTTATTGAATATATTATAGCTCCACAATTAGCAGTTACATTATTATGGGAGAGCCCAGAGTAATATAATTAATAACTATAGGTGTCATAAGTGAATAATGGATGTTTTATTTCAGGCAGAGGGATAAATGAATAATCCTACTATAAACCCATTAAAGATGCACAGGCAGCAAAGTGTATAGATTAATAAAATGTTCAATAATAAATAAATTAACTGAGTGGTAATGAATTTCAAGGGTTTGTCCGCATTCCATTTGTGGACTACAATTAATGTATATGAAAAAGCACATCTAATAATTTAATAGCCTGAACCAGTGTATTCACTGAGAAACCATGTTTATATATCAAGCTAAGGGGAAAAAAACATTTTGGTTATTTGTGCCTACTGTCCTCTTAACCTCAATGTGTGGTTCATTTCAACCAAGATCTGAGGTTTATTGTGAGTTCATATCATAAGAATTTTTTTTTTGCACTTGCAGAAATGAAACTTCATAATCAATGGTAAATCCTTATTACAGTTTGTGTAACTGCAAGAAGCTCACCATTTTAGATTTAAATGACACATTTGATTTAATCAAATCTTGATTAAAATGCAGTATACCATGAAGTGATGGTGGGGATAAGTTAAAACATCAACAAAACATTAAAATATTTAGAGTAACAAAAACAACCAAGACAATAACATATTTAAGTCCATTAACTACAATCATTTCAATTCACTATTAATAGTTGTCACGTGGACAACATTTAACCACGAAAGAATTCTAGAATTTAATATCATCTACAATGCCATCACTGTGGAGGTAAATCTAATATCCATAGGATATTTCATTAATTAAAATGCACAATCACCTGGATTATGAGGTCCATAATCAGCTCCTCTTCTCTCTTGGAAATGTGGGGTTCATGATGATTGCTCAGGATGGGCTGATTCTGGGTGGAAATCACAGCCTTAAAGATATTTTGGCACCATACAATAGTGGCCAGCACTTTGAATTACATTTGGAAGCTCCTATTGCATGTCCTTAAACATAGGTGTATAGGTGGATTTCAAAAATTTTAGCAACCAGTTCTCTGCCCAATTGCTGGGTGGACATGTCCATGGTGGGTGTGACCTGGTCAGCCTTCTGCACCATGGCGGGGGGGGGTTCCCCCTTCCTGTCTCTGGAGGCTTTCCTCAAGGCATTTCTGGCCTTCTGGAACTTCCAGGAGGCCCATTTTTGCCCTCCCTGGGCTCTGGAGGCTTTTATCAAGCCTGAGCTTCTGGGAGGTTCATTTTTTGCCCTCCACAAGCCTCTGGATGGGCCCTGCACTCACAAATTAACATCCCATTTGCCTGAACTGGACGAACTGGTAGCAGCCCACCCCTGCTGTTGATGCATGACACCTATCAGTAATCAAGTCACTATTGTACATTAACATACTAGTTATAACTTCTGGGTTACCTTCGAATATAGTTCCATGTTGGCATCTTTTAGTAGTGCAATCTAGTGATGAAGGCATGAATTACTGTTGTGAGTTTCTCAGGCTCCAGGTAGGTTGGCAAGTGGCACATGAGTCAAAGGTGGGCAGACTCTCTGGCACCACAAGGGGAGCTTCTCCCTGTCTGAAGGGGGGGCTGAAGGGGGCTCCCTGCTCTCCCCACAGTCACCATGCCAGCTCCAGGAGGGAAAGGGGGGGGGGTTGCAGAGCAGCAGAGGGAGGGGAAAGGGGCCTGTGACTACCCATTCAGGACTAGCCATGAATGACTCCTCAGGTTACTGCTTCCCCAATTACAGACAATACCACAGCTGGCTAAGTGCCTTGGTGTACAACAAGTCTATCTTGTCTGGGTAGAACTTCAGTCTGCTTTTCCCAATCAATATTCAGATAACAAGAGAAGACTTCCACAGAATTGCCAGCTTGTTCTAAAATGGTGCTGTCAGCAGCATATTGAAGATACCATATCCTGTACCAATGGATGCCTTTTCCTATGGATGAATGACAATTTAGTTATACCTGATGTGCAAGAATTATAATAGATACAGTACTGGCAGATTGATGTGCTGAGTAACAACTATACCAGTTATCCAACAACAACAATCTAATAATTTAAATCCATTAGAAAGGGAAAAAATTGAGGTAGAGAGAAATTGAATGAAGATGAATTAAGATAAAAAAAGTATTAAAACAGAGAAGAAAATCAAAGGGAGAGAAACCTTCTTTAGATCTCAGCAAAAGAATTAACATTCATTTGGCAAATTTACTTCCTAAGCTCAGTCTAACTTTCAAAGGTTGTTTCCAGCCTTTTCAGCAGAGGTGTATGAAATTATTTGTAGTTCCTGCTCATTTACTTGTTTTCAACACCATCTTCTAACTCTGGTCTTTTCAATGAATGTATCCTTCTCCCAATTCAAAGTTAATTATTTGGGACAGAAAAATCCATCTTCCAGGTGGGGAAAAATGTTATCCATAGGTGAGTTCTTTCACATATCTCCCACATGAGTTTAGTTAGCCTTCTTATGGGTGGATTCCATTACATATTTTTTCTTCTATAAAGCCATGCTAGCTATCCTTAATTGACATTTATATGAATGAATATCACTGTATGAGTTGAGTAATTATAGATTTGGCTAGCAGAAAGTTGGAGGAAAAACTAAAGATCCATAACAGGAGCCAAATTCATTTCTAACACTAAAGACTAAAATCTAGGGATAATTCAAATTCCTAGTATATTAATTTTTCAGTCTTAGTATTTTGATTGCAAGTGATTTTCAGCAGTATGTAATTTCATTGCATTCTTTGTGCTTAGTACGTAGAACAGTATAACATTTGGCCTTAGCTGTGAAATGTTTCTTGCACAATTGTTAGGAATAATAACATTGCATCTTGACTTAAATAGAAGTCAGACATTCCTTGGGGATTTATTGTTTAGATATTTCTCGGGTAACAGTAAAATTTGCTGAGTTCAAATTTGAGTGTAACACTACTTGTGCAACAAAATATTATAACTAAGCTACCCAAAATATTATTAGGAATTGCTTTGGCTTTGGAAAGGACACCATACTAAATCTGAAACCTGAAAGCAAGCTGCTTTATGAATAATTGTTATGAAAATTTGTGACTCCTGCAGGAGACCATAAATAAATGTTTGATGAGCATATGCTGTAGAACACTATCTTTGACTGTCTCTTCTCACAGGTCTAAACTTTTGAGATCTGGTTTTGTCCAGGAAGACATCAGATAGGAGACCCTAATGTGCATCAACTGCTAATTGGCTTTATTGAATAAAATCCACCAATCTGGAAATTTATAAGGTAGTGGCAATCATGTCATATGACTTCTTAGATTACTGAATGTTCCCACCTTCAAGAAAATACAATGGGAAAGAAAATTAGGGCTTATCCATGTCCTATGGTTTGACATTGTCAGAACTGAGCTCTAAAATTCCTACTGGCTCCTGAAGACCATTTTCTTTGGCAATGTAGTGATATTTGATATGCTATATTTATAATTAACATCATGTTTTTGATGCTGCTTCTGCTATGCAAACTCAAAAAGAATAATATAAAAGAAAGAAAACTACAAAAGTAGACCATATAAAAGAATGGCGACAGGAAGACAATTGCCAGAAATAGCAATTTTATGTCTCTGTTTCTTCTTTCCATTACTGTAGCTCCCAAACACTCTTCTGAAATATAACCACTTCTATAAAGCATTGTTTTGTTGTGATAGATGCTATATATATATATATATATATATATATATATATATATATATATATATAGTATAAAACTATGCAGAAAATGAAAATCTTGGATTTTACAAGTAACTTCATCCAAAGTTTAGATATCAGGTTTGCACAAATGTTGTTTTTGGCTGAACTTTATCTATTGATCATATTTATACAGTATATCACCAGACTCAAGGTTTACATCATACAAACACAAAAACCTAGTAAATCTACCTTAGGGCAATGGATACAATGATAAGTTCACTCTTCAAATGCCCTTTGGAACATCTCAGTCTTAAATGGTTTCGGGAAAGCCAAAAACAAGGATGGCAGGTTAATATCCAAAAGGAAGTTGTTTCACTGAAACTGCAATTGCAACTAAAAGTGCCTGTGAACCTTTTTCCTCTTCACTCACCTGCCTAAGAGATCATTAAAAGATGTTCACACCGAGTGCATACTGCTCAGATTGAGAAGACTGCTGCTATGAGCCACCATCGTGTATATTGTAGCCATGTATTAATGGGTTTCTTGGTGCTTGATAAGCCCTTCGCTTTTGTAAGTATATTACCTACCAAACAACAAGTTACAAGAATAAGTTATGAAGATACTTGATAATTCAATTAGTCAACTAGGGTTAGAAGCTATCAGGGCTAAAGCTGGGAACTTAGTTCTTTACATGTAGCAAACTGCCAACACTGCGATAAAACCATTGTTTGGATAATATAGTGCTTTTAGTATATAGTCTAGTGTTCCTGTTTTGACTGAGTCCTCGGTAGAAAGCATACAGTAGACATTTTCACTCAGCTATTCATATATGTAAAGTATTTTGATGTGCTACTTGGATCTGGCTCTTCCCATTGTTTGTTATATTTGAATCCTAATTGAAATTGTCTTTCTTATTCTCTCAATACTTCAAGCAAGAGATTATGGCCTTCTGACCACATAATTGACAGATACTCATATAAAAGGTTAGGTTGTAATCTGTTGATAATCTGTCCATATGTAAATGAAAACATTTATGGTAACAAAACTCAGACAATTAATATTCATAGTAATAAGAATCATTAAAACCATCCATAAAAACTTGACCAGTAAAGAAGTTAATGACAAAATGTAATTTCTAGGAGAAGACTGTGCCAAAGCCCTAGAATCATAATGGGAAATGAACCTCTCTTAGCTTTGTTCTGTCCCTCATCCATATGTATCTTAAGAATGTTTCCTGGAATAAACATATTAGATGGATCAACTCTGGCTAGAGAAAGTCATCATTGTTTAGACGTGCATAGATTAAAGCCAACACGTTCAATTGTACCTAGGTAGCTATTTGCAACCAGTATTCTGCCTGTCCTGTACAAATACTGTACAAAAGCAGGTAGATCAACTCCACAAAGCATCCACACAAAGTCTTTTTTATTGGTTCATCAGGCATCCTGTCAACTCACATTTATGATGAGGGTCTTCTTAATGTCCAATCGTTTACATATCTGAATTGTGGTGTAGGAAGATAATAAAGTCTCAACCCTATGATGACTAAAGCAGCCACATGAGGCAAGAGTGAGGGAGCCTCCCCCAACCCAACAAAGGTCAATTTAGTGACCAATCAGGGTTACAGATGTGGCCACATGACATGGACTACATTTCCCAGGATACCTTAACTACATTTACCATGATGCATTCCCTTAAGAGGAAAGCTCACAAATCCTAACTAACTATCCCAAATCCCATTAACTCTAAACTGTCTGGACAGCACAACCCGTGCAGAGTGCAGGCCACTTGGGAACAATCACACCGAAAGCCTGGGGTTACCACCTGTGGCTAGCTGCCAATCAGGGGACTGTTCACTCATAAATATCCCAAACTCTATGCAGAATCTTCCTGAATCTATAAGTGCACAATCGTGCCTACCGTACCTGTCCTATTGTCTCCATTTATTCATACCCATTTCCTGTATTCTTACTCATGTATATACTTTATCTTGTAAGTGATTGACAAATCAAATAAGTAAATAAATAAAAAGCACACAATTGCAAATGGATCCACTCATCCTTATTTACATTTCAACTTCTTTTAAAATGTAGTAATTAAGTCACCTTTCTTGAGCCCAGAATCACAGGGTGGAAAGAGATCTTGAAGCATCCATTTTTCATATGGAGTGATGGAAGAATCTCACTGAATCAGATTCAGATCTAATGTGACATTTGCATTTGTTTGGACACATTTCACCCAAAGAGAGAATGTTACAGCAAATAGTGGTGGTTTCCAATGAGTGGGCTGTAGTGTCAGTTTACAATAAGGATAGAACATGTTAAAAGGAGTCCACTCAATTGGAATCCCAGGGCACTATATCAGCACTTAATAGGTCTGACTTCCGTGGATAGGAGATGACTGGCTAAAAGGCCAAGTGCAGCATCATTTAAAAGACTGCCAAATTGGTTTCTTAAAACAAGAGAAGACTTCCTATCATTGATGTGCTAGAAGGGACTCCTGGGAAACTCTTGTTAAAATTCAGCTACCAAACTATAAAAGAGAAGGCTGGATGAATTCCCATCTTCTGATGAGGTTTCTTTGTTTGTAAAAGAATTGCTTCTAAAAATGTTGCTAACAATTGAAAGATCAACATCATTAAAGCTGCACATCATGTTTTTAAAAGCCAGAGGGGAGGGGGCAAAAAAGATCTGGCAAAGCTAAACCTTAGTCCATCAAGAGGGTGTATCATAACTGAAGGGCACTGAAAAGCCTCTGGTTTTCCATTCCTGCCAATCACGCCTCTCTTGGTGACACAGCAGACAGTGAGGTTCCAAAGGCAACTTTAATCAGTAAGGGATAATTTCATGGGAAGACATCAGCTTTTCAATAATTCACAATAGTCTCAAACGTTGTCTTCACCCTATTTCAAATATTCATCCATTGCTATAATGCCATAATTTATCCTAGGATTTTACATTAAAATATTATTTTACAATCAATAAAAGATGGAAAAGAATAAAAACAATTTATACATGCAGGGCTGTAAAGGGAGTACAGTATATTTCCTGCAGGAATATAGTCAACGGGTTCCATAGGTGTAGCCCCAAAGTCAAGAGGGCAGTTGTAACACACATTAAAAAACAGAGTTTTGATTGCACTGTCACAGCCAACCTCTAGACTTTGATGATCACACCACTGCTTACCCCTATGGAAACAGGATGTAAGTTGTAGGAAGTTAGCACTCACCCCTTTCCTAGAAAAATGAAATATTTTAGGATATATTAAAAAGACAGAATATTTCCCCTAAAAGAGAAATAGAAACTCAGAGAAATAGAAATTCAGCTCCCTCACCTTTGCTAATGGGCCATGAAGGCCTGGGCCAGAGTATTCTACATAAGAAAAAGATCTACTCCAGGTAGAGCCATAATAGGAATTGCCCCAATCCCTTTTGTTATATCATCATCCAGCAAGGCTCAACCAAGCTTGGGACTCAGGACAGATTTGCCCCTGCATGGCCCCATGGGAGCCTGACAACCAATCAGAATACAAGCTCAAATTCAAATCCCAACAGAGGGCATAAAACCCATGAACTTTCAGCATCTCCTCCCTTTTTTGCTCAGGAGCTCCAAGGCATGAGATCCTGTCCACCATTAAATCATCTTTCCAAACAGCCTCCATGTTTCAAGTTAATTTTTCCCCACTTGGAACTGAACCCAGAAGGATATTTCTTCCAACAAACTCAAAGAAACAATCCTATTCAGTTGCAAGAGCATCCAGTAGAGTGATAAACAGGGAAATCAAGCAACACCAGGACATTCAATGTGGCCCTATGGAGGCCTGCTTAAACTCAAGAGAATTTTTTTATATATACACCATGGAAATCCCTGCCTGCCATATTACTGCTGAATGTGTCTGGTGCACCACAACTCTGTGCTTGGAACTTGGTCCTCCAGACACCATTTTTTTGCCCTGAATGATAATGAGAACATTTCAGAGAAAATTTTTAGAATGAGATATGATTACAACCTTATAATTAGATGTGAGTATAACAGCTGATTCCCACACTGATCAGGAGGTTAGATGCTGCTTGGAAACCCACATAAAAGAGAGCCAGTTTGGCCTAGTGGTTAAGGCATCAGCCTAAAAAATAAGAATAATGGTGAGTTCAAGTCCTGCCTTATCCATGAAAGCTGGTTGGGTGACTTTGGGCCAGTTTTTCTTTTTCTCTCTCTCAGTCAGTCCATGAAGTCAGACTCTGACAACAAGTTAATTCCAAGTCATAGTAATTCCTGTCATATTAATGAATCAACAGTCATAGAACTGTGGTGGCACAGGGGTTAGAATGCAGTATTGCAGGCACATTCTGCATTCTCATTGCCAGGAGTTTAATTCTGACAGGCTCAAGCAACATTCTTCCAAGGTCAGTAAAATGAGGACCCAGATTGTTGGAGGGGGGCAATATGCTGACTCTGTAAACTGTTTAGAGAGGACTATAAAGCACTTGAAGTGGTATATAAGTCTAAGTGCTATTGATATTTGACTGATTCAAAACAACAAAAACAAAAATGAACCCTGAAGTTGCAAAAAAAACCAAAAAAACAAAACAAAACACCAAAACTCTGGGAAGGAAAAAAAGAAAAAGGAAAAGGCTCTCTTGCTTTCTCAAAAGAAACTCGGCTTCTCATTCTTACATCAAAACAGCAGGGGAAAAGAAGTTAGAATCTTCCCACCATAATTTTCCTAAGTACAATCCTTTATTAGAAAATTTAAAAGTGGTAGAATCCTTGTGTTGCAACTTTAACCTATGTATTAATAAATCTTAGTTATTTTGAGTGTGTTATTCTTGGGATTAACTGTTTGCAGTCTAGGAAGCTGTCAGAGACCTGACACTGGCTATCACCAGAAGATAAATGATTTTTAAGAATATAGTTATTGGCTGCAGGGTAGCTGCTTATATTGATTTCTACCGACTACAGGTCCAGCATGGTTACAAAGGAGATGGAAAGAAAGAAGGTAAAAATAAGATGAGAAAGCTAGCAAGATGAAAGAGACAGACATAAAGTTATAAGCTATTATCTAATGAAGGAGCTTTATTTTAATGTATTGTTCTGGAGCAGCAATTTAAGATCCTGTAGAAAAGACAATTTGGCAATGAAAGTAGAACACATTATAGCAATATGGAACATTATAAGTTTGGTATCTGGATATGGATGTGGAAGATCTGTACAAGCTAAAGATGAATCTCTGTACATCTATCTACCATTTGTCTAAAATGATGCTATTAGACAATTTTACAACATTATTTTGGGGTACCTATACAAGTGATCTTTTTCAATTTGCAAAGAGAGAAAAGTATTTTTTATGCAAGCCATTTTTGCTTGTATTTTCTTCCATGCAAAAATATTGTGAATTTGGATATAGAATAGAAGTACCTAAACAGAATATTTAGATTCACTTTTTAAATTATTTTACTGCATTATCATTTTAAAATAATAATGAAAAAAATCCCCACCCCAAAATAGAAAGACAGACATAGTCAAGGAAATAGAAAACACAATGCATTGAAAAAAAGTAAAAAAGAGAACAAAAAAAAGTTCTAATAATATATCACAACAGTAAATATTTGCAATTTTATATATAATTATTCAAGTATATGTTTTTAATACAGTTATATCATTCATGTTATTTTTTAACTAATTGTATTTTGTGAAAACGAGTCCCATATTTCATTATATTTTTCCAGACAGCAAGTACAGTCATGTCTTCAGTCCATTGAATGGAAAGAGTCTTGTCTATGAATACGTAGATTCACTTAGGAATTTGGCTAAATGCAGAGATTTTAGAAGCATGTTATTTGAAATCAAATGGCAAGAAAATGCATTCATAACTCATTGTGTACTAAACATTTGCAGTAGAAACATCTAAGGCTGGAAATGGCTTCCCTACTTACTGTAGGGAAACTATTACATAAACATCATCTTTTAATACTTCAAACACACAGCCATAAGGGCAACAAACAGTGAGATGAAAGAAGGAAGATTTATTTGTTTAGTAGATTCTTAAAAGAAAGAAATTGTTAATGGCAAACAATTTGTGATAGTGATTGATGTTGGAAGAAGAGGTGGAGTTTTATTTTTAATAAGCTTGATTATAAACTATTTATATGCTCATAACCAAAGCTGCAGCCCACAAATAGGAAAACATCACAGCTGATCTTTCCAACTTAAATATTTGTGACATTTCAAGACAATTTTGTTTGAAGAAATTATTCTATAGATGATTTCATTGTCCTAAATTTATAAAAACGGAGTTTATTTTCTGGACTTTTTTGAGGGGGATATCACCTAGTAAAGTGTTTCTCTTTATATGGACTTCAATTCCCAGAATTTCTCAGCCAGTATGGGGGAGTTGAAGTCCACATATTTTAAAATTGCCAAGGTGGAGAAATACTGAACTAGTATGCAGATAATGTTCTTATGTCTGTTGATCAGCCTTCTAATAGATGACATGCAGATTTTGAAACAATACAGAAGCAGGAACAATCCTGCTTGGAAAAATAGTCATTTTGATTTTCATAAGCATTTGGTCTTTATTGTGGACTTATCACTATCTGCTTATTGATGTGCTTCAGCCACATGGATATACATTCTTCTTCCTAGTCATTAAGGTCTCATTTGTTAGTTACTACTGTTATGTCCTGGGCATAGGTGCAAGGAACGGAGACGAGACATCGAACGGTGACTTCAACTCTTTATTGTAAAATAAGAACAGAGCAAATACTTGGGCAGCAGCAGCTCTTTTATAGAGCTGACTGCTGTCAAAACAACCAATGGTTTGAGTTTACCGCTTTCGCAAGCGTCCAATCAGAGGGGCCTGTTAACAACCAATCAGACTGGCCAAAAACAACCAATCACGACTCGCTATTTGCAGGCCAATGAGAAGTGCAGGATTACAAGCCTGCTGTAAAGTAAAAGCTGTTTAGGGTTGTATCGCTGTGTTGGCTTAGTCCATAACACCCCTCCCCCCAAAGTTTCGTCTGAGGGGTGGGATGACGTATTCTCGTAAATAGGCAGGTCGCTTCACCTGTCTGCTTGACCTGCGCTGTTCCACCGGTTTCTGTCCTGGCTCTGGTTCTGGTGGGCTGCTAGCTGGGTTGGATGGTGAAAATTGTGGCCCTTGGCTGCTTTCTCTGCTTACGCCAGTGCTGTCTTCTGGGTTCCCTGGATCCGTTTCCATCGCTGTGCTGTCCCGTGGTGAGGCCACTCCCTGGCTCGGTTCTCCTTCTGACGGTGAGTATCCCCTGGTTGGTTGTGTAGACTGTTGAGTTTCGATTGTTAATTCTTCTTCGGCCTCCTCAATGTTCCCTCCCCCCCCGAGCTAGAGATTCCAGGGCTGAGATAGGACCAGGTGCTAATCTGGAATGGAGTTGGTCTATGTGGCATTTCCACATCTTACCATCTGTAGTTTGCAGGCGATAGGATCGGGGTCCCGTAAGTTGCGTTATGGTAGCGGGGACCCACAATAGGTCGCCCGAGAAGTTTTTCGCAAACACGAGGTCACCTTCCTGGAATGCCCAGCACTTGCTGGTGGATCCTAGGGGTTGTTCCGGTGTGTAGTTTGGGCGGAGGCGATCGAGATGCGAGCGAAGTTTGCGGCCCATCAGGAGTTCAGCTGGGGTTTTGTTCGTGGTACTGTTTGGGGTTATGTGCTGGAGGAGAAGCATCCGGTTTATTCTGTCATCAATGTCACTGTGGTCCATTTTGTGCAAGGTCTTTTTTACAAATTGAACCATTCGCTCAGCCCTACCATTGGCCGCAGGGTGAGCTGGCGATGTTAAGGCATGGCGGATGCCCCGATCTGCCAGGTACTGTTCGAATGCCAGGGCAGTGAATTGGGGGCCATTATCAGAGACCAGGACATCCAGAAATCCGTGGGTAGTGAATAGCTTATTCAGCTTTTTAGTGACCGCCTCTGTGGTGGTGCTCTTCATCTTGTGGACTTCGAGCCAGTTTGAATAGGCATCCACTGTTAGGAGGAAAGTGTGTCCTCTTTGGGTCCCGCAAAATCGATGTGGATATGGGACCAAGGACCTCAAGGCTTTTCCCATTGGGTTGGGGGAGTTTTTGGAGGAGTAGAGCGAGTCTCCTGGCATTTGCTGCACTTTGCTACCCAGGTCTCTATTTGTTTATCTAACCCAGGCCACCATGCATAAATCCTGGCCAATGCCTTCATCCGCACGATGCCTGGATGTCCATCGTGCAACATTTTTAATACTCTATGTTGCAATTTTTCTGGGATTACGACTCTGTCTCCCCACACTATGCAGCCTTTTTGGGAGAATAGCTCTGTCTGACGATTCTTAAATGGCTTGAATGTATCATTGGTTTCGCTGACCGGCCAACCCCGTTCCACCCAGCTGAGGACTTGTGCCAAAACAGGGTCCTTTTTTGTTTCTAAGGCAATGTCTCGAGTGGTCAGTGGCAGCGATTTGAGGGTTTCAATTTGCAATATGGATAAGGTTGGAGCTGGATCCTCTATGATGTCTGGTAGTGGGGATCGGCTCAAAGCGTCAGCGTGGGGAATGGTTTTTCCCGGGCAGTGTTGCAATCGGTAATCGTAGGCGGCTAAAAATTCTGACCAACGTGTCATTCGTGGTGATAAGATATGGGGAGTTGGTTTGTTTCCCACCAAAATACCAAGTAGTGGCTTGTGGTCTGTAATTATGGTAAAGGGTCTCCCATACACATATTCATGGAAACGTTTAATTTCAGATACAATAGCGAGAGCCTCTTTATCAAGTTGACTATAGTTCCTTTCGGTCTTAGACAAAGTTCTTGAAAAGAATGCAATAGGTGCCTCATTCCCATTTGGTAGGACATGGGTTAAAATGGCTCCCACTCAAAATGGTGAGGCGTCACAGGTAACTGTCAAAGGTAGAGTCTCGTTGTATTGCATTAATACAGCATCAGAAGTAAAGAGGTCTTTTACCTCTTGGAATGCCCTCTCTTCACGCCGTCCCCAGACCCAGGAAGCCTTTTTGTTGAGAAGTCTATGTAGGGGCTCAACTACGATTGCCTTTTGGGGCAAGAAGATGTTATAAAAGTTAATGAGTCCCAGGAAGGCTTGGAGGTCTGTCTTATTCCTAGGTCTCGGGGCATTTTTGATTGCAGTTAGTTTTTTTTCAGTGGGGTGGATTCCCTGTCTGTCGAGAAGGTATCCAAGGAACTCCACTCTCTCTGTACAAAGTTGACACTTGTCCCTTTTTACCCTCAGACCAGCATCTTTAAATTTCTGAAGAACTTTTCTGAGTCGTTGTACTAATAACTCTTTAGTGGGGGCAGCTATTAGGATGTTGTCAAAATAAGGCACGACACCTTTTATGCCTTGTAATAGTCTCTCCATTAAACTTTGGAAAATGCCCGGCGCCACGCTTACTCTGAATTGGAGTCTATTGCACTTGAAAGCCTCTATGTGTAACTATTGTCTGGACTTCTGCAGTTGTCGCGTCTACAGGTAGCTGCTGGTACACCTGAGCTAAGTCCAATTTCACAAATATTTTTCCACCACCCAGGGAATGAAGAAGTTGTTGAACCACTGGTACTGGGTAAGCGCTCTGTTGAAGAGCATGATTTAGGGTGGCCCGGTAATCCCCACAAATTCTTAACAAACCATCTGGCTTCATGGGTGTTACTATTGGAGTTTCCCAGCGGGCATGGTCAATTGGTTCCAATACGCCCTGGGCTATCATTTTATCTAGCTGTTCGTCGATCTTCGGCTTTAGGGCAAAAGGCACCCGACAAGGCTTAAGCCGAATGGGAGCTACATCGGGGCTGAGATTAAATGATATAGGGGTCCCCTTGTACTTGCCTAATGTTCCTGTGAACACGTCCTGGAATTCCTGGATGAGAGCCTCTTCCCAGTCGTCGCTTCTGGTTTGGTGTATGTCGGCTAGTTCAATCCCGAGTGGGGCGAACCACTGTAACCCTAACAAGCTGGGTCGGTCACGATCAACGACAGTCAGGGGAAGCGTCGCTGTGCGGTCCTTGAAGGATACTTGGACGTGGCTGGAACCGAGAACTGGAATTCTGTTTCTCTGGTAGTCTTTCAGGATGATTCGTTGCGTGCTGAGGTCCTGGCAGCAGATGGCAGGGATCAGCTGTTTGAGGGTTTTCCAGGATATCATTGATAGGGATGTTCCCGAATCGACTTCCATCACGCACGGTCGATTCTCAATAGTAACCCTTACGTAGATCTTTCTTGCATCGAACGATGAAGCGTGGCCGATAATAATGGTTTGGTGGGCCTCTTCTCATCTCGTTGAAGAGGCAGGTGCTCGATTTCTGTAGTAGTAGTGGTTGTTCCCTTGGTGGTTCAGACGGTCCTGGTTCTCAGGAGGTTTGCCTGTCTCCCGACGGAGGTTTTTCTCCCTTCGGCTGGGACTGGACTCTCGCTTGCTTCTGCAGACTTTTGCGATGTGGCCTCTTTTTCCGCAAGTATGACAGAGTGCGTTGAGGAATTTGCAGTCCGATCGTGGGTGGTTTGCCCTGCAACCAGCACATTGTCGCGGGAGTCTCTGGTTCCTTTGCTCTCGTTCCGAGTGGAGCCGGTTGACCTCCTCTTCCTCACTGTCTGAGGATGACTCGAGGTCTTCGTGGTGGGTGGTGGTAGCGTGCTTCTTAGCGGCGAGTGGGCTATCGTTAGCGAGTTGGTGAAGTGGTGTGTTCGCTCGGCGCATTTGAGCGGCTGACTTCCTGGTTGCTTCTGGGCAGTAGTGTCGGCGATGACATCTGTAAGGCTGATGTCACCTTTCGCCATCAGTTTATTCTGCACATGCGGTGCATTTAATCCCAGAACTATGCGGTCTCTTAGAGCTTCCTCTAAGTTTGCAAAACCACAAAGGCCTCCTAGGTTCCGGAGGTCAGCCATGAAATTCCCAACGCTCTTGTCCTACCGTTGGTCCCTCTGGTAAAATTCGTGTCTTCATATCAGTGTAGGTACTGCGGGTGCGTAATGGGCCCGGAGGATTGGGGCGAGGGTATCCCAATCCATGGTCTTTCACTTCCGCCGGTTTTGCCAGTGCTTTAGCCATTTTGAAAATGGCGGGGCCGCAATGAGTCAGGAACACCACTTGTTTCTTGCCAGGTGTAGCATCTTTTAAATTGTTGCTCTCCAGTAACATCTGGAAGCGATCTATATACGAGTCCCAGTCTTTGGTTGCTGGGTCAAATGGAGCGGGTGGTATGGTGTCGCTGGTCATCTTGCCGTTTGTTGCGTGCGCTCTTTTGCCATGTGCTCTGTCTTGTTCGATGCGTACTTAGTCAGCTCTATCGTTTCCGCATCCCATCCTCGTCGCCAGTGTTATGTCCTGGGCATGGGCGCAAGGAATGGAGACGAGACATCGAACGGTGACTTCAACTCTTTATTGTAAAATAAGAACAGAGCAAATACTTGGGCAGAAGCAGCTCTTTTATAGAGCTGACTGCTGTCAAAACAACCAATGGTTTGAGTTTACCGCTTTCACAAGTGTCCAATCAGAGGGGCCCGTTAACAGCCAATCAGACTGGCCAAAAATGACCAATCGCGACTCTCTATTTGCAGGCCAATGGGAAGTGCAGGATTACAAGCCTGTAAAGTAAAAGCTGTTTAGGGTTGTATCGCTGTGTTGGCTTAGTCCATAACAACTACCATATGAATTTAACTTGAATATATTGCTAGAAAATCGAATCCAGATGATACAGGGGATGATTGTAATTCTATTGTTTGAGAATCTGTTACTCGATTCATGAAAATATACTCTGTTGATCATACATATATGTTTAGTCAACTAAATGGCCACTATGCTTCCTGATCAGCTACAATAGTTCATATCGATGCAGATTGTTTGCTATGGGAGGTTCTTCTGTGACAGCCTGAATGAAGTGTTACATCTATTTCTAAGAGTCCATGGAGATTCTCAGTCATCCAGGTCATTGTTGTCCCAAAGATGCTTTTTCAAAAGGTAACTGGACTTTCTTTATTTTTCCCTGAAGATATTTCACTTCTTATCCAAGAAGTTGCTTTAGTTGCTTCATCTAATTGTTAGTACTCTCCCTGAGAGTCATTGAGGCTACTTGGAGATTTATCTGTCCCCTATGGGCCACATAAATAATACAAATGGGTGTGGAACCTTCTTTCAACAGTTCCAAGAAGGTTCCAAACCTATTTGCACTATTCAGGTGACCTTGAGGGAATAGATAAAGTGGCCTTAACAAATTCTCAGAGAGAGTGCTAATGACCAGATGGCTGCAGGGAAAATAAATCTTTCCATTCTCCACTATTCAGAACTGAAGAAGCTTCTTCAATGAGAAGCAAGGTATCTTCAAGGAAAAACAAAGTCCAGTTGCCTTTTGAAGAAAAGCACTTTTGGGAATACTTCTAAGAGGTTGCAACTTTGATTCTTGTGCAATATATGCTCATTGTGGGGTGATGAAATTATACAGATTCATTGTGAGAAATTTTACTGGCCAAAGATAGATATTTGATCAAGGTCTGTATTACTTGGCTGCTGCTATTTGAGAACTATTTTGCTACTTGAGATTCAGCCCTGTTGTTCTTTTTAGTACCTCCATTGCATGAAATCAGGCATTGAGATTATGGGATCTCTACAATACAGCCACACACTTTCAGTCACTGAAAAATAAAAGCTATACAGCCAGGCATTTCATGTCAGAATATTATTAATAATTTGTTAGATATTTTTGCTTTTGGATTATTTATTCATCTATGTGGAGATAGCTACTGACAGCATTTGACAGATTGTTGGTTGCCATATTGACTCATTTGTGCACTCAAGTTGTGTGGCCTTAAACATATTTGTGTTTGTTCTTATTATCCAGAAATAAATGGGAAGAAGAAATGTTTCATCAGTTTTTGAAGAAAACTTTTCAGCAGTTTACTCTGACAGGAGAACCTGAAAGACAAAATTATTAAAGATTCTAATGGCAAAGTGCTGTGTGTCTCACAGAACATCAAAAGCTTAACCAGCTACTGTGCTTTTTCATGTGATATTCATACTGTACTTCTGGGCCCTCATGCTCAAGAGGCAGTAAATGAGGTATCAGAGAACTTAATAGCAGCATTGATAAAAAAGAAATAGAAGGCTGCAGCAAGTCCTAGACTGAGTCAAAAATTTCAATTGCTAAGCAAGACAGTGGCCAAGTGAGTTTTGCACCATTTTACGATCTTTCTTGCCACCCTTGCTAAGTGAACACTGCAGTTGTTAATTTAGTAACACGGTTATTAAGTGAATTTGACTTTCTCACTGACCTTGCTGATCAGAAGGTCATAAAAGGTATGATCACATGATGCCCCCAGGACACTGCAACCCTCTTAAATACATCCCAATTGCCAAGTATCTGAATTTTTATCATGTGACCATGGAGATCTTGCAATGGTCGTAAGTGTGAAAAATGGTCTTAAATCATTTTTTTCCCAATGCCATTGTAACTTTGGTTACTGAACAAATGGTTGTAAGTTGAGGACTACCTGTATCCAGCTGAGGAATGCTGTTTCAAAATTTGCGCTCTATCATCTATCTATCTATCTATCTATTATCTATCTACACACACACACACACACACACACACACACACACACACACACACACACTCTCTCCTTTTAATTATCCCATAATGCCTTTTGGAGTGGAGCCAGATGCCCTTCCTGTTGCCAATATGGGATTTTATTCAGCAGTTATATTGTCATTGTGCCCCCAAATACTCTGTCATCACAAATTCTACCAAATCTACCATGTTTACTTCCACAATAATCATATTCCACAGATAACTATGACAGGACCGTCTGAGGAAAAGTTTGTTGCTGATATGGACTTGCTCAAGAAAAAACTGAAGCAAAGCTAGATCAGAAGACATGGATGTCTGAACAAAGTAATGGTGTGGACTGAAAAGTTTAATGTTATGATTTTATAATTCTCATAGCACTGAAAGGATGATTAGTTCACTAATGTTGTTTAATGATAAGAGGGAGGTAATGTAATTATTTATATGGATCCTTAGAGATGATTTGGCTGCCATCAAAGCTTATTTCAATTTGAAAACTGGGATAGTGACCATTGCAATTTGAGGCCGAAGGGTAGCTTAGATGATACAAAGTCTAATTGTGTACCAGCCCAACATTTTAGTGCTTTATTCAGCAGTATCTGTGGCTTGAGACAGTTACTTCACTGTGGCTAATACTAAAACTGCATTTTTGCTTAAAGATATTCACAGCTGTTTCTAGGCCAAAGGCTATATTTGGGGTTTGAGTTGTATGTCAGGAATTCTCTTTCCAAAAACAGGGGACAGAACCATGGCAACAAAACAAAACATAATAACAGAGTCTGAAGGGACCTTGAAGGTCTTCTAGTCCAACCCCCTGCTCAAGCAGGAGACCCTATACCATTTCAGACAAATGGCTGTCCAATCTCTTCTTAAAAACCTCCAGTGTTGGAGTACCCACAATGTCAGGAGACAAACTGTTCCACTGGTTAATTGTTCTCACTGTCAGGAAATTTTTCCTTAGTTCTAGGTTGCCTTTCTGGTACTTTGGGAAAAATATGATTTTTTCATTTACTTATATTTACATTAAATTAATTTGAAATATTATTGCACTACAGAGATGGTGCAATGATTTTCCTCCCTATTTAGAGCCTTATAAGAGCTGGAGTGGCTCATTGGTGACAATGCCACACTTCAGACTTCTTCTGCTGATTCTCGGCTGCCTGCAATTTGGCAGATCAAATCTTACCAGGCTCAAGGTTGACTCAGCCTTCCATCCTTCCAAGGTGGGTAAAATGAAGACCCAGATTGTTGGGGGAAATAGGATGACTCTATACACCTTTTAGAGAGGGCTGTAAAAGCACTGTGAAGTGGTATATAAGTCTAAGTGCTATTGCTAGATTCAAATGTGTGTTTTGATAACAGATTTGAAAGCCACTGCGGCCAAGTAGGTGAGATGTTAAGAAGTTAGATGAACACTTGGGGATTGAGGATGTATTTCTCTATCACAAACCAATCAAAGTTTGAAGGGATCTTCCAGCTGAAGACTATTTTTTTTGCTCCAGGGATTGGGAACCCTGGAAGACTGAACACTGAGCATTCTGACAACTCATAACTCAGAAGTATGGTAGCCTTGGATAGTTTCAGTTGTCTTTCCCCTCTTGGAGGCATCAACAAGAAACCAACTCTGATAACAAAAAACAGAAAAAGACACCTTGCCATCTCACTGAGGTTAAGATAAGACAAACACTTAGGTCATCCACCAAAAATTTTACACGTTTTCACTCACTTCCCCCCCCCCCCCCCGCATTTAAGTGACAATTCATTTTGGCTAGGCCCCTCATTGATTGTAAAATACAACTGAGCTGAAAGTATAGATCCTGCTGTAGTAATAATCACATCCACATTCTAGAAAATGTAAAGACTCTGCAAGGCAATATGAGTCACGGATAAAAATAATTTGCTTTGCATTTGAATGTAAGCTGACCCTAATTTGCACTTCCTAAACTAATGTGGGAAGCAGAATGAAATTATCATGAAGTTTTCTACGAATGTGGATTGGGGGATGAAACTCTCCCAGGAGAATCTATCTACAGAAAGTACCCACCTAGGTAAATCAAAGGAGAACCTAATGTTGAACTGGTTAGGAGAAATTTATACAGGACAATGTACTTTATGAGAAATTCAAAACATTTTTGTAAATCTATATTTTGTTAGACAGAAAACTACATAGACAAGTCCATGTGATTACCATGAACTGGCCGAATGGAATTTTCACATTTGTGTTTTTCTGTGTATTTTTTTCAGTGCATAAGGTGGGGAAGTGTGGGTTGGTTTTACTATAGGTCTCTGATAAGAGAAATGGCTACAAAGTGCATGCAAAAGATTCTTGCAAATAGATAAATATGCATAAAATGAGAAATTGTTATGAAAAATGGAGAAAACTATTAAGGGAACAAACCAGTGCTTCAAAAAGTTCAAAAGTTGTGTAAAGAAAAACAGAGTACTTTATCCCACCTTGACTTTGGAAAAAGTGCAAAGAAGAGCAACTAAGACCTGGAGACTAAAACATATGAAGAATGGTTGCTAGGCTAGAGAAAAGAAGGAATGGGGGGACATGATAGCTGTATTCCAGTATTTGAGAGGCTGCCACAAAGAGGAGGGAGTCAATTTGTTTTCCAGAGGGCAGGACAAGAAACAATGGATGGAAATTAATCAAGGAGGGAAGCAACCTGGAATTCAGGAGAAACTTCCTAACAGTGAGGACAATTAACCAGTGGAACAGCTTGCCTTCAGATGTTGTGGGTGCTTCATCACTGGAGGTTTTGAAGAAGAGACTGGAGAGCCACTTGTCTGAAATGGTATAGAGTGAAAATGCTTTCCATTGAGCTACACCCCTAGACTAAAACTAAACTGAGAACTCAAGACTGTAGTTCAAGCAAGATAACTGATTGATACACAGGGTTCAATACAATACAATGCAATATAAATTTAAATTACTACAAAGAAACTTCTACCAAGGCAATTTAAAACTACAATGTGACTCAAGAATAATCGCGACACAGTAGTATAAATGAAATATCATAAATGATATCAAACAGAGGTGGGCAATTAGTGGTAACAAGTTACATTCAACAGTGAGTGAGGCAATAATGCAATAATGTCACCGCAAACTGCAATGATTTAAAACATTTGAAAGTTTCTATGTATTTTCTATCTCAGAAAGGCAGGAAATCCTGTTCTAGTTTTTGACAATTGCTTCCCCAGAATCCAGCTTGCACAATCGAACAGGTCTCTGGAGATTTCATAAAGGGTAAAAGAGAAATTGTCACAAAAGGTTTAAGAGCAATTGTCTAAACAGTTATAAAAGCAATTCTAATAAGAATAAAACCATGTGATTTATCATTGAATTGTACTATGCAAATTTTTTTCCTAAAGTTCCCTCCAGTTCATTTAGTTTCAAATACTCTTAATCCATCTTAAATTTCTTAACCATGCTAAGAATCATCCCACTTCAGCATCAAGTTCAATACTAACAATTTAGCACAGCAGGCCAGCAGATCTTGGTGTCTTTTCATCTGCAATAGAAATGAAACTGCAGAAAAAGAGATACAAAAAAAGAAACACTTGGGAAAACAAAGATCAGGAATAAAAATCTGTGGGAAGTGATGTGAAAGCAAATGTACTTTTTTACTTTCTCCAAAATATGATCCAAATCTTTCTATGAAATGTGGACTTTATTAATTCTGTAATTCTGACATTACTTTTCTAATGCTTCACCAGCCCATTTTATACCAGTAGTACTGCAGTTTAGGCCCACTGCACCTTAAAAAGGATTGTCATAATAATCTGAACTCATTTTTCACACTTTATCTAGTAATACATTTTCTCTAAGGGAGTGTGTCAACTTTGACTCTGAGACATATGTGGACTTCAACTCCCAGTATTCTCTAGCCAATCATGCTGGCTTGGGAATTCTGAGAATTGAACTCCACATGTCATAAAACTGTTAAGTTGAGAAACATTGCACTAAGGTATATTGAAGCATTGCTTCTGTATATGTATACATATTTACCGGTATATTTATTTATCCTAACTCAACTGGCAGTGATTTTGAAAAACCTTGGTTGCATAGCTTAGTAATGAGAGGGGAAATCACCAGGAAATCTTGCAAAGATAGGCTAAATTAAGAAGGTAAAAGGCATCAGAAGAAGGCAATGGGAAATCACTTCCATACTGTTGTCAAAAAAAATGTAGGGGTGGTGTCATGTTCTGAGCATGGGTGCAAGGATGGAGACGAGCCAGTGAAACAGTGAACTTCAAACTCTTCATTTACATGTTAAACAGCTCAACCCGATGGCCATGGTGGGCCCCTTTATATAGGCAACTCTTAATTTATTTAACCAATGAAACACAGGGAGCGCTAGCTCCATTAACCAATGGGAGAGGCTCATTAATAGCCAATCAGATTCTCCTAAACGGACCAATCTGATGTCGCTATTATCGGCCAATCAGAAGTGCAGGGCCTGAACCCTGCACTTTACTTCAAGCTCTTAATGATCTTTATAAAGCATTTATTGATTCACAACACCCCTTCCCCCTGGGTTCCGTTTAAGGGGTGCGGTCACATAGTCTTTGAGGTAGGCAGGTTGTTTTGATTGTCTATTAGATTTTCGTTGTCCTCCCGGTATTTGGCTACAGTCTTGTTGGGGTAGGACGTTATCTGGTGAAAAGGGTGCCTCCCTTTCCGCATTTGAATTTTCGGCGTCACTACTGCTTTCGGCGTCTCTTTGAGGCGAGGCCACCCCCATTCTGGTTCCATCACGTGCTGCCTCTGAGCGGTCATTACTACCACTTAAACTTTCTGCCACTTCGAATTCAGCTTCCTCGCTCTCTCCTCCCACCTCGGTTTGGAAATCAAGGGGCTCGGAGATCCCCGACTGTAGCCTTGAACGCAGCTGATCAATATGGTGTTTCCAAATTCTATTGTCGCGACATTTTACATGATACGATCTAGGGCCAGTTACTTGTACTATAGTTGCCTCGACCCACAACGGATCGCCCGAAAAGTTCCTTGCGAAAACCAAATCGCCCACCTGGAAATTGCGACATTTCCTGCTAGAACTGTGTGGCTTTTCAAGTTCATATGCTGGATGTAAGCGGTCGAGGTGGGAGCGGAGCTTCCGTCCCATTAATAACTCGGTGGGAGTTTTATTGGTGACGCTGTGCAGAGTGATATGCTGTAAAAGGAGTATCCAGTTAATCTTGTCTTCTATGTCACCATAGTTCACCTTATGCAAGGTTTTCTTGACGAATTGTACCATGCGCTTGGCCCTTCTGTTGGCCGCAGGGTGCACTGGCGAAGTCAGTGCATGTCGGATACCGCGGTTCGCCAGGTACTGTTCGAAGGACTGCGCGGTAAATTGAGGCCCGTTGTCGGATACCAGAATGTCTAGTAATTCGTGTATTGCAAAGAGTCTGTCCAGTTTTCTGATGACTGCTTCGGTCGTTGTATTCCTCATTTCATGGATTTCAAGCCAGTTCGAGTAGGCATCCACCGTCAGTAAGAATGTGTGTCCCTTAGTAGGGCCCGCAAAGTCCAGATGAATGCAGGACTATGGTCCCCTCGGCGTTTCCCATTCGGTTGGGATTGCTTTCGGCGGGGCATTGCTTACTTCCTGGTATTTGTGACAAGCTTTTACCCATGTCTCTATCTGCTTGTCAATACCCGGCCACCACACGTAGCTTTGTGCGAGGGCTTTCATACGCATGATGCCAGAGTGGCCATCGTGCAAGGTCCTTAGTATCGCTGGTCGCAACCGCTCTGGGACGACAACTCTATCACCCCAGATAATGCAGCCCTTTTGAGAAAATAGTTCCATTTGCCAATTTTTGAATGGGGCATAGTCATCAGATATTTGGTCTAACGGCCATCCCCGCTCGACCCAACTGAGGATGCGTGCTAAAATGGGGTCGCGTTTCGTTTCCATCGCGATATCCTGGGCCATTAATGGCAGCGTTTGAAGTGTCTCGATCTGCAGCGTTGTGACCGTCGGAGCGGGGTCATCAATAGTCTCTGGAATAGGTGCACCGCTCAATGTGTTGGCGTGGGGAATGGTTTTCCCTGGGCGATGTTATAATTTGTAATTGTATGCCGCCAAAAATTCTGACCAGTGGGTCATTCTGGGAGATAATATATACGATGTTGGCCTATCTCCCGCAATTATTCCCAGCAAAGGTTTGTGGTCAGTCACTATGGTAAATGCTCAGCCATACACATATTCATGAAATCTCTTAACTGCGGACACTATAGCAAGGGCCTCCTTGTCAAGTTGACTGTAGTTGTGTTCTGTTTTTGATAACGTCTTTGAGAAATAAGCAACAGGGGCTTCATTACCCTTTGGCAAAACGTGGCTTAAAATGGCACCCGCCCCAAATGGGGATGTATCACATGTGATCGTTAAGGGCAAAGTTTCATTATACTGCATCAGGACAGAGTCAGAAGTCAATAAATCTTTTACATGTCGAAACGCCTGTTCTTCTCTACGTCCCCATACCCAGGTTGCTTTTTTGTCCAATAAACGATGTAGGAGCTCAGCTACAGTTGCTTTGTGAGGCAGAAAAATGTTATAAAAATTGATAAGGCCCAGAAAAGCCTGGAGGTCGGCCTTGTTCCGGGGTTTTGGGGCGTTCTTGATCACCCTGAGTTTGTTATCGGTGGGGTGAATGCCTTGACTATCAATTAAATATCCCAAAAATTCTACGCAATCCATACATAAATAACACTTGTTCTTTTTAACTTTGAGACCGGAGTCTTTAAATCTCTGGAGAACCAACCTCAGGCGTTCCTTTAGTATTTTCTGAGTTGGGACTGCGATTAACACATCATCAAAATATGGAACAACACCTTTTATCCCTTGTAATAGCCCCTCCATTAAGCTTTGAAAGATTCCCGGGGCTACGCTCACTCCATACTGGTTACATTTAAATGCACCTCTGTGCGTAACGATTGTTTGGGCCTCTGCCGTTTTTTTGTCTACAGGCAGTTGTTGGTATGCCTGGGCTAAGTCTAGTTCAGCAAAGACTTTTCCGCCCCCCAGGGAATGGAGGAGGTATTGTACCACCGGTACCGGGTAAGCGTTTTGTTGAAGGGCGTGGTTCAGGGTGGCTCGGTAGTCCCCACAAATTCTAAACGATCCATCCGGCTTGATGGGCGTTACGATTGGAGTTTCCCAGGGATAGTGATTGGTGGGTTCTAGCACTCCCTGAGCTATTAATTTATCAAGCTGCTCATCAATCTTTGGTTTAAGGGCAAAGGGAACTCGACGAGACTTAAGGCGGATGGGAGCTATTTCTGGATTGAGGTTAAACGATATAGGGGTCCCTTTGTACTCGCCTAATTTTTCTGAGAAGACGTCTTGGAATTTGTGGACGAATGGCGTCTTTAAGGGTAATGTCGCCCTTTGCCATTAATTTACTCTGAGTGCCTGGTGCATCTAATCCCAGAACGATTCAGTCTCTTAGGGCTTCTTCTAAGTTGGTAAACTCGCATAGGCCTCCCAGATTCCGGAGATCCATGATGAAATCAGCAACGCTTTCGCCCTTCCGCTGACTTCTCTGATAGAATTCATGCCTTCTCACGAGCGTTGGCACGGTCGGTGCGTCATGAGCCCTTAGCAGTGGTTCGAGGACGTCCCAGTCCATAGACTTTACTTCTGCCGGTTTTGCTAGTGCCTTGGCCATCTTGAATACGGTTGGCCCGCAATGAGTTAGGAATACTGCTCGTTTCTTTCTGGTAGTGGCATCCTTTAAATTGTTGGTTTCCAGAAACATCTGGAAGCGATCCATATAGGAGTCCCAGTCTTCTTGTGCCAGGTCGAAGGGAGCAGGTGGTATGACGCTGCCGGACATGGTTCCGCCGTTGGTGCATTCAGCCACGTGCTCGGTTAGGGTTCTTCATCGTTCAGCAAGCTGTGATGTCTCCACATCCCACCTTCGTCGCCAGTGTTATGTTCTGAGCATGGGTGCAAGGATGGAGACGAGCCAGTGAAACAGTGAACTTCAAACTCTTCATTTACATGTTAAACAGCTCAACCCGATGGCCACGATGGGCCCCTTTATATAGGCAACTCTTAACTTATTTAACTAATGAAACACAGGGAGTGCTAGCTCCATTAACCAATGGGAGAGGCTCGTTATAGCCAATCAGATTCTCCTGAACGGACCAATCTGATGTCGCTATTATTGGCCAATCAGAAGTGCAGGGCCTGAACCCTGCACTTTACTTTAAGTTCTTAATGATCTTTATTAAGCATTTATTGATTCACAACAGGTGGGGTTCAAATTTTTTAGCAAGGGTCTCTCTGCCCGAATGACTGGCTAGTGGATGTGGTGGGTCTGGCCAACTCAGCATCGCTTCTTTGCCCTAATTACTTAAGAAAAGATATATACCAAAAAGTTGTTCATTATTTCATGCATTTAATACTTAAATAAAAGACTGGGTGAAACCAGGCTTAATAGCAGTGACTGAGAGGGATCTTGGAGTCTTAGTGAAGTTTCTGGTGAGTTACATTTAGTTTACTTTATTGTCATTGCACCTCGTACAACAAAATCAAACACTATCTTCAGTGCTCATCATGACCATGAAAATAAACACAAACACACATCCTTTACCCTTCACACATTGAACTGGAAACCTTATTACATGATTCTTATTATTTGGGAATTGATCGCCTCAGAACTAGTGGCTATGTTATCTGATTTTATCAATGGCTCTCCCTCACAAGCATTGAGTGGATTGTTTGCAACACTTTTACAAGGTGTGAAATGCTCTTGGCTGAATGCCTAGAACTTCAATTAAGCCTATTTAGAGCTTTCCCTTGCTGCTTGTCTTTCTGAGGTTATTGGGGGCTCTCTGAACCCCACAGAATTTTAGCTAGGGGCTCTATCGAGCCCCTGCAAGCCCCCAGCAGCCCACCTCTATAAAAATGTGATTATGAAATGAATCAGGAGCTGAGTTTGACTCAGAGGTGTCTTTACTAGTATCTTATTTCCCTGACAAACAACAGTAACAGTTGCAGTATGATAAAGACCTACCAAGCTAGTGTAGGAAGCCATCCTGAAGTCTTAACACAACAGGTATAGAAGTAAGTACTTAGCTCAGAGAGGCAGGAAAATATTGAGACTTTGACTAGTTTCCTGTCTGGCACAAATAACCGGGACAATTTGCTGAGTTCAAAGCACAGAAAATGTATTATTGCCAGTTCAATACAAGAATCTAGTCTGTTAAAGGTCAAAGCTAAATTGGTACTAAAAAAAGGTTAATGGAATTCATAGGGGGCAGGACTTAAGTCTTTTGTGGCAATGCAATGACTCCAAACTGGTGACATATTTAACTCTGCCTTCCAGCTCAGCTTGTTCTTCTTCCTACATTTCCCCAATTCCTTGTGAAAGAGGGAGGAAAGGAAAAAAAAATTATGCAGACTCGCAAGATTTTCTTATTATAGCCTATCTCAATAAAGAGTGGTTCTGGTCTCTTATGGAGGCAGTTTCCTGATCTCCTCTGACAGCTAGAGAGTGGGAGACAGGGGAAAAAATTGATATAGTTTGCTTTTCAATAAGTTAGTTTTACATTTGCTATTTCAGAATTCCAGCCTGGAGGGATTTTGCATACATTCGGAATTCTGCACCAGACTCCATGCAATATAAGTGTTGTAAGCTGCCCAGAGATGCTTGACAGTGAGAGATGCGTGGCATATAAATTTAATAAATAAATAATCTGCTGGAGTGGGAAATATTATGTAATGTGCAGAATCAAGTATGAATATATTGTATAGTGCACTATTAATATTATCTAGTTTGGTAACGAAACACCTACAAGAAAGCCTCAATCTCAGAGGACACCAAGGATCCCACAGTTTGACCTGAAGCCACAAATATTGTCTTTTATCTGTACCAAGTATGAATATTTCATAGCAATAAAAAAACCTTCTCATTGTTTTCCTTCTCTTACTCAGGTATTAAACTTTACTGCTTTGGAAGAAAAGTGTATGTGATCATGAACAGATTTGCATAGAAGAGGCATGAGGTCAGTAGATTAGGCACTCAAATGATAAATTGTTGAACTCTGTAGGTCTATTATGTCAGAAGCAGATAAGAAAAGACCCCAAGGAAGAATAAAGAATATCCTTTACAAAATCAATTTAATTTTTTTCACCTGTAAGAAAATACTATTGAAACCAACACAAAATAAATGTAAAGTTTGTATTCTTGGAATTACACACAAAAAAAACCCTGTCTTGTACGTTTTGGCAGCAGTTAAACGTATCCTTAATCAAATTCAAATGGGCCTCAAATGATTGCAATGTTTGGAAAGGAGCCAGACAATAAGTAATTTAAACATCACAGGAAATTAAATTTTAGAATTCAATTTTGCATAAAGTTTTCTGTAATGAAAATGTCAGACGTAAATTATGAAGTCTGATTATATTCTTTAAAAATTTTTTTTAATAAAATAATAGAGGCACTTGACAGTGAAGAACAAATGCATATTTTATGCAAGCAGCATTATGTTAAAAACTAGCATTCTCTGGAAATAATGGAGCAGATGTTCACACTGCAATATCAGTTATCAGGTGCTCTGTTAAACAGCTTCTAACACAAGTATTTATTTAAAAAATGCTAACAAGATTGTCTCTTAGGGTTATCTAATTGTGGGTTTAAACTTAATATAATTAATTATACATGTAGAATTGTATAGTTGGAGCATAATTTATTATATGTGTCAAAGTAGAAATTGCACTTTATTCCATTATAAATTAATTTAATAGAGGCAAGGGGAATGACTTTAGTGAAAATATGAAATGGTTTATAACACAGTTGTAAATGGGTGCTAATTCTATTTTTCATTGCTTGGGAAAAAGAGAATGAGGAATCTTATTTTGTTTGGGATGTTCTAAGAATGAACTGTTTACATATTACTACCTAATATGAAAAGGATGTTAAAATGACTGTTAGCTGAAATGGCTTTAAACTTGATTAAATAAGAGATATTGTTCAACTGATATTTATCACAATACCTCTACTGAGCTTTTATTCTGAGGTAATATATCAGCAACTATCAATTGACAAAGCATATTTGTATTGTATTCTGTATGAAGTTTCCAAACATATCTGGTTGGTCAGTAGAAAGCAGGATGCTGAACTAGATTAACCTTACAGTTTTACCCAACATGTTTTTCTAATCTTACTTTCAAGAGTATATATTCTTGGTTCACTGTGAATAGAGAGTCAAGAAGTCTGGGATATCCGTTCTGCAGAGCAGGCTTTGCTAAATCAGCACCATATAGATTGAACTTAAATCAGAGGTGGTATTCAGCATGTTCTGACCAGTTCTGGAGAACCGGTAGCAGAAATTTTGAGCAGTTCGGAGAACTGGCAAATACCACCTCTGACTGACCCCACCCTCATCTATTTTCTGTCTCCCAAGTCCCAGCTGATGGGATGGGTCTTCTTTCGTTGCCCTGCATAGGAGAATGGAGCTGGACAGCAGGTTAGTGGGGTGGGGAGGGAATGGAGATTTTACAGTATCCTTCCCCTGCTATGCCCACCAAACCACGCCCACCAAGCCACACCACACCCACCAAGCCACGTCCACAGAACTGGTAGTAAAAATTTTTGAATCCCACCACTGACCTAAACCCATGTTTTGCTCAGTTGCAGTCTGGAAGGCATATACACAAAACACAGAAACAAACCTTGTCTACAAAACATATATTGCATATTTAGCTCAGCTGATGACTAAACGCAGCCAATCTTACCAAATCTTGAAAAGGTAAGCGGGATTAGTTCTTACATAAGAGACCATGAGGAAATTTCAGGCTGTAGAACTGACAGAAAATTGTAAAAGAAAAAGAAAAATATTGCACAAGAACACAATGGCAAACGATATTTATCCCATTACGAAGAAATCTAGATAGATGTTTTCATGCACTTACCAGGAGTTAAGCTTGATACAAAGGAAAGTGTATCTTTATTTTTTCTCAGCATGCATATATCATGGGCAATATGCGTTCCAGCTGAATGAAAGAAAAATAGAGTTGCTCATCTGTCTAAAAGGCAAATTCAGTCTATTGTTCCTTTGGTGCACAATAAAGGAAGTATAATACAACTCTATTTATTTGAATGGCAAGGACAGCATCCATCAACTGAAATGAGATGCTAAGATAAATGAGATTACTATTGACACAACCACTGAGGGAACACAATAAATTTTGGTAAATGTGAATTGAAACCTTTACTTCGATGAGCTGCATTGTTTTTTGTTTTTTTTCTTGTTGCTTTTCTAACATTGAACCAATAGAAGATAAAGTACAGCTCTAAGCGGCTCTAGCTTTGTCTCATCTCCGTTCTGCCTCTTGCAACTGAAACATATATATACTGGCAAACAGACACATGGAATTATGTCCAGTGGAGTGAAAATGTGCATGGTTTCATTTCTGAAGGCAAAATATTCCCTGGAATAAGTGTGGGTTGTTGCATACCACTCGCATCAGCTTATAATTCCAGTTAATATCAGGTATGGCGGCAATGGTAGCATTTACAAATAAAATAACCCAATAATAACCTTGCTTGATCCATTAATAATACCAGTGTTTTTAGTGACAGCTCTATCCTATCCTTAAAAGCCCTCTTAACTGTGTTACAAAACATATCTGGAATCTGGAACATATCTTCCTGCCCAGTAGATGGCCATCCCAGTGGAGTCATCACAGAGATATGCTTCGGCCAAGTGGATTTTATGCCTCTATTCCAAAGGTGTGAGTTAGCAGCTGGCATTTCATATAGCTGACATAATCTCTGTTTATATCGCAACTGAAGTTTAGATTTTGAGGATAATTACAGAGTGATCCGTGCTTTTTCTCAACAGTGATTTAAGCTATATCTCAAGATCTATTTCATTCTTTAGGTAACTTTTCAAAATGTTGAAGTATAAGAGCATTATGTAAATCAGGGGTGTCAAACTCACATTATCATGGCAGCATCACGTGATGCATTGGGACTTTCCCCCCCTTTGCTAAACCAGGCATGGGCGTGGTCAGCGCATGATTCATCCAGCCCACAGACTGGGAGTTTGACAACCCTGATGGAAATAAATACATTGTAAATACATTGTCAAAATTAATAATTCCACATAAATCTTATATATTTTTCATTTTTCCTCTCTCAGTCTCCTCCACTAACTCTGGCTCTGGTGATCTCACGAAAGAAGATGCATACAGAACCCCAACATTATTTTTTAAAGGGTCTGAAAGTCAGAATATATCCAACCATGCCTCTTCCTCTCACAAGCTCAAAATTATGAGAGAGCCCAGCCCAGCCCAAGCTTTTGTTCCCAAACTTTCCTCTTATTGCTGCTCCTGTATTCAGAAATAGTGATTGGAGACATAAAGCAGCAAAGGGATAGGAAAATTGGGTTGAGAGAACCCATCTATGTATATAGTACTTATCTAATTCAGTTCAGAACGTCTTACCACTGGGGTGAAAGTTGGAGAGAGGCAAAGACATATGTCCAAATGCTCTTTAAAGATAAGCTGTCCAAGGTGTGTATGCATGTACATATGTAAAAAAAAAAGTCAAGATGACTGCTATGAATGTATCGAACCTAGAACATACATAATAGAGTTGGACCTTGGAGGTCTTCTAATCCAACCCCCTGCTTAAACAGGAAATCCTCTACTGTTCCAGACAAATAGCTGTCCAGTCTCTTCTTGAAAACTAGTGATGTAGCACCCACAATTTCTGGAGGTAAGCCATTCCATTGGTTAATTGTTCTCACTGTCAGGAAATTAATTCTAGGTTGGATCTCTCTTTAATGATTGTCTACCTGAAATTTCATATCCTGTCCACAGGTGCTTTGGAGAATAGGTTGACCCCTTCTTCTCTGTAACCCTCAAACACTGGAAGAATGCTATCTTATCCCCTCTAATCCTTCTCTTCATTAGACTAGGTATACCTAGTTCCTTCAGTCATTCATTCTATAGTTTAACCACAATACTCCTTATCACTTTTGTTACACTTCTTTGCACTATTTCAAGGGTCTCAAAGTTATTTTGTAATGTGGTGACCAGAATTTGATTCAGTATTCCAAGTCTGGTCTTACCAGTGCAGTATAAAGCAATACTACCACTTAATGTGATTAATGTTCCCCCTTCTTGTTATATGTGTGATACCAATCCCCTCTTTAGTATAATACACAGTATAATTTCATCATTTACTTTCACTAAATATTAAGATATAAGTTATAGCTGATTCCCAGAGATCAATGCATTTTTAAATACATTGTAGCTTATTTATTTATGATTTATAAAATTTATAAATTTATAACTGCAGCAGTTGTTATGATCTTGGACCATTGCTTTGGCAAATTGAAAAACTATTTATTCACCGTTTTACTCTTAAAGTTTCATAATTGAATGAAAGTAGTGAAAGTTGTAAAGAAAATCTACTGTATTGTTTGAAAGGCTCCTCTACACATTAATATACAATTGAATATGATAATTTCCTGAATGCAAATCTCATTTCTTTGATGCCCAGTAGCCATGTGATCAATGAACCTATCCATATATGACCATAAAAATTCACTCTGCATTTTTTACCTGGAATCACAATCTTACCTGGAAGAAATCTCACTACATTCAACTGCCTTCATCCTCCAAGAGGAATATTTAGTATTGTAGACTAAGCATGACATTTGTAATTGAGCTTCTGAATGTAATGGGAATGAGAAGGAATTGGTTTATTTTAAACTCAGTGTTTAGGAATGGGGTGGAGGGCATAAACTCTGTGATACTTCGCACTGAATATCTGTTTTGGAAAGTTGCCAACCTTGTGATCTTTTCCTGAGACCTGTCAAAATGCATTTCAGGATATCAGGAGATTTTACAGGGCTAGCAGCTTCCCATTTATATTCTTCAAGAGGAGACAGGCAAGATGGTTTAACTTCTATCAAAGGAAATGACATCTCTTCTTCACAAGAGGTTTCCTCCCCCCAGAAAAGAGAGGTGGCCAGAAGGAAGCTATTCTTAGGCAGGCCGATATTAAAGATAATTCTTGGTAACCTACAAATTATCATTATTTTAGTTTCCTACAAGCTACAAGTCATCATTATTTTAGTTTAGTGGTTCCTTTGGGCCACCTCACTTCAGGCAGGTTGCCTGTTATATGTGTTGTGGTCCTTCCTCTACAATGTTTCTTTTAAGTTGAGCTCATACTGAGTGGGAAAGGCTTGCTATTTTAGTCAGACAAAGGTTTGGATTTGCCTTTCAGCAAAAATTATCCTTCTCAAAATGTTTAGACATATCTAAAAAAGACATATCTCTTTATTTTTTAAACAAATAAAATCAAATTACTAAAAAATAATTTTAGCCATGGTGGTGCAGTGGATAGAATGCAGTATTACAGGTTAATTCAATATATTGCTAGGAATTCGATCCTGACCAGCTCAAGGTTGACTCAGCCTTCCATCCTTCTACAGTTGGTAAAATAAGAACAATATTGTTGGGGCCAATATGCAGATTCTGCAAACCATTTAGAGCAGGAATGTCCAACCTTGGCAACTTTAAGACTTGTGGACTTCAACTCCCAGAATTCCTCAGCCAATTGCTGGCTGAGGAATTCTGAGAGTTGAAGTCCACAAGTCTTAAAGTTGCCAAGGTTGGACACCCCTGATTTAGAGAGTGCTGTGAAGCACTATGGAACAATCTAAATGCAATTGCTATAATTTTCATGTCTATAGCTTGGTTCATACATAACCCTAAAGAGTAATATAACTTGTTTGATTCTGGCCAAGCATTGATTTTGAATCCCTCTATTATGACTGAAAGCAGGGCTATGCATGAGCCTCTCAGGGCAAATGGAATTACTATCCTGGCCTTAAAAATGACCCAAATAATTTCAAATAAATAAACAAACAAACAAACAAATAAATAAATACATACATACATACATACATACATACGGAAGGAAAGATTTCCTTTATCCTTTTCATTGCTGAGTTCATGTCCCCCTTTCATCTTTATCCATATATTAATTCAAATATATTATTAAATAACTTGAATTGCATGTTTAATGTTAAATCAAGTAACTGGAAGATAGGGAAAAGTTGAGAATAGATGAAGGGGGGGGGAGGAGAATACATTATTGACAGAGAAACCCATAGCATTTCCCATAAGCTTCCTGATATAATTAAATACCAACACGTTCATAACATTTTCAGCACAATCATTAACAATCAGCAACACCTTACTGGATATATGTATATATTTATAAGCTTATGTCTCAGTTAAAAATAATCATGTAAAATGAGTCACAGATTTCAGCTATTGAAATTGATAAGATGAAGAAGGGGGAGCTTGGTTCCATTTCAGAATCAACATATAGCTTTGTAATCTACAGGCAAAGGTTGTTCATGATATGCAAGACACTTTATGATAGTCTCTTTCAGCTTCTGATACTTAATTGCTGTGTTTAGTTTGCAGAGGGGCAGAGAAATCCCAGCCTCTTTCTTTTTCTAGTTTTAGAAGGTTATAGGATGAACATGATGGGGCTGAGCTTGGGAAAAATCAGCAGTAAGGCTTGTGGAATTCATTAATTTTGTTCCTCACAAGGTTCTGACCAGTTCTGGAGAACCGGTAGTGGAAATTTTGAGTAGTTCAGAGAATCAGCAAATACCACCTCTGTCTGGCCCCACCCCCATCTATTCTCTACCTCCCAAGTCCCAGCTGGGTCTTATTTTGTTGCCCTGCACAGGAGAACAAAGCTGGAAAGCAGATTAGGGGAGTGGGGAGGGAATGGGGATTTTGCAGTATCCTTCCCCTGCCATGCCCACTATGCCATGCCCACCAAGCCATATCCATAGAACCTGTAGTAAAAAATTTTCAATCTCACCACTGAGTCTTGCACAGCCTGGTTCCAAACAGGTCACAGCCCATTAGTGGACCACAGCCCTGGGGACCCCTATCTTAATGTGTTCCATTGATTTCACCAGATCTAATTTAAATATGTCAAAACATGGCTTTAACTCAGTTGGCCTTGTACCACTACTTATATAATGAACTGTTGACTAAGCAAATTCATAAAGTGTCTATCATTATTTCTTCAACTGCTTTGCAAAGATGCTGCATGTGTAATTATCACCAAGAGAAATATCCTTGAGGAGGACAATATAAAGTGGTAGCAGAAGGCTAGGAATAAAGCTATGCCCATCTTCCTCTGAGAGAAGTATTGATATCTATATTTTTTTCTTGAATGTTTCTGGCACCTCTACCCAGGATAGGGTCTCCCATGAACCAATCATAAAAAGGATAGTAGGATGCATTTGCAAAGCGGCTCTTCTTTACCAGTTTAAAACCACCTGATATGGCTGCTCTAGAATGTGCAGAAAGTCCTTTATACAAAGAAAATACATGGAGAATTAAAGAGCATAGAATTTGCTAAGCAACATTTCCTATCCTTAACTTTTAGGAATTTAATTAAAGGAATGATGCTTAATATATTGTAGCTAACGTAATCATCAATCCCACATGAATCCTAGAAGTGAAGTAGAGGTCAAGGCTATCTAAATCATTAACCTTTGGTGAGAGAGACATAATTCACTCCTTACTCTAAAAAATACAGCATTTTAAAAATAGTGAACAAATTAACAATTTAAATGAAAAAGACAATAAATTCACATTTGGAAAGCATGTATGCTATTTCATTTTTTCTTGCATGTTTGCAATAATGTTGCAGCTTATTAAATATTTTATTAGCTTTGATTTTAAAGAATCACAGTGACAAGATATACAAGCACTTTGCCTGTTATCATTGGTTTGAGTTATTCTATAGGATTTCTGAATTTGAAATAGGGGCACCCATGGGGCAGTAAAAAAATGTCAAGTTGGCACCACAATTTTGTTATTGAGCCCTGACTCTTTTTTATTTATTTGTTTATTTTATTTGTTTGTTTGTCAAGCAGGTATGAGAAAACAAGTATAAGTATGAACATAACATGTAAGTATAAACAGGTATACATGATAAATGAATATGAATAAATGGATAAATGGGAACAGTAGGACAGGGACAATAAGCATGTTGGTGCACTTATACACATCCCCTTACAGACCTTTTAGGAATGGAGTGTGGTCCATGGTAGCTAGTTTAAGATTAAAGTTTTGGGGGTTTGAGGATGTAACAATAGAATCAGGTAGTGAGTTCCAGGCACTGAATACTCTGTTGCTGAAGTCGTATTTTCTGCAATCGAGTTTGGAGTGGCATACTTTGAGTTTGTATCTATTGTTTGCCCATGTATTATTGCAGTTGAAGCTGAAGTATTTGTTGGCAGGTAGAACACTGTAGCAGGCAATTTTGTGCACTAAACTTAGATCAGACTGTAAGCAGCGTAGTTCTAGGTTGTCCAAGTCCAAAATTTTAAGCCTGGTAGCATATTCTTTTTATGTGTTGTGTGTAATAGACACAAAAAGATCTTCAATCACATATGTCCACCAGTTTGACTTTTTTTTATCTCCCCTACAGATACAGCAGCTATTATCTGGAGATACTGCAATGGAAAGTTTTGCTATGGTAAATTATTTGTAATGAGCCCTGAAACTCCATGTGTGAAGATGACTCATTGAATCTTGGCATGTGCATATAACTGAAGATCTTAACACTGGAAGATTTTCAGGTATATGCACATGCCAAGATTAAATCATGATCCACATTGTTCAAAACAAAGGGGGGGAAATGAATGATACAGGATTGGTTGTTGGGACAGAATAAATGCAAAACTCTGGTTTCAATAGTATTTATTAAAATTACTGCTGAAGCAGGAATAGAAACATCCATATCATGTAATTTTCCTCGGTATATTATGCACAGTAACACTGTTAAATAAATAGAGTATCTCTTATGGAGAACCCATGCATGTTTTAGACTAGAGCTATTATTCAAGAGCAAGTCAGCTTCTGATCATTCCTACTCCCAATAGCTCAATAGCTGTATCAGTGTGGTAGAAGCTCATGCTATATCTCACACTACACCACAACATATACAGTGCTAACTCCATGTGGAAAATATTTACAAGGGGTTACAACATTGCCCAGAGAGGTTATTGTATTTGTATACAAATTTAAAGTTCCATGTTGATACGTATACATGGGACTGTTTATTCCAGATTAAATAAATGATCCAGGTAAACATTATTCATTCCAAAGAAAACCAGACTGTCTGATTTCTACAAAAAAAAGATGGTTATTAATCATGTTGCAATAATAATAAGGTTAAAAGAAGCATTAGTGCTATTTCTGCTTGGATTACCATGCTATTATTTGGTTGGTGCTTATCAGTTTATCCATCCATTATTTTTTCTGATCTTTTAATTTTTTTTATAGAATACTCAGAATCACCTTGGTTGAGTCGGGGGAACCTTACAAATGCTTTCTGTAAGTAACACACAAACTTTGGTTCAGTTTAAAAATTAATGTTTGAATTTTACTGAAAATCATTTCCTTCCTTACTGAACCCACAATTGGAGCATCCAACAAATATAATCCACAGCATATGTTGAACCCTGGGCCAAGTAGTTCACAGGGACTAAAGTCCAAGTGATCCATAGCTGTTTTTATAGGGATCCGCATTAAAATTTCACAGTGAAAACCCGGGCATAAAATTCAAACCATGTTTGTAATGTGAGTTGTATCTCCAGCATGTATGACTTAATGAGGCACAGGTTGTCATAAGCTGGAGGAAATGGTGCCATTTGAATGGCTTTGAAAAACTGCAGTTGGATTTGTTTCCCTAGGATTTAAATTGGTAAATTATTTGAATTTCTCCACCCCTAGGTGAATGATTTAGATGGCCTTGACCCCACTCTGACTGCAGGGATTAATGTGGGATAATGATTGCTGAGGCTCTCACTGCAGCTGGCATCATTAATTATCTTTATTGATTGTAGCTTTCAAAGATAAAACATTATGCTGACTAGAAAATGCCCATTTCCAGCAAGGTCAAGGCAAAAATAGGGAAGCTAAATAATTACATGAACAAACATAGAAAATAAAAATCACCTCTTAGATAATTGTGTAATTAAGATCCAATTACAACATTTAAGCCTTGTTTACAAAACGACAGGGTTTTTCTTGTCAAGCCATTTTCCTGAAAATTGCTCCACTACATGACAGTTGCATTATGCAGGTAACTGGAAGAGCAGCAGAAAGGGAGGTTGGAATCAGCACAGTAGATCTCTGCTAAATTGCTCCTGCATTTTGATTTGCCCAACCATTAAAATGCAAGGAACACAGAGAATCTTGTTTTAAAATACTAATGATATACTACTGTAAATCAAATGAGTCACATGGAAAAAAAGGAACATTGGCTCTTATTCCTGTTATATTTATTCTGGGTGGTGGCGGGATTTTCAAAATAGCCCTAGGATATTCCCATACAAACATTTCATTAACCTCACCCGCTCCCCAAAATGTCATTTTGTTGTAAGAAGCAGCTCAAGTTTTTCAATATATTTGGGTAAAAATTCTGCTGATAAAATGAAAAACGGTTCAGTCTGTAACTCCATTTATCATGGTTAAAAGAACAAGAAATCTTTAAATATATGTAGATGTGTTTAAATAAAAGGAGACACTGAAGAAAGCAATAAAATCTATTTCAAGACTGCCTGATAATAAACAATGCTATAAATAATTATAAATAGCATAAAATGGTTCTGGGCAAGTTTATGTAGAAGCAATTACCATTTGAGTTCACTTGAATATTTAAGTAAATATCCACATGTGCATTTTAATTTTTAATTTTTAAAGGGTTTTTTTTTTGTATAAAAACCATGCTGACTACTTCATTTTGGACTTACGGATAAAAGAAAGACATGAGATTTTAAGACATGCTTGTTTCTTTTTGGAAAATTGTCTAATATGTTCATTACATATTTGTTCAAACATAACATTGGATAAAGAAGTGATGGGTCATTTAAATAGAAACACTTTTTCATATCCATCTAATTGGAATTATCAAAATCTTAACATTTGCTTCAAGAACCTCATAAATCAAATTATTTGGGATCCTTCAAAGAATAAACCATTCTTTTTCTTTCTGATATAACATATTTTAAATATGTTGAAATAATTACCCATAATGTAGATACACAAAATGTAGCCAATCATCTAGTCCACTACCATTCTAGTCCACATGCAATTTATGTAAATATAGGTCCCTACTGAAATATATTAATGTGAAGTTGCTTCCTTGGAATTTATTTACATAATTGAAAAATATAAACATTTGTATGGACAAAACTTCCTTGTACTACAGGTGAAACTCGAAAAATTAGAATATCGTGCAAAAGTTCATTTATTCAGTAATGCAACTTAAAAGGTGAAACCAATATATGAGATAGACTCATTATATGCAAAGCAAGATAGTTCAAGCCATGATTTGTCATAACTGTGATGATTGTGGCTTATAGCTCATGAAAATCCCAAATCCACAATCTCAGAAAATTAGAATATTGTGAAAAGGTTCAATATTCTAGGCTCAAAGTGTCCCACTCTAATCAGCTAGTTAAGCCATAACACCTGCAAAGGGTTCCTGAGTCTTTAAACTGTCTCTCAGTCTGGTTCAGTAGGAATCACAATCATGGGAAAGACTGCTGACCTGACAGTTGTGCAGAAAACCATCACTGACACCCTCCATAAGAGGGAAAGCCTCAAAAGGTAATTGCAAAAGAAGTTGGATGTTCCCAAAGTGCTGCATCAAAGCACATTAATAGAAAGTTATGTGGAAGGGAAAAGGTGCACAAGCACCAGGGATGACCACAGCCTGGAGAGGATTGTCAGGAAAAGGCCATTCAAAAGTGTTGGGGACTTTCACAAGGAGTAGACTGAGGCTGGAGTCAGTGCATCAAGAGCCACCACACACAGACGGATCCTGGACATGGGCTTCAAATGTCGTATTCCTCTTGTCAAGTCGCTCCTGAACAAACAAATAATGTCAGAAGCATCTTACCTGGGCTAAAGAAAAACAGAACTGGTCTGTTGCTCAGTGGTCCAAAGTCCTCTTTTCTGATGAGAGCAACTTTTGCATCTCATTTGGAAACCAAGGACCCAGAGTCTGGAGGAAGAATGAAGAGGCACACACTGCAAGATGCTTAAAGTCCGGTGTGAAGTTTCCACAGTCTGTGTTGATTTGGGGAGCCATTTCATCTGCTGGTGTTAGTCCACTGTGCTTCATTAAATCCACGGTCAACGCAGCTGTCTACCAGGAGATTTTGGAGCACTTCATGCTTCCTTCTGCAGACGAGCTTTATGGGGATGCTGACTTCATTTTCCAGCAGGACTTGGCACCTGCCCACACTGCCAAAAGCACCAAAACCTGGTTCACTGACCGTAGGATTATTGTGCTTGATTGGCCAGCAAACTCGCCTGACCTGAACCCATAGAGAATCTGTGGGGCATTGCCAAGAGAAAGATGAGAGAGATGAGACCGAACAATGCAGAAGAGCTGAAGGCCGCTATTGAAGCATCCTGGTCTTCCGTAACAACTCAGCAGTGCCACAGGCTGATAACTTCCATGCCATGCCGCATTGAGGCAGTAATTGCTTCAAAAGGGGCCCAAACCAAGTACTGAGTACATATGCATGCTTATACTTTCCAGAGGTCCAATATTGTTCTATGTACAATCCTTGTTTTATTGATTGCATGTAATATTCTAATTTTCTGAGATTGTGGATTTGGGGTTTTCATGAGCTGCAAGCCATCATCATCACAATTATGACAAGTCATGGCTTGAACTATCTTGCTTTGCATGTAATGAGTCTATCTCATATATTAGTTTCACCTTTTAAGTTGCATTACTGAAATAAATGGACTTTTGCACTGTATTCTAATTTTTCGAGTTTCACCTGCATATGATGATATGTAAGCTGATACTTTCTATTTGACTGGGAACAATTTATTTTGCAAATCTAACCTGTTTTTTAAAATAAATTGATAGAACCCAATGAGATTAATTAAAAAGATTAATTGGGTTGTTAGGCAAAAATATTCATTATTAGCTATACTCTGGTAGTTTTAATTGGAAATACTAGAGATTGAATATGGGTTTTTCTGTTTGCAAAGTATATGTGCCACTACCTATATATGCATACTTCTTGACTTCTGATTATTTCAACTTGTTCTTCTCCTTCTAACCAAACCTTACTCCATCTATTCACACTTTCTTCTAAAACCCTTCCTTTTCACTTTCTCTCTGTTCATTGCTATTACAATTGTTCCCAGCAGAATCTAGGATTTAAATCTTAAATCTTTAAGATTCTTAAATCTCCAGCACTGCTGAATAAATGGTTTGGATGGGGTTTAGGAAACTGAAGCTCATCCCTGGCAAATAAAAATATTGTATGTAAGAAGAATCACTATGTATATGTCCATGTGGTAAAAGATTTAACATACAAGATTAAACATACAAGAATATGAGTCTTCCAAAATACTGATATTGTAACCTCTCAGCTATGGAATGTGCAACCTAGAAAGGTTGATTGACTTTAATTAATGGATCAATGACATGGAATCAAATAGACATCAACTCTTAATTATCAGATAGATAGTTTTTCTTGAAGTTGATATATCCAATCTGGACCTTCAAATCTTTCAGCAGAGCATCGATGACTGCTGTAATTGAGTCTATCTCCTCTGCTACTGGTTATCCTCTTTTCCTAGAATTATGGAGTTCTTTATAATTATATTGTAGAATGATTTTAATACCTATTTATATTGGTGACAATCTAGCTGTTTAATGTTGGTAAAATTTTAATTTATCATTTATGAATCATCACAATCTCTGCTATGTCAAATGTTTTACCTGGTAAAATGCTTTATATAAAATGCTTTATATAAAATCCTTGATTTATGGATTTTATGGATTTGTTTTAGTATTTTAATCTTTACTGTCATTATTATATTGTATAAAAACTTATGTTTTACAGATGGTTTTTTAAAAATGTGTTTGAGTTGTATACATCATGAGGTCCCTTATTATGGGACAATTCAGGAATGCAATAGAAGACATCTATACACAATAAAGAAAAAAATTAATAGGAAAATTACTATTTTATTTAGAACTGATTTAAATATAATAAAAAATTGAATAAGTCAAGCTGAAGGTATTTTATTGTAGCTTTGTCAAAAATAATAAAGTCAAATCTTAAAGGAAATAAACCCTACTACAAAAAATTTGTAAGTAGAAAATATAGCCATTTTTAAAAAGAGGAGTATGTGAGGTATTCTTTTTCTAAGACTATAGTATTGATTTTGAAATGCCCAAAGAAATAAGAGATGCTGAGAGGATATAAATACTGTAGTATGACCTGTGTGACCCTCAAGTTAAAGTATTCTCTGAGATACAAATGTTTTAAATACAACACATAACTGGACCTTGGCAGAGTTAGCAGTCAGACAAAGGAAGTTGAGAAGAGACATGATTTGATATTATGGTGCTTTGAAAAGTGAAGTCCAGATACTTTGACCCATGAACACTTTTTCCAAAATAGGGAATTTATATTTTTTCACCTACATATTTTATATGGTTCCTTTATCAAGGAGAGCTATAAACAAAATACAAGGTAAAATAAAAAGTAAAATTACCCAATTGAACTTGATGTTTGGAACATCATTCAACAAACTCATACCATTTTTCTTGGCAGTTATTCACAAATACATCCACAGTAATACTTTTTATGTTTTTTTTAAAAATAACATAATGTAAAAAATTTAAATAGCATTTTTTCAAATGCCACCATGTAAAATAGCAACCAAAGGTCTTGTTTTTATTTTATGCATTATTTGTTTTAAGACCATTTCCTCGTGATTGATGTTCTATTGGATATAGCAATGGTAAATGATTATAGAACATACTATAAATTGCTAGTGAAGTAATGGCATACATTTCTAAAATAGAAGATTAACATTCTACAAATACAGTTACATTCATTAAAAAAGAGAACAAAAATTATGAATTCCCGAACTATTTTGTTCCACTAAAGTAATAAAGGATTACTCTAAAGATAGGAATATTCCTTAATTATTTTTTCTTCCTTACAGGTATCTACCCATCCTCAAAATTTTCTGGCTGCACAAGAAATGCAGGGAGAAGAGTAAGAAGTTATTAGAAAAAAATTATTATTAAAATTAAACTTCATTTTTAATAGAAGGCATAGAAATTGATACACTTTTTTTCCTGTGGAAAATAACATGTTTTTTCCTCTATTCTCTTTGAAAGTTTAAACCATTCAGCAGAACAAACCCAGCAAAAATAAATAATAGATAAGATGATAAGGTAAGAAAAGAAAAGAAAAGAAAAGAAAAGAAAAGAAAAAAAAAGAAAAGAAAAGAAAAGAAAGGTTTTGGCACATTATGGACTCTGATATCTTCACTTTGATACCTTGTACTTACAAAGTTGGGTTGAATGCAACTTTGCTAAATGATGGAGTGATCATGTGATTAAATATTATTTGAAAGCCATTGAAGTCTTCAATTTTTGGCACAATGAAGGAAAATCAACTATTAAAAAAGTAGTTTGGCAAGAAGGCCCTTCGAAGACTTGATGCGTAGAGAATTAATATTATTCACTTTGTGGAGAAGCAAAGAAGAGATAATACATAGCAAGAGGGGGTAAAAGCTTGTACAATAGCACTCATAGCAACAATTTCTAAAGCTAACTTCCAGCCAAAGAGCTACTCCAGTCCTAATGTCCATCCCTTGATCTTAGTATCATAGAACACAATTCAATAAATGAGGAAGAGAAAGGGCCTCCTGCAAGGACAAAGAGACCCCCCACTGATAGGAACCTATAATGGCAACTTATTGTTTACAGTACAATGTGAAAGAGAACATACGATACTGAATCAAGGAAAGGTCGACCGAACAAGATATCCCATCACCCTATCCCTTTATTTATTGTGCAACATAGGCCATTAAATATGGTGTTGGGGAAAAAAAAGAGAATTGAACATTTATGTCAGGAGATTCAAGAAGAAAAGTTCATGTCAACCTATATGTATTTCTTTTTTTCCCCTCTCTCAAAAGTTCAGAATCCAAAAGGCACATTTGAACTGTTGCCCCATGAACAGTAATAGTTTCCCATTTCCCATTGGTAAAAATCACATCAGGCAAATCAGAAGAATGCATTTATGCTCTATATGTGAAAAGAACTTTGATTTTTTTTGATATCTCACCAGCTCTTAAGTGCCACTGCAAAATGAATTAAACTTTCCACACCTTATTTATTTATTCCAGTTATTTGATCTGATTCCCAACTGAATGGCAATACGCTATGAAACAGAACATGTCTAAAATAAGGTGATTCTTTTCCAGCACCTTTTATGAACCTGTTCACCCCGGACTAGAATTCCCATTATCCCCAGTTTGCATGGCCATCTGAAGGGTCTCTGGGATTCTTTACTGATACTGATTACTTGCAATCAAATCAAACCCCATATAATTTTTTTTCAAATGCAATTGTCCTAAATTTTAAGAGAAAAACAAACAAGCAAATAATGGCTGATTCTCTGCTTTTGGAACTGTAAAACATTTAAAGGGCATCTGGGAAAGGCTATCTAAGCTTGAATAGTTGTTACTGGAAAAAAAAAAATCATTCCTTAGTTCAATGAGGCATTACACTGTCTCATTTTCATGCCTCTGAGAAGAAAAAAGAAAACAAATCCTGTTGCAACTTTGTCTTCTTTTAACCCTTGATTTTGGTAATTGCCCATAATGATTTAGATTTTCACCAAAATCACTTTAGGGCCTGTCAAAGTTCTACGTTCCTGCAAGAATCACCAGAATGGAAGATGGAGAATTAACCAGATGGCATTCTGGAATTCCTTGAAATTTGTGTTAAATCATGTGCAGATATGCTTAGTGCTGTTGTGATAAGAAATTTGATTGATGAGGTTCTTTGATTTCATGCCTCCATCAAGAAAAGGTAGTAGCCAAACTAGGATCATCAAATCACCACAAACTTACTAATGACTAAGGTCCATTGGAAGAATTTATGTCAGATTAAACATATTTAAGTTGAATCCCTGGACTGCTTATTTAGTTCTGCAACTCCAGTGTCTTCCTTTTGCATTGGGAACTAGACTTATTTTAGGAAATGCACAAAGTTGGCAAAGGAAAAATAAATTATTGTTCATTTTCACTGAGGAAATGCCACCAGGAGGGTTGATAGCAAAGTTCTTGCTCTAACTAAAAAGAAGGAAAAAATATAGAATCTATGCAAATGAGATCTGTGACTTTACAATAACCAGAATGGCACTCCAAGGACCCTGATATTCTGCAATACAGAATAAATGGACCACAAGTATTCTGCTGGGTACTGAAGTGATTTGACTATAAGTCTGGAAGGATTCCATAATTTCAAATATAAAAGAAGGCTATGTTGTCAGTATTGCATAAATTGCTAGCCTTTAAAAGCTTTATTTTTAGATGATAAAGATAAAATGGAATATTTTGATGAGATAGGGTCTTTCCCTCCTTCCACACAAATTAATTGTACAATTTAATAAACTAACAGGTGGTTTCACTTCATGCACAGCAGATGTTAGGCTGAATGAATGGATTCCCCTTTCATGGCCATCTTATCCCCATGCTATTTCTTCCTTTATAGCAGTTCTTTTCTTTTCTCTCTTCTTTACTTTTTCTGTTTGATTTATGAGCAGCTACAGTAGATGCTTTGTTTGAATTATATGAATATTGATGACAGGATAGTGTTGATTTTAATGGAACCAGTAACTTTTGTGTCCTTCTTGAAAATGCTCTTTTCAGTACAAAGTACAACATTCTACCATGATTTCAAATGCCTATAATGTGTGTGTATGTCTGTATGGGTGTGCATTGTGTGTATATAAGCATGGATGCATGTATACCCACAGTTTGTCTTTGTGTGTGTGTGTGTGTGCGTGCATGTGATTTTATGCACTGCAGAGAAAAGTGGAGCAGATGCAGATAAGCTGTCTCCATTCCCTTTGCTCAATATTTTGAGCAAATTTAACCAGGTTTTTGATGAACAATTCAAAAAAAGGAGGAGATAAAATTACTTTCTTATGGTTGAAAGTATCTGGGAATCAAAAAAGTCATGGCTGGATTGTAAGATTTCTAATGTGCTCTCAATAATATGAACAACTCATTCAGAGGTTTTGAGTAGTATATCACATTTCCTGGAAGGATCATGTGACCAAATCGAAATTTATTCGCAGAAGAACAATTATTTTCCATCTCTATCTGGGATACAGAAATCTTTGCTTCAGAGTTATTAGTTCCTTATCTTTTTTTTGTTAAGTTCTGTGCATGGCTCAAGAAGTGGAGACGAGTCGATGAACAGTAAACTTCAACTCTTTATTTAACATGGTGCAACAGCTCTGAAAATGGCCACAACAGTTCCCTTTATATAGGCAAGCTCTTGGGTGTTTAGCCAATGAAAACACAGGAACATTAGCTCTCTTAACCAATGAGAAAGGCTCGTTAATAGCCAATCAGATTCTCCTGAACGGACCAATCCGATATCGCTATTATCAGCCAATCAGAAGCGCAGGGCCAGAACCCTGCACTTTACTTTAAGGTTTCAACTATCTTTATTCAAGCACTTTTATTAATTCACAACACCCCTTCCCCCCGGGTTCCGTTTAAGGGGTGCGGTAACGTAGTCTTTGAGGTAGGCAGGTTGTTTTAATTGTCTATTTGATTTATGTTGTCCTCCCGGTATTTGTCTAGTGTCTTGTTGGGTAGGACGTTATCAGGTGAACAGGGTGCCTCTGGTTCTGTATCTAAACTTCCGTTACCACTAATGTCCTCGGTATCTCTTTGAGGCGAGTTTACTCCTGTCCCCGATCCTTCTTCACATGTTGTGTCTGAGCGGTCATTTCTTCCGCTTGTGCTTTCCACTGTTTCAAACTCAGCCTCCCCGGCGTCTCCTCCCCCCTCAGTTTGGAAATCACCAGAATCACAGACCCCAGACTGCAGCCTTGAATGCAGCTGATCAATATGGTGCTTCCATATTCTATCGTCGCGACATTTCACTCGGTACGATCTGGGTCCGGTTACTTGGATTACAGTTGCCTTGACCCACAATGGGTCGCCAAAAAAGTTTCTCGCGAAAACCAAGTCGCCTACCTGGAAATTACGACATTTCCCGCTGGATCCGTGTGGTTTTTCAGGTTCGTACGATGGGTGTAGTCGGTCGAGGTGGGAGCGGAGTTTTTGTCCCATCAATAACTCAGCGGGAGTTTTGTTGGTGACGCTGTGTGGAGTGATGTGCTGCAAAAGGAGTATCCGGTTAATCTTGTCTTCGATATCGCCATAGTCCATTTTATGTAGAGTTCTTTTGACGAATTGTACCATGAGCTTGGCCCTTCTATTGGCCGCAGGATGCGCCGGTGAAGTTACTGCATGGCGAATACCGTGGTCTGCCAGATACTGTTCAAAAGAAAGCACGGTAAACTGGGGCCCGTTGTCGGATACCAGAACGTCCGGTAGTCTGTGTGTTGCAAATAATCTGTCCACTTTCCTGATGACTGATACGGTTGTTGTATTTTTCATCTCATGGATTTCGAGCCAGTTCGAGTAGGCATCCACTGTTAATAAAAATGTGTGTCCATTCGTAGGTCCCGCAAAGTCCAGATGAATACGGGACCATGGTCCCCTAGGTGTTTCCCATTCTGTTGGGGTTGCTTTTGGTGGGGCATTGCTGACTTCCTGGCATTTGTGATAAATCTTTACCCAGGCTTCGATCTGCTTGTCTATACCCGGCCACCGCGCATAGCTTTGTGCGAGTGCTTTCATGCGCACGATGCTGAGGTGGCCATCATGCAAGGTTCTCAGTATCACTCGCCATAACCGCTCTGGGACAACGACTCTATCGCCCCAAATGATGCAGCCTTTCTGGGAAAACAGTTCCGTCTGTCGACTTTTGAAGGGAACGTAGTTGTCAGGGATTTGGTCCAATGGCCATCCCCGCTCTACCCAGCTGAGGACACGTGCTAAAATGGGATTGCGTTTAGTTTCAATCACGATATCGCGAGCTGTCAATGGCGGTTTTTGGACTGTCTCGATCTGCAGTGTTGTGACAGTCGGAGCAGGGTCGTCAACGGTTTCTGGAAGTGGTGCACGGCTGAATGAGTCAGCGTGGGGAATGGCTTTCCCCGGGCGGTGTTGCAACTTATAATTATAGGCAGCCAAGAATTCTGACCAGCGAGTCATTCTGGGAGATAATATATAAGGGGTTGGTTTATCTCCTGCTATTATTCCCAGGAAAGGTTTGTGGTCAGTTATTATAGTGAAAGCTCGCCCATAAATATATTCATGAAATCATTTAACAGCAGATAGGAAGCAAGAGCTTTCTTATCGATTTGACTGTAACTGCATTCTGCTTTTGATAGTCTTTTTGAAAAATAGGCAACAGGGGCTTCACTTCCGCTTGGTAAAACGTGGTTCAAAATGGCGCCCACTCTGAATGGTGATGCATCACATGTAACCGTTAAAGGCAAAGTCTCATTATACTGCATCAAAACAGCGTCGGAGGTCAATAGGTTTTTTACTTGTCGAAACACATGTTCCTCTCGGTGCCCCCAAACCCAGGTTGCTTTTTTGTCCAATAAACAATGTAGGGGTTCGGCTATGGTTGCTTTGTGAGGCAGGAAGACGTTATAAAAATTGATAAGGCCTAGGAAAGCTTGGAGATCAACCTTGTTGCGGGGTTTTGGGGCGTTTTTGATTGCCCTAAGTTTGCTTTCGGTGGGGTGAATGCCTTGTTTATCTATTAAATATCCTAAAAATTCTACTTGATCCGTACATAGTTGACACTTATTTTTTTTAACTTTGAGACCCGAGTCTTTAAATCTCTGAAGAACCAACCCCAGGTGCTCCCTTAGTATTTCTTGAGTCGGAGCAGCAATTAAAACATCATCAAAATAGGGGACAATGCCTTTTATCCCTTGTAATAGTCTTTCCATCAAACTTTGAAAGATTCCCGGGGCCATGCTTACTCCGAATTGGAGTCGGTTACATTTAAACGCACCTTGGTGCGTAACGATCGTTTGGGCCTCTGCCGTTTTTTTGTCTACAGGTAGTTGTTGGTATGCCTGGGCTAGATCTAGTTTAGCGAAGACTTTTCCGCCCCCCAGGGAATGGAGAAGGTGTTGCACCACCGGTACCGGGTAACCGTTTTGCTGCAGGGCATGATTCAGAGTGGCTCGGTAGTCCCCACAAATTCTTAACGATCCATCTGGCTTGATGGGTGCCACGATCAGGGTTTCCCAGGGGGAATGGTCGGTTGTTCTAACATCCCCTGGGCTATTAATTTATCAAGCTGCTCGTCAATCTTTGGTTTAAGGGCAAATAGAACTCGACGAGGCTTAAGGCGGATGGGAGCTATTTTGGGGTTGAGGTTAAATGATATCGGGGTCCCCTTGTACTCGCCTAGTTTATCTGCAAAGACGTCCTGGAATTCTTGGACGAGAGCCTCCTCCCAGTCATTGCTGCTGGTTTGGTGAATGCCGGCTACTTCAATTCCAAGTGGAGTGAACCATTGGAGGCCTAACAAGCTAGGCCAATCCCTGTCGACTACAGTCAAGGGTAGAGATGCGGTACGATTTTTAAATGAGACACGGACTTAGCGGGATCCAATGACTGGAATTCAATTTCCCTGATAATCTTTGAGTATGATTCTTTGAAATCAGAGGTCTTGTCACCGGACGGTAGGAATGAGTTGCTTGAGAGTCTTCCAGGAAACCATCGAGAGGGACGATCCTGAATCGACTTCCATCATACAAGGCTGGTTTTCGATGGCCACCTTCACCCGGATCTTCTTGGCATCTAGTGATGAGGCGTGACCAATCGTAATAGTTTGGTGTGCCTCTTCTCACTTCGTTAAGTGGTTTAGGAGTTTGTTTCTATAGGAGTGGTTGTTCCATTGGTGGTTCAAGGGTTCTTGCTTTACAGGACGGCTTCCTGTGGATTGACAATAGTTATCCCCCCTCGGGGGCTGGCTGGGTCCTTGTTTGCTTCTATAGACCCGTCCGATGTGGCCTCTTTTCCCGCACACATGGCAGAGAGCGTCGAGTAATTTGCAGTCTAATCGGGGGTGGTTTGCCCCACAACCAGAGCATTGGTACTGCGATCTCTGGCGTTGGTCTCGTTCAGACCGGAGCCAGTTGACCTCTTCTTCATTGCTTTCTGATGACGATTCGAGGTCCTCGTGGTGGGCTGTTGTTGCCTGTTCTTCTAAGTGAGGTAAAACTTCGCTGGCGAGTTGGCGAAGTGGAGCGTGGGTGCGGCGCATTCGGGCAGCTGACTTCCTGGTTGCTTCTGCTGCAGTAGCGTCAGTGATGGCATCTGTAAGGCTAATGTCGCCTTTCGCCATCAGCTTACTCTGCACACCTGGAGCATCTAATCCCAGAACTATTCGGTCTCTCAGGGCTTCTTCGAGGTCGGCAAACCTGCATAGGCCTCCCAGATTCCAGAGATCAGCTATGAAATCAGCAACACTTTCGCCCTTCCGCTGATCTCTCTGGTAAAATTCATGCCTTCTAACGAGAGTTGGTATGGTCGGTGCATAGTGGGCCCTTAGCAGAAGTTCGAGGACGTCCCAGTCCATGGACTTCACTTCTGCCGGTTTCGCTAGTGCCTTGGCCATCTTGAATATGGTCGGTCCGCAATGAGTTAGGAATACTGCCCGTTTCTTTCCGGTAGTGGCATCCTTCAAATTGTTGGTTTCCAGAAACATCTGGAAGCGATCCATATATGAGTCCCAGTCTTCTTGTGCCAAGTCGAATGGAGCGGGTGGTATGACACTGCCAGACATGGTTCTGTCGTTGGTGCGTTTCAGCCACGTGCTCAGTTATCGCTCTGTAGTGTTCAGTCAGCTCTGACATCTCCACATCCCATCCTCGTCACCAGTGTAAAGTTCTGTGTGTGGTGCAAGAAGTGGAGATGAGTTGATGAACAGTGAACTTCAACTCTTTGTTTAACATGGTGCAACAGCTTTGAAAATGGCCACAACAGCCTCCTTTATATAGGCAAGCTCTTGGGTGTTTAGCCAATGAAAATGCAGGAACGTTAGCTCTCTTAACCAATGAGAAAGGCTCGTTAATAGCCAATCAGATTCTCCTGAACGGACCAATCCGATATCGCTATTATCAGCCAATCAGAAGTGCAGGGCCAGAACCCTGCACTTTACTTTAAGGTTTCAACAATCTTTATTCAAGCACTTTTATTAATTCACAACATTTTTGTTGCCTGATTATAACAGATAAGAGAGGCAAACTGACGTGGTGGGTGATACACAACTATTAAAACTGTGTCAGCTTATCCCAGTGAATACAGAGAGCAATCTGCTTCCTCTTACCTTTTTCTTAATGCCATTTAAAATAAATTTTTAAAATAAACTTTCTTGGAAAGTAACATGATAATTACAGTGTTCTTTTTAAAAAAAAAAACAAATGAAGAAATCATCATGGCATATTAATATAGAAATAGACAATTAGTTGTAATGGTATGTTACATTTGAAAACATGTATAGTTATATTATTCATCTCAAATGAAAAGTTTAAGTTGTCTGGTCATAGAAAACAATAATTTCTACATTTGATTTTGTATTCTTCTGATTTTTGTATACTTCTGACTGGCAAGAGAAAGATAATAAGAATATTAGTTCTACTAGCCATATGTTACTTGAGAAAATTATTTGTTTGATTTTTATAGACACCCATCTCACATATGAAATTCTGGGAGGCTCAGAACAATTAAAAATCAACATGATCAGTGCTATTTCAGTCCTATACCAAGAAAACCTGACTGAAAGGAGACCAGGCAATCTGTTTCATCTAGGATACCGTGGAGCAGAGGTGGTATTCAGCCAGTTCTGACAGTTTGCAGAGAACTGGAAGTGAATATTTTTGAGTAATTCAGAGAACCGACAAATAACACCTCTGTCTGGCCCCACCCCCATCTATTCTCTGCCTCCAGAGTCCCAACTAATTGGTGGGTCTTCTTTTGTTGCCTTGCACAGGAGAATGGAGCTGGAAAGCAGATCAGTGGGGTGGGGAGGGAATGGGGATTTTAGTGTCCTTCCTCTGGAGTGGAGTGGAAATGGAGATTTTGCAGTATATTCTTCCCCTGGAATAGAGTGGAAATGGGGATTTTATAGTATCCTTCCCCTGCTATGCCACAGAACTCGTAGTAAAAAAAAATTGAATCACATCATTGCCGTGAAGCTGTTGTGTGACCACCTTTTTAACACCTTTCCCTCAGAAGGAAGGTTGGATAATAAATGAAAATTATCCAGGGTGGTTTGGGTCTGGCAACAGTTTCTTGAAAAGGGAGAAGACCAGTGAAAAAATCCTAATGAAAATTTGTGAATGAAACCAATTATTTTGTTACTTTCATCTAGTGTTTCCAGAGGTTAACTTTAAAAACAGTAAAGGCCACAGTTCACTTGCTAAGTAGTTTTACTCACTTTTTGAAAATGTATGTGTTAAGTTCTGCGCATGGGCGCAAGGAATGGAGACTAGGCAGTGAACAGTGAACTTCAACTCTTTATTAATCATTCTGAACAGAGCAAAAACCCTAGGGCAGCAGCAGCCCTTTTATAGGGCAGGCTGCTGACCTATTTGCCAATGAGAAACATGGAAGTGTTAACCCCTTGAACCAATGAGAGTGGCTCGTTAACAGCCAATCAGATTCCCCAGAATGGACCAATCCGATATCGCTATTATCGGCCAATCAGAAGTGCAGGATTAGAACCCTGCTTTTTCTTAAGGTTTGTTAAAACTTTATTTAAGCACTTTTATTAGTTCATAACATCCCTTCCCCCCGGGTTCTGTTTCAGGGGTGCAGTGACGTAATCCCTAAGATATGTAGGTTGTTTTAACTGTCTATTGGATTTGTGCTGTCCCACCATTTCCTGTCTGTAGTCCAGTTTCAGCGGGACGTTTTTGGACATATCTGGGACAGGCGGTTCCGCATCCTCACTGGACAACTCGGTGCCGCTAATGCTGTCATTGTTGTTCTCCAATCTTTGCGGGCTTGCCTCCGTTGAGGTATTCCTCTGTGGCGAGGAGAGACCCTCCCTGATTCTTCCTCATTTATCGTGCCCGATTGCTGACTTCCTTTGCTTCTGCTTTCCACCATCTCGAATTCGGTTTTTTTGACATCCCCTGCCCCCTCAGTTTGGGAGTCACAGGAGTCGCAGGAACTGGGTTGTAGCCTAGAGCGAAGCTGATCTATATGGCGTTTCCATATTTTTCCATCGCAAGTTTGCACACGGTACGATCTGGACCCAGTGGTTTGAATTACGGTTGCTTTGACCCATTATGGTTCACCGGCGAAGTTTTTGGTGAAAACTAAGTCATCTACCTTGAACTCACGGCATTTTCCGCTAGATCCACAGGGTTTCTCTGGCTCGTAGGATGGGTGAAGCCAGTCGAGGTGGGAACAGAGCTTGCGTCCCATCAACAGTTCAGCTGGGCTCTTGTTGGTGACGCTGTGCGGAGTGATATGTTGGAGTAGGAGTATTCTGTTTATTTTGTCATCAATGTCCCCATTGTCCATTTTGTGGAGAGTTTTTTTAACAAATTGTACCATGCGCTCGGCCCTGCCGTTAGCTGCAGGGTGCGCTGGCAAAGTTAGCGCATGGCGGATACCCCAGTCCGCTAAGTATTGTTCAAACACCAGGGCGGTGAACTGGGGTCCGTTGTCAGAGACCAGAACATCTGGCAGCCATTGCGTTGTGAATAGCCTATTCAATTTTCGGATGACAGACTCGGTTGTAGTATTCTTCATTTCGTGGATCTCGAGCCAGTTGGAATAGGCATCCACTGTTAGGAGGAACGTATGTCCTTTAGTAGGTCCCGCAAAGTCAACGTGGATGTGGGACCACGGCCCCTGGGGGGTTTCCCATTCTGTTGGAGTTGCTCTAGGTGGGGCACTGCTGACTTCTTGGCACTTTAAACAAGTCCTTACCCAGGCTTCGATCTGTTTGTCGATGCCCAGCCACCACGCACAGCTTCATGCGAGCGCTTTCATACACACGATGCCGGGGTAACCATCATGCAATGTTTTCAATACTGCTCATTATAACCGCTCTGGGACGACGACTCTATCTCCCCATAGGATACAGCCTTTTTGCGAAAAAAGTTCTGTTTGCCGGTTTCTGAAAGGGGTGAAGTCGTCATGGTTTGTTCTATTGGCCATTCTCGTTCGACCCAGCTAAGAACTCGCGCCAAGACAGGATCTCATTTTGTTTCGATTGCAATGTCTCTGGCTGTTAGCGGTGGTGAATGTAGCATTTCAATCTGGAGTGTCATAAGGGTTGGAGCTGGGTCGTCAACAGTTTCCGGAAGTGGGGCACAGCTCAATGCATCAGTGTGGGGAATGGCTTTCCCCGGGCGCTGTTGTAATTTATAGTTGTACGCAGCTAAAAACTCTGACCAGTGAGTCATTCTAGGTGACAATATGTAGGGGGTTGGCTTGTCTCCCGCTATAATCCCTAGCAAAGGTTTGTGGTCAGTAACAATAGTAAAAACTCATCCATACACATATTCATGAAACCGTTTCACAGCAGATACAACAGCAAGAGCCTCTTTGTCGATCTGGCTATAGTTACGTTCAGCCTTTGATAGGGTCCTTGAAAAATAGGCAATGGGGTCTCACTGCCATTTGGTAACACATGACTTAAAATGGCTCCTACTCCAAACGGTGACGTGTCACATGTAATTGTTAAAGGCAGAGTCTCGTTATACTGCATTAAAACAGCATCTGAGCTAAGTAAGTTTTTCACTTGTTGGAATGCGTGCTCCTCTCGGTGTCCCCAGACCCAGGTTGCTTTTTTGTTGAGAAGTCTATGTAGGGGCTCAGCGACGGTCGCTTTCTGGGGCAAGAAGATGTTGTAAAAGTTAATGAGCCCCAGGAAAGCTTGGAGATCAGTCCTATTTCTGGGTCTTGGGGTGTTTTTAATTGCCCTTAGTTTGCTATTAGTGGGGTGAATGCCTTGTTTATCGATTAGGTACCCCAGGAACTCTTCTACTTTGTCTGTACACAGTTGACATTTATTTTTTTTAACCTTAAGGCCAGAGTCTTTAAATTTCTGGAGAACCATTTTAAAACGCTTTTCTAGTATTTCTCTATTTGGGGCAGCAATTAAAACATCATCAAAGTATGGCACAACCCCCTTGATCCCTTGCAAGAGTCTCTCCATCAGACTTTGAAAAATCCCTGGGGCTACGCTCACTCCGAATTGGAGTCGGTTGCACTTAAAGGCACCTCGGTGCGTAACGATCGTCTGTGCCTCTGCAGTTTTTTTATCTACAGGCAGTTGTTGGTATGCCTGTGCTAAATCCAATTTAGCGAAGACTTTTCCACCCCCCAAGGAATGGAGAAGGTGTTGTACCACCGGCACCGGGTAAGCGTTCTGTTGAAGGGCGTGATTAAGGGTGGCCCGGTAATCCCCACAAATCCTTAACGATCCATCTGGTTTGATGGGTGTTACAATTGGGGTTTCCCAACGAGCGTGATCAGTTGGTTCTAAAACACCCTGGGCTATTAATTTATCAAGCTGCTTGTCAATTTTTGGTTTAAGGGCAAAAGGTACCCGACAAGGCTTAAGGCGGATAGGGGCTACTTCAGGGTTAAGGTTAAATGATATTGGGGTCCCCTTGTACTCGCCTAGTTTGTCTGCAAAGACATCCTGGAATTCCTGGACAATGGCCTCCTCCCAGTCATTGCTTCTGGTTTGGTGAATGCCGGCTACCTCAATCCCGAGGGGGGCGAACCATTGAAGGCCTAACAAGCTAGGCCGGTCACGGTTGATGATGGTCAGTGGTAATGACGCAGTACGATTTTTGAATGATACTTGGATTTGGCTGGATCCAATGACCGGAATTCAGTTCCCTTGATAATCTTTGAGTATGATTCTTTGGGCTCTGAGGTCTTGATGCTGGACGGCAGGGATTAATTGTTTAAGGGTCTTCCAGGAAACCATCGAGAGAGACAATCCTGAATCGACTTCCATCACGCAAGGGTGGTTTTCAATGGCAACCTTCATTCGGATCTTCTTTGCATCTAGCAATGAGGCGTGGCCGATTGTAATGGTTTGGTGTGCCTCTTCTCGTCTCGTTGAAATGTCCAGTGTTTTATTTCTGTAGGAGTGGTTGTTCCATTGGTGGTTCAAATGTTCCCAATTCACAGCACGATTCCCTGCGGTCTGGCGGTAGTTGTTTCCCCTCTGAAGTGAGCTGGATCCTTGCTTGCTTCTACAGACCTTCCCGATGTGGCCTCTTTTCCCACAGAAATGGCAGAGCGCATCAAGAAATTTGCAGTCTGATCGCGGGTGGTTTGCCCCACAACCCGCACATTGGTGCGGTAGTCTTTGATTCCGCTGATGGCGTTGGTCACGTTCAGACCGGAGCTGGTTGACCTCCTCCTCATCACTTTCTGATGGCGATTCGAGGTCCTCGTGGTGGGTCGCTGTTGTGTGCCTCTCTCGGCGAGGTGAGATATCGCTGGCGAGTTGATGGAGCAGTGCGTTGGTGCGGCGCATTCAGGTGGCTGACTTCCTGGTTGCTTCTGCTGCAGTAGTGTCCTTGATGACATCAGCAAAGTCAATGTCCCCTTTGGCCATGATCTTGCTCTGCGTCGTGTGGTCTTCTAATCCCAGAATTATTCGGTCTCTCAGAGCTTCTTCGAGGTCTGTAAACCCACAGAGGCCTCCCAGGTTCCAGAGATCCGCGATGAAATCTGCAACGCTCTCTCCTTTCCGCTGGTCCCTCTGGTAAAATTCATGTCTTTAGACAAGCGTTGGTATGGCGAGTGCATAGTGGGCCCGTAGAAGGGGTGCGAAGACGTTCCAGCCCATGGTTTTCACCTCAGCCAGTTTTGCTAGTGCCTTGGCCATCTTAAAGACGGCAGGCCCGCAATGGGTCAGGAACACTGCTTGCTTTTTTCCCGTAGTGGCATGCTTCAAGTTGTTGGTTTCCAGAAACATCTGGAACCGGTCTATGTACGAGTCCCAGTCTTCTTGTGCTGGGTCAAATGGAGCAGGTGGTATGGCGCCGCCGGACATGGTTCCTGTTGTCAATGCGCCTTCAGCCACATGCTCTGTTTGGTGCTCTGTAGTGTTCAGTCAGCTCTGATGTTTCCGAATCCCATCCTCGTCGCCAGAGTTAAGTTCTGCACATGGGCGCAAGGAATGGAGACGAGGCAGTGAACAGTGAACTTCAACTCTTTATTAATCATTCTGAACAGAGCAAAAACCCTAGGGCAGCAGCAGCCCTTTTATAGGGCAGGCTGCTGACCTATTAGCCAATGAGAAACATGGAAGTGTTAACCCCTTGAACCAATGAGAGTGGCTCGTTAACAGCCAATCAGATTCCCCAGAACGGATCAATCCGATATCGCTATTATCGGCCAATCAGAAGTGCAGGATTAGAACCCTGCTTTTTCTTAAGATTTGTTAAAACTTTATTTAAGCACTTTTATTAGTTCATAACAGTATGTATTAATAAAGATATAGGTATGAGTATTCTGGGAACAAGATACAAACAAATCCTGAGCAACTTCCCCTACTTTTATCAGTCCTCGTGCATTTTGGTGAAAGTTTTCAAGTTTTTCTCGAAGGAGACATTTCTGATGTATCCTAGCAGTGGAATGTGATGATCCTGCAACTGTTTAGTTACCGTGTGGCCACAGATTGTACGTGAATAGTCTGCCTTTCATTAGCAATAAACTTTGCAGCTTCCCTGGCCTCTTATGCTCCCGTAAAATCTCAAGAGACGACACCAGGAAGGATCTCCTTCCAGTGGAATTATTTAAAGGATGATATGTAGGCTGTTAGGGATCCTCTTTCTTTGATGGAAACAGCAGAGTCTTGGGAAAACACTGCTGCTAGTAGTAGCATTTTCTGTTGGTCCCCAGAAATAAATTAGACTTCGCACCATGAGAAATTCTCACAGATCCTGAGGCAGAGAAACAGAAGCTTTTGAAAAATCATAAAGGCAAATGTTGGCACAGCATTATTACTTGTAGCTACTTTATATTCTTTATGAAATCCTTTGCTTTTAGTTTTTGTAGCTATTATACCTTGTGTGCCTTGCTCAAGCATTCATCCAATTATAGGGAGATTTGAAGTTTGGAACAGGCATGTACAAAAGCATCGTCTCACATGCTCCATATGGACTCCTCAAAAAAGCCTTTCCAAGCATATTTGGCTGATCGGATTTAGAAACATTGGTGCAGATAGAAATTCTAACATGGATGTGAACCAGGTTTTTTTTTCCATGGAGAGGGTGATGGCAAGCCTAAAGTATATAATATTATTGTAATTTGTAACTTACATACATTGCTAGAACCATACCTATTTATTTTCCTAATATGTGTGCCTTTGGATATTTTTCAATAGCAGCTTGTTCATTAATTTCACATCTTCAGATATTTGACAGTGAAATGATAATATATTCTCAATAAAAAAGGAAGCCAAATTAAAACTTCTTTATCTAGCTCAGGCCTAGGACTACTGTACATTGACTAGGAGAGGTTTTCTGGGGGTTTTGGTTTTCCCCAGCTTTATCTACAGAAGCTACAGATTAAATCTCAGCAAAGCTGAGAGTCTTCCATTAAACTACGAGCCTTCCTCTAGGAAATATGTGAAGACTGCAAGAAATGCCTTTTGTTACAAAGCTAGGGAAAAATGGGTATACCTGGTTGGGACTTGGAGTTCCCTGTTGTCAGCTGATTTAAAAAAGCAACTAATATAATTTTTGCATTGATTGGATTTTATATTACACCAATGCTTTTGAAATGTTATGTTCCTGGAGCAGCAGATTTTACAACAATAACAACAATAATAATAATTTTGTAAAATACATCAAAAAATTGAAGCTTCCTGCAAGAACACCAGCAGAACTGCAAAACAACCTGCGCTACTCAGAAGATTGTACATTTTAAGAAGATACTTGGTTGATACCTAGGATGCTGGCAGCAACCTGTATGAACTATCAGCACTAGTCAATGATATTTGTGATACATTTTAAAACTCAGTTGACTGAGTTTCATGTTTAATGAATAACAGAGATAACAATAACAATAATAATAAAAAATAACTGGTGCACCACTTGAACACCATAGGCATTGACAAATTTGCCATCAGTCAATTGCAGAAGGTTTTGCCTATCCCAGGTACTTGGTAAGGACTCGATAGGTAGACAAAAATGCCAAACCCACTGAACATCTGGCTGACTGTGCATTAATAACAACAACAACAACAACAATAATAATAATAGTAACAACAACAACAACAACAACAACCATTGATTACATACTGAGCTGATGCAAGACAATAGCTCTGACTGACTACAAACAATGTCACAACACAGTCGCTCAGATGGTCCACTGGAACTTGTGTCACAACTATCATCTAGCTGCTTGTAGCAAAGAACTGGTGGGATCATAAGCCTGAAAAAGTGGTCGAAGATGAGCATGCAAAACTACTGTGGAACTTCTGAATACAGACTGACAAAGTTTTGGAACACAATACCCCGGATATCGCGATTGTGGAGAAGAAAAAAGTGTGGATTGTTGACATTGCCATACCTAGTGACAGCAGAATTGTCAAGAAACAACTTGAAAAAGTCACCAGATATCAGGACTTGAGAATCAAACTGCAGAGACTCTGGCATAAACCAGTGCAGGTGGTTCCAGTGGTACTCGGCACACTGGGTGCTGTGCCTAAAGACCTAGGCAAGCACTTAAAAACAATTGGCACTGACAAGATCACCATTGGTCAGCTGCAGAAGGCCACCTTACTGGGATCTGCTCCCATAATCCACTGATACATCACACAGTCCTAAACACTTGGGAAGTGTTCAAGTAGTGATTTGTGATATGAAACCCAGCATGGTTATCTCATTTGCTGTGTATACTGTCATTTTTGTGTATAACAGCAGCAGCAGCAACTACAACAACAATAATAATAATAATAATATGCAATAATTTCAGAAAACATGTAAAATCTCTAGTACTCTAGTACATCAATATTCATATAGTTACTAACATGGGCCTGATCTTGAGAAATTGATATTCTTGGTTTACTCCTTTTTCAGTGAATAATACTGAGATCTGGGCAATGTTTTTCTATCATGTCCTCAGGGACTGAAATTTAATGAAGCCTAGATGAAGAAAAAGATTATTTCTTTTTTTATATATAAAAATGAAATCTGAGGATTACATTTTGAGAAGTAAGCTGAAAAAACTCATGAATTCTGATTATGCTTACAAAAACCTCTTCAATTTCTTGATGAACATGTTACAGTGTCTAAGTAGGAACATAGGTGATGGAGCATGTCTATGTATTCTGCTCCCTTTCCATTGTAAGCTTTTGTGGATAACACTAAAGTCAGGCAAGAGCTCAATATGTTTAGAACTACAATATATTTTTCAGTTGTTTGGTTAACCAAAGAAAAAATCAATCTCCTGGCTTTTAAATCAATGTAGGACAATTATTGCTATAAAAGTAAATGTCACCTTGTGTAGTGCATACTGCAGATATTATTAAGACTATATTTTTGTAGAAGAAATATTGGAGAAAAGAATTAGATTCTGAACTTCTGCGTGACTTGGCACAAGAAACAATGCATCATACTGTATTGCAGTGTGGAATTTGGCACTTATTCCCATAGTGTACATTGGATCCATTGAGGTGATCCCACTGAAATCAATGAGATTTACATTAATTTCATTTTTTCTAGCCTGGGTATGGCTAGTTTGAACGCAGTCCAATATTGTTAAAGTTATACTGGTAGTATAAAATAAGAGCACTTGTCCAACTTTTATTAACTATTATGACTTTTTAGATGTGCATTAATGTATATATTAATTGATTCATCCAGGCAATTTAAAACATTCTTATTTCACTTAGTTTTTGGCATTTACAAATTGTCTGATTGATATTGATTCTAATATATACTCATGAAAAAATGAGTAATCAGACTGGTAAGCTTTGGGAGCTTTAGATTTCAACTCTCATCAGTTTTTGCTTGCATGGCAAATTGTATTGGATGTATATATTTTGGGCTCACAGTCCAAAATTTCTGACTGTACACTCAGGCAGTAAAGTGATTTGATATTTAATTGTTTAAGCTAATCTACAATGAAAAATATTTATAAACAAACTCACTTAGCATCTCTTGCTGTTGTATAAAGTGGAACACAGTACAAAGAACAGTACAATACATTTTTAGAAAAGGAAATGGAAAACAGTTTATATAGCAAATCTTAAACTACAAGCCTTACAAAATCTGGCACATGACTGCTTTTCATGATAAAATCAATATAAAGTTGACCCTTCTAGGTGAATTTTGTGGAAATCTACCATAAGGATTTTTCAGTCATTAATATAGCTTGACTTTGAGGTTTCCGGTTTCGCATGGCTTCGGGGCAACAGGAATTCGCGACTGCTCGCGATTCCTGCTGTGCTAGCCGCCGAGGTACCCCCGATCCAGATGGGTCAGGGGGATATGGCTGCCCTGTAGGGACAGCCGAAGAGAGAGGGGAGCCGGACAGGGGGTTGGGGGTGTCGCAGACCCCCTCCTCGTCCTGGAAAACCCCTTTTTCCCAAGGCGGTGGAGCGGCGGTCAGCAATGGCCGCCACGAAGAAGCCAGCAACCGGGTAAGATTGCGCTGGAGGAAGTAAGAAGAGTGAAAGTGCTGTCTGAGCCGGGTCAAGTAACATCTTTCAAATTTGTTGGAACTGAGCTGTTTGAATTGCTGGAGGATACATTGTATCCCTAAGAAGATCGAAAGCGGTGGAGAAGCTGTTAAAGGGAACTTTTTTTTTTCTTCACTCTCCCACCCCATGGAAACAGCAGATATGTTTGGACATATTGGACATTGAAAGTGAATTATTCTGAAAGTTGAAGCTAAGGGACAAAAGGGTTCCTGGACATTGAAAAACTTAAGAAATTGGAAAACCCTTGTTAGAGGTATGGATTTCTGATTATCTAAAATTGATGTTGCAAGTGGGAAGGAAGAGGAAAAAAAATTGGAGCAGAAGCTGAAAAAGGAAAAGATTGCCTAGAATCCCAAAGAAAGGTATATGGTAATTGGACCTCTTTGATTAAATATTAACCCCAGAAAGAGAAAGAGAAGAAGGAAGAAAAGTATTAATTTTTGGAATTTTTTTTGGAATTTTTTTTGATTAAAAATATTTGTGGTTGTTTTGGGAAAAGTTTCTCTTTTCATAATGGCATCGCTTGTGGATGAACTAAAGACTGAATATCAAAAATATAAAAAGCAAGATATTTTGGGCACTTTGTTTCAATTTTTAGAAATGGCGTTATGTACTTATGAAAAGTTGATTACGCAGCAGAAGGACTGGGACAAAGAAGAAGAGGAAGAAGAAGCCATCTTTGATGAACAATGGGTTTTTTTCAGGGAGGAGGAGAAAAAGGATAAGAAAAAGGGGATTTTAAGAATTATAAAAACAACCAAAAAAGAGAAAAATGAGCAGAAAGGTGGAGGCAAGGTTAGAAAGCAAAGGAAAGGGAGTAAGAAAAGGGAGGAGGAGAGACAAAGGGGAAAAAAGGGCAAGGAGAAGAATAAGCAAGAGAGAAAGGGGGGGAGGAGAAGCCTCAATGGGGGGAAGCAAGATCTAAAGAAAAAAAGTTTATTCAGAGACAATGGGTGAATTTAATTTAGGATAAAAGAGGGATTCTGGAGGGTACATAAGATTGTGTTTTTTATATGTGTATTTAGAGTATAAAATTCATTGCGTAATTTTAGAATCTATTAAACAGAATCCCAAGAAAAATTGTTATATGAAGTATTTTTAAGTCAGGGTAATGAGTTATAGACGTTACTCCAATTGGTGTATAGGAGAAGTATAGTAAAAGAAAAAAGATGAATGGTTAGTTGGAAATAGAACAGACAAAGAATGTTATTGAAAATGGTAATAAGATATGAAAGGATATATAAAGGTTTTGTTATTTTTTTTTTGGATTTTGTATATTGATAAAAGGCAATAAAATTTTAATTAACAAGAAATAATTTGGATGAAAAGGAGAAGCTGGGATAAGATATGAAGTTAAATTGATAAAGTATTGATGCTATAATTTGGAATTGTTATGTTCTATTGGTTTTCTTCTTTTATTATTTTTTCTTAGAAAAGAATTTATAAGCTGTTATGCCTTGATTCTTTGTGCATTGTTTTTATAAAATTGATAAAAATGGTTTATATATATATATATAAAAGAAAATGATAATAAGATATGGAAGGATATATAAAGTGAATATGATGTTTGAATTTGTGTCTGTGTGAAGAGTTTCAACCCGGGATCAGACAACCTTCAGAAAAGATCTTTTAGTTTTGTTTATGTTTTGTGTTTTCTGTAAAATTAATAAAATTTGTTTAAAAAAAAAAAATATATAGCTTGACTTTTATTCTGCTGAATGAATTACCTTTATTCTCTATCTAGATTGTTGTTTTTATTATTGTTTTATTATTGTTATACTACTTTAATTGCTTTGTGTTTTATATTTTGGATACCATCCAGAGTCCTTTGGGATGGAAGAAACTAAAAACATTACAAACAACTATTTTCTTCTCCTTCCTTTAGTTCCTATGAATTTTCTCAATATCACCATGATAATTACAATAATTTTAAAGTACTGTTACATCAAAACCTATTCCAGTTTATGTGGAAATAAGGGGCATGGTATTCAATAAGAATGAGTAAAGATATATATAAGATTGTGCTTGTTATTAGTTCCAATAGAATAGACAAATAGGGTGTAGTGGTGGCAGGAGTGTTGTGTGTAATTTCATTAGCATTGCATGTAAATGTAGGCTACATATGCAAATGCTTGTGAATTCTCCATTTCCAAAACTATACAAAATTCCTGTTATAATCTTAGACTAAGTTGGCTTTGCCAAGGCAGAGCAGCCCTAAGGATGGTCTTTTATACTGTTTTAGTCAGTGGTATAGTTTTTATTATTTCATTTCTGATGGGAGAGTTTCAGATAAGCAATGAATATTTTTATTTGTAAATACACGTCATCAGAATCATGGTATTGTCAGCTTGCATTTATTTTCTATAGAAACCTCCTCTAGTGATTTACTATAATGGATCATTATTTCTTGGCCAGTATCAGATTTAAATGCAGTCCAAGTGCCATTCTTCAGTCACAGCTTTAAAGGATTAAAAGCAATTTCACTGGCATTTGTCATCTTTCCTGATACACAAGCTCATGTCATTATTATCTCCCAAACTGACATTCAGTTTCATCTTTGAGGTGAGAGAATAAACTGTTGACTAAATGGATTAGGTATAATGTAATTAGTGTTTTATTCAACAAATTTTCTTTAAGTGTGTGTACTAAGATATAAGGAAGCAGTGCTTAGAAAAAAAAGATACTTTTAAAAATTGCTTTGTTAGGAATCTTACCTTGTTTTGCACAGAGATAAATCTGTTTAGTAAAGGGAAACTTGATCAAAATAAAATCACAGTGCCACGAACCATTAAAAATAGTTTTCTGCTTCAAAAATCTTCAGGTAAATATAAATACAATGGAACCCAATCCACCAAGAACTGCAAACTTTCCCCCCATCTTTGCAACATGCCTTTAAAGAGCTGCTGCCTAAACCACTTGAGAATTACATGCAAGGAGCTGAACAACTTTATTACTGTAATATTATTATACATGTTGGTGACTATATTATATAATATATAGATAAAAAGAGGATTAACCAAAAATGAATTCATGTGCCATCAGCAGGTGCCTCATTTTCCACCATTATTTCACTGCCAACTTAACCAGTGCCAAGTTAAGCAGGTGTAACAAGAAATATAACATAGAATGAAATTGAAAAAAAGGGGTTTTGTAATGACCCAATTCCTATTTATTTGATTTTTGTTCTGAAGAATACTGCAATCAAAGGATTTTTGATAAGTTCACAATGGCATGGCACAGTGTCTTGTGTGCAAAAAATATTCTCCACAAATATTGATATTTTCCAAGCTTTCTACATAAGGAAGTTCCTAGGAAAGGTGAAAGCTGTAACTCTGTAACTGGCAGTACAGGATTATAATCAAATTATGGACCTTTGAGGGAAGAATGAGTAAATAATATATAGGTCTGTGATGCCCTTTTCTAGTCTAGTCTGCAAGGAACAGGAATTTTAAAGAAACAAAATCTGCAAGATCTAGATAGTAATACTATTGCTTGCTTGCTTTGAAAACCTTAAAAGTATTCATCCCTTTTCTTGACCTGTTTCTCTTTCTGTGGCATTGTCTTCAATTCAAATGTTCTTGTTATAGATTCAGGCATGGGTAGAATGAATGGAGACAGTCTTAGTTGGTGAACTTTCAGCTCTTTATTGCATAGTGACTTCTAACTTGTATAACAACAACTCTGCTTTATATAGGCAATGCTAATGTGAAATAACCAATAGGGAGCTGTAAAACGCTAGCTCCAGAACCAATAAGAGTCCTTCGTTAAGGGCCAATCAGATTCTCAGAACCCAACCAATCCGATCTAGCTGCTTAACACCCAATCAGAAGTGCAGGGCCAGAACCCTGCACTTTACCCGAAGCTTGCCTTTATTCAACTATTTACATACATAACACCCCTTCCCCCTGGCTCCACAATTAATTTGTGACTATGTAGTCCTTTAAATAGGACGGTTGTCTCTTGGGTCTGTCAGATTTTCTTTGGACTGGCTGCGTGTAGTCCCGTTGAGGTAGGGTGTTGTTTTGTAGTGGCTCGGCTTCTCGTTCTGGTGTGATTTCCCTTGGAGCGTACAATTTTTCTTCCTGCTCCATTTCCTGGGTTTCACTTGATTCATCGCTTTCTTGGAACAGGTTTCCTGGCATGTCGTCTTCTTCTCTTCCTTCCCCCCCCTCAGTTTGGTCGTTGGGAAGTTGTTGGCTGGCCGTTATGAGTCGTGACCGTAATTGGTCAATATGTCTTTTCCATAGTCTCTCATCAATACATTTTACAATATAGGATCTGGGCCCAGTCTTGCGTATTACCGTTGCTTCAATCCAAACTGGGTCGCCCGATAAATTTCTTGCATAAGCGGGGTCGCCTACCTTGAAGGTACGGTAACGTCCGCTGGATCCTGGAGGCTTCTCTGGCTCATAAGCAGGGTGCAGTCGGTCGAGGCGGGAACGGAGTTTTCGCCCCATGAGAAGTTCTGCGGGAGTTCTGCCGGTTTCGCTGTGCGGAGTGATGTGTTGTAGAAATAGAATGCGGTTTATTTTTTCGTCAAGATTGTCATAGTCCACCTTTTGTAAAGTCTTTTTTACAAATTGTACCATGCGTTCCGCTCGGCCGTTGGTAACAGGATGCGCCGGCGAGGTGAGCGCATGGCAGATGCCGTTATCAGCAAGGTACTGTTCAAACATTAGCGCTGTAAACTGTGGTCCGTTATCGGACACCAGGACGTCCGGCAATCCATGAGATGCAAAGAGTCTATTGAGGACTTTAATGACTGCCTCGGAGGTTGTATTGGCCATTCGATGAATTTCTAACCAATTAGAGTATGCATCAACAGTCAACAGCAATGTCTGTCCTTTGATCGGCCCTGCGAAATCCAGGTGGATTCTGGACCAGGGTCCACGTGGCGTCTCCCATTTGGTCGGTGCAGCTTTTGGCGGTGCGTTGCTGGTTTGTTGGCACTTAGTGCAGGCCTTGACCCATTGCTCGATGTTTCGGTCCATGCCTGGCCACCAAGCGTAGCTCCGTGCGAGTGCCTTCATTCTCACGATCCCGGGATGTCCATCGTGCAAGATTTGTAACAGCGTCTTTTGGAGTCGTTCTGGGATGACGACTCTATCGCCCCAGATGACGCAGCCTTTTTGTGAAAAAAGTTCAGTCTGTCTTGTTTTAAATGGCGCGAAGTCATCTGGGATCTGGTCCAATGGCCATCCACGCTCTACCCAGCCTAGGACTCGAGCTAGGGTGTGGTCTCGTCTGGTCTCCCTTGCGATATCTCGAGCGGTCATAGGAGGCGAGTTGAGCATTTCGATTTGTAACGCCGATACTGTTGGTGCCGGATCGTCGAGGGTCTCTGGTAGCGGTGCTCTGCTGAGTGCGTCGGCGTGGGGAATGGCTTTCCCCGGTCGATGTAACAATCGATAATTATAAGCAGCTAGGAACTCTGACCATCGAGTCATTCTTGGGGACAATATATAGGGGGTTGGTTTGTCCCCAGCGATTATCCCCAGTAAAGATTTGTGGTCAGTTACAATTGTAAATGTCCTTCCATATACATACTCATGGAATTTTTTTACGGCTGACACAATTGCAAGAGCCTCCTTGTCTATTTGTCCATAGTTACGTTCTGCCTGGGAAAGAGTCTTCGAAAAGTATGCAATGGGAGCCTCATTTCCATTAGGCAGCACATGGCTCAAAATAGCGCCCACCCCAAACGGTGAGGCATCACAAGTTATAACCAATGGTAATGTTTCATTATATTGCATAAGTACAGAATCAGATGTAAGTAAATCTTTTACATTTCTAAACGCTTTTTCTTCTCGGTAACCCCAAACCCACAATGCTTTCTTATCTAATAACCGGTGTAATGGTTCAGCCACAGTCGCCTTATGCGGTAAAAACACATTGTAGAAATTGATAAGGCCTAAAAATGCTTGAAGATCAGTTTTGTTACGAGGTCTGGGAGCATTTTTAATCGCCCTTAATTTACTCTCAGTTGGGTGAATACCCTGACTATCAATGCGATAACCTAGAAATTCAACACTGTTGGTATACAGATGACATTTATCCCTTTTTACTTTCAATCCCGCTTCTTGGAATTTTTTAAGAACACATTTTAAACGATTCTGCAGAATTTTTTTACTAGGGGCTGCAATCAATACATCATCAAAATACGGAACCACGCCCTTGATTCCCTGCAACAATCGTTCCATTAAACTTTGGAATATTCCCGGGGCTACACTTACCCCGAATTGCAATTGGGTACATTTAAAAGCACCTCTGTGCGTTACTATCATTTGAGCTTGGGCTGTTTTATCGTCCACGGGCAATTGTTGATAGGCTTGAGCTAAATCTAATTTAGCAAAAACCTTTCCACCTCCCAGAGAATGAAGGAGGTGCTGCACCACCGGCACTGGATACGCGTTCTGCTGGAGGGCGTGGTTTAGAGTGGCCCAGTAGTCCCCACAGATTCGGATTGACCCATCTGGTTTCATGGGGGTTACAATAGGAGTTTCCCATGGGGAATGATCAATGGGTTGCAGTACCCCTTGTTTAATTAGTTTGTCAAGTTGTTCATCTATCTTGGCCTTAAGGGCGAACGGAACTCGATGGGGCTTTAAATGGATCGGGGCGACCTTAGGGTCAAGGCTGAATGAAATTGGGGTCCCTTTATACTCGCCCAGACGATCTGCGAAGACATCGCTGAATTCAGACATAAGATCCTCCTCCCACTCGCAATCACTGACTCGGTTCACGCCGGCTACTTCGATGCCGAGTGGCGCAAACCATTGGAGGCCCAACAAACTAGGCCTGTCCCTATCGATGATCGTTAGAGGTAAGTATGCCGTATGCTTTTTAAATGAGACGCGGACTCGACAAGACCTGACCACAGGGATCCGATTCCCTTGGTAATCTTTAAGGATAAGGCGTTGCATTCGAAGGTCTTGGCGTTGGATGGTAGGAATGAGCTGCTTTAATGTCTTCCACGACACCATTGAGAGGGACGATCCCGAATCAACCTCCATGTGGCAGGGTTGGTTCTCTATGGCTACTGTAACTCAAATCTTCTTAGCGTCCATGGCCGAGGCATGACCTATAGTGATAGTATGGTGAGCCTCTTCTTTCTGCAACGCTCGATATCTGTAGGAGTGGTTTGCTGGGTCTCGCCTTACAGGACGGTTTCCTGCCGATTGGCGAAAGTTGGTTCCCTTTGAGGCCGGGCTTGGTCCCGGTAAACTGCGACAGACTCGACCGATGTGGCCTCATTTCCCGCACTTGTGACAGAGTGCGTCATGGAATTTGCAGTCTGCCCTGGGATGGTTTGCCCCGCAGCCAGCGCAAGGGCGTGAGATTTTAGGACGAGGGTCCCGGTCACACCGCAGTCGATGGACCCCTTCTTCGTTGCTGTCTGACAACGAAGAGAGGTCCTCGTAGTGCGTTGTCGCCAACTGCCCTTCTGAGCTGGGTGAGATGTCGCCTGTCGGTGGGTTTGTTGGGTTTCGGCTTCGCCGTAGTTGCGCCGCGGACTTTTTGGTCGCCTCAGCGTCAGTGGCTTCGGCGATGGCGTCAACAAGGCCGATGTCGCCCTTCACCATCAGCTTGCTCTGCACGCTTAGCGCATCTAATCCCAGAATTAGGTGGTCTCTCAATGCTTCATCTAAGTCTGCGAACCCGCAGAGGCCTCCTAAGTGTCGGAGGTCTGCCACGAAGTCAGCCACACTCTCTCCTTTTCGTTGGCTTCGTTGATAGAACTCGTGGCGTCTCACGAGTGTGGGTACGGTTGGCGCGTAATGGTCTCTCAGGAGAGGTTCGAGGTCGTCCCAGCTTATTGCTTTCACTTCTCGAGGCTTCGCGAGTGCTTTTGCCATTTTAAAGACAGCCAGGCCGCAGTACGTCAGGAACAGCGCCCGCTTCTTGGCTGGTGTGGCGTCCTTCAGGTTGTTCGTTTCGAGGAACATCTGAAAGCAATCCATGTAGGATTCTCAATCCTCTTGGTTTGGATCGAACGGAGCGGGTGGTACGATGCCGCCGGATATGGCTTCCGTTGGTGGCATGGTGGTTTTGACACGTGCTCTGTTTTTCTTCCAAGTTCCTTAAGATCAGATGTCTCCAAATCCCACCTTCGTCGCCAGTGTTATAGATTCAGGCATGGGTAGAATGAATGGAGACAGTCTTAGTTGGTGAACTTTCAGCTCTTTATTGCATAGTGACTTCTAACTTCTATAACAACAATTCTGCCTTATATAGACAATTCTAATGTGAAATAACCAATAGGGAGCTGTAAAACGCTAGCTCCAGAACCAATAAGAGTCCTTCGTTAAGGGCCAATCAGATTCTCAGAACCCAACCAATCCGATCTAGCCGCTTAACACCCAATCAGAAGTGCAGGGCCAGAACCCTGCACTTTACCCCAAGCTTGCCTTTATTCAACTATTTACATACATAACAGTTCTCTATGTGAAAAATATGCTCATCATGATTGCCTGGATTTACCCAAGCAAATAACTCAATTCCTAGAAACATCCAATTATGCATTTCCATTTTTCTGCCCGCCATGCAAACCCAAACTGGACAAACATATAGCCCTGTTTGAAAGAGTTGACTCTATAGAAATGCGAATATCATCCCTTGACACCATAGCAGCATCCCTGGACACTTTAAATGAAAGATTAACTAACCTTGAAGAAAAAAGAGGACACAACACAAAAACCTGAACATCCAATGGCTACAAATCAACAACTGCAACCTAATCCACAAAAAACCATAAATCCAACAAATAATGATATCCCAATCCTTGTCAGAGGAGTCAAGCATGAATGAAAGTGTCCTAATGCCATCTTATTTGGTCTAGAGGACATCAATAACAATGATGATATCACAATTGTCCGCAACATCATCAGTGACTATCAAGCATCAGCCATCTCCCCTGATGAAATACTTGACATTTCTCGCATTGGCCGAGAGCTCAAAAACAGAGACGGCTCTGTGGCCCCATGCTTCTTCAGAGTCATTTGCAAAAACGAATTAAGCAAACATAAATTCATTTATACTATAAATTCACTTGCCAAAAACAACACCAACCATAAAAACCTCTGATCTTGTCCTGACCTAACCTTACAGCAACGTGCCCAGTCCCATATACTGTGCACAGAACTCAAAAATCGTTTAGACAATGGAGAGAAGGATCTGTACATTGATTACCATGCAGACTGTATCAAAAGAAAGTCACACAACCCACAACTCAGCATCCAACCCTACTTCAACCAATCCACCTTCACCCACGACTAGGCACGCATGCCCCCAACTACCTCAATTCAAACTATAACTAGCCTTAAATGCAAGCTACTCAATGCAAGAAGCCTTGTAAATAAAATACCTGAATTTCTCCTCTTATTAAATATGGCTAAATTGGACATCATATTTGTCTGTGAAACATGGCTCAACACATCTCTCCCTGTCTCCATTACCTCAGTAAAAAACTATCATGTTTACCGATCTGATCATGAAATCCGTAGAGGAGGTGTATTGCTATCTTCTATAAAAAGTCCTTACATCTAAAAAACATCCAAGTTACCCAAGAGCTTGCTCTTCCTGAGACCATTATCTGTGAACTGACCTTAAATATAACATTTCGGTTCTTACTATATTACAGAGCCCCTGATCATGACATTGAACATGTAAACAAGCTAAATACACTACTAACATAGGCAGCATCCTTCCCACACGCTTTTATCTTTCTTGGTGATTTCAATCTTCTTCATATTAACTGGACCCCAAATTAATGTACAACTGAACACACACATGCAACCTTCTACAATGCTGTAACAAATCTGGGACTGAAACAACTAGTAACCAACAATACTAGGTTTAACAACTGCCTCGATCTCATCTCATCCACACAAAAATCATCACTACCACAAAATCCTCAATTATAACTTCAAAAAAGGCAACTATGATCTTATAATCAATGATCTCTCTTCCCTTGATTGGCAATTTCTATACACTGGATGTAATACTGTTGAAGACCATTACAATATATTCTTACTAGAAATCAAAAAAAGTCATCAAACTATATGTACCAATTAGAACTCCCAAAACCAGGAAAAACAGATTACCCATAACAATAAGGAAGCTTCAATCCAAAAAGAGATCACTTTAGTGAAAAAACAAATCTGGTCATGGTGCCAAAAGTCAATACAAAAATCTATGCCACCAGATAAAAACTGAATGCGCTAATTATCACATTAAACAAGAGGAAAACCTTCTACACACAAATTCCACCCATGCTTTCTACAATTTTGTAAACAACAAACTAAAAGACTCAAGGTCCATCCCACCCCTGAAAGGACCTAATGGTAAAGACTGCAACTACATCATCATCAAAGCAAACCTCTTTAATACATTCTTCAGCTCAGTATTTGTAAACAGCAATGGATCAAGCCCAGTACATCCTAGTCAAACTACAGACAACTACAACGATCTAATACATATCAATTTTACAGAAGACATTGATGAAAAAGCACCGCGCAATCTAAAACTACCCCTATCGATTGGACCGGATGGAATATGTGCCTAATTCTTAAAAAAGCTATACAGTGCCGTAGTTGAACCTCTGAGCATATTCTTTGAAAAATCTTTCAGGACCAGTTCCTTGCCAAAACTATAGTCATAAGCCATGGTCATTCCCATCTTCAAAAAGGGAGAACCCAGCCTAGTTGAAAATTACAGACCAATCTCTTTATGCTGCGTCACCTGTAAAGTCATGGAATCAATCATTAACCAATCCATTATCCTCAACTTAGAGACAAACAATCTACTCTCTAATAAACTCTCTAATAAACAATTTCAGAAAAAAACTATCCTGTAATCTGCAACTCTTACACTGCAAAAACATATGGACTGCACAACTTGATCAGGGCAAAGCAATAGACGCAATCTACATAGACTTCTGTAAAGCCTTTGATTCAGTGGTACACGACAAACTACTCTTAAAACTAAAATCTTATGGTATCTCTGGATAACTGCATAACTGGATAGAAGCATTCCAGTCAAACAGACAACAAATGGTCAAAATTGGGAACGTCCTATCAAATTCTTTACCTGTCAACAGTGGTGTCCCTCAAGGCAGTGTTCTAGGACCAACTCTCTTCATATTCTACATGAATGACCTCTGTGATTATATTAAGAGCAACTGTGTTATCTTCGCTGATGATGTAAAGCTGTTCAACACCTCTGTTCAACACCACAGACAATACTGCTACCCTCTAAAAAGATCTTGACTATGTATCAGAATGGTCAAACAAATGGCAACTTCAAATCTCAACAAATAAATGCTCTGTCTTACATATTGGCAGAAAAAAAAATCAGAAAATAAAATACAGGCTAAATAGTCAAGACCTTGTTGAGGATCCAAACTTTGTCAAGGACCTTGGAGTACTCATCTCAAATGTTCTAAGTGATAGAGCCCACTGTTACTACATAGCCAAAAAGGCGTTAAGAATTGTTAATCTAATCCTATGTAGCTTCTTCTTTGGTAATATCACACTACTAACTAAAGCATACAAAACATTTGCTAGACCTATACTTGAATACAGCTCATCAGTCTGGAACCCATATCATGTATCTGATATTAATACAATTGAAAAATTCCAGAAATATTTCACAAGAAGAGTTCTCCATTCCTCTACTCATTGCAGAATACCTTACACCACCAGACTTGAAACTCTAGACCTAGAAAACCTAGAACTACACCACCTCCAGTCTGATCTAAATATAGTATATAAAGTCATACATTGCAATGTCCTACCTGTCAATGAATACTTCAGCTTCAATCATAACAATACAAGAGCACACAATAGATACAAACTCAAGGTTAACAGAACCAAACTTGATTGCAGAAAATACGACTTCAGCAACAGAGTGGTCAATGTTTGGAATACTCTACCTGACTTTGTGGTTTCTTCCCCAAACCCCCCAAACTTTAACCTTAGACTATCTACTATTGACCTGCCTGTAGGGGGCGTGCATAAGTGCACCAATCGTGCCTACCGTCCCTGTCCTATTGTTTATTTTTATTTTTCTCATAATTATCTATCTCATGTATTCAAAACTATATTTATTCTTATACCTGTATCTTGTAAGTGATTGACAAATCAAATAAATACTAAATACTAAAAGAAGCTTCTCATTGTTTTTCATTTATCATTGGTCCCTAGCCAATGCATCTATCCTTCTGAAATCCTTCAGGTTTTTTCCCTTTTGCAGATCTTTGAAACTGGATACTATCAGAGTTTCATTTGAGTTTTATAGATATGTAAATAATCTGAGTAGATAAATAACACCAAAGTTATCAAAAATATAATGTGACAGTATAAAAAAGGAATTTTTCTGCTAGTTAAGGAGTAACTAGGGCCAGTTGTGGTTTTTTTTGCATGTTATAGGGTGAGCTGTACCAACCATTCCTCATGTTGTACAATGTTTGCTTCCCTCATCACTGTAAAATCCTTATCAGAAAGATTCTAGAGATACATCATGCCCCTCCTGGAAAGAAATTTGTGGGCAAGGAGGAGTAGGATTAAAAAATAACTGATGCCTAAAAATCTGAAAAACACTATTTCTAAAACTCCACCCATTCTCATTCAGAAATTTAGTCTTGCAATGGTGACAATAGTGAACCTCTCCAGAATGGACTTGCTGTCTAAAAAATAGCAAAGATCAACATAAAATCATCCAGATAATCACAAAGTTCTTCAGAACAACATCCAAGGATCTTCAGGGCTTTCTCACATTGGCTAAAGTCAGTGTTCATGACTTTACAATTACAAACAGACAGACAGACAGACAAACAAACACTAAAAAGCAAAATAAATAAATAAATCACTGGGTAAAACGTGATACAAAACATACAGGCAAGTCCACAGCAGAATAACATTCACTTGGAAAATGCCCTGAGTCACACTTTGAGGGAGATGGGTGATTTCTAAGTGTGACAAATGAACAAACAAACAAATTTTCATTGTTCTGTAATGGCATATGGCACTGGCAATGTCCAGACCTAAGTAAAATGATGTGGCAATGACTGAAAGTAGTTTATGATTAAGACTCCCAAATTTTATTAAGCTGAAGGAGGAACTGGCAACTATTCAGCAACAGAACTGTTTAAAAGGTGATCACCAATCCTAGGAAATTCTTTTGTAATTTGACAGTTAAAGATGGCATAAGCAGTTGCCTTTTCACATTTCAAACTGTGCTGGACAACTCTGTTTATGAAATAAACAAATAACTGGAATGTAGTTTGTTCATTCTTTAAATATCAGTAGGACTCTCGTAAAACTCCATTCCATAATATTCAGTATGAAAATTGAAAAGGGGTGCATACCTTTTCATAGAAATGTATATATCATTTTCATAGCAATTGCTGTGAAAAAAAAAGGGTGGAAATGGAGGGAAAATAAATTGTTCAGAAATCGGAGGTTCTCTTTTTTACAAAAACTACCATATATGGAATCTTGCAGTTTTCTTAGCTCTGTTCTGTGCACCTTTTTCAACAAACAAGTGTCCATATCAGAATACAGGATAAGAATGTCCTAACTCTCAAACATGTAAATTTGTGTAACCTCTGTATTACTGCTGAACCTATTGATAGGAAATTGGTTATAATCCAGTTATGAAAACAATTGGACAATTTCTTAAAAAAAAAAGGTGTTATGAGCAGTTATAAATCCTTGCATATGGGTCAGAACCCAATTTTGTCATTTGTGCATTTCTCCAATGTATACCAGTCTAATTTAGATATAATGAGGCAACTCTGGCTAGTTTACTAATAATTGGAAACAAAAGAGTCTGATTTTCTTCTCTTGGCTCTGGTGATGGAAAAAGATGTGTGGAAATATCTCAGTGTGGAGGTTGCAAAGGATCATTGATATAAGACTGATCTGTAATTTAGTATTATAACCAGAAAAAAATGTACTTTTACTCAGAAAAACACACACACAAAAAAACCAGTTTTGTGTATATCTGCATTACATTTCCTTCATGTGGAAGCTGTAACAATTTAGGTAATATTTTAGTTTAGTATTTAGTTTAGTTACTATTTAAACACATATGAATTTATTTAATTGCCATTCTGAGTAAATGGTTATGGTGGGATATCAAAGCTCTTCAAATTTTAATTCAAGCATTCAAGCTTTGGGTTGAGTTTTCATAGATTTGCTAAGAGCTTCATGTATAAACTAGCACTAGGGACACTTTGATTACAAAAATACATTACTTTATACCCCTGGCAGTAATGGATGGTCAAGGTGGCTCATAAGTCACACCATATATCTAGGTGTTTACTAGAATTGTTTATTTAAAAAGTGTTTCCAAGAATAGCAATAGCACTTAGACTTATATACCGCTTCACAGTGCTTTTGCAGGACTCTCTAAGCCAGGGGTCTCAAACACAATTTACTTGGGGGCCGCTGGAGGCAGAGTCTAGGTGAGGCTGGGCCGCATAAGAGATTCCACAAAAAACGTTTAAAAATATCCTCAAATGTCATCAACAGTTAATGATTTCTCCAATACATGAACTGTCCTGAACACATGAATGGAACATTGAATGAAGATCATGAACAGTTCCTCAGAATATGGCTTCTCCAGCTTACTCCTTGCTGCCATAGACTTGACAACCCTTCCTTTCACATATCTGAGCCTGCGGGCCACACTAATATACTTTCATATCACAGTGGGGGCCACAGGATATCATCTTGTGGGCCACAATTGGCCTGAGGGCCGCGAGAATGAGACCTCTGCTCTAAGCGGTTTACAGAGTCAGCATATTTTCCCCAACAATCAGGGTTCTTATTTTACCTACCTCGGAAGCATGGAAGGCTGAGTCAACCTTGATCCTGGTGAGATTGGATCTGCCAAATTGCAGTCAGCAGTCAGTCAGCAGGAGTAGTCTGCAGTATTGCATTCTAACCACTGCACCACCGCGGCTCTTATGGACCTAAAACACAAATGATATGTTGTGATAGCCCATGTTTTGATTAAAACATGGCTAGAATGGCTCACCTACAACTGAGGGTGAATAGGGAGCATCCAGTATTACTAGAGGAAGTTGCAAAGATCTTCTAACTGGCTTAATTTCCAACAAATTAGCTTTTTGAATAGTTACTGCTTCTGGTTAGCCATTTTGTTAAATGGCAAGTTTCTCCCTCCCATTGATACAAGTTTGTAAGAATGATCATGATGTGCTCCCCAAATTCCAAACATGGCAACTGATCAGAAGACTGGAGGCCTCTACTTAATGATCTGCACCCTGCAATTAACAATGAGCAATGAGGACTAATGGAACTGAAGCTGCTAAGCAAGGCAGGTACATATTATCACATTTTATGAACTCACTACTTAGTGATGGAAATTCCAGTTTCAATTACTTTAAGCTTAGGACTACCTATAATTACTTTCAGCAAGATTACCATCTCCTCCCTGTGCTTCAAAACTTTATTTTCCAGAAAGCTGAAATAGAGATCAGGAAACAACTTTCCTAGTTATATTCATAATCAACTGAGGGGAGGGAGGAGAGTGGAATAGCTGTTTAAAGTAGTGAAAAATCCTAAAAAGAAGCAACAACACTATCACATCCTGAATGTTAGTCTCAGTAAAACAGTACATTTAATTTGATGGACTATTTGGCCAAGATAGCCTCCAATAACTACTAGCCATTGTTTCTACTTTTGCAGGTCAAAGGCAGATATCTTTTCCTTAACAGAGCTGGAGAGTAATTTTCCATGCTACAGATGCTCTTTATCAGAAGTCCAGACTTACTATTAGTGGGAAGGCTTTAGAAGCTGTCTGAAGGTTGATAGAAAAAAAGCTGTTCTCAACAAGCTTGTTCTCCTCCCCTCCAATCTGGTTTTCTGCTCTTTCTGGGGGGTGATTCTTGCATTGTCCTTCTTCAAGTGTTTTCTGTATACTATCCAGTAATTCTTTATCTTCCCTGATAAGCTGAAGGGTAAACAATTTTGTCTCTAGCCCCTTTATCTTCTCTTCCAAGAGGGCAATCAGTCTGCACTTACAGAACTGGGAGCAGTAACTTGAATAAAATTGTTTCCATATGGAATCATGGTTTTAAGAGTTGGGGCTTTTGCACAGTGGGGGGAATCTGTGATTATATGACAGTAATCCCTCTCAATGAGGACCAAATGGATAGTTTATCCTTCGGAAGTACTGTTTGTGTTTTTGATATGTATTTACTATAAGTAAATATTAAGTAATTCAATTCAGCTGACAGGCATATTAAGACTCATAACTTTGTTGCTCTAGTCAAAGTCCAATCCTGGCACGAACAAAATATATCAATGTAGTAAGGCAGATTCATTCTGAAATTAAATCTGTTAAGCCTTGATTTCAAGGAAGCATTTAAACAAAGGGCTGCTATGATGGGGAACTCCCAGCCAAGATTGTGATATTTGTATCCTGTAAAATAAAAATAAAGCAAAAGCTTCTCTCGTTTTATAACTCAGGGTTTTTTTCCTGTGATACTCTCCAGATTTTCTGGAGGAGTACAGCTATCAAAATTTCCAGTCTTGGGCAAATCTAACCAGTTTCTATCTTAAACTTATTTCGGAAGGATGTGGTGTTGATCAAAATCATTTGGACTTGTCTGACAGAAGATATACAATGCATACCTGTCAAAGTCAACTTACTTTCTGTTTAAAAACTAATTATAAATATGGGTGCAGATCTGATCATCTCGGTCTGGTAAAAAATTGTTACAAGAGATACACCTAAGCAAATAAATTATTTCCCCCCTCTGCTTTGCCTGGAAATGGAATGGGGCAACTCACTGCAGCCAATTTTCCATGGCCAATTCACCTTGGTCAGCTCATCACAACCAATTCACTGCAGCCAACTCACTATGGCTAACTCGCTGTGGGACATCTTGCCATGGCCAACTTGCCATGGGATTCATTGCGAGAAAATTCAATAATTCAATTTAATTATTTAAAATAATTTAAAAATATTTTCATTTTTGTCATTCATATTTCCTTTTGTCACTCCTTTGTCATCTTTTCTTTAATGATTCTATTCCACTGTTTTTTCAACATTAGTGTAACTCTTCTTCCATGGAGAGTTGATCATGATGAGTTGTCCCATGGCCAGTTAGACATGGAAAGTTGGCTGTGGCAAGTTGGCCATGATGAGTTATCATAGGGGAGGGCTGCTGGGGGTTCACAGGGGTTTGGGAGACCCTCTAGCTAAGATTCTGCACAATTTAGAGAACCCTCAAAAGCCACTCCTGGCTAGGCATACCCGCCCTGCCCCTCTCAGGAGTCCTCACACGTACTGTTTTGGATGCAGCTAAGAGCAGGGGGTGCACAGAGGAGCTCAGGGAGGCTTGATGGGCGTGGCAGGGGAAGGACACTGTAAAATCTCCAATCAGAGGTGGTATTTGCCGGCTCTCTGAACTACTCAAAATTTACACTACCGGTTCTCCAGAATTGGTCAGAACTTGCCGAATTACCACCTCTGAAACAAACCTTCAGATATATAATTAGGAAAATTAGGATTTCTGCTTGAACAGGAATTAGGGCTAGAATACCTCCAAGGTCCCTTCCAATTCTGTTACTCTATTATTTATTTTGATCAATTTGTATGGTTGCCCATATTAATGGATGACTCTGGATTGTTTGCCTGGATAAAAATCAAAAGCTACATAAATGATCAAATAACAACAACAAAAAAAAAAACATTTAAAGCATTAAAACCCTAAAAACATAATTGTAGGAGTATGACATTCATTTTACAAACTGTAAAGCCATTTACAGGACCATAGTGTCATTAGATCCCCAGGCACAATGGCAAAGTCATATCTTCAGGGACTTCCAGAAGGCCAGTAGAATCAGGGCCAATCTTACCTCAGGAGGAATGCCTACTCTTGATACTCAGAATGTGTTATATTATTTTTAATTATTATTAACTTTATTTGTCTCCCACCTCACAATTCAAGATGACTCTGAGTGGTTTGCAAAATCCACTCCTATGTAATAATATATGATATGATATAATTAATATGATATAATTACTATACTATGCTAACCCATAATATGTAACATAATATAATATATATAATATGTAATGTGTAATATAATATAATCACATATTTTATAATCTATTAATTATGAACTAATATCAAAATATGGCAATGCCATATTTTCTCTCTCTCTGTGGGCTATCATATATCGATTGTGAGGTGTGCTCATTTAAAGCTGGGACAATTTCTGACTTTTCTAGAAAGAAATTCAGAATTGACCGAAAACAAACCAACATTGATGGTAAAATGACAATAACAGAAAAAGAAGTTGCATTTTGCTCTTTTTTTACTGTAATAAATCTCAAAGCTGTGATACAAAAGGAAATAGATATGTTTGTTTTAAATATGTGGTTTAACTAAAAAATCTATGCTGAAAAAGAATTGGTCATAAATCTAAAAGGATTATTGATATGATTGTTTATGAAAAAGGTAAGGGAAGGATACAAGAGACAATTTTATATCCTCCTCGTTTTACCCTACAATGTTGAATATTGGTTGATTGCCCAATAAATTTCCACCACTAAAGGATAGATTTGAAGCTGAGTTTTCCTAGTCCTAGATCAACTTTTTCATTAATACCTGGTTGGTTTTCCTAAAGAAAGAGAAGAGGTTTTTTTTTTCTTTTTTATGTTTTGGTAGATATGGGATCTGTCTGTTTTGTGCTACTCTAAGCACTGAATTGTACATGACAATTGTCATTCATGTCTAGTTATTTCATAGAAGTCCTGCCTTATCTTATGGAGCTTACAGAATCTGTTCCAAGTGTGCCATTTCATCTAAGATTTGGAATTTGGCCCAATTCAGCTCATACCACTAATGGCTGGTTTTGCATGTTCAGCTGACTGATTGACAGCACCCTATTCAGGAAGCATGGCCTTAATTTTAGTTTTTTTCTGATAAGTTAATAAGCCCTTTTATCCATATGAAAAATAATTTCCAAGCCTGTCTCAGAAAATAACCTTATAAGCACCAAATAAATGTCACAAAGCAATGAATGAGGCTGGCAGTAGACAGAATGTGTCCCAGAGACTATTCTGGAATAAGTAACCTGAAGAGCTTCCATGTATTATGAATTCTCCCCTGCTTTGAACCATTTTCCCTGCAGCCAATATGAATCCTTCCCTCCCCAAATTCTGCGAGGCTGCCTCATCAATGAATTATAAACCACCCAGATTCACTGGGATTCAGACAGAAAATATATTTAATAAATTATTATTAATATTGTATTTGGTTAGAATTAATAACTAATTCTATTCAAGCAATTCTATTTAGGCCCAGCAGAAGGGGGATATTTCTGTTAACTACTATCATCTGATGAGAACAGGAGGAGAGTTTTTTCATGCCACAACTCCTGTTTGGAACATCATTTATGTAATTATTTGTTAATCTAATCAACCCAATTGTGTATTAAATGGTATTAAACTGTTTCAGTCAGCCATGCTGGGCTATATGATAGAATACAGGTAGTCTTTGATTTACAACAGTTCATTTAGTGACTGTTCAAAGTTACACGGGCACTGAAAAAAGTGACTTATGACTGTTTTTCACACTTATGACCATTGCAGTATCCCCAAGGTCCCATGATTAAAATTCAGATGCCTGCAAACTGGTTTATGATGGTTGCAATTCCTGGGGCCATGTGATCAATTTTTGTAAATGTCTAGACAAGCAAAGTCAATAGACAAGCCAGATTCACTTATAACAATATTATTAACTTAATAATTACAGTGATTTACTTCGCAACTGTGGCAAGAAAGATCATAAAATGGGGCAGAACTCACTTAACAAATGTTTCACTTAGCAACATACATCCTGGGTTCAAGCATTGTCATAAGTTGAAGAATACCTGTACCCTGAATCAAAATAATTCCACCTACGCATAGTAGTAATTGCTGTAGTAATTGTAACATTAAATTGGTTTATTTAGTATGCTATTGTATTATTAATACATTTGTTTTTGTTCAGGTAATACATTTTTGTCTTTAGTTCAGGAACTCAAAGACCTGTCCATAGCACTTTTTCATTTCCTTCCATAGAAGTATCTCTAAAGTACCTCTGCAGATTCTCAGTCATTCAGGTCATGGTCCCAAAGGTGCTTTTTCTAGAGGCAATTGGACTTTCTTGGGGTTTGTGTTGAAGATGTTTCACTTCTCATCTAAGAAACCTCTTCATGAAGCTGATGCAAATGACCAGCTGTCTGCAAGGAGTATAAATCCTTCCATTCCTCACCATCTAGGCAGAGCTGAAAAATATTCTTGGATGAGAAGTGAAACATTGTTGTAACTATGTATCATTGCAACTATGTATCATTGCAACTATGTATCATTCATGCATTTGCAACATTGTATCATTCACGTGTAATCATTAACTCCTGTCTCTTCAGTGACCTTTGCAAGGCACGTACAAGGGACAAGGAGCTAGACGATTGTTAATAAGCTTATCCACATTGTAACTAATCTGTCCGGTATGCAGCTTTGTAAACATGCACATCCTGATGAGATTACCATGTTTGACTTGAGCTTTGATTAAATCATTTTCTTGTAAAAAAGCACAATAAAAGAGCGTGTGCCAAGACATTCGGGGCGCGCTCATCAAGAGGAAACCTCGCTTCCAGTCGTTTCTCTTCCCTTCGCTCCCTATCATGAGCCGCCCATCAGATGCGGGATGGCAGATACTGCATTCTGGTGACCCCGACGTGATTCCCTAAGAGGGATACGTAGCGACGCGCCCATATCTTATCAGCTCGATGGGAGCTGTGCATCGCCAGGCCTGAAGCGAATTGCACGTCATCGGATCTGAAACACGGTCTCGACTTTCATAAATATGGGTGTAAACTTTTCTTAACAACAGACGCAGCATCTGAAGGAATTGAGGGAGTTAGTCGCTTCTTCTAAATATTCTGCTAATTTAAAGGGCTCGCCTGTAAAAATGAAACTTATTGCTACATTATTGGCTTATGTGTGGCAACATTGTCCTAATTATTCAGAGGAAGGGTCCTTAAAAATTTCCACTTGGCAAAAAATTGGTGAACATCTCCATAGTCCTCCTCGTGCACCTATTGGCATTTTGGTCACTTGGAGGAAAATTATGGAGGCTTTAAAAGTCCATTATAAAATAGAAGCAGGGAGTATGATAACTTTTCAATTTGCTCTAACTCAGGCAGAAGCTGCTGCCATTATTCAACAATGCCCCACATGTAGTAAGCAAGGACATTCCATTCCCATAGGAGTAAATCCTAGAGGATTAAAAGCTTGTGAAATTTGGCAAATGGATGTAACTCAGTATCCACCTTTTGCCCCTTGGAAATATTTGCACGTTTCCATCAATACATATTCAGGGTTTATTCTGGCTACTCCTCAAAGGGGAGAAACTGTAAAACATGTCATCAATCATTCAATTCGTACCTTTGCCTCGCTGGGACGTCCAAAAGAAATCAAAACAGACAATGGATCTGCCTATACAAGTTCTGCTTTCCAGGACTTCTGTAACAGATGGGATGTAACCCACAAGTTTGGGATTCCCTACAACAGCCAGGGGCAGGCTATTGTGGAACGAGTGAACTTATCTCTGAAACGTGCTCTTGATCGATATTCGTTGCGGGAAAAACCCCCGAACCTCCCAGCATTGCAAAATTCTCTTAACATTTGTCTTTACACTTTAAACTTTCTTAATCTGACTGGCATTCCTCCCACTTCTGCTGCTTCACGTCATTTTTCCTCCCCCTCAACCCCGCCTAACAGACCTCTAGTATATTATCGCAGATTGCCAGATCCTGCCTGGCAGGGTCCCGCTGAGCTTCTCACTTGGGAACGAGGCTACGCTGCGATCTTACTGCCAGACAAAACCACTTGCTGGATCCCTGATAGGGCGGTTAGACCCTATCATGGGAATTCCTCTGCAACATCTCTATCTTAAAACTCTTCCTGATATTCTTGCCAATATCTTCTTTGCAATTTCTACCTTACTTCAACAAAACCTATGCTTCCTGTCAAAAGACTATTCGTGTTAAAACCATTTCATTAACAGAAGGCTATTATACTTGCTCCATGTGGGTACGTCATGAAAATGCTACCCATAGTTTTCACTCTGTCACTTCTGTTTTGTTTAAAGAACACTCTACCACTCGCTCTTTTGTTCCTTCTTTACTCTTCCTATGGAAAGGAAACTTAAAATCTTTTCCTCTATTCAATCTAAATTTAGGGGGACCTAGATGTCCTTCTATTGTATTATGGGTTTCCCCACCCCAACTAACATCCTTGATGAATGACCAAATTAATCTTTATTGTCATTATTGTAATTATTATCCTTTTTCTACTAATTGAATTCCCTCCTCATCTCGTAAATGTTCTACAACTAACTTGTCCATAGCCCTCTCTCCTACTTGTCATGTTTTTATATACCCGAACTCTGATCCTGTCAACAAACGACGCTTCAAAAGAACTGTCCATGATGATCCGCAGAAGCCTCATAGAAAATATAATATTGCTTGGACTATAACTGACTTTCAAGGCATTCGTTTAAGTTCTACAACCAATTTTTCTTGCATAGAAGACTTCTACCCACCACTTCAATTTGATTTGGTAGACGCACCCACACAACCAGGGGATATCCTGCAATCTACACCACTGCAGGAGGAACTTTAACATCACACCTGAAAGGAATGTATTTTATCCCTGGCAATAATTTTGTTTGGACTTGTTCCACCAGTCTCATGGCATGTGTCCACGGGGATGAAATTGTTAAATCCAAATCATTTTGCATTCAAGTATGGCTTGTATGTATAACTCTGATGATTTTATATCCCTACAGGTACCCATGGAATACCCCCTTTTGCAAAATCGTAAAGATTTAGATCTGTTATTTTTTAAAACAAGGAGGATTGTGTGCTATGCTTAAAGAAGAATGTTGTTTTTATGCTGATAGCAGGGGGGCTTGTTTTCTATTTCGCCATGGCTTACAACCTTTTTAACTGCATTGGCAGGATCATTAATAATCATTATATTGATATGTATTATAGGACCTTGTTGTTTTAATAGAATATTGCAATTTTTAAAAATCAATTATCCTCTGCTGATGTTAATGTGCTATTGCAAGCTCATGTTATATCCTCAACACCGGACGAAAAAATGTCATTGCTGAGTTACCGCTCCTTGGACAATCCTGACGCTGACTGGTCGCACTCTTGCCTAGATGACGGGGACGGCGAACATTTCATAAAAATGGTTCCTGTCTTCTCGGACGAGAAAGAAGACTCATCATAAATAATAAAAACAGAGGAGATGTTGTAACTATGTATCATTGCAACTATGTATCATTGCAACTATGTATCATTCATGCGTTTGCAACATTGTATCATTCACGTGTAATCATTAACTTCTGTCTCTTCAGTGACCTTTGCAAGGCACGTACAAGGGACAAGGAGCTAGATGATTGTTAATAAGCTTATCCACATTGTAAATAATCTGTCCGGTATGCAGCTTTGTAAACATGCACATCCTGATGAGATTACCATGTTTGACTTGAGCTTTGATTAAATCATTTTCTTGTAAAAAAGCACAATAAAAGAGCGTGTGCCAAGACATTCGGGGCACGCTCATCAAGAGGAAACCTCGCTTCCTGTCGTTTCTCTTCCCTTCGCTCCCTATCATGAGCCACCCATCAGATGCGGGATGGCAGATACCGCAAAACATCTTCAAAGAAAAACAAAAAAGTTCAGTTGTCTCTTGAAACAGCATCTTTGGGATATCTCTGAAGTAGACTGCAGAGAGAGAGAGAGAAAAAAGTAATTGGTCCAAAATCACCCACTGAGGTTTCATGGTTGAGGATGGTCTGAAAGGACATTATTGAAAGGTAGTTGTCTAGCTTGTGCATATTTATTTTAAACCATATATGCTTACATTTTTAGTGGAGGCAAATATTGCACATGAAACTGCATTATACTGAAGCAAACCATGGGTGCATCTAGTTCAGTATTGCTTTCTAAAACTGTCAACTGATAAATCTCCATATAAGTCTTTGCTAGCTCTATTATATAATTGTTCAATTGGATGCACTGGTTGCTGATTGAATCCGGAACCTTGTACATGAAAGAAAATATTTTATACATGAGTGATGAGCTTTCTCAAATGCATGTTGATTTTGATTCCCACAAATAACTCTACAGACATATCTCATATCTTGATAGTTGCTTAACTGCTATAGCTGTTCTGCAGACAAATTGAGCAGAGCATTCTGGGAACTTTCTGCTCTATGAGCTGAGTTCTTAAAAGCAGTTTTCTAAGGACAAGCAAATGATTTATGTTGCTGTATGACATTTTGTATCTAATTCTTGTAAACTCTGTGATTATAGAAGGAGAAAGTGACAGTTAAGTAGGAGGTGGGTGGGATTTATTTTCATATTATGTACTTTACGGCACATTTGGTTTACAATAAATCCCACTAAACTGACCAGAATAGAGACATACAGGTGATGAACTACCAACAGAGCTAGATGAAACAGATTATATAGACTGAGTAGTTTTAAAAACTGTTGCTCATCCCTCACATCTAGCCCTGAACATTTAATAAGATCAAAAGAAGTTCATTCAACAGAATACTTTTTGCTAATTCTTTCTTTTTCCTTCCATCTCTAATATTCAGAAATATCTGTTAATGCCCCATAAATATATTGGATATAAAAATAGAGGATATAGGATATCAGATATCTCAATGTTGCAACAGAATTACAACTTTTCACTAGCTATTATCAATTAATATTCCCCTTAATTTACTGTACAACTGAATTTGTGTAAGTTAAGTGTTGATGCAATCTTTTAACGACCCCATAATCCTTTGCAGGCTGGAGTCTGGGCAACTAAATGGAGCCGGATGCCCTTCCTGTCACCAATGTGGATTTCTTTTTCAGCAGATATATTCTCAGTGTGCCCAGAGAGAGAAATATCTGCTTTTACCTAGGATCGAACTCACAGCCTCCTGATTTTGAGGTGAGAGCTTTACCTCTATGGCACCACATCACTCGTTGATACAATCCTATACTGTCATATAACCATAGATTTCTCCATTGAGCAAAAGTCCCAACTTTTAAAACCATGACTCCATGGGGAAACCATTTTATTCAAGATACTGCTCCCAGTTCTCACACAGGTCTGAGTAGAACCAACCTGAATCTGGCCTTGTTAACTTTAATTCCATTCTGTGAAAACAGAAAGTACAGCAGAAAATGCTGAGTGTGGTCTTTCAAAAGGTCTTTCTAAAGGGAATGAGATGTGTCTGACCTAGAGATATGCTGAAGAGAGCTGTTGAGATAACAATCTCTTAGGACCACAAGGATACAGTCTCTGTTGTGTAATAGGTGGGAATTGGTTGTCTGATTCTCTTGGCAGTCAGGTATCTTGAATTCGTTCTTTCTTCAGAGTATTGCACTTTTAACATCTTTCTTTCACTAATCCTTGAAGGCAGATATAAAAACAGAAAGGGTTAGCCCGTATGGGGCTGTGTTTAGAAACACTGCCCATGTTTTACTCTACTATTTTCTTTATAGAGATAATAACAGAATCTTGATACTCCCCGAAACAAAAACTCTCCTTTGATCCAGATGAAAGTTACCCATCTGCAAATACAGATTCTAATATTTCATATTAGCAGCAAAATTGTGTTTGACATCATGTCGACTATGACAGATACAAGGAAGAGCACAAAATAAAGTAAGGAAGGAATTATTATAGAGTTTAATTGTTTTGTGCAATTTTAAATTGGCCTGTAATTGTAATAAAGTGACTGATATAAGCTTTATATTTTAAGTATTCTGATATTTGTATACCTTATGAATTCAGTATTTTTATAACATTTTTATTAAAAGTTTTAATTACAATAATAAAAGTTAATTTGCATTTAAAGAAAAGAAAAATGGTAAGAGAGAATGAAATATACAAGAATGCAAATTGGAAAGAAAAAGAGAAGAGTCCTCCTCGCCCAAGAAAATAACTTTCCAAACTCATGATCAGTTTGACCAATTTTACTATCTCTTCCTATCTTTACTACCACTTCATAGTAGCAAATACTTTTTTAAAAAACCCTCTTCATTCCATAACTCAACTCTTAATTATGGGCAGGTCCAATAAGCAACATATTTTCCAACCTAGGATCGATAGAAAGTCCAAATAGAGTAAATGTAACTCGTTAAGAAATTTAAAACTCATCACTCCATATCTTGACTTAGAACTATCAGCAAAACCAGCACACAGGGTCTTTTCAATTCAGATGTAAGCACCTCTAGAAAGAACCTCCCCCAAAACACAGCATATCTGATTTTATCCCTGATCAAATAATCCAACTTTATGTTTCTTCTTTTTACACACACACAAAACAATCTTCCTCTTAATCCATTCAAATGATCTTTATCACTTGTCTCAAATTTCTTCAAAACTTTAACAAACCTCTTTTCTAATTTCAACCCTGACCTACATATGTTCTCCTTTATTGGTACCTCTTTTGTAAGTCCAATAGGAAGAATTTATTCCAATTACTCTCTTAAATTGGCACATTTATTACATTTTAGAGCCTCATCTGACTTTTTAATGAATATCCAATGATGAATTCTGGTTGCTTTTTAGAATCATGTCAGACAGGTTTTGTTCCAAATTGTTTTCTGTAAGAACAGCTTCTGGGTGTAACAGGTTTTTCTGGGAACAGAATATTCATAAAAACACTCAACATAAGTGATATTGTTGATTCTAAGTTCCATTGCCATTCCTCCACAATATCTCTGAATGCCATTATATGTTATTTATCTTGTTATGTCTCCAATATAAAAAATATTTTTCTTTCCCTGAAAATGCATTTATTTCTTAAAAAATCATTTCAAAATCTTAATATTCAAAATCCAATTTTCTGAGCCCTTAATTGGTTTTAAACTTCCTATAGCCAAATCCTTGTCTTACTTTTTCTCTTTGAGTTCTTAATACTGGTAAAGGCACAGTTTTATTCTCTTATATTAAGAATTAAAGGCATTTACCTGGTATTTTTTCTTCTGCAGGTGTGTAACTTTTTAGAGCAGTCTATAGGCAATTTCTGAAGATGTTAGCAAAAGAAGTGTGAACTGAGTGTCTGTTAAAGGCTGTAACCAGGTCTGGAGCAAAAATGGCAAATGTCTCATTTCTCAATTATCTCATCCTCTGCAGATCATGTCTCCTCATAAGGAACATCCTCTTCACCTTGTGGCATGTCACTATCCTGCAGTGTTGTCCCTTGAGAATCAGGTTTATTTTCACAACTTTGTCCTGAATTATGGATGCCCACCCGCAATATATTTGTTCAACAGTTTTCTGTTGTCGTAAAATAGCATATTTTATTTCAAAAATTTTACATTTTTTTTTAAAAAATATTGAAATGGAAGATTTTCTCCATGAAACATCACAATGAGTAGCAGTCTCTCTGACTGTTGTCTGCTTTAATATTGTGGTTGGAGTGTGTGTGTGTGTGTGTGCACACACATGCTTGTTAACAAGAAAATAATGAAATGTATAAAGGGTTCTGTCAGCCACACATGCTCAGCTGGCCACCATCATTTTGTGGTTGAGATGGGCAGCAAATCATAATCTTCATTTAATGACTCCATAATTTTTTGCAGGGTGAGTCTGGGCAACTGAATGGAGCTAGCAGAGTGTTTTAATGGCCAGATGCTCTTCCTGTCTCCAATGCGGAGTTTTGTTCAGCAGATACATTCTCAGTGTGTCCTGAGAGACAAATATTTGCCTCTACTTAGGATCAAACTCACAGCTCCTGATTGTGAGGTGAGAGCTCCACCTCTAGGCTACCACACCACTCTAGATGGGTGGCAAATAGATTTAACAAATAAATAAAATCCCATCCACAGGAAGGGTAAAACAATGAAGTGATAGAGGTGAACAAGAAATGAAGCAAGAAAATTGTCCAGCAATGTTCTAGGGGTTGCCAGCAGTCTGGACGGAAGCCTTTAATGTTATTGGGAAATCATTTTGGTTGACACAGGTTTTTCTAAAACTGGTTTAAGCTTAAGTTAATATATACACACAGGACAGGAGCAATGTAAGCATGAACTGCAGATATAGTCAAAGGGAGGAATAAAGAAGTGCCTTGTTTGTTATCACTACTCCTAGTACCACTGGTGGTCAGGATGATAAGAGATTTAGAAAAGATCTTCTAGAGTTACAATTCCAGACTTCACTCAAGGGTAAGGCAACTAGGGGTTTATGGAGCTTGTTTCCAACAAAGCAATGTAAAAATGTTTTGTTGCCGTGATATTATACATATATAATATACAAAAAATATATATTTACTTTTCTGAAAATATAGTTCAACAGATATCAAGGCTCATCAGATAACCAAATAAAATGTGGCTGCTACCTTCCCATTCCAAACAACCTTATAATTCTATGAATTTAGGTCCAGCTCGTCAAGTACAAGAAAGTATCAGTTTGGGGAAGAATGCTTTATTAGCCCTAAATTAATTCTTCATGGCAATTTTTGTTGTTCCTTCAGATTCTTTCTTAATGGATGCCTACACTTTTCAGATCTTGTATAGCTGTTCCATGGTAATTTATCTTCTGCTTTCCCTCTCATCTGAGATGGCCAACCTCTTTCTCATCCAGCTCCTAAATCCTTAAAGATACTGTCTTATGAGTTGCATGCCAGAGGTTTCACAGCCTAATAAGACTTTGGGCTAGTCATAAATCAAATCTACTTACAAGCATAGTTGCTTGTGAAGTCATAAATCAAACTATAATGTCTGCTGTTGTGAAGAGTCAGGCAATGACAGTGTCTAAGACAATTTGAGAGCAAACTCCAACAAGCAGTCTAATGAAGTCAGGGAATTTTCACAAGTAAGCCTCTTATAATTGCTAGGTTCAGTCTAAGGGTACCACTAGACCAGAGCAGATATGTCAGTCAGGCCAGGTCTGAACTGATTACAAATCTGATTTTGATTACAAATTTTCCCATTGATAGAAAAATGTAAAAATGGCTTCCAAGAAATTGATATGATCAGGTTGAGGACATATGCATCTCTAGAGCAGTTAGCTCATGAACTAAATATCTTCATGCTCTCATGCATCCCATTGAATATGCATTTACCTTCTTGGAAAGCTATACATTTCACAAACTTTTGGGAAAGATGCTTTGCATGGCCATTTTTCATGCTATTCAAAACATTAAGGCAACCACATCCCCCCAAAGTAGCTCAGCATGGCTTCTCCAAGCTTTCACTGATTGACTCTACGTTCATGCATGCATGTATCATGTAGCATTCCAGAGAAAGCATTGTCTGGACATGCACAATTATGTGCAGACAGCTGGGAAAAGTCTTTAACAAAGGCACATGAACTTCCCAAAAGATATGGCTGCTTTAATATTAAGGAGAGGGGCTTCTCTTCTGCCAATGAACTTTGTAAAGCACCTCTTTTGAATGCTTCCTGATGTGCTGAAATCTATAGTTAAACAAATATTTCCATGATGATTTCTATAGAGATTTAATATTGGCATTTTCCATTTAATTTCTTTAAAAGAATCAACAATACAGTTAATATTATGAATTTTTTTACAGCAATGGTAAATTTCTGTAGCTGCAGAGTAAACTACCTCGAGTTATGCTCTGACAATATATACTCTTTTATGTAGCTTGGTCTTGAATCAACAATTGAGATCACTAAAGCAGGGGTCCTCAACTCCCGGTCCATGAACTGGCACTGGGCCATGGCATACTAGAAACTGGACTGTGCAAAAAAGTGAAGGAAGCCCCATCTTTGGGATGCAAGCAGTATGCAAAACCACGCCCCTTCCAGTCCATGGAAAAACATCTTTCCATGGAACCACTTCCTGGTGCCCAGAAGGTTGGGAACTGCTACTTTAAAGTATGCCAAAGATATGCAAACAGAAAATGCCTAAAATGGTTGTTACACAGAAAATGCCTAATTGATTGTTCATCTAGAAAACTAGCATCGAATGCTTTTTGTGAAGCTTGTTTCTCTTTGTCAGGCCTTGTTGAATCCTTATCCCATCTCAATCCAGAAAAACAAAATGGCTGTTATTCTGTATCTCTGGATGCTGGTTTGTCTTATGTTGTTTTGGGCATGAGATAGAATAGAATAACAGAGTTGGAAGGGACTTTGGAGGTCTTCTAGTTCAACCCCCGCCTAGGCAGGAAACCCTACACCACTTCAGACAAATGGTTATCCAACATTTTTTTAAAAACTTCCAGTGTTGGAGCATTCACAACTTCTGGAGGCAAGTTGTTTCACTGATTAATTGTTCTAACTACTCCCTCTCAGTCTCCCCCACTCACAGCCAGCAGCTCCTCCCACCAGCCTCTAGGAAGCTAAAATCATGTCCCACTAGTTTGTCTCTGTCCCATGACAGACTTGTAAACTTATTGGAACCCCTGAGTCAACGATATTCATGAGTGTGTGACTCAACATGTCTTATAATGTTAGGACTTAAATACAGATAATAGAAATGTAGCACTTCGGAGCTCTGTGATGTGAATTAGTTTATCATGGCCCACTAATGAACTAAAATTAAATATATATGTAGTGAGGAAGAAATGTTTCCAATGCTTATGTAAAGTGAATTGAATGAAAATGATAATGTTCCATTATTGCAAATATAATACAATATTCTTTTTTCCCCGTAGGTAAAGGAAAACAAGGTTTGATATTTTTACAGGGATAGAAGCAAAGTAATCTCATTTCTTTTCAGACAGGAGGGCTTTCCTTCTAGAAAATATATGAAAAGATAAAATTAAATGGTAATAAAGATTGTCATTCCTTAAATACATTTTATCAGACTCTGCTCATTCTTTTTTAAAAAGCCAGTGTCTTGATACAGCAATGTTAAAATAAACACTTGCCAGTTTATGATAATTCCATACATTTTTGTAGTTCTATCAGATATGAAAAGCCTCTTTCGGTCTAAATGCACTCAACATTGGTGCTTTTATAAAATAGAATTTAGGTTGGGTTTGATAAGTCTTCTTTGAACTGCTCCCAGACTCTTGTCAAATGCGCACATCCACCCACCCGCCCACACACACACACAGAGGCAAAATAAGAGGATAGTGTTTGTGTATGTGTGTGTATTTATGTATATATATATATCCTAACATAATATACTCACACAGAGACAGAAAGAGAGAGAGAGTGCACTGAGGGCTCATTTAATTAATGTGTCTAATTAACCACAGGATAATTAATGTTATTTTGTAGCTGCTCCATTGGTTAACAATAGCAGAAGGAAATGTCAGCTGCATTACATATGAGCTATGACTACTTCTTTTCCAGAACAGAAGGTTATCTCAATCTTGTTTTAGCGGTACATGAAATTTGATGTCTCTGTCAATTTTGGGCCAGCAATCTATGTGATTCTATAATTACTTTTGCCACTTTGCTTTGGTGTAATCATTCATTATGAAGCCATGCTTATCTTGTCATACCTTTGTGTCATTAGCAATGCTCTAATGCATTAGTGACCAAACACAGTTTTCCCAGGCAAGTGATTAGAGCCGCTGCACTGCCAGCTGAGTGAGTGATGCTTGAAATATCAGAATTGTTCTACTAATTTCCATCAAAATAATAACAGCGAGATGTCAGCATGAAAAACTGGCACAGATCAAGGAAGGTACAATGTCTGGATATGGTGTTGATTTTGACATTGTAATGTTTCCCTTCTGGTACAGCTTAAATGAATTAAGAGCTCAGATAGTAGTGCTACAATTGTTGTGGACAATATTTAAAATACATAATTACGTTATAATTTTCTAAGGTCAGGAAGAATTGACCAAACAGTTATATGTACCCATGCTCGCACACACGCATACAAATACTTACACAATTGTTACAAAATGTTTTTATTATGCTGTTATCACTATGCCGCCTATGCATTTAGCCCCCAAAATGGAACTGAAGTAACAGATGGCATAACATTGATGAAGCTTAGAAAATCTAGTCTCAGAATGCCTCTAGATGGATGGCTGCCCATAAAATTATTTGTCCTGACTTTCTTCTTTTTCTGCTTAATGAATTTTGAGCAGTAGGAGAAAAGAAGAAAAGAAAAGTAATGACAGGAAAATCTAGGAAAGTTGCAAGTGGAATCTTATAATATAATAAAAGTTGATTCTGGAAACACCAATAATGCACATCTGTGTTGATACTATTCTGAGTTGGGATAGATTTCACCAATATCCAGAACAGGCCTTCCATAATTGCATCTTGAAAAAGAAAAAATGGATGGTACATGGGCAATCAGTAGTTGCCCTAATTTAGTCATTACTAATGGATAAAAAGGTTTAATGTAGGAGTGGAAGTAATAATAATTAACCCTTTCCTTCATTTTGTTTACTATCTGCTCTGTTGCTTTGGTAAAAAGCATCCTCACTAATACCCAATTTTACTGCTCTATCCTATGCCCAGTAGGAACTGTGGTAAGTTCCTGATGGCCATGAAGGAGTGGATGGACCAGAAAGGCCAGCTGAATTCAAACAATATAAAGTTACCATCCTCTGGTTTCTTGGATAGGGTGATACTTGTAGGAGAAAACCAGGCTAAACTGGATGGTGGGGTTAAATGTGTCATCAATTTGGAGAGATTACATTGCAACAAGAGACCTAAGTGTGCCTCTCTGTGAATTCTGTTGACCCTTGTCTACCAGTAGTGCCAATTTAGCCTTGACAGTTAGTTGACTAGATTCTTGTATATAGGTAGCAACAATAAACTTTTATGTACTGTGAACTCAATGACAGTATTCCCCTGAAGGAGCATGTATTTTATTAGGGACTCAGGGTGGTACTACATTATTTCTGAAATATTTGTAATGATGCTTATCATGGTTTATGTCAAGCACCAGAGAAATCAGAAGATCCAGGAAGTTCACATGGGTATAAAGATTTATTGCAAATTTAAGTTCTCTACAGGAATCTGAACTACTAATGGTCAAAGCAATTTGGAATTCTGGGTGGGCTGGACTTAGATTGAGGGCACAAAGGAGCTCATGATTGATGATGCATTTGACCCTTTGGCTCAGCTTGATCATCTTCTACACTAAATTGATGTTGTGAAGTAATCCCGATATTAAAATTAATTTAAAAGCATGTATCTGCATAGTCCCTACTGATATAACAACTATGACACAATACCCTTAATTTCCCATGCTTGCAAAATAATGTTTAGGATCACTGAATGTAGGTTACAGCTATACATGGAAAAGGAAATTCCAAAAGTTCAAGCTGTTTTTAGAAAAGACTGTGGAACAAGAGGCACACTGATGAATATTGAATAATTAAGAAAGCCAAAGAAAGAAGTCAATATATGATTCACTGACTTTAGAAAGGTCTTCAGTTGTGTCAATCATGTCCTGATTTAGAATATACCTCCAAAAATGGAACTCTAAAACATCTCATTGTCCCCTTGTGAAACCTATATATAGGTTTGGAAACCTTTGGAAACCTCTGAGGGTTTTTCGTTTTTAGCTTTTTATTGACATTTTATGTTGGCTTCTATATCCTCAGATCTGTTAATAATTGTGTTTTTAGCATATTCTACATAACCTGAGCTTCTTTACATGTTAACTCCTTGTGGCATGGGATCTTCATCATTGATTATGCTCAGTTTTAGTTTTCTTTACCCCAGAAGAATGGAGATTACAGAGTTTCTCCTAACATGCCTCCTAATCATCCTTTCTCAACAAGTCTTCCCCATTTTATGACAGAAATTTGTGAATTTCTAACTGTTGATTTCCACTTGCATCCCTTCACTGGGAATAGAAATAACACTATCTGTTTAAGCATATTTCATGCAAGTTTCTTGTATCAGATCTTCAGATTAGATAACTTGAAATGACTCCTTTGCGGCTATACTGAGAATCTTCATCTAATCCTGCCTGTTTACATCCTGAAACCATGAGAAAAAAGTCCTTTAATTCTTATGTTCTGACCAGCATTACAGAAATGAAAAGCAGAACAAAACAAATAAAACCATTGTAAAATGCCATTTATCCAATGTGCATTTTGAACCTCCTACACAAAAATGAAGAAAGAATAACTCAGAAATGTATAAACTTAAATTGAAGATACACCAAGTTGCATAATTAAATAAATAAGGTGTGCATAATTTATGCACCAGATAAATTTGCTGAATTGCATTATTTTCCCCTTAATGCATTTCCCTTATTGTTACAAGAGGAATTCAGTTGATGCAGTACAATATATGGAGGCATAATTATGTTGCATAAGATTATTTTATGTGGATGTATTTTTATTGGTAAGCAATACATGCAAAACACAGCGAATCCATTTACATTATCTACATTTCAACGATGCTCGCCAATACCTGCATTTTCTTCCAAGGCTCACTTTTCTAGCGGCATGATTATCTTATACTTTCTCCAGCCCATTGTTTCAGCCCTAGGCACATAACCCTTAAAGTCCTTTGTTAGAGAAGCAAATGTCAGTGAGATTATTCTAGTTCTGTTACTCTGCTCTCAGGTAAGTGCAAGTGTCTGTTTTTATAACTACCTTTCTCACTACAGCTTGTGATATAATATCCACATAAGAAGTCTTAGATTACTGTTTACCTCCCTTCCTTGTTTTCACACCATCCACATTCAGCTTTGTCCTATCAGCTCCCTGAAACAGACTTTCCATCTTCTTTTCATTGTGGGCCAAAATGTCAGACCAGCGATAACAAGAAAACATCAAAAGAGGGCTTCTCCATCCATCACAGCAGTTTTTCTATCACACAAACTAAAAAATGTCTAAAGCACTGTTTTTTAAATTTAAAATACAGGCATTTAACTTTTAAAAGGCTATAGAAAGAAACACAGTTACATTCTGCAACATCTTATAAGTAATATTAATAGGGAAGAGAGAGTAGCTAGTTTTACATGGTTATTTTATTTTATTTTGATTTATTTATTTTGATTTGTCAATCGTTTACAAGATAATAGGTATATACATAGTTATGAATACATGAAATGGATACATACAAGAAAAATAAAAGAAACAATAGGACAGGGACGGTAGGCACGTTGGTGCGCTTATGCACATCCCCTGCAGACCTCTTATGAAAGGGGTGAGGTCAATAGTAGACAGTCTAAGGTTAAAGTTTTTGGGGTTTGGGGAAAAAAACCACAGAGTCAGATAGAGTATTCCAGACATAGACCACTCTGTTGCTGAAGTTGTATTTCCTGCAATCAAGTTTGGTGTGGTTAACCTTGAGTTTGTATCTACTGTGTGCTCTTGTATTGTTATGGTTGAAGCTGAAGTATTCATTGACAGATAAGTCATTGCAATGTATGATTTTATATGCCATACTTAGATCAGACCGAAGACGGTGTAATTCAAGGTTTTCTAGGTCTAGAATTTTAAGTCTGGTGGTATAAGGTATTCTGCAATGAATAGAGGAGTGGAGAACTCTTCTTGTGAAATATTTCTCGACTTTCTCAACTGTGCTAATATCAGATACGTAATGTGGGTTCCAGACTGATGAGCTGTATTTGAGTATTGGCCCAGCAAATGTTTTGTATGCTCTAGTTAGTAGTGTGAAATTTCCAGGGGAAAAGCTACGTAGGATTAGGTTAACAACTCTTCATGCCTTTTTGGTAGTTACAGTGGGCTTTATCACTTAGATCATTACAGATGAGTATTCCAAGGTCCTTTACAGAGGTACCAAGGTCCTCAACAAGGTCTTGACTATTCAGCTTGTATTTTATTTTCTGATTTTTTTTTTTTGCCAATATGTAAGACAGAGCATTTATTTGTTGAGATTAGAAGTTGCCATTTGTTTGACCATTCTGATACATAGTCAAGATCTTTTTGAAGGGTAGCAATATTGTCTGTGGTATTAAACAGCTTTACATCATCAGCAAAGAGAATGCATTTGCTCTTAATATGATCACAGAGGTCATTTATGTAGAATATGAAGAGAGTTGGTCCTAGCACACTGCCTTGGGGGACACCACTGTTGACAGGTACAGAATTTGATAGGACACTCCCAATTTTGACCATTTGTTGCCTGTTTGACAGGAATGCTTCTATCTAGTTATGCAGTTGTCCAGAGATACCATAAGATTTTAGTTTTAGTAGTAGTTTGTTATGTATCACTGAATCAAAGGCTTTACAGAAGTCTGTGTAGATTGTGTCTCTTGCTTTGCCCTGATCGAGTTGTGTAGTCCATATGTTTTTGCAGTGTAAGAGTTGTAGATTACAGGATAGTTTTTTTCTGAAACCAAATTGTTTATTAGAGGGTCGGTTGTTTTTCTCTAAGTGGAGGATAATGGATTGGTTAATAATTGATTCCATGACTTTACAGGTGATGCAGCATAAGGAGATTGGTCTGTAATTTTCAACGAGGCTGGGGTCTCCTTTTTTGAAGATGGGGATGACCGTGTCTGTGACCATAGGTTAGGCAAGGAGCTGGTCCTGAAAGATTTTTCAAAGATTATGCTTAGAGGATCAGCTATGGCAGTGGGTAGCTTTTTAAAGAAGTAGGCACATATTCCATCCGGTCCAATAGATAGAAATGGATTTAGATTGCGTAGTGCTTTTTCAACATTGTCTTCTGTAAAATCGATATGTATTAGGTCATTGTAGTTTTCTGTGGTTCGACTAGGAAATACTGGGCATGATCCATTGCTGTTTACAAATACTGAGCCAAAGAATGTGTTAAAGATGTTGGCTTTAATGGTGTTGTCATTGCAGTCTTTTCCATTAGGTCCTATCAGGGGTGGGATGGACCTTGAGTCTTTAATTTGTTGTTTACAAAATTGTAAAAAGCGCAGGTGGAATTGGTGTGTAGAAGGTTTTCCTCTTATTTAATTATACTACAATGAAAATACCATAAACCCAAATTACACCCATCCAATACTCCTTTGGTCTTTTTAGCTGCCATTGAGTTTATACACTGAGCTAACACTAGAAGTGTTACTTGTAAACCAAGTTGTGCTCTGTTGCCTACTGTTTTCCTTCCTTCCTTCCTCCCTCCCTTCCACATGACCACTATTCATCATGCAATTCTGGGTGTCAAAACAGCTTTAAAAAGTAACCGTAAAACAAAAAAGCAGTTAAAACATATCCGATGCAGCTCATATAACCATAACCATGCTGAAAACTAACGGTATATTTTTCTGCCAATTTGGGGTTGAAGACAGATGAAAGTTGTAGCTTGATTTTATACATGTATGAGGTGGCCCCACTCTTCAGTAGTTCTCCTAAAATTGTATGTGATTGTTCATGGCCAAAAGACTGCTCATGCTTTCCGTATGCCATCACGTGCAACTATATAATGGTTATGTTGCAACAAGAGGCTAAGTCAACCCTCAGCCCTCACTCCTACACACTCTGTATCAGAGGTGGTATTCAGCAGGTTCTGACCAGTTCAGGAGAACCGGTAGTGGAAATTTTGAGTAGTTCGAAGAACCGGCAAATACCACCTCTGACTGGAGATTTTACAGTATCCTTCCCCTGCCACGTCCATCAACCCACGCCCACAGAACCAGTAGTAAAAAAAATGAATCACACAATTGCTCTCTATATTCTAAGTTAATGCAAAGTATTTGGGAGGGTGGCTGCAGTGGAAAAGCTTTGATGTGTACATTTCCAAACAACAATTTATTTATTTTTTTCAAATGATTGAATAAATTTCTCTTATCAGTCCAGAGCAATCCAAAACTATTCCCACAAGTCTTAACCATTCTCTGTTCAGGTAAGGATTATTAATGATGGAATCCACCCATAGCAGCACAGTGTTTTTAGTTTTCAAAATAAAGTAAGATTCAGGTGATCCACTGGACACAACAACCATTTTCACCATCCTAATACATAACTAGGTCTCTGGCTGTCTGTGATGTCATGCACACCTATTTATTGAAAAATGTATACATTTTCTTTTCCCCCGAGGAGCAAACTCAGCCCTTTATGAAACAAACATACAGGTAATCCGTTATTTGCAACAGTTTGCTTAGTGATCATTCAACTTACGTCTTTTTTTCATCCTTATGACCGTTGCAACATCCCCATAGTCATGTGATCAAAATTCAGATGCTTGGCAACTGATTCATATTTATGACCGTTGCAGTGTTCTGGGTCATATGAACATCTTTTGCAACCTTCTGGCAAGCAAAGACAATGGGGAAGCCAGATTCACTTAACAACCGTGTTGCTAACTTAACAGGTCACTTCATTCAATATCTTGATAAATATTTAGTTCATTTCATTAAATGAAAACAATATGTCTTCATTTTATGTTTAATGACCAATCTTCTGTCTGCTAAAGAGCATCTTTGTTTGTTTGGTCTGTCTGTCAAACGAAGATTCAGTGGCTTCATAAATGATATATAAAAAGACTAGGTTTTGTAAATAACAGGCAATTTTCTTTAAAGTCTACAATATACAAGCATAAATGGAGAGACGAAGGGAGATCTAATCTAGCCAGTGCCCACAATCCACCTCTTGAAGCAGTTTCTCAGGGCAAACTCAGGGCAATGCCACAACAGATGTCTCTTTTTGGAAGTGGTCCTTGTGGGCATTTGGTACACTTCCAGATTCTAGCAAGAATGTAAATATGGAATGAATAAACTTTTTCCACATTTTGTTTTGCAGCCTTTTTATAAAGAACAGATTTTCCATAGAGGAAATTAAACAATATATAATACTGAGAAACCAGGCACAGAGACAGCTTTTTCCCTCGTGCCATCACTCTGCTGAACACCTAATTCCCACAGTACTGTCTGATGTATAAGTATATTTACCCATCTAGTGTGGCTGTATTATTATTATCCTTCTCATCTTCTCTACTACCTTCTCTTATTGGTATCATTATTATGATTATTGTTACTCTGTTGCTTTGCATGCACACTGAGAGCTTCTGCACTGGAGACAAATTCCTTGTGTATCTAGTCATGCTTGGCCAAGTAGTATTCTACTATTCTGCTAGTGTTGCAAACGTTTTTACGATAAATAGCTGGTATTTTTGCCATGTAATATGGTACAACTTCTGCCCCCACCCCAATTACTTCTAGTTTTCTTTGAGAAACAATTATCACATAACCCTAAAATAACTTTTTCCCAAAGAGATGTATATCGTTATGATCTAAATCTTGTATGTTGGTTTCTGAAATTGTACTTCCTTGTAAAAAATGGCTAAGCATTGATTTAATAAATATACTTGATTTGTGTATATTGTTTAAATTAGAAAAAGGCACTCTATAACTTTGGTTTCCTGTAGGGACACTGTAAAATTGTGGATTTTTGTTTTTGTTTCATTTGCAGTCAGAATGATCTTTAACAAAATAGAAAGGGGGGTAAAGTACATTAGCATTTGGTTCGCATTTCTCTTTTGGATGGCTTTTTTTTTTTGAGTGATTTCTAAAATAATCTTTCTTCTCAAGGCATCTGTAAACATCTAAAAACAATGCTATTAGATTAAGACCAACTGCAACCACTGGCTGAAAAAAAAAGAATCCCAAAACTTTAGGCAAAATGGTTGTTGCATTGCCATGCAAACCTAAACCACATGGAAAGCAGATGTTGTAAATATGCACTGAGACAAACATCTATTGCTAGTTTAGAACAGTAAAAACATTTCCTCCAGTTAATGGGCCTTTTCTGCATTACACGCATTCAGATGTTCTTTCCCGATTGCAATGTTGACACTGAGGATTTGTACAGATCCTTTACTTTTCTGCCCTGCTACCTTTAATGATTAGTCTCTCTGCTGAATTTTCTAACACCAGATGAGTGGGGATTTATCGTAATAGCATGTGTTTTGTTTCCTTTATTTGTCCCCCAGGAGAAGCAGTTGTCAGGTCAGCCCCCATTTTGGAGCCTGAAGCCATGCAGAGAAGGGATATCGTGTTTGCCTTGTTCTGAAGGAAGCTTTTCCTGCCGACGGCAGTGATCACATAGATACCTGCAGGCCAGTGCCTCTGAGTCATCAGTGGGTGACCTCACTGACAATCCACAGCCGCAAAATGCAGCTTATGAAGTTCCTGCTAAAGCAGTCGGGCCAGATTGAAGCAGTGCAATGTCAATAAACAAAAATGGACACAGCCCAAGTTGAACATTTCCAGAAGAGCATGTAACTAATTTCAAAGAATAATGGTGGCATAAAGCTCCTTGAGGAATGTTCAGAACACCATTACCTGCAGTACTTTTCAATAAAATCTTAATCGTACTTAATGGAATTTTCTCTTCAGGGCTCTTTCATCTTTTAATCTGTAATAATAATGGCTAGGAACAATGTAAAATTTAACAAGCAAATGCATTTTGTACTTTTTCATTGACAGCCGACATCCCAAGAGACGTTTTGAATACATTCTTCTGTGTGTCTAAGCAAAACTCAGAAAAGCAAAAAATTGGGCATTATTTTCTAGAGCTTTTTTAAAAATTCTAAATCTTTCTGAATGCCTTTCATTTTAAAGGTATACACTACCAGGAATTTCTCTTATTTACATAATATTTAAGATAATACAAGACGAGCATTCAAGTATACTGACATGTATATTTCTGTATTAGCCAGAATATTTCTTTGAGCCAGCCAAGCAGTTATACTGTCTTTAAAAGAATGTCAAGTTTTACTAAAATATGAAAATAGATTGGAGTTGCATTTTATTTCATTACTTCATATTTTTAAAAGGAAATAATAAAGTGGACATTACTTGCTTATACTATGTCACAGCCATGTTAATTATCTAGTAATCCAATGCAATTTTAATGCAATATATTGGGGGACAGGTATTATTACTATTTTGTATTGCTTTTATCTCAATATACCAAAAAGATGCACCAAAATATGCATTTCGAAGATATTCTCAATAGCATCTTGGTCTAAATAATTTAATTTTAATGTTAAGTCACAGGACTGAGACTCAGGACACCAGCATGATTCCAATCTGTTTTACTTCCACGTAGGACTGAGCTCTGAAGAAACTGCAGCAGCCCTTGTTATAGTTGGGCTGCTCACGGCTGTGGCCAGTGATGGCTCTTCAAAATTCCCATGGACTGACCAATTGCAGGTAAATATGCTAATACATCACACCCCTCCCCACCTGGTCCAGTCCAACCAATCTGAGCCTCGCCTAATCACATAGGTTGGCGGGGCTTTTATGGGTTCTACTGGACCTGCACAACTCAGTCATGGGTTGGCCTCTGGATTGTTCAGACAGATCTGTTGTTCCTTCTTGGAAGTCTTCTTGGAAGCTCCTGGAAGGTCGAGTCGGCCATGCTGCTCCTGCCAGGAATTTTCTGGCTAGGTTGAGTCGGCCAGGCCGCTCCTGCCAGGGGCTACTTTCCCACTATCCTTCTGGATCTATTCCTGTCTCCCCGACCTGCCTTCTTCCCTGGCCTCAGGTACGTGTTTGCGTTTCCTGACCGGGGCTAGTGTTAGTAGTGGTTGTTGCGTAGTTGTCAGGGTTTGTTCTGTTATTTCTCTTGTTCGTGGAGGGTCTCCCTCTCCCTTTCTACTTGTGTTTTGTCTGCTTGAGGGGTTCCCCCCTCTTTTCTGGTTGTGTTTTGTTTGCTTGAGGGGTCTCCCCCATCTTCCGTGGGTCTGTTTAGGTTTCCCTCTAGTTCTGAGCTGCTCCATGTGTCTCCTCCAGTTCCTCCCGTCCTTGGTGTCTACCCTGTATGAACGGGGTCTGGTTATCTGGGTCACTTTTGCTGGTATCTGCAATGGTTCCCCCATGAGATTTTTTGCATATACTGGGTCCCCTGTTTGAAATGTGCAGCAATTACTGGAGGAGTGTGCTGGGTTTTTTTGGGCTATATGTGGGGTGTAGCCTGTCTAGGTGTGATCTTAGTTTCCTCCCCATTAGTAACTCTGCTGGACTTTTATTTGTTGTGGCACTGGGTGTCATGTGCTGAATGCTTAGTAGCTTATCTATCTTTTCTTGTGTGTCCCCAGGCCTCAGCTTTTGTAACATTTCCTTCATGTAATGTACCATGAGTTCCGCCCATGGCTGGATGTCCCAGTGCTGTCGGTGCGTGCCTTATCCCATGTTGTGCTAAAAACTCCTCAAATGTTTTTGCCGTGAATTGTGGCCCGTTGTCAGATACAATTAGATCTGGCAAGCCATGTGTTGCAAAAAGTTTCCTGAACTGTCTAATGATGGCTTCTCTTGTGGTGGAGTGCATGATGCTTACTTCTAGCCATATGAAGTAAGCGTCTATGACTATTAAAAATGTATGTCCTTTGGTTGGGCCTGCAAAATCAATGTGTAGTGTTGGCCATGGTCCCCTTGGTGTTTCCCATTCATGTTTTGGTGCTGTGGGGGGTGTTGGCCTAGATTCCTAGCAGCATTTACACATTGCCACCCAGTCCCCTATTTCCTTATCCATCCCTGGCCACCATACGTAACTTCTTGCCAGGGATTTCATTTTTGCAAGACCTGGGTGTCCTTCATGTAACAATTCAAGTATGTGTTTCCTTAAAACATTCGGTATGACCACCCGATCCCCCCATATTATGCACCCCTATAGCATTGAGAGTTCTGTTTGTCTATTCTGGAATGGTTTGGTGGTCTTGTCGCTCTCAGTTTCTGGCCATCCTTTTCCGACCCATTTTAAAATCTGTGCCAGGGTTTTGTCTCTAGCTGTTTCCCTAGCAATGTCTGCTGCCGTCATGGGTAGGTTTTCTAATATCTCTATTTGTAGTGTAGATGTGGTTGGCGCTGGATCATCTTCTATGTCAGGTACAGGGCAACAGCTAAGCGCGTCAGCATGATTTATGTCTTTTCCAGGTTGGTAGATCAGTTTGTAGTTATAGGCAGCCAGGAATTCTGACCACCTTATCATTCATGATGATAATATATTAGGTGTAGCTTTGTTTCTTGCGATTATGCCCAGGAGTGGCTGTGATTAGTGTCAAGGTTCTCCCATAGATATACTCGTGGAAATGTTTTATGCCAGTGACAGTGGCCAATGCCTCTTTGTCTAGTTGACTGTAGTTCCGCTCCGGCTTTGACAGAGTCTTTGAATAGAAGGCAATGGGTGCTTCTTTCCCATCAGGTAGTACGTGGCTGAATACAGCGCTGACGCCAAAAGGTGATGCATCGCAGGTTAGTGTTACTGGAAGTGTCTCGCTGTATTGTATTAGTATGCAGTCTGATATGATCAAGTTTTTTATCTCCTGGAATGCCATTTCTTCTCATTGCCCCCAGGTCCAGGTTGCTTTCTTGTCAAGCAACCTGCATAGTGGTTCCGCAATGGTTGCTTTCCGTGGTAGGAATATATTATAAAAGTTAATGAGTCCTAAGAAAGCTTGTAGATAGCTTTTATTAGTGGGTCTGGGGGCTTCCTTGATTGCTCTGACTTTATTTTCAGTGAGGTGGATTCCTTCACTGTCTATAAGATATCCTAGGAATTCAACTTTGCTGATGGCTAATTGGCACTTCTCCTTTTTTACTTTTAGTCTCGCCTCCTTGAAGTTGCCTAGGACTTCCCGTAGTCATTCTTTGTTCTTGGTGGATACCAGGATATCATCAAAGTATGCTACTACCCCTTTTATCCCTTGCAATAGGCATTGTATTAAGCTTTGGAACACCCCTGGGGTGACACTGACATTAAATTGTAGTTTGTTACATTTGAATGCCCCCCTCTGCATCACAATTGTCTGGGCTTCTGCTGTTTTGGGGTCAACGGCAACTGTTTGTACGCCGGTGCGAGGTCTAGTTTTGCAAAGATTTCCCCCTCCCAGGGAATGTAATAGATGCTGTAACACTGGAACTGGGTATGTGCTTTGTTGTAGCGCGTGGTTAAGGGTTGCTTTGTAGTCTCCGCAGATGCGCACCGACCCATCCAGTTTAATTGGTGTAACAATTGGGCTTTCCCACTTAGCGGGGTCAATTGGTTCCAAAACTCCTCGTGCGATGAGTTTATCCAATTGCTCATCGATTTTTGGTTTCAGTGCAAAAGGAACCCGCCTCACTTTTAGTCTTATGGGGGTTAGATTTGGGTTTAGACTAAAAGAAATTGGGAGGCCCTGGTACATGCCCAGTTCTCCATCAAATACATCTCGGAATTCTTCCATCAGGTTGTCTTCCCACTCTGTTTCAGTTATGCTGTTTATCCCTGTGACTTCGATTCCTAATGGTGCAAACCATTTGTGTCCCAAAAGGCTGGGTCAATTCCGGTCGACTATGGTTAATGGAAGAATTTTGGTGTATTTTTTTAATGTTACCTTTTGAATTTTCTGGTACCAACTACGGGAATTGTGTTCCCTTGGTAGTTTTCCACAAGGCGGCCGCCAATTTCTGTGTTGCTTCTGCTGTGGTAGCTTCCTCTATTGCTTTTTTAAATGTTATTTTGGGCTTTGTTAATAATCACCCCTGGAGTGTAAGGTCTCTCAGTCCCAGGACCACTCGGTCCCTCATGGCTTCATCCAAGTTTAGGAATTCACATACTCTGGCAATGTCCCACAGCGTTGCAATGAAATTGCCAATGCTCTCGCCTTCTTTTTGGTCACGTCAATAAAATTCATGTCTTTTGATTAAGCAGGAAACGGTTGATGTGTAGTGAGCTCTCAGTAATTTTTCCAGGTCCGGCCAGACCATCGTTTTCATGTAGGTGGGTGCCGCTAACACTTTGGCCATCTTAAATACCACTGGACTGCAATGGGTTGGGAATACGTCTCTCTTCCTGTTTTTGGATACATTATGGAGGTCGCTTCCTTCGAGGAACATGAGGAATCAGTTGATGTATGATTCCCAGTCTTTGGTTGCCGGGTCAAATGGTGCGGGTAGTGTGTTGTTTCCGGCCATGTCACCTCGATGCGTTGCTGGTGTTCGTTGGTTGCCATGTGCTAGCTGGTTCCCTTTGTCTCAGTATTCCACCTTCATCACCAGTGTTAAGTCATGGGAATGAGACTCAGGACACCAGCATGATTCCAATCTGTTTTACTTCCGCATAGGACTTAGCTCTGAAGAAACCGTGGCAGCCCTTGTTATAGTCGGGCTGCTTGCAGCTGTGGCCAGTGACAGCTCTTCAAAATTCCTGCCACCACGGACCGACCAATTGCAGGTAAGTATGCTAATAAATAACAAATTTAGTCCCTTCTGCCATTAAGCTCTTCTTTTTTAACCTGATATCTTCCAGATATATTAGGATTACAAATCCCAAAGCTTCCCTAAATTATAATTCAAGATTAAAAATTGAGAGCTCTAGACACAACTAATACCAGATAAGTTGCTGGACACACTGAGCTGCTTATTTTTAACCTAGCAATAGTGAGGTTATTGAGAAAATATGATCATTGACATTTGCTACATCTATAGCCTGAACCCAGGAAAATGAAATTTGCTTTATTACAGAAATTAGCCACTGAGCACACAGTCAGCCATGAGATGGATCATAGGACTTTCATTTCTCTTCAAATTTTTAATAGGACTCATTTTCCATGTGATATCAAATTGAGTAATTAATTCTTAATATGACAGAAAAAACCTGAAACTTAAAATTGAGGGAAGGTTGTTATTTAAATGTTTTAAGAAATAGCATGGTAAGAAAAGGTTCATACAACTCAATCTTTCTTGTGCTAGGATTTCCCCCCCCCCCCCAATAAGTGTCAAAACAATGATGGTTTGCCTTTTTCCTTTTCTATATCATCCTTGGATATTCTCAGTCATCCAGATCATGGTTTGTCCCAAAGGTGCTTTTTCCTTGAAGATATTTCACTTCCCATTCAAGAAACTTCTTCAGTTCTGATTGAATGGTGGTGGATGGAAGGATTTATATTCCTTGCAAGCATCTGATTGTTAGCACTCATTCAGAGAGTTGTTGAGGCCACTTGGAGGTTTATCTGTGCCCTCAGGGTCACCTGAATAGTGCAAGTGAGTGTGGAATCTTCTTGGAACTGCTGAAAGAAGGTTCCACACCCATCTATTCTATTCAGGTGACCCTGGGTGTACAGATAAACCTTCAAGTGGCCTCAACGAGTCTCAGAGAGAGTACTAATGAGCAGATGACTGCAGGGAATATAAATCCTTCCATCTAGCACCATTCAATCAGAACTGAAGAAACTTCTTGGATCAGAAACGAAATGACTTCAAGGAAAAACAACTAAGAAAAAGCACCATGGGATTTTTTCTATAATAATAAGTAATTTGGTGGCCTTCCCAAAAAGTACTACCATTTCTATTTCAGATGACACCACCAAGCCAAAATAAATAAATATGTAAAACAAAACCCAAGAGCCAGACTATGCACTGATTTAATGAATAAATTTGGTTTGTGCAGACTGACCTAGGGCAACAGCTATTGTAAAATCTTGCTCTCTACAAAGATATTTAGCTTAAAGAACATCTTTACAATATAGTATATTTATATTTTCTTACTATATCCTATACAACTAAGACGAGTTACATGATGGCTTACATATAATCCACATTACTGCAGCTTGCAATTCAAAATGCTCAGTATGTATTTCTCTTTCTCTTATACAAAACAAAACAAAAATGCTGTGCCATATTTTAATGATTGTAATGATTGAAAATTTGCTGCTTTTGGGCTCAATGAAAGAGCAGAATCATAAGTGCAATGATAATCAGCCCCTTAACATGTCCTAATGAACATCCCTGGTATTGAAAAATAAAACACACAGATGTTTAAAATTAATTATATGCAAGCTATGGTAACAGATTTATGTTACAAGCACTGGACTATGATCCTCATTTATAATAACATGCTTAAAGGAGGGTGGGGGACATCTTAACAAGACAGCCCAGAACTACGAGGGAAAAACAATGAAATGAAATGCTAGTAACTGTTTAGTTATTTATAAATAGTTTGAACAAGAAGAAAAGGTCTGGAATTAAAGATTGGTTGGAGTAAAAACCTCCATCCTCATTTAAGTTCTTCTGCTGACGTACATTTTAAAAGGGAAACTAGAAGCTACTTTAGGACACAGTTGCATATTCTTAGCATTTTATGGAGTTGTTTCTTTATTGCTTATAATGATCCCACTAATTCAGTTTTGAGACTGTAATGATTCTGGAAATTTAAGCACCTACTCATTCATATAGAAACAAAATATTTTTCTGGTGCATCTTTCCAATCTGTGACCTCTAAATAACTCCAATTCTGGGAAATATTCTCAAAATATATATAGAACACCAGGCTGGGCAATGATGGTTTAGCATATTATAACATAAACCCTGACAGCCACAAAAGCATCTTCACTGCCTCTTCTTTCACAACTGCTTCATATTCCTATTCTACAGGCAATCTTCACTGTTGCAGTCTACAGAGGTATAGAAATCACTTATAGGAATTAATAAATATCATATTGATTTTTCTACAGGTGAGAATGGGCTTTCTTATATAAACTGAAGGGGTGTGAAATTAATAGCTTACAATGAGCAACTATAAACATTCCAGAATTTATAATATTTTTGTAGTCTGAAGATTACATCAATAGAAAGATTGGTGCAAGTCTACAAGGAGCTAAAGGTGAGATCAAGCATTTTGTACAACAAAGCTACATAGACATCCTATCCATAGAGAACCAGATTTTGTTGGAAGACAATTGCTTCATCTCTAGCCATAGGCTACGCTGCTGGTTGCTGATAGGAATTAAAGTCCAACAGTATGAAAAGATCTGAACGATTCCATGAACTCTATTTTTTCTTTTTCTGTCATGCTATATTTTTGAATTCTGAATTTTTTTTCCTAGTTTCTCAGCCCCCTCATTTCTCCTGCTCTCTTTCTACATCTCAGATCATTTGCTGGGATGTCTTTAGGGAACTAACCATATGGCTTGGCTTCATCTCACATTTAGATTACTCAACCTATGGGGACAGTCATGAGATAGCTCAGTGCATATTTAATATATATAGAAGCAGCAAATAAGAGGTACAGAGGTGCAATTTGTGAAATCCTCCAGTGATCAGAAAAGGAAGCTACAGGGAAGAAAAACAGTTTTCTGACAGCTTTTTGCATACAGTTAAGTAAATTAAATTAACTAATTAAGTTTCCTTTGGGAACAATCCAGTTAATGAATGCTTGGCTTAATAATTATTTCTAAACACAGTTAGACCAGGCACAAATGTAAACAAAATGTGATTCTTTCTCCTTATTAATCTAATGAGTGATTTACTAAGCACATCTGTTAAAATATCACTGAAATTACTTTTTTTTTTTTTTTGAATTGGTGATAAAACCATAAAATACTGTTATGTTTTCTGACAGATGGACTCTGGATGTTAATATCAGAATGTGCCAGCTTGGGAGAAATGGGTGAAGTTGTGAATCAAGGCCAAACCAACAGTGTTCCTTGAACTCCTTATATATTAACTGATACTGGCTTGATTTGACCTCAGAAATCTCTTGAATTCAGGCAATATTTGCAGCAAGACACACCGATGCAAAAATGATAATATGTGGACACCGATATCATGATACACTTACATTTTGATCTCCTTGCTGTCTGCCCAGATGTCCAAACATAGGTTGTTTTGGTCTGGATAGTGAAAGCTGGTAAAATATTTATTATTCTTTAAAACAAGTTTTTTTAAAAAAAAAACAGTGACAAAAGTGGTGCGCTGAATTACTACTTGCTAAGCCCATTTTGCTCATAATAATTAAGCTAGAGAGTGTAGTGAACAACTTCATTGCCTTTTCAGTAACAGAGAAATTGTCTGGGGCTTGTGGGGTGAGTAGCAAGCTGCGATTTTGTTACAAGGAACACATATTGTGATGCCCCAATAAACTCTTTCTTTTAGGTATCAGAATGCAGGTAGAAAAGGGAGTAGAGACAGGGGTGGTATTCAAGCAGTATAACAACTGGTCCGGTGAGTGTGTGCTTTGCGTGTACATGCAGCATTGCAACTCACCTTCTGCTGCGAGCCCTATGTGTAAAACAGTTGATGTGCAGCAATCCGCTGTGCCGCGCTGAGCTGGAAAACCTGGAAATAAAGCACTGAATAGAACCGGGATGGGTGGCCCCAACAACTGATCATCAGAGCAAACTTGTTCACTCCCAGCTGATCTTCAAAGCTACTGGTTCACCCAAACTGGGCCGAACTGGTAGGATCCCACCCCTGGATGGAGATGAGTTGTAGTATCACAATGTACATTTCATTATTTGTCTCCCTTGTTCTCCCTCCCTAGTAGATGCAAAAGGCAAGGGCAATCCTCCCCCCTTTCAGAGCAAAAAGTCCTGGGATCCTCTGAGCCCACAGCAACTCATGACATCTGCCAGTGGGCATTCTCAGATTGACTGAAATAAACATTTATTTATACTACTTATGTCTATGTTAGTGTGGGAAGTTTCCCCCCTCCTAGAAGAATGAAATATTTTGAAGAATATTAAAAAAGAATATTGTATTTCCCTAAATGACAAGTGGAAAAACATGTTTTTTTCAGAGGCAGGAAGCTGACTCAGTCTTTCTTAATAGCCCCCAGCAGTGTGCCCATTAAGAAAGATTGGGGCAGCCTATTCAGAAACCAGCCCCAGTTTCCTTGCCCCAAGCAGAAACTGAGAAGGCCAACTTTTAGAAATGCAGATTTGGTAATCCATTCAAGAGGCACAATAGGAATCCATTCAATCATTAGGCACAATCAGAATTGCCTTAACACTCTTTCAGAACACAAGCACCTTCATTGTACCAGCCCAGAGCAGTCCAAATTTCACCCCAAATACAAAGCCCAAAGAAGGTATAACTCCCCCACTCTCAACTTCATTTTGTCACAAACCCATGTGGTTCTGCTTCATCATTAAACCATCTTTCCAATCATGTTTCCAGTGTCTTCCTCCCAGCTTGGAACTGAACCAGATGGATTTTCTTCCAACATTAGTTCCAGCAGGTGAGCCTAACTGGCTTATTTCAATAAATTCTTCATCACACTTTTATAATGATAATAAAAAACTAACACCATAGTACTGCTCATTAACACATTGGAGTTCTCCTTGTCTTTTCAGTCCCCAAAAGCTCCATGAAACAACTCAGTCATTACTAATTTATGGAATATTAAAAGAGAGAGAGCTGCTCTCAACTCAAGAGATCTAATATTCCGCAGGGGAGAAGACCATTCAGAAACTGCCCACTTCTGAATTCCATCCCTCTGCACCTCATTGAAGATGGAGAATGAGCACCCATGCTTTGCATGAAAACCTCATGTGCACATATTCTACTTGGACTAGTCAAGCTCAAGGAAAAGAGCCCTACACCCAACACTACAAAAGTTAAAAGGTGGAAAAATTACTACTGTTTGTAACATTTTAAAATATAATATGTCATATGGAGCGTACGCTGGAGTTGGTTGGTAGGTTAATGATAGATCTCATGTCTTCCCTGCTCATCCTACTCTTTCCTTCCTATCTTTTAATGATAGCTGATAATTTTTATTGTATAGTATTTTAATTTTATTATATAAATGTTTCTGCATTCTTTTGTTTTTTTAACATTGTAGGTTGCCCAGAGTCACTTCTTGGTGAGTGGGGGGAGGGGGGAATAAATTTAATAAATAAATATCCTGAAATGTAATATGCAGTTCAGGGGTCAAAATACATACTAGAGAAAAAATACAGATGTGGTCCCAAACCAGAAGAAAATCAATTGATTTTTTTTCCAGATTTATATACTATATATTTTCCAATGAAATTCTCCAGTTTTTCTCAGTGATTGTCCAGTTTTGATCCTGCTTTTTCATTATGCATTACTTATAAAAAGCATTGGTGAAGCATTAAGTAGGGTTAAAAGAAAAAAAAGATGAAAATGCAATCTATCTACCGGTAGTAGAACAGCAGCAGCAATTAGGCAAATGAGGAAACCTACTCCCACACTCTGAATTTCTTATGTGGGATCACACAATCTCCTTAACCACTAATTTTCCATCCATCTTTAAATTATATTTAAGGCACAAAATGTCGGTTTTCGTTTTCTTATCATCCCTGGATGGTTGCGTGACACAGTGTAGTTGGCAAGTGAAAATGAGCCCTCAGTCCATAAGAAGATGGCCTTAGACAAGTAAGATTCCCATAAATATTTGAGGTAGGGTCTTAATCCCTTTTACTTTTGTAAAGACAAGCATAAGGTTGTGAGGGGTTCTTATGACACTACATTTCAACCTTTTGTTGAAGAGTATTAGTTCAGGTTTTGCTTAATTCATCCAGCTGTTTCTTACCATCCCTGCACATATGTATATATATATTTAAAATTAAATTTGAATTATTGATTAAAGAATAAAAAAATCATAGCAGGCCAGTGGCATGAGTGGAATTAAACCGTCCTCAGATACACTTGGGAATAAGATGTGGCAACCCCTTTTTTTACTTCAAAAGAGGGAGTAGGGAGAGAACGGAGAAGGGATAACTGAGTAACTTTGAATTATTTCAAACCTCAGTCAATCATTTCCAGTTCTCTGTGCAATGGGGAAATTGTAAAAAAAAAAAAAAAATCAATTAGGAAACTCTCCCCAAATGCTAAAATTAAGTCTTTGTCCAATTTCAAAATTTATTCCATATAAAGTATGTAATAAAGAAACAGGGAATTGGTGGAGTTGTGCTTTTATGAAACGGACTTTGAATTAAACATTGTCTCATGTTCAAGAGTTCGAGTCGTTTAAATTCATTTACTCTCTCCACCCCACTGCTTTTTGCTTCCTTAGCTTCTATCTAGCACCAGTTAGAACCCAGACTATAATTATCATGCAAAACAGTATCTCCCAGGCTCATTAATGCATTTCAGACTTTAAGTTCCTTGAAGTTCTGACGATTTTAAAATATTGATACTCATTCATGGAATGACTTCCTATGACATAATGGTATTTATGGACTTGAACATGGTTGAAACAGCTAAAAAAAAGGACCATGTCATAAGTGTTTACTCTTGTGAAAAACTATACCATGTTAATATATGCCAATTTCCTAAATTCTGTAAGCAGTTGTAAGGCAGTCAGATACCACCCATGGGATTGTGTGCCCTCATGAAACACAATTACAATGAGAATATCTCATTATCTCATTGGCTTTAGCTTACTGTTCTGTTACCATGGTTTCAAATACACTGAGGAGTCTGAAACTAAGAGTGCTGCTAACAAAGAACATATCCTTGTACAATGACATCAGATCATGTTAAACAGAATAGACTTAATTAAATACCCCCTGATGTAGCCCAAAATATAGAAGTTATGTATACCTCCCCCCCCCAAAAGAAACATACTATTAAATGCAGCTGGGAAAGAGAGAGAGAGAGAGAGAGAGATGTTGTGATTATTGAAAGTTAAATGTATTGCAACCATTTATTGCAAGAAATCTATCACAAGCAAGGAAACAGAAACATAATAGAGGGAATCAGATAAAGTAAAGGATCTATATTTCCTTGGTGAATGTAACTTCCTATGAACGTGCACCATTTGTATTCTGGTAATTTAGACATTGCCATTCAAAATGGAAGTATAGGGACATGCCTGATTCATTGTAATATAGCCTAATTTAATAAGACATACTTGTTGGACTATAAGTAAAAAGAGTATATATAACCTATTTAAGGAAGAGTGTAGTCCTTTGTCTTTACATTCATCTCTTACAACTGTGCACTTTAAAAAAAACTCATTGAAACCGGCAGTACTGTACATAAGTTCATGTACCAAAGTACTTGATTGTGACCATTGGTTTTTTTTCTTAATTTGGGAGAAAAGAAGCCACTTTAGGGTGAATATACGTCATTCCATATGGAATCATGCTATATGGAATCAGCTTTCCCTTGCCTTGTGCTCCACCAGATGTATTTGGCATGATGGCTTGGAATTCTAGTAGTCCTTATTGGTTCATAACCATAAAAGGAGTGGTGCTTTGGTTTGCCTGAATAACCCAGTGAGTTACCCCTGCATTGTTTTAATTAAGGCCCATAATATTGTTTAAAATTTAGGCTGTGCAAAGGGATTGGGAAAAATGCAAATGCAAAGCTACCAAGCCTGGAAAAAGATGGGGGTGCTTTAATATTTCAAAAAGAGGTGCTTTGAAAAGAAGTCCATATCTTCCAAAGCACCTTTTTTTTTTTTTAAAGAACTTGCATTACATTATGAAGTCTTTGCTAAAATTATTTTGCTTTTGTGTGTTTGTGTGGAAGGGTGTAATTTCTGGAGGCAGAACAACTCGTGGATATTTATTTCTTGCACAGATTAGATTGTCTCAAGACTAAAACAGGGGTAGGTTGCCCAGAATCTATGATACATCATCCTCATCTTCACCATCAGAAAACAGACCCAGAGAGAATGCAACATGCATAATTCAGCCAAATTTCCCATGTTTTTGTTTCAAAGTCATGGCATTAAAAATTCCACAAATCATTTATTTACCCTGGAGGATATCATGTGACATAATGTGGCAATAATGACTTCCCTTGTGGTGTTAATTGATTTTATCCTGGTAGAGAAGGCAATTTGGCATCCATAGCAGTTTCCAGATCATGGACTTACTGATTGTCTGTCTAGGTAGTATTACTGTTAATGAAGAGAAAACACACTTTCCCCTTTAAACACAGTATGCTAATTAAGACAGACAATAGTGAGCCAGAGGTCATTTATTATTTTTAAAGTGAGAGTTAATTATAAACGATGGGCACAGAAATGCGGAATGATTGCAAATTAGTAAGTGTGATTCTGAACTCATAAAATCCAGTGTCATATTCTAACCATTAACATTTTAACATGTGAATAATTAACAGTCCGAAGTTGAACAATTGCCAGCTTGTAAAAGGTCTGATTGAAAGCAGCATTTATCATCTGCCAAATGAACACAGCTCATTAGGTCAACAATTTTTAATTAATGGCTTTCTGGTAATCTAACATATTTTTAGCATCGTGGCTTTAAAAGCCTGTAGTTGTTGGTTTCAAATTTAATCTGCACAATAATTAAAAACTGTGCCTAAGTTTAAAGGATTTTTCATAGCATTTGAATAACTGTTAGAAAGGATATGTCACCCCATTGAATCCATTGAATACATTTAGCAATTTTGCCCTGACTTTCAGCAACCATGGCAGTGAACATGCATGGGGGAGAGACTTATTGAAGTGGTCCTTCCCAAATGAAAAGCTTCCCTCCTGTTGAAAAGCAGACAAAAACATCCTAGTCTGGTTTTCTAATTGCCTAGTCATCCTATTTGGTGTTGTTATTATTGTTTATGACAATTGGAGATTGTTGAACGTGAGTATCTGCCCTATGAGGTAGACCGTGCAGAAAACATGACCAGACAAGCTAATTCTACTTATTTGTAAAGTTAGGTTTAGGATTAAGCAAAATTTTGCAAGTCTGAAAGTATATTTCTACTCTTTTCTCTCCCCCCTCTACCCCCCAGTCTTCTTGTCAGCCCAAGTAAGGAGGGTCTTTTCCAGTGGTAGGATTCAAATTTGTTTGAAACTGGTTCTGTGGGCATGGCTTGGTGGGCATGGTGTGGCTTAGTGGGCATGGCATGGGAAGGATACTGCAAAATCGCCATTCCCTCCACACCCCATTAATCTGCTTTCTAGCTCCATTCTCCTGTGCAGGGCAACAAAATAAGGCCCAGCCGATCAGCTGGGAGGCAGAGAATAGATGGGAGCATGGCTAGTCAAAGGTGGTATTTGCCGGTTCTCCGAACTATTCAAAATTTCCGCTACCGGCTCTCCAGAATGATCAGAACCTGCTGAATACCACCTCTGGTCTTTTCTGAGCCTCTTTCACTAGCCAAAGTCCTGCTGCAGATGAAGCTATCTATTTCCTGCCTATTCTCTTTTTGCCCCATCTCCCAAGGTCATTCCCACATACTATTATGTTCAGAAAATGCCCCATCAGGATGCCTGAATACTTTAGATGGGGGAGAAAGTTTCATTTAGTCTTTGTGAATTCTGGGAACTGGACAACTAGGGGAACTTTAACAAAACAAAAAAACCAGGTAGGAAAAACACATATGATGAAGGTATCCAGAGAAATGTTAAAACGTTCACATCAAGAATTGGTCAAAATCCTGCCTGATAAAAAAGAATCTTTATCAAAGTTAGTGAGTGAAAAAAAACATTATTATATGTATTTTTATGTGGGGGTAGGAGTGAGATTCTGATGTCCTCCAAGCTTGTCTTCCAGCAATAATCTTCTGAATTATAGTCATGCTAATAAATCTATTGCAAAATTTATTACAGTAAGTGTTCTGTCCCTAATTTACATACTCGAAATCCCCGCGCTTTGATTGGCTAAAGCGCGGGGATTTCTAATTGGCCAGGCGAGTCGCGCCGATTGGCCCGTTGAAAGTCTCCCGTGATTGGCTCACTCCAAGAGCGGGAGACTTGAAACGCTGCCATTGGCCGCGGCCGCGGCGGCGAAAAGGATAAAAGCCGCGGGCTTTTTCCTTTTCGCCGGTTCGGTTCTCAACTTCAAAATAAAGAGCTTTAAACAAAGTCACCGACTCCTGGCGTCTTTTGCGGACACGACACTGGCAACGAGGGTGGGATCCAGACCCTGAACCGAACCCCGTGTCCGACAAGAGCCAGACTTAGCACCGAAATGGCGAAAATCGCACCGCCCGCCCCCTTCAACCCCGCCACCGAGGACTGGGAATCGTTCTCAGACCGTTTCCGTATGTACCTCGAGTGCACCGGAATGAAGGACGCCCCGGGCCCGCTAAAACGCGCCGTTTTCCTCACGCATTGCGGAACCGAAGTGTTCCAGATGGCCAAAGCATTGGCCAAGCCGGCCGACGCAACCGCCATGGATTGGGACGTCCTCGAACCTATCCTTCGGTGACATTACGCCCCCGAGGTCCCCATCCTGATCCGGCGCAACGAATTCTACCGGCGGGACCAGAAACCAGGCGAAAAACTGAGCGACTTCGTCGCCGAGCTGCGGCACCTAGGAGGGCTCTGCGAATTTGACGGCCTGAATAGCCTCCTAAGAGACCGATTCGTACTCGGCCTATGGGACCCTGCGCTCCAGAGCCGGCTTATGGCTAAGGGCGACATCAGCCTAGCAGACGCCCTCACCACAGCCGCAGCCGCAGAAGCGACCCGCACTTCCGCTGACAGCATGCGAAAACCAGACGCAAAGGGCGGAAACAACAACCCGGCGAGGTCGGCCGACCCAAAAAACGAAACAACCGCACACTATGGCGATTTCCATTCTGCATCCAGCACGTCCGAAGACGAAGAAGACATACATCGAGTCCAGACGGGGCGCGGCGACCAACGGAACCGAAGAGGTCGTAGGTCGAGGACCAACTGTGCCGGCTGCGGCGGCGACCACCCCAGATCAGAATGCCGATTTTTTGACTCTATCTGTCGGCATTGTGATAAAAGGGGACACATCGCCCGGGTTTGCCGCCAAAAGAAGACTCGCAGTCCACCCAGATGGGACCAACCCGATCGTAAAAGGGAAAGCCCACCGCCCAGGACCAGAGATCGCCAATCGGACAGCCGGTGGGACCGAATCCAGCGACCATCGAGAGGCGGCGACAACCGGCGCAAGGAAGAAACCCACCAGACGGTAACCATCGGCCACGCCATCTCCGACGGCGCCAGAAAGGTACACGTAGAGGTCCATATTGAAGGGCGACCATGCAAAATGGAGGTGGACTCCGGGTCCTACCTCTCCATGATTGCATGGCACGAGATAAAACGGTTAGTGCCCACCCTCCATAGGAGAAACATAAACGCCCAAAGACTTATTATAAAAGACTACCAGGGAAACCGCGTCCCGGTAGTGGGCACCAAGAACTTTAATGTGACATATAAGGGCCGCACCGAACAACTCCCACTCACAATCGTCGATCGTGACCGCCCAAGCCTGCTGGGCCTACAATGGTTCGCCCCGCTCGACATCGCCCTCACGGGAGTCAACCACGTCACCGACGACGGCTGGGAACAGCGGCTAGCCCAGGAGTTCCGGGAGGTCTTCGACGGAAGCCTGGGCAAGTACCAGGGGCCCCTTATCTCTTTTGATCTAGACCCTAGCGTCCCCCCCAAGCAACTAAAACCTAGGCGGGTACCATTCGCCCTAAAACCTAGGATTGACGAGCAGATTGACAAGCTCGTCAAACAGGGGGTGTTACAGCCCATAGACCATGCCAGATGGGAGACCCCAATAGTGACCCCGGTCAAGCCAGACGGGTCAGTGAGAATTTGTGGGGACTATAAGGCCACCCTAAATGGCGCGCTGCAACAAAGCGCTTACCCCGTCCCAATCGTGCAACACCTACTGCACTCACTGGGAGGGGGCAAGGTCTTTGCCAAGCTCGATCTCGCCCAGGCATACCAACAGTTGCCGGTTGACGAAAAAACAGTGGAAGCCCAGACCATCGTTACACTTTCAAGTGCAACCGACTCCAATTCGGAGTCAGCGTGGCACCAGGCATCTTTCAGAGCCTGATGGAACGTTTGCTGCAGGGCATCAAGGGGGTGGTGCCCTATTTCGATGACGTATTAGTGGCGGCGCCAAACGAAGCCGAATTAGAAAACCGACTCAGAGAGGTCTTAACCAAATTTAAAGAAACGGGACTTAAAGTAAAAAGGGAGAAATGCCAACTGTGCACGGAGCGAGTGGAATTCTTGGGCTACCTTCTAGACCGGCACGGCATTCACCCCATAAGTAAGAAAGTAAAAGCTATCAAAGAGGCCCCCACCCCTAGGTCTAAGACTGAATTACAGGCTTTCTTGGGGTTGCTGAACTTTTATAATGTTTTCCTACCCCAAAAGGCAACGGCGGCGGAGCCTTTGCATAGGCTCCTGGATAAGGCGGCAACCTGGACTTGGGGGAAACGGGAGCAAGCCGCCTTCCAAAAAACCAAAGACCTCCTCACCTCCGACGCCGTCCTGATCCAATTCAGCGAAACCTTGCCCCTGGCCGTCACTTGCGACGCATCACCTTTCGGCGTCGGCGCTGTCCTCAGCCATACCCTTCCTGACGGAAAAGAAGCACCCATCGCATTCTTTTCCAGGACTCTAACCAAGCCAGAGCGGAACTATAGCCAGCTGGACAAAGAAGCCTTGGCTATAGTTGCCGCCGTTAAGCGGTTCCACGAATACCTTTACGACCGCCCTTTTACCATTGTGACAGACCATAAGCCGTTGCTGGGCATCCTTGCAGGAAATCGAGCCACCCCGAACATTCTGTCTCCCCGGATGACAAGGTGGTCCGAGTTCCTGGCAGCCTACAGCTACGAACTAATACACAAGCCGGGTAAGAAGATTTCGCATGCGGACGCTTTAAGCCGCTCGCCGTTACCAGACTCCGACCCTGACCCAGCACCAACGACAAACACCCTTAACATCGAAAACCTGCCCAACCTGCCCATAACCGCGTCAGACATTGCCCGGGAGACTATTAAAGACAGGCGTCTGGCGCGGGTTTTGCATTGGGTGGAAAAAGGTTGGCCAGAAAGGGACAATGACGAATCCGTTAAGACATTTAAAAACCGCCAAACCGAACTCTCGCTGCTTAAGGGGTGTATCTTATGGGGTGACAGGGTGGTCATCCCGGACAGGCTGCAAGGGAAGGTCTTAGAAATGTTGCATGAGGGGCATCCTGGCATCGTCAGAACTAAAGCCCTGGCCAGAAGTTACGCTTGGTGGCCAGGGATGGACAAACAGATAGAGGCCTGGGTAGCTAGGTGCCAGCGATGCCAGGAGACTAGACCCAGCCCACCCGCAGCACCCATTCTAGAGTGGGAAACACCGAGGGGGCCCTGGTCCAGAATCCATTTGGACTTTGCCGGTCCCACAAATGGGCATACCTTTCTAACAACAGTTGACGCTTACTCCAACTGGTTGGAGGTAAGCGACATGAAATCTACCACCACAGAGGCCGTAATCAAAGAACTTTGCAAACTCTTTGCAACACACGGCCTCCCAGACGTCGTCGTCTCCGACAACGGGCCCCAGTTTACTTCCCTCGACTTCGAGAGATTCCTGGCGGAGAGGGGCATCCGCCACGCATTAACAGCACCGGCGCATCCGGCGGCGAACGGTAGGGCGGAACGGATGGTACAATTTACCAAAAAAACCATCCGGAAAATGGACCACGGGGAGATCCAGGACAAAATTAACAGACTCCTCTTTATACAACATATCACCCCGAACACCACTACCAACAAAAGCCCAGCCGAGTTACTAATGGGTAGGAAGCTGAGGTCCCCACTCGACAGGTTACACCCAACATATAACCCGGAGCGGCCCCCAGACTCAAGTTCAAAATACCGAACATTCGCACCCGGAGACCTCGTGTATGCGAAAAACCTGACGGGGGACCCCCTATGGATCCCAGCCGTCATCACCCAAATCACACGCTCATACCGGCTCCAAACCACAGATGGGCGAGCCTGGAAACGACACATTGACCAACTCAGGTCACGTTCGGCAACAGAATCCACCCCCCAAGAAACAAACCAAGGGGGGAGGGAATACCCGAATAAACAAATGCAAGAAAAAACAAACCAGCAGTACTTACCGGAACGCAGCCATCGCGATCCCCCACCAGAGAAGAAACACCAAGCCAGCTCAACCGACTCGGAAAGACCAAGCGGGAGCGGCGAGACCCGTAGCTCAACCAACCCGGAAGGCCCAGGTGGGAGCCATGGAGAAAGAACCGGCCCAATCATCCAACCGGTTCGCACAGAAGAGGGAGCGGCCAAAAACTCGACCGCTCTGGTCAAAATCCAGCTTGCAACTGAGTTGCGCAGGTCAAGTAGGACTAGACGGAGCCCCGCCTACCTACGTGACTACGCAACGTAAAGACTGTACCAAGAGGGGAGGGGTGTTCTGTCCCTAATTTACATACTCGAAATCCCCGCGCTTTGATTGGCTAAAGCGCGGGGATTTCTAATTGGCCAGGCGAGCCGCGCCGATTGGCCCGTTGAAAGTCTCCCGTGATTGACTCACTCCAAGAGCGGGAGACTTGAAACGCTGTCATTGGCCGCGGCCGCCGCGGCGAAAAGGATAAAAGCCGCGGGCTTTTTCCTTTTCGCCGGTTCGGTTCTCAACTTCAAAATAAAGAGCTTTAAACTAAGTCACCGACTCCTGGCGTCTTTTGCGGACACGACAGTAAGAATCCAACCAAAGTGACTCCATAGAAAAATAATTATAGTAGACCATAAGGAAAGACTTCAATAACAAATAAATGGATGGTTGGTGTGTAAATAATCACCAATCTGATGAAACAACACAGAGAATGCTAGACGTTTCATACCAAAATCAAAACTAGTGTCCTCCAAAGGAATAATATTTTAAATGGTTTCCTTCTTTTCATATTTATAATCTGTGATGTTATAACTATTATATTGATCCGATGAGTCAGTATTGAGCTGGACTGGAATTTTGATGCTTAAGTATAGCTTTGCTGCAGACAGAATGAGGCATATATGTACCCATTCAGCTTTTGTCATGGTGTGTGTATGTGTGTGTGTATGTTTGTGTGATGGAGATGTGGAGGTGGGGCTAGGCTTTAATGATACGGATTCATAATTTATCAATAGAATGTGTAAGTGATCATTTGCAATTTTAGGTGCACTGTTTCCTTTTGAAGCTCCCACATTAATGTTAATAGGAACAGTGCTTACTTTAAAAGGAGACCACCCCCCTTAGCTGTTTAACAACTGATTTATCGAGGCCTTAAACTGCATTGCGAATGTGACTTCTTTCACTTCCCAAGATGACTTTTTTTATGCTTCTGTTATTTCAGCTGCAGAGCAAAAGGAGAAAACGGAAGAGGAGAAGCAAATACTTAATAATCTGAGAATTTTAATAATCTGAGAAGAAACCATGATTTCTAGTTTTGGATTAAACTAAAAAGATAGGTCAGTAACCAAACCATCCAGTATATAGAGCTTTATAGCTGCAGAAGGAGAAACTGCTCAGATTACTGTTTTCCCTTCTTTAGCTTTGAAATCTACCTCCTCCCCATGTTCTGTTGAAATGAATTTTGAATCTCTTCTCAATTCCATATTTTCAGTCAAATACATTTTTAAATCACTGTTCGAGAAAAACAAATTTCCTGACTCTTGATTGGAATTCATTTAACTTCATTATTTGCAATATTATATATGACCTTCAGTATTGCAATAGCAGACATGAAACAGAAGGGGAGGTGCTCTCCACCCTTACCCAAAATATATATTTCGCTAGCAATTCAAGTTTCAAAATTCACAAGGCCAAGGGTCTTCAAACTTGGCAAGTTTAAGATTTGTGGACTTCAACTCTCAGAATTCCTGAGTTAACATGAGTGGAGGAGGAATTCTGGGAGTTTAAGTCCACAAGTCTTAAAGCTGTCAAGTTCACTAGGCAAAATTGTTTTTGTAATAACACTGTTAAAAGATGGTGTGATAGTTCAATGGTGAAAGACGCTGAGCTTGTCAGCTGAAAAACTGAGAGCCCAGGTTTGAGACCCGAGCCCTGTGCAACAGGGCAAGCTACTTGCCCCAGCTCTTGCCCACCTTGCAATTTGAAAGCATGCAAATGTGAGTAGATAAATAAGTACCACTTTGGTGGGAAGGTAACAGTGTTCTGTGCCCCTTGCTATATAGTCATGCTGGCCCCATGAACATACAAGTATCTTCATACAATGCTGGCTCCCTTGGCTAGAGTGGGACACAACTGACAGGAGAAACCTTCACCTTTACCTTAATAACGCTATTAGATCTAACCAAGGTTGTGGTTTTCAAGAAGACTACACAACTGAGACCCAGATGAAAACTACATAAAGCTGGATGAAATGAAGCATTGTTTCAATCCTGCATGGTTCTGAATCTTGGAAGTTCTTAGTGTCAACAAAACATTTCTTAATAGACCTACCTGTGCAGGTGCTTCCCAATGTAACATGCAGTTGTTTATCTTCTTGCCCTCTTTTTCTCCCTCAATCTCAATAATTCTCCCTAAAGAAATAGATTCCACAGATTTTAAATTGGATTGCCTAAATCACTTCAAGAAATACTGGAACCTCTCAGGAGTTCTTCCATTGTGTAACCACACTGCATACTTTTGTCACTTTGCCTGTAACTGTCCCTTCAGTTGAGTATATCTCCAGCTTTGAAGCACACAAAGAGCTCAGCAATGGAAAAGAGCTGAAAAATGTTTTGCTATGATTTATGTTGTGACACCACAGCAAAGGTAGAGTATCTTTCCTTGATAATGAGTTCATTTTAGTTGCCACTGATATTGGAGCCGATCCCTCCTCCCTGAAAGTCTACCTAGAAAATAAACCTAGAAAATAAATACGGTATCAAAGAAAAGCAATGGAAAGAAAATGTTGAAAAACATGTACCTACCCAATTCAAATCTTTCATTACAACAAGCTCATGGCTTCTCCTTTTCTTGATGGAATAACCATAATTTTACAGATAGTCCTTGACTTACCACCACAACCGAGGCCAACGTTTCTATTGTTAAGTGAGACAGTTGTTAAGTGAGATTTTACAAACTTTTTGCCACTGTTGTTAAGTGAATCACAGCAGTTATTGAGTTAATAACCCAGTTATTAACTGGATCTGGCTTCGCCATTGACCTTCTTATCAGAAGGCTACATAAGGTGATCACATGACCCCAGGAACTGCATAAATATCAGTCATTTGCCAAACATTTGATTATGTGACCATGGTGGTATTGCTGCAGCAATCGTAAATGTGAAAAATGATTGTTTTCAGTGACATTGTAACTGAGAACAGTCACTAAATGAACTGTTGTAAGTTGTACTGCTGCCCTCAAACCTGGAAGAAAAAAATGAATTTGGCTGGAATGAGAGACCATCTCCTATGATGGAAGGAAAGAATGCCATCCAGATAGCAAGAAAAAGAATAGACTGGATTTTGGGGGATTAGAGAGGATATTTTTTCAAGGAGGAATGGTGGGAATTGCAGAGAATGAGAACTATGTCAGCATTCCAAATAACAAACTTCAACCCAACAATCTCCAAGACAAGCAGTCTCTCAAAGTTCCATTTTATTAGAGTTGTCATATTGGCACATCTGGGAAAACCTGAATCTGAAAGTTCTGAGTTTTGCTTGTATAATTAAAAATCAAAACCCATCCCCTGCACTCCACCAGTCCACCACATGGTCCAATCACTCATCATCCCAACTGAAGACATTCCTTCAACCATGCCTTTCCAGGTGCAGGGTGACTTGTCCTTGACTTTATGAAAAGAATGTTGTTATGTCTAAACATTTACCTCTCTAAGAAATCCCCCCTTGCAAATTCCCAGGCACTAAGATGGGGCAGCGTGGAAGCTTCTAAGTAATATATGCTTCCAAAGCTGACAAATTATTCAGTAAGCACAACTAAATAACCGATTCCTCTGAACCAGTGAATGGATAAAAGATCTGTCTTGGTAAGTTAGAAAGCTTAGCAAAAAAGGACAACAATAATTTCCTAAAAATCTATAGAACAGTCTTCTTAAGACACTTTCAAGGAACAACCAGAATACTGTGACATCTGGAAAAAAGGATTTAACTATAGGCTGAGTAAGAAATTGTGCAAATAAGTCAAGATTTGTTTTAGCTTATGATGTAACTCTTACTAAGAAAAATGAAGATCACTTCTGTTTTCAAATTTTACTGTTGAAGTCATCTGTTGGATATAAAAATAAATAAATGGATTTTTAAGACATTAAGCTAAGAATCAAATTCGGGATTGGGGGAGGCTCTATGGGGGAGTTTAAAAGTGGTGTGCATCAGGCAATACTGGTTTCTCCTATTCTCCCATCACAGCCTTTCACTATCAGCTACTTCTTCCCCTGCAGGATAAGAAAAGGTAAGTCCAGGAAACAGAGGAATAGTCAATGGTGTTGGTAGATTTATCCATATTTCCTTTACTTTTTTATCTCATACCTTCAATTTGATTGTCTTACTATTTCTTACTCTTTTTCTATACTTTTCCATATAACATAGCTTCTCCAAAAAGGGAACTTCATGATGGGTACTTTAAACTGAATTTGGAAACAGATGAATTTTCATATTATGATGGTAATAGTCTAAAGGAGCAATGTTAAAGTCCCAATTAATAATCTGTCATCCGGTTTCAAACTACTTACAGTTCCTGAGACATTTTCAAAGGCAGGGACTTATATCCCACACTCTAATAATCCACAGCTGCATGCAACCTAGGGCATTAAGTATTATTATTGATTTTTTAAAAATTGTTCCAAGTGCACATCAATGTTTGGTTCAGTTGCAAGCTAAATCTTTATCCTCAGAGAATGTTGAAGAAGATTGAGCTTAACATTCAGTGAGAAAACCTTCACAAAAGTGCATATATTTTTTTGTCCAAAATGTATACTGGAGAAGTCAAAGTAGCTAAATTAACATTAGCCCAATATAACTTTGCAATATAATTATGCTGTCATACTCAATTAAGGAATTATATATTCAAAGCTCTGGACAATATCTTGTCATTACAGATGGTCACTAATTTGGTAAATCCCTTTAATTCTTTTCATTTATTTTATTTTTATTTATTATTTCATTTATCAAACAGGTCTGTTGCTGATCTCTCCAAAGCAACCCTTTTCCTCCAACAAAGGAAATAACCATTTGAAAATGTCTACTCTTAGTGGAAGTTTGCACAATCCATTATGTACCAGTTTCTATAACTTTTACTTGCTAATGCAAGCTATAAAGCATTACCTTCTCTTGTCCATGTGTACCAAAGACAGCAATATGTGCAGTGTAGCTGAGATAAACATACTGTGGAGGCCTGACCCAGGCTCATTCAATCTTACAATCACAATATTGCCTTAATGATAAAGTTTGGAAGTGGCAGAGGTGGCTGGGTATTGGAAGATAGCCTTCAAAAATGCTGTGTAATTTCCTACAACACATCTGAGCATTTGGCATTCATCTCCATAGGTTTCTGTGCTAGTTCCGACATTCCCAGCAAAAGGGAAATGTATTCTTTCCATGTTAAGCATGCAAGAGGCAGCGTGGTCAGAATGTGCTGTACAATGAATTATGCATTTCAGCCCACCTGGGAGTTGATATTTACCATATCACACCGAAATCCATTATGTAGAACAAACATTCTATTTATACAACAAGTTGCAGAACTATTCATTTGACTAGGTGTGGGTTGGAAGACAAGACAATGGCACATCCCATCCCCTGCAAAAAAAAAAAAAATAGATTGCAGCATCATTTTTTCAGAGCATAGGACAGTGTAGTTATTTCAAACAACAAATGGGCATGTTCTAATTACAGACAGTGGCCAACAGAACACTGTTTTTCTGGGAAAGTGCATATTAAACTGGGAGTGCTCAGTCTATCTTTTTCATGGCTGACAGAAAGGTGGGATATAAATCTGACAAACAAATAAGTGATGAGAGAAAGAAGCTACCAGAAGGCCACAATGCAATGATTGTGTTACCGAAGTTCTTTCTTCAATAGCATTACATTGCTGTAATAATCACAATGCCCATTTTTCTTATCAATGGAATAACATCAATATGAAAAGAATAATACTTGTCACTTATAAAGTTAATAGGCAGCAGAAGGGAGGTAGAGAACAGAAATCTGAAACCCCATTAGCTCCTGGTTTATTGTTGCCAATAAGCCTAGAATTAAACCCGTTAATCATTGAATAGTTTGAAAATGTCATAGTTTTGGGAGCAGGGCACTAAGCATGTGCAGACAAATATATACTTGGCTGTTTCAGAAGGAAATATCATTGTGTCTGAGGTTTTCAATTTCTATCATTGACAGATACTTTCTCTATTTGGGAGGGGGTTGGGGGAGGGGGAAAATCAGAAAATGGTAGGGATTATCACCCAAAACAGGGGTCACCAACCTTTTGGACCTCAGGGACCACCAAACACATAATTTTAAATCCTGTGGACCACTAATATAAATTTTGACTTATGGTGGCTTGCTGATGTTGGTGAGAAAGTTGGTCCCATATTCCAGAGCTACAGTAGTCATAGGACTGGCCTTTTGGTCATCCTGGAGCAGCTCCGGGATGACCAAAGGGTCAATCCTGTGACTATTGCATCTCTGGAATATGGGACTGACTTTCCCACCCACTTCAGCAAGCCACCCCGGGGTGGATGTCTCTCCCTGCCATTGGTCTTATCTTCCAGGTTTGCACTCAGCCGAAGGGTGGGTGCCAGTGGGTGGACGGGCCACATGGGCAGTGCAGTCTTGTGTTCCCACACAGCCTGGATTAATTGCTTTGGAGCTTTCTCATGGACCACCAGTAGTCCATGGACCACTGGTTGGTGACCACTGACCCAGAATGACTTCTTGCCTTTTAAGGATTTGGAGATTTCCTTGTTTTTTTCTTAACAGTTTATTGGCAATAGAAAGCAAACCAAACAAGTCATGTTCAAAGGTGTAGAAGAATCAAAGTCACAATGTAATTACAACATAAATTTGGATGAGCAGAAGCCTAGTTTAATTCATAATAGGATTCATTAATGTTAATTCTCAGTATGAAAAATAAGCTTCAATTTATTTAAAATGTTACAGTAGAGATTTGTCCAAAGAAAATGAGATGTTCTTTGAGCTCCAAAGGAAGAGGATAGCTATAACACATTGCTGATATGCCTTAGAAAAGAGCAGTTTTTACCCAATGAAAGTGTTCAGTAGGGGTAAAGTAGATCAACTATGTATTTCCCACTTGTCTTCACTCATTTTGTATGTTATTATTCACTGCAGCTCCTTTATGATTTTCATTAATAAAATCCATGATACTTTCAGCCATTCACATCACTGTTCCAGTGTGTGGATAATAAGCTGTACAGAATGTCAAATCCTCAGTTCTGTGATAGATGATAGATAGCTAGATAGCTAGATAGCTGGATGGATGGATGGGTGGATGGATGGATGGATTCAATAGGGGGATAAAAATGCCAACTTCAGTCCAAACATCTGGATGGCTGTGCAACCACTAATAATAATAATAATAAGGAAAAAGTCTGGATAATGGACATGACAGTACCTGGAGACAGCAAAATAGAAGAGAAAGAACTGGAGAAGAAAGCAAATTACAAAGATTAGCAAATAGAAATAGAACAATTGTGGTAAACGAAAGCAAAGACAGTACCAATAATAACACTCTCTTTGGGCACAATCCATATACAACACAGCATTACTTGAATGTTATCAGCATTGACAAAATCACCATCAATCAATTGTGAAAAGGCAGGGGTTTTTTTGTTTTTTGTTTTGGTAAAAGTTTTATTGATTTTAACAACAGACAAAAAACATATAAGACATAAAACATGACATAAAAAAAATAAAAAATAAAAAAATTATTAAAGGCAGTTTTACTTGGAATAGTTTATATCCTGTGACAATATCTTTTGAATACCATGAAACATCAATATCTCCCCATTTCACTTGATAGGTGGTTAAAAATCCAAATTCAATCTGAATATCTGGTTGTCTATGTGGTGAATCATAACTCAGATGTTACCTCAATATCAGATGTTACCTTAGGTCCTTGATTGTAACTTGAATTATTAGACATCTACCGGACTATGAATGTAATTGTAGATTACCAATAATAATAAAATAAACACAATAATCCAATAGCAACGAGAGACTAATTTCATGAAGTGTAAAATCAATCAACAAGGCAATCAAGTGATAGACAAGTAGATAATACTGATTTAATAAATATGATCTCTGCCCTCTATAAACGCCTATTAATGTTGATTTGGTTCAGCTAGCTTCAAGCAGGTGCATTCATGATGAAGAGTGACAGCCAAGGCAAAAATGGATGAAGCGTTTGGAAAACAAATGCTATTCTTGGCATATTCACAAAACACTAATTGGTTAACAAGCTGGAGCTAATGCATTGCCAGCAACAGGGCTTTATTTTCCAGAAGTAGTATGTTTGGTACATGTAAGTCCCAGCAGTAGTAATAGGCTGAGAAGTTCATTCGCCTATGACAATATTCCCCCAAATGTTCATGTTCTTTTTCCTATTAATATTTGACAAGATTATGAGCAAAAATGCAATCCATTCATAAGGTACTTTATATAATAGCCTTTCACTTGATTGATAATTTAAATTTTCTCTCAAATAACATTCTCTCTCTCTCTCTCTTTCTCTGTATGCAATGTGTGTGTGGGGTTAACTCAAGAGAGATATTTAAGTGCAAATTCCTAATTTATATTCCCATTAACAGAAATTTTCAATCTTCAAAATATACAAGCACTTTGGGGATTATGTTCACAATGTAATTTTTGCTAAAACAGACATACCGACTCAACCTCAGTCAAACAGCAATTCCCAGCTCAATTTTCAGACAATTCTTGCTACAAAAAAGAGGACATACTGAGTAATGTGTATCAACTATACACCAAATGAACACTTGCCCACATGCTACAAGATGAAATTTAGCTCTTTCAGGCTTGTATTAAGTCTAGCAGGTCTAGCAGGTAAATTAGTACAGATAATCCTCAACTTACAACCACAGTTGTGGCCAGAATTTCTGTTGCTAAGCAAGATGCTCAGTTTTGCAACCTTTTTGCCATGGTTATCAAGAAAATTGTTTTTAAAAGAATCTGGCTTCCCACTGACTTCACCTATTAGAAGATGGCTGGGAAGGCCACATATGGTGATCACATGATCCCAGGATGCTGCAACCATCATAAATGCATGCCAGTTGCCAATGGTTGTCACTTGCACTTAAAGAGAATTTCTTCCATGTAATCCTGCAATACCAGGAGAAGATATACCAACTATTATAGATATATGCCAACATCAATACAAAATGGAATTCAATATGTCAGGGTAATGATGATTTAATAGCTGACCAGCTACTGTAATTTGGTAATACTGTAATGTTGTAATGATGATGCAATGGTAAAATGAGTCAGCAGGATTATTTGACTGCTACAGCTTTAAGAGGCTGTTAATATAGGAGAGGTCCTATAAGAGCATATCTCTTTCTCCATGTGTGCTTCTATGGTGTAGCTGATTACTGAATGCTGTTTGTTCAAGGCCTGTATCAAAGTACTTGCATGAAAATATGCAAATACAAACCTGTGTGCTCTACTTGCTCCTGGGTTGTCTCACCTAGTCACACTGTATGCACTCTGACACAATATATTATATTCAAGCCAGTCTTGAAAGCAAAATTTTAGGAAATGAATGTTATAAAGTTTGGGTGCTTTCTATACTCAATGAAGTGAAGGTCTGTCATGCCAGAGGGACTTTGTGGGTTCCATGTTAAGCCTGTGTTCCCCAACCAGGGTTAAGGAGACAAGCTAAACAGAATGTGCAACGTTAGTCAGATAGGCACACATGAGTGAGATAAGTTTGTGTGTTTGTTAACATACAGTAAAAATAACAGATACGCTTGCGCTATCAAAATATAGTTTATTCCATTTAGAGTTTATAGAATAGTCAAAATAACAGTCCATTAGTCATGTATCATTTTAGTCAGTCCATTCAAGGATATTCAATTAGCAAAGTCCGTGTAGAATATCCAATGTCAGTTCACTAACAATAAATCAGTCCTTTCTCTCTCCCTTTCCAGAAGGAGAAAAACGCAGTCTTGAATCCATCCAGTAATTAGGAATCATAAAGCCAGAGAGAGCAAGTTGCTATGCCTTGCTTCTTTTATGGTGCTCTCACAACCACTCCCTTAATTACATTCCTACAGTTAAAGTTGCAGACACTTTAACTAACAAACCATGATAACATATTTATTATTTTACTTAAACCAGTTAGGGTAAACAATGTTATCCCTAACATTCTCCCCTTTTAGGTAATAATAATAATAATATAACTAATAACTATTTACATCTTTAAATCATATTTGTTACAACTCTCTTTAAACTTAATTACTCCTTGAGCTTATGTAAATTGGTCTGCAATGTTTTCTTCTGTCATGCAGTATTCCAATTTAATTAGCCCATTCTTTACAGATTCTCCAACATTTAAGTATCTTAAATCAGTATGCTTTGATCTAGTTTTTACAGCATTATTAGTAGCTAACTTTATGGCTGCCTGGTTGTCCTCGTACACAATAATGGAATCTTTAACAGTTATACCCATGTCTAATAATAACTGTTTGTACAAAATTAAGTCAGTGCATAGTAATGACAGACATGAAAATTCCGCTTCCATCGTGGACAAGCTGATATGCTGTTGTCTGATTGACCTCCACCCTATTAGTGTCTTACCAAATAATATAGCCATTCCTGATGTTGATTTTCCAGTGTTTATGTCAGTTGCAAAACTTGCATCTGCATAGGCACTAAGACTCAAATCACCCTTTGGTTCTATATACAATGCATGGTTCATTGTTCCTTTAAGATATCTTAAAATTCTCTTTAATGATTGCCAATGACATTGATGTGGATCTGAATTAAAACGTGCCACTTAACACTATAAGCTATATCTGGCCTTGACCAATTGCTTATATATGATAAGCTGCCAATCAAAGATTGATATATGGACTTATCAAATTTTGGACTTTGATCATCAGTTTGGCAAACTTCCTGACTCATTGGAGTCTTTGCCGGTTTACAAAGTTCCATTTTATACGTTTTAATTAATTGGCAAATTTTATCTTCTTGAGATATCTTAAATTCATTTTTTGTTTTGTTAATTGTCAATCCTAGATACTTTTTAGTTTCACCTAAATGCTTTAATTTTATCTTTTTGGCTAATAATGATATAATCTCATTAGCTTCATTATTAGTCTTAGTTATCAAAGCAATATCATCTGTAAATAATAACAATAATGACACCGTTCCATTATTTTCTATTTTAAACATACATGGATCTGCTAAACCAGATTTAAAACCTATATTGTTTAATTCTTTCACAATATATTGGTTCCACTCAAAACCAGATTGTTTCAACCCATAAAGACTCTTTTTGAGTTTCCAACAATCATTACTATTTACTTTATTGTCTTTTATAACAACTGGCTTTTTCAAATATATAGTGTGCTGCAATGGTGCATGCAAATAAGCAGTTTCTACATCTAAATGGTTAATGACATAGTTTTTCTTAGCTGCCCACACTAATGCTGCTCTCAAAGATGTTGCTTTAAGACTTGGTGCAAAAACTTCATCGTAATCAGATGCAGTTTGATTAAATCCTTGAGCTACCAACCTAGCCTTATGGGTAACAGTCCCATCATTGCCAGTTTTTATTTTAAATATCCATTTGCACCCAATGGATTTTTCTCCTGGAGGTAATTTGGCATTTTCATATACTTTCATTACCTTTAATGAATTTAGTTCTTTTTCCATTGCCTTTTGCCAATTCTCCTGATCCTTAGCAGGATACATCTTAAGTTCATCTACACTAGTTGGAACTTTAGTTACTTGGCAAACTATACTTGCTTGATACCTATCAGGTGGTCTAGTTACACGTGTAGTACGTCTAGGTATTACAGGACTTACAGGTGGACTTTCATTTATTAACTCTTCTTGATTATCTATCTCTTCCTGATCAACTGTTTCCTGTTGTTCTGATCCTATTTGTTCTTCGTGGACTTCTTCTTTAATTGGACTTTTCTTATAACTAGTCTGATCTTTTTGCCTTTTGTAGGGTTCAATAATTACTTCGTTATTTAAATCTTGCTCTAATCTATTCCATCCTACATGTTCTAGGAATTTAGCACTAGCACTGGTGTAAACTCTAGATGTACCTGATTCCCAGAATCTATAAGATCTGTGATTAGATTCATATCCTACAAAAAATAATCTTTTAGCTCTATGCTGGCCTTTTTGTCTGAGTTGTGAAGGGATATGCACCATCCATGCTGGTGCTCCAAATGTGTGCATGTAACTTAAATCAGGTTTTGTACCATGCCATAGTGTGAATGGTAATTCACCTGTTGTTGTATTAACAACATTATTTAATATATGATTACCACACATTATTGCTTCTCCCCACAAATTGTCAGGTAATCCTGAATCAGACAACATAGTACGTGCCATTGATTGTAGTGTTTGGCCTCGTCTCTCTATAAAGGCATTATGTTGTGGCCTATATGGTGCAGACTATTTATGTTGAATACCTAACATTCTAAGTCTATTCTGGAATTTATTATTTGCAAATTCCACACCATTATCTGTTATAAGAGTTACTAATTTCTTTTTAGTTTTCCTTTCTGCAAATCCAATTAAATAGATTTAGATACGTTTCAGTTTTGCTCTTCATTAAATAGCAAAACCCATATCTAGAATAGTGGTCCATTTTACTTAGTATGTATCGAGCTCCTCCTGCACTTGGTTTTTTCGGACCTATTAAATCGGCAAATACTACTTCTAAAGGCTCTTTGGTAGTAAATCCATCAACTCTATTAATTGGTATGACCCTGCTTTTGCTTTGATTACAAGCAAAACATTGCAAATACTTATTACAAGGTTTTAAACTTATTCCTTTAGATAATTCAACAGTTTTCTTAAGCATTTTAAAATGTAAATGCCCTAGCCATCGGTGTAATAAATGAATACATTCATCATGAGGTTTCTTATTATCATAAACCGTATTAGCCACCTCTAAACCATTATCATTTAACACATATAATTCACCTCTTAAAGATGCAGTAATTTTCATATCTTCTTTTTCAGTTATGCAGTTATCTCCCTTAAAGATAACTACATATCCTAGTTTAACCAAAATTCTAACTGAAATTAAATTAAACTTAAGTTGTGGTACATATAACATTTTTACATTCTCTTTTATAAAAGAACCATATGCTATACCTTGACCTTTAGCTTTCAGTTTCCAGCCATTGGCTAATGATATCTGCTGTGTTCTCTGGGACATTTTAATAAAATTTTTGTTATCATTTGTTATACAGTGGGTTGCTCCACTGTCAACCACCCATAAATTATTTTTTACAGCTCTGTTAATATACATGGCTAACTCTAAATTTTTATTTTTATTTTGGTTACTTTTAGTGTTCTGGCCAGCGTTCTGGCGCTTTGCTTTTTTACAAAATCTTGCCAAATGTCCTCTTCCTCCACAATTAAAGCACTTTTTAATTGCGTATGCAGTAGGAGATTCAATATCTTCTTTTTGAAGTTGCTCCCTCCTTAACTGATCTCTTTCAAGTCTTCTTCTGGCCTCTTCAATCAATCTGCCAGTTATATCAGTTAAAGTTAGACTTTCCTTAGGCAAAATTTCAAGGGAAGTGATGTAGTTATCATAACTTACATCTAGTGATGATAGAATTATATAGACTTGGTGTAGTTCAGAGAAAATAAGCTCTTTCTTGTGCAGTTCTTGAAAAATGCTTTTTATAGAATTCAAATGACTCAGCATATCACCATTCGTCTGGAGATGCATCCTGAAAAGCTTCCATGTTAGATTTATGTAAGCACCAACGTTATCTCGGACATAAATCCTCTTCAGCTTCTGCCAACACCCAACAGCCGTTTGCTCTCCATGGATATGAACAAGTTGCTGGTCAGTTAGTGTTAGTCCTATTATGCAAATAGCTTGTTCATTCTTCTGTTTAAATTCTTTTATCTTTTGTCTATCTTCCTCAACCTCTGGATCCCATTCCTCTACGTTTGGTGGGTTTTCAATTATGTTCCACAGACCTTCTCTTCGTAGAAGTAGACTACATTTCATAGACCATGATACATAGTTTGTTCCATCCAGCTTGGATATAAGGGACAAACTTTGTAGATTGACTTGTGCCATGTTTTCTTTGTATGGATATAAAACTATAATTAATAAAACACAGCTGTCTGTTTACTGTAACTTTTAACAACACAAACTCTCACTTTTTACATAAATCTGTTTTATCCTAGTTAAACTGACTTTGCAGCCTCTGGGCCCATAACCAGTGTTAAGCCTGTGTTCCCCAACCAGGGTTAAGGAGACAAGCTAAACAGAATGTGCAGCGTTAGTCAGATAGGCACACAGATAAATGAGTGAGATAAGTTTGTGTGTTTGTTAACATACAGTAAAAATAACAGATACGCTTGTGCTATCAAATATAGTTTATTCTATTTAGAGTTTATAGCATCGTCAAAATAACAGTCCATTAGTCATGTATCATTTTAGTCAGTCCATTCAAGGATATTCAATTAGCAAAGTCCGTGTAGAATATCCAATGTCAGTTCACTTACAATAAATCAGTCCTTTCTCTCTCCCTTTCCAGTAGGAGAAAAACGCAGTCTTGAATCCATCCAGTAATTAGGGATCATAAAGCCAGAGAGAGCAAGCTGCTGTGCTTTGCTTCTTTTATGGTGCTCTCACAACCACTCCCTTAATTACATTCCTACAGTTAAAGTTGCAGACACTTTAACTAACAAAGCAAAATAACATATTTATTATTTTACTTAAACCAGTTAGGGTAAATAATGTTATCCCTAACAGGCATTATCCAATTCGTAGGGCATAATCTTGTGGATTTTGTTTTTTCTTTATTAGCACAGAAGAATTTCATTTCCAGTTATGGAGAAAGCTACTAAAACCCCTCCATCTCTTTTCCTTTTTTAAAGAAAAGCTGTAGGGTAAGCAATAGACATGCTTGATTTATATGTATTTAGCCAATCATTTAAAAGTTAACTGTCCTATTGGCTATGTGAGTAAGCTACAATTGTGGCTCAACTTATACATATGCACTGATATCTCTACAGTTCATATTCTTAAGCCATATTTTGTGTCTCTCTTTTTCAGACTTCCCTCACAGAAAGGGAAAAGAAGCAATTATTCTTGCTAGGGGTCGAAATGACTTCTTGCAAAAGACTTTGAAAGTAGGCCACAAGCTGAATGAATTTAGGTTAGGGCTAAATTAGGTCAATAGTAGACAGTCTAAGGTTAAAGTTTTTGGGGTTTGGGGAAGAAACCACAGAGTCAGGTAGAGTATTCCAAACATTGACCACTCTGTTGCTGAAGTTATATTTCCTGCAATCAAGTTTGGTGTGGTTAACCTTGAGTTTGTATCTATTGTGTACTCTTGTATTGTTATGATTGAAGCTGAAGTATTCATTTGCAGGTAGGACATTGCAATGTATGATTTTATATATTGTATTTAGATCAGACCAGAGGCGGCATAGTTCCAGGTTTTCTAGGTCTATAATTTAGGTCTGGTGGTATAAGGTATCCTGCAATGAGTAGAGGAGCAGAGAACTCTTCTTGTGAAATATTTCAGGACATTTTCAATTGTGTTAATATCAGATACATGATATGGGTTCCAGACTGATGAGCTGTACTCAAATATAGGTCTAGCAAAAGTTTTGTATGCTCTAGTTAGTAGTGTGATATTACCAGAGAAGAAGCTACGTAGGATTAGATTAACAATGCTTTTTGGCTATGTGGTTACAGTGGGCTCTAGCACTTAGATCATTAGAGATGAGTACTCCAAGGTCCTTGACAAAGTTTGGATCATCAACCAGGTCTTGACTATTCAGCTTGTATTTTATTTTCTGATTTTTTTTGCCAATATGTAAGACAGTGCATTTATTTGTTGAGATTTGAAGTTGCCATTTGATTGACCATTCTGATAATAGTTGAGGTCTTTTTGAAGGGTAGCAGTATTGTCTGTGGTGTTGAATAGCTTTACATCATCAGCGAAGAGTTGCTCTTAATATAATCACAGAGGTCATTTATGTAGAGAATGAAGGCAGTTGCTCCTAAAACACTGCCTTGGAGGACACCACTGTCGACAGGTACAGAATTTGACAGGACACTCCCAATTTTGACCATTTGTTGTCTGTTTGACAGGAATGCTTCTATCCAGTTATGCAGTTGTCCAGAGATACCATAAGATTTTAGTTTTAGTAGTAGTTTGTCATGTACCACTGAATCAAAGGCTTTACAGAAGTCTATGTAGATTGCGTCTATTGCTTTGCCCTGATCAAGTTGCGTAGTCCATATATTTTTGCAGTGTAAGAGTTGCAGATTACAGGATAGTTTTTTTCTGAAACCAAATTGTTTATTAGAGAGTAGGTTGTTTGTCTCTAAGTGGAGGATGATGGATTGGTTAATAATTGATTCCATGACTTTACAGGTGACGCAGCATAAAGAGATTGATCTGTAATTTTGAACTAGGCTGGGGTCTCCCTTTTTGAAGATGGGGATGACTGTGGCTTGTGACCATAGTTTCTGGCAAGGAGCTGGTCCTGAAAGATTTTTCAAAGATTATGCTTAGAGGTTCTGCTATGGCAGTGGATAGCTTTTTAAAGAAGTAGGCACATATTCCGTCCACCCAATAGATAGGGTTGGTTTTAGATTGTGCAGTGCTTTTTCAGCAATGTCTTCTATAAAATCGATATGTATGAGATCATTGTAGTTGTCTGTGGTTCGACTAGGAAATCCTGGGCTTGATCCATTGCTGTTTACAAATACTGAGCCAAAGAATGTGTTAAATAGGTTTGCTTTGTTGGTGTCATCATTACAGTCTTTGCCATTAGGTCCTTTCAGGGGTGGGATGGACCTTGAGTCTTTTAGTTTGTTGTTTACAAAATTGTAGAAAGCATGGGTGGAATTGGTGCATAGAAGGTTTTCCTCTTGTTTAATGTGATAATTGGTGCATTCAGTTTTTATCTGGTGGCATAGATTTTTGTATCGGCTTTTGAAGTTGGCAACACCAGATTTGTTTTTTTGCCAAAGTGATCTCTTTTTGGACTGAAGCTTTCTTATTGTTATGGGTAATCTGTTTTTCCTGGTTTTGGGAGTTGTTATTAGTACATATAGTTTGATGGCTTTTTTGATTTCTAGTAAGAATATATTGTAATGGTCTTCAACAATATTGCATCCAGTGAATAGAAATTGTCAATCAAGGGAAGAGAGATCGTTGATTATAAGATCATAGTTGCCTTTTTTGAAGTTATAATTGGGGATTTTGTTGTTGTGATGATTTTTGTATGGATGTATGTTGAGACAAAAGTCAATCATGTTGTGGTCACTGTTGGAAAAGGGTTTAATTTGTATTCCATAAATTGAATTCAAACTATTACAGAAGATGAGATCGAGGCAGTTGTTAAGCCTAGTATTGTTGGTTACTAGTTGTTCCAGTCCCAGATTTGTTACAGCATTGTAGAAGGTTGCATGTATGGGTTCAGTTGTACATTTGGGGTCCAGTTAATATGAGGTAGATTGAAGTCACCAAGAAAGATAAAAACATGTGGGCAGGATGTTGCCCATGTTAGTAGTGAATTTAGTTTGTTTGCATGTTCAATGTCATAATCAGGTGCTCTGTAACATGGTAAGAATTGAAATGTGATATTTAAGATTAGTTTATAGATGATGGTCTCAGGAAGAGCAAGCTCCTGGGTAACTTGGATGTTTTTTAGATGTAAGGACTTTTTATAGAAGATAGCAACACCACCTCCTCTATGAATTTCATGATCGGATCAGTAAACATGATAGTCTCTTACTGAGGTAATGGAGTCAGGGAGAGATGCGTTGAGCCATGTTTCACAGACAAATATGATGTCGAATTTAGCCATATTTAGTAAGAGGAGAAATTCAGGTATTTTATTTGCAAAGCTTCTTGCATTGAGTAGCTTACATTTAAGGCTAATTGTAGTTTGAATTGAGGTAGTTGGGGCCATGTTTGTATGCTGTGCACTAGGAAAGTTTTTGAAGAGTTTCTCTCTTTCTTTTACAATTTGTACCAATTAGAATCATCTCAATTTAACGATGGCATTGCTGTTAACATGCAAGCACATTAAATATCACCAAAAGAATATTTGTAGCTCAGGTTTGAACTGTGGAATTTTTGATGCACTCTGAGCTTGATGGTTTTCTTGCAGACATTTCATTTCCTGGTTAAGTAACATACTCAGTGCTCATATCTTGAATGTATTTATGAACAGAATAAAAATATTTTGAAAATTCATTAAAATATTTTAAAATATTATGTAAAAAACAAAAGAAAACAAAACTGAAAAGATTTTTTCTTTTTACACTGTACTTGCCAAATTGATTTGTTCACAAGGACTACAAATCAGTCATACTTTCCTTTTTAGGATACTTTTTGCAAGCAAAAATTAAATGCAAGGTGATCAGGTGATGAAAATGCTTTTCATTTCAAATGAACATATACTGTTTAAATGTTTAAAAATCCCTGGTCATACTTGGACTCGAGATCTCACAGGATTTGAACTTATCTTGGTTTTCTTCATTGTGTAGTATACAACATGCAGAGGCTCAGCTTTAGGTAAAGACTAAAATGTTTAAAATATCCTTTCTACCAGTATAAAAAGACCCAGATTACAGGGGGGAAATAGATAGGAATAGATGTTTACATTATTTAAAAATAGATACAATCACAAATGAAAAACTACATTCGTGTAATTTCTGCCCTGACAAATTGCCATTACAAAATTGTACAGATGATATAGATTTCATTATCTGAACTGTTTTGATCTCTGGCAAATTTTACAAGCAGTATTAACTGCTTTTAATTTGTTATTACTGCTGACTATCAAAAACAATTCATTTGAACAGGACTTTTCAATGCATGGTGTATCTCTTATGTTAGAAAACCTCTTATTCAGTCTGAAAGTTGATCACTCTTTACCCATAGAACAGGGGATAAGAAAAATGAATGGGAGATTCATTTTCCTAATAAGGTGATTCCCCATAAATTTATTCATATAATCTAGTGATGATAAATAGTTTAGTGTGATGTCAAATTTCTCTCACTCCTTGGGTTATATTCCAACAGAAAAACTCTGTAAGGTCCATAAAGAAAGAAGGAACAACTGTTAAAAAACCACTCCCTAAATCTTCCTTTTTTACTTTGCTAATATCATATAATCTCTCTCTCTTTTTCCTTCCCTAGAGCAGATCTTATTTCTTATAATAGGAACAGGCACCAATGCTTTGTTTTATACGATATTTAAAAGGTCTCTGTAAGAAGTAGCAGTCTTTATGAGAGATTTCTTGCTGGAAATATCTTTCTAGGCCTTATAGCCAATTCCTATCATTATACTGTCTCCAAGCTAGGAAGCATTAACAAAGTCATTCTCTTTCATTCTTTATTTCACTGAAATGCTGGTAAAGGGAAGTGGCATATGGCATGTGTGAATACTGACTTAATGTGAAATTTAAGTAAATGTCAGGTCAAGTCAGACTAACAAAAAATCTCTTGGGCTACAAATTAGTAATGAACCAGAATAACAGATGTCCCAGATGCTTAGAACTGTTGATATCTGTGAACTTCTCATTGTATCAAAAGTTGAGCAGAAACTTTGGGCTGGATGGAACATAGTTGAACTTTTCAGTTATCTCCTTAAAATGTTAGAGATAATTAAAGAAGAGAGAAATACATGTTTAAAGATGCTAATGTGACTGCAGTAAACTTGGGAAAAGAAATGTTCTAGTCAGTATAGCATTCAATGGCAAAAATTCTCCATACATAGAAATGGCCTGACATTTGTGGTACCAGGACTTAAAGTCTCATGCCTTCTAAAGCTGTCAAGGAAAGTAATCCTTGAGTTTTGGATTAGATATCATTAATATACTGCTGAGATTTCTAGTTGTACATCTTGATCCCATTCCAATCCCTGTTGCTGAGGTCTTGTCCCAGCATCTGAAGTCTGTGATTATCTGTATGGGAGAAGCAAACTCAAGTTCACTCCTGATAAGGGGTGTCGAGTTTTTGGATAACCTGGGTCTGGTTTCATCTTTCATCTTTGTTGGGGGTCACATTTTAGGACTGATATGCACTTTGGAGGTCTTCATAGAAGCCCAGCTTCTTCCATGGTAGCTATGGCCAATGAGATCTCTACACAAATTCATCTACTGTACCAATTGTCTCCCTGTCTAGACCAAAACGTCCTTAAGACAGCATGCAACTTACAAAGTACCCATCCACACTCCTCAGTGTCCAATTGTGACACTCCCCCATGTCTCCATACTCTTTGCCTCAGACTCCCACTTCTTGTCACTTAACTCTTTTTTTTTTTAACAAGTTTTATTTTCAAAACAAACAATACATAAATAGACATAAACACAAAACATAAAAGCATAAAAAATTTCTTTTCTGAAAGTTGCTTAGTCCCGGGTTAAAACTCTTGATACAGACACAAATTCAAATTCATATTCATTTTACATACCATTTCATATCTTATTAATATTTTCAATTTTCTATATAACTTCTTCTCTCCTTTAAATTTTCTTAATTTTATTTTATTTCATTTATCTCCTCTCAATTCATATCATAATATTTATTATTCTTTGTCTGTTCTATTCCAGCCAACCATTTATTTTTCTTCTTTAAAAAAAAAAAGAAGTATTTCTCCTGTACACTATATGAAGTATGATGCCTTTATCTCTTTCCCCTATATTTATAATACTTAATATAAAACACATAACATACATTGGGATTCCATCTGGTACATTTTAAAATTATACTATATTATCAAAAATAATACAAATCTATTCATTAGTATTGATATTCATTCATATCTTAAACATTTAACTCATTGCTTTTCAATTAAATCACATACTCTTATGGGAGCCCTATTTTCCATAATTATCCCCCCCCCCACATCACATATTATAGCTATATTTCATTAAAATGTTCCTCCTTCTTCTACTTCAAATCTCATTTCACAAAGATTTTGCTAATCATTAATATTAACAATCATTTATATCTTGAACATTTTATCAATTTCAATAAGATATCATACCTTTGTGGGAACACTTATGCTTTCCAAAGATTATTACCCCCCCCCCCCACACATCACAATCTTAAATCATGTTTCATTACATTACTCCCTTTTCTTAACCAAAAATTTCACTAATTTATGTTAAATATTTTATCACATTTTAAGTTACATATTATTTCAAATTTTCTATGATTACTTCTAAATACAAGTATAAGAATGCAGTCTTGTGTACCTTTCTAGAATCCCTTTAACAATAAAATTTATCCATTATCTCTAAAAAACTTTTGCTTCTTAATATCTTGCTCCCCACCATTAGGACTTCTCATCCCTTCCTTTCTCTCTTGCTTCTTCTTCTCCTTGTCCTCTTTAACCCCTTGTCTCTCCACTTCCCTTTTGTTCTGCTTTCCCCTTTTCTGTTGTTTCTTAACACAATGTCCCCTTTTCATCTTATTCTTCTCTTTTTGGGCTGTTTTTCCCGATCTCAAAGACCTTTTTTCCTTTTTCTCTTGCTTTTTCCCTTCTCCAATCAAAGTCACTTGTTCATCAAAGATGGCTCCTTCTTCTTCTTTGTCCCCATCATCCTCATTCTGCTTCACATAAATATAAACCACCATTTCTAAGTATTGAAAAATAGTGCCAAGACCATCTTCCCCTCCTTGTTTTTCTCTTTCATATTTTTGATATATGAGTTTCAATTCATCCATAGATGATGCCATTGTGTAGAGAAAAAGTTTTCCCAAACAACCACCCAGATGATTTAATCAGAAGTAATTTCCAAAGGTTCCAAAATCACCAAACAATCCAAACAGACTGTTTCTTTTAGATACCTTCTTCTTCTTCACTTTCTCTTTCTGGGGTTAAAGTAGTCACAAATCCTTTTCAAATATATTTTTTGGAAGTTTTTAAACTCTTTGCAATTCTAGGCAATCTTCTCCTAATTTTCAAATTTGGCTCTTATTTTTTTCACTCTCCCTTTCCACTCATAGCCAAAAGGTTTTTTCTTTCTTTTTTTTTTCCTGCTGTCACTTTAGGAAGGAGAGTAGAACAAGGAAAAAACTTTTCCTTTTAGAGTATTCGCAGCTTGTAACTCTCATAAGGAACAATATATACTTAGCAGCCTTCCAGGTTCCAAGTCACTTTCTCCCGTCTTGTCCCGATTAGAAGCAGCTTTCACTTTTCTTCTAGCTTTCTCCCTCCTGCACCTGCTTACCTGGCTGCAGCTTTCTTCGTGGCAGCCATTGCTGACCGCCGTTCCTCCGCCTCGGGAAAAGGGGGTTTAGCCGGCTGGGCAGGGGGTTTGCAACACGCCCAAACCCCTTGCCGGATCCCCCCTGTCTTCAGCTGCCTCTACGGGGCAGCGATATCCCCCAAATCCAGATGGATCGGGGGAACCTTGGCGGCGAACGCAACAGGGATCGCGCGGTCGCAAATCCCTGCCGCCGCCAAAAGCTTGCAAACTGGAAGTCGTTGTCACTTAACTCTTTTAACTCCAGTTAGAACTAAAGCTTCTTGGATGAGAAGTGAAACATTTTCAAACAAACAAAAAAAAAAACCACAAGCAAGTCCAGTTACCTTTTGGAAAAAGCACCTTTGGGATATGCAGGGAACCCTGCTAGTGATCAATTGCCTGAAAGCTTTGTCTTCTTATTTGCTCCCAGATGTTTCTGGCTATCTTTTCTTCTGGAGGATTGTCACAGTCAGCAAGAAATCTTCTTCTATATTTCTTGGTTGCATTCCTCAGAGGATGTCATGATGGATGCTTACTTGGATTATCCTGATCAAATTATGGTTACTGTGAATATTGTTTTTACTTTATTATATTGCCTTTCCTTACAATATTCTGAGACAAACCTTTGCTTGCTAGCATTTCTTTTTAGTCAGGGTTTCTTACCTATAGGTTGGTCTGTCATCAGGAAGTTATGGTATCTATACAGGCTTTATTGCTTTTGATGGATTAATTCTGATTTGTCTATGAACTGATCAGTCATTTTCAGGGGGTTGGTGTTTATTTCTGTAGGCCTTATGTTCTTGTTCCTATTATTTTCTTGTCTCTCCCAATTATTCTCCACTGACCTTTCTCTTTCAGGCTATTGTCAGTTTTACTCCGGCTTTGTTTCACCTTATTTCAGATTTTTCACTCATTGTTTCTATTACAGTCATGACAATACAGGTAGTCCTCGACTTACTACAATAGCATTGAAAAAAGTGGCTTATAACCATTTTTCATACCTATGGGTGCTGCAGCATCTTCATGGTCATGCGATCAAAATTTAGATGTTTGGCATTGAGTTCATATTTATTTGCACTGTCCCAGGTCATGTGACCACGCTTTGCCATCTTCTGACAAGCAAAGACAATGGGAAAGCCAGATTCACTTAACAACCATCTTACTAACTTAACAACTGCTATGATTCACTTAAGAACTGTGGTAAGACAGATCATACAAATGGGGCGAAACTCAGTTAACAAATGTTTCACTTAGCAACAGAAATTTGGAGTGCAGTTGTGGTCATAAGTCAAGGTTAACTGATTTAGTTAACCTAAATTTCCACATTATACAGAGCTTCATCTAAATTAATGCAACATATGCTACATCAGGATTGTGCAATACAGTATGCAGAATAGATTAAAAGCTCAACTGTATATCACCTTCAATACAGTTTGTCCTTATATGTGATTTACCTGAATTACAAACCCCTGAGTCAAGAACAGCCATTGGTTGGTAAACACCAACAAATGTTTACCAATTTGAGCTACTTCTATATCTCTTCCAAGGACATTCTTATCTAACCATTCTACTTCAACAATCTGGCCAAGCACAATTATTGCTTGAAATAAAGAATTGTTTCCTGGGCAATGGTGGAATCTCATGAAACAACACCCCAGATGTTAGCCCTTTACATGCTAGCAGAACTGAACTGATCTAAGGATTTCTAATGCATCTGAAACAGAAAGTCTGCATCTCCTCTGTCTTAGAAAGACATAATCTTTTCATGTGACATAATCTCAGTTGTAACATTGTATTTGAAACATGAAGAGGAACAATAAAATTATTTGAATAGAACATTTCACACTTTGGTGTCTTTAACACCATGAAGATGCTACCCAGAACAGAATAAATATGGAGCTAAGATACTATTGTATCAACCACCATATAAACTTGGTGATGATATGCACTGCAAAGTTAAGATCTATATACTACTAAAACACTTGCGTCTGTTTGTTTGTACCTTCAGCTAGGCAAAATTAGAATATATTGGGGAGCAATTATTGAATCTAAGTACTGTATATACTCGAGTATAAGTCTACCCGAATATAAGTCGAGGCACCCAATTTTACCACAAAAAAATGGGAAAACTTATTGACTCGAGTATAAGTCGAGGGTGGGAAATGCAGCAGCTACTGGTAAATTTCAAAAATAAAAATAGATGCCAATAAAAACTTTCACTAGGACAGTTGAGAATAAGTTTGATGTTCACAATTTCCTCTTTGAAAGAGACCAGTAAATAGGGAACAAGAAGATGAAGAAAAAGAAGTGTGTTTTTTCACACTTTTCACACTGAAGTGAACAAAAATGGCATCATAGGAACAAGCTTATTCTCAGCCCAAAGGTTTGTTTCTGATTTCTTCCCTGATTTAAGGGAAATTTGGGAAACGATCTCACTATCATGAAAGGTTTGATTGATTCACTAACCCAAAAGATGATGATGATGACAGTGGTAGGCAGGAGTCACTCTCTCCCTTGCAAGAAAAAACCAAGAGCCGTTCTTATGATATCTCTCTCTCTCTCCCCCCCCTCCTCCCCCTCCTCCCGAGTGGACTGAAAGCAGCTGGAGCTGAGGAAATGAAACTGAGTGGAGCGACCTCCTCTCGCATTGCTTTCTCAGCCTAAAGCTCAGAAAAGCCTCCCCCTCCTCCTCCCCCTCCCCCTCCTCCCGAGTGGACTGAAAGCAGCTGGAGCTGAGGAAATGAAACTGAGTGGAGCAACCTCGGCTGGCGTTGCTTTTTCAGCCTAGAGCTCAGAAAAGCCTCCCCCTCCCATGCTTAAAAGTTGCAAAGGAAACACGGAAGCAGGAAAGCGGCTGCCCAGCTTCGGAACTCCACACCATTTTTTTTTCAGAGGGGAATCTGACTCGAGTATAAGTCGAGGGCGGTTTTTTCAGCACAAAAAATGAGCTGAAAAACTCGACTTATACTCGAGTATATACGGTAACTCAGATGGGCTAGTTTATAGTATTCCAGGCCTGACTCCTATGGGAATGAAATTTGGGGAAGCTGTGTGTTTTGACCTAGACTTCACAAAACCCTTTTATTTAGGCTAATGTGAATTCCTATCATTCACACCCAGCAAAGTCCCGTCAAACAGTCTTTCAAGGGTGAATTACAACCACAGACGTTATCAGGCTTGGAGAGCTGCCAGGCCGATAACTTCCAAGCACAATGCTGTACAAGAAAATACTTGTCAAGGAGTCTCTGAGAGTCATGAACAAATCTTCACACCAATTAAATGAACTAATTGTCTCCTGCAAATTCCACTCCCCTTTCACTCCTCTTTATTCTCTATGAGAGGGCCCATTCACTGTCCACCTGTGCCTTTACTCCCAAGTTGACCCTTGTTCCTTAACTGTTCCCTTTTCCTGGCAGCTCTGTACATGCACACATCGGGAACAGGTTCCAGCTGTTCTTCTGCCCCACTGATCTCCAACTCCAAAGGCAGCTGATAACTGTCAGATGGCCCTGGCCCCATATCTGATTCCGATGCAGAGCACTCATCAGAGCCTTCCACAGACTCCAGGATTGGACCATGTTCCTCCCCAACCTCCTCACTGTCCAGTTCTGCCACCTGCTCCACTGGCTGCTGGCAGGCCACAAAACTGTGGCTGTTTTAGTATCACCACGCTTTCCATTTGCACTTCCCAGAAACCCATAGTTTGCATGGTGCAAGGGAATATAGGAGGGGGCATATCTCCACCTATCTCTTTCCTCCCTCCTTCTTTCCCCCTCCCTCTGACCACTGCTGACTGAGAGACATGAGAAGTCCACAGGTGAGCCTTCTTTCTTCCTGGAGAAAGGGGGCCTTTGAGGACATATTGGAATGGGGGATGGGGGTGCAATTTTCCCTGCAGTTTGGGAGTCCCTTTGTTTCTTTTCTTCCTCCAGTAAAGTGGCAGGCAGTTCCATAGGGCAGCAAAGGAGGTTTCATTGCAGCTCTCCTGAGGGTCATGAGTGGAAGTCTACATTATATGTAGGAAGAAAAATGACCCAACTGATCATGGGTTCTTTGGTAAATAATAATACGGAAGAATGTTTAGATTTTTTTTGGGAGGTACAACTCATGTTTGATAATTCCCTTCCTTTGTAATAATAAAAAGAGTTTTATTATGATCTTTTACTAAAAGTTTGCACTGAGTCCTCCTGTAGTTAAAATTTGTTCGTGCCTCGTTTCCCCTTAAGGTCAGTCTATGCTTTTATTTTAAAGTCTTTTTACTTGGGATGACATGCTTTCAAAAGTAGGGGGGAGGAAGAGAGAGCAAGACTTCCTATTTGAATTTGTTCATTATTCAGCGACATTACTTATCAAGCACATTAACCTATTTAGTACTTTTTTGATTGATCTTGTAATTATGAAAAATTGTTTAAAGTTGTTATACTACCTCCTTATTTGACACAATATGGCACCATTTTGTTAAAATATTGAAAACCAAATAAGACAACTGCAGCTGGTAACATTTCAAAGAAATATCCCCTTTAAGATGAAATCAATCCTGTTTCAAGTTCATTCCCCTGCTTTATGATGGAGGCTCTAGGGGTATATTTTGCTGGGAAAAAATGTCTTTTTGATTTTTGAGAAAGTCTTATGATTAATATGCAGCTGTCATGGCCAGGCAAATCTAGATCTCCTTTCATGTGGCTCTCCTTTCCTGAGGCTGAAGATACTGTCTACCTCTGCTGGAGAAGCACCCATTCATTTGCAACTGGAGCCCTTCCGAACAGGTTATCATCACAAAAGGATTCATCAACTGATATTCATTTGAAACGTGTCACCCAAGCCTTATTTATGTTAGCTGAATCCACCGCATTTGCTTACAAGGTTCAGCATTAATCCTTTAGCAGGGACTTCAGCTCATTTTAAATGCAATGTTATGCCCGGGCAGGAAACCAAATGCAAAGTACATTTTATCTCTTTTATCCTTTGTATTATTGTTATTTCAAACATATCTTTTGAAAACATATTTAACTTGCAGACCATATACAGTTTACTTTCTAGGGGCATACTGCTGAATAAATAAGCATTGGTGGGTGTATGTGGTGTTTACATTTATATACTCTACCGATTTTTCCTATAACTTGGAAACACGTGCTTATACACCCAGGCTGAGAAAAATGGTGAGTTCCCCAAATGGTGAGAATAAGGGCAAAGCTAGATTCAGTACCAGTAGTACAGTTTGGCTTAAAAAGAAAAAAACTAACTGTCAGGGCTCCAATAAATCCACCCCCATTCAAATCAAAAGTCTCTAGCCACTTCTCAGAGAAAATAAAATTGATTTATTAGAAGTGGCCATGTTGGCATTTAGCTGGGTGCAGTTAATACTAAATTACATCATACATTTCCCCCTTGACCCTGGTCTTCCTCCCACCCCCTGGATGTGACTTCTCCAATGGGACACATCCATCTCCAAGAGTCATCCATCATGGTCTCCAATAATTTCTTACGTTGGGACAACTTTGGGCTGCCAGGATGATTATCTAGGCATTTAAGGAATGCCTTGTTTTCCCCCACTCCCTTTTTCTGGCAGCTAAAAAGACCCAAGGAATATCTTTTTAGTTGACACTAACAGTGGGTTATTTTATTTGTTATATAAAGTCATAATCAGTCCTGTTGTGCTTAAGACCCTTGCTATTTTTCCACTGAGTGAGTTTCATGAAGGATGTTTAGGAAGTAATCAGGATATTATTAAAGATTATTTTATTTGAGAGCAGGGGAGGGGTAGGCACTTTTGTATATTGATTATAGAGACTTGGTTATGGAGACTGTGGGCCAGTAATTTTCTCTCAGCTCTAGGAAGGAAGCAAGGGCAAATCACTTCTGAAAAACCTTGCCGAGAAAATTGTAGGGATTTGTCCTAGCAGTTGCCAGGAATCAACACTGACTTTAACACATGTGTATGTGGGCACACACACATATCTATGTATACAAAAATATGTGTATGGAAATGTTTTTGTGTACATATACACACATACACACACACACAAACAAACACACACATCTACTGTATACATACATATACTGTACATCTATACCCACATACCCACACATACGTATAGTATCTATATATGCAAAAACATATGTATATAAATATGTGTATGTCCAGAACAGCATAAGCAGAACAATGTAAACAAAATACACTCAAGCTGACTCACAGTGCCCAGTGAGTCTTTTTCCTTAATATTCTAGGCAATAAGGATTATTCTTTAAACTAAGGTACTTTGTTAAATTAGGTCTAAGTTAGGAACGTGTAATTTTCCAGCAATACTCCCAATTCATCAACTTACCATTGGTGAAAATTCTAGGAATTGTAGTTCAGAAAACATCTGGAGGACACAGATTTCCTCATTTGAACTCAAAGAGTGGGATTCAAATAAATAAATAAATAGGGAAATAGCGGAGAAAAAAAACCCTGATTTTCATGGGTATACAAGAATTTGTAGGTTTACTCTGATGATCAAATGCATGCAGATGTTGGTTCTCATTCATAGGATATGCAATGTTTTCTGACTCTATAGAAGGATACAATCTCTTCATAAAGTCCAAGTTCATAATTGAATTACTACTAGTGAATATGTGATTCTTTTTATATTTCTTATCAAGGGAACTGCCCTGATGTTTTTTTGTTTTTATTTTTGAAAGATGACTTTGAACTGGTCTCTGAAATGCTTATTTAAAATTTTAATTTTTTAAAAAATAAAAACCTATGTTCCTCTAGATACATCTAAATGAAAGATCTCTTGTGCAGATATTATTCTTTCATGAAATTTTAAGGGCAAGGGGATATGATCTTTTCTGTCCTCCATTTCAATTCACTAATGTTTTACTGCTTCTGTCTTCTTTTAATCAAGGTCCATCATAGGGGAAACAATGGCAAAACCTCATTGATTTGATTGGCAATGCTGCCTTTTTCTTTCACATGTTTGTTAAACAAACTCTCTGAATTTTAAGTACAGACTGTTCTGTCCCCTCATTAGCATTCTTGAGATCCCCGCGCTTTGATTGGCCAAAGCGCGGGGCACTCTGATTGGCTAGGCGAGCCGCGCCGATTGGCTCGCTAGGAATCTCCCGCGATTGGTCTATTTGAATCGCGGGAGATTCAAAGCGGTGCCATTGGCCGCGGCCACCGCGGCTAAAGAAATAAAAAGCCGCAAAGTTTCTCCATAGCCCCAGTTCGGTTCCTACTTAATAAAAGAGCTTGATACAAAGTCACTGACTCCTGGCATCATTTCCGAAGACACAACACTGGCGACGAGGATGGGATTCTGATCCTGAACCGAAGCACGTGTCCGATGGAAGCCAGACGAAACTCCACGATGGTGAAAATCGCACCCCCCGCACCCTTCAACCCCGCCAGTGAGGACTGGGAATTGTACTCCGACAGATTCCACATGTTCCTCGAGTGCAGCGACCTGAAGGATGCCACCGGCCCAAAGAAGCGAGCCGTCTTCCTGACCCACTGCGGGACCGAGGTATTTAAGATGGCCAAAGCACTTGCCAAACCCGCCGATGTGACCGCGATGGACTGGGACATCCTCAAGCCAATACTTCAGCGACACTACGCTCCAGAGGTGCCCATCCTCATCCGACGACATGAGTTCTACCATCGGGACCAACGGTCGGGTGAGAGTTTCGGCGACTTCGTCGCCGAACTACTGCGCCTAGGGGGGCTGTGCGAATTCGACAACCTGAATGACGCCCTGTGAGACCGAATTGTGCTCGGCCTGTGGGACCCCATCCTCCAGAGTCGGCTGATGGCCAAGGGCAACATCACCCTTGCAGATACCCTCACCAAAGCCACAGCCGCCGAAGCGACCCGAACATCCGCCGACTGCATGCGCCGACCGAACGCTGGGGACCGCAGCGGGAACAACCACCCTGCAAGGTCGGCCGAGGCCCAACCCGAGACGACCACCCACCAGGGCGACTTCCACTTGGCATCGGGCACTTCCGACGAGGAGGAGGAAATTCACCGACTCCAGGCAGGCCGCGACCCACGGAACCGGCAGGGTCGTAAGTCGAGGACCAACTGTGCCGGTTGCGGAGGCGACCACCCCAGGTCCGAATGCTGGTTTTTCGAGTCAATCTGCCGGCATTGCGACAAGAAGGGACACATCGCCCGCGTCTCCCGTCTCAAAAAGAACCACAGCCTGCCACGATGGGACCAGAGCGAATGGAGGCGAGAGAGCACACCACCCCAGACCAGAGATCGCCCCTCTGACAACAGATGGGACCGGAACAGACGACCCCTACGAGGCAGCGAGACCCGGCGAAGAGAGGAGACCCATCAGACGGTCACCATCGGCCACGCCACAACCAGGTCCTACCTCTCCATGAGAGCATGGCAAGAAATAAAACGCTTGGTGCCTACCATCCAAAGAAAAGGCCTAGACAACCAGAGACTAATCGTAAAAGACTACCAGGGAAACCGCATCCCTGTAGTCAGAACTGGACAGTTCAACGTAACATACAAAGGGCGCACCGAAAGGCTTCCCCTGACCATTGTCGATCGCGACCGCCCAAGCCTACTGGGACTGCAATGGTTCGCCCCGCTCGGCATCGCAGTCACGGGAATTGACCACATCACCAACGACAGCTGGGAGCAACAACTAGCCCGGAAATTCCAAGAGGTCTTCGACGGAAACCTAGGCAAGTACCGAGGGCCCCTTATATCATTCAGCCTAGACCCAAACGTCCCCCCAAAATGCCTGAAACCAAGGCGGGTGCCATTCGCGCTTAAACCCAAGATAGACAAGCAAATTGACAAGCTCGTCAAGCAAGGGGTCCTACAACCAATAGATCACGCCCGGTGGGAGACCCCCATAGTCACCCCGATCAAGCCCGATGGGTCGGTGAGAATCTATGGGGACTATAAGGCCACCCTAAATGGCGCCTTGCAACAAAGCGCTTACCCCGTCCCAGTAGTGCAACACCTACTGCATTCACTGGGAGGGGGCAAGGTTTTCGCCAAACTCAACCTCGCCCAGGCATACCAACAGTTGCCAGTCGACGAGCAAACGGCAGAAGCGCAAACCATAGTCACCCACCTTTAAATGCAACCGACTCCAATTCGGAGTCAGCATGGTGCCTGGAATATTCCAAAGCCTAATGGAAAGGCTATTACAAGGCATCAAGGGGGTGGTACCTTACTTTGACGATGTCTTAGTGTCGGCAAGCAACCAAGCCGAACTAGAGGGTCGCCTAAGGGAGGTCCTAACCAAATTCAAAGAGACCGGGCTCAAGGTAAAGAGGGAGAAATGCCAATTATACACGGAACGGGTTGAATTCCTAGGATATCTCCTAGACTGTCACGGCATTCACCCCACAAACCAAAAATCAAAGCCATCAAAGAAGCCCCCACACCCAAATCGAAGACGGAGCTGCAGGCATTCCTGGGGCTACTTAACTTTTATAATGTCTTCCTGCCCCAAAAGGCGACGGCGGTGGAGCCTTTGCATAGGCTCTTGGACAAGGCGGCGACCTGGACTTGGGGGAAACGTGAGCAAGCCGCCTTCCAGAGAACAAAGGACCTCCTCACTTCGGATGCCGTCCTTATACAGTACAACGAGACCCTACCTCTGGCCGTCACATGCGATGCATCACCCTTCGGCATCGGCGCTGTCCTCAGCCATACTCTCCCTGATGGAAAAGAAGCACCCATCGCGTTCTTTTCAAGGACCCTCACCAAACCGGAGCGGAACTACAGCCAGCTGGACAAAGAGGCTCTGGCTATCGTCGCCGCAGTAAAAAGATTCCACGAGTATCTCTACGGCCGGACATTTACCATCATAACCGACCACAAACCACTGCTGGGAATCCTTGCAGGGAACCGGGCCACCCCGAACATTCTGTCTCCCCGAATGACAAGGTGGTCCGAGTTCCTGGCGGCCTACAATTACGGACTCACACACAGACCGGGTAAGACGATCTCCCATGCGGACGCCTTAAGCCGCTCGCCGTTACCGGAACCTGACACTGACCCAGCACCCACAACGACCACCCTCAGTATAGAGACTCTACCCAACCTACCCATAACCGCGTCAGACATTGCCCGAGAAACTAATAAAGACAAACGTCTGGCGTGGGTGTTGCATTGGGTAGAGAAAGGGTGACCGGAAAGGGACAACGACGAGTCCGTCAAGACATTCCGGAACCGGAAAATGGAACTCTCGTTACTAAAAGGTTGCATACTATGGGGGGATAGGGTGGTCATTCCAGAAAAACTACAAGGGAAGGTTCTGGAACTGTTACATGAGGGGCACCCGGGCATCGTTAGGACTAAATCCCTGGCCAGAAGTTACGCTTGGTGGCCAGGGATGGACAAACAAATTGAGACTTGGGTAGCAAGGTGCCAACGATGCCAGGAAACTAGGCCAAGCCCACCCACAGCACCCGTCCTAGAGTGGGAAACCCCAAGGGGACCTTGGTCTAGGATCCACATAGATTTCGCCGGGCCCACAAAAGGACACACCTTCCTGATAACAGTAGACACTTACTCCAACTGGCTGGAGGTAAGCAACATGAGAACAACAACCACGGAGGCCATGACCAAAGAACTCGGCAAACTTTTTGCAACACATGGCATCCCAGACGTCGTCGTTTCCGACAATGGGCCCCAATTCACCTCGCTAGAATTCGAAAAATTCCTAGCGGAAAGGGGCATCCGACACGCGCTGACAGCACCCGCGCATCCGGTGGCGAACGGTAGGGCGGAACGGATGGTGCAATTCACAAAGAAAACCATCCGGAAAATAGACCACGGGGAGATCCAGGACAAAATAAATAAATTACTCTTCACCCAACACATAACCCCAAATACCACAATGAATAAAAGCCCAGCCGAACTGTTAATGGGGAGGAAAATAAGGTCCCCACTCGACAGATTACACCCCACGTATAACCCAGAGAAACCCCCAGACTCAACCAGCAAACACCGAACCTTCGCACCAGGCGACCCCGTGTACGTGAAAAACCTAACGGGAGACCCGTTATGGGTACCGGCCGTCATCACACAAATAACAGGCCCACACTCGTACCGGCTACAAACAATAGATGGACGAGCATGGAAACGCCACATCGACCAGTTAAGATCGAGGATGACCACCCAAGAGACCACCGACGCGCAAACAGGCAAAACCAACCCCCACAACACAAACCAAGAGGGAAGGGAATACCCAGGGGACCAAAACCAAGGAAGAATAAACCAACCATACTTATTGGAAAGCAGCCAGCATGAAACCTTGCCAGAAAGAGACAGCCAGGCCAGCTCAACCAACCCGGGAAGACCGAGCAGGAGCGATGAAACCCGCAGCTCAACCAACCCGGGAAGCCCAGGAGGGAGCTACAGAGAGCGGCCCAGCCCGACCGACCAGCCGGTTCCCATGACAGAATCCAGAGAAGCAGAGACCCCGACCGAACCGGCCGGGATCCAACCTACGACTGAGCTGCGCAGGTCCAGTAGGCTAAAACGGAGCCCCGCCTACCTAGGGGACTACGCAACGTAAGGACTAAACCAAGAGGGGAGGGGTGTTCTGTCCCCTCATTAGCATTCTTGAGATCCCCACGCTTTGATTGGCCAAAGCGCGGGGCACTCTGATTGGCGAGCCGCGCCGATTGGCTCGCTAGGAATCTCCCGCGATTGGTCTATTTGAATCGCGGGAGATTCAAAGCGGTGCCATTGGCCGCGGCCGCTGCGGCTAAAGAAATAAAAAGCCGCAAAGTTTCTCGATAACTCCAGTTCGGTTCCTACTTAATAAAAGAGCTTGATACAAAGTCACTGACTCCTGGCATCATTTCCGAAGACACAACACAGACAGAGGTTGTTCCGGCTGGTATCTTACTCTGACATTGGAGAGGGATTCCCAATTTTATTTTCCATTCTAGGTAGTCAACAATCTCCTTTTAAAAAGTTGGGGCAAATATTATTTCTAAGGTATTATAAATTATGGTTTGTTTGTTTTAGAAGACTGGAGTCAAGTCTCAGCTTACTTTATTTAAATAAAAGAAATAAAGGCTGGGATTCATACCTTGAATTGTTGGCCATACTACATTCCTCAAAGGTGTGAAAATTAATATTTAAATATTAATTGAATGCATTTATATTATAATATACATACAATATAAATATGTTAATAGCAAACTTCACAGAGAGGAAGTATGGAGGATTGCTGCAATGCAGAGTAATGTGTTCTGTCCAAGGCTAGGTTAGTCAGACTTGGGAATAGGCCAAAATTACCTGGCAGCCAATGACAATGAGCCTCTAAAACATCTCTGCCCTTTCAAAAAGATATGCAAAAGGTTGTCCATTCAGTTGTCTTGTATAAATAAAACAAGACACAGGAATTAGTGACTCTAACTATGCAAAGAAGAGAGTCAGACTAACTGAGACAAAGAAAGGCATAAATTCTCAAGCACTCATTATAAATTGAGAGGAAACCACAGAAATATTGATAATTGGTAAATTTGTATCCCCGTTTACCTTGCATATCAGGTATTCTTAGGATTGGAGTCATTCTTACACACAGCTAACTGGACTGGGTTATTATGAAGGAAAACAAATAGATGCTTATAATTTATTATTAAACATAATGTTGCCCCTGTATAGGTGCACCATAGCAGGGCAACATGTTTTGAAAAAGTCATCACAAATAAACTTGTTCTCCAACTGAGTTGTGAATCAGTCTCAGATGAGATGAAGCTTAAAGAAGTTTGTATCAGTAATAAAAAATGAATTGCTATCTGGTGGGCAATCTATATTTTCTAGCAACATCTGAGCCAGTTCCATTAAAAGTCCAAATACTAGAGGTATGCATAATTGGAAAATCTGAATTTCTGCACTATAAAGTGATTTCCAAAGTGTGTTTTCATCCAGATGGGCATATTATTCTAATATATCTACACTGCTTGAATGAGTGATATTATTTGAATTTAACTGGATAAGATATATAAATAATTAAAACTGAATAGGAAAGTAGCATTAGGACACTTGAGTTCCTGATACCTCTGAGTACAAAGCAGTGGGAACAGGAGTGACTCCTGACTTCCTATTGGCTTCTCCATTGAGTTTCCTTGTGGGAAGCTGGCAGGAAATGTCAGAAATCTTCCTCCCTCACTTCCTCCCTTCTTCTTTTCAAGCAGGAAAATAAATGGCTGCTGCTAGATTGGGTTCGGGAGGGAGCAAGATTGGCTTTGAAACTGTCATGTGACCTCAGCAGCAACCCAGCAGTGAAGCAGCTACAACTTTGCCAAGTTTTATTCCCTTTTGAGTCATGGATTCTGGATTTGGGACAAAATCTATAAGTTAGCCCATACCTTGATCCCAAAAATATTGCTTTATGATACAATTGGAACCAGTGGACAGACCATCTTTTGGCTTACTGTATATATTTAGATCATATATTTTAGGGACATATTTTAAAGTAGCTACTTATGGTGCCATTTGCTGAAAAGTATTTCCTCTGTTGCCAAATGGCATGTACCATTAGTCATTACTATAGGCAGAAAGAGCTTTGTCGTGTCCTCAAAAATGATGCCAGCAACCGGCACAGTTGGTCCTCGACTTACGACCCCACCGGTTCCGTGGGTCGAGGCCTGTCTGGAGGCGATGAATTTCCTCCTCGTCATCGAAAGTGCCCGATGCCGAGTGGAAATCGCCCTGGTGGGTGGTCGTCTCGGGTTGGACCTCGGCCGACCTTGCAGGGTTGTTGTTCCCGCTGCGGTCCCCAGTGTTCGGTTGGCGCATGTGGTCGGCGGATGTTCGGGTTGCTTTGGCGGCTGCGGCTGCGGTGAGGATGTCTGCTAGGCTGATGTTGCCCTTGGCCATCAGCCGGCTCTGGAGGATGGGGTCCCACAAGCCGAGCACGATTCTGTCTCGCAGGGCATCGTTCAGGTTGTCGAATTCGCACAGCCCCCCTAGGCGCCGTAGTTTGGCAATGAAGTCGCTGAAACTCTCACCCGACCGTTGGTCCCGACGGTAGAATTCGTTGCGTCGGATCAGGATGGGTACCTCTGGAGCGTAGTGCCGCTGAAGTATTGGCTCGAGGACGTCCCAGTCCATCGCGGTCACATCGGCGGGTTTGGCAAGCGCCTTGGCCATCTTGAATACCTCGGTCCCGCAGTGGGTCAGGAAGATGGCGCACTTCATGGGGCCGGTGGCATTCTTCAGATCGCTGCACTCGAGGAACATGCGGAATCGGTCGGAGTACGATTCCCAGTCCTCGGTAGCGGGGTTGAAGGGTGCGGGGGGTGCGATTTTCGCCATCGTGGAGATTCGTCTGGCTTCCGTCGGACACGTGGTTCGGTTCAGGGTCTGAATCCCATCCTCGTCGCCAGTGTCGTGTCCTCGAAAATGATGCCAGGAGTCGGTGACTTCAAATCATGCTCCTTTATTAATGTAGGAACCGAACTGGCACTTTGCAAAAGGTTTGCGGCTTTTATTCCTTTAGCCGCGGTGGCTGCGGCCAATGGCACCGCTTTGAATCTCCCGCGATTCGAATAGACCAATCACGGGAGATTCTTAGCGAGCCAATCGGCGCGGCTCACCTGACCAATCAGAGTGCCCCGCGCTTTGGCCAATCAAAGCACGGGGATCTCAAGAATGCTAATGAGGGGACAGAACAAGCTTGGCCTGTATGGATTTAAGTCATGGCTTTTATCATTACTTTGGTCTCATTCTTTGCTCTTTTTCTGATATGGAGAATATCCCTGAAAACAAATAAGGATAATTTCTTTAAATATATTAAACATAATATATTTTCATAGAAAAGAGTATTTATTGTTACTGCCAGTAATGGTATTTATTTATTTGTAGAGTGCCCATCTTACCCAAATGATTCAATGAGTCAAAAGATTTGGCTCAGCCCAGCTAATCACCTAAAAGTCATAATTTGTCATCTATTTGTCCATGCTGCATATATTAACAATCATATAGTCAGCATTGCCATTTATAAATGTTATCCTTGGCTATGGTTCAGGGCTGTCAACTTTTTGTAATGTAATGTGTGAAATTTGATCTCTGACATGTGTGGCTGGATGAGGTACTAATCACATGCAAGTAATGTTTATAATGTTCTGCATTAATACATATTATGAGTTTGTCATGCTGCTTATTAAGACAGAAGGAATTATAATTACTGTACTGTTATCAAGGAGTTAAAGAGATTCCTGGGGGTTTCAAAGAGCATGTTCCAGAAATATCAAGCACATTGTTCTCCAATATTCCTTTGAAAAGATTGCACTTCCTTATAGCTCTAAACAATGTACAATGTAAAATCATTCCCATTTATTTCATACAATAGATAACTATGTCATTTAATTAATTTAAACTAAAGAGGAATGATCAGCATTCACTAACCACCTTTCCTTTGGGGATGGGCCTGAAAGATCCTTGTTTTATTCAACAAGCAGAGAAAGAAAAACACTTAGTAAGATACCACTTGCCTGGGGAGAAAAATATTTCAGTTTGCAAAAGTTGTTAGTGTGCCACAGTACTTAAAGATATGAAGGAAGAGGAGGTTCAAAGCCAGAGCCATAATAATTAGAGTGTTGAACTAAAATTACAAGAAAGCAACGTGGCCATTGCTAAGAATTCTGGAAGTTGAAGACCACAAATTTGGACAGTGCTATGTCCAGATTTGTGGACTTCAGCTTCCAGAATTTTTAGCAATGGCTTTCTTAGTTCAACTCTCTAATTACTATGCCAGTTTGGCTTTGGTGAAAATTTATTAGAGAATCTGGATTCTAATTCTTTAGGTAACCTTTAGCCAAGGACCAATTTTCATTCTAACTTAGCATTCTAACTTGTACCCTTTGTACAAGATTCCAGCCATATTTTTTTTAACATTTCAATTTTTATTCAAACTAATGCAATGCTACTAAAGGATGTCTTGAATCTTATCTTTGCTCTAGCAGTTGTACATTTTATGGAGCTTGCTTCAGGTTTCTGTATTATATAAAAACAGCATATATGGAAGTATATACAACTTGGAGTCGTGTCAGGATTGAACTCCAAGCTGTGGGAAGAGTTTGTCTGCAATATTGCATTCTAACCACTGTGCCACCAGGGGCAATGAACTGCTGAAACCACCCAGTTTTAATACACCACTTTTTAGTGGTTCATGAAAATAGTACACAACTTCAGCAGTTCATCAATCCCAGCAAGGATTTTTAACCTAGACAGCTGCTAGGTTAAGAATGAATTCTGTTCCTAAGTCTGTCTTTAATTTGAATTTGTATATAAAGTCAGAACTTACATACTACTTACAAATCAGGATGCCTATTACTAAAAATCCTTGCTGGGATTGATGAACTGCTGAAGTTGTGTACTGTTTTCATGAACCACTAAAAAGTGGTGTATTAAAACTGAGTGGCTTTAGCAGTTCATTGCCCCTGATGGCAAAGTGGTTAGAATGCAATATTGCAGACAAACTCTTTCCACAGCTCAGAGTTCAATCCTGACATGACTCCAAGTTGACTCAGCCTTCCATCCTTCCAAGGTCAGTAAAATGAGGACCAAAATTGTTGGGGGCTGACATCGTAAACTACCAATATAGTGCTGTTTAATCCTATGGGGCACTATATACAGTAAGTTTAATTGCTATTGCTGTTGAGAAAGGATAATGCAGTCCACCATTTTTAGCAAGAGACAGTAAAGTATGAATTGCCCATAATTTGAACATTCGTAACCTGGGCATATTCTGTAATTGAATGAGAAAATGTCTAAATACTGAAGATATTATTTACTGGGTATAGATGTGGATGTAGCGATATAGATGAAAGAGACAGAGAAAAATGGAGATATTTGTTTCCATGTACCTATCAAGAGATTTTATTTCCCTTTATCCTGCTAGTACTGAATAGACCATATTTCCCATCTGCATTTCAATAGGGTAAAAAATGAGAAATTCCTGAGTATGTATTGTATTTCTCTGAACACATGTTTAAGTTTGAAAATCTATTGCAAAGAAATTATATTTAAGTGAAGGACTCTGGAGAACTCTGCATTATAAAAAACATGCAGCCTCACGGAAACATTATTCCTCCTATACGACAAGCAACCCAATGTATTGCAATGTTTAAATAAATCCATATTATACTGAATTATAAACTAAACCAACACACTGGAGTTTCTATAATCTATTAAAGTATAAAACAATAACAATGAAGATTAGCATTTATCAAATTAGATAAATAAAGGTGTTTACCTGATCAGGTTTAATATGTGTGTGAATCCAATTCCCACTGAAGAGGATCCCACTTCCTCTGGGATAACTGGTTCCACTGAAAAATTATCTTCTGTTAAGATTCCCCCCCTCCAAAAAAAAACAAAACATTCAGTTACTTTAAACCATTATCCTATATCCTACATACTAGAATGAAAGAGAGTAGAATGTGACCTTATGCTTGTGACATTCTTTCAGGTTTTTAAAGAATGCTCTAATATCCCTCCGAATCTTCTCATCTGAAGACTAAACATGCCCAGCATCTTCCATCTTTCTTCCTGGGACTTAATTTCTAGTGCTTTGATCAAAGGCTTTTGAATGGTTCACTCTCTCTGAATTCTTCATAAACTGTGGTACTCGGAACTGAGCTCATCATAGGGTTTAGCCAATAGAAATTAATGTCAGTCTATTAGCTCTATGATTTGGAATTTATATTTCTGTCATGAAAACCTATAATTATATTTGTATTTTTATAAGCCACACTAGACTGCTGACTCACCTTCGGTTTGCAATTAGCTACTATTCCAAGATATTTTTTACAAGTGCTATTGTCAAAGCAAGTGTCCCCTAACTTATAACCATGCATTTAATTTGTGTTTTCTAAATGCATAACTTTGCATTCATATCAGTTAAATTATATTCCTACAGCAAATTATAATTCTGTCTTCTAGAATGTTAGAAGATAGATGTTCCTACCACGTTCATCGTATTTAAACTACTTTGGATATCAATTTCTTCTAACGGCTAATAAATAGAAAACATTTTGCTTGTTAGAAAACTGCAAATTGTAACAAATTCAAATTCTAGGGTGTTCTGTCTTCTAAGCTTGGATCAAGGAATGGATCTGCCACAAACAGTATATTTCTTTTTCTCTACAGATACATAAATATTTTAGTCAATAAGAACAAATCAATCACGCAATTGTATTTTTTAAAAACGAAAAACAAAACAAAACCCTAGAACAATGCACAATTATATACAGTACTGGAACAAGCCAAAAGATAAAATTATAATTCTGAATAACACATTCCTTTTTGCAATATAATAACACAAATATGCAAATTCATTGAAACACAACAGTGTTCCTAATTGGATAATATGAATGGTGGGAACTGAAGCAAGTGTTTCCATAATTCACCCAAATGATCTGAAATTGCGGTGGGTTTTTTTTTAATTTTTTCTTTCTTTTTCCTTTTTTTCCTTTTTGAGTGGATTAAATACAAAAATGAGAGCAGGAGTCCTTTGAGAGGCAAATCATTCCATCCCCACATTTCCAATCACCCCCCACCCCAAAACAGGAATCTTAGACCTCAAGGGAGAAAATTGGAATAAGCATTTTATTCCCGGTATCCTGTTCTGATTTCTGTGCTTAAAATCTTCAAGAACAGAAAAAATCAGATCAAAATATTTCAATCTCACTTCTTCCAAGTAATGTCATAATGTTAGCAGGTGGCTTCTTATAGCTCTCTGAAAGGCTTGGAGCTGTAATTTTGGCCCCAAATCCCTCAGATGCAGGTTAACAATTATTGAAAATTATGACAGTCCCCCCCCCCCCCCCCCAATTAAGTACTTTATCCTGTCTGGCTCAAGGTTGACTTAGTCTTCCATCCTTACAAGTCTAAATGCTATTGCTACAACCTGGTTCTGGAGTTCCACTACCCTGTAGTCACATGACCACAATTTGGGCACTTGGTAATTGACTCACATTTACAGTGACCATGATTTACATTTTTTTGTCAGTTTCTGCCCTTTTCAGCCATAGAAATACATTGATTTGCTTAACTGTGTTTGCTTAGTATAAAATTAGTTCTAGTTATGTGGGTGCCTCGATTTATAACTGTGATGACTTATAATTCCAGATTATAATTCCAGATTCCATTACAATTGTAAGTCAAGGATTTACCTTTGTTATCTTTATCTGGTTCTTTTAAAAAAAAAAAAATGGTGACACTTGGCTATTTCTTTAAGATTTCTTTCTTCTGTAAAAGAAGGATGCCATTCTGACTTGGTTTTCTCCAACAACATTTGAGTTTTGATGAAAGCTATCTGGCTTTCTCAAAAGGTTTAACACACAAGTACTTCTTTTTCATTGTATACAGATTTATTAGTATAAAAGCAATATATTCACTTTATCCACTTGTGTTATGTCCTGAATTTGCATACTCGAAATCCCCGCGCCTTGATTGGCTAAGGCGCGGGGATTTCTGATTGGCCAGGCGAGCCGCGCTGATTGGCCCGATTGGAGTCTCCCGCGATTGGTTCAAACCAAGAGCGGGAGACTTGAATCGCTGCCATTGGCTGCGGCCGCCGCAGCGAAAAGTATAAAAGCCGCGGGCTTTTTGCTTTTCGCCGGTTCGGTTCCCCATTGTAAATAAAGAGCTTTGAATGAAAGTCACCGACTCTGAGCATCTTTTTGCGGACACGACACTGGCGACGAGGGTGGGATCTCGCCCCTGAACCGAACCCCGTGTCCACCAAAGAACCAGCGCCAGCGCAGAGATGGCGAAGATTGCACCGCCCGCCCCCTTCAACCCCGCCGCCGAGGACTGGGAATCGTACTTGGATCGGTTCCGTATGTACCTGGAATGCGCCGGAATGAAGGACGCCCCGGGCCCACTAAAACGCGCCGTCTTCCTTACTCACTGCGGACCAGAGGTCTTCCAGATGGCCAAAGCATTGGCCAAGCCGGCAGACGCAACCGCCATGGACTGGGACGTCCTCGAACCTATTCTGCGGCGCCATTACGCCCCCGAAGTCCCCATCCTGATACGGCGCAACGAGTTCTACCGCCGAAACCAGAAACCAGACGAAAAATTGAGCGACTTCGTCGCAGAGCTACGGCGCCTAGGAGGACTCTGCGAGTTTGAAGGTCTGAACAGTCTCATAAGAGACCGCTTCGTACTTGGCTTATGGGATCCTACACTCCAGAGCCGACTTATGGCCAAGGGCGACATCAGCCTAGCCGATGCCCTTACCGCAGCCGCAGCCGCAGCCGCGGAAGCAACCCGCACGTCAGCGGACAACATGCGAAGATCTGACGCGAAGGGCGGAAACAACAACCCGGCAAGGTCGACCGACACAAGAAACGAAGCAACCGCACACTATGGAGAATACCAGTCAACCTCCAGCACGTCGGAAGACGAGGAGGACATACATCACGTGCAGACGGGACGCGGCGACCAACGAAGTCGAAAAGGTCGTAGGTCGAGGACCAACTGCGCCGGGTGCGGCGGCGACCACCCCAGGTCAGAATGCCGATTCTTTGACTCTATCTGTAGGCATTGTGAACGACGGGGTCACATCGCCCGAGTTTGCCGCCAAAAGAAGACCCGCAGCCCGCCCAAATGGGAACAACACGACAGAAGGAGAGAAAGTTCCCCGCCCAGAGCCAGAGAGCGCCAACCAGACGGTCGATGGGACCGTACTCAACGATCTCAAAGAGGCGGCGACGGTCGGCGAAAGGAAGAGACCCACCAGACGGTGACCATCGGCCACGCCATCTCCGACGGCGCCAGAAAGGTACACGTAGAAGTCCATATTGAAGGCCAGCCATGCAAAATGGAAGTGGACTCCGGGTTCTACCTTTCCATGATTGCATGGCGCGAAATCAAAAGACTAGTGCCTACACTAAAAAAAAGAAACGTAAATGCCCAAAAGATCATCATAAAAGACTACCAAGGGAATCGCGTCCCGGTAGTGGGCACCAAGAACTTTAATATAACTTACAAAGGCCACACCGAACAGCTGCCACTCACTATCGTCGATCGCAACCGCCCAAGCCTACTGGGCTTACAATGGTTCGCCCCGCTTAACATCGCGCTGACAGGTGTCAACCACGTCACCATCGAAGCTTGGGAACAGCGGCTAGCCCAGGAGTTCCAGGAGGTCTTTGATGGAGGCTTGGGCAAGTACCAGGGGCCCCTTATCTCGTTTGACCTAGACCCAAGGGTTCCCCCTAAGCGGCTTAAACCTAGAAGGGTACCATTCGCCTTAAAGCCTAAAATTGACGAGCAGATCGACAAGCTCGTCAAACAAGGGGTATTGCAACCGATAGACCATGCCAGATGGGAGACCCCTATAGTGACCCCAGTAAAGCCAGAAGGGTCCGTGAGAATTTGCGGGGACTATAAGGCCACCCTAAATGGCGCGTTGCAACAAAGTGCCTACCCAGTCCCAATAGTGCAACATTTACTGCACTCACTGGGAGGGGGCAAAGTCTTTGCCAAGCTCGACCTCGCCCAGGCATATCAGCAGCTACCTGTGGACGAGAAAACGGCGGAAGCCCAAACAATTGTGACTCATCGGGGGGCCTTCAAGTGTAACCGACTCCAATTTGGAGTCAGCGTGGCACCAGGCATCTTTCAGAGCCTGATGGAACGTTTGCTACAGGGCATTAAGGGGGTGGTGCCCTATTTCGATGACGTATTAGTGGCGGCGCCAAATGAAGCCGAATTGGAAAACCGACTCAGACAAGTCTTAACAAAATTTAAAGAAACAGGACTTAAAGTCAAACGAGAAAAATGCCAACTATGTACAAAGCAAGTAGAGTTTTTGGACTATCTCCTAGACCGGCATGGCATTCACCCTACGACTAAAAAAGTGAAGGCCATCAAGGAAGCCCCCACCCCAAAGTCTAAAACGGAACTACAAGCGTTCCTAGGCTTGCTAAATTTTTATAATGTTTTCCTACCTCAAAAGGCAACGGCGGCGGAACCTTTACATAGACTCCTGGACAAGAAGGCAGCCTGGACTTGGGGGAGACGAGAGCAAGCCGCCTTTCAAAAAACCAAAGACCTCCTCACCTCCGACGCCGTCCTGATGCAATTCAGCGAAACCTTGCCCTTAGCTGTCACTTGCGACGCATCACCTTTCGGCGTCGGCGCTGTCCTCAGCCACACCCTCCCCGACCAGAGAGAAGCACCCATCGCTTTTTTCTCCAGGACTCTGACTAAACCGGAACGGAACTATAGCCAGCTGGACAAAGAAGCTTTGGCTATAGTTGCCGCCGTTAAGCGTTTCCACGAATACCTGTACGGCCGCCCGTTCACCATCGTGACGGATCATAAGCCATTGCTGGGCATCCTCGCTGGAAACCGAGCCACGCCGAACATCTTGTCACCCCGGATGACAAGATGGTCCGAATTCCTGGCAGCCTACAGTTAGGAACTGCTACACAAGCCAGGTAAGAAAATTTCGCACGCGGACGCTTTAAGCCGCTCGCCTTTACCTGACTCTGAACCTGACCCAGCACCAACAACAAACACCCTAAGTATCGAGAGCTTACCTATTACCGCATCAGACATTGCCAGAGAAACCGTTAAGGACAGGCGTCTGGCGCGAATCTTACACTGGTTAGAAAAAGGCTGGCCGGAGAAAGACAATGACGAGACTTTTAAAACATTCCGACAGCACCAGACTGAACTCTCACTACTGAGAGGATGTATTCTGTGGGGTGACAGGGTGGTAATCCCGGACAGATTGCAAGAGAGGGTCTTAGAGATGCTACATGAGGGTCATCCTGGCATCGTCAGGACTAAAGCCCTGGCCAGGAGTTACGCTTGGTGGCCAGGGATGGACAAGCAAATTGAGGCATGGGTCGCCAAATGCCACCGGTGCCAGGAGACCAGATCCAGCCCACCCGCAGCACCTATCCGGGACTGGGAGACACCACGGGGGCCCTGGTCCAGAATTCATTTAGACTTTGCTGGTCCCACAAATGGGCATACTTTTCTAATCACAGTTGACGCTTACTCCAATTGGTTGGAGGTAAGCGACATGAAATCCACTACCACAGAGGCCGTCGTTAAAGAACTGAGTAAACTGTTTTCCACACACGGCCTCCCAGACGTCGTCGTCTCAGACAACGGGCCCCAGTTCACTTCCATCGATTTCGAACGGTTCCTGGCGGAGAGGGGTATCCGCCACGCATTAACAGCACCGGCGCATCCGGCGGCGAACGGTAGGGCGGAACGGATGGTTCAGTTTACGAAAAAGACCCTCCGGAAAATGGACCACGGGGAGATCAGCGACAAAATCAACAAACTCCTCTTCATACAGCACATCACTCCCAATACCACAACTAACAAGAGCCCTGCAGAACTTCTAATGGGCAGAAAGCTGAGGTCCCCACTCGACAGGTTACACCCGACCTATAACCCGGAGCGGCCCCCAGACTCCAGTTCCAGGTACCGGACATTTGACCCAGGTGACTTAGTCTACGCAAAGAACATGACGGGGGACCCCCTATGGATCCCAGCCGTCATAACTCAGGTCACTGGTCCACGGTCGTACCGGCTCCAAACCATCGATGGGCGAGCCTGGAAGCGACACATAGACCAGCTCAGGTCACGAACAGCGACTGACCTCAACCCCCAAGACACGAACCAAGGGGGGAGGGAATACCCGGATAGACAATCGCAGGAAAAAATAAACCAAAAATACTCACCGGAACACAGCCATCGCGAGTCCCCTCCGGAGAAGAACCACCTGGCCAGCTCTACCAACTCGGAGAAGCCAAGTGGGAGCGGCGAAATCCGCAGCTCAACCGACCCGGTAGGCCCAGGCGGGAGCCACGGCGAAAGAACCGGCCCGATCATCCAGCCGGTTCGCACAGAGGCAGGAGCAGCCAAAAAGATGACCGCTCCGGCCGAGTTACAGCATGCAAGTGAGTTGCGCAGGTCAACTAGGACTCGACGGAGCCCCGCCTACCTGCGTGACTACACCACGTGATGGACCATACCAAAAGGGAGGGGTGTTATGTCCTGAATTTGCATACTCGAAATCCCCGCGCCTTGATTGGCTAAGGCGCGGGGATTTCTGATTGGCCAGGCGAGCCGCGCTGATTGGCCCGATTGGAGTCTCCCGCGATTGGTTCAAACCAAGAGCGGGAGACTTGAATCGCTGCCATTGGCCGCAGCCGCCGCAGCGAAAAGTATAAAAGCCGCGGGCTTTTTGCTTTTCGCCGGTTCGGTTCCCCATTGTAAATAAAGAGCTTTGAATGAAAGTCACCGACTCTGAGCATCTTTTTGCGGACACGACAACTTGATTTTATTTTCCTTAGCTAGGAGAAAGAAGCAAAGTTTTTACCTTCTTTCCAAAATGGCTGCCACCCCTTCAAAAGGATTTTCAATGTCTTTCTTAGTTCTTTTGGGTCATATCTGCAAATGAGATACTTGGTAAGTTTGCCCAGAACATTAGGGTATCTTCCTGTATTCATTAAATGTCTCCAATTAGATCTCCAATAATATTAGCAATGCATAAATGCTGTTATTCATATAATTGTTGATAAAATGCTGTTATTCATTATTCATCCCTGATAATGAAAGATATCAAATAATTTAGAATGTTAATCCTAATAGAGCATTCTAATAAATTAGAGTCACCAAAACATTGAAAGAAACAATTTTTGCAGGTTAAATAGTGTTAGCATAACCGTGGCAACAAAGGGAAGTTAGAAGTATACTTGCCCTGAACCTTACATTGTAGAAAGTCCACCCTGAGGAATAGTAACAATTGATGTCTTTTATTAGAAATCCAGTTTTCCCATGTGCATCTTCTTGAAACCAGGTGTCTTCTGATGATTCCCTTGGATTTAAGATGGATTATGACCAAGATAAATCTTTCTACAAAGGTCTTGCATTGCTAACTCTGCTATCCTTTTCATACTCTCAGCCTTTTACTCACTGTCAGTACAAGATATGTTTTTGTCTCATTCATGCTGGCTTTATGAGATTTTAACATAAAACCTTGTTAAAATGAATGGTTTTAAATATATTGTTAACCATTTAGGATTTGACTTCTCAGGCCTGAGAATAATAATATATAATGTATAGAAATACATAAGACAAAGATAGGCATTAGCAATTTATTTCTGTCTGTATAAAATCTGAGATTTTTCTCATATTAAATCTTGAAATAGTGCTTTACTGTCTACTGTACTGTATTTCTAATGAGTATATTATATGTAAACTTCATAGCTGTTTTCCAATGGTGCAACTCTGTATGTAAAAACTGTGTTGTAAGATTGTGTTTATTTTTCCTCTAAGAAAATCCTCTTTTGAAAAAAGACAATCCTTAGAAATGTTTACAGCACACATGGCAACCTAATACCCAGCAGCCTGGAGGAATCTGTAGCCTTGGCTTACTCGTCCCAGTAGAGTCCATTTTTATATTATGGAAATTTCTGCAAGACCTCAGGCTATGAGTATTGAACAACTTTCACCTTTTGTGGCTTCTCATTGACCTACGGAGCAATAGAGGGGATTGTGAACATAAAAGAATAATTGACAACCATTATATTATTCCATGTGATTGCTTACCCATGTGGTAAGAAAAAAAACTTTCAAATTTACAAATAATTAGGAGTATGTTATTGAAGATATACCTTTGGTACATTAGAGAGCTCAGAAAGATGAATATGCTTTCTCTGCCAATTCTTATTTTGATCTTTTTCATCAAAAGATATTTTGGTTCCACATTAGTACCATAATCTCATTTGTGATGTTTTTGTCTACCGCAAAAGTTACTATTATGGTCAGGCCAACTATTTCTATAGGAAAGCTTGCATTGTAGATGATATTGTATATGGATGATATATTTTCTACCTGAGCTCAAAATGCAAGCTTTCTAAAGCTTCTTTACATGGCCTTTTACTCATTAAATGGAGATGGCATTCTTAGTAATTATTTTTCTTCATTTTTTATATTATTATTAAATCTGCTATGTGAACTATGAATTCAGGCTAGTCTAAAAACATTCATAGAACTGAATATATTTATTTGATCATTACAATTATTGGCTACCCATCTTTTCACAGGGAAACTCCTATTTGATAATCTTATTCCATATTAATCAATATCTTATTTTAATTATTTGATATGGTTTAGAATATTATTAATGGATGATTGTTGTTCCAAAACTCCAAAACTCATAGACATTTCATATATCAACAAATATTCTGTAAGTAACAGTAGAACTTTAATGGAAAAATGGGAATCACAGAATGTGTAATGAAATTCAACAAATACTGGACTGGGATTAAAATTCTGTAAAGAAATGAAGATACAAAATTGAGCTAGAATTCCAACTTTATTATTTTTTTACTTAAAATATCTCCAGTGATCTAGCTCTAGATAGTTCCTCTGGCCCTATTCAGTGATGGGATTCAGCCAATTCACACCATTCCGGGAGAACCGGTTGTTAACTTTCTGAGCAGTGGTGAACTTGTTGTTGGAAGAAATCAGTTGTTAAATTATTTGAATTCCACCACTGGTATTAACTGAAAGCATTTGCAGGAAACCCTCCCCCCTCCTTCCCTCCCTCCCTCCTTCCTTCCTCCCCCCCCCTCTGTTTTAGAGCAGGCTGAAGGCACCTATGCTTCTTCCTTACCTTCTCATTTGAGACTTTCCCTCAGTGTCAGTACAATAGAGTTGCCAATAAAACAGCAACCTTGACACAGGTGTGGGAGGAGAAGGGAAGAAGGAAGAGAATAAACATGTTTTTGAAACTCTGCAGGGACCAAATAACAGAGCAGTGCAGCAGTAAAATAACAGAAGGTGTGGGTTGTTGTTTTTCTTTCAGAAGAGTGGACTATACATAGAAAAGAAAAGTATAAAGGCCAAGCAAGAAAAAACACAACTTGGAAAGGTACAAGAGTTCTACCCACTGGCTGTATAAAGTGACAACAGAGAACAAAAAGTAGAACAAATCTCAAAGAGAAGAGGGGGAGAAAAAAAGGCAGAACAGGCTATGTAAGAAAAACATGGTGTTGTATAATAGATAGCAATAAAGAACAATATTGTAGTGTATGGCTATATTATAGAGATTATACAATTGTATAATTGTAACAGAATAAAAATAATAGTAGAATCTAATATAGGGGTAATAGGAATCATTCATATTATGTAAGTATGTGTATGTGTGTGTGGTGTGTCCACACACACACACACACACACACACATATCCAGGACCCACTGTTTTTGTATCTTTTTTTGAGTCTGGGTCAGTCTAATTGGGTATATGTTCAAAAAGAACCCGTCATGTGTTGGGGGCAATAATGGATTTAATGATTCTATAAGTTCCACACTTTAGTTTTTGTTTTAATAAATCCATACCCTCTTCCCTCTGACAGGCTTTCAAGTATTGGAAGACTGTTCTTGTATACCTTCCCTCCTTAGCCTTCTCTTCTTTAGGCTAAACCAGAGGTGGTATTCAGCAGGCTCTGACCAGTTCTGAAGAACCAGCAGTGGAAATTTTGAGTAGTTCAGGGAACCAGCAAATACCACCTCTGACTGGTGATTTACAGTATCCTTCCCCTGCCATGCCCACCAAGCTACACCCACAGAACTGGTAGTAAAAAATTTTGAATCCCACCCCTGGGCTAAATACCTCAGAACTTGTGCCAAGAGAAGACTTCACTAAGAATAGAACAACCAGGTAACTCTCAGGATTGTTTCAATAGCAGGTTGGGATGCTTCAACAATCATGTAAAAACATTCATAAGCTTTTTTCAGTGCTGTTGTAACTTCTAATGGTTCCTCAGTAAACTGTTGTAAGTCAAGGATTACATGTATTCCCTTCCAAATCATTTCACTTTTATTCTTAATTCCATTCACATTATTTAGCCTTTTCACCCACTTCAAAACCATCTTTTATTTTGATTAAAGTTGTTCTGCATTTTCAATGATTCATTTTGCCTTAACTCTTTCAGATTATATTCTTTGATTTTTTTTTCTTCATATACTTATTATGCAATACCTTTCAAGCCCATTTTTTCAGTAATATTCTCTTATAAACATGTTTTACTCATCTACAACTTCTTTCACGCCATCATTACACCTTTCTTCCTCATATTTTGTATCAGTGTAACTCTTTGCATTTCTGTGGCATACTGTTAGATATTTTTTTTCCACTCAGTTCTAAATATATTCTACATTGTCTCACCTTCTATTCACTTTCCATTTGACTCTTTTGGGAGATCTACCTACCATCTAATATTGTTTCATACAGGATATTATCTATTCATTCATTCATAATGGCATACAAGGTTGGGGAGTTACAATGTTATGGACATAGTAGTAGTCCTGGTGGCTGACAGTCACTAATCCATTGGTATTGCACAGGTACATCATAAGAGGGAGAAATAGCTTTACACCAATTGGTTTGCAGCACTCTCAGAAGAAGTCACCTCATCCAGGATTTCTATCACCCCCGCTCCTCTACCTATCGTGTCTGGACAGATTCAGCACAGGTTCCAACTCCCCATGCAGATTGCAGCCAGCAGTTTTCCATCACCAAAATGGTGGTACCTATCTACTTGCAAACAATGCTTTTGAACTGCTATGTGGGATAAGGAACTAGGAACAAGAGATTGGGAGTTCACCCTGTCCTACAGAACTGGATTCAAACCACTAGAGTGCGGGCAATTGTACAGCACATCCAGCGTCATTAAGCCTCCACACCCTAATTCTTTCGATTTCTTATAATAAAGTCAAATAGCTTTTCTTTTTTAAAAAATTGGTCATGTGTATGCAAATAAACTCATTGAGTTACTCAGTGTCACTCTTTTTCTGAGGCACGCTATGGTTGCTACTTTGAGCTCTTGAATGAAAGGCAGGATATAAATCTAAGAAAGAACAAAAGGATGTTTTAGAAATCATTCTTTTTTCTAAGCTGATATTCCTCAAACATTTGCCATTCCCATTCATTTTTGTATTTCTGAACTGCCCAATCATTCTTTTCTATATTGTCTCATTTTAATCCAACTATTATAATTTCTTTTACTATTTTTCCTTTAAACCATGCCCTTTTTTCTAAAGGCCAAAATTTGTAACTACTAAAATCTGGTTGTCCCATATTCAGAACTTCTCATCTTACCAACTACAAGTAAAAAATACATATAATATATTCACTTACTCAGGACATGCCTCAAATTAAGGCAATTATTTTCAGCATTCTTACTCTATCATTACTTCGGTACTGCAAGCTTCATAAATGATGCAAACCAGAGACTGGTACGTATAACAAGTAAATTTAAGAATTTATGACATGCCTTTCAATATCAAACTCTTAAAAGAGTATGCAATTTAAAACAATAAATGCAGTGAGCTTATACAGGTGGGGTATACAGCAGTGGTGGGATTCAAATTTTTTTACTACCAGTTCTGTGGGCGTAGCTTGGTGGGCATGGCAGGTGTTATGTCTGGAGCATGGGTGTGAATAATGGAGACGAGCCGGTAGAAACAGTGAACTTCAAACTCTTTATTTACATGGTGTGACAGCTCAAACTGGATGGCGGCTACAGCCTTCCTTATATAGGCAACTTATTAACTATTCAACCAATAGCAATCTGGGAGTGCTAGCTCCGTTAACCAATGAGAATGGCCTGTTAATGGCCAATCAGATTCTCCTGAATGGACCAATCCGATCTTGCCATTAACAGCCAATTAGAAGTGCAGGGTCAGAACCCTGCACTTGACTTCAAGCTCAAGATAACTTTATTTAACATTTATTCATTCACAACACCCCTTTCCCCTGACTTCTGCTTACGGGGCGCGGTCACATAGTCCTTGAGGTAGGAGGGTTGTTTTATTAGTCTTTTTGATTTTCGCTGTACGCTTGGCATTTGGTTGCACTCTTGTTGAGGTAGATCGTTGTTTGGCAAAAGGGGTGCCTCTGGTTCAGAGTTCGCGTTTCCGTTGTCACCAATATCTTCAGTAACTCCCTGAGGTGAACTAACTCCCATCCCTGGTTCCTGTTCCCGTGTTTCAGTTCCGCTATCGTTCCCTTAGAAAAGATTTTCCTCTAGTTGAAATTCGTCTTCCGCTGTATCTCCCCCCCCTCAGTTTGGTTATAAGGGAGTTCGGAATTGTGTGACTGCAGCCTTGATCGTAGTTGATCGATATGGCACTTCCAAAGTCTATTGTCAAGGCACTGTACAAGGTATGATATTGGGCCGGTTACGTGGATTACCGTCACTTCTACCCACAGCGGATCGCCTGATAAGTTTTTAGCGAATACTAAATCGCCTACCTGGAAGGTACGGCATCGGCCGCTGGATCCGAGTGGTTTTTCCGGTTCGTAGGCTGGGTGTAACTGGTTGAGGTGGGAGCGGAGCTTCCGTCCCATTAGCAGCTCGGCGGGAGTTTTGTTGGTGATGCTGTGAGGTGTGATGTACTGTAGGAAAAGGATTCGGTTGATTTTCTCGTCGATGTTGTCGTAGTCTATCTTTTGTAGCATTTTTTTGACAAATTGTACCATGCGCTCAGCCCTACTGTTGGCTGCAGGGTGCACAGGCGAAGTGAGCGCATGTCGGATACCGCGGTCAGCCAGGTACTGTTCAAAAGACAGCGCGGTAAATTAGGGCCCGTTGTCAGATACCAGAACGTCTGGTAATCTGTGGGTTGCAAACAGTCTTTCCAGTCTTTTGATGACCACTTCAGTGGTCGTGTTCCTCATTCGGTGAATCTCGAGCCAACTTGAGTAGGCATCGACGGTTAACAAGAATGTGTGGCCTTTGGTCGGCCCAGCAAAATCTAGATGGATACGGGACCAGGGTCCCCGTGGTGTCTCCCATTCGGTTGGGGTTGCCTTTGGTGGAGCGTTGCTTACTTCTTGGCATCTCTGGCAAGTTTTGACCCACGATTCGATTTGTCTGTCGATGCCTGGCCACCACGCATAGCTACGTGCGAGGCCCTTCATGCGCACGATGCCAGGGTGGCCATCGTGCAAGGTTCTTAGTAGTGCCTTTTGGAGTCGTTCTGGGATAACGACTCTATCGCCCCAGATGATGCAGCCCTTTTGCGAGAACAACTCTGTTTGATGACTTTTGAATGGTGCAAAGTCATCTGGTACTTGGTCCAATGGCCATCCGCGTTCCACCCATGTGAGGACTCATGTTAAGATGGGGTCGCGTTTTGTTTCTCTCGCGATATCACGGGCAGTTAATGGCGGCGTATGAAGTGTCTCGATCTGCAAAGTTGATGCGGGATCGTTGATGGTTTCTGGGAGCGGTGCACGGCTCAATGCGTCGGGGTGGGGAATGGCTTTACTGGGGCGGTATTGTAGCTGATAATTGTAGGCAGCCAAGAATTCTGACCAGCGGGTCATCCTGGGAGAAAGTATACAGGGAGTTGGCTTATCCCCAGCGATTATCCCCAGCAATGGTTTGTGGTCAGTCACTATGGTAAAAACCCGGCCGTACACGTACTCATGGAATCTTTTAACATCCGATACAATTGCCAGGGCTTCTTTATCGATCTGGCTATAATTTTGCTCAGTTTTCAAGAGTGTTTTTGAAAAATAAGCAACAGGGGCTTCACTACCATTAGGCAATACATGGCTCAAAATTGCGCCCACTCCGAAAGGCGATGCATCACATGTGATATTTAACGGTAAGGTTTCATTGTACTGCATTAGTACAGCGTCAGAAGTCAGTAGTTTTTTCACATTACGGAACACTGCTCTTCTCTATGACCCCATACCCAATTGGCTTTTTTATCTAATAAGCGATGTAAAGGTTCAGCAACAGTTGCCTTGTGCAGCAAGAATACGTTATAGAAATTGATGAGGCCTAAAAACGCCTGGAGGTCAGCCTTGTTCCAGGGTCTGGGAGCGTTTTTTATTGCTCTCAATTTGCTATCGGTAGGGTGAATACCCTGACTGTCAATTAAGTACCCTAAGAATTCAACACGATCTGTACACAGCTTGCACTTATTTTTCTTTACCTTAAGGCCTGCTTCTTGGAATTTTTGTAAAACCAGTCTTAAACGGTCCCATAAAATTTTTGGAGTGGGGGCAGCAATGAGCACGTCATCAAAGTAGGGGACAATGCCTTTGATCCCCTGCAAAAGTCTCTCCATTAGGCTTTGAAAGATCCTCGGGGCTGCACTGACTCTGAATTGGAGCCGCGTACACTTAAAGGCACCCCGGTGCATTACAATAGTCTGTGCCTGTGCCATTTTTTCATCAATCGGCAGTTGCTGATAAGCCTGAGCTAAGTTTAGTTTAGTAAAGACTTTTCCGCCCCCCAGGGAATGGAGGAGGTGTTGCACCACCGGCACCGGATATGGATTTTGTTGCAGGGCGTGGTTTAGGGTGGCTCGGTAGTCCCCACAAATTCTAATGGAGCCGTCCGGCTTAATTGGTGTCACGATTGGGGTTTCCCATGGGGAGTGATCAGTTGGCTTTAACACTCCCTGGGCTATCAACTTATCAAGCTGTTCATCGATTTTCGGCTTTAGTGCGAACGGAACTCGACGAGGCTTAAGGCGGATGGGAGCTATTTTTGGATTAAGGCTAAAAGATATTGGGGTCCCCTTGTACTTGCCAAGCTTTTCTGCGAAGACGTCCTTGAATTCGTGGGCGAGGTCCTCCTCCCAGTCACTGTCGCTGATTCGGTTAATGCCTGCCACTTCAATGCTGAGTGGTGTGAACCATTGTAGGCCAGCAGGCTAGGCCGGTCCTTGTCGATCACCATCAAAGGTAAGTATGCTGTGCGGTTCTTGAACGAAACCCGGACTCGACTGGATCCTACGACTGGAATCCGGTTCCCCTGGTAGTCTTTTAGCACGAGCCTTTGGAATTGAAGGTCTTGGCACTGGATAGTAGGGATGAGTTGCTTGAGGGTCTTCCAGGAGACCATTGAAAGAGACGATCCCGAGTCAACTTCCATTTGGCAAGGCTGATTTTCGATGTCCACTTTAACTCAAATTTTCTTGGCATCCAATGAAGAGGCATGGCCGATAGTGATTGTTTGGTGAGCCTCTTCTCGTCTCGTTAGGCGATTCATGGGTCGGTTTCTGTAGGAGTGGTTTGCTGGTTCTCGCCTTACAGGACGGTTTCCTGTCGATTGGTGAAAATTGGCCCCCTTCGAGGTCTGGCTGGGTTCGAGGAGACTTCTGCAGACCCATCCGATATGGCCTCGTTTTCCGCACTCGTGGCAGAGCGCATCGCGGAATTTGCAATCAGAGCGGTAATGGTTGGCCCCGCAGCCAGCGTACGGTTGCTGGGACTTCGGGTAACGGTCCCGATCAGACCGCAGTCGATGGACCTCTTCTTTGTCGCTGTCTGATGATGAAGAGAGGTCCTCATGGTGGGCCATTGAGAGCTGTCCTTCCGACTTAGGTGAAAGTTCGCTGGCTGGTTGGTGTGTCAGAGCGTGATTTCGGTGTAGTTGAGCAGCTGACTTTTTGGTCGCTTCCGCTGCCGTAGCCTCAGCGATTGCATCGGCAAGGCTAATGTCGCCCTTAGCCATTATTTTGCTCTGCACGTTTAGAGCATCTAATCCCAGGACTATTCGGTCTCTCAAAGCCTCTTCTAGGTCAGCGAAATCGCAGAGGCCTCCCAAGTTTCAGAGGTCCGCAATGAAATCAGCAACACTTTCTCCTTTATGCTGGTTCCTTTGGTAGAACTCGTGCCGTCTTACGAGCGTTGGAATGATCAGTACATAGTGGGCCCTTAGTAGCGGTTCGAGTACATCCCAGTCCATGGCCTTCACTTCAGCCGGTTTTGCTAGCACTTTGGCCATCTTGAATACAGTTGGCCCGCAGCACGTCAGAAATACCGCCCGTTTCTTCCCAGTTGTGGCATCCTTCAGATTATTTGTTTCCAAGAACATTTGGAAACCGTCCATGTAGGTCTCCAAGTCTTCTTGCGCTGGGTCGAACGGAGCAGGTAGTACTACGCCGCCGGACATGGTTCCGCCGTTGTGCATTTCAGCCACATGCTTGGTTGTCTTCGTCATTGTTTTAGTTGGCTCTGCCATCATCCAATCCCATCCTCGTCGCCAGTGTTATGTCTGGAGCATGGGTGCGAATAATGGAGACGAGCCGGTAGAAACAGTGAACTTCAAACTCTTTATTTACATGGTGTGACAGCTCAAACTGGATGGCTGCTATAGCCTTCCTTATATAAGCAACTTATTAATTATTCAACCAATAGCAATCCGGGAGCGCTAGCTCCATTAACCAATGAGAATGGCCTGTTAATGGCCAATCAGATTCTCCTGAACGGACCAATATGATCTTGCCATTAACAGCCAATTAGAAGTGCAGGGCCAGAACCCTGCACTTGACTTCAAGCTCAAGATAACTTTATTTAACATTTATTCATTCACAACAGCAGGGGAAGGATACTGTAAAATCTTCAGTTTGAGGTGGTATCTGCCGGTTCTCTGAACTACTCAAAATTTCTGCTACTGGTTCTCCAGAACTGGTTAGAACCTGCTGAATACCACCTCTGGGATACAGCTAAATAAAAATAAAATGAATGCAAGGCAATGTATTAAGATGCCTAACAACACAACTCAAATTTCTTTTTCAAAGGTATCTACTGCTACTGAAAGATATTGTTAGTGTTGGTGAGCTTCTTTGGCTTTCTCTCTATATGGCATTTACTACTAAAAATGCCTTTTTCCCAACAGGCCAGTACATATTTTGCATACAGGTGGTCCACAACTTACAACAGTTCATTTAGTAAATGTTTAAAGTTACAATGACACTGAAAAAAGTGCCTTATGACCTTTTTTTCATACTTATGTCCCAGTGGTGGGATTCAATTTTTTTTACTACCGATTCTGTGGGCGTGGCTTGGTGGGCATGGAAGGATACTGTAAAATCTCCAATCAGGGGTGATATTTGCTGATTCTCCGAACTACTCAAAATTTCCACTACTCGTTCTCTAGAACTGGTCAGAACCTGATGAATACCACCTCTGTTATGTCCACTGCAGCATCCCTATGATTATGTGAGTAAAATAGACACTTGGCAATTGACACATAAACACTTGGCAACTGACTCATATTTATGATGGTTGTAGCATGATCCCAGGATCATATGATCACCTTTTAAGAACTTCTGACAAATAAAGTCAATGGGAAGCCAGATTCACTTAGCAACTATGTTATTAAGGTAACAACTGCAGTGATTTACTTAACAACTGTAGCAAGAAAGATCATAATGCGGCCAAACTTTGCCTCTCTTAAGTCTCAGTAATGAACAAAATAAGGGGGGAAAAGACAAGGAGTAGAAATTAGAAAGTGAATTAGGGAGCATTAGATAATTTACAGATGAGAGTAAACACTGTGCTAATACAAACTTAACAAGATTTCTTCATGATCTTCAAAAACCACACATAAATTTTATGACATGGATCCACACTATGTTATGAAGGCTAAATAAGGATTTTTTTTTAATCACTGGATCCTACTTGCTTCTGTAGAAGCATAGAAACATGGCTGGAATCATAGTCAAATTTAAAATATATTAATAAATCTTGGACAATATAACATTCCCACGCTATAATTTATTATTCTTTTAATTGTTACATTTATTTATCTTCCCTTAATCTGATAGTCTATTGTGAAAAGTAAACTAAAATTAATTCTAGAAAGGAAAGGAAATATTATGTTTGTTTGTTTATTTATTTATCTTTGAAAGTGCATCTTATTGTTGATTTCAACCTCTATATTGTGTTCTAACAGCACATTGCATCAGATGTGGTATTCAGCAGGTTCTGACCAGTTTTGGAGAACCGATAGTGGAAATTTTGAGTAGTTCACAGAATCGGCAAATACCACCTCTGACTGAAGATTTTACAGTATGCTTCCCCTGCCACGCCCACCAAGCCATATCCACAGAACCGGTAGTAAAAAATTTGAATCCCACCACTGCATTGCATGTTCTGATATGGGTCAGGTTAGTTGCCCTAGACTATGTGTAATTAATATTAATATTTATATTTTAAAGGATCAATATCAGTACTTCAATGTACAATATAAGCTATTACTACATCACTAAATATGAAATGAATTATAATACATTTGAGAGACAAACCACTTATATCGAACCCAGTTAATATAGATGATGATATTTTATTATACCAAATGAAAGCAGTGTGGTTCCATTTAAATACTACAAATAAATGAATGGTATATTGAAAGATTTTTCCATCTTTAATTTACTGAAAGCACTGAGGAGGTTAATCAGTGCCCTCAGTATGCATTACCTTTCTGAAGAAGAAAAGCAAATGTTTATGAGTGAAGCTCCTATGCAAGCTGAATTTAGAATAAAAATAGTATATAAATGTAGTCCAATTACAGTGTGTGTGTGTGTCTGCATAATAGTACACATAAGAAAATATAAACTATAAAGCAGAATAAAGGGAGCTATATTTCACTTTTAAGATGCTACTTCATATTTGTTGATTACAAGCTTTGGAAACATTAATAGTGAGCCCACAGAATATTCAAAACCACTGTTTTCCTCAAGGCTACACGATAACCTTTTGACTTACAGAATGTTTCCCATATGTACTAATATAAAGCATGTGTGCTTTTATTGACTAGACAAGAAATACTTATCAGAAGATTTTCATTAGTTAAAAAATTAAACCAAAACCAGTAAAACTCAGAATTACATTCAGCTGATATACTAGTTCATATTGCGTGGACAAAGACAACAGTACATGGTAGGCCAGCTTGGGGATGGGTAGGCCTCTACAACTGTACATTGTAAATTTTCTTTGACTTTTTATACATTTTCATCAATATACAGAGTGACTTTTGAAAAGGACAAATTATTCTATGTCATTATAATGTATGTTTCCATGATTCCATTGCAATTGCAATTCCATTACTTCTATTGGGTCTACTGTGCTCAAATTCAATATTTTTGGAATTAGGTGTTTCAAACCAGCAAAGACAGTTCCAAAGCATAGTCTGTAGAAAAACAGACGGAAACTTACTCAGAATCATATTAATCTTCCTGAATAATTGAAAAATGATTTACAGCCCATTCCTAACATCAAGCAAATGTTTGAATCCTGAACACATGCCACGTGATATGAGAACAAATTAGGGATCATCACCTTCACCATTTCCTCTTGCCTCTGAGATGAGGTTTTCTTCTGCCACAGAGTTATTATGCAATAATAAAGAAGCAAATACTATTAAAAAGTGAAATGAGGATTTATAGATTGAAAAACATGAGAATTTAATAAGGGATTGAAAGGATTTCTGGAAGATATAATAGGGAGAGTGACAATGGCTTGTCAATATCTGTTGATGAGAAGGTCAAAAGCAATTTTTTTTTAACTTTAGGGTTTTTTTCCCATAACTTTTTCTTTTCTTTTTTCTTTCTTTTCTATCTTTTTCTTTAGATTTGTCTTTTATTTAATGAAAAATATTCAATAACTATAAATAAAATAAAGAAACAGATGCCACTAAACCAGCAATATGATTAACAAAAAAAGGCTTCCATTTTGGGGAATGGAAATCTTACCTGTAAAAGAAATAAAATGGAATACATGTTTTACAAAATAATTGCAAGCAGGCAATAATATATTTTAAAAACCTTATCAAGAGCTTGCTATTAATATTAATAAAACTGACAATAAAAACCCACCATGATTTGAACACCTTAGGAGTAGAAAACCGACTTAACTGTGTAGGGTTTCAGATTCCTAGGCAAATAGGGGCTTTGGAGAACCTATAGTTTTAACCTAATATTATGCATCCATCAAGTAAAACAAGAAATAATCTGCTTGGTTTGCAGACTCTTTTATGTATGTGTCATTGCAATTTTGTCATTGAATCTCTTGTCTGCACAGCCCTACTAAGGATGGAATGGTAAGGTTGGATGTAATAAATTTAAAGCATTCTGGTGCAGAATTATGGCAGTTGATGATGTTCTTCAAAGGAGTGGAGAGGCATTGCAGCTAAGAGCATCAGCTGGAAAAGAGATTTTGAATGGCAGAACCGCCCTGGATGAAAAGGAGATCATGATATAAAACACATGCATTTTGAATGTTCCTTGCTATAAACTGCAAAAATGGAAAGGTGGCTTGGGGATTGAGCAGCTCAGAACCCCAGGATTCTATCCATGTTTACAACTGTAGTGTAGCTTATAAGGACATTAAAATCTACCTTCCTCATTTCTTAATCACATTTGATAGTAATTTATCTAGAAGCTCAGAGATATTTCTTCGGTGGTAAAGATAAAATTCTTTGCAGTCAGTCAAATCTTCTTTTGGAATTACAGAGCAAAAAGCTTAATAAATAAAATGTTTTATGAAAGTTTTAAACATTTCTTTACCCTTTATTTCTATTATTTCTACTTTTAATGAAAGTTCTTTGGTATACATTTGTACTGACCAGACTTTTATTGCAATGCTTTTTGTTTGTTGTTATAGGATGCATCTAACTGGTAGACTCTGCATAACAAAAGATATAGTAATGAACTAGACTGTGATGTTTTGTTTCCATAGAAACATGGCATGTGTTGTAGTTTCAAGTTAAGAAGAGCCATTACACTGAAAGTATTAAAGTACAGAAAGATAACAAGGATTTTAAAAAGGCTTGCCTGTCCCTTTGCCAGTTTGAGATACTTTCACTTTTAGATTATAATATACAATGGCAAGTATGAGGAAAATGGCCAGAGATGCTAGAAGATGTTGTTAGAGCAACAGGGAGAAAAATACTTATAATAGATTTGCTTCAGAAATTATTTGAACAAATGGGAAATAAATGGGAAAAAAGAATGGATGAAAGACTTGTAAAGTTGAGAGAATGAAAGAAGATATCAAAAATTGAAAAGTTCTATAAAGCAAACATCTGGACACATAAAACACATCAATGAGAAAGTGGAAATTTTAGAGAATAAGAAGTTATGAATAGAAAATTGGAAAAAGAATTTGATAAAGTGGCTTTATAGGAACTTAGAGAAAAATAATTTTGAAATTCATAGCTGTTCTAGATGTTTCAAACAAGATTAAAGAAAGGTTCATTGAAGTGTTGGCAAATTTTTTTGATTGGAAGATATGGAGACATAAATAGATAAATTCTATAGGATAAACTCTAGATTTGCAAGAACAAGAAATCCCTCAATATATATTTTGGTGCAGTTTTTTTGCAAAAATACAAGGCATCAAACTCTGCAGCAGCATTTAATGGAAGATTAAAAATTGATAATAGAAATATAATTATTTTGAAAAAGATTCCTATCAGAATTTTAAGTAAAATATTATTTCTATAGCTGAAAAATTAAAACAGGAAAAGATTCCATTTCAATGGGATAAATTGGAAAGTGTGATTTTTATTCTTTTTAAGCAGCAGAGCTTTAGATTAAATTCTGTTCGGAAGGCAAGATAATTCTTAGAAAGATTAAAAGGAGAAATGCAGAAGATACAAATAGAAGGCTCAGAGGAAATAACGGGAAAAAAATCACAATAGCTGCTACAGGAACTAGAAAAACATGATACTTAATTAGGTGCTAAAGGTATTGATTTTATCTTACCTGTGTATTTGTGATTTCTGTGGATCATTAAAATTAGAAGTTGTAACCAATTGATGAAGTTGGCAGAAAGTTGATACCAATGGATTTGTGAGGCAGATATTAGATAATAGATATTATCTAATTAAATATTAGATGTGTAGCAGAGGATTGAAAGGCCAATATTATTCACATTTTGTTTAATTTGCTTGTTTGTGTTTTAAACAAGAGGAATTCAGGAAGATCCAGAAATTTGTAAACTAATGTACATCTGTTCTGGGTAAACTGGTTGAAAATGTTATGGGTAAAATTAAGCAACAGTACAAAACTAAGGTTTCCTGGAAAAGCGAACTCATCTTCTGCAAAGATAACATCTTTTATTTTTTACAAAAAGTTCCAACTTAAATGTTTGCTCACACTTTCAAAAATATTTTGGCAATCCCATTCATGGAAGACTCCTGAGAAATCACAGCAATACTGTAGATATTGTCAAGAGCTGGATCACATCTTTAGATTCTATCTAAAAAGTCATATCTCTAATGATTGTGTACTCAGCAATAATATAGAAGTTCTATAAGCATACAGCTAGGCATCAAAAGGGCTCCTTGTCTCTGGCTTCCAGTTGGAATGGAAAAGCTGCTTCATTGTCAGATAGGTGGCTGAGAAACAATTAATAGGCTCATTGCACCATGAATAATAGAGGATATGAGATCTGGAGTGGCAGACAGCTCCATTAATTTCATAGGTCTTCCTTCCTTCCTTCCTTCCTTCCTTCCTTCCTTCCTTCCTTCCTTCCTTCCTTCCTTCCTTCTTTCCTTCCTTCCTTCCTTCCTTCCTTCCTTCCTTCCTTCCTTCCCATCTGCCTGCCTGCCTGCCATGGGCAACCAGATATCCAGCTTAACACAGGACAATTATTCCAGGCCAGTTTAAAGATGAAACCCTTGAGGAAGAATGTGACCCAGTAATAACATTCAGCACCTAGATAGCATACTCAGCAGGAACACACTTCAGTTTGCCTACTTAATGGTATTATAATTCTATATACAGATTTCATAAGAATCCATGATCTTTCTAGTAAAATATTAACTAGATATCCTTTGTAACAAATGAGGCAGAAATGAATGTCTCTGAATTTCTGGAGTCTTTCTATCCTTTATTTGTGTGTGTGCCAGCCAGGACTACGTGGATAATTTAGGATGTCTTGGACATATATGTATATTCCTGACTCATGTCCCTTCAAAATGTGTGTATTCATGTTTACATGTCAATAATAAGTATCAAGGAACATATTCATTTACAGCACAAGAAGAGAAGTGCTCCAAATTTCCAATAAACATTTGAGTAGATTTCTTCTCTTAGAAACTATCCCGAGAACAGCCCCAAAATGAGGCAAGGCTGTCTATTCTCTCCAAGTTCTGAAGTAGCAGATAATCAATGTTAACAGTCCAAATTGGAAATAGTAGCATCTTAAGCCAGCATTTTTTCATGTTATGCCTCAGACAAAATTACTCAGGGTGGGGGAAGTGGGGAAAAAGAAATGTTAAGTTACAAGAAAATCAGTTTGGCTTTCAAAGAATAGGTGTAGCCCCAAGTGGGAAACCTGACATAAATTCAGCAAGATGGCAAAATAAACAATGCCTGCTATTCTGAAGTTTCAGAGGGTATTCATCATTGTCAAGACTTTCTGTACAGTATAACCATTACAGCACTTCAGAAAAGTCGCAGGTCATCTCATTTTTTTATATTTCTATATCTTCGGGTTATCCTTTTCAGACTTGGGGGAAGGGAGCCAACAGTACACAGAGAGAAAGCTAAAGCATTTATTCCTCTCTTTGAAAAACAACTCCCACCCCTCTTAAATCTGATGTCTTAAAATAGGAAAATGTTGATACTTACAGGACAGCAGGAAGGAGGTAATGTCAATCTTAGCAATACCAAATGGGAAAATGTATCTTTTTGCCCCCAAATACTGGTCCCTTGTCCTCATTAAAGAAACAGAATTATCTGATATATTTCAGCTCTTCCCAGGTAACATAACAAATAAGCCATTGTTTCAGTAAGGAAATTGTTGAGCAGTGATCAAATTAATTTCTTGCTGCTGAAAATGCAAGTAATATAAAGATACATTATTAATAAGTAAAATATACATAGCTCCACCAGTGAATTGAATAGCCAAATTCATCAGAATTATCAAGAATTGTAGATTTTGAGAAATATGCCTAAAGTAAAATCCCTTTAATTTTGATAGGATGGAACTCTAGAGAAGATTTAAATATTTTTGGAGGAATGTCAAGGGCCAACAGGGGAAGAACAGACTAAAATTCTTTGGAGAGAGAGACAGAGAGACAGAAATGATTGGTTTCCAAAGTCTTGGTATTGCTGTTCAATAAAACCCTATCTTAAATTAGTCCCCATCTAATATTTTATATTGTGAGATGATATGAAACAGAATTTCTAAGGGAGAACTTCAACCAAAGGTAAGTTAATTGGGAACAGACAATTCTTAAATAACTTGGAACCACTTGGAACAATTTAAAAGGACCTTTCTCAAACTAGTGCTAACCAAATATATGGGACTTCATCTCTAATAAACTCACGTCAGCACAGCCAACATCTAAGATTCATGGGATTTGAAATTCCTTATATATAAAGAGTACCAAGTCACTGAATCATCTTTCAATACCACCTTCCTCACATGGTTGATGTTGCGGTAATAAAATTGGAGAAGAGCATTCTATATATATTGTCTTGAATTCCTAGAAGAAACACAAGATATACGTTCATTAAATGGAATTAAACAAAATTTAATATCTATGGTGCGGATAAAGAGTTTACCTAAAACTTTTTGCTCTTCTGAATAAAAGCATCTGCTGAAAGACAACCTCAGTCCTTCTCTTTTCTAATGTGGCACTAATGAAGTGGTGTTGCAATTCATTCTTGATTGTATCACCATTGAGATTCGGGTTATTGGAAACTCTACAATTGAGCGATATTGGAAAGATCATTATTCCCTTCTGTATATTAATATTGATAATAGAATTCTCTTATTATTTGGGTTATCGCTCCCATGCTATTTTCCCTGCTGCATAAATACTTTGCACCAATTAACTTGAAATATGTGTGCTCTCTCTATTGCTGCTGATACAGTTCTGCAAAAAAAACAAGTATCAACATTAGAGCAGTTGCACCACCAAACTCTTGCATTGAAAAAAGCACCTGTAACAAAATGAATGCACACAACTAAAAACGAATAAACAAAAATAACTATAGCTCCAACATCCAGATTGTTGGCATATTTTACATCTGGACACAATTGTACAAGAGTCAAAATACTGTATCATCAGTTCTTATATCCAAACATTTTTATTTAATTAAGAAAAACACACCTATGGGCAACTTGTATTTGAATGTGTAATAACCATTAAAGGTTCTTCAATGAATAACATCTTCAATGAATAACTTCTGAAAAAAGTGAAATTGTTTGAAGAAAATCTATTCCACTGCATACAACCAATTGATGTAGCTATCAATAGTTCAGAAAATTTCTAAAAACCTTTTCTGGGGATAAAGAAACACTACTGCTTGTCATTAGATCCCCCTATAATCTCCACCTAGCCCTCCACCAATACATAATTTGATGATCCCTGATGGTGTATAATACGTAGCTTTTCTTTCACCAAACTGAGTAAATAGAATTATTTCTGAACCCTAGAAATAATCCACCCCCTTTTTATCAGAAATATCCCTTTTCTCTTTGACTCACTAAAAATCTTCAATTCATGCAATTGTGAATTGCCATACGTCAGTGTTTGTCAAACTTCACAACTTTCAAGACAAGTGGACCTCAACTCCCAGAATTCTCCAGCCAGTCAAGTTTCAAAAGCACTGCCCTAATTCATAAATACCTTTCCTTTAACAGCTTTGCACTCATGGAAGGGCAATTTGCACCTTGCACTAGAATGTTATGTGAGATAAATTAAACTCAGAAATCTCTTCTTCAGTTTTTGCATACATGGGAAGACTGAGACTTGCTTCAAAAGCTACCCACTATGTCATCTTATGTGAATGTTCTTTTTCATGTTGTTGCAGCATATAGCAGCTAGTTATTATTATTATTCATTAAATGTTTATACCACTCATCTCCCCTACAAGGTAACTCTGGTGGCTTGCATATTAAAACTATGCAAATTTAAATATTAAAACATGGGGCCACAGCAAAAAATGTTCTTCTCCTTGACCTTGCCTGCCAGAATTCTGTAGTAGATGAATTCCATAGCATTTCAGGATTCTAGCAATTGTTCTAATTAAATCATGATTCTTGAGCCAAACTTAAAAAAAACTTCAAAGGATTCATTAGAGGCGGAAAGGATTCATTCCCTGTATGAAGCCAACTCTGGCATACGTAATTTACAGTCACCTGTGACCCTGTTTCTCCCCTCCCCTCTGGGTGTCTCATAAACCAGATTCTCCAGTTGAGCACGTTCGTGGGCTGGGTGTCATCATTTACGTTCTCCAATTAAATATATTTGCGGGCAAAAGCTCTGGTATTTTAGTTACAATCTTTTCAAGATAAGAGTTGGAATGTACTTTCGCTTTCAAACTGCTGCACTGCTTTTCCATATTTCCTCCCCCCCCCACTTTTTTTTTCTAATGGCAACTACTAAAACAGGCATAGGAATGTTTTATGAGTTGACATAGCAGGCCTCTTCCACTAGTGCAAATAGAATGGGCTTGTCCCATTGGGGAGAGATAGCCTGGATCCATGTGATATAGGGCTTTCAAGATAACAACCAATACCTTGAACTGAATCCAGAAGCAAGCTGGCAACCAAGCGGCTCATGCAATAGCAGTGCTATTTGTGCCATCCTAGAGGCTCACAGAATTATATGTACCACTGCATTCTGCACTAGCTATAATGCTGTGCAAGATTAGTTCTCTTTATTTTCTCTGTGTTTACAAGAGTACTTTTACACAATATCTTATTATGGAAACCTTGCATAGGCCACTGTTAAGGATGGAATTAATGAACTGGGATATATAGACATATTGTGACTGCAGCTTCCAGAATATTAGCCAGGACTCCAAACACAGAATTTTGGGGACCATTCCATGCTGAAGATGACCACTATAAGCTGTTATAAATAATATTTACAGTGCAAATCTGTCTACCTTATCAAGTATACAAGTACCAGTAAAATAAATCTAATCTTGGCACCACTAGTCCCATAAATTACATTATTCAAACATTAATCACATGTCATAACACATATAACTCTTTCTGGTATTTGATCCCAGTTATTACAAACACAAACAGCATATTATAAGGCCATCTTTCCATTCAAATGACTTATTCATTGACACACTGAAACTCAATCTCATTTTAACTAATACTTTGAAAGCTAAGCCATCAGTGTCAATTAGACCCTCAGTCACTGAATAATTACACTGCAATTGGCAAGGGTTAATTACTACTATTGTAAATGACAATGCAGGTCTGAGATGTGCTTGAATTGTTTGGTAAAATTGTTTGCTCAAACTGTGGCTCTTTTTCACAAATATTTGAAATAATTTATAAAGTCTGACAGTCCATCTTTTCTGTGGAGACTAGATATTTCTATTTCAGTTACCTCTTCCTACTAGTAACCAAGAAACAACAAGAACAGCAACACAACAACAATAATACTATCCATTTTCATACTTTCCAATATGACCCAAATTAATGCTTTTCTTGTTTGAATATGTTATCTTTATTTTTTTAAAAAAAACACAATATGTTCAAATGTTAGGAATGACATCCAGTCATTTAGGTGTGAGTGAAAATAAGATGAAGGTTTAAATCATCTGACAAATGTTTTCCAGGCAAATACAAATGTCTCTGTTGTACAACGCATCCTATGACAAATCATCTGTTGTTTTGGTAAGGTTGCTATAGAAATTAATTATCGCATTCTTTGGCAGCTGGCATTTCCCAATATACAGGAACAAAGTGATACTCTAAAAGCAGAAAATTTCCAGCCTGAACTCCTAGAGTTCTCCCTTTGTATGTGCCCATGCTGCCACTTCGCTGGGCTTTTTCCCATCAAAGTGAAGTGGGTGTATAGAGACATGTGTGCAAACAGATAAGGTGTTAGGCACAAGAAATAGAGAGTAAATGGCAGTTCCAAAATGAGTACAGATTTATTTCATGCTATGTCTAAACAAGAATCTGTACTACTAATGGTCAAAGCAAATTGGCGGTAGATAAGAGTCAATGGAATTCAAGGAGGATTGAACTTAGATCTCTTGTGGGCATAAAGGGACTCCAAACTGATTATGCACTTAACTACTCTCTGGGGTTCACCCTGGTCATCACAGCACAAGGCTAGCTTCTGAAGCAGCCAACGGAAACCCTACAAAAACTGCAGATGCTCTAACAAGCTCTATTTTTCCAGTTCTACTGAATGGTTATATCTTACTTCTTCTGAATGTTTTGTTAAGGTTTAGGCAATCTCATAAAGAGACTTGGCCCAAAGGTTAGAAATTTCCAGTGCCTGTTCTTGGATATAATCCAATTGTTTTTTCTCTTTCCCCAGTCAATGAGAAAGGCAATGTGAAGATTTGGTACAATGACTTCACAAAGTATATAGGCATAGATAGCTAGTTGTAAGTGATAACCTGTTGCCTTCCTTAGGATAGGATAAGGCACTTGATCTCAAGTTTTCTAAATGTTGATGACCTTGATCTTTTTTTTGCACGGGTGGAGAATCACAAACAAAAACAAAAGCATCATTTGGTGTATAAAAGAGGCCAAATACTTTGAAAAAAATCATTGAGATCTTTAAAGCGGCAACAATATCCATATCATAAAAAGAAAGCCTTCCGAAATGAGTTAATTTGACAATTTCTTTCTCTGCACAAGTTATCATTCATAAATATAATTTGTCTGATTTCCACATGAAGGTTTTTCTTTGATTTTTAAAAAGTTTACAGTTAAATTTAAATGTATTATTGTGAATATTTATTCAAATATGCACATTTTGATCATATTTATTTAAAAGATTTGTATGGCTATTCATCTTAAACACATATTCTTGCTAATGTATTTACATTGTTGACAATTTTAAAATGCAAAAAATATTTTTGCTTTATTTTCAAAGATCTAAGGATCCTAGAAGGCAAGTTTTTTGCATAGATTATTTTGCTTATTTTTTTAATGTATTTTGTTTTTTTGTAAAATTCAGAAAAATTATGCTCTCAAGACAACTAGGTTTCTCTTTGGGGCAGAATTCAAAAATAACTTTAGGCTTGAATACAAACTTGATTTATCTCTTTCCTCCCATGCTTTCTAAATAAATTCCTAATGAGAATGAAATGGTCTCCAGTAGTTGAAAAGGGGAGTTGTCTCTTTTGTTGGGGATACTGCCCAAAATGTAAATGGATGTTCTTTTCAAAGCTCCTTTTTGCCCACAATTGCAAGAAAGATTATATTTCAGAGAAGACATACAGCATAGGCCAATGCAATAGCTTTTGGTGGAGGTCATGTCAAGGGTGATGTTCATCTTTTCCATAACCCGTTCACGGCATACTAGGTAATTCATTATGATGATGTGATCCGTCTCCATTTACGCACTAAGCACTAACCTGGGAGATTTAGTTATCAAAAATTTGCTGAACATCTTGGACAAAAATATGACCAACTGATAGACAGTCAGCATCTTTCCATGTGTGTGGCATGGTGTAGCTGACTGACTCTTCTCAACAGAACAAGAGAAATATATCTCTTTTATTAATGTAGTGGAGGATTTATAGGCAGAATTGCTTTTCTAAATATCTTGAAACTCTTCATAAGCTGATCTACCATTTCAGAATCACAAGTGCTCCATCTAGTGGTTCACCATTTTCGTTCAGTCTGCTGTTTCTTAGTAATGTTTTGCAATGATTCTCCATTAAATCACTGAAGGCGTTGTTTGTTTGTTTAATAAAAAGCAAATCTTGATTTTACATTTGTAAAGAGCATTAGGAAAAATACGGTTTACCCCTTCATCTTTCATATTATCATTAAAGTGTCTTGTGTTTCCTGCTTCATTTGCTTTATTTGACCAATAGGAATTATATTTACCACCTCACAAAACAGCCTAAAACATTACCTACACAATTATGGAAGCTTAATTAGTATTCATCTATAGCATTTAATATTCATCTATAGCAATATTCATCTATAGCAACAATTAGCACCCAAACTATTCAAATGTGAATAAACTATTATGGCCCTCAAAAGAGCAAAGAGTTTTTGTCTAATTTCCAGTTAATCTAAAACAAGTAGTAAATCTCTCTCTCTCTCTCTCTCTCTCCACACACACACACACACACACACACATACACACAAGGGAAGCACACACTACTGCAATTTTACATGGATCAGAAAGGCAGGAAATAAAACTAGCCTTGTGCAGTATGAAACAGCCTGTGGTTTCTGTATACATATGTATTTATCAAATCAAATTCTTAAAACTGTCTGACTCCATAACAAGTATAAAAGAAGAGACATTTGCTGACCAGATCTGACACATCAGATTCAGTCATAATAGAGAGTTGATTGAATCAACCAATGATAGTTAGTAACATAATTCAATTCAAGTCATAGTATTTGCACAAAATAATTTCTGAGTAAAAAGAAACTGTGGTTTCTTTTCTCCAGCAATTTTTGTGGAGAAAAACATTACACAGGTATGCAAAAATGTCACATATACTAGGACCACTAGTTATTCTGTCCTTGAGGAAGCCATCAGCTGAGCATAAGAGTATTGTCCTAACTAGTGAGTGTGTGCCCTTTTCTGATTCCTTTCCCCTTACTTGCCTTCTCTTTCTGTGGCTTGTCAGTAAAACAGTCATTTTGGCATGTAGTCCTATATAGACTGTCTGCCATTCAGGTCTGGTGTCAGCTCATCTCTCTCTCCCTCCCTCCCTCCCTCCCCCCTCTCTCTGCTTTTACCATACTTCAGTCTGTTTCTCTTCCTCCCTATAGATTTGTCTACTTTCATAAAACTAGATTCTAATTTTAGCTTGCCTCTTCTATTCACTCCTAATCAAAATACATTTTCCCCCTATACCCAACAGATAAAAATCCTGGATGAGAAACTATGCTCCAATCCTTTTAAATCCCTAATGTTTGTAGTAAGAACCCTAACCAAGGATCCAGCACCAGGGTACATCCACCAAGGATTTGGGATGGTTTTCATTCATAGGTTGCAAAGGAAAAACAAAGAACATTTTTATCAACATCTATCAGTTCTAGGAATGTACAAGTCTAGGATTACATAATTTCATAATTGATGGCAGGCATTAAAAATATCCAGAAGGAAATATCAGACGCCAGGGATTTAACTCCAATGGGCAGAACTGAGAACTTTGCCTTGCTACTTTGAAAGTGAGAATAACTTTCTGTGTAAAATAAGATTAGTATAAATGGAACATACACAAAATGAGCCATTTTTTTAAAATATCCACTCAAGAAAGTTTTGAAACACATAAAGGACAATAGGATTAAAACATCAGTCCAAAATTTGTTCCAATAATTCTTTCGGTCATATCTGAAATGGCATTGGAAGAAAAAAATGATTAAAAAGATGATGGCTTTTTTAAAAAGATGATGGCTTTTATTCAGTAAACGCATCTCCTTGTTCAAATGGTACAAAACTTTAAGTTATATTCATTGTGATCAACTTGTTTCCCTAGGCTTTAGCTAAGACTAACTTCTCCACACAAGGACTGGAAGTTATTCCACCTCAAAAAGGAGACATTCCTAAGCAGCAATCAGTTTTACCAAGAAAGGGGTATTTTAAGACTGTACCACATATTCACCTATTTTAATTTTCAAGACAAAAACAAAAGTTGTAGGGAGGTGGCTTAAACTATCACTCAGACCCATCGTGATTTCCCTCTATATCTTTCTTTAAAATTGTAATTCATTTTTCTCAGCCTCGATTAGGGTTTATTTCTCCTTTACAAAGTAATTTCAGTCAACCAGCAGTGAATAAAAAGACTTTGTGGCATTTGACTGCTGGTCAGATTTGTCTGTGTAACGATGTCAAGGGAGGACAAATGAAGTCAACTGAGATCAAAGGACTGACCTCATGATCTCAGCTGCTTAGATGGTGTCACTCAATTCGTCAAGTTTATCAAAAGCTGGGTTGCTTCTTCCTATGGTTAGAAATAGTTAGAAAGATGTTTTATCTTAGCCCTCTATTCCCACAGAAACCACCGGCGGATGAATGCATCTTAGAAAAACATGGTCTACTACTGAATATTTCAGATTACACCAAGCCCTTCAGGCTAGATAAGGCTAAAATAGGAAAGAGAATATTATGGGATTTGAGAGAATTAACAAGAATGTTAACTTTTCTGGTTTCTTTTTCTTTGAGAAGTTAGCCTATCTTGCCATTATACAATGCTATTTCAAACAAGTTTTTCTTTCTTATAAATGTATGCAGGTATTTTACTTTTTGGTTGCCAAAATTTAGTAGTATTAAGAAAAGAACTGTGACTATTCTCCAGAAATATCCTCAAACACAAATCTTACCCAATAGCTTATGTGTCTTATATTCAACACAATTTTTTTCATGTAAAATGAAAGAAATGCCTATTCATATAGCAGAAGCTTCAGCAGTTGCAGTTGTTATATTACAAACACAAAATTAATAGCTGTTGACAACATTATTGTAACAAGACAATTATGTAATTTCTTTAAATATATAAAAATATTAATTTATTATCCTCAATGCTTGGTGGTATATTTTAATGTACACACCACATAAGTAAAATTGTGTGATAATCCTGCTGATTTACCAGCACAGGGTCTCTTAACATAACTGCAACAAATATATAATTATACAATAGCCTTATGCTGATGCAATTCAAAATATCCAATTCAATGTTCACACGAGACTGGAGAATTTGTTTTTAAAGGGGGACGGATTTGATGACCTAAATTGTGGCCTGCCACAAAGTTGCATAATACATTTAGATGACATAGAACCCTAAGTAAACAAGTACAGTATAATTCTAAATGGTTTTGGTAGAGAAGGTCTGCCAATGTGTAATTCATGTTAAGAAGTCTGGTAAATAAATGAATGTGCAGTATTGTAACTATCTTATCAAACACAGTCCCAGGAGTGGAACTAAAGAGGAAAAAAAGCTTCACCAGTTACACCGATAAGCTTCCTAAGTGAATGAACAATGAAAATTTGAGCAGGAGACAGTTTACCTTGATTTAGTCCAATTAAGTCCAGTAGGATTAGAGCCATCTAAGGTGTCTGAGAATTACTCTAGAGATCCTCCCTGGGCTCACTTGAAAGGGTCAAGTAATGCAAGCTGTTTTAAAGACATTATCAAAACAGGCATTTCCATTTCTGAAAAGTTCATCTTCTCCAAATTTCAAAAAAAGTCTGCCTTACCAATGCATGGAAATCTTTTCAATATGTCAGTTGCCAAAATCTGCTGACGAGACAAAAAAAAACCTTATGTTTTTTTCTACTTTAAATGATGATTTTTGCCTTTCAGAAATCAAATGGAATGTGGAGAACTTGAAAAATATTGATTTACTGACAGTTGTTGAGAAGAGCAGCCAGGGTTGGGAAAGCTTTGTTTATTTCCATTACCATTGGGTGCCGTTTTTATTTGTCTTTCATGAATTACTGAAAATTCAGACAACACTCTTCAAGCATTTGAATATGCATTTGCTGTTTTATTTCCTGTTAGTAGTACAGTCTGGAGGGCCAAAGTCTGAGTTACCTCATCAAATGTTTATATCCAGCTTGAAGTGTTTGCGAGGAAAAACAAATGGATGTCTTCAGATAGGTTGGAAAATAATCCCTGCCCTTCTACCATCTGATTCTGCCTTGCAAATGCTTTCTTCTCACTTCTGCAATCTGAATGTAACCACCTGTGGAGCCACACAAACCCCATGAGCTTACCCATGACCAGTCTGTAGCCTGCAGGACCATTCCCCCAATCATAAAGCACATAGTGCCAAACTTTCAGTCCACATTTTTTTTTTGTTTCCAAAGGATGCTGTTAGGAATGTAAATCACCTAACAGTGATTTGGGTTGGAAATATATAAACCAGGATAAACATTTTAAAACTGTATCTTTAAGAAAATGCAAAAATTGTAATTGGGTGTAGTTTCTCAAACGGCCATAAGATGGAGCCAGAAACCTGGGTTGTTTAGTCTTAGTCTCAGAAGAAGTCTTAGTGATTCTCTGTTTCTTTCTGTTGGAAAGTATTGTCTTTCCTCCATTTTTCCTAATTGACTGATATTCATGGATTTGATGTAAGTCTGACACTGAACTGTTTTTGACACTGGACTTTGTTATTGGATTATCCCTAGATGAAAACTGACTGATTTTACCTGTGAATGACTTTGGACTGTGTTTGAGCTTTGCTTAACATTTCTGAAAGTAAAAACCTACATTTACTGTACAATGTATCTGTGTGCTGTGTGTGTATTATTCAAACACTACTCTCAAATACGTCTCCCTGTATGCGCTCATTCTCCTAACAGGGAATAATAGCTGCCCAGGAGTATCCATTCATCCATTCAAGGCACCCATTCTTTCCTTTAAAAATGTTCCACTACCATAACTGGTCCCCAAATTTGGAATCAGTCATTTCATAATGTCATTATGTTGCTGGCACCACTTCCTGATAGCCTTCAAGCTAATGCAATCCTAAATTGTATTAACAGAGGGATACAATCAAGATCAAGGGAGGTACTAATACCACTCTATAAAGCCTTTGTAAGACCACACCTAGAGTACTGCATCCAGTTTTGTTCACCACATTACAAAAAAGATGTTGAGAGTCTAGAAAAAGTACAGAGAAGAGCAACTAGGATCATTAGGGGACTGGAGGCTAAAACATACAACAAATGGTTGCAGGAACTGGGCTTGGCTAGTCTAGTAAAGAGAAGGACCCGGGGAGACATGATAGCGGTCTTCCAATATGTGAGGGGCTGAGGAAGGGGTCAAGCTAAAGTGCCTGTAGGCCAGACAAGGAATAATGGATAGAAACTGAACAAGGCGAGATTTAACCTGGAAATAAGGAAAAACTTTCTGACAATGAGAACAATCAACCAATGGAACAGCTTGCCCTTGGAAGTTGTGGGAGCGCCATCACTTGAGACTTTCGAGAAGAGATTGGACTGCCATTTGTCAGAAATGGTGTAGGGTCTCCCGCTTGGGCGGGGTTGGACTAGATGACCTACAAAGTCCCTTCCAACTCTGATTATCTGTTATCTGTTTCAGAATCCTTTTTAAAAAGGGAAGGATTCCAGTTATAAGAACATTTTATATCATTGGGTAGAAATGCTACCTAAGTACAATTTCACTGAGAACCTACAAAATCATTCAATTTTAAGTTCCAAAGGTGCTTTTTTTCAAGAGGCAACTGGACTTTCTGGTTTTCTTTGAAGAGCTGAAGAAGTTTCTTGGATAAGAAGTGAAATGTCTTCAAAGAAAAAGTTGCTGGACTTGAAAAAGCACCTTTGGGACAACCATGACCTGGATGACTGAGAATCTCCACAGACATTCAATTTTAAGGTACCATTGTTACATTATTACCTGAGGATAAGTGCAACTGAACACAATAGGGACTTATTCCTAAATAAATATACCTTGGGTTGTTATTCTACAAAATGTTCTTATGTTTGGAAGTATTGATGTATGTATTCCTCTTGGTTTCTTTTTCTCTGCTAATCTTCTCCTGTCTTGAAGTTCTATTTTATTATAGAGGCACCTTTCCCAATATTTATTCTATTTACTCCCAATGACATTTTCTTCAAGGAATGTATAGATGGGGATATTGTATGGTTTTTACCTCCCTATCTACAGACCTGCAGGTGGAAAGCAGAAGGCTCAGACAGAACATTTGGAAGCCTTGCTGAAATGTATGAATCTTTCTGTAGCCGTATTGTATGTCCATATTGCAATATTTTATGGAACTGACATTTTTGCAACTGTGTTGCTATTTATACTCATTAACAATTGTGCTTGCATTATATTTGCTTTTTGTTCCACTGGATTGTCTGCACACACACAAAAAATAACCATATAATTTTTAAAAGTGGATTTATGTTCTTTTTCTTTTGCTGTTTGATTGATCTGTCCCACTAAAAATCCTAATCTTAATCTCGACCACTTCCTTGCCATAAAAACATTCAATTGCATTTTCTAACATCTTGTCTTCTGGATTTAGTGTCTATACCTTTCCCCCTCCCCAAAAAATATTCTACCAGATATATGGAACCATTTAAGCACTCCTGACAAACTGAAAGTTTCAGTGAATTCCTAAATGAATAAGAAGCTCACAATTGTCCATGCAATATGACAACTGCAAATCTGCAAGTATATTTACTATTTACATTTTCATAAGAAAATGAGACAAGAATACTTTGTTTCTATATGGACCAGATTTAATGGTATATTTTATTAAGCAAAGGCTACAGAGGTTATTCATAAGTGAAGCTTTAAATGCATATCTCATGAGATGACAATGGAATGTATTAGTGCAATACATTTATTTAAAATTGTTTGTGTATGTGTGTGTGTGTGTATGTATATATGTAAACAGGGAAGAATTGTGAAATATTTCAAATATATATGAAGGTTGGTTGCAACTAGCAGTCAGCAGTCAGAAGTGGGATTCAGCCAGTTTGCATCACTTCGGGAGAACCAGTTGTTAACTTTCTGAGCAGTTTGGTGAACTGGTTGTTTGAAGAAATCATTAGGGCAGAGAACCAGTTGTTAAATTATTTGAATCCCACCACTGGTAGCAGTACAAGTTTACTGTACACAAGTTTAATGAAATGCTAAGTGAATGGTTCAACACATCCAGGGAGGACATGTAGTGCCGCCTTGTGGTGTCAGATAAGATCACTTGGTTGAAATGTGAATGCATCCCAAGGAATCTTCCCATTTGTTTCCTGTCAACCCAAATGATCTGCAGTAAGTATTGGACGAATGATGCAATAAAGAGACTGGATCTAAATATTAGTTTATCAGAGGTTAAAACTCTGTGTTAGAGGTAGAGGGCACAATCCTCCATTTATATTCAAATAACCAGTAAATACTTTTTCTCTCCTCTCTTTTCTAAATCTTTCCCTTTACTTACAAATCCACATTAGTTCTGTATGACTGCTAGCAGTTCTGGGCTACAAGTATCTGGATTAGGTTTTGCATTTCTTGGCTGCCATCTACTGGTCCTCCTGAATGGAGATGTATATGATAGTTCTTGCTTCTACGTAGAAGAAGGGGACAACAGAGAATGAGGTGGCTAGATAGAGTCACTGAAGCAGTCGGTGTGAGCTTAAATGGACTCAGGGGGATGGTACAGGTCAGGAAGGCCTGGAGGAACATTGTCCATGGGGTTGTGATGGGTCGGACACAACTCTGTAACTAACAAGCTTCTATGTAAGTTTCCAGAAAACTCCCACTGGACTGGAGTAGAGAACACCTCCCTCCCCAAGACAGATTGAAGCAAATTCTTTTCTGAAATTCTTCCTTCCCTTTCTACTGCCTCCCTTCCTTTGTGCATTTAGGGAAGAAGGCAAGAGCAATTGCTAGCTAAACCAGTGAGAAAATGACATGCACAGAGATAGACTTTTCTGGAGTCCAATGTTGCCACATGGGACCAATTTAAGCAACTCAGCTTAGTCAGATGCTCATTCTTTGCTCGCTTTCAATATTAGGTTTACTCTCAGAAACTCGGAAGATTGGAGACCAGGCCATGGATGCTTAATGCTTTTGGCTCTAGCAAGTCTGTTAAGGTGTACCATGATCTCCTTCAAGGCCATGGGCAATGTCTCCTTCTGCAACAAGGCATTAGCAATCTCCCAGATCCAGGAAACAACTATCTTCCTGGTTGCCCAGAGAGCCAAGAAGTGCAAAGATCTAGCCCACTGATGAGAAAGCACATCTCAGAGAATACCTTTTTCACCATCAGAGTAGGCAAAAATGCACCCATCACCAAACAAGGCATTACCTAGGCCAGGCCTGTCAAACTCCTTGCCTGCGGGCTGCATACACCATTCACTGGCCATACCCATGCCTGGTTTAGCGAAGGGGGAAAAAGTCCTGATACGTTATGTGACACCATGACAATGTGAGTTTGACACCCCTGACCTAGGCTTTGCCCATGTGAAGTCACAACTCAAGTGAATCTGAGTGATTGTATCAGCAAAAAACTAATCAGTGGCCAAGTGGGAATGAGAAGTTAAACTTCATAAACACATCTGCTGAGCAGCAACCACTGACATATAATGCTTTTTATCGAGTTAGTCTGAAAATATGCTGAAATCAGATTTTTGTTTTATTTTTTACTTTTTCCAGTGATAGTCCACACACCACTTGTACTATGGTGTCTCTTAGAATCCTCAGTAAACCAAGAAACCATTCAGAATCGGAAGCCTTGGCATGGGATGGGACAGAATGGAACAGATTTTTCTGTCAACAAAGGGAAGAGTTTGGTACAGTTTGAGGAACTATTTTTGTTAGCTGTTTTCAAGTATTTCCTTTTCTGGAACTTCCTTGTCCTTAAAATCATGTACTCAGCCATTTTGACAATATGTCACATACATTTGGTAAATATTAAATCATCTCCCATTTCCAATTGATTATATTTATTATTAAAGAACCAAGGAAGTCAAGTGCTTTAAAATTAAACTAAAACATATAAGTATCTAAATCAAACTTACCAAAAATTTGAAACCTGACTAAAGCAGATTTCAGAGTTGCCCTAGGAATCCACAGTGGGAATGTTCTTGACTTTGCCAACTGCTCAAGGATAAAGAAAATCCTCATAATTTCTTCAGGGATGGGAAATATTTACTGTACTTCCAGAAAAAGACTGAAAGGCCTACCTAATCAATACTTGGGATGTCATGGTGATGTTGATGTTCCTCCAGGTGATTTTTATTTACATTTGACATAAAGTTGAGGTTTGGGAAATAAGGAAGAAATCAGTTTTTAACATGTAGTAATGATCTCTTTTATTTGTTTGGGTTTTTTTAGTCTGGTGTAACTAGGTTGGAAACCTCCAAGCATGTTCTTTGTCTGAAAACAGAGGCTAGTAAGAAACAAGGAAAGGCTGTGTTTGTCACAAAACCTTGCATAATATGATAATGAAATACTGAACATATAAAAACAGGATTTATGTAGGATAAATGCAATGACATTTAACTTACATGAACATGGACAGCACAATTTTAAAAATATTTTTTGGATATTAATTTACTAAGAAAATACTTCTACTGTTTTGATTAGAAAGCCAAGATAAATCAAGATAAACTCTGCAAGGTAAAAACTTGTGCTATTATTTTGTCCAAAAGAATTTTTATAACAAATCTAAATATAAAGTCCAACAAATTATTAACAATTCAATGGAAAAATTCAATCTGAAATGAAAATAAAAAAATCCAATATGCATCTAAATATGTTTAACTTATTAAAAAGATCTTTTCCCATTACATCAGGTGTCCAAAAGCAAGATAGTCAAACTCAAGTCTCCTTTTTTTCTCTATCCTGCCATCCTACAGACCCTGCTCTTCAAGTATGTAGATGTGCATAGTTAATGTATTAAATTAAAATTCAATATTAATTAAAAGAAACAATGTTTTTATACAGACATGCACACAGAAATGTAAAATTTGGCAGTATCCTCCCAATTCCACGCTGCTCAATTAATTAATTCTTTTTAAAAGTTGACTCAAACATCTCTCTGTACTTAATTCCACCCTCATCAGCGATACATAATAAAACCTAAGAATCTCATTAGGATTAGAAACAAGGCAACCATCCAGAGGGACCAGCTGCAGCAAACCACAGTTCAAAAACGTGCTAAGCTTTTACGGCAACTGATAACAGTTAGAAAATTTTGAAAGTAAAACTCAACAGAAAGACTATACTTTTTCAACACGATCCTGGGATGACTACAAAGTGCATTGTAATTCTTTTAGTGGTACTTTAAAATTTGCACATGTGGAACTAAAATTGATATTTGCACTCAAAAGTATGGATTCAAGTTGCAAGTCTGATTTCAAAATACTGAGCACAGCATCTTTGTTCCCATTGTTCAGATATTGGCAGGAGGATCCATAAGTGTTAGGAATAAGTACTGACAGAGATGGAGAGCGTGGAGTTGGCCTTGCTGCCTGCCAGCATGTTGCTTCCAAAACATTCTCCATGGATGGATGTTGCCTTAAGCCTCAACAGAAAGATTTTCTATTCCTGTGGTAAACTGTTCTTATTTTCATGTGAGATTTGGACTTTCACTACACTATTACTGTGAAATGTGGTTATCCATCTAAAAATCATTATGAAATGCTAATTCCAAAAGGAGTTACCATGATGGTTTCTTTCCCTTCTTCCTATGTTTGGTTCTTCAGCAAAACAAAGGGAAAAATACAGCATTGAAAACATTTTAACAAATGATATTACATTGGCCATGCTTAGCATGCATTACATTGTATAAATTGTCAAGAACTATACATGCAACTGTAAATTTGTTTAACAATTAACAACAAGAAAAAGGGAAGGAAAAATAACTGATATCCAGTATTCCAAAAATTGGATAATATCTAAGAATTACAATTCTTAAAATCCAAGCAATATATTCATCCTGAAACTATTAGTTTTGGCTTCATTGCTTTTTGCAATAATTTAAGATTAACCAAAAATCAGCTTTAAGATTAATGTTAATAATCTGAATAATTTAAGAACCTTATTAGCACCATTCTCTGCTTATAAATAAAAAATCTTTAAGGCTTTAGAATGAATATACTGGCAGGGATCCAGAATTGATCTATGTAAATCAACAAGAAGTTAACTACAGATCCAAGTTGTTCTAAAAGAATGTACCACCAAAGAAATGTGCACATTAAAAATCTTCATTTATGAGCAAGGGTTCCACCTCCAAGGCCACTGAACCAAGTCTCTTGTTTTGTTGTCTGTACATAATAAATTGTGCAGTTATCTGGATGTAAACTTAAGAGAAATATTATGGAGGTCAAACAAAAACAACTTGATAATGAACATGGCATAATTTAAGAGAAATCAAACAATTTACTCTTACCACTTATTTATTGGTGAAATCAGCATTTGTAGTAAAACACTTTGTGTATAAATACAATAGATGTATACATATATTTAATTGTATGAGGTTTACAATTAAGTATACAAATATCTATTTAGAACAGCATCACATTTCCTTTGATCTAGATTCCGGTTTCTGCTCTCATACACATGCATGACAATAGAAGGAAGAAATATATAAAAAACAAATTCCACATATAAACTGCTTATCCCTTCTCTGGAGAAAATGTTCCTTGCTTCCAGAGTTGAAATAGATAACTGCATGAAGGTAAGAGAGAAACAGACAGACAAACACACACACGTGGGGCAAGGGTGGATGTTTCATTTCTGCTTGAAAATAAAAATATTGTGAAACATACATATCATTGGGAAATATATAGGTAGTCCTTGACTTGCGACCACAACTGAGCCCAAACTTTCTGTTGCTAAGTGAGGCACTGAGTTCTGCCCCATTTTATGACCTTTCTTGCCATAACATTTGTTGTTAAGTTATTAACACAGTTGTTAAGTGAATCTGGCTTTCCCATTAACGTTGCTTGGCAGAAGGTCACAAAAGGGGATCACATGACCTTGGGACACTGCAATGGTCATAAATATGAATCAGTTGCTGAGCATCTGTATTTTGATCATGTGACCATGGGGATGCTGCAATGGTCGTAAGTGTGAAAAATGGTCCTAAGTCACTGTTTTCAGTGTCACTATAACTTTGAAAGTAGAGGACTACCTGTACAGCTTTATGTCTTTTTGATACTTCTTGCTCAAACATAAAGTCACAACTTGTATATTAACAGTTTCCAAAATAGCCTAGAAGAAGGAGGGATATGATACTTCAGTAAACTTCTTCCATTAAATGGTTTGTTTGTTTTTGCAAAATCAAAAAACAAACTCTTTTTATTGCTTTGCTATGAGAAAAAAATTATTGCAACAAGATGGCTGAACTCAACAAAATTACCTGCTGCCAGCTACTAGAATATAAACAGTCATAGTGTGGACTACAAGAAAAATGCAGTGACTTATACAATGCATTAAATATAACTTATCAGTAAGCATTGACAGTTATTTTATGAAGGATTAAGACAATGGGAAAGGAAAAAACAGTTATGTTTTAAACATTTTATTTATAATTACAAGCTATGCGTTCAGCACTCAAGACATTAGTTTTTTGTATTATGCTAGATTTATGTAATAAGGGAGTTTTAATCTGAGTATACAAAGGTTAGAATAAAGCTAATTTGCAGGACCACAGTATATTATTAAATTTTCATTCAGAAAATGTTCAGGTATGGTCTTCCAAGTAAATGCAGGATTATTTGTGGATAAATCCTAAATAATGAAATGTTATTAAAAGTTTCTAAGGATATGTGGAAATGATCACCAAAGTCAAATAAACATTTATTATAATTTTTTTTTCAACATTAGCTCTTTGTTAGCTCACTTTAGGTCCTTGTTAAATTAGAGAGAAACTGAAAATATATGAACATGGAAATGAATTCACTCAGTTTTTATAATTTATAAGAACTTAGGTTTAGTTCCCAAAAAATGTTCATTTTGATTTTATAGTTTTAGTATAGGATACAAACAATTTTTAACTCAAAGATTAGCAGATTGAAACTATATATAAAAACAAGTTGTCATCTTAACTAAAACGTCTACATACATATTCTGTTCTGCAACAACAACAAAACACATGCCAACTGATCAGAAGTCTGATGAAGAAAATCAGTAGTCCTCTTTATCAATTACTATTACATATAAAATCCTCAAAATATTTCCGATAAGAAACTATTACTTTATCATTTGTCAACAAAGCCTTATTAATTTAATTAAGAATTAGAAAGACTATCAATTTTCATTAGAAAAGGATACAAAAATATCTAGTAACAATACTCCAAAGCTCCCAATAAACCAAGGGAGATGATGCCAGAAATAAAGACTTATAAGATATTGTGTTGCAGGCATCTTTAAGACAAGACTCAGGCCATATGTGCCATTGCCTATCATGGCTAATGCAAACAAAAGATAAGACGTCCCATCTGTCGATCTTCTTTGAAACTAAAGGATTATATAGCAAAGCAATGTTATAAGTAATTCATCATGGATTTGAAATAACTGTTTTTGTGACCATTGTAAGCTTTTGAATTCATATTGTCATCAGTTCCACAAAAATAAGAGCACAAGAAACTACATTAATCAAGTATGGTGAAATTGGACATAGATAGAGTCTAGTGTATCCTCCCTTAAATCACCCAAAATTAAAAAGAAACCACCAATTGGAATTATCTTTATTTATTATTCAATATTTATCATCAAAAAAATTAGTGTTCATTTAAAAAAATGGAAAATTGGGGTAGAATTGAAAAGATGACTAAAAAACTTGAATCCTGAATAAAAGCACTCAATATTACAATGGATTTTTTTTGAGACTCCATTTGTAAAAAATATTCAAGATTAATCTCAAATGCAGATCTAGAGTCTTGCCATCTATAATTTCAGGAAATTTTTAATGACTCAGCACAAATCAATATTAAAACTACCAGGTTTTTTTGGATACTGAATAAATTAATTATTCCAGTCCTGTTTCTTCTTAATAAGGTAAATCTAGCCTTGTTCTCAATAAACAGAATCTAAATGCAATAGAAGCCCCCTGTTAAAACCATAAGCATTTAGAAAATTCAGCTTATTTTACACATAATTCAACCAATATTTCAATGCTAATTGCTTTGTTTACGGACCATTTTCACAACTTTTAAGAGTATCATATTTCAACTGCAAATGGATGAAGTCATAATTTTGGATATGTATTTTCTAGTTGATATGTGTGACATATTCTCTTGTTATTTTAGAAGTGAGATTGTAATTGATCATTCACTTTCTTGATGAATGTTATAGGTAGGCACATTATCTTCAGAACTAATAAACTTACATTTTTATGGAGCTGAGAAATTCTAGATCCCAAGTAAAACACACACGATAAATAGCCACAAACAAAGCCTGATATTTCAGCCATGCCGTGAGACTTCTGAAGAGTTTAAAAAATAGAAAAATATTTACATTTGCAGAAGGCAATTCTAAAATATTTTGTGAATAGCATGCCATGTACTAAAACAGTGAACATGGAAATCCTTGTCAAAATTGAAAACTGAGTCTTCTAAATATTGGGGATAGTAGATATTTTCTATATAATTTGAATTTGTTACAATCTTTAGAAATATTTTATAGTTTACAAATATTAAGATAAGGACTCCCTCAGGTAGAGTTCATCTTCTGAAGACTATATAGATATACCTACATGGTTTTCTTTGCAAAATATAAAAAGGATTTGATGCTTTCTTCTTCCAGAATGTTTTTTTTAACTTCCATTGTAGCTTACAGTCATGGGATATCCCATCTGCGTTCCAACTAGCTCCATTTCTGTGTAGGGTTTTGTTTCTGCTTTCATTTTGGGAAATCAGTCAAGGTTAGCTTGCCTAATATATCTACATGGAAATTTGACAGTAATTTAAACAAGGATTTACCTCATTGGATCCCAAAATAGTATTCTGGATGTTATTTCTCATCAACAGCTGAGTAGGTAAGATTAAACAGAGTAATAAGCATATCAGGACCCAGGCTATACCAGGATACTTCGTATTCATTCCGCCTTGAAAGACAAATGAAATATAGGGCTAACAAAATATTTGATTGTTAAAAAAAACTGTTTGCAATATAAATGGTACTATTCTAATACAAGTGAGCAACATGGGATTTTTATATTGACTCAATTGTTTTGCCATCAATGACCTTGCAACATAAATTTTGCAATAATCCTATGTAGTACCAGTTGTGTTTATTTGGTCAATGTCTACTAAGATTTTAAAATATACAAGACAAAAGTAAAATTGAGTGGATGAAATAAAATACCAACATAACAAGGAGGTTGAAAAGATATAAGATAAGCTATTATAATTATATGTTAATTAATTCTGCAGATGTAAATGTAAAATACTGCAATATATGAAATTAAAGCACGTCACCTAAAAGTGATATATAAAATAAAGGGGTTATCCCAGAGACCAGTTTTGCTTTATTTTCACTGTAGAACTCAAAATTTGGCTACTGACCAAATAATCAAGGATTGTGAATCTTCCAAATGATTCAGATACAAATTATCTGGCCTTCCTTGGAACTTAAATATTGGAGGAAGAATTTAAAAAAACCTGAACTCCCTATAGAATTTATAATGTAATAATAAATGAAAAATAGGTTGAATTCATTGTAATCGAATGGGCAGATATGCTTGGTTAATGGGGTTTTGAAATATCTGCCTAGCACCAATGCAGATTATATTATGCCTGGCTAGGAAAAAGTTCTCCTCAACCCAGAAAAAGTTAAGATTTTATAAGTATTTTGCTTCTTCCCACACCTCTTTGTTGTACCCAATTTCTGTCATATTGGGGCAGCCTATTAACTTTAGCTTCTTCATATACTTTATCCTTTGCTTGGTCATATCTGAAAAACGTGCACAATGCCAGTCTCTGCTCGGCAGCCTATTTCCAGGATGAAGCAAAATTATTCATTAATTTTCCAGCTCAGTTGGAAAGAATTTGATTTTTAGCAATTAATTCATCCACTTCTTTCATGCCCTTAACCTGGATTATGGGCATTCCTATCTTAAGCCTTAACTGGGTGTTTGTTGTTCTTTTTTTTTTTTTTGAAACAAATTTTATTAATTTTAAAGACAAACAACACATCATTAACCATTAAGTACATAAAACCTCTTAACATTATAAATTTTTACAAGTCGGATAAAACATTATTTTTATTCTAATTTATCCCATTTCCATATGGACACATAAATATCTTTCAGCAAATTTCTCATTATTTCTCTTTACTCTTATTCAATTTCATTTCTTTTCTATATTTATCCATTTTATAGTCATCATATTCATTTCTTTCTGACTTGTTTACAATTACATTCCTCCAAGGTTTTATTAATTCTTTTTTTTTTTTTAAAGATTTTTAACAATTTTACAGAAGATACAATACACAAACATACAAAACACAAAACATAAACAAAACTAAAATTTTTTTTCTGAAGATTGTCTGATCCCGGGTTAAAACTCTTCACACAGACACAAATTCAAATATCATATTCACCCCATATATCCTTCCATATCTTATTATCATTTTCTTTTTTTATATATATATATAAAAACCATTTTTATAAAAACAATGCACAAAGAATCAAGGCCTAACAGCTTATAAATTCTTTTCTAGGAAAAAATAATAGTAAAAAACCAATAGAGCATAACAATTCCAAATTATAGTATCAATACTTTATCTATTTAACTTCATATCTTATCCCTACTTCTCCTTTTCATCCAAATTATTTCTTGTTAATTAAAATTTTATTGCCTTTTATCAATATACAAAATCCAAAAAAAACCATAACAAAGCCTTTATATATCCTTCCATATCTTATTACCATTTTCAATAACATTCTTTGTCTGTTCTATTTCCAACTATCCATTCATCTTTTTTCTTTTACTATACTTCTCCTATACACCAATTGGAGTAACATCTATAACTCATTACCCTAACTTAAGAGTACCTCGTGTAACAATTTTTCTTGGGATTCTGTTTAAAAGATTCTAAAATTAAAATCTAAAACCGGGTTTCCGGTTTCGCGTGGCTTCGGGGCAGCAGGAATTCGCGACAGCTCGCGATTCCTGCTGTGCTAGCCGTCGAGGTACCCCCGACCCAGATGGGTCAGGGGGATATGGCTGCCCTGTAGGGACAGCTGAAGAGAGAGGGGAGTCGGACAGGGAGGTGGGGGTGTCGCAGACCCCCCCCTTCTCCGGAAAAACCCCTTTTTCCCAAGGCGGTGGAGCGGCGGTCAGCAATGGCCGCCACGAAGAAGCCAGCAACCGGGTAAGATTGTGCTGGAGGAAATGTGAAGAGTGAAAGTTTTGTCTGAGCCGGGTCAAGTAACTTCCTTTAAATTGCCTGGAACTGAGCTGTTTGAATTGCTGGAGGATACATTGTATCCCTAAGAAGAGCGAAAGCGGCGGAGAAGCTGTTAAAGAGAACTTTCGTTTTTTCTTCACTCTCCCACCCCATGGAAACAGCAGAAATGTTTGGATATATTGGACATCGAAAGTGAATTGTTTTGAGAGTTGAAGCTAAGGAACAAAAGGATTTTTGGACATTGAAAAATTTAAGAAATTGGAAAACCCTTGTTGGAGGTATGGATTTTTGATTATTTAAAATTGATATCGCAAGTGGGAAGGGAGAGGAGAAAAAATTGGAGCAGAAGCTGAAAAAGGAGGAGATTGCCTAGAATCCCAAAGAAAGATATATGGTAATTGGAGCTCTTGGATTAAACATTAACCCCAGAAAGAGAAGGAGAAGAAGGAAGAAAAGTATTAACTTTTGGAACTTTTTTTTGAATTGTTTTTGATTAAAAATACTGGTGGTTGTTTTGGGAAAAGTTTCTCTTTTCATAATGGCATCGCTTGTGGATGAACTAAAGACTGAATATCAAAAATATAAAAAAGAAGATACTTTGGGCACTTTGTTTCAATTCTTAGAAATGACGTTATGTACTTATGAAAAGTTGACTATGCAGCAGAAGGACTGGGACAAGGAAGAAGAGGAAGAAGAAGCCATCTTTGATGAACAATGGGTTCTTTCCGGGGAGGAGGAGAAAAAGGATAAGAAAAAGGGGATTTTAAGAATTGTAAAAACAACCAAAGGAGAGAAAAATGAGCAAAAAGGTGGAGGCAAGGTTAGAAAGCAAAGGAAAAGGAGTGGAAAAAGAGAGGAGAAAAAACAAAGGGGTAAAAAGGGCAAGGAGAAGAATAAGCAGGAGAGAAAAGGGGGGAGGAGAGGACTTGGTGGGGGGAAGCAAGATCTAAAGAAAAAAAGTTTATTTAGAGACAATGGGTGAATTTAATTTAGGATAAGAGAGGGATTCTGGAGGGTACATAGGTTTGTGTTTTTATATGGGTGTTTGTTGTTCTATTGGGGGCATCAAGGATTGATTTCAAGAATTTTGTTTGCACCGATTCTAGTGCATCCTTCTTTGCCTACATTTCTACTTATGCACTGTAAAACATTTAGGCCAATGAAGTGGCCTCAAGAAGTGTGAATGCTGCAGGACTAATTGGTCTCTCCTTACCTAGAAAAGGTACTTTCTAGTAATTGAAGATCTAAACGTTAGCTACATTGCTTAATTCTGGTGCTCATTCCAGGTGCCTTTAGAATGGAAAACCATGGCAAAGTATTTAAATGAAATATGCTTTATGACATTCATGATAGTTGAGTGGCTCTAGAAAAGGCCAGAATTTTAGATTTCTCAAGATTTACAACCTGTTGATTTTGACTGCAATACCATAATATTTCTATCATTGTTCTTTTCAACCCTATATGGGATTTGTGAAATTATAGCAATTTCCTCAGCATGGAGGACCATAGGGATTTTGTACCTTGATAGTTTAGAAGTCTAGGTTATGAAAAAGGTCTACCACTGAATTGATATATATGTTTTAAAAAGAGGGGATAAAAACACACCCCTTTCAGAACAATCAATGTGCCAGAGGGGCGTTTGAGGATTACACCCCACTCTTATATCGTTATGGGAGACACGAACTGCCCTTATGCCATCAAAATGAAGTAAGATCACAAACAATGTTAAATGTATTGCACTAGTGGAATGTGATGTATTTTATATTTCCTTTTTGTATGTATATACATCTGTTACTGTGAACCAGGGGTGACAAACTCGCAGACCATGGCTGGATGTGTCATGTGCTGGCCCTGCCTGGTTTAGTGAAGAGGAAAAACGTCCTGATACATCACATGATGCTGCCGTGACGCCACGAGTTTGTCACCTCTGTTGTGAACAATGGGACAAATTCATGCTGTAACTTGCCAACAACAGCAAAATATCCTTCAGCAACAAGGTATGTGATCAGTTATTCAGGCTTTTAGCTTCATCTTGATCTTGTCGACATGTTTTTCTGCTGATGTTTCATGTATGCTCTTCTAAACTCACAGAATTCTAAATGCAACAATTTTAATCTTATCCTCCATCATGCCATTTAAACGCCATCATGCCATTTAAATTTGCATAGTTTGGGCAATTTTAAATGTCACATATAAATATTGAAGACATTACCTACTACTACAAAGATCTCAAATGAAGATACTTACATTTTGTTATCTTCTGATTTTTTAACTTATAGTAGAAAAACTGAGATATCACAATTATGTCCATGTTAATATAAAAAATTGCAGTTACAGTCTGGAAAAAAGTAAAAAGAATCAATCCTAATTTAACATATCAATTTATAAAATATATAATAATATACATATAAAAAGTTTTGCTCATTCACTCTTGTTTTTTTCTTTTAGAGAGGATTCAAGACAAAGAACATCCAAAAGTGCATATTTATATATAATAGCCATTGTCAAGTATATAAAACTAAAACTCTAGCAAAATTTACCTGTATCGGAAGTTGATCTGTCAAATAGCACCCAATAAAATTGGTGAGGTCTCCTGCAAGCCAGCACAGCAGAAAACTCAAAGAAAGTGCTTGCTCCACTTTTCCATTCTGGTAGGCTATATACAGTTGACTGGGGAAAAAACAGTAACAATAACAATGGAACTATCCAGCTACTCAGTGTTCATAAAATGCATGAGAATCAACTCAGATAAAAGCAAAGATAAGGATAGTATACAGAAGTAAAGAAATGAACTCTCTGAAATAGAACGAAATAGAACCATATAATATTGGCTGTAATTATTTTCAGGGTACAAGAAAAATATTCTCTCGCAAATTATTAATTAATCTCTGAAGACAAGTAGTAATACAGGTAAGTCATTGACTTATGACCATTCATTTAAGAACCATTCAAACTTACGGCACTGAAAAAACTGACTTATGACTGGTCTTCCCACTTATGACTATCACAATTGTTAAGCCTGGGTTCCCCAACCAGTGTTAAGGAGACAAGCTAAACAGAATGTGCAGCGTTAGTCAAATAGGCATTCAGATAAATGTGTGAGATAAGTTTGTATATTAGTTAACATACAGTAAAAATAACAGATACGCTTGTGTTATCAAAAATATAGTTTATTCCATTTAGAGTTTTATAGCATAGTCAAAATAACAGTCCATTAGTCATGCATCGTTTTAGTCAGTCCATTCAAGGATATTCAATTAGCAAAGTCCGTGTAGAATATCCAATGTCAGTTCACTTACAATAAATCAGTCCTCTCACCGTTGATAAATCAACAGTCCTTTCTCTCTCCCGTTCCAGTAGGGGAAAAACGCAGTCTTCAGTCTATCCAGTAATTAGGGATCATAAAGCCAGAGAGAGCAAGCTGCCCTGCCTTGCTTCTTTTATGGTGCTTTTGCAACCACTCCCTTAATTACCTTCTTACAGTTAAAGTTACAGACACTTTAACTAACAAACCATGACAACATATTTATTATTTTACCTAAACCAGTTAGGGTAAACAATGTTATCCCTAACATTCTCCCCTTTTAGGTAATAATAATACTATAACTATTTACATCTTTAAATCATATTTGTTACAACTCTCTTTAAACTTAATTACTCCTTGAGCTTTTGTAAATTGGTCTGCAATGTTTTCTTCTATCATGCAGTACTCCAGTTTCATTAGACCATTCTTCACAGATTCTCTAACATTTAAGTATGTTAAATCAGTATGCTTTGATCTAGTTTTTACAGCAATATTAGTAGCCAACTGTATGGCTACCTGGTTGTTCTCGTACACAATAATGGAATCTTTAACAGTTATACCCATGTCTAATAATAACTGTTTGTACAAAATTAAGTCAGTGCATAGTAATGACAGATATGAAAATTCCGCTTCCATCGTGGACAAGCTGATATGCTGTTGTCTGATTGACTTCCACCCTATTAGTGTCTTACCAAATAATATAGCCATCCCAGATGTTGATTTTCTAGTGTTTATGTCAGTTGCAAAACTTGCATCTGCATAGGCACTAAGACTCAAATCACCCTTTGGTTCTATATACAATGCATGATTCATTGTTCCTTTGAGATATCTTAAAATTCTTTTTAGTGATTGCCAATGACATTGATGTGGATCTGAATTAAAACGTGCCAGCTGATTTACACTTTAAGCTATATCTGGCCTAGACCAATTGCTTATATATGATAAGCTACCAATCAAAGATTGATTGGTATATATACACTTATCAAATTTTGGACTTTGATCATCAGTTTGGCAAACTTCCTGACTCATTGGAGTCTTTGCTAGTTTACAAAGTTCCATTTTGTACGTTTTAATTAATTGGCAAATTTTATCTTCTTGAGATATCTTAAATCCATTTTTTGTTTTGTTAATTGTCAATCCTAGATACTTTTTAATTTCCCCTAAATGCTTTAATTTTATCTTTTTAGCTAATAATGATATAATCTCATTAGCTTCATTATTAGTCTTAGTTATCAAAGCAATATCATCTGTAAATAATAACAATAATAACACTGTTCCATTATTTTCTCTTTTAAACACACATGGATCTGCTAAACCAGATTTAAATCCTATATTGTTTAATTCTTTCACAATATATTGGTTCCACTCAAAGCCAGATTATTTCAACCCGTAAAGACTCTTTTTGAGTTTCCAACAATCATTACTATTTACTTTATTGTCTTTTATAATAACTGGCTTTTTCAAAGATATAAATATATATTTGCTGCAATGGTGCATGCAAATAAGCAGTTTCTACATCTAAATGGTTTTTGACATAGTTTTTCTTAGCTGCCCACACTAAAGCTGCTCTCAAAGATGTTGCTTTAAGACTTGGTGCAAAAACTTCATCGTAATCAGATGCAGTTTGATTAAATCCTTGAGCTACCAACCTAGCTTTATGGGAAACAGTCTCATCATTTCCAGTTTTTACTTTAAATACCCATTTGCACCCAATGGATTTTTCTCCTGGAGGTAATTTAGCATCTTCATATACTTTCATTACCTTTAATGAATTTAGTTCTTTTTCCATTGCCTTTTGCCAATTCTCCAGATCCTTAGCATGATACATCCTAAGTTCATCTACACTAGTTGGAACTTTAGTTACTTGGCAAACTATACTTGCTTGATACCTATCAGGTGGTCTAGTTACACGTGTAGTACGTCTAGGTATTACAGGACTTACAGGTGGACTTTCATTTATTAACTCTTCTTGATTATCTAACTCTTCCTGATCAATTGTTTCCTCTTGTTCTGGTCCTATTTGCTCTTCGTGGACTTCTTCTTTTATTGGACTCTTCTTATAACTAGTCTGATCTTTTTGCCTTTTGTAGGGTTCAATAATTACTTCGTGATTTAAATCTTGCTCTAATCTATTACACCCTACATGTTCTAGGAATTTAGCACTAGCACTGGTGTAAACTCTAGATGTACCTGATTCCCAGAATCTATAAGATCTGTGATTAGATTCACATCCTACAAAAAATAATCTTTTAGCTCTATGCTGTCCTTTGTGTCTGAGTTGTGAAGGGATATGCACCTATGCTGGTGCTCCAAATGTGTGCATGTAACTTAAATCAGGTTTTGTACCATGCCACAGTGTGAATGGTAATTCACCTGTTGTTGAATTAACAACATTATTTAATATATGATTACCACACATTGCTTCTCCCCATAAATTGTCAGGTAATCCTGAATCAGACAACATAGTACGTGCCATTGATTGTAGTGTTTGGCCTCGTCTCTCTATAAAGGCATTATGTTGTGGCCTATATGGTGCAGACTTTTTATGTTGAATACCTAACATTCTAAGTCTATTCTGGAATTTATTATTTGTAAATTCCGCACCATTATCTGTTATAAGAGTTACTAATTTATTTTTAGTTTTTCTTTCTGCAAATTTAATCCAATTAAATAGATTTAGATACGTTTCAGTTTTGCTCTTCATTTAATAGCAAAACCCATATCTAGAATAGTGGTCCATTATACTTAATATGTATCGAGCTCCTCCTACACTTGGTTTTTTCGGACCTATTAAATCGGCAAATACTACCTCTAAAGGCTCTTTGGTAGTAAATCTATCAACTCTATTTGCCGGAATGACCTTGCTTTTGCTTTGATTACAAGCAAAACATTGCAAATACTTATTACAAGGTTTCAAACTTATTCCTTTAGATAGTTGAACAGTTCTCTTAAGCATTTTAAAATTTAAATGCCCTAGCCATCGGTGTAACAAGTGAATACATTCATCATGAGGTTTCTTATTATCATAAACCGTGTTGGACACCTCTAAACCATTATCATTTAATACATATAATTCACCTCTTAAAGATGCAGTAATTTTCTTATCTTCTTTTTCAATTATGCAATATCCTAGTTTACATATCCTAGTTTAACCAAAATTCTAACTGAAATTAAATTAAACTTAAGTTGTGGTACATATAATATTTTTACATTCTCTTTTATGAAAGAACAATATGCCATACCTTGACCTTTAGCTTTCAGTTTCCAGCCATTGGCTAATGATATCTGCTGTGTACTCTGGGACATTTTAATAAAATTTTTGTTATCATTTGTTATACAGTGGGATGCTCCACTGTCAACCACCCATAAATTATTTTTTACAGCTCTGTTAATACACATGGCTAACTCTAAATTTTTATTTTTATTTTGGTTACTTTTAGTATTCTGGCCAGCGTTCTGGCGCTCTGCTTTTTTACAAAATCTTGCCAAATGTCCTCTTCCTCCACAATTAAAACACTTTTTAATTGCATATGCAGTAGGAGATTCATTATCTTCTTTTTGAGATTGCTCCCTCCTTAACTGATCTCTTTCAAATCTTCTTCTGGCCTCTTCAATTAATCTGCCAGTTATATCAGTTAAAGTTAAACTTTCCTTAGGCAAAATTTTAAGGGAAGTGACGTAGTCATCAAAATTTTCATCTAATGAAGACAGAATGATGTAGACTTGGTATAGTTCAGAGATAATAAGTTCTTTCTCGTGCAGTTCTTGAAAAATGCTTTTTATAGTTTTCAAATGACTAAGCATATCACCATTCATTTTGAGATGCGTCTTGAAAAGTTTCCATGTTAGATTTATGTGAGCACCAACGTTATTTCGGACATAAATCCTCTTCAGCTTCTACATAGTTTGTTCCATCCAGCTTGGATATAAGGGACAAACTTTGTAGATTGACTTGTGCCATGTTTTCTTTTATGGATATAAAACTATAATTAATAAAACACAGCTGTCTGTTTACTGTAACGTGTAACAACACAAACTCTCACTTTTTACATAAATCTGTTTTATCCTCGTTAAAATGACTTTGCAGCCTCTGGGCCCATAACCAGTGTTAAGCCTGGGTTCCCCAACCAGTGTTAAGGAGACAAGCTAAACAGAATGTGCAGCGTTAGTCAGATAGGCATACAGATAAATGTGTGAGATAAGTTTGTATGTTAGTTAACATACAGTAAAATTAACAGATACGCTTGTGTTATCAAAAATATAGTTTATTCCATTTAGAGTTTTATAGCATAGTCAAAATAACAGTCCATTAGTCATGTATCGTTTTAGTCAGTCCATTCAAGGATATTCAATTAGCAAAGTCCGTGTAGAATATCCAATATCAGTTCACTTACAATAAATCAGTACTCTCACTGTTGATAAATCAACAGTCCTTTCTCTCTCCCGTTCCAGTAGGGGAAAAACGCAGTCTTCAGTCTATCCAGTAATTAGGGATCAAGCCAGAGAGAGCAAGCTGCCGTGCCTTGCTTCTTTTATGGTGCTTTTACAACCACTCCCTTAATTACCTTCTTACAGTTAAAGTTACAGACACTTTAACTAACAAACCATGATAACATATTTATTATTTTACCTAAACCAGTTAGGGTAAACAATGTTATCCCTAACAACAATGTCACATAATCAAAATTTGAGCACTTGACAGCTGGCTGAATAACCGCAGTGATTTAACAACTGTGCAAAAAAAAGGTTGTAGAATCAGGTGCTATGACTGTATTGCTTAGTGACAGAGGTTCCAATTCCAACTGTGGTCATATATTGAGGACTACCTGTATCCATATTGTACAAGCAAGGAATGAATTTGTTCCTCTTGGCATATGCCTTGTTTCATGGCAAAATCTATTTCCTTCATACAGCAAAGGTATCAGTGTATTATGCTGTTTAGGTCTGAGAGATAGTGACTGGCTCCAAGGTCACCAGTTGGCTTCCATGACCAAGGAAGGACTAGAACTTGGGTCTCCCCATTACTAGTCCATCCCCTTAACCACTACATCATTATGGCTGTCTATGAGCAAAGAATGGAGGTCAAGGGATTATTGACTAGGATTTCACGACTGAGAAAACATTGTACTATTGATTATTCTGGCTCATCCTGTAGTGGAGGTTTTTCCCTCAAAATGCACATAAGCCTAACATGGAACTGAGTCCAGAAAGAGCCCCAGGGAATATAGGATAATGCATCCCATATATGCCATGAATGGTTATTTCTTGATTTTTCAAAGAAAAAGTTGTATATTCATTTTTCCTCCAAGATAAAGCAGTCACTGCTCTTGTAGGAAGGAGCTTCAGATGACATAGATTGGTGTTTTCAAGATACTGCCCCAATAGGATATAGTCAACTAGTTTATCAAGCATCACAGAATACCTTAAACAGAAGAAACATGCTGCTCAGGGTTATCTATTTATAATATGTAGAAAGGAACAGAAATCCATCAAAGAATAAACCAGACTGGCAATTTCTGAGTAAAGCCTCAGGCAAGATTGCTCATGATGAAGCTAAAAAATACTTAAAGGTTTAAACTCACGGCAGTGCAGCAAACAGAAAGCAGGCAACAGAGATCAGTCCCAGCAGAATGCTCCAGTATTCCCATGCATTCCTGACACATTCTTCAAGAAGATGCCAAATCCAGGGTGTTCCATTCAGACACAGTTTCTTAGCTTCTACTGGAGAAATATTTAATGCAGGGGGATTAAGCTGAAAAGCCATCTATTCAGATTCAGAGATATTACTTCAAATTTGGCTCTGCTTTGAATCCCATACAAATCCTTTTATCAATTTTGAATATGTTCTTGCCCTTGTCCAGGCTCTCACACAGAGATGGATAATTTGCTTCCAACTTCACAGATGGGCCTGCAATTCAAACAAAATAACATACCCACCATGAATACATCAATTTAAAAGACAGATCCAAATTATTCTATTTGGACACATATGAAAGGCAAAGTCAAAGCAAGGAAAATTTGGTAGACATTAACCCACAGTGCCTAAGCATGTTTACAGATTGAAGTTAGATATTTCTGTACAGTAATTGTTTATCTTTAAGGACAACACAAATGTTTAAAAGGAGTTTAAAGCTCATAAAGCAGAGATTCCCAATCCCCGGTCCATGGCCGCATTGTGACAGAAACTGGGCTGTGGAAACAGAATGCAGGCAGTACACAAAACCCTCCAGTCTGCAGAAAAACCTCTCCGCATAGAACCAGTCCTATATATATAGTCCTATATATATATATATATATAGTCATATGGATCTTTGTTTATTCGGGTTTTCTCCCGCGTAAGATTGGAAGTATCTAGGCAACGTTTCGATGAAGTCTCATTCATCATCTTCAGGCTTGGTCTTCAGCTCTGTGCTTCTCAGAGTGATGTGAGCTTGCAGCTGCTTCTTCCTTTTAACTGCTAGTGGGGGTGTGACTTGATTGGGTGGGGGCTTGGCTATGTTCTGATTGGGTGGGGGTGTGTTCTCATTGGTTGGGGGTTTGGCTGTGTTCTGATTGGTTGGGGGGTTGGCTGTGTTCTGATTGGCTGGAGGTGTGTTCTGTTCAGGTGGGGGCTTGATTGTGCTCAGGTTAGTCTTAGTTGCTAGAGGGTTTGAGCTGGTGAACTGTGATCTTGCTGTTTGGCTTCGAGTTCGTGGTCGTGCTGCATCTTCACCCTCAAGACAGACACACACACCAACAAACTCAGAAAACTACAACAATGCCAGAAACCAACTCCTCCCCCCTCACAGCCACACATGAAACAAACAGTGCACAACATCTCAGACAAGATCCTCACCGAAGCCGAAACCAAGGTCCTTTCTAAAGGATTCAACTTTGCTGTCGCTCCCAAACACATCCCCACAGAAACCATCATATGCGGAGTTGAAACCAGCCTGACCAAAACCAACCCGGATGATGCTAATAGAATCAGACTCGAAATCACCAACATCCTCTGCACTTGCAAACCACCCAAAAGCAACTTATCCAAAGAAGAGCAAACTGCACTACTTAACCTGAAAGAAGACACCAGCATAATAATCCTACCAGCAGACAAGGGTAAAGCGACAGTGGTTATGAACATATCTGACTACCAATCCAAGTTAACCAACCTACTCCAAGACCCCACACACAAACCCCTAAAGACAGACCCTACCACCTACCTAGAAAAAACCACCAGATCCAAAATAAAAGCCTCCCCCATCAGTGAAGAAATCCAGCAAAGAATCATACCCAGAGAGAAATCATCCAGATGCCCTAAACTTTATGGTCTCCCCAAGATACACAAAGAAGGAACCCCACTTAGACCAATAGTCAGCTCCATAGGCTCACCTCTACAAAACCTAGCCAAATTTCTCGCCAAACAACTACAGCCCTATGCAGAATCCATCAACTCACACGTAAGAAACTCATTCCAGTTCATCAAGATCATAAAGAAACAAAACTTACAACCCAGTGACCTACTAGTGAGCTTCGATGTCATATCCCTCTTCACCCAAGTGCCAATAAAAGAAGCCTTGACAGCCATCCAAAACAAATACAACCCCCCCAAGCACATCCTAGATCTGACCAACCACTGCCTATCCAATACATACTTCACCTACAACGGACAAAAATACAAACAAATAGAAGGAGCACCCATGGGATCACCCCTCTCACCTGTCATCGCTAACCTCTACATGGAATACTTTAAAACACAAGCTCTAGAAAAATATGATCACAAACCCAAACTCTGGCTCAGATACGTAGATGACACCTTCATAATCTGGCCACACGGGAAAGAAAAACTGAACAACTTACTCACACACCTCAACAGCCAACACCCCAAAATACAATTCACCATGGAAACAGAAGCTAACAACCAACTTCCCTTCCTAGATGTCTTGGTATACAAAAAATCCAATGGCTCCCTAGGACACACCATCTACCAGAAGAAAACACATACAAACCGCTTTCTACACGCACTCTCACACCACCACCCAGCACAGATCAATTCCGTAGCCGAGACACTCATCTCCAGAACAAAATGCTTAGCCGACGAACAACACCTAGAGACTGAACTACACACTCTCACCGGCGTGCTGACAGCCAATGGATTCCAAAGAAAGAAGATCACCCACCTAATCCAAAAAGAAACCCCAGCCAAAATCCAAGACAAAGAACAAGAGAATGGCAAAGCCCTCCTCCCATATATAAAAGGCACTACGGACAAAATCAGCAAGATCCTCCAAAAACACAACATGAAGACAGCATTCTGCACAAACAGAAAGATATCCACCATCCTAAGAAACCCTAAGGACAAAATCGAGTTAGAAAATCAAGGAGTATACGAAATCCCTTGCACTGCCTGCCCCACCACATACATTGGACAGACAAACAGAAGAATAGGTGCACGCATTGAAGAACATAAGAACTCAATCAAAAAGGAAGAACCGACCTCTTCCCTGGTCGAACACCTCAAAGCCACAGGACATGAGATTGACCTTAAAAATACCAGAACTATTGCCAAAACCGAACACTTCAGCAGCAGAATCATCAGAGAAGCCATAGAGATAGAAAAACGCCCACACAGCATGAATAAACGAGATGATACCTCCCGCCTACCAGCCATTTGGAAATCCGCCCTCATGAACAGACGCGTACCTAACATGAAGAATGACACCAGACCCACACCCCTGAGAGCCACACAAGATGCCACCACCACACTTCCACGTAGAAAGCAGACTCACACCCACACAGAAGATGAAACACGACCACGGACCAGAAGTCGCACTGCAGCTGCATCACTACCCACTTCAAACCCCTCTGAGCCATACATGAAGCGAACTGACCTCCACCATGAAGATGCAGCACGACCACGAACTCGAAGCCAAACAGCAAGATCACAGCTCACCAGCTCAAACCCTCTAGCAACTAAGATTAACCTGAGCACAATCAAGCCCCCACCTGAACAGAACATGCCTCCAGCCAATCAGAACACAGCCAAACCCCCAACCAATCAGAACACAGCCAAACCCCCAACCAATGAGAACACACCCCCACCCAATCAGAACATATGTACATATATATATATATATGGCATTCAGCTTTGTTCGGGTATTTTCCCACGTCATAGTAGTGGTGCTTTTAAAGTTGTAGCAACGTTTCAGCAGAATCTCATCTGCCATCATCAGGCTTCTGTATAGTGTTCGTCTGTGAGTTAGACTTTTACAGTGGTTTCAGATTTAAATTTGGGGCAGCCTATTGCTGTGACAGAATGGTTTTTTCTTCATCCTGAGTGATTGAGAGTCTTGGTGTGTGTTTATTGGTCTTGGAGTTTGCTGTGTTCTGCTTCTAATATCTTCTGTCTGTTTTTTTTGGCTCTTTTTGTATCTTGATTGGCTGGCAACATTGTGTTACTTTATTGGAGGCCTTTAGTGCAGCTTGGCTTCGGGTAAATGGACGGCTATCATTAGTTAGGAAGCTGGGTTTCATCTGGGTGCCTGGTTGGGGTGTGTTTGAGCTGGAGGTATCAGGGGGGATCTGTTTGTGCCCAGGTGTTTGCCTGGCTTGTGGTGTGGAGATTTTTTTGTTTGTGAGTGCAGGCTTCCAAATGACTGACAGCCTGGTGGAATCATCTCTTTTGTTCATGCTTTCTGGTCTTTTTTCAATCTCTATGGCTTCTCTGATGATTCTGTGGCTGGGATTTTCTATAGTGGCTAGGGTTTTGGTGCCATTGAAGTTGATGTTATGACCTGTGGCTTCCATGTGTTGGACTAGTGAGGAAGTGTGTTCCAGCTTTTTGACTGCATTTTTGTGTTCATCTAGGCAGGTGCTTATTCTTCTATTGGTCTGTCCAATGTATGTGGCCGGGCATGATGCACAGGGGACTTTGTATATGCCTTGTTTTTCCAGGTCAATTTTGTCTTTGGGGTTCCTGAGGATGGCTGCTATTTTTCTGTCTGTTTTGAAGGCAGTCTTGATGTGGTGTCTGTGTAGAATCTTACTAATTTTGTCTGTAGTGCCTCTTATGTAGGGCAGGACAGCTGTTCCATGGGTCTGTTCATCTTCTGGGTCTCTATTATGTTTCAGTGTGTTTTTGTGGATCAAGTTGGTGATTTTGCTTTTGTGGAAACCGTTGGCTGTCAATATTTTAGTCAGGGTGCATAGTTCAGTCTTAATGTGTGTCTTGTCTGCCAGGCGTTTGGTTCTAGTAATTAGTGTTTTAGCCACGGAGTTTATCTGTGCTGGGTGGTGGTGGGATTGGGTGTTCAGGTAGCGGTTAGTGTGTGTTTTCTTCTGGTATATGGTGTGTCCTAGTGTGCCATCGGTTTTTTGCAGATTAGTACATCTAGGAATGATAGTTGTTTGTTTGTTTCTATTTCCATGGTGAACTTGATTTTGGGGTGTGCGCTGTTTAAGTGTGTTAGGAAATTGTTTAGGTTTTCTTGTCCATGGGGCCAAATCACGAATGTGTCATCGATATATCTTAACCATAGTTTGGGTCTGAGGATGGCATTGGCCAGGGCTCTGGATTTGAATTCTTCCATGAATAGGTTTGCAATGACAGGTGACAGTGGTGATCCCATGGGGGCTCCTTCAATTTGTTTGTATCTTTGTCCTTTGTATATGAAGTATGTGTTGGTTAAGCAGTGTTCTGTTAGTTCCATGAGGTGTTTAGCTGGTTGATATTTATTTTTGATGATTTCAAGGGTCTCTTTTATCGGGACTTGAGTGAATAATGAAACCACGTCAAAACTTATAAGCAGATCTTCTTGCTCCACGTGTAGATCTTTGATCATTTCCAAGAAGTGGTATGAATTTTGTACATAAGAAGCTGCTGTTTCAGCATGGGGCTGTAGCTCTTTTGCTAGGTGTTTAGCTAGGTTTTGTAGTGGTGCTCCTCTGGAGCTGACTATGGGTCTGAGAGGTATGCCTATGCACATCCTACATACAAGCAAACCACCCAAAAGCAACTTGCAGCAAAATGAAATTAAAGCGCTACAAACCCTGAAAAGAGACAGCAGCATAATCATCCTCCCAGCAGATAAAGGGAATGCCACTGTAGTAATGGACAGAGAAGACTATGAAACCAAATTGACAGACCTACTCCAAGACTCCACATACAAACCCATAAACACAGACCCAACCACGTATCTGGAAAAATTAACCAAGAAGAAAATTATAACCAGCCACATAAGCAAAGAGATCCAACACACGATCATACCCAGAGAGAAATCTTCCAGATGCCCCAAACTATACGGCCTCCCAAAAATACACAAAGAAGGCATACCTCTCAGACCCATAGGGGGCTTGGCTGTGTTCTGATTGGGTGGGGGTGTGTTCTCATTGGTTGGGGGTTTGGCTGTGTTCTGAGTGGTTGGGGGATTGGCTGTGTTCTGATTGGCTGGGAGTGTGTTCTGTTCAGGTGGGGGCTTGGTTATGCTCAGGTTAGTCTTAGTTCCTGGGGGATTTGAGCTGGTGAGCTGTGATCCTGCTATTTGGCTTCGCATTCATGGTCGTGCCACATCTTCATGGTGGGTGTCAGTTCGCTTCATGTATGGGTCAGAGGGGTTTGAAGCGAGTAGTATGCAGCTGTGGTGCGGCTTCTGGTCCGTGGTCGTGTCTCATCATCTGTGTGGGTGTGAGTCTGCTTTCTATGTGGAAGTGTGGTGGTAGCATCTTGTGTGGCCCTCATGGGTATGGGTCCAATCAGAACACAGCCAAACCCCCAATCAATGAGAACACCCCCCCAGCCAATCAGAACACAGCCAAGCCCCCACCCAATCAAGTCACACCCCAACTAGCAGTTAAAAGGAAGAAGCAGCTGCAAGCTCACATTACTCTGAGAAGCACAGAGCCGAAGGCACAAGCCTGAAGATGATGAATGAGACTTCATCGAAACGTTGCCTAGATACTTCCAATTTTACGCGGGAGAAAACCCGAATAACCAAAGATACACACACACACACACACACACGGAAACCAATCAAACAGACATCATGGTTGTAGGCAAGAGCCAGAAGATAAGCAATGGTGAAAAGCTGGACAAGTACCAGGGCCTGAAAGAGGAACTAGAGAGGATATGGAAAGTAAAGGCCAAGGAGGTCCCAGTGATGGTAGGATCATTTGGGTTATGACACCAAATTGGAAAAGTGGTTCTAACAGAACCCAGGAACAACATCAGAACCCTCTGTCCAGAAGAGCGCAGTGCTAGGAATAGCTAAATAATTGTGTAGAACCCTCAAACTCTTGGGCCTCAGGGAAAAATCCGAGATTGTGGAAGACATACTGTATACCACTCATATGGATGGGAAGAGAATTTTTTTTTGAAAAACAGGAATATTAGCAAATAGATATAACATAAGAAAAGAAAAACAATTGTCACATACATTTTTATTTTTTACAATGATTTGTCATTTTTACATTATAAGAATGGATGCGTATTATTAAAACATTTAAATGATGGAATCAAATGACTAGCTTTTTAAAAAGATTTGCCACAGTTCTCCTGAGTTTAATTTGCTACATTTGTTCTGTATGCGTATCATGTTGCATCCTTTTGACCATTATCCAAATGTTAATGGCATTTGGAAGAGGGCAGAGCGAAGGAAGAAAATTGCTATTTTCCTGAAAGAATTTGTAGCTTCTTACTTCCTCCAATTCTTGTTTCCAACTAAGATCTTCGAATATAAAACAGCACAAGGCTCAACACAGCAAAGCAGTTTTCAACATAAATGCAGTGTTGTTTCTTGTACGACCCTAGTTTATTTCATGCAAATCCACAAAGAGTTGTATCCTTTATAAATATTGTATTCAGATAAAGTATCTTATTTTTTAAAAAATATTATCATTTGTAGAATGGCATTTGTAAAGTTCTTTTGGAATAATTTCTAGATAGGTAGTTACTCTGCAAAAAAAAAAACCCTTTAAAATAATAAATAACTCTAAAATAATTTTGTTTAGCTCTTTTTTGTCTTTAAGGTATTACAAAGCTCTTTATATTATTTATATAACTTTATTTTTAATGCAAAAACTTATTTTTGATACACAGACAAATGTTTAATTCAAGGAAAAATAATGCAGAAATATTTAGGAACCATTATGCACTAGAATGAAAAATTAAAATCCTTTATTTAACATATGTTTATATTCTGGGTTTTAAAAATATAGGATCATTAGGTCCCACTAGGTTATATAGTTACAATGATTAATATGGCTTAAAAGCCTAGTTCTTATATCCCATTTTGTTGTCATATATTTTACCTAAAGTATAAATAAAAGTAGCTAAGGGATTTTAAAAGCAACTCTCCATATTATGTGAATATACATCCTATGTAACCAATTTTTATTGAAAATTAAAGGATTGAATGAAACTTCCTAAAATTGAAACATTAAAGCAATGAAATATATCTATCCAAACACTCTCCTGCTCTCACTAGGCACTCATCCAAACAGATCTAAGGGTGATCAGAGCCAAGTACTCTTCCCTCTCCAGGGTCCCTCTGAGGCAGTGGATTTATTTTGAGTAAAATGGATGAACATGTATTCAGATAGCTCCTGAATCATCCACGTAGCTTTGTAAAAGATTCCATTATTTTCACAATTTTAGAAAATACGATTTCACACATCTGCTCTCTTCTGAATACTTGCCTAGTGCTAATTAGCAAAGTACATATCCCGAATATATAAGGGCATGAATTACTCAATCTATTATCCAATATTCAACATTTAGTAAAACATTTGAACCTGAGCATGAAACTGCATCAGCAAAAGTTTGATTCTTATGCCAAAATAGCACTACTACTTTGTCCCAGTTAATAATTGTGAAATACAGAGAGAAAGATGGGATATTTGACAAACAGTGAGATGGACTGATTGCAGAAAAACTGGGATCTTTTGTATCTCCAATTTTAGATAGTACCTGTTATTTGTAAAAGATAGGACTTTCCTTACAATACCATCTCTGTGAGATAATTTGGCTTGAAAAAGAATATCTAGAATCACCAAGAGACTTTGGACAGCTGAGGCCAGATTGGACAGAGGTCTCCCCAGTCTTTCTTCAATACCTCAGTATAATTTGATTCACTGAAGATGAAATTTTGTTTTTGGAATATATCTGTTTTTACTAGAATGGAGAGATTACCAGATGTGATTAATCACCTTCAAATTAATTCAGTTTTTATCCCATATTGGAATAGATATTGGAAAATTCTGCTTTATACAGATATGAAATTAAATTTTATTTTAGTTTTGGAAATTTAAATAACAGAAAAACTTTTTTCTTTAAATTATTTTTTTTTCTTTTTAAAATCTGTAGAAACTCAGGGAATTTTACATCTGTATGTACATCAAAGTATATGGTTCAATTATGTCATAGATTATTGATGATCTATTATACTAATAGAAAGAGATTACTTTTTCCCCTATGTTGAAAAAAAAAAAGGAATTTGAAAGCCATACCAACATATGGTACGTTTTATTGTTTGCTATTTAACTATTTATTGTTTGCTATTTAACTAAACTTATCGAAGCCACCTTGATTATTCAAAGTCGTATTGTTAATTTAATTAATTTGTATTGCACTGCAATCTTCACATACAAATTCAGAATCAAAGCCTTTGAAGTTTAGTAGGGACTGTATTCTAAAATTAATACTTTTCTTTAAGTTCATTGTCTTAGTTCCAACATCTTAGGAACACTGACAAGCAGCTTTTTTTAAAAAAGAGTATATTTTATCACTTTTTTTACAGTTTGAAATGGAGACAAAGAATGTGAAATCAGAAAAAAAATCAAAATAAACAGCTGTAAAACTAAAACAGTAATGCAGTGAGGGGAAAAAATCAATGCAATGCATTATTAAAGTAGAATACACTTCATTACCTCAGGGCCTGCATGTTCCTGAGAAGCCTCTGAGACAATTCTAACAACACAGTGAACATCAAAATGGCAGTGAATATTGGTAGAAATTAACATCTTGTATCCTTTAAGAAAAACAAACAATTTGCTTCAGTCAAACAAATATTTTGATTATGATATCTTATTTTCCTCATATTCTTCTAGGAGGATGCCCAAATTTATTCAGCGATACTTATACCTTATTTTTGAAATTTAACTGGACATCTATAAAGCTTAGCTATAATCAGTATTAGAGAAAGCAAGCAAAAGAGTTTATACAGGTAAGCCTACAATTCTTATGAGGCTGAAAATCTGGTCTTTGGCTTTCTGCCTTTATAATATTTCCTTAGATTCCTGTTATTCTGCTCCTATGTTGCTAATTAGGCCATACCAGCAATTGTCAAGCAATGATCTTACTATCACAAAGTTTTCATAGAAAACCTGTCAGGTGTGCTCATAGCCAAGGTTGGCAGATGCTTTTAAACCAATTCTACACCTTAACCTTTGGAGATTAACCATTAAAAACAATGGCTCATATTTCAGGCAATATTCAAAAATAATCTCCAAAGTAAACAATTTCCAACAATGTAATTAACAAAAAAGAACTAGCCATCTCCCACCAGAAATACATATGCAAACAGAATTATCTGGTTCAGACATTGTTTTATGCCATAATTTGGGTTTTACAAACCACAGTGAATAATATTTATAAAACATTATGCCAAACCTACATCAGTCACATTATGATGTAATACCATGTGTGAACATACTTCACAATCACACTTTGACAACATGGACCTGCACAGGAGCTAATATCATACAATAATCACAGATTAATAGAGAAACTGGCCCACCTTCCACTACTTCATTTTCTTGTCATTGTACAGATAATTAATCTTAGATAATGTGACAGTTGCTAAAAAAGGTAAGTCCCATCAATTCCAGTTCAGCCTTTTTCAAACACCCATGGAAAGCAAGAAAGAACCGGTGGAAGGGGGAAATGCCTGTTATCTCAAATTTGGAGCTTCACATAAATATTTGATCTTTGAAATGGTGCCTATGAGTTTAAGAACAGGATTGATGCACCCATAGATGAAATTCTGCATATTCACCAGCCATCTAACACTGACAAATTATTCTGAATATGTCAAAGGAAGAGCTACAACTAAATTCTCCTCTCCCTCTTCAGCTTGGTGCCCTCCAGAAGTGTTGGGTTCTAATGTATGTATGTATTCTCTTAGAGCAACAATAAAAAATATGCCAAATTTCATGTTTCTATTTCATGCTCTATCTCTCCTCCCATTAGGTGTCTTCAGGGTGTGTTGGCCTTCAATTCTCATAACTCTCGTCCTAGCTAGCCTTCATCCTTAATGGATAGGAACTATGGGAACTGGAGTCCAAAATACCCAAAAGCCACCAGGTTGAAGAATGATGGGTTAAAAACCATCCTTAAACCAAGTTAGGCTGATGAAACGCTCGGAAGAACCAGGCAGATGGTTGGCTCAAGGCTTTTGGGTCAGCTTTTGGAGAGGTCAGTGATGGTTCTTATCTGACCCGGGAGAAGCTTCCCAAGGGCTGGCTCCATTATCTCGAGTGGGAACAGGTTACCCTGGTTTTCCAAATCGGTCTTCCCTTCGGTCCCGCTGGCTGATTTCTTCTACCGTCTTGCCCGCTTCCCCCGCGGTCCAAACCTCCTCTCTTCCTTCCAGTCGCCCAACAAAAGCAGCGGGGCGGCGAAGCGCATCCCCGCTGCCCCCCGAGCGCCGAGTGGCCGTTTCCTTCCTTCGGCCACAACGGAGGAAGAGAAAAAAGAGGCTAAGAGTTTGCAGCTCCCTCTGCTGCCCGCCAGCCGCCTTTTCTCAGGTGATCCTCCAGGAAGGGAGAATAGTTTCGAGTGTGTGTTTGTGTGTATGCTTGGTTTGTGTGTGTGAATGTGGAATGTGAATGTGAGTGTATGCATTGAGAGCCGAAAGTTCCAGGTATCCCAGTCAACGTTTGCCTTCTCCCAACGCTGCTCTGTTGGGTGGGGACATCCTACAAAAACATTTATTTAATTACTTTATTGTCATTGCATCTCGTACAACGAAATTAAATGCCATCTTCAGTCTACATTATAACTATAAAAATAAAACACAAACATACATCCTTCACATTCTATACAGTTAAATTGAAAATCTCTACATTATTATTTTATTTCCTTCCTCTTCTTCCCCCACTCCCACCCCCCCCATCTCAATTTAAGCCTGAATTTGTTTAAAATGTGGCTCTCACACACAACTCTTGGAGTATTTTATGAAATAAAAAGATGGGGTATAAATCAAAGAAGCTTCCTGACAATTCATTATGGTTTCAATGCCTATTTCCATCCTGCCCCTATTCTTTTCCTCATGATAAAATACCTTGCATAAAAAGGCTGCTCATGACCAAGGAAATGAGATACTGCTTTGCCTTTGCCTTTTAGAACATAAAGCATCCCTATCAGTTACCTTGGGTGGTAGACTAGGCACATACAAGTCTCTCTCCCCCACACACCCTTTTTATAGGATAACATGCAATTCAGCCTGTATTGTATTAGATTCAGCACCTAAAAAAAGGGTAAAGATTTTTTTTTTTTAAAGCATTGCTTCTAAATGTTAGGACTCTTATGGGAATTATCTCCCACCAGTAAGACCAAACGAATATATGTCTGCATTTTTAAGAGTACCAGTTAAACATTATGGAATCGTAGAAAAAATAAGGAGATCTGAGGAGAGTGATCAAGATGGCAGCTACAAGCATGGGATCAAAATCCTACCGCATAATGCAAGCAAAAAGGGGCAAGACTTCAGTCTCATGAAGGTGGCCATCATCATGTCCTTATTACTTTATTTATTTACTAACTATTTGTTTGTTTATTTATTTATTACTTTATTTATTTATTTATTTATTTCTCAAATTTATCTAATCAACATCTCACTAAAGGTGAGTACAGATAGCATACAATAAATATTGTTATTGCTACATTGATAAATTAGACTATTTCTTTTTAACAACTATTTTTAACTACTATTTTTCTTTCCTTGATTAACTGAACTTTACTTTCTATACCACTTACATTACTTTTTTTTACTTGTAACTTCTCAAGACTAATGGCAGCAATTGTTATGTGCATTCAATCTACCAGAGACATTGACCATTTGCTTAGATTGATAATTGAAATGATCTTAACATTCATGGAACAATGGCTCTAGCAGTGATGATCAATTAAAATATTAAGTGATACATTCATATTGAGATACATTCCATATACAAGATGCTGGTACAGAAAATAAGGGATGGTAAAATTTTCATAGTCTTTGGCTGCTTATAGATTATAGTAAACAGTATTTTCTGTGATGTAACAAAGCAATTATTACTATGCATACTTCAAAATAATTTGAAAATGCTTCACATCCTGAAATAAGCTATCAAATCTTGCTGATATTCATAAAAAATTTATTTTTCCAAGCTTCCGCATGACAAAAAGAGTCAAGATCATTACATATAATTCAGTCAGGTTTTACTTATTGTAATTGCATGAATAAATGCTCACAATCTTGAAAAAAGCAGAAAGATATCTCAGAGTGGGCTTGAGCACATGTGCTATATCTTTGTTAAAACATTTTTCTTTCTGAAATACTAAAGAATTTTTTCTCACACATTTTTCTTCTTCAAAGAAGCCACATCTTTTCTTGAAATGGCGTATTGTATTTCATTTTTAAAAATAAACACAATCATGATATGTATATGTAAACTTGCTCCTAGTTCTTACTAAGGAATTTTGATTGTCTGAAAATAATACAATATATTGCTTATAAATGAAGCATGTGTTTATCTGCTCCTAATCTTTTAACAGTCTAAATCTGATCAATGCAGGGTTTTCAATCAATACATCATTTCCACATTTTCTGCTGAAAAAACCCAACAATCTAGTGAAATGCATGACTGTGATAATAACATCTTATAACAACATCTAGGTTAATAATAATAATACTGTGTTTCTCCAGCAATACGGCCTCCACCAATAGGAAGCCCCAGCATGATTTATTGGCTTAAAATCAAATTAAGCCCCTTCCCCCAAATTAAGCCCCATATTAAACATGCGAAATGGTGGGGAATGGTGGGGGGGGGGGCTTGCCATTAGGAAGTACTTTGTTGCATGCCTGGATATGGTGCTGCCTGCTTTGGTTGGGCACTTCATATCGGGAGGTCTTCCGCCAACGTTGCTTTCCCTTCTCCCTTGCTGCCGCGGCATTACAGCAACGCCGCAGCATTTGGCGCAGCTATGTGCGGCCAGTCAGGGCTCCTCCCTACAACCGGAGCCCTGAGGAGACACTTGGCTTCAGGCGCTCCTGTGGCCGCCTTCCCTTTGCCTTCGAAGGTAAAGTGAATTATTTTAAAAACCTCCGCTCATCCCATCAGGGCCGTGCCGGAGCTGTGCGAGCTGGGCAGCCAGGAAAGCAAGCCACGGGTGTTTCCTGGTTCTGCCCAGCCCACACGGCTCTGCCGTGGCCCTGGTGGGATGAGCGGAGGTTTTTAAAATAATTTGCTTTACCTTCGAAGACAAAGGGAAGGTGGCAACAGGAGCTCCTGAAGCCAAGTATACCAACAACAAAAGGCAAATCCTCAAGGTGGGCTGGAGGGAGGTGGCTGCGTGCCCCCCCGGCTGCTTCAATGCAAGGTCCTGACTTGCAGCATCCTGCCATTGCCGCCGCGTCCTTTTCGCCGCTGCCTCCCTCTCTGACTGCAAAACTTGTGTGCTTCACCAAAGGCTCCGAGCGAGGCGAGCTCTTTCATACATAGAGAGAGAGAAAGAGGGAAAGACGCCGGCATGCTCCGAGAGGCTGGCTCTTTTCTCTAGCCGAGGCTGACATCTGACTGAATCTCTATCCCATTCCTTTATCCTCATGACGGAGTCGGCAGCAATGCTCTCTGGTGCGGCCACCTCAGCTTGCCAGCCCTGCCCCGCTATGAGACGATACTGTGACAGCTGCTGCTGCCGTACTCCCTTCTCTTTCCTCGCCTCTCCTCCCTTCGCCGGCAGGACTGTGCATGCCTGCTGCCGCTGCCGCTGCTCCTGAGGCTGTCTGGGGTGGGCAGGTGGGAAAGCAAGCAAGGTGGCTGCGCTGTCTTCTTTTTCCCTTAGCGAAGCGCCACCTCTTGCCACCGCCACCGCCACCTGCGATGGGTGAGGAGGCGGCAGAGGCACCCAAAATGTCACCAAGGCAGTGAGTGCCTCCCCGCTGGGCCCTCCGCTCATCCCGCCAGGGCCGCGGCAGAGCCGTGTAGGCTGGGCAGAACCAGGAAACACCCGCGGCTTGCTTTCCCGGCTCTGTCCAGCTGCACCGCTCTGGCGCGGCCCTGGTGGGATGAGCAGAGATTTTTAAAATAATTCGCTTTACCTTCAAAGGCAAAGGGAAGGCGGCGACAGGAGCACCTGAAGCCAAGTGTCTCCTCAGGGCTCCAGTTGCAGGGAGGAGCCCTGACTGGCCGCACGTGGCTGTGCCAAATGCCACGGTGTTACTGTAATGCCGCAGCAGCATGGGGAAAGGAAAAGCAACGGTGGTGGAAGGTCTCCCGAACATCCAAGCTGTCGCCACCCGCCCACCCGAAGATGCAATGGGGGAGGAATTAAGCCACCCCCGAAAAGACAGCCTAGCCAGTTTTTCGGGGGAATAATAATAATAATAATAATAATAATAATAATAATCTATTTTCAATATGATTTTTATAGAAACTTTGAACAACTCTAAAGCAGCTGCCCATCCACCCAAAATAAAACCTTTTAAACCAAACTTCAGTCTTACATAGGCCTACAATTCCTGGAACTCATTGCCAGAGCTTCCTGGGAATTCTTGTGGCAAAAACATTCACATCTTTTCCCACCAGCAGCTTTAAGATGCAATACCAATCTTTGGAATTTGAGTGATAGCTACACCAAGCTTAAATGAAGAGTGAAAAATGGGAAAGATACAGAATGGGAAAGAATCCATGGTGGTGCATTAGTTAGAATGCAGTATTTGCACACTGTTCAATATAGAAATGGAGTTTGCGATACAAAAACATAAAAAACATAATAAAAATATTAAAATACCAAAAAAAAAAAAAAAAGAATTCAGCATTTGCAGACTAACTCTGCTCATAGCCAGGAGTTTGATCCTGACCGGCTTAAGAATGTTTCATCTTTCAATTATTCTGAAGTCAGTAAAATGAGGAACCAGATGTTTGGAAGCAAAATGCTGTTAGCTCAGAGAATGCTACGGAGTGATACATAAGTCTAAATGCTATAGCTATTGCTATAGCCAACCCAAACCATAACAATTTTCAAGAACAAAAATAAGGATCTGAATCTTGCTTAGTATGGCACTTCTTATTAGAATAAAATGATTCTTTCACAATGATCTGGGCCCCCTTTTTAATGTGTATGGTCAAAATTCATATTCTGAAGCTTCATATGTATTGTTAACAAGTACAATAGATGCAGAGAGCTAGATTGTGAGTGCTACCTTGTGAGTGAAAAGGTGTGGGAGAGAGAACGAGGATATGCAAAAAAAACCCACTTATATCTACTCTGAATTGTGTGATATGTTTCTCTAAACATCTGGAGCCACAATGTGTGCAACACCCTGGTTGTTACTTTTTACATTAAAATTCATCAAAATAGCACACTCAGTATTGACAAGATTATTGTTAACATTAATTCTAGGAAATATTTTTAATGCCCCAAGAAAAATTACTGCCATAAGAAGAAAAATTTCCTCTCATTTTTTTTTTGTTCTCTGAAATAGAAAAGAATAAGGCCTTTCAGTAGAATAAGAAACTATTTTTGCTTTCTCGTGGAGAGATACATACCGTAGATACATCAAGAGGAAGGTTGATATGTTAGGCCAGAACAATAGCCTTACTACTAAGTGTTAAATGCAAATAAAATTCAGTGTCTAAGTTAGATAAAACCATCACATGAGTCTAGAAAGAAAAATGAATTGTACATATATAACTAATACACACGATTATTTTCTCTCTTAAAAATATTGTAAAAATTTTAATTGTAAAACTATCTGCAGTTGTGATTGGAATATTAAATGAGTAAGGACACACAATATTATCTCTGTAACCATTTTTATGCTGAAGAAAAGGGTAGCCAAATTCAATTCACTGTATTAGATCTCTAAATAATTCCTTCAGCACATAAATAGGAAATATTCATACATTCTTTAAAAATAAATTTCAAAGTTCTCTTGGTTTTATGTACCATTATTTTAAAAATGCATCTGATTTATTTTTAATCTGATGCACAGAAGAGCACTTCAGCCATTGCTCAATCTAGGTCACTCAGCATTCAGCATCCCACAGTTGCTAACCAGATTTCTTTGCAAAACACATGAACAAGGCAGAAAGGAAATAACCCTACCAAGAAATACTTCAAAGCGCATTATCTTTTAATCTGGAAGTGTGGTTTACAATAGAATCATAATGGGAAGTGCAATGGATAAACATTTCCATCATGTAATCATCTAGCCTGCCTCACCCTAAGTGATTATCAGTAGAAGTGATCTCAAAAGTGAAGAGAAGGCAGGGGGAAACAACTAACAGAAAACAAAAAGGGTAAGAAGGCAATATACTTTGGCTTCCAATTGGACCAAAGGTTCTTTTTTCAAGAGGCAACTGGACTTTCTGATTTTTCTTTGAAGATGTTTCACATCTCATCCAAAAAGCTTCTTCAGCTCTAACTGGCTGTTGGGGATTTATATTCCTTGCAGACAGCTGGTCATCTGCATACTTTTAAGCAAAGCCATCCGAAGGTTTATCTTTGTCGTCAGGGTCACCTGAGTAACCAAAGCAAATGGGTGTGGAGCCTTCTTGGAACTGGTGAAAGGACTGTGTTATAGAGTGGAGATAGATGAAGTTGTATCTCTCCCTGTCTGCTGAGAGAGTTTATGGCTGTTCAATTTTGACATAGATGGCCCTTCTGAGCGAAACATCTTCAAAGAAAAACCGGAAAATCCAGTTGCCTTTTGAAAAGCACCTTTGGGACAACCATGAGCTGTGTTGTGAATGAATAATGCCAAATAAAGTTATCTTGAGCTTGAAGTCAAGTGCAGGGTTCTGGCCCTGCACTTCTGATTGGCTGTTAATGGCAGGATCGGATTGGTCCGTTCAGGAGCATCTGATTTGCCATTAACAGGCCATTCTCATTGGTTAACGAAGCTAGCGCTCCAGGATTGCTATTGGTTGAATAGTTAATAAGTTGCCTATATAAGGAAGGCTATAGCAGCCCTCCAGTTTGAGCTGTCACACCATGTAAATAAAGACTTTGAAGTTCACTGTTTCTACCGGCTCGTCTCCATTACTCGCACCCATGCTCCAGACTTAACACTGGCGACGAGGGTGGGATTGGATGACTTCAGAGCCAACGACGAAGACAAATAAGCACGTGGCTGAAGCACACAATGGTGGAACCATGTCCGGCGGTGCAGTACCACCTGCTCCGCTCGATCCAGCTCAAGAGGACTGGGAGTCCGACATGGACCATTTCCAAATGTTTTTGGAAACGAATAATCTGAAGGATGCCACAACCGGGAAGAAACAGGCGGTATTCCTAACGCACTGCAGCCCGACGGTATTCAAAATGGCTAAGGCATTAGTGAAACCGGCTGAAGTGAAGGCCATGGACTGGGATGTCCTCAAACCGCTACTAAGGGCCCACAACGCACCGACCGTTCCAACGCTCATAAGACAACACGAGTTCTATCAAAAAAACCAGCGGAAAGGAGAAAGCGTTGCTGATTTTGTTGCAGACCTCCGGAACTTGGGAGGCCTTTGCAATTTCATTGACCTAGAGGAGGCTTTGAGAGACCAAGTAGTTCTCGGGTTAGACGCTCTAAACGTACAGAGCAAAATAATGGCAAAGGGCGACATCACCCTTAAAGACGCCATAACTGAAGCTACAGCAGCGGAGGTGACCAAGAAGTCGGATGCCCAACTATGCCAAAATCGTGCTCCAGCACACCAACCGGCCAGCGAAGTTTCACCTAAGGCAGAAGGGCAGCTGCAGACGACCCACCATGAGGACCTCTCTTCGTCGTCAGACAGCGACGAAGAAGAGGTCCATTGCCTGCGGTCCGATCGGGAGCGTTACCCGAAGTCCCAGCAACCATGCGCTGGCTGCGGCGCCAACCATTACCGCTCCAATTGCAAATTCCGCGACGCGCTCTGCCACGAGTGCGGGAAACGAGGCCACATCGGACGGGTCTGCAGAAGTCTCCTTGGACCCAGCCAGACCGCGAAGGGTACCAATCTCCGCCAGTCGACAGGGAATCGCCCTGTAAGAGAACCAGCAAACCACTCCTACAGAAACTGACCCATGAATCGCTTAACGAGACGGGAAGAGGCCCACCAAACAATCACTATCGGCCATGCCTCTTCACTAGACGCTAAGAAAATTCGGGTCACAGTGGACATCGAGAATCAACCTTGCCAAATGGAAGTTGACTCGGGGTCGTCTCTGTCAATGGTCTCCTGGAAGACCCTCAAGCAACTCATCCCCACTATCCGGTGCCAAGACCTTCAATTCCAATGGCTCGTGTTAAAGGACTACCAGGGGAACCAGATTCCAGTCGTAGGATCCAGTAGAGTCCGGGTTGCATTCAAGAACCACACGGTGTACTTACCCCTGACGATGATCGACAAGGACCGGCCTAGCTTGTTGGCCTGCAATGGTTCGCACCACTCAGCATTGAAGTGGCAGACATTAACCGAATCGGCGGCAGTGACTGGGAAGAAGACCTCGCCCATGAATTCAGGGATGTCTTTGTGGAAAAGCTACGCGAGTACAAGGGAATCCCGATATCCTTTAGCCTTAATCCAAAGATAGCTCCCTTCTGCCTTAAGCCTCGTTGAGTCCCGTTCGCACTAAAGCCAAAAATCAACGAACAGCTTGATAAGTTGATAGCCCAGGGAGTGTTAAAGCCAACTGACCACTCCCCATGGGAAACACCAATCGTGACCCTAATTAAGCCGGACGCCTCCATTAGAATTTGTGGGGACTATCGAGCCACCCTAAACCACTGCAACAAAATCCATATCCAGTGCTGATGGTGCAACACCTCCTCCATTCCCTGGGGGGCAGAAAAGTCTTCGCTAAACTAGACTTAGCTCAGGCTTATCAGCAACTGCCGGTTGACAAAAAAACGGCACAGGCACAGACTATCGTAACACACCGAGGTGCCTTTAAGTGTACGCGGCTTCAATTCGGAGTCAGTGTAGCCCCAGGGATCTTTCAGAGCCTAATGGAGAGACTATTGCAGGGGATCAAAGGCGTTGTCCCCTATTTTGATGATGTGCTCATTGCTGCCCCCACTCCAAAAATTTTACAGGATTGTTTAAGACTGGTTTTACAAAAATTCCAAGAGGCAGGCCTGAAAGTGAAAAAAAATAAGTGCAAACTGTGTACAGATCGTGTTGAATTCTTAGGGTACTTAATTGACAGTCAGGGTATTCACCCTACTGATAGCAAATTGAGAGCAATAAAAAACTCTCCCAGACCCGGAACAAAGCCGACCTCCAGGAGTTCTTAGGCCTCATCAATTTCTATAATTTATTCTTGCTGCACAAGGCGACTGTTGCTGAACCTTTACATCGCTTACTAGATAAAAAAGCAATTTGGGTATGGGGTCACAGAGAAGAGCAGGCGTTCCGTAATGTAAAACAACTACTGACTTCTGACGTCATACTAATGCAGTACAATGAGACCTTGCCATTAAATATCACATGTGATGCATCGCCTTTTGGAGTGGGCGCCATTTTGAGCCATGTATTACCTAATGGTAACAAAGCCCCTGTTGCTTACTTTTTAAAAACGCTCTCGAAAACCAAGCGAAATTACAGCCAGATCGATAAAGAGGCCCTGGCAATTGTATCAGCTGTTAAAAGATTCCATGAGTACGTTTACGGCCGGGTTTTACCATTGTAACTGACCACAAACCATTGCTGGAGATCATCGCTGGGGACAAACCAACTCCCTACATACTTTCTCCCAGGATGACCCGCTGGTCAGAATTCTTGGCTGCCTACAATTATCAGCTACAATATCGTCCTGGTAAAGCCATTCCCACGCCGACGCATTGAGCCGTGCACTGCTTCCTGAAACCATCAACGATCCTGCACCAATGATGACAACATTGCAGATCAAGACACTCCATACGCCGCCATTAACTGCCCGTGATATCGCGAGAGAAACAAAATGTGACCCCATCTTAGCACGAGTCCTCACATGGGTGGAACGCGGATGGCCATTGGACCAAGGACCAGACGACTTTGCACCGTTCAAAAGCCGTCAAACAGAGTTGTTCTCGCAGAAGGGCTGTATCATCTGGGGCGATAGAGTCGTTATCCCAGAACGACTCCAACAGGCACTGCTAAGAGCCTTGCACGATGGCCACCCTGGCATTGTGCGCATGAAGGGCCTCGCACGAAGCTACGCATGGTGGCCAGGCATCGACAGACAAATCGAATCGTGGGTTAAAACTTGCCAGAGATGCCAAGAAGTAAGCAACGCTCCACCAAAGGCAACCCCAACCGACTGGGAGACGTCGCGGGGACCCTGGTCCCGCATCCATCTGGACTTTGCTGGGCAGACCAAAGGCCACACGTTTTTGCTAACCGTTGATGCGTACTCAAATTGGCTCGAGATTCACCGAATGAGGAATACGACCACCGAAGCAGTCATCAAAAGACTAGAAAGACTGTTTGCAACCCACAGATTACCAGACGTTTTGGTATCCGACAACGGGCCCCAATTTACCGCGCTGTCTTTTGAACAGTACCTGGCTGACCACGGTATCCGACATGCGCTTACTTCACCTGTGCACCCTGCGGCCAACGGTAGGGCTGAGCGCATGGTACAATTCATCAAAAGGACTCTACAAAAGATAGACTACGACAACATCAACGAGAAAATCAACCGAATCCTTTTCCTACAGCACATCACACCTCACAGCATCAGCAACAAAACTCCCGCCAAGCTGCTAATGGGGCGAAAGCTTCACTCCCACCTCGATCGGTTACACCCAGCCTATGAACCAGAAAAGCCACTCGGATCCAGCGGCCGATGCCATACCTTCCAGGTAGGCGATTTAGTATTTGCTAAAAACCTATCGGGCGATCCGCTGTGGGTAGAAGCGACTGTAATCCGCGTAACCGGCCCAAGGTCATACCTCGTTCAGTGCCCTGATGATAGACTTTGGAAGCACCACATAGATCAACTACGATCATGGCTACTGTCACGCAATTCCGAACTCCCTTATGACCAAACTGAGGGGGGGGGAGATACAGAGGAAAACGAATTAGAGGAAAACCTTTTTGAAGGGACTGAAAACGGAACTGAAACGCAGGAACAGGAACCAGGGACTGGAGTGAGTTCACCTCAGGGAGTGGCCAGTGATATCGGTGACGATGGGAACGCGACCTCGGAACCAGAGGCACCCCTACCGTTAAACAACGATCTACCTCAACAGAAGTGCAGCCAACCACCAGGCACTTTGCGAAAATCAAAAAGACTGATAAAACAACCGTTCTACCTCAAGGACTATGTAACCATGCCCCATGGACAGAAGCCGGGGGAAAGGGGTGTTGTGAATGAATAATGCCAAATAAAGTTATCTTGAGCTTGAAGTCAAGTGCAGGGTTCTGGCCCTGCACTTCTGATTGGCTGTTAATGGCAGGATTGGATTGGTCCGTTCAGGAGCATCTGATTGGCCATTAACAGGCCATTCTCATTGGTTAACAGAGCTAGCACTCCAGGATTGCTATTGGTTGAATAGTTAATAAGTTGCCTATATAAGGAAGGCTATAGCAGCCCTCCAGTTTGAGCTGTCACACCACGTAAATAAAGAGTTTGAAGTTCACTGTTTCTTCCGGCTCGTCTCCGTTACTCGCACCCATGCTCCAGACTTAACAAGCTGGATGACTAAGAATCTTCATAGACTTCCAGTTGGACTGGATTTTCAATCCATTTCTTAGATCAAGAGAACTAATGTCTACACGGTTTGCAATGGAATTGGGTGGAGACATTATTAACTTGATTGAAGAAAGTTTATGAAGGTCCCGTAATGAATTTCAGAGTGCAGTATCATGTATTTGATGTACAGTAAAGGCTTTTGATGAGTTTGCACATTTCAAAAGTAAAATTAAATTTGGCTGAAATACCATTTATCTTTTAAAGTGTTAATCTGATTTATCTCTGTTTTGTGATCTTTCTCCCTAATGTACTTGACAGCAAAATTCAATCGCTTTTACTACTGAGCTGGGCCTGAAAGGACAATGCTCAATTTTCTGTTTTCTGTTTTTATGCAATGTGTTAACTTGGGCACTTGATGAATTCAGACCTCAGGGACAATGCCAGAAAGTTATATTGTGAATATGAGGAACCATTTCTTTGGTTTATGTAATAGAGATTATTGGTTTATTTTTTTAACTTTATGAGAAAAATTGATTCTTTACAATATAGTGGAAATTTAGTCTGCTTTATTTCTGTACAAGAAGTTTTGTATCATTTTTAAAAAATGGCAATTTCAGAGAATAATAGTGAACTAACAATGTTTTTATCAAATAGGAGAATAATGAGATAAGGTTAAGATGGCAAGGGACAATTTTAAGACAGCAAGGGACAAATATGGCTAAGATCTAAATATCTGTAGTTGGTATTGCTTATTGGGCACCTTGTTTCTTGGGTAGATTTTGTTCTACAAGAGTATATGTTTTTGAGCAGATGTTTGTTCCTCTACTCATTATATTGAGATACTTTCTATAATGTCGGATTTTTTCTCAATCTAGTTTAACACTATTTATTCTATTTATTTATTTTTGTCAAGTGATTATAAGATAACAGGTATAAGTATAAACATAGTTATAAATATATGAAATGGATACATATAAGAAAAATAAAAAGAAATAATAGGACAGGGACGGTAGGCACGTTCGTGCACTTATGCATGCCCCCTACAGACCTCTGAGGTCAATAATAGACAGTCTAAGGTTAAAGTTTTTGGGGTTTGGGGAAGAAACAACAGAGTCAGGTAGAGTATTCCAGACATTGACCACTCTGTTGCTGAAGTCGTATTTCCTGCAATCAAGTTTGGTGCAGTTTACCTTGATTTACTATGATTTACTATCTGCTCCAAATGACATATTCCATTTTCTATCAGAACCTTTTAACCATGATGCTAAGGTTTGAACTAGGACTACAAGTAGTCTTTATTTATGACAGTTAGACTACAATTGAGTCCAAAATTTGCACTGCTAATTGAGAGAGTTGTTAAGTGAGTTTTGCCCATAGTTGTTGCCATAGTTGTTAAGCAAATCACTGCAATTGTTAAGTCAGTCGTAGGGTTGTAAAGTGAATCTGGCTTCCCCACTGACTTTGCAAAAGACAATGAGACAATGCAACCATCATAAATATGAGTTAATTGCCAAATGTCTGAATTTTGATCACATGACTCTAGGGACATTTGCACTGGTTATAAGTGTGAAAAACAGTCAAAATTCACTGTTATAACTTTGAATGGTTACTAAAAGAACTGTTGCAAATCAAGGACTATCTATATAAGCATGCAAAACATACAATCTACTCCCGAGTTACAGATTGTCATCTTAAACTGCTTGTTAATGGTTACCCATCTTAGATATTGTGCAAATAATATCTTACAAAATTTTAGATATGCTGTAGAAATTCTACAGAATATTCTGAAGTGGTAATCTTAAGTGTCATTAACATACCGTAGTAGCAGCTACCTCTTTTTCTTGTATTTTCTTTTATTTCTCTGCTTCTGAGCTGCATTTAGGGAAGAGAGCATTCCAATTCCATGCGAAGACATGGTATACCCATAGAAAATAGTTACATCTTCATTTTTGTCCTTTTAATTTTATTACAAAACTTAATGTACACATTGTGTGTTATTTTATTTCAAAATATTCATATGTATTCCAGCAATTTTTTTCTTTCCAACATTCAGTAAAATTCATCAGTTTTCCTAAAACAATTGTTTTCTATTATCAATCTTCTTGAATTAAAAAAAATGTCAAACTCTTGATGATGCTATTGGCTTCTAGAATTTGAATTCATATCACCCAAAAGTTGTTAATGTTATTCAATTTAGGCATTTTAACAATGTATATGCTTTGGTTTTTTTCAATGTAACCCTTGAGTTTTTGTCTTGAGCATTAATTTTCAGGAACTGCTTTTTTTATAGTGTATTCCTCTTCAATTTTTTAATCATAAAAATGTAAGAAATAAGTCTATTAGATCAAACTGTTTATTTGTCTAGCCTAAAACTAATTTTTCCAAAAGTTTTTGCTTGCTCCTTTAAATTGAGGATGCTGAGGACTGAAGCCATTATAAAGAACTTGAAGATTTCATTAGCTATCTAGATCAGTGGTTCTCAACCTGTGGTCCATGGACCAGAGGTGGTATTCAGCAAGTTCTGATGATTCTGGAGAACCGGTAGCAGAAATTTTGAATAGTTCGGAGAACAAGCAAGTACCACTTCTGACTGGAGATTTTACAGTATCCTTCCCCAGCCCACACAGAACCGGTAGTAAAAAATAATTGAATCCCACCACTGCCATGGACCCTGGGTGCCACAATGTCATCACAGAGGATCCATAAAGGTTTGAAGAAAAGTTATGGTTTAAGTCTTAAGTCTTAGTGATCTGTGGCCACAAAAGGTATTTAAAAGAGATCAGTGGTGAAGAAAAAGTTGAGAACCACTGATCTAGATTGCCTAGCCCACAAATCAATAAATCAGTTGTACAGAAGAAATAGCATTCTCTTAATACTCATTTATCTAATTTTACTACTAACCTTAAGAGTACTTGTAAATGTTTGTTCAAAGCAGGTAGTCATAATGTAATTGCTAAAGTTTTTTTTTTACATATATTAAGAAAAGAAAGCAACATTTTGTGAAGAATGCAACAGAACTAGTCAAACATTTTGGTATGAAAGCATATATATCAAATGACACAAAAGTTCAGCTTCTGCTCACATCCAGTTCCTTCTAAGCAGCACTAAAGAATTCAGCAATCAAAAATGCAGTTTGGCTCAGTTAGCACAAGAGTGCTCAAAAGATCAAGTATGCAGTTCACTTAACAAAACTCTCTGTTTCCTGCCTTAGATCCTGTTAGATAAAGAGAAAAACTAAGGAATAACCACTCAATAACCACTTTAAAAAATCTGATAAACAATGTTGTTAATCTTAGATTACTGTGTCCAGGGAGCATTTTTATTCATTTAATTATTTTTAAATTGTAACCACCTTCTGAAATAGTATAGGCAAAAACTGTTCGGTAAAAATATTGATCCTATTACTGGATTTGTCACTTTTACCTGGGAATTTTCTACTCAAAACTTTAAGTTTAAATTTTAAAATGCCAAAATAAAATTAACTTGGGTATTATTGTCCAGCAAGGTCTTATTTATAATTTTTACTTTCATTTGCATTTTTAATGCACTTAAAGTAATTGCTGTAAATTATCTGAAATATTATTCTGAGTAAATATGGATTGTATTGAAAGACTTTTTCCCCCTATTTGAACAAATTCTGGTATGAATGTATTTATTCTCATTGATAAATTGTAAAGATTCTTTATGATAAACTCATTAGTCTAGTTCAGATGTTCCTCAGCATTTCTACAAGCTTCTGTTCCGCAGCATTTCTATAAGCTTCTTTCAAAGATGTGAGTCATAGAAACTGGGATGTTGTAACTATGTATCATTGCAACTATGTATCATTCATATGTTTGCAACTATGTATCATTGCAACTATGTATCATTCATGTGTTTGCAACATTGTATCATTCACATGTAATCATTAACTTCTGTCTCTTCAGTGACCTTTGCAAGGCACGTACAAGGGACAAGGAGCTAGACGGTTGTTAATAAGCTTATCCACATTGTAAATAATCTGTCCGGTATGCAGCTTTGTAAACATGCACATCCTGATGAGATTATCATGTTTGACTTGAGCTTTGATTAAATCATTTTCTTGTAAAAAAGCACAATAAAAGAGCGTGTGCCAAGACATTCGGGGCGCGCTCATCCAGAGGAAACCTCACTTCCTGTCATTTCTCTTCCCTTTGCTCCCTATCATGAGCCGCCCATCAGATGCGGGATGGCAGATACCGCATTCTGGTGATCCCGACGTGATTCCCTAAGGGGGATACGTAGCGACACGCCCATATCTTATCAGCTCGATGGGAGCTGTGCATCGCCAGGCCTGAAGCGAATTGCACGTCATCGGATCTGAAACACGGTCTCGACTTTCGTAAGTATGGGTGGAAACTTTTCTCAACAACAGACACAGCATCTGAAGGAATTGAGGGAGTTAGTCGCTTCTTCTTCTAAATATTCTGCTAATTTAAAGGGCTCTCCTGTAAAAATGAAACCTATTGCTACATTATTGGTTTATGTGTGGCAACATTGTCCCAATTATTCAGAGGAAGGGTCCTTAAAAATTTCCACTTGGCAAAAAATTGGTGAACATCTCCATAGTCCTCCTCGTGCACCTATTGGCATTTTGGTCACTTGGAGGAAAATTATGGAGGCTTTAAAAGTCCATTATAAAATAGAAGCAGGGAGTGTGTTTGAATCTCCCCCACCAAGTTATGATAACTTTTCAATTTTCCCTAACTCAGGCAGAAGCTGCTGCCATTATTCAACAATGCCCCACATGTAGTAAGCAAGGACATTCCATTCCCATAGGAGTAAATCCAAGAGGATTAAAAGCTTGTGAAATTTGGCAAATGGATGTAACTCAGTATCCACCTTTTGCCCCTTGGAAATATTTGCACGTTTCCATCGATACATATTCAGGGCTTATTCTGGCTACTCCTCAAAGGGGAGAAACTGTAAAACATGTCATCAATCATTCAATTCGTACCTTTGCCTCGCTGGGACGTCCAAAAGAAATCAAAACTGACAATGGACCTGCCTATAAAAGTTCTGCTTTCCAGGACTTCTGTAACAGATGGGATGTAACCCACAAGTTTGGGATTCCCTACAACAGCCAGGGGCAGGCTATTGTGGAACGAGCGAACTTATCTCTGAAACGTGCTCTTGATCGATATTCGTTGCGGGAAAAAACCCCGAACCTCCCAGCATTGCAAAATTCTCTTAATATTTGTCTTTACACTTTAAACTTTCTTAATCTGACTGGCATTCCTCCCACTTCTGCTGCTTCACGTCATTTTTCCTCCCCCTCCCCCCCGCCTAACAGACCTCTGGTATATTATCGCAGATTGCCAGATCCTGCCTGGCAGGGTCCCGCTGAGCTTCTCACTTAGGGACGAGGCTACGCTGCGATCTTACTGCCAGACAAAACCACTTGCTGGATCCCTGGTAGGGCGGTTAGACCCTATCATGGGAATTCCTCCGCTACATCTGGATCTTAAAACTCTTCTTGATATTCTTACCTATATCTTCTTTGCAATTTCTACCTTACTTCAACAAAACCTATGCTTCCTGTCAAAAGACTATTCGTGTTAAAACCATTTCATTAACAGAAGGCTATTATACTTGTTCCATGTGGGGATGTCATGAAAATGCTACCCGTAGTTTTCACTCTGTCACTTCTGTTTTGTTTAAAGAACACTCTACCACTCGCTCTTTTGTTCCTTCTTTACTCTTCCTATGGAAAGGAACCTTAAAATCTTTTCCTCTATTCAATCTAAACATAGGGGGACCTAGATGTCCTTCTATTGTATTATGGGTTTCCCCACCCCAACTAACATCCTTGATGAATGACCAAATTAATCTTTATTGTCATTATTGTAATTATTATCCTTTTTCTACTAATTGCATTCCCTCCTCATTTCGCAAATGTTCTACAACTAACTTGTCCATAGCCCTCTCTCCTACTTGTCATGTTTTTATATACCCGAACTCTGATCCTGTCAACAAACGACGCTTCAAAAGAACTGTCCATGACGATCCGCAGAAGCCTCATAGAAGATATAATATTGCTTGGACTATAACTGACTTTCAAGGCGTTCGTTTAAGTTCTACAACCAATTTTTCTCGCATAGAAGACTTCTACCCACTACTTCAATTCGATTTGGCAGACGCACCCACACAACCAGGGGATATTCTGCAATCTACACCACTGCAGGAGGAACTTTAACATCACACCTGAAAGGAATGTATTTTATCCCTGGCAATAATTTTGTTTGGACTTGTTCCACTGGTCTCATGGCATGTGTCCACGGGGATGAAATTGTTAAATCCAAATCATTTTGCATTCAAGTATGGCTTGTGTGTATAACTCTGATGATTTTATATCCCTACAGGTACCCATGGAATACCCCCTTTTGCAAAATCGTAAAGATTTAGATCTGTTATTTTTTAAAACAAGGGGGATTGTGTGCTATGCTTAAAGAAGCTTTATGCTGATAGTGGGGGGGGGGGCTTGTTTTCTATTTCGCCATGGCTTACAACTTTTTTAACTGCATTGGCAGGATCATTAATAATCATTATATTGATATGTATTATAGGACCTTGTTGTTTTAATAGAATATTGCAATTTTTTAAAAATCAATTATCCTCTGCTGATGTTAATGTGCTATTACAAGCTCATGTTATATCCTCAACACCAGACGAAAAAAAAAATGTCATTGCTGAGTTACCGCTCCTTGGACAACCCTGACGCTGATGGGTCGCACTCTTGCCTAGATGACGGGGACGGCGATCATTCTATAAAAATGGTTCCTGTCTTCTCGGACGAGGAAGAAGACTCGTCATAAATAATAAAAACAGAGGAGATGTTGTAACTATGTATCATTGCAACTATGTATCATTTATGTGTTTGCAACTATGTATCATTGCAACTATGTATCATTCATGTGTTTGCAACATTGTATCATTCACATGTAATCATTAACTTCTGTCTCTTCAGTGACCTTTGCAAGGCACGTACAAGGGACAAGGAGCTAGACGGTTGTTAATAAGCTTATCCACATTGTAAATAATCTGTCCGGTATGCAGCTTTGTAAACATGCACATCCTGATGAGATTATCATGTTTGACTTGAGCTTTGATTAAATCATTTTCTTGTAAAAAAGCACAATAAAAGAGCGTGTGCCAAGACATTCGGGGCGCGCTCATCCAGAGGAAACCTCGCTTCCTGTCGTTTCTCTTCCCTTTGCTCCCTATCATGAGCCGCCCATCAGATGCAGGATGGCAGATACCGCACTGGGATCTTCCATCCATAGAATGTGGATGGATTTAATACTCTCCTTTAGCCTTTCCTGTCCTATTAACTTATTCAACCAATTTTGATAGCCTGCTTAAGAATTAATATATAGTTTAACATATAGCTTACCCTATAGAAATCTTGGTTGCCTGCTAAGCAGTATTTTATTATCTAAAAAATAGAAGCAAATAATTAAGAAATGGGGCTAAGAGATTATTTCCTATATATAGGATAAGTGGGTACTGTTGAGCTAATTCCCCATTAGGAAAATGAGTGCACACAGGGAGATGTTGTGAGAGTGATGTTGAATAACACACGACTAGCACACAGATACACTGAATAGTAAAATGTAGGTTTTACTTCCAGTAAATGGTTAAGCAAAATCCAACAAGCAGTCTAAGTCATATATGATTAAAGCAGTCAGTATTCAGTCCAAGGATAATCCAAGTAACAAAGTTCACTATCCTAAGCAGTTCAGTAACAGACTCACAGCAATCCAAGAAGAACGATGATCAGTAACAGTCAATAGGGAACCAAAAACAGTGAACATCAGAACATCGACCAACTAGCAACTAGCAACTGCAGAACTAACAACCCAGGTTTCTGGCTCCATCTTATGGCCATTTGAGGAACCACACCCAATTACAATTTTAGCATTCCCTTAAAGAGACAATATTAAACGTCTATCCCGGTTTATATATTTCCAACCCAACTGTTAGGTGACTAGCAATTCCTAACAGGTACCAATCACCCTAGGGAAATTAACAAGTTTAATATGTCCACCTTACAAAAATTATATCTTCTCTCAAGTATTTTTAACTATTTTATGTTAACCAATTAATTTCAATTTTGGGAAGAAACCTTTTCCCACTGCCTTTGGAGTCACTAACTTCCCTTTCCAACCAAAACAATACATAAGAATGAATTGTTTTTACTCAATACTAAGCATTTTTTAAAAAACAAAACAAAACAGTGGTTAAGTTCACCCGTCATACAAAGTTTAAATGTTATTTCCTAGTACAGCATGTTGACATATCCAATAGGGTGGAATGAGAATAAGTCATGTTTCCCCCTCCCCTTACATTCAATCATGTTCAATTTGAAGAGACTGCTTAAACAAGTTTTCTTTGCAAGTTTTTTCAGAAGTGGTTTGCCTTTACCTTACCTTCCTAAGACTGAGAGGAAGCGATTGGCTCAAGGTCACCCACTGTGCCTAAGACAGGGCTAGAATTCACAGTTTCCTAATAGCCTGATGCTTTACCACAGGGGTGTCAAACTCAAGGCCCAGGGGCCGGATTCAGCCCACAGGGTGCTTAAATCTGGCTCACAGGGCCACTCTATAAATAGCAAAGGACCAGCCCGTGGTGTCTCTACCAGGAAAATGGCACTTGGGAGGGGTTGCATGCAGCCCTCTCAAGCTCCATTTTCACTGGTAGAGGGTTGTAGGAGGCCATTTAAGCCAAAAATGGAGGTTGCGAGGGCCATGGGCAGCACTCCCAAGCTCAGTTTTTGCTGGCAGAGGGTTGCAGGTGGCCATTGCAGCCAAGACAGAGCTCAGGAGCCTGTTTTGCTGGCAGACTACTAGGGCCACCACAGCCCCCCCGACACAAGTGATGTCAAGCTTGGCCACACCCACCCTGGGCCCCCAAGGTTAAAAACAACCCTGATGTGGCCCTCAATGAAATTGAGTTTGACATACCCCTGCTTTACCACTACCCAAATTGGGTAGTCCTGCTTTAATCCCACTGAAATCATTTAGATTTAAGTTGATAATGATAGCTTGGTCCACTGATTTTATAAGGTTTAGGTTAATTTATCTAAACTTTATAATGAAATGCATTCTTTGATCACACAGTAAGTATATAAACTTATTGTGTGGGCCAAGATAATATGAAGCAGTAAAACAGGATTTTAGAAAGCCCATACAAAGATTTGAGAATGTGTCAGGTACATATGATGTGGACCTCTTCAAAGAAAAAGCCCCTACTTATTGTGCTTCTAATGTTCTTTGTTAATTTTCTCATGTCTTTGACCGATTGAGTCTCAGGATTATTTTCTTTTGGAGTTAGGGCCATTGTGACAATATACTTTATCATATTTAAGAATGTAAGATTTCCAGACCTGTTTCTATTCTGAAATGCAGATTTGGCACAATTTTAAGCCAAATTTGTGAGTTCTGTACCTTCCTTTTCTTTTAGCCTCACATATTTGTATCAGCTATTTTAACTTGTTTTGCTATTTCTAATAACAAGCTCTGTGGCTTATATAAACCTCTAAACGACTTTTGTTATGGTTAAAGGTTTATTCATTAACTGAATGGACAACCTCTCATCTCCTTTTAGAAGAAGGAAAATAAAACTCCTAACAGCATCCCTACACTATTCAACCACGTTAATTCATACTTACAAATCAACTTTGATGCTTGATACATTTCAGGTACAAGTTTTGCAATCTGATTTTTAAATAAAGGAGAAACGTGGGAGAGGGTATTTATTTGGTTGATTCCACATGACAATACCAGAATAATTGAATAGACTATATGGTTAGTTTGAAAAGGCAGAACATACAATCAGCAGCCTCACATACCAGAGGAAGGAAGTAGGCTCAGAGTCTCTGACAGTTGTAATGGTTTTTTTTTTTTCAGAATTTCTCCAAAGGCTGACCATTTTGTCTTGAATTATTAAACCTTCCTTCCCCCTTTTCTGTGAGGTAATGAACAACTGTAAACCAACATGCATTTCTTTTTGCTTTTTCAAGAATGAATAATTAATTGTGGGCCTGACATAGGAGATGTTTGGCTTCAAATGGCTGCATGTCAAAACCTATAAGGTGATCTCTGAGGCAACAGAAAAATCTAACGGTAGTAATGGAGACTGGAGAGTTTTCATAAAATAGGGTGTGCTATGGATACTTAAATGTGAACTTGCTGTATTAAGGATGCTATTATGTTTTTATAGGTGGTGTCTGTAAGCAGTAAATTACTGAAACACTATAAAAGTAGATTCTGATATTTCATTTAAGTAGAGATAAATTGTGCTGAATTTTCCTTCAAGGCTTCAGGATGCTATAGTTATCTTTCACCACTTTCCTGTCCAAAGTATTGAAACATGACATTTTTAATTCAGGGACAACTTTGGTTTAGGAGAACAAAAATTGAATGGTCTTATAATGAAGTTTCTGTAGTAGATGCCCAGCTGACTATGAACAACAGAACAGAGAGACTGCTATAAAACTGAACTCAAAGTAAACTTTGATGGGCAGAGTCAATTGTTGTACTCTTTTGAGTCAAACTATCAGCATCTTCAGTATTAAAGCTTTTCTGGAATGCAAGGCTGTCTACAGATCTGGATCATCCTCATAGTTTCTAATGAGCAAACATAAACTTTAAGAGGTAGTATCATCATATGCATTCGATTACTCTGGTCACAAGATTGAAGAATTTCATCACTAATCTATATGAAGTTTGTCAGATGTAAGCCCAAAGATCTGTGATCTGTATGAAGCTATATTGTTAGGACTGCAACATGTGGTGCAACATCTTATTTTTAAATAGAAGAATAAATATTGAATGATACGCAACATGCAAAAGTATTGCAAAATTTAACACTTGTGATTCTTTTACCATTTCTTCAGACCTATCCTCATATGTACACTTGTTATTTAGTTGTCAAACTGCTCTTACGGAGCTATAGTAATGTAACTTTAAGTCTAAGGTACCACAAGAGTCTTCATTTTTATTTAAATCCAGACAGTTGGTATTAAGTTGGTTCACATTTTGATTTTAGTATTTTAGTATCTTAAGTAGAGTAACTGCATGGGGGGAAAAAACTAGGCATATGGCACTTTTAATTGGTTAGCTACATAAATGATCTGATTTATGTAGCTAACAAAAATGCAAGACCAAATTCAGTGATCCCGATGGATTTAGTCAGACAGTTCAAACTAGAAGTAGTAACATTTTTTATTTTTAGGACGTAGTTTTGTTTTAGCAACAACAATAGCATTAAGTCTTATTGCATTCTTTATGTTGTTAGTAGATCAGAAAAATGCTGTAGATATAATTTACTTTGACTTCAGTAAGGCATTTGATAAAGTAGACCACAACCTACTACTTGATAAGATAAAAAATGTGAGTTAGATAGCATCACCACACCTTCTCTCATTGATCCATCGATATATTTTAACCAAAATTATTGGACCATTTTATCATATGCTCTTTAACTTGTTCTTCTTTCATTTCTAGCTTCCATAAAAGCTTATACATTTTAAGAATCACTGAAATACCAAGCAATCTGCATTCCACAAAGATTATTTATTTCTAAAGCACTTTATAACAAAAACATTTCTCTCCTTAATCCATTCAAAACATTCTTAAATTAAATTCTAATCCAGTTTTTTTGCCATTACTCTTAAATTCTTTAAATTGTTGTTTTACTCTTCTCTTTAATATACGATGAAGTGTCTTTCATTGGTAGTTTGTTATTCTTTTACAGAATTTTTAAGAGAGTTTAAACCAGGGGTGGGATTCAAATTTTTTAACAACCGGTTCTATGGGCATGACTTAGGTGTGGGCATGGCTTGGTGGTCATGTGAGTGGGTGGACATGGCTCGATGGTCATGTTATTGGCTGGATGTGATCAACTCAATATCACTCACATTGAGCCACGCATCTCCTTGCCTGTCCTCTCAAGACTATGGGGATGCTGCAACAGTCGTAAGTGTGAAAAATGGTCATAAGTCACTTTTACAGTGCCATTGTAATTTTGAATGATCACTCCACACAAGCAAAGTACCAGCAAACTCCAGAGATGTTCCTAAGACAGGAAGTCTAGTCCTGCCAAGAATGTAATAGGGGTTAATGGAGAGGCAGTTTCTGTAAGCAATACCAGAATGTTTCCTTCCTGCCTTCCTTACAGGATTAGGCCAGTTATTTCTTCTAACAACCAGTTCTCCAAACTGCTTAGAATGTTAACACCTGGTTCTAGCAAATAGGTGTGAACTGGTAGAATCCCACCTGTTGTGACTGAAAGGATCGATCCTGCTCTGAGTTTTGACTCTGATAATTCTGAAGATGAAAGGGTGGAGCCTGCTGTGAATGTGGAGTCTGAATTATCAGAGGACACAGATGTGAGCTAGGAGGATGAGAGATTGTCAGACAGATAGTCCTCGTCAGAACCTTCAACCTCATTCGTGCCAGCAACTGATCCACAAAATGAGTCAGAGGCTTCTAATGGGGAAACTGACAGATCGTGGATTGACGCTAGAACCAGGAGAAGGATGAAACGTCAAGTTGAAGGGAGGCATCAAGCCAGACATTGATTAGAGAGACTGACATGCCCATCCAGGTGATTTAAGGAGGATTGCTGATTCTCAAACTTTGCTTGGAAGCAAAGTATTTGATGTGTCAAAAGGATACGTGTGGAGCGGCCTTTGTAATTTATGGACATTCTGAATTACCAGACAGATTCTGGGAAGTCTGCCAAGGATTGGAATATAATACTGTTAACCCTTTTTTAGTCTGGCTCTATTTTGTTTGAATATTTGGAACTGTGGAACTCCTTGTTCTCACTTGTGGATATAGGTGACACATAACATTTTTGCTTCCAAGCCTAACAAACCATCTTTCAACCAAGATGGACCAAACCCAAATGCAGAGTTTGGTGGAGCAGCAACAGCAACAGATAAATCAATTGATTCAAAGCAATCAGATACTCCAAAATCAGGTGACACAATTAGTGAACTATGTTTCAAGTTTGCAAAGTCCTGCTGCTGCTCCTTCAGCCCCTCCCTTGAGGAAAAGCCCAGTATCCATGCCGGAGAAATTTTCAGGGCAAATGGACATGTTCCAGGCATTAATGGGGCAGTGCCAATTATTTATAACCTTGAGGCCTGAAGACTTTCTAAATGACCGGGCTAAAGTATGATTTATGATTAGCCTTTTATCTGGGCAGGCTGGCAAATGGGCTACTCCCTTGTTAATTCAAGATAGCCCTTTGTTGGATAATTTTCAAGGTTTTTTGCAGCAAATGAGGGTTATGTTTGAAAACCCAATTAAAATGCAAACTGTGGCTGGACGTTTATGGGACATTTATCAGGGGAAACGTCCCCTGCAGGAATACATTGCAGAATTTCTTTTGCTGTGTATGGACTCTAATTGGAATGAACCGGCTCATATGGTTGCATTCCAGGAAGGCTTGTCTGATACCATCAAGGATGAGTTGGTCCATGCAGAGCAGGCTTCAACTCTAGATGCATTGGTAATCCAGTGCTTACGTATTGAAGCCCGTTTACAACAACACGGAAGTAAACGGCCCTTGATGGAACCACCTTCTTTTTCTCATGCACAAACCATGCCACCGAGAGTTTTTCAAACCACGGTTAAGACCGAGGAGCCGATGGAGTTGTGTGCACTCCGCCCTCGCTTAACAGCACGAGAACATTCAAGAAGGTTCCAGGAAGGCTTGTGCCTTTATTGCGGGGGTCCGGGACATTTTGCAAATTCCTGCACTCGGAGAGGGACTCACAGACCCGTGCCTGAAACCACTCCTAGCTTGTCGGGAAACGGGGTAGGCCCAACCTCGGGGGAAACCCTAGGTCAGATACGTTCTACACCCCCACCCCAAGTTGCTGAATCCTGGCCCTCCTCGGCATTTACTTTTGGACACTCATATCTTTTTGCAGTCCCAGAAGGAGGGAATTCCCGCTGTTGCGCTGGTGGATGCAGGGGCTACAACCAGCTTCATGGACTGGGCTTTTGTTAAACATTATGAAATCCCATTGGTTGCTGTGGATCCACCTATTAAGGTGGAAACCGTAGATGGGCGTGAACTCAAGTCTGGGCCCATTCGTTTCGCCACCCAGCCAGTGAGCATGATTATTGGGGATCATGAGGAGGCGATAAGTTTCTATGTCACCTCGAACCTCCATCTCCCTTGGGGTCTTGGAGTGTCCTGGCTGCGTTTGCACAATCCGTTGGTGGCTTGGGCGCAGAACGCCATTTCTATTCCAAGTCTCCAATGTGTGGACCACCTGAGACATATCTGCGCTGCCCAAGATATCGCCGCTCCTGCTGTCTCAATACCTTCAGACCTGTCGGACTTCTCCGATGTTTTCAGTGAACAGGAGGCAAATCAATTACCACCACATCATGCTTATGATTGTCCCGTGGACCTGATACCGGATGTTCCATTGCCAAAGGAGCGGTTATACTCCATGTTGGAGCCCAAGTTGGTGGCACTCCGAGAGTTTTTAGATAAAAACTTAGCTCGGGGATTTATTCGACCCTCGTCATCCCCTCTTTCGGCTCCCATTCTTTTTGTTAAAAAGAAGTCAGGAGAGCTCCGTTTATGCTGCGACTACCGATGGTTGAACTCCATCACAGTGAGGAATAGCTATCCTTTGCCGCTCATTCTGGAATGATGGAGCGGTTGCGGGAGGCTACTATCTTCACTAAACTCGATCTGCATGGGGCCTACAACCTGGTTCGGATGCGCAAGGGGGACGAGTGGAAGACAGTGTTTGGCACTCGTTATGGTCATTTCGAGTACACCGTCATGCCATTTGGTCTGACCAACACTCCTGCTGTATTCCAGCATTTGATGAATGACATTTTCCGGGACATGCTGGATAGGTTTGTCGTGGTGTATTTGGACAACATTTTAATCTATTCTCGGTCCAGAAATCACCACCTTCAGCAGGTTCGTCAAGTGCTTCAGCGTCTTCGGGAGCATAAACTCTACGTGAAACTGGAGAAGTGCTTCTTTTTTCAGTCATCGATAGAGTTTTTAGGGCATATCATCTCTCCCAAGGGCATTGCTATGGACCCTAAAAACGTTGAGGCCTTGTGTAGTTGGGAAGCCCCTCGTCGAGTCAAGGATGTGCAACGTCTTTTGGGGTTCGCCAATTACTATAGGACCTTCATTCCAGACTTTGCTAAGTTAATGGATCCTATCACTCAGCTCCTCCATAAGTAGGTCCCATTCCGGTGGGGGCCTCTGCAACAACAAACTTTTGAAACTTTAAAGAAAGCGTTTGTGGCCAAGCCGATATTGAGGCATCCTGATCCGAATCGTCTATTTGTGGTCGAGACAGATGCCTCTAATGTAGCTATAGGGGCGGTATTGTTGCAAGCTCCAAAGGATGGCGCGCCTCTTTTCCCTTGCGCATACTATTCTAGGAAGCTCACAGCTTCTGAGCACAATTACACCATCTGGGAAAAGGAGTTGTTGGCTATTAAGGCTGCATTTGAGACCTGGCGACATCATCTAGAGGGGGCTCAGCACAAGGTGGAGGTTCAGACGGATCACTGAAACTTGGAACATTTGTCTACTGCTAAGAAGTTGAACCAACACCAGATCCGGTGGTTGTTGTTTTTCACAAGGTTCAATTTTTCCGTCACTTATGTTCCAAGTGGACAGAATCGGAGGGCAGATGCGTTGTCTCAGAAACCCAAATATATCGGTCCCGAAGATCCTCTTCCTCCACGAACGGTGTTGCCACCAGAATCTTTGGCCGTACTTCAAGATCCGGTACATTTACGGGATCGAACACGGGAGGCGCAACGATTGGACACAGCAGAGAAGGGGGGAAGTTGGACCTGATTCCCCATGGTCCTTTGAAGAGGGCTTGCTATGACATTGGGGTTTATTGTACGTACTCACCAGGACGCTTAGAGCCCTCATCATGATGCAATGTCATGACAACCCCGCTGCTGGTCATTTTGGTTTTCACAAAACTCTGCACTTGGTCACCTGGACTTTTTGGTGGCCTCAGGTCCGACACGATGTGTTTTCCTATGTCGCTTCTTGTGTACAATGTCAACAAGCGAAAGCGGTGTCGGGTGCACCTCCTGGACTTCTTCAACCACTGCTGACTCTGAGCAGACCATGGGGAGCGATCTCCATGGACTTTCTAACGCACTTGCCCCCTTTGTCGGGTTATACGATGGTGCTCGTGGTGGTTGACATGCTCACTAAGATGGCCCATTTCATCCCGTGTAGGAGATTACCCTCGGCTCATATTACTGCCCGGCTTTTCATTCAACATGTGTTCCATTTACATGGCTTACCGGACAGAGTTGTTTCAGATCGCAGTGTTCAGTTCACCGCTCAATTCTGGAAAAGTCTAATGAACGCACTATGAGTACAAGTATGTTTAGCGTCAGCGCACCATCCGGAAACCGATGGTGGGACTGAGAAGGTAATTGGCATCCTCGCCCAATACCTCAGATGTTTTGTAAATCAAAGACAAAACGACTGGGTGACCTATCTTCCATTGGCAGAGTTTGCCTTTAATAATTCTCGGCATACCTTCACCCACATGACGCCTTTTTACGCAAATGTGGGTTACCATCCGAGGTTTTCCCCCCTGTCAATCGCAGATTCTCCAGTTCCAGAGGCACAAGATTTTTTGTCGGAGTTATATGCTGTGCATCAATTAATTTCCAGACAATTGGAATGAGCGAAAGCAGATTATAAGCGTTTCGCAGATCGTTCACGTCAAGCGACGCCTCCATTGGCTGTGGGTGACAAGATGTGCTTGTCAATGAAACATCTTCGGGTTGATTGTCCGATTAGGAAGTTGGATCATCGCTTTATTGGTCCCTTCCCTATCAAGGCAGTTATTAACCCTGTGGTTTATCGACTCACTCTACCGCACTCCATGCGCATTCACCCTGTTTTTCACCTCTCCCTGTTAGTACCTGACACCCATCGTATACTCTCCATTCTCCGGCAGATACAGGTTCTCCATCTAGGTTCAGCACTGAACCTGTTACGGATGCTACAGTGGTCGGAATTTATGATTCACGATGGCTAAAGGGAAGATTCCAGTACTTCGTGGGGAGACTGGAAAATGAAACGGAGATTCACTCTTGGCAGGATGTGTCCAAGGTGCATGCCCCAGACCTTATTCAAATATATCATGCACAATTCCCTTCAAAACCACATCCTGATCGTCAGACTCGGGGGAAGGGCCCTGCGGTGAGGGATAGTGTTGTGACTGAAAGGATTGATCCTGCTGTGAGTTTTGACTCTGATGACTCTGAAGATGAAAGGGTGGAGCCTGCTGTGAATGTGGAGTCTGAATTATCAGAGGACACAGATATGAGCTAGGAGGATGAGAGATTGTCAGACAGACAGTCCTCGCCAGAACCTTCGACCTCATTCATGCCAGCAACTGATCCACAAAATGAGTCAGAGGCTTCTAATGAGGAAACTGACAGATCATGGATTGACGCTAGAACCAGGAGAAGGATAAAATGTCAATTTGAAGGGAGGCGTCAAGCCAGACATTGATTAGAGAGACTGACACGTCCATCCAGGTGATTTAAGGAAGATTGCTGATTCTCAAACTTTGCTTGGAAGCAAAGTGTTTGATGTGTCGAAAGGATATGTGTGGAGCGGCCTTTGTAATTTATGGACATTCTGAATTAGCAGACAGATTCTGGGAAGTCTGCCAAGGACTGGAATATAGTACTGTTAACCCTTTTTTAGTCTGGCTCTATTTTGTTTGAATATTTGGAACTGTGGAACTCCTTATTCTCACTTGTGGATATAGGTGAGACATAACACCCACCCATGGTTTAGACCAAGATATAACTAAAGGTTTTTGTTTTTGCATGACTAGGATTCAATAATGAATCACAGATTTGTCAGAGTTTACAGATTAATTTTGCTCTTCAGCTACATCTGTAGAAGAGTCACAGACATATCTGTCCTAGATGAGAATCTTTATTGTAGACAAGAATGAAGCCTTACATGATAGTTGATTACCTGCTATCAGTAAGAAAATTGCATGAGCTTTATTGCCTTTACTTGGGGCTTCTTGATTACTGTTACAAATATCCAGATATTGTGCTTTGTGTCCTTGGAACCTAGAAGTTGTGTGTTTACATACTGTAATAGTAATCTCCAGCATGGGAATTATTAGTTACTATTTTAGTCATCACATGATGTATTATCTTCTAAATGGCACTAATAATAGGCATAAGGAAATCAATCAAGGAATGCCTTCTTACAGCAGACTGGCAGTCTTTCTTTTGATGAGTTAGGCAGACCATACATTCTGCTCTCAGAAAATAAACAAAACTGTATGTTTGACATCTATGTCTTGAGTAACATAATCTACACAAAGTAGGATTCCCCAATCCATGACTTATAATTTTATCAGAGAGAACTCAAGTAAGAATTAATTTGGAAAGCCTAAGTAAAATTGGGTACTTAGGACTGCAGAGCTATATGTTGGACACCAGACAGCAAGGATGAGGAGGAGTTCATCATTACTGTGATTTGGAACCTTAATTCTGACTGCCACAGTGGTGAGGAAACCACTCCATTCTCTGATGCAGCTTTACATGAAGTTGTCCTATGCAGACATGTAGAACAAAAGCTTCCTTCAAGATCTAAGACAGATAAGGTGAACATATTCTCTCCTTAAGGCAAAGAAAATTCAACAGACCAGCAAAGTTAAAGAATGCATTAAAAAAAAGATTATGATGTCATAAAGGCAGATAAAATTCTTGTTCAGTTAATAAGAGAAGTTATTTTTGTTGCAAAGATTGGTATAAGTTAAGTTTTAGGGACAAGTTTAAATAAACCACATTTGGATATGCATTATAATTCTGGAATGTTCACCTCTGACTTCCTATGAAACAGCCTAGTACAGACACATTTTTGTTGCTGTAACAGCAAAAATAAATAAATAAATCTCCCCCCCCCCATCTTATTACCTTGGGCAAAACCTTTCTGGAAGAATGAAACTGGTATATGTAATAATGTTCTCTCTGCTCTGAAGTTATAATAGACAGATGAACAAAATAAAAATAAAATAAAAGCAAATAATTAAAATTTGGAATGTAGATTTGCATGCAAAGGGCTTTATCCTTTTCACGGCCTGCAACCTATCATAATGGCCATGATAGATCATTTTTACTTTATCAGTTTCCTTTTTCTAGTTGGAAAGCTATGTAGTGAATGGCATATAGCTACAGGGAAATCAAGCTGGAAAAAATGAAACACAATAGATCATATCTAGCACCACTAGTCATAACAAAAAACAAATTCTAGGTTTTGCTTTTGAATGTCCTCCCTTTTTGTTTTAAGTTCCTGCTTCTTCTTATCCAACTAGAACACACATACACAAATGTATATTTATCTAAAACTTAAAGAATGGTTTCACAGTGTACAAAACATTTATTATTAATGTTATTAATTTCAAGATCTTATTTATATATGTTTATAAGGGTTAGGGTTAGGGTGAGTAATTTCAGGCACGCTTTGTATCCCTAGCAAATTTATTTTGGAGGGAGGAGAACATGGCCTTCTCCACAGTAGTTTCATTCATTTGGTTTCTTTAAAAGAACAATAAAAACTCATTGGGGTGTCTGCCTAGGAGAGGATAGTTTTTCACCAACAGAGAGCAATCTTTCATCCACATAAAAACAAAATGCTCAAGTTGAAGGCCTTTTATAAAGTTTTGTTTCAGGAACAAAGGCATTCATTCAGATATAAGGCTTCTCTGTTTTTAGTTCTTTCTGGTCACCTGATCAAGCTCTTGGTAATTTTTAGGCTACTTTAGTCTGCATTCCTCAAATTCTTTATACTTGGCCCTGTAATTAAGAGCTTCAGGTTCACTGCCTAAAACGTAGATTCTATAACTTTCCACTTCTTGTGCCCTCAAATACGAGACTAATGCAACAGTCAAAGCTGCACTCAGTTCTGAGTCTCGAAAGCAACCTCTTGCAGCTACAAAAAAAGAAAAAAGTCTTCATGTGAATGCGGTGGAGTCATAATCAGGTAAAACAGAGGCTTGCAATTTGTACATATTTGCACAAGATTATTTTCTAAAGGATGCTTGGCAATATAAACAAAGCACTTCTATTTTGAATGTATTTTTTTCATACCATATAAATTGCAGTTTCTGATTTTGGTGACCTTTAAACTAATCTATTAATATGTATTGTGTTTATTATAGAATTGTGCTTGTTCCAAGCAAGTTGTATAATCATTTGTGGATGATGTTTGGTATAAAAGTGGGGATAAGTATGGCAGATGGCCATTTATGACAAAGTAAATGATAACTTGTTGGTAAAGACATTTCTAGTTATTAGAATTTACTACTGAGTGCTTAAAATATTTTTGTACAAACAGCAAGTGAAACTAATGAAAGAAACCGTATCAACTTATTTTCACACTTTTGCAGTCAAACTTCAAATTGATATCTCAGGTGAAGTACAATTTGGAGATTTTTAATGGGATCCACAGAAAAAGGCTCTTGATGTGCCATTTGGAACACAAGGATTACTTACTGTAAGCTTATGGCATTGATGGGGAATATATGGTGGAATCTTTTTATACAGCATGTCTACCAAAAAAGCTTTTTTTTTTCTTTTTTTAAATAATGGTAAATTATGAACAATATTTATCTTGTGCACAAAAAGGAAGATACAAAGAGGGGATAGAATTTTTAAAAAATTAGTTTTATTCTTAGATAAACTTTCTTGAGGAGCTTGAAAAAGAAGTATAAGCTAAGTTATTATAGTTATTCTTGTCCTGGGTTACCACTGTTGTGCGGTAAGAGCATATTACAGAAATCTTTACAAAACTTTAACCCTCCTGAGAATAGGCAAACATGCTAATTAGCAATGGAATACGCAATACAATATAGTTTATTGTATCTATCGCTTTCTAAGTGGGCACAAATCAAATGTAAAATATGAGATAATGCAATTCTAGCGCACATTATACATACATCAGGTCACGGATACAATTGGAGAGCTGATCACTTTGTAATACATATGCCACACGGTGAGAAATAGTTTTGCAGGAATTCAATCCAGTCCACAGAATACCTCTACTGTTTTATGTTCCATTAAACTCATTGCATCCTCCTATTTATTTTCCTGTGTTCCTATCTCACCCATCACTGAATATATGTCAGCCCTTTGAGGGTTGTTGTTATTTTAGGCTAAAGTATAAGCTAAAGTATAGGCTACTTTGTGGATATAGGGTAGAATAACAGAAACTTGCAACCTCACAGTATTTCCCTTTCTTTCTGTCTTATATCAGAAAGAACAAGGGAAGACAAGCTTTTATTCCTTATGCTTTCTTGTTTTCCTGGACTAAACCCTTATTTTTGTTAAAGGCCTCTATGTAACTTTTCTAAAGTCATATCTATGTTCACCCACAGTGTCTGCCTGCCTGCCTGCCTGCCTGCCTCTCTCTCTCTCTTTCTCTCTTTGTGTGTGTGTGTGTGTGTGTGTGTGTAATACTGCATACATCTAATGAAGTGGACTTTTGGTCTCAGTAAAATAGGCCATAATAAGGTGATTTAAACCTCCAACTGCTTTTGCTGAAATTGATAAGAATTCTTTCCTTCCCCAAGAAAGACTTTGGAGTTATACTGATTTCATGTTTTCCTATGAAACCTGAATGCATTAATGCCAAACTCGCGATGACACATTGTTGTTGTCAGGTGTTGTGTCGCAACTTCCCCCCCTTCACTAAACTGGGGGTGGGCATGGCCATCATATGACACATCCGGCCCACAGGCTGTGAGTTTGACACTCCTGCCTTAGACTATTGTCATTAGTGGGGGTTATTTTGCTATACATCACAGATATAATCCAATGGAGTTTACATATCTTCAAAACACATGGAATGTCTCTTGGACTACTACTGTACTATGCTCACTTTTGTTCAAATCAGTGCTGCCACTAAGTTAACCACTTTTAATCAGGTGTGAATATTTCAATTATGAAGTAAAGTGAAGATACTCCATTTTGCTCCAAAACTTTACTATAAATGCCCTTTCAAAAGTTATAGATTATATAGCTAAGCATGCCTTCAAATGAGTTTGGTAATGGAATATTAAAATATTGTATGGTAGCACAGGTAGTCCTCAACTTACAACCACAATTGAGAACAGAATTTCTAAGTAAGTTGCTAAGTAAGGTGGTTATTAATGAGCCACACCCAATTTTATGATCTTTTGTGCCACAGTTGTTAAGTGAATCATTGCAATTAAGTGAATCACATGATCATTAAGCAAATCTGGCATCCCCCATTCCCTTTGCTTATTGGAAGCCAGCTAGGAAGGTCACAAATAGTGATCATATGACCCTTCGAGGTTTCTGCTGGCATAAATACAAGGAGGTTGCCAAACACCATATTTTGATCACGTGACTATGGGGATGCTGTAACAGTCATAAATGTGAGGAGCAGTCAAAAGTCACTTTTTTCACTGCTATTGTAATTTGGAATAGTTGATAAATGAATGATTGTATGTTGAGGACTGCCTATAATTTACAAGCCAGTATTTCAGTATGTATTGTTAATGAGGTCCTTTGTTTTCCTCAGCTCATGGTCAAAAAGGTCTCAAGATTTGAAGAAACATTTATAGAAGAGGAATACCTGACGTGTTGTGGATTTATGTGTCACAAGCCTTAACTGAAAGAAGTCCCACATATCTGGTTCAGTCTCATTGACAGAATCAAGTATGCATCATCTTCTAAGACTTGTTTTGGAACAGAAAGACCTTTCACGTGCTGGAGAGCTCTTTTCTCTGGACAATTCTGAAATAGAAGTCTGCCTATCTGAAGCTCTTGAGCAAATCAAACTAATCAGTTCATCTCCTGTAAGTAGAATCTTTCATACTCTTTGAAAAGCAGAATATGCCTTAGAAAAATGAGACTTAGCAACAGAAGGTCGCTGAAAACAGACTACAAATCTCACTCTCAGTAAAGTGGGAGCAGTTATGATTTCTTTTCAGAATGATTGGGAACATAGCATATTAGTGTGTCTGCCTGAAAATAAAGTCAGCAGGAAACAAAATTATTTGAAAATGTTTCCTGGTTGTTTAAATCAGAGTCACTTCGAACCGTAAGAAAAGCTGCAAATAAATTTAATAAATCAATCAATCATTGCTATTATTATTATTATTTAGAACCTTTTTTAAATTAAAATCATCAATGTAATAATAATTCCCTGTTTTTAGGCAAAGAGTGAAAAGAAAAGCAATATTGAATGATTGCAAGGATAGCAGAATATGGCAATAAAATTTAGAAATCGGGCATCTTACAAAATATTTCAGTGTTTTAGAAAAAATATTTTTCATACAAAGTACACTTGGTATCTGGCCTTTAAACTCAAATATTAAATATGTCTTAGTGTTTCTTGTGATAAAGGGATATTGCCAAAGTATATGCATCTGCTAGATGACACATGAATTACACCCGTCATCAGATTTATGCATTTTAGAATTTATTATTATTGAGCAATTTAGCAGACTGGCCAAAAATTATCTAATATGAATCATATACACCCAGGATTTGTATCTTTGACTGAATGGCTTACAACCTGACTTGAAAACAATACATATTGAAATAGAATAAAACAATAAAGTCTGTATTCCTTGGCCAGTGTTAAAGAATATTAATATGATGCCCATGATAAGCATTTATTGATTTTCTCAAGAGGCTTACAGGAGAATATATGTTCCAAGAATAGTTATTTACCAAGCACCCCTGTTTTTTTACTTCTTTTGATTTTTTTTCTTTCAAAAGTATGCCCTACTCAGGTACACACGTATGTGTGGGTGCACATAGACACGCAAGCACACACACCCCACAGTCCCTTTCAAATTTCAGCAAAAAGCCTGTGGTAACTTTGAAATATATGTGTAGAATAATAAATCCATCTAAGCCGCTGCCTTAGCTCATTGATACCACTGTTGAATTCAGTATTATTATAGAACATCAGACAATGTGGAGAAAACATTTGCCATTAGTTTCCACTTGAGGGCAGCAATAATGCATAACTGACCTAAAAGAACTTTAAATTTTAAAATGATTTAAATGTTCAGAATGTGAAGGATATAGGTAGTTTTTCACAACTGAGAATCGAATGCAAATTTAATAGGAAATCTATGCATTCTTCAATATCTCACAACTGATAATTATTTTTAAAAGGATAGCATTCATATTGCCAACATAGAAACAAACACAGCAATGAGTATTAAGGCTCACTGTTTTTAATAAGAATGTGTGGTTTTGGGAAGAAGGAAGGAGTGTAAGTGGGCCATTGTTTTAAGGCAAGTGGGGAAAAGCTAGGAAAACTTGAAGAGTGAGCTTTGGGAATAGGAGCAAAGTCAATAATAAGAGGGGGAAGGAAAGGGAAAGAGAAGAGGGATTTATGAAAAAGTAAAACTATTACCTGTAAATAAGCAAGAATTGCTGATATTCCTCCAACAAAAAACAACTTGTACTATGCTATCTTACTATATTGGGTTAGATAGAGGTACTCCTTGACTTATTATAATAATTAAGCCTGGAATTATGATCATAAATTGTTGCAGTTGTAAGTCATCCAGTCACTGGGAATAATTTTCTGGCCTTTTTCGTGGCAGTTGTTAAGGAAATGCTACTGTCGCATTAAGAAATGCAGAGGTCATTAAGGAAATGACACGACATTAAGTAACCCATTCACGTGACTGGTTGTATTTATTGGAAACTTAAAAAATTTCTGGAAACTGGCACAAAATATATCACAAATTGCAAAGACATGACTGTGAAATTCCGTGACAGTTTGTAAAGCTGACCCACCCAACATGCAATTATATGACTCTGGATGGTATGACATGATCACTTATGACAATTGTGGATGCTTTATGGGCCATCAAGCATCTATTACATGGCTGTCATAACTTTCACCTGTCATAAAATGACCCAGTTGCTGCTTTACAGGACTTCCTGTAAAGTTTTAATTGTTTATAATCAATGAATTAAAAAAAGAAACCATATGTGCCCCTTAAATTCCAAAATACTATGCTAAGAGAGAAGATAAAATCAGCAATAAGATTTTAAATTATATCTACATAGTCCCATAGCACATTGGAATAGAGTTATGCCATTTCCAGCTTAATAAATCTAGTTTCCAAATGGGCATGATCAGTTATGATCAATGATGAATCAGTTAAGGTGCAGTTAAATATCAAATATTATTTATTTATTTATTTGATTTGATTTGTCAATCGCTTACAAGATAACAGGTATAAGTATATATAAGAAAAATAAAAGAAACAATAGGACAGGGACGGTAGGCACGTTGGTGCGCTTATGCACGCCCCCTACAGACCTCTTTGGAAAGGAGTGAGGTCAATAGTAGACAGTATAAGGTTAAAGTTTTGGGGATTTGGGAAAGAAACCACAGAGTCAGGTAGAGTATTCCAGACATTGATCACTCTGTTGCTGAAGTCGTATTTCCTGCAATCAAGTTTGGTGCGGTTAACCTTGAGTTTGTATCTATTGTGTGCTCTTGTGTTGTTATGGTTGAAGCTGAAGTATTCATTGGCAGTGAAGTCATTGCAATGTATGATTTTATATACCATACTTAGATCAGACTGAAGACAGTGTAATTCAAGGTTTTCCAGTTCTAGAATTGGTGGCATAAAGTATTCTACAACGAGTAGAGGAATGGAGAACTTTCTTCTGAAATATTTCTGGACTTTCTCAACTGTGCTAATATCAGATATGTAATGTGGGTTCCAGACTGATGAGCTGTATTCAAGTATTGGTCTAGCAAATGTTTTGTATGCTCTAGTTAGTAGTATGATATTACCAGAGAAGAAGCTACGTAGGATTAGGTTAACAACTCTTAATGCCTTTTTGGCTATGTAGTTACAGTGGGCTCTAGCACTTAGATCATTAGAGATGAGTATTCCAAGATCCTTTACAGAGCTTGGATCATCAACAAGGTCTTCAGCTTGTATTTTATTTTCTGATTTTTTTTTTTGCCAGTATGTAAGACAGAGCATTTATTTGTTGAGATTTGAAATTGCCATTTGTTTGACCATTCTGATACATAGTCAAAATCTTTTTGAAGGGTAGCAGTATTGTCTGTGATATTGAAAAGCTTTACATCATCAGCAAAGAGAATGCAGTTGCTTTTAATATGATCACAGAGGTCATTTATGTAGAGTATGAAGAGAGTTGGTCCTAGAACACTGCCTTGGGGGACACCACTATTGACAGGTACAGAATTTGATAGGACACTCCCAATTTTGACCATTTGTTGTCTTTTTGACAGGAATGTTTCTATCCAGTTATGCAGGTGTCTAGAGATACCATGAGATTTTAGTTTTAGGAGTAGTTTGTCATGTACCACTGAATCAAAGACTTTACAGAAGTCTATGTTGATTGCATGTATTGTTTTGCCATGATCGAGTTGTGTAGTCCACAAGTTTTTGCAGTGTAAGAGTTGCAGATTACAGGATAGTTTTTTTCTGAAATAAACTGTTTATTAGAGAGTAGGTTGTTTGTCTCTAAGTGGAGGATAATGGATTGGTTAATAATTGATTCCATTACTTTACAGGTGATGCAGCATAAGGAGATTGATCTGTAATTTTCAACTAGGCTGGGGTCTCCCTTTTTGAAGATGGGGATGACCGTGGCTTGTGACCATAGGTTAGGCAAGGAGCTGGTCCTGAAAGATTTTTCAAAGATTATGCTTAGAGGTTCTGCTATGGCAGTAGATAGCTTTTTTAAGAAGTAGGCACATATTCCGTCCGGTCCAATAGATAGAGATGGTTTTAGATTGCGTATTGCTTTTTCAACATTGTCTTCTGTAAAATCGATATGTGTTAAATCATTGTAGCTTTCTGTGGTTCGACTAGGAAATACTGGGCATGATCCATTGCTGTTTATAAATACTGAGCCAAAGAATGTGTTAAAGAGGTTGGCTTTAATGGTGTGGTCACTGCAGTCTTCACCATTAGGTCCTTTCAGGGGTGGGATGGACCTTGAGTCTTTTAGTTTGTTGTTTGCAAAATTGTAAAAAGCATTGGTAGAATTGGTGCGTAGAAGGTTTTCCTCTTGTTTCATGTGATAATTAGTGCATTCAGCTTTTATCTGGTGGCATAATTTTTTGTATCGGCTTTTGCAGTTGGCAACATGACCAGATTTGTTTTTCTGCCAGAGTGATCTCTTTTTGGATTGAAGTTTCCTTATTGTTATAGATAATCTGTTTTTTGGGGGGCGGGGGGAGTTGTTATTAGTACATATAGTTTGATGACTTTTTTGACTTCAAGTAAAAATATGTTGTCATGGTCTTCAACAGTATTTTATCCAGTGAATAGAGATTGCCAATCAAGGGATGAGAGATCATTGTTTATAAGATCATAGTTGCCTTTTTTGAAGTTATAAATGGGGATTACGTCATTGTGATGATTTTTGTGTGGGCGTATGTTGAGACAAAAGTCAATCATATTGTGGTCACTGTTGGAAAAGGGCTCTTTAGTTTGTATTCTGTAAATTAAATTCAAACTATTGCAGAAGATGAGATCGAGGCAGTTGTTAAGTCTAGTGTTGTTGATTACTAGTTGTTCCAGTCCCAGATTTGTAACAGCATTGTAGAAGGTTGCATGTATGGGTTCAGTTGTACATTCATTTAGGGTCCAGTTAATATGAGGTAGATTGAAATCACCAAGAAAGATAAAAGTGTGTGGGCAGGATGTTGCCCATGTTAGTAGTGAATTTAGCTTGTTTACATGTTCAATGTCATTATCAGGTGCTCTGTAACATAGTAAGAATCAAAATATGATATTTAAGGATAGTTCACAAATGATGGTCTCAGGAAGAGCAAGCTCCTGGGTAACTTGGATGTTTTTTAGATATAAGGACTTTTTATTGAAGATAGCAAGACCACCTCCTCTATGAATTTCATGATCTGATCAGTAAACATGCTAGTCTCTTACTGTGGTAATGGAGTCAGAGAGAGATGCATTGAGCTATGTTTCACAGACAAATATGATGTCGAATTTAGCCATATTTAGTAAGAGGAGAAATTCAGGTATTTTATTCACAAGGCTTCTTGCATTAAGTAGCTTGCATTTAAGGCCAGCTGTAGTTGGATACAATGTCCTCCCTCCCTCCCTCCCATAGAGCAACTAAAGGAAATACTTTTTTATATAGTAAAATTACAAAATGCATTACTTCAGGATAATTGCAGTGGGTGCTGACTTAGGTGGTTCTGAAAACGATTAGATTAGGTAACACTTCCAGATGTGACACACTTTTTAGGAATTGATGCACTGTTGCTGAGATTTAGGAATAGGGACAGACTCAGGCTGAGACAAAGCAAATCCAATAAGCAGCTTTCTTTTTTTATTATTATTACTAGATGTTTTACAAAATACAGCATTTGTCCAACAACTGAAGATTTAGGCTTGTTTGTAATTAGATAATATTTCTAAGCCTTTAAGTCTTTAGAATCACCCCAGTGATCTAATTACACTTCTACAATTACATTTTTTTTTTTATATTTGAAGATCTTATTGTATTTCTTCAGCAATCCTCCATACCTATCTCAAGTATGAAATTTATGCTGCTTTTCCCAGCCAACGTTTCCCAAAGTCATTTGCAACTATACTGAAGATGAAATGTGTGGTCTGGTGCTTGGTCTTGCTGTTGGATGGAATGTTGGAGAATCTAGTAGATCCCTTCCTACTGTTAATACAGCTCTGGACTGAATATTATTTCTAAAGATCTACTTCTTGAGGCTGCTATCACTGGCCAATTTTCTGGATTACCAACATTCCAGATTTAATTTCTGGAGAGACTGTTACCATTCTTGGCTTCTACTAGTACTTAGTATCCCCTCATGTTCTTGAGGTGTGCCTTCTATTGTGACACCATTCTTCATTGCTTGTATACTCCTCAGACAGCTTTGGGGGTTCAGTTATCCCTCAGTTCTTCCTTGAGCTACCTTGTTTCATTTGTCTTCTTTCACAAATCCTCACCTTTAGAAAATATGTCCTTTTCTAAAGGACTGGTTTGTATTGCAGTCCAGGGTAGAATCCTTTAAACGGAAACAGACAGAGGGGTTCAACTAATATTCTGTTGTAGTTCACTTTTTAGATATCCAGATATTTTAGTTTTAAAAAATTATTTAAGCTCAAGTTAGGTTGGTAAATACATTTTTCATAAATAATCATAATGTTCCTTTGGTAAGAATCTAGCAATTTTGGAAACTGAACATTGGATGAGACTGTCCCTTTCATTCTGATTTAGCAATCTGATTTACATAGGCTTATCATAAATGACAAGTGATAAATTATGTTTTAGTGCAGCAATGGAAAACTTTAATTACTGTACAGTCTTTGAATTGAACTCATTTTTTTTGTATAAAAACAAGTAATTATAAAAGTACAAGCACATAAAGGAAGGACAAAGGAATCAAATTATTATATTTACTTGGGTCATTATTTTCAATTTCAGTTGTCCAACACAGAATTTATAGTTGGAAAAGCCCTCAGAAGTAATCCAATCCACATCTCTCATCCATGCAGGATCCACATGAATATCCGTGATATCCAACTCCTGTCTAAAGATCTCTAGTGAAGGAGAACACAAAATGTCATGATGGAGAACACAAAATGTCATAACACATACTTTTTCTTCTTGTCAAAGACAGTCCTTCTAATTAATTTTAGATCCAAATTGCTAGTGAGGTCAGGCCACAATAAAATTGGAAACTCCTCTGCTATTTGAGCCAAACAGTTGCCACGTTCCTATATTGCTGCTAGTATTTTCTATCCAGTTGGAAAATGTTCTCCACACTTAATACTTTTGGGTGTGGAGACTTGGGTGATTTATATAATATTTATAAGTGGGGCTTCCGTTCTATCAGGACCAGCTGGACTGCTTTCACTCTCAGAATGGCACTAGATCTCTCATTGTTTAACAGCATTCACTTTTCTCTCCCACAACACCATGTAAAATTCTGTGTCAAACCTTCTGATAAAACCTTTAAACTAGATATGTTTCAGAGCCTGTTTCTTGTAACATAATGGACGGAAAGATTTCTGGAACTGAGATGGTACATGATTACTGCCAGCAATGGCCAAGGATCCAGATTAAATCTCTTCAATAAAGTACTTTGGTCCTGTCGCAACAAAGCTTTTGTAATGGTTCACAGAACATCATAAATTAGACCACGTTTTTTTGTTTTTTTGTTTGTTTATTTAGTGTACGGCACATGTTAGCCAGGAATCACTGAGGAGGCTGGCTGCCTCTGTGAAAGGAATTTTTTCAGATGGTGTTATCTTTACCTGTGGGATGCCTGAATGCCAGGAGGAGGCTACGGTGGCTCACATAGTAAGACACTGGGCTGCCCACTGTTGAGGCTTAATTCAGTGGCTTAATTCCCATGAGTGAACAAACCAGATAGGAACAAGAATAGAGCCTCCAAGACCACTTGGTGGTAATTGATAACTATAAGTACAATTTGTATGATTTGTTCCTTTTGTTCATTAGAAAACTAATATACATAATCTCAAATTTCTGTATTAGAAACATGTAGTGCACAAATGAACCAAATTAGAGTACAAGAGCCAGCAGGTCATATTATGGAGTCCATGTCCATCAATCTTTAACCTCTAAAGTTAGCTAACCCCAAGCTTGGTTCCATCAAAAACCTACATATTCATTATTAAATGTGTCATGTTCCAGCAAGTCCTTATATTAGTAGCAGTTAGAATGAGTTTCTGAAAAGATGTGTTGTTAAACATTTATTTAATTAATTAATTTATTTATTTGGTTTGTCAATTGTTTACAAGATAATAGCTATAAGTAAAAACACAGTTATGAATACATGGATACATATAAGAAAAATAAAAAAATAAAAGAAACAATAGGACAGGGATGGTAGGCACGTTGGTGCGCTTATGCACGCCCCCTACAGACCTCTTTGGAAAGGAGTGAGGTCAATAGTAGACAGTATAAGGTTAAAGTTTTGGGGGTTTGGGGAAGAAACCACAGAGTCAGGTAGAGTATTCCAGACATTGACCACTCTGTTGCTGAAGTTGTATTTCCTACATTCAAGTTTGGTGTGATTAACCTTGAGTTTGTATCTATTGTTTGTTCTAGTGTTGTTATGGTTGAAGCTGAAGTATTCATTGATAGGTACGACATTGCAATGTATGATTTTATATACTATACTTAGATCGGACCGAAGGTGGTGTAGTTCTAGGTTTTCTAGGTCTAGAATTTCAAGTCTGGTGGCATAAGGCATTCTGCAACAAGTAGAGGAGTGGAGTACTCTTCTTGTGAAATATTTCTGGACTTTCTCAACTGTGTTAATATCTCAAAGGTCCTTGACAGAGTTTGGATCATCAACAAGATCTTGACTATTCAGCTTGTATTTTATTTTCTGATATATTTTTTTGCCAATATGTAAGACATAGCATTTATTTGTTGAGATTTGAAGTTGCCATTTGTTTGACCATTCTGATACATAGTTGAGGTCTTTTTGAAGGGTAGCAGTATTGTCTGTGGTGTTGAATACCTTTACATCATCAGCAAAAAGAACACAGTTGCTCTAAATACGATCACAGAGGTCATTTATGTAGAGTATGAAGACAGTTGGTCTTAGAATGCTGCCTTGGAGACACCAATGTTGACAGGTACAAAATTTGATAGGACACTCCCAATTTTGACCATTTGTTGTCTGTTTGACAGGAATGCTTCTATCCAGTTATGCAGCTGTCTAGAGATACCATAAGATTTTAGTTTTAGTCGTAGTTTGTCGTGTACCACTGAATCAAAGGCTTTACAGACGTCTATGTAGATTGCGTATATTGCTTTGCCCTGATCAAGTTGTGTAGCCCATATGTTTTTGCAGTGTAAGAGTTGCAGATTACAGGATAGTTTTTTTCTGAAACCAAATTGTTTATTAGATAGTAGGTTGTTTGTCTCTAAGTGGAGGATAATGGATTGGTTAATAATTGATTCCATGACTTTACAGGTGACGCAGCATAAAGAGATTGGTCTGTAATTTTCAACTAGGCTGGGGTCTCCCTTTTTGAAGATGGGGATGACTGTGGCTTGTGACCATAGTTTTGGCAAGGAGCTGGTCCTGAAAGATTTTTCAAAAATTATGCTAAGAGGTTCTGCTATGGCAGTGGATAGCTTTTTTAAGAAGTAGGCACATATTCCGTCCGGTCCAATAGATAGAGATGGTTTTAGATTGCATAGTGTTTTTTCAACATTGTCTTCTGTAAAATCAATATGTATTAGATCATTTTAGTTGTCTGTGGTTTGACTAGGAAATACTGGGCATGATCCATTGCTGTTTACAAATACTGAGCCAAATAATATGTTAAAAAGTTTGGCTTTAATGGTGTGGTCGTTGCAGTCTTTAAAATTAGGTCCTTTCAGGGGTGGGATGGACCTTGAGTCTTTTAGTTTGTTGTTTACAAAATTGCAGAAAACGTGGGTGGAATTGGTGCGTAGAAGGTTTTCCTCTTGTTTAATGTGATAATTAGTGCATTCAGTCTTTATCTGGTGGCATAATTTTTTGTATCAGCTTTTGAAGTTGGCAACGTGACCAGATTTGTTTTTCCACCAAAGTGATTTCTTTTTGGACGGAAGCTTCCTTATTGTTATGGGTAATTTGTTTTTTCTGGTTTTGGGAGTTGTTATTAGTACATATAGTTTGATGACTCTTTTGACTTCAAGTAAAAATATGTTGTAATGGTCTTCTACAGTATTGCATCCAGTGAACAGAAATTGCCAATCAAGGGATGAGAGATCGTTGTTTATAAGATCATAGTTGCCTTTTTTAAAGTTATAATTGGGGATTTCGTTGTTGTGATGATTTTTGTGTGGACATATGTTGAGAAAAAAATAAATCATGTTGTGGTCACTGCTGGAAAAGGTTTCTTTAGTTTGTATTCCGTAAATTAAATTCAAACTATTGCAGAAGATGAGATCAAGGCAGTTGTTAATTCTAGTGTTGCTGGTTACTAGTTGTTCTAGTCCCAGATTTGTTACTGCATTGTAGAAAGTTGCATGTGTGGGTTCAGTTGTACATTCATTTAGAGTCCGGTTAATATGAGGTCGATTGAAGTCACTAAGAAAGATAAAAGTGTGTGGACATTGTTTGCATGTTCGATGTCATAATCAGGGGCTCTGTAACATAGTAAGAATCAAAATATGATATTTAAGGATAGTTCACAGATGATGGTCTCAGGAAGAGCAAGCTCCTGGGTAACTTGGATGTTTTTTAGATGTAAGGATTTTTTATTGAAGATAGCAACACCACCTCCTCTATGAATTTCATGATCTTATCGGTAAACATGATAGTCTCTTACTGTGGTAATGGAGTCAGAGATGCATTGAGCTATGTTTCATAGACAAATATAATGTCCAATTTAGCCATATTTAGTAAGAGGAGAAATTCAGGTATTTTATTTGCAAGGCTTCTTGCATTGAATAGCTTGCATTTAAGGCCAGTTGTGGTTGGAATAGAGGTAGTTAGGGGTGTGCATGCCTAGTTTTGAGTGATGTTGGATTGGATGGGTTGGGGTTGGATGCAGAGTTGTGGATTGTGTGACTTTCTTTTGATGCAATTAGCACGGTAGTCAATGAATAGGTCCTTTTTCCATTGTCTAGATGGTTTTTGAGTTCTGCGCAGAGTTCATGGGAGTGGATTCTTTGCAGTATGGATAAGTCTGGTCTTGAGAGAAGTTTTTTATGGGTGGGATTTTTATGGGTGACATTGGATTAAATGCCAGCCATTGTAATTCTCAGCAGAGGGAGTACAGTCAAAATAAGTCTGTCTTTGGAAAGTTGCCTAATTCCTGGGTTTTTACTGAAATGCTGTCTATTAAGTCTTATTCTTGATTGCAAACCAGTGCAAATTTCTTGTCTGGTCTAACCATGTTATCACACGACCAAGGATTAGCTTTATTCTGCATATTGTAAGAATCTCAACAATCAAGATAGCTCAGAGTGGTGCAGCAAATACTGATTTCCATAATTTGGAATTTTGGTACAATTTTTGTCTTTTTTCAACCGGACATCTAGGATCAAAATCAAAAAATAAAAATTCATTTTTCTCTCTTAATTAACAAAGACTGTTTAAGTGTTGGTCAGTCTGCAGACACTTCAGCCTTTTGAGGTGTATTTCTAGATTTCATCCTTCTCTATTGAGGTACAAACTGACATTTAATTTAATAAGCTGCACAACAGGAGAAATGGTTGTGTGTTAGGATTGGAGAAAAACAACCAGCATCCACAGGGTAAATGTAAGCGAAGGAATCATGCATAGTACCATTCAAAATGGAATTTAGCCTTAGGGGAAATGGCTTCATCAGAAATCAAGCAAGACTGAACATATCCAAAATAAAATCAGATCTGTAAAGTACTAATTACTTATTGCCCTTAGATATTTATATGGACTCCTGAAAGAATTTACAGTTCGTAATCTGTGAGCTTTATTTTTTTTTTCTTCCACCCAGTATGTTCTGTTTCCAGAAGATTCAAAGAACAAAAAAAAATTCCAGCAAACTTCTTCCAATAAAGGGTAACGATCGGGACATTTAAGCAAATGTCCCTCCTTGGTTTCTTAGTGGGAGAAATAATTACATTACAGTTACTTATAAGGTTGATCCCTGAAATGGGAACTGTTAAAGGTGCTTATTACATGAAGATACTCACTTTGTTATTGAAATTCCTTGCTTCTTGTCTTTTTCTAAAGCCAGAATGATATGAACTTTACACATTATTAATTTGCTTATTTAGCTGTTAAACCTTTAGGAAAATTCTCACGTGGTGGTTTAATTAGAATAAAAATTCAAAAAAAATTAAAATTTTAATAATTAAATGAATACAAATGAAAAAAAGAGAGATCTTTGAAAAATGGTAAAAGCAGGAAGCATAATAGATTTTTCTGTTAAAGATTCTGACACAGAAAACATAGTATTTAATGTAAAGACAGGGAAAGGATAAATAAACCCTCCTGACCTTCCATAAGAACCTAAAGATGTGGCTTGTGGCTCCAATAAAGGAGCATCACAACGGAGAAGGTTGATTGATTAACCACAGATCCCACCTTCCCTTGCTCCCACCTTCCTGTCTTTTAATTGGGTTACTATACTTGGCTGTGTGTTGTATCCTATTTATGTTTTTATCTCTACAAAGTTTTTATTTTTTATGATATTAGCCGCCCAGACTTACCCTTTGATAAGATGGGCAGCCAATAAATTTTATAAAAAACAAACAAACAAACAAAAACAAATATTCACCCTCAACAACAGCAGTTGAGATGACACTAAAACATGCTGTTAGTGCACTTCAGAAGTTTAGGAAGAGTTATTTAAGTTTTTTGCCAATGTAAACAAAGGGGCAGGGCTACTTAGGAACATAGCCCTGTTAGAGCAAATTGATCCAGTTGAACAGGTTATTTCAATGCAGTAGCTCAAACATGGCCCATTATAAGAATGGCCAACTCTTGAAAATCCATAATGTTTCAATAACGCCTATAACTAGTGGACAATAATACATGATTAGAGCTTTCTGTCTCTCTTTAAAACCATATTAAGCATACAAGGGGCCACTTGAAATATTGTCCTTAAAAGTTTGGAGACAGCCTTGTCCAGACAGGTAAAGGAATTACATGGTCCCAACTGTACACCAAAGAAAAGGTATCTATTTCATGTTATTCTAGTAAAGTAGATAAATTCTGGTTGTGTCAATGATTTTCATGCCTTTTGGATTACTGAGTTTCATTGTGTGCTGGATTTGGCAGAGCTATGAAAAACCATGACCAAATGTTTGAATTTTTTAACATGTTTTAAAGAATGCAAATTAAGATCTTGGTTTTAGTGTAGCCTAGCCAAGTGCTTTTCAGTCACAATGAACCAGCCTCCCTGCCAGTCTAAATACTACACAATGTATAAGTGAATAAACACTTTCCTCCAGGTATGGACTTTGGAACAGATATCCAGGAAAGTCTCCAACTGCTATCATATTTTATCTCAGGACTATCAGATGAATGACAATGACCAAGCAGTTGTGGAGATTTGTATTACTCGAATTACTTCAGCCATCAGGGAAACAGAATCCATCGAGAAGCATGGAAAAGCTCTTATTGATCTCTGGGAGTCATGTTTAGAGCACAATCTGAAACCTTTTTGTAAAGATGAAGACACACCACACGCAAAAATTGCCTCTGATATTATGAGCTGCATTCTGCAGGTAAGAATGTTTTGCCTAATGATGTACCTTTTTGAGAGTATGTTGATTAATTCTTTTTTGTAACAGAATTGCACACAAACAGTCTTTAGAAATTATCCCCCAAATTTATAAGTAGAAAAGTTGGGTGGATGATTTATTCAATTGTTACCAAGGGACTGAGAAATTAGTTAACAACTTATCATGGATGAGATTCCTTTTGTGGTTACAGTAGTAACCATGCTTACTACAGTAGTAGTAAATATGCTGAAAAAGGAGGATGGGTTCCCTCTTGGTATATTTCCTTGAAATAGAAAGGAAACGTGGGAAATCACAAAAAAGGCAAGATCTTCACATCGACTACCTGGCTACCATATAACAACATAAATTCAAGGATACTCCATCCATGATAAATCCTCTAAAATGTTCTTCTCTTTTGAAATAATGTCTAAAATAATCTTTCTTTGATCAGATTTCATGAAAAGTATAAAAGAATGTGTTCTACTCTATAGTCTGAAGCTGAAAAAAGGGTTTTAGACGTGAAAATACACATTATACCTCTTGATTTCTCCTTAAAGATCCTGCATTTTTTTTCTGTCCTCATAGTCTAACCATGTGATTTGTGAAAAAAAGTGTGGGTTAAGTTAAGAAGCAAATATTGGTACTATCTCGACTGAAATACATATTTTTCTGAGATTGTGTGGCTACTGTGAAATCCTGGGGCAAAGAAGCAGCTGATCCAATTCCTATCCATGCCTGCTCCTAAGCACCTTGTCAACTTCAGAGCCAAAACAATGGGCTTTCCTGCTATTTGAAAAACACTCTGCATACTGGTAGTCTTTGACTTACAACAGTTCATTTAGTGACCATTCAAAGTTACAATGGCACTGAAAAAAGTGACTTATGACTGTTTTCACAGTTATAACCTTTGCAGCATTCCCATGATCAGGTGATCAAAATTCAGATGCTAGGCAACTGGTTCATACTTATCACCATTGCAGCATCCTGGGGTGATGTGATCAATCTCTTTTTGCAAAGTCAATGGGGAAGCCAGATACATTTGACAACCAGGTTACTAACTTATCAATTGCAGTGATCCACTTAACAACTGTGTCAAGAAACATTGTAATATAATAATATCGATTTTAAGTGGTCCGATATATTTTAATAGTGTTCTGCAATGTGTTAGAAAACTCAGAAATTGGCAAGCAGAACTATATATATATTAATGAAAATGTCATCCCTATGCTCAATTCTTCCAAACTATGATGCATAAGAATTTTTATCTATGATTCATACCATTAGGTTCTGTATAGTTCTCTTTATGTTTCATAAAGATAAATACATAGCTTGACGAGTAGCCTTAGAGTAAATTTTACTGCACATTTTGAAGGTTTAAGTGGAATATTCAACAGAGAGGCACTGTTTTGATGGTAGTCCATATTTCAATTAAGATAAGTTTCTGGAGTCAAATTATTCAATCAGAGTCCCTAAATAAATTCTATTATATGATAAGAGTGGAAGCAAAATCCATACCCCAGGTCATGTAGTTTTATACCAACTGATACATTCAAGATTGCAAAACTGAAATAATTTGAAGAAAGACCAAATTTCACTACGTATTACTACATATTAGCAGTAAGTTAATATAATTACAACCCAGCATAATTTATTTGTTTTTTTGGACAATAAGACATGAAACTGAATCAAAAATGCATGTTTATTTATTAAATATGAACTTGTATTAACTAAAAAGTCTTTTTTTCAGGCATTATATTCATAGTAATAGTTGTCCGTCTAAATTGAGGATAGAACTTAGCTAATTTTAAACCTGTCATTACTAAAGTTTGTATTAGTAATTGGGGGGTTGTTGTTGTTGTTGGCTCTGCTGGTTAGTTCAGAAGTCATACTAAAGGTTTATTTATTTTAAACTAATATTAATCATATTAAAATCATATTGATCTATTTTCATTGAAAAGGAAATGTCATTATAATTAGAACCTGGTTCATATCAATGGAATGCCATATAAAACTCTTCAAGGCTCAATTATTTTTATTTCAGCTTCAGAACTCTAGGATCAGGGCCAAATATGCATTTTAAACAAATTTTAAAATCTAGTCCAAAAGAGATGTTGATTTTCAAAGCAGTAGTTCTTTAATAAGTAAAACAAGACTCCATTGTCTTCATTTTACTCTAAAGACTCTTGATGAAGATATATTAACTATCATCAAATTAATTATACTTGATAAAAATATATGTGATCAAAAACTTACCCCAATTTTGTTAGGTTGTCTATATTTATAATGTTATTGTTGGTATATTAAAGTAGAACATAGAAAACTTTTAATCTGGAAATTAAGGAATGAGGATGGAACAGACAACCCAATTCCCTTCTCTAACATGCTGATGAGAGCTGCTTCAATAATCTTTCTCTTCTAGCGCTTCCTTTCCTTAACCTACTTTCTTAAAGTCTATTGTGGTCAACTCCTTTGTAAGGCTCCTTGTCAAATGAAAAATCTTGATCCACTTGTTCACTCTTACAGTTAAAGATAGACCATTTATTTTAGTTATTTATTAAATTTATATGCCACTCATCTCACTATCCTACGTAAATATAAAATGTATATTTCATCATTAAAGAGATAGAAAAATATGACATTCCACAGTACATCTTTATGTTTATATTTCATTGTAGTAAGGGTAATTCAAAATTGTTTCTACACACCTGATGAAAACTTATAATATTTTCAGATGTGATAATAAGAACACCAAAGTGAGTGTACATGCAATAATTTGTAACTCTATTTTTGTTCTCCCTCCCAATAGAATTATAATCGCCCTCCCATTATAGCATTGGCTGTCCCAGTGGCAGTTAAATTTCTCCAGAGAGGTAACAAAGAATTGTGCAGGAATTTATCCAGTTATCTCTCACTTGCTGCGATTAGCAAAGCAGAGCTGCTTGCTGAACATACAGAAAGTATTGTAAAAAGTATCCTGCAAGGTAAGAATTACCTATACAATACATTTTGTGTTTGATTTACAGTATATGTCCCTACTTCATAAGAATTTCCATACCTTTTTTTTAAAAAAAAATGTTTAAGTGGAGGGTGACTTCAAACATTGATATACAATACATGTCATTTGGGGAGGAGGGCCAATCAGTGCTCTTGATATCTCGATGGGATCAGGTGGTTCAATTATAATGACTTTCTATATAACTGGAATGTTCCTTAGAAGTATTTAAAGGGCAATACAAGTGAGGAATACTTGTTCATTAAACCATGATTTAAACAATCAGTCAAAATTTATTTACACCCCAATGATGATGATGGACATAAAACTCAATTTTCACTAGTAACAATGCCCATCTCACATTATTTCAACCTACTACCTGATAGATCATCATCATCATCTTTTTCCATATGAAAACTTATAAATATGTAAAACAGCTAAAGTTAACCTGAGTCCTTCCCAATGAGTTTTCTTAATTTTTCTGACTTTAATTCATTTAAACTTAATTGTTAATATATACACTAAATTATTATACCTTTAACTGTACCATTATAAATTATGGTGCTCATATAGGTGGTAAAAATCTACCTGTACGTATCAACATTAAAAAAAAAAAAAAAAAATCTGTAGTGAATCAGGGAAATGACCTTGAAGGGAATTGGCAAGAAAAGTTATGAAAGCCAAGGTGATTAAAACGTTCCTTAGGTCCTTAAGGAAATAAGATAATATTCAGAAGGGATTTGGGCAGAATTCTGCCTGATGCATTGGGTGGGCAGCTTAAGTTAGAGGTGGTATTCAGCAGGCTCTGGCCAGTTCTGGAGAACCAGTAGCAGAAATTTTGAGTAGTTCAGAGAACCGGACTGGCCCTGCCCCCATCTATTCTCTGCCTTCCAAGTCCCATCTGATCAGCTGGATCTTCTTTTATTGCCCTGCACAGGACAACGGAGCTGGAAAGCAGGTTAGTGGGGTGGGGAGGGAATGGGGATTTTATAGTACCCCTCCCCTACTTTGCCCACCAAGCCATGCCATACCCACCAAGCCACTCCCACAGAACCGGTAGTAAAAAAATTTGAATCCCACCACTGGGTAAAATACAGTGCATTCAGACTTGAGAGATTCTGTTATTGTGGCCCACCTCAATAAAGTATAATTCTAGTGTTTCTGGGGAATCTTTTTCCTGACGTAGTCAACCCAAAGGATTCTCACAGCATTTCACTTTGAAACTTTCATCCTAAAGAAACAAAAAAGAATTACTGTGGAGAGTCTGTTATCTGTAGTCATGCTGGTTGAGATATTATGAGAACTGAAATTGAATACACGTGGAAGCATCAGTGTGTTGGAGGTGCCTGTATCATATAATTGCTAACTGATTTCAGTAGAATGCTTTATACATTCAATTTGGAGATGTCGGGAATTGTGCAATAAGATAAGTATATATCTTTTTATATCTTTGATTGATTTTTAAACTGGTATTCAAGGCAATGCAAATACCTTGTGCTTCCACTTCTTTTTTCTCCACAATAAGAACCCTATGTGGTAGACTGGGCATAGAGAGAGTGGTCTAAAGGCACACAGCTAACTTTCATGCTTAAGGGAAGACTATTGTATTGTTTTTCAAGAATAATTTTTGATACAACAAATGCTAAAATGCTAATATAATCCTTCATAAACTGTAGTGTTCCCGATTCTGGTATCTATTTGCTTTGAGATTGTTCTGCTTTTTGAGACATGATTTTTATAGAAATGAAACAAAAGTCCACTCTTACATTCTGACTTAGTGCTTGCATTGGATTCTGAACACCCTAAAGAAAATGATATGTAATGTCAATCTGATAAAGTATTTTTTTATTTACAGTTCAATTTTATAAAAAAATAGTTTCAATAAAGTCAATACAAAATCAGTTTATTTTACAATATCATACAGTGATATTAATTTCAAACCAGAAAACTGCAGTCATCCTGAATGCAAGGTAGGCTTCCAGTTAAAAGTTCCTTGGACAAGTTACTAACTTTATGAAGATACTAGTAATAAAAGCAGAAAAAGTTATTGCTTCATAATATTTAAATAATTCAGTTGCAAAATTCACATTAAAAAAAAAACTACAAACAAGAGGGTTCCATAAAACAGCACAGCTTCTTTCATCTTCACTTCTTCACTTGTTGATTGACAATATCTTTGTCTTAATATTTAATATAAGCTTAAATTGTACTCAATCCTTACAGTAGTTTCTTGCTCATTGTTGATATGAGCTCTTAGCTCTTTAATTGTCTCTTCTTCTGCAGTTTTAATACAACTGCTTTTTCATTTGATACCTGGTTGATTGGCTCTCTTCACTAATTTCTAGAACAGTCAATTTTGAAATATACTCTACTCATATTTATGCCATTCTGTATTGCCAGTCTGTAATACTATTATTAGTGTCTATCTTTCCATTTCCCTGTAATCTCATTTGTTTCTGTTAGTTCTCTTGAAAAGCTCTACTTCAGCTGTGATATATTGCAATTATTTTTCTGATCATCTTTTAAAAGGCTTTCCTTATTCCGTGTTAATTTCCTTTACTACTGACTGTGATATTTTTCCTTATCTTTTCTTCTTGAAAGTGTGTTTAACTACAGTACATCTTCTTTTTGACCATCATTCATCTCTCCCTAGCTATCATGGTAGTTTGTTCTGAAAGCCACTCAAACTTTCCTGCCTTGAAATTTGGGGAAGAGTTTGTTCCAGTTCAGTTTTCACAGTGTCTCTTATCTAGTTCCATAATTCTTCAGATATTCTATTGCAAAAGTTAAGCATACTGATTTGTTCCCTGTTTTGATTTTATATTCTGACTATATATCTCTAAATCCAATCTTGGTGGCACACCTTTTCTAAAAAAACTTCTATGTTTATCCTATGGATTTGACACTATGAATTTGACATAGTGTGTTCTATAATATACACTTGGAAGGGATCTGACTAATTGGATTGCAATTCTTTTTCCTATATTATAACAAATTTTATCATGATGTTGTCAATCTAGTGATGTCCATATATTATTTGAAGCAGGTATTGGCAATGAACAAAGAATTATCTTTGCAAAAACTATATTAAACTATTTATTGTATCATTGTATTTAACAAACTATGCACCAGACATACTGCAGTCTTTTTTGCTGTTACATTTAGCACCTCTTGCACATTACTATAGATTTCCTTAATATCTACTGTTATGTTTCAAATAGCAGCATACATTTATATAACAATGATGTTCTTTCAATGAATATATGCTAATTCTAATAAACATGAACCTATTGTTTATTGGTTATAGCCAGTACAAACTTAGTGATATTCTTTTGGGGTGTCATCATTTTTCCATCACTTTGTATGAATTTATGCTCTGAATAATATATCACATTATCATCTGAACTCAGGCGATCTATTGCAGTCTACCAATGTTCATTGATTCAGAAAATATCTAATTTAGATGCTTCAATTCCAGTTGCATTTTAATAGTTTCAAGTTTTGTTTGATCCATACTTATTACATTGTTTCATTTGTCTTTGTAAAAGAAAAACTTATTTTTCAGTTCTGACTTCAACAATGACCAGACTTCTTTGTCACATTGGTTTCGCCATATCCTCATCTATAGATTTACGAATGAAAATTCACCTTTCTTTCCAATAGTTAGGTTTCCCCCTCTAATCTTATTGTCTAAACAATTTGCCTAAACAATTTGAGCCATACTCCTATAATTTTCTTGGCAACAATCCAGAAATGATTTATTACTGCTTTCTTCTAGATTTCATTTTGACATTTTCTAACTTTCCTTAGATCTGCAGAACCCCACTCCCTTCGACTCCATTATGGATTACTTATAGCTCCACATCTCTCCTTAGATTTGATCAACAAGGATAATCCAACTAGAACTTCCTGTTCGCAACATTTTCAAAGTCATTATAGCTATTGAACCTTCTCACTATGATAAGTGCTAATCATGTAATTCAGAGTATGTTCAGAAATAGTTTTGGGGTATGATTAAGATATGTGCTTAGAAAATGTTGGATCTATATAGCAGTCTAGACCAGCATGTTTACATGCTGACTCTTAGCAAGATATGTTTAAGAGCCTATATTTTAGCTTTCATATGGTAGCAATTTTAATTTATGCCCTACATACATGATTTCTCTACGAATGAGATTTCATGTGGATAAAATTCATCTTACTTGCTTAGCATGTACTTGTTCTGAAAGCAGCTATACCCATTTGTGGAGAGCTATCTCCCACTTATGGCAGCACTGTTCTTTTTTATGGGATCTGAAGAGCAGAGATATTGGCATATGGTAGTAGCCATGGCAGTCATCCAAAGGTTTCTTGCCATATGAAGCCTCATTCAGAGTTTCTTGTGTGAAGCAGAGATAACTGGCTTCTGAGTGTTCTTTATGCCTCTGTTTTTCCTTTGGAAACTGTATCATGGATCAATTCTAAATATATGTGTATATATATTCAGATTTTATAAGTTCTGTTTATTGGTTTGATTTTATATAGAGTTTTGAAGAACACACATTCAGGGACTAAAAATATACTGAGCCCCTCCATGAGGCAGAATCTCTGTAACTCCCCAGCCCACAATGTTGCCACAATTATTACAGGCATCTTCTTCAGATTGTCTTATTATCTCTTTGTCACTGAGGATTCGGTCCCAAATATTAAAGCCAGTTATTTTTCCAGAAAAAGCTAAAGACTCATTGAAACCACCTCCAACACAGCAGCCATTCTTTTCCTGGCCAATCTGCAAAATTCCACCATCTGGGATGATGTGGTCTTCAGATATTTCAGAAGAGGTGATCACAACCTTTCCATTTATCCATAAAGATATGGTTCCATTGACTGAACCCCAAGTACTGCAGATGTGAGTCCACTCTCCAGAAGAAATTACCTTTGGGGCAAATATCTTGTTGAAATTACTTTTTACGGCAAGAACCACAGAGTCATAGTTCAGATAAAGCTGAATTTCATAGGGATTGTTCTTTGTTCCATATGAGAATACAATAGTTTTGTCCAATGCTTCAGTTACCTTAACCCATGTGCAGACAGTGAAGGAGAAGAGTGCCATCTCACCAGTTGGATGAACACTCACGAAGATCTTTTTAGAACGCATTGGGAATAAAATAACTGTTTCACAACCTGTAAGAACAACAGAATGAAATTTTTATCAATTATACTGAAGGCTCATGGATATCTGGAATAATCATAATGTAATATAATTCTAAGTATCAGTTACATTATGTTAATTAATTAGGCAATTGTATTATGAGTAGCAATGGCTTTTTTGGATTTTAAGCAAATATATTCTTTCACTTTTTGTAATATCTTTTAAGACAGACTGTTTGGTATAGTGGTAAAGACAACTGTGAGTTCTAGTTCTGCCTTGGGCATAAAGCCAGTTGGATGATCTTAGTTAGGCAAGTCGCTTTTTCTCAGCCCTAGGAAGAAGGCAATGGCAAACTACTTTTGGAATTTTGCCAAATAAACTGCAGGGATTAGTCTATGCAGTTGCCATGAGTCAACACTGATTCAAAGGGACACACCTCCCCCAAATGCCCACATATGCCACAACTTTGAAAAGGGAAGGGAGCAAATACATGAAGAATCTAAGACCATCTTATACTGAATTAGATAATTCTCTATTCATCAAGAATTTATATTGTGATGCAATAATTGGAAAATAATTTTAAATAATGTACTTTTTTTTTACATGTAGCTAATCTCTTGCTGATATCCCTTTCAGCATATTTCCAGGTGATTCCAGTAGGTTTTCCTCATTTACTTTTCATAATTTCTTTAGAGATCCATTTCCATGCCACGTGGTGTGGTATGGTGTGGTGGAGAAACCTTTTGTCTCTCATTTTCACTCAGAAACATTTTTACCCAAATATATTTACCCAATATATTTGATATGCAAACATTTGGCCAATTCAAAAATCACATAAACATTGTTAGACTTTCTATTTGGCAAACAGTCTCCCAAAACTTATATATTTGTTTTCTGATTATATACTATCATAATAAGGATTATGTATTTTTTCTATTAGCTTTTCACCCATTGGATTTCTTACACTTTTTTATTACATCAAGGAAAACAGTTTCTACATTTATATTTTTAAATTTATAAAATCCAGTTTATGATTATTACAACAAATTAAGTATTAGTTAAATGCATCTATAATCACAAATGAAAGTGATCTAATTGTTTTCTGTAGGCTACATGCACCTCTATATCTATTTAAATTCAGCATGTTGAAATGAGGAAGGATAACTTTATCAGTAGAATAATTTATAGAGTATGTTTATAAATGTGTATTGAAGTTTATCAGAGTGTTACACTAAATTGTTAGTTATTTTAACCATCAGAAAAAAATACTTTGTAGCATTTCTTCTTAAAAAAACTTATTATCTTATGCTACCCTAAAGTGAGAGGTTACATGTTTTCATGGATTAAAAACTCAGAATGAATTTTCCATGTTGTAATCTACCTTTTTGTCTTTTTGTTCAAAAAGACTATACAAAAATAATAAGTAAAGACCTATAGGATAAACTATTTGAAGTGATAAGAAACAGATATTTTATTGAGTTATAGTTATATTTTCTGTGCTTACTTACTTATTTTCCACCTTTATTGTTTTTACAAATAACTCAAGGCAAAAAATATATCCAACACACCTTCCTCCTCCTATTTTCCCCACAACAATCCTGTGAGGTGGGTTGGGCTGCGATAGGGGGACTGGCCCAATGTCATCCAGCTGGCTTTCATGGTTATGGAGGGACTTGAACTCAGTTGACAATTTCAAATATTTTAATAAATGTATGAGAAAGCAATTACAGGAAATTGAGATATAGTATGATGAATAATTAACAAACATCACATTTTAGATTCTTTGAACTTGAAGTAAAACAAATATTGAAATCACAGCTGTAATAATTAGTATACTTTTTCTATTTTCTCATGCTGTGCTGGTGTCATATGCTTTGAGTTCTAAGAATGTTAAAATGCTTTGACCACTGAGAATAGGGGCAACAGGTCATGAAAATCTGCAGGAATGCTTCTTTCAAAGGGCAAAGAGCTCTGTGTAGTGACATGGCTTTTTAATTATCAAAATTTCTAACTTTATTATCAAGGGTAGACAAAATGAAAACCAGCTTTATAAGTCACCAACAATAGTGTGATCACAAAAACCCTTAAGAATCAACCTGGCAGAAATCCAAACTATGTGAGAAATCAAAGCCAGTTGCTGAAAAGTCTTTTGAAAAAAAAAATTTCCAGAGGGATCTGTGGAATATTTTTATAAAGTCAGTCTTTTTGTTCTTAATCAAATTGTGAATGTCCTCCCCCTTGTCAAAACAAGTAGAACTGAGTGATATCATTGGCCAGAACATGGTAAATTAAGAACAGGTCCTGCAAATTTGGTGGAGTTATGTTGGGCTTAGCACTTCATAGTTTAGTTCAATTGTGCCATGGATTTTCCTCCAAATTTTAGAAAAAAGCAATCTTTTTGTCATGCTCCTCCCTGTCTTCTGTAACAACTAGTAATCGGAAACATGTGTGACATCATTCCATTGTGAGATTCCCTCTCTCAGGCAGTAGCCAAAGTGAAGTGGGGTTGGGAAGCTTACAACAATATGACAAAGCACACCACACCATTTTTTATTATGAAATGTTGTAAAGGGAAGGGAAGAACAGATGGTTACTTATGGCATGACTTTCTCATAGAAAACAAGATAACTTTTAGCCTGATGGCTGCTAGCATTATCAAACAAAAGAAATCGTTCAGCTATTCCAGTCTTACCTCTCTGGTGGACTTTTCTGGTAAAAGCAAATATAAAAAAAATAGAATGGTGGAAATAGACATTCAAAGATGATATTCTCTGCACTTCCTGTTAATACCATTTTGAAATTTTGAGAGCATAACACAAAACTTTGTAGGAAGCACCCAAGAGTAAACAGTGCTAAAAATGTACTTTAGTCAAATCTTTGCACAACTTGGAGGTCTTTTAGTCCAACCCCGTGCTCAAGCAGGAGACTACCATTTCAGACAAATTGTTGTCCACCAACATCGTCTTAAAAACCTCCAGTGTTGGAGTACCCACAACTTCATTGATTAATTGCTCTCATTTGTCAGGAAATTTCTTCTTAGTTCTGGATTTGTTTTCTCCTTGATTAGTTTTAATATATAATTATCATCCATAGTTATTACACATTATTTAATATATAGTTATTAAGATTATTTGATGTATTAATTCTAGATATCTTAGCAAAACAAATGGCTGATCAAGAAGTATATTGTTAGTAATTCCCTATCCTCCACATTAAAATCACTCAGGATCCCTCAGGAATTTCTATAACTCCTTAGAGACAGAGATGGGCTTTTTAGAAAACAGTAAAATAGTGATAGTATTTTAAAGCACAGCTTTTTTATGTGACTTTACTTTTGGAAAATTAATCAATGTGAGCACTAGAGCATCATCTGTGTTATGCTTTCCCCCAACGTATATATTCTTATCTTGTCCAAATTAAAGTAACATTTTTCTGGAATGGTTGTAAATTAATGGAAATTACTATCAAAAATTAGGATACTTGCCCAAATAAGGCTTTTGTCCTTTCACATACATTTGAAAGGGCCTCTAGATAGTGACTGTAATTCTTACAAACCTTTTGGACTAATGAACAGACAACTCATACATAACATGAGTTATTTAACCATCTGCTTATTGCTCAACACCACTGCATTTTTATAAAATAAAAGTAGTGATTCAAAAACATAGGCAGCTGTTGCTTTAGAGATCACTAATCAGTCTATGGAACGTCACAGAATAGCAAGAACCTCTTGTAAGTGTGGCAACATCTTCTTTTCTGTGGTTAATTTCATGAGACTTATGTCATTCTTTCTACATTATACCAATAGTTATTTAAAATCAGCCTCAACGAACATCTAGATATGAAGAACACAGCTGCCTTAAAAATAACAAATTAGACTTTAAATGGGGCAGAGACTATGTTTCAAAGTTATCTAACATAAATAGTTTCATTATTTATCTTAGCATAAATCATGGAATGTTCAGATTGGGGATTAAAAGGCAACTGGAATGGTTCAGGGAATCTTTGTGATATATGGTTGTGCAGTTGTGCTTCACAGAGTCTAAGCTATTCCACTTTCCTGAACCCCTGCAGAGGATCTGTTTATGCCCTGAAGCGTGAGAATTAAATTGATGAATAGTCTGTTGACATAATGAGTGAGCTCACAAGGTCAAATTGTGTTCAGAAGTAGCCCCTAAGGAATGCAGTGAAAGAATCAGCAGGTATGTTAGAAGACAGAGCATAGAAACAGCCAGAAAACTGAATTGATTGGGAATGTCAATGAATTATTGTTGTGTCTGGCTTTGCAAAATAAAAATAAGAATGGAAGAGAATAACTGCAAATGACTTAGCAAAACTTCATCATTGCTTTACTAATGAGTTATCTGTACATGTTTTCAGAGCTTCTATTGGCCAAGTGTAATTATTCAATGAACATATTTTAAGCTACAGTAACACAGCTGAAGCAATGAATACTTATAGTGACTTCCATATTATACTGTGAATTTATATTGTTTGGGTGCTACACAATACAAATTGGACAGTGACTTCCATATTATACTGTGAATTTATATTGTTTGGGTGCTACACAATACAAATTGGACAGGCTTCCACCCAGTTGTCTCCAAATTTATAATAATAATGCCCCCTTCCCTATAAGCAAATCATCAGGTAAGGTTGTTAAACAAACATGGTTAATGTGGTTGGTTGGGGATTAATGTGTATGACAATGATAACATTGGAAAAAGAATCTGACTCACCAGCTGGCAATGAAGGCTTCATGATCTTCTTCTGAGATTTTTTTAGTTCAGCTTTTGTTTCCTGCAGCTCTTGCCACAGTGACTTCAACATGAAATTGCTTCCATGCGTTATGTAGCTGACTCTATCTTCCTCTGATGAATGGCTCCGCTGATCACTCTCTTCAGCTCTCCACTGCCAGGCACGCTCGAGCTGGCTGAGTCGGTTGGAAAGATTTTGGTTTAATTGCAGAATCTCTTGGAGAATCTTTTCTTGCTTGATCTCATGAAGCATCCCAGAAGCTCTGCTCTTTGTTATCATCTGGTCCATTTGGCTCCTGATCTGAGTGGTTGTTTTCTCAAGATATGTGGTGCATGTGCCAGCAAAGTTTTCCACAAACTGCAGCATTTCTGTTCTCAGCATCTGCAGCTCCACCTTAAGGATTTCATCCAGAGACTCAAGCAGCATGTTTTTCTTCATCTGGGAATTCTCAAGCATAATGAAGAGCTTGTCCCATTCTGTGTGTTCTCGCTGACAATCACATGAAATGGCTGAAACAGAGCACATAGTAAACATTACTCTACATTTGAACTTTATTCTCACAAAAAAGCTATTTAAAGAAAGATGTATTCCAAGACTATTTACACACTTTCTTTCTCTAGAAAAGAAAGCAAGATCATAAATTAGAAATAAAGACAGAGAAATTTTTCTGTCTCCTTTCTTGGCTAAATGAACATTCTGAAATATTGCTATTTTTAAGTTTGCTAACTGTAGATTTTGCAAAAAAAAGAGTATTAATTCTGCTGTTAATGCAAAAACAATTTGTTTGCAGTTAAAGACTAAGAAAGAAAGGCAAAATACTTACTTTCTTCTGTTGCAGGAATTACACTTTCTATTTCATTATCAAAATTCAGGAAGAAGAGATCATCGTACTCATCTGTGTTCTGAGTAAATGAAGAATAACAGATAGCAAAAAACAGAATCATAAAAGGAAACATTTTTGGATAGAATTTCCAACTGCTTCCGTAAAATTCTCAGTGTCTTAATCTCTTGCAAGACTGGAGCAGAGATGATTCCTAGAGAGAAAGCCCTTAAATAATACTGGGGGAATGCCTGAGCTTGAATGAATGAGTAATTCTAGTCCTGGTGCTGTAAGAGGAGTGCTTCTGGTTATTATTAATTTTTTTGGATGGAAACTGTAAGGAAGGGGGAGGTATGGAGATTGCACAATCCTGAACCTTGCTAAATCTGAAATGGGAGTGGATTAGTGAGGAGTGAAAAGGGAGAAATGATGGAAAGTCTGTTCTTGCAAATTGCAGGGCTCTTTAGAGACTAGATTTTTTTTTAATGTCATGAATTTTAATGAAAAATAAGACAAATAAAATGTCCATTTGCTGATTTACAGAAAGGTGAAAAATTAAAGAGATTCTATGGTTATAACTGAAAAGTACATAAACTCCAATTATTGTTTGCATTCATTTGTAAAATTTAGTCATTGTTATTGGATATACTGCTGCAGAACTTGGTTTGAGAATATCATTTGCATTATTAAAGCATGTACAATGTTGAGATGAACAGAGAAGATGTAAAAAGTTGCAAAGTTGCAAACCCTCATTTCCCTCTAGTAGAAATTATCTGATAGCAATTAATACCTTGAACAGGAAAAATATGTTACATTTTTAACTTTGGTAAGCAACAGAGGTGGTATTCAGCAGGTTCTGACCAGTTCTGGAGAACCGGTAGCAGAAATTTTGAGTAGTTCACAGAATCAGCTAATACCATCTCTGACTGGAGATTTTACAGTATCCTTCCCCTGCCATGCCCACCAAGCCACGCCCACAGGACCGGTAGTTTAAAAAAATTGAACCCCACCACTGGTAAGTAGCATACACACACACACGCACACACACACACACACACACACAAAAAACATAGAAAAGTTGACTGGATCAATCTCCCATTCTTCCAGAACAGTGTTTTTTTAGACATTGACCTGGAATTACTCTAGAAAGTACCCTATGCAAATGAAGATGCCCTGATGCTTGAGTAATAATTTTAATTCATATTCTGGATATAATTAACTCCCAAACTTGTGTGTATTGGTACTACGCCTGGTCAAAGTGGAGTTTAACCAACAGAATTTCTAAATATATAACAAGCAAATGTTTGCTCCATTAAAAATATTTAAGGATAAACATGACATCACTAAAGAACTGCATGCCATAGTTTGTTCTGCTTATGCTTATTTACACTTATCTAATATTATTTAATGTACATTTTAAACAGTAGTTCTTGACCAGCAGTGGTGGCAGTGGCAGTGAAGGGAGGGGATGGCTTCACATGCGCAAATGGAGCTTCACATGCTCACCTGCTGCTTGGATGGCCCAGTTTCCAATGGGCTGCAGACTGGTATCGGTCCACAGACCTGGGTTTGGTGACCCCTGTTTTAAAAGAATTTTCTTCTGTAAATTATGTAAGAATCAGAATATTATGTGAAATATGGGATCACATAATCAACTGGAATTAACTACCTCTTCTTTTACTATCTACATTTCTGACTTCAGAGCTGAATATGATAAATGCTTTGTGTTGCCTTTCAAAACTGTGATTCCATGTTTCATCCTTCTTTCTTGCCCAATCAATATTTGATAAAACAAAGTAGGTAACACTGTGCCAATTGTGGCTGTAAACACCACCCAGTAAAATAAAGGGAAGAATCATGCAAACCACATTAAATACTGTATGTGTGGAAAGGAGTACCTACCATAAAATAATCCTGTTACTGCTTTTTAACAAGTAGCCAAGGGAGTTACAGTTTTGGCCCATCACAAATGCTTAGACTGTGATTGAGTTAATGCATCAAAGTCAATGATGGGTACACTAATACTCCTTCCTATTGTGGGGCTATTAATCTCCCCCCAATCTTCCCCCAAGTGGTGAGATGAACAGAACAGAATTAGTTGGAAGGGACCTCGGAGATTTTCTAAACCAACCCCTTGCTCAAACAGGATACCATATACAATTCCAGACAAGTGGCTGTCCAGTCTCTTTTTAAAAGCCTCTAGTGATGGAGCACTTACAACTGAAAGTAAGTTGTTCCCTGGTTTATTGTTCTCACTGTCAGGAAATTTCTCCTTAATTCTGGATTGGTTCTCTCCATGGTTAATTTCCAAACATTGCCTCTTATCTTGACTTCGGATGCTTTGGAAAATAGATTGACCTCATCTTTGTGGCAGCCCCTCAAACACAGCTATCATTTTGCCCCTAGTCCTTTTTTTTAACTAGACTAGACATACCCAATTTCTACAACCATTGTTCATATGTTTTAGCCTACAGCCCCCTGGAAAATGGGCAGCTATATAAATTTGATAAATAAATAGGATTTTAATAAAAGCAAGACTCAAATGACCTTATTTTTGTAACAGAATGGTCCAGTGGGAATTCCTTCCTTCCTTCCTTCCTTCCTTCCTTCCTTCCTTCCTTCCTTCCTTCCTTCCTTCCTTCCTTCCTTCCTTCCTTCCTTCCTTCCTTCCTTCCTTCCTTCGATTTCTATAGCCACCCATTTCAGCAAATAACTTGAGAATGCGGTATGTCATTCTATAACATCTTTCTTACTGGTACATATAGCCAGTGCTCTGTGAAATAATGTCACTTGATTACTATGCATATTTACAGAAACACTTTTCCTGACTTATTTTTGACATGTGGATGAAAAATATGTGAATGAAAAAACCTGAGTGCATTCAACTCGGCATTCCAAAGATTGGTTGAGCTCACAACTCCTTTGAACTCATAGTATGTTCTGCCACACGTTTATCTATATAAATCCTGGATTAAAGAGTAGAAATGAAGATAGTTGCTTCAGAGGAGCAAATATTGTTAGGGTAGATGAGAAGAAAATTACTTAACATTAATTGCTTTTCCTTACCCCAATTATTCCCAGTTAACTCAGGACTGCCCATGTCTGCTAGTTACCTAAGAGAATTTGCACATGTTAAACGCATTGGCATAATTAATGCAATGTCTGTTTTGGTTTTGATTCATCATTCAAAATGTTGCTCATTTGTATTCTTAAGCTAGCATCACACAGTGCATGACTGGTAGTTGACCATATTCCAAAGGATAAAATATGATTTCAAAAATTTAAACACTTCCCTGAAAAGGTTTAGCCCATATTTTATGTTACAAAATAAAGTTCCTTCCAGTTTTAGTCTTATGTTTTCACAAATCAATAATACTGTACATGTGACAACTTTACAAAAATATATCTAAGTTGACCTGCCAGCCAGTAATTAATTATCATTGTGCCAAAATATACAAAGTGTGAATTTGAAACCAATGCTGTTGGTGTGCTGGATAAACAAGATGGCAAAATTTGGTTGTGTGAAAGTACCTTTTATATGCTAACGTCAATAGAAACTACCCAGCTTCAACCAGCAGACTGAGGGTGCCTCATTCATAACTCATTTCACCAAAAATTTCCCTCTGGAATAATTCATTAGCCAACTTTTACTTCATACCTTTTAATTCATAAGGACCCAATTGTTTCCAAAGTTTCATACAAAAAGGCGTCTCTTGTTTTAGGAGTGGACATCTGCTTACATGCTGTAGACATTGTAAGATTGGATACTCCAGGTTTTGCTTTTCTATTAGAAGTAGGAATGAAAAGCATCATTAATTTAAAAGCAATCTGGGGGCTAATGCCAAAGCTTAATGTCAAAGCTTAATCTCTGGTATGTTCCTTTCTAGTCTGACTTAAAAGATTTCTTATCTGGACATTTACAGCAGGAATGTATCTATTAAAGGCCTGACAGCCAAATTCTTCTATTCAGAGCTTAACCTACAGGCATGTTAAATTCTGCCATGTGTCTGGAAGCTTCATCTTAACTTCATCGGTAGAATTCTGTATCTGGCCTAAGATCAGTGTAGCTGACTTGTTCTAATACAGAAAATACCTGATTAGGCATATGAGGCAATCCAGCCTCGTCTTTTGCTGACTCGAGACATTCTTAGACTAAATACTTAGATGATATCATGCCAGGTCATTGCAGAGAAGCATGTGGAAGAAAAGGATGTGGGTTTAGAATGTATATTTTTGTAGAATTGTTTAAAGAAAATTGTTTTAGTTTGTATGGTTTACTTTAATGCTTGGATTTGGTTTTACTTTTGCTATTTCTGGCTTTTATTAGTTATGTATTCGTCGCACTGAATATATTATTACCATTGATATTTTATATATAGTCTTGAGCAGGCTCTTTTGCATCAGAAGGCCATCTGAAGCATCTACAAATAAATATGTAAATATTTTTAAAGTGATGCAAAACAGAAAATATTACAGTGTGTTAAAATAATGGCAATATAATGTAAGTTACAGGCATCTCAATACCAATCATAAGGAATGATAATCATAAAGGAAAGCCTGCTGAATCAGACCAAAGACCCATTTAATCCAACATCTGTTTTCCACTGGGATCTGTCCCTATAGTTCCAAGAAAATCATGAAGCCATGAAAATAATGCCCTTATCCATTATTCATTCTACAACTCTGCCAGCAATCAGTATTCAGAGACATATTAATTCTTGCATATCATTCTGCTGTCCTTATGTCATATTTAACTGACATAGTTTGATCAATGTGTACTGTCAGTATTTGTGAACCAACATAAACTTAAAAAGAAACATTACTGAATGATATATCCTTATGGAAGAGCACGGAATCCATGCTCCTTTTCCAGTAGGACTCTTTTCATACCAGAAGAAGGAAATATTATGCTTCTGAATGTTGGTGACCTCCTTCAAAGATATTTTACAGCTTATAATTGCAAAAGAAGCTTAAGATAAAGATAAGACAGTGAGGGACAAATCTCTCATTTCAAATAGATTTTGGGATCCCAACAATAAATAAATGGAAAACTGTGAATGAATCTACTGACAGATTTGAATTCCACTTGGTCATTTTTAAGACCAAGATTAAAGTAACAAGTATTTTATGTCAAAAACATGGTGAATAAGTATTGTTAGTTCATATCTGTTTGACGAGAAACTGTTATATCTGCATGATTCTCAGACAGGAGTGCTAATTAGAAAGTGATGTCATTAGAATTAACTAAATTTATTACAAGATGCTGATATAGTATGTATGTATATATATATATTTGTGGGTGTAAATATGTATGTGCGTGTGTGTGTTTGTGTGCGTGTATGTGCATATGAGGGGGATGAAGGAGGCATTCCAGGAATTTAGGAGGGAAAGTGCAGTAACAACTAATGTTTCTATTTAAAAGATTGAAGATTTACTATCCTATAGTCGATGAGTACCTGGTTTAAAATAATAGAAAGTACAGAAGTCCAACATGAATATTTTTTGCTAGAAAGTAAGCCCACAGAGAGTTTCAGTATGTTTTGAAGATTTAGAGAATGAAACCATGCAATATCATGATAGGCAGATGTTTTCCATATGTTGTCAGCATGGAACTTCAGTCATTCCAGAGCTGGCTTGTATGATGTTTCATGTTACAGATTTCTCTGTGAATTTGGCTTCAGTTCAGCTTGTGAATACACTTTATCAAACATTCTTCCAAAATTGTAAAACTATTTTGCCTTGTTTATTCTCTCTACCTCCCACCCCCATACTTTATCAGCATCTGAGCAATTGTATCCTATGTTGTTATCAGTGTATCTTTGCGTTAAATGCATAGTTATAAAATATTGCTTCCAGATTTCTCTTTAGCATAGCTTGCTTAAGTGTAACATAGACTACTTAAATTGCAGCTGAGGTGGGATAGAGAATAGGTAAGTTATAATGGGTTTTTAAAATAGTTATTTAACAGTTAGTATAACCATATTGCTTAATACTCAATTTAAATAACATTTAAAAAATAATTTTGGTTTATATACAAAGCCATATTGCCTTACTTAGTCACATTCCATATTAAATAATATTTGATTTCTGTTTTTCTCTTGTTCTGCCATATGTTTTGGTGCAAACATTCAGTTCCCACAGACATCATTCCCAGAAACCATGGGTAATAAAATCTTGATTCTGTTTTGCTTTATCTTTTCAGCTTGAGACCATTCAGAATTAAAGCCTTGTTGACAGAGAAAATAGAATAAGCTCTTTGTTCCCATATTCTTCACAGGGAATTCCACGTTGCTCCGTGTATTGCCTTCTTTGTATGAAAAGCAACAAGAACCTTTAAGCAACCACCTGAGAGAATTGGTAGGACTGATGCCTCATCTGGAACCATCTGAACAGCAACATCTTCTACAACTTTTGCTAACCGTTGCAAAGAAAAAACAGCCCAAGGTAATTTTTTGTTCATTTCATATTTGGTCAACTCAGAACATGTGGCTCTTAAGTCTAACAGATACTCTAACAGATAATCAGAGTTGGAAGGGACCTTGTAGGTCACCTAATCCAACCCCCCACTCAAGCGGGAGACCCTACACCATTTCTGACAAATGGCAGTCCAATCTCTTTTTGAAAGTCTCAACTGATGGTGCTCCCACTGTTCTGTCCTTAATTTACATACTCGAAATCCCCGCGCTTTGATTGGCTAAAGAGCGGGGATTTCTGATTGGCCAGGCGAGCCGCGCTGATTGGCCCGTTTTAGGTCTCCCGCGATTGGCTCACTCCAAGAGCGGGAGACTTGAATCGCTGCCATTGGCCGCGGCCGCCGCAGCGAAAAGGATAAAAGCCGCGGGCTTTTTCCTTTTCGCCGGTTCGGTTCACAACTGTTAAATAAAGAGCTTGAAACGTAGTCACCGACTCCTGGCGTCTTTTTGCGGACACAACACTGGCGACGAGGATGGGATCCCGACCCTGAACCGAACCCCGTGTCCAACAAGAGCCAGTTTCAGCACCGAAATGGCGAAAATAGCACCGCCCGCCCCCTTCAATCCCGCCACCGAGGACTTGGAATCGTTCTCAGACCGTTTCCGCATGTACCTCGAGTGCACCGGAATGAAGGACGCCCCGGGCCCGCTAAAACACGCCATTTTCCTCACCCATTGCGGAACCGAGGTATTCCAGATGGCCAAAGCATTGGCCAAACCAGCCGACGCAACCGCCATGGACTGGGACGTCCTCGAACCTATCCTGCGGCGCCATTACGCCCCCGAGGTCCCCATCCTGATCCGGCGCAACGAATTTTACCGGCGCGACCAGAAACCGGGCGAAAAACTGAGCGATTTCGTCGCCGAGCTGAGGCGCCTAGGTGGACTCTGCGAATTCGAAGGTCTAAACAGCCTCCTAAGAGACCGATTCGTACTCGGCCTATGGGACCCTGCACTCCAGAGCCGGCTTATGGCTAAGGGCGACATCAGCCTAGCAGACGCCCTTACCGCAGCCGCAGCCGCAGAAGCAACCCGCACTTCCGCTGACAACATACGAAAATCTGACGTGAAGAGCGGAAACAACAACCCGGCAAGGTCGGCCGACCCAAAAAACGAATCAACCGCACACTACGGAGAATTCCAGTCTGCATCCAGCACGTCAGAAGACGAGGAGGACATACATCGCGTGCAGACGGGGCGCGGCGACCAAAGGAATCGAAGAGGTCGTAGGTCGAGGACCAACTGTGCCGGATGCGGCGGCGACCACCCCAGATCAGAATGCCGATTTTTTGACTCTATCTGTAGGCATTGTGAAAAAAGGGGACACATCGCTCAGGTTTGCCGCCAAAAGAAGACTCGCAGCCCTCCCAGATGGGACCAACACGAGCGTAAGAGGGAAAGCCCACCGCCCAGGACCAGAGATCGCCAACCGGACAGCCGGTGGGACCGAATCCAGCGACCCTCAAGAGGCGGCGACAGTCGGCGCAAGGAAGAAACCCACCAGACGGTGACCATCGGCCACGCCATCTCCGACGGCGCCAGAAAGGTACACGTAGAAGTCCACATTGAAGGCCAACCATGCAAGATGGAGGTGGACTCCGGGTCCTACCTCTCCATGATTGCATGGCACGAGATAAAACGGTTAGTGCCCACCCTCCATAAGAGGAACATAAACGCCCAAAGACTTATTATAAAAGACTACCAGGGAAACCGCGTCCCGGTAGTGGGCACCAAGAACTTTAATGTAACTTATAAGGGCCGCACCGAACAACTCCCACTCACAATCGTCGATCGCGACCGCCCAAGCCTGCTGGGTTTACAATGGTTCGCCCCGCTCGACATCGCGCTAACAGGAGTCAACCACGTCGCCGACGACGGCTGGGAACAGCGGCTAGCCCAAGAGTTCCGGGAGGTCTTCGACGGAAGCCTGGGCAAGTACCAGGGGCCCCTTATCTCATTTGACCTAGACCCTAGGGTTCCCCCCAAGCGGCTAAAACCTAGGCGGGTGCCATTCGCCCTAAAACCTAAGATTGACGAGCAGATTGACAAGCTCGTCAAACAGGGGGTGCTACAGCCGATAGACCATGCCCGATGGGAGACCCCTATAGTGACCCCAGTCAAACCAGACGGGTCCGTGAGAATTTGTGGGGACTATAAGGCCACCCTAAATGGCGCGTTGCAACAAAGTGCCTACCCTGTCCCAATCGTGCAACACCTACTGCACTCATTGGGAGGGGGCAGGGTCTTTGCCAAGCTCGACCTTGCCCAAGCATATCAACAGTTGCCGGTCGACGAAAAAACAGCGGAAGCCCAGACCATCGTTACCCATCGGGGGGCCTTCAAGTGCAACCGACTCCAGTTCGGAGTCAGCGTGGCACCAGGCATCTTTCAGAGCCTGATGGAACGTTTACTGCAGGGCATCAAGGGGGTGGTGCCCTATTTTGATGACGTATTAGTGGCGGCGCCAAACGAAGCTGAATTAGAAAACCGACTCAGGGAGGTCTTAACAAAATTTAAAGTAACGGGACTTAAAGTAAAACGAGAAAAATGCCAACTATGCACAGAGCGAGTGGAATTCTTGGGCTACCTTCTAGACCGGCATGGCATTCACCCTACAATTAAAAAAGTGAAAGCCATCAAAGAAGCCCCCACCCCAAGGTCTAAGACGGAACTACAGGCTTTCTTAGGGTTGCTGAATTTTTATAATGTTTTCCTACCCCAAAAGGCTACGGCGGCAGAGCCTTTGCATAGACTCCTGGATAAGGCGGCAACCTGGACTTGGGGGAGACGAGAGCAAGCCGCCTTCCAAAAAACCAAAGACCTTCTCACCTCCGACGCCGTCCTGATTCAATTCAGCGAAACCTTGCCCTTGGTTGTCACTTGCGACGCATCACCTTTCGGCGTCGGCGCTGTCCTCAGCCATACCCTCCCCGACAAAAGAGAAGCACCCATCGCTTTCTTTTCCAGGACTCTAACTAAACCGGAGCGGAACTATAGCCAGCTGGACAAAGAAGCTTTAGCTATAGTTGCCGCCGTTAAGCGATTCCACGAATACCTTTACGGCCGCCCGTTTACCATTGTGACAGATCATAAGCCGTTGCTGGGCATCCTCGCAGGAAACCGAGCCACCCCGAACATTTTATCACCCCGGATGACAAGGTGGTCCGAGTTTCTGGCAGCCTACAGCTACGAACTGTTACACAAGCCGGGTAAGAAAATTTCGCACGCGGACGCTTTAAGCCGCTCGCCTTTACCAGACTCTGATCCTGACCCATCACCAACGACAAACACCCTTAACATCGAGAACCTGCCCAACCTACCCATTACCGCGTCAGACATTGCCCGGGAAACTATTAAGGACAGGCGTCTGGCGCGAATTTTACATTGGGTGGAAAAAGGTTGGCCTGAAAGGGACAATGACGAATCCGTTAAGACATTCAGAAACCGCCAGACTGAACTCTCGCTGCTTAAGGGGTGTATTTTGTGGGGTGACAGGGTGGTCATCCCGGACAGGTTGCAAGGGAAAGTCTTAGAGATGTTGCATGAGGGGCATCCTGGCATCGTCAGAACCAAAGCCCTGGCCAGGAGTTACGCTTGGTGGCCAGGGATGGACAAGCAGATAGAGGCATGGGTAGCTAAGTGCCAACGATGCCAGGAGACCAGACCAAGCCCACCTGCAGCACCCATCCTGGAGTGGGAAACACCAAGGGGGCCCTGGTCCAGAATCCATTTAGACTTTGCCGGTCCCACGAATGGGCATACCTTTCTAATAACAGTTGACGCTTACTCCAACTGGTTGGAGGTAAGCGACATGAAATCTACCACCACGGAGGCCGTCATCAAATAACTTTGCAAACTCTTTGCAACACACGGCCTCCCAGACGTCGTCGTCTCCGACAACGGGCCTCAATTTACCTCCCTCGACTTCGAGAGATTCCTGGCGGAGAGGGGCATCCGCCACGCATTAACAGCACCGGCGCATCCGGCGGCGAATGGTAGGGCGGAACGGATGGTTCAATTTACCAAAAAAACCATCCGGAAAATGGACCACGGGGAGATCAACGACAAAATAAATAAACTCCTCTTTATACAACACATCACCCCGAACACCACTACCAACAAAAGCCCAGCCGAGTTACTAATGGGTAGGAAGCTGAGGTCCCCACTCGACAGGTTACACCCAACATATAACCCGGAGCGGCCCCCAGACTCCAGTACAAAATACCGAACATTCGCACCCGGCGACTTAGTGTACGCGAAAAACCTGACGGGGGACCCCCTATGGATCCCAGCCGTCATCACCCAGATCACAGGCCCACGATCATACCGGCTCCAAACCACAGATGGGCGAGCCTGGAAACGGCACATTGACCAGCTCAGGTCACGAACAGCAACAGAACTCAACCCCCAAAACACGAACCAAGGGGGGAGGGAATACCCGAATAAGCAAACGCAAGAAAAAATAAACCAGCAGTACTTACCGGAGCGCAGCCATCGCGATCCCCCACCGGAGAAGAACCACCTAGCCAGCTCAACCAACTCGGAGAAACCAAGTGGGAGCGGCGAAACCCGTAGCTCAACCAACCCGGAAGGCCCAGGTGGGAGCCACGGAGAAGGAACCGGCCCGATCACCCAACCGGTTCGCACAGAAGAGGGAGCAGCCAAAAACATGACCGCTCCGGACGAAATACAGCTTGCAACTGAGTTGCGCAGGTCAAATAGGACTAGACGGAGCCCCGCCTGCCTACGTGACTACGCAATGTAAGGACTATACCAAGAGGGGAGGGGTGTTCTGTCCTTAATTTACATACTCGAAATCCCCGCGCTTTGATTGGCTAAAGCGCGGGGATTTCTGATTGGCCAGGCGAGCCGCGCTGATTGGCCCGTTTTAGGTCTCCCGCGATTGGCTCACTCCAAGAGCGGGAGATTTGAATCGCTGCCATTGGCCGCGGCCGCCGCAGCGAAAAGGATAAAAGCCGCGGGCTTTTTCCTTTTCGCCGGTTCGGTTCACAACTGTTAAATAAAGAGCTTGAAACGTAGTCACCGACTCCTGGCGTCTTTTTGCGGACACGACACCCACAATTTCTGAAAGCAAGCTGTTCCATTGGTTGATTGTTCTCACTGTCAGAAAGTTTCTCCTTATTTCCAGGTTAAATCTCTCCTTGTTCAGTTTCCATCCATTATTCCTTGTCTGGCCTACAGGTGCTTTAGAAAATAGCTTGAACCCCTCCTCTCTGTGGCAGCCCCTCAAATATTGGAAGACCGCTATCATGTCTCCCCTGTCCTTCTCTTTACTAGACTAGCCAAGTCTAGTTCCTGCAATGGTTCATTGTATGTTTTAGCTTCCAGTCCCCTAATCATCTGTACTTTTTCTAGAGTCTCAACATCTTTTTTATAATGTGGTGAACAAAACTGGATGCAGTACTCTAAGTCAAAGGAGCCTGTAATTTTGATACATCCCAGAACAATTAAACTTCTCACTAGGCCAGGATCCAAAATTCCTACCTATAACTTTTCAAGAATAATGAACTTTGCATTAAGATTTGCTGAGTTTGAAAACCAGTTAGACATCAGCTCCCCAAAGAGGAAAGTTCAGCACAGGCTGAATCAATTGGCTGAATCTGTCTTGATGTAGAGCAGGGGTGGGAAACTATTACCCCTTTATGACCTGTGGACTCCAATTCCCAGAATTCCTAAGCCCTGCTCAGGAGTATAGAGTATCCTCTCTTTGGGTTTCACTTTAGCTTAGTGAATAATTCACTATGCATTTATTATTTAGTGAATTTTTTCATTGCTGCACTTATTAATCTCTAATCAGGTGTCTTAATTTAACATTGGTATTTTTGGCAAACTCTAAAAGCCACCTATAGAAGCCAGCGCATTTCTTGTTATAATGATTTCAACAAATAACTTTCATTTCCCAATCTAATATTTAGATCTTAGATTTTTGGGGGTGGTTCCACATCCAGGTACTAATCAGATATAATCCTGCCTGGTTTTCAAATAGTTTGTTTTAGATTAGACATCCTAAATGCAAAATTTCAATTTTGCAACTAATAATAATAATATAATAATACATAAAAGATTATGGTGCATCCGATCACACACTCTGACTCATTGTTCATCAGCAAAATACTTATTATGCCATGTCCAGTAAAAGTTGAATCATTCCTAACCACAATGACATGCTATAAATTTATGGGAGATCAAGGCCTATCCTTTGTTTCAATCATCATTTTTCCATTAATGTATGCTATATTGAATTCTCTTAGCTTTTTTGAAACTGGTGTGGAAAAAAGGACTAATGCTTGTACATTTGTACATTCACAAATTTCCATTTTTTTTTAATTGGATTAGGGATTGGACATAGGAAGTACAGTTTTGACTGTCCTCTCCACATTCATATAGTAAGAGTATATTGAGTAAGAAAAACGAATGTCATCTCAAGCACAAAATGTTTCATTCATCTGAGAATAATCAAGTGATGAAAACACCGCCTACTGATAGCCCTGCAGGATTAGAAAACCAGAAGCCTTCCAATCAGAAAGCAAAATATTTTTTTTAATATTAAAAATTAAGAATATTTCAAAGGAATATGGTCTATGAGCTTAACGCTATTGAGTCAAAACTAATACAAGTTTTCTGACAAATATAAAAAATAGTTTCTCCATTCAAAATATTATATACAATAAAGTGTTCAAAGTGAATGCTCTGTCCTCAAATAATATTCACTGCACAAAGATAAGAGGTTTCCCAATACATTTGGCATAATAAACCTATTATAACTCTTGCATAAATAAGTGCAAATTGCTGCAATAATAATTGACACTTTGCCACTGAATTTCCCTGGCCTGTAAGCAGGGAAGGGCTCCAAAGCTTGCAAAATAAGGATTATTCTAACCCCTGAATTTCCAAGTCTAATAATGCAAGTAATCTCACAAGCATCACAAGAGCACATTGTTCTTCCAACGTTAGCACATCTCTTATGTTGAATCATGTCCTGTAATGGGGTATTTCTTTGGTTCTCAAAGTTAGACTGGTTCAGAAAAGTCTTGGGCTAATGATCTGACATCATTGTCCACAACCCCCAATATGTATCTTTACAAAGATAAAGATGTTTTATGATTAAGTAATTTTAGAAAAAAGCAGAAAAGAATAACATAATACAAATATTTCATGTACAGCCAGTTCTGTTGTGTAGGCAGAATGTTTGTGCTACCTCACATTAGACCTTATAAAATACAATAGTACCAGATTATAGGATATATACATTTCAGTCTTTGAAAACAATAAAAAAGAGCTCTAGGAATTTATACATTACAGTTGAAGGAACTTTTACAAAATATATAGCAATGGAGGGGCTATAATTTCTTCCATAATTCCACTCTGATAGAACCCGTTTTAGCCTTTGTTTAAAGTATAGGCCATATACTTTAGCTTTCAGCATAACCCATTCTTCTGTTAAAGATACTGGGGGTCTTTGAGACTTCCTTTGCAAATTGTGACCTGGCATTTCAAGACCTTAAAAGAGAGAAAGGGTCAGATCTGGTCATCCACAAACCTAATTGAGCAGACTCAATATAACTTATTGCCTTTCAGCAGAAGCTTATATTACAGAGCAGCTAACAACATGAAATCAAATAATACAATCTGTAAACAGCCTCAGAGTTGCTTTACAGGGGAGATAAGCAGCATAAAAATTTAATTAATAAATAATATCAATATATACTGCTTTCAATGACTTAAGAGGGCAAAAATCTGGATTCAAAGTGTGATATATATAGATTTAGTCCAGCCAAAATGTTATTTGTTTATTGATGAAGTTATGAACAGAAGTAGTTTAATCTCCTGAATACCAGTTTGATCTAGAAAACCTATCTGATTTCTAGTTTAGGTAGGAAAGCCATTAAAAGAAATAAGGCCAGCAGTCCTTCCTTCCTTCTATTAGTGAGAATCAGTGTAGGACAAATTATGCAGGTCAAGCTAGAAGTCCATTGAATATGATGTTCAAATGCCACTTGCTCACAAGAAAGAATGCAATCTATAGGGAAAAAATGTCCTATATATCTGGCCAACCAGCAGCTAAGCAAGGTTGGGTTGGCTACTTTTTGAACAGGAAATTTCCAGACCAGATTGGGAAGTTGAAAAATCTCTCAGAACAATCACCAACAAAACAGTTCTAATTATAATTAAGAAAACTACATGGATATGTACAGGAAATAATGGAGAACTCAAAGCAGGCTTCACTTTGTAATGTCAGAAACTCAGCTGGAAGAAATATTTTGCATGCTACTGTCAAGTGTCTCAAAATAGACAGGATTTTTTTAAAAAATTGTCTTAGAATCCATCATAAGCGCAGAGCAAGAGCAGCATTTCCAAATAATAACTTGCTATAAATTTAGTTTATGCAAATACACTTATTTGTATTTCTTATGATCTATAAACTGGGCCATAAAGGAAAAAAAGAGCATTTAGACTTTCTTGTAAGGGAAAAATATAAATTGAAATCTTCCATACTTGTTTAGGTAGATAATATACTATAAATTAAGATAAAATAAGCTTCAGGGTCAGATAATGGGTTAAAGTGTCTATTTTTTCTCTTTTATATAAATGAACATAATTCTGTCTTAAATATCTTATTTTTCATTCTGGGTGGTGCGTATGGATTTCTTGATTTAGGCATATCACACTATACACAGAATAAATACATGTCACTGTCTAGTGATGCATATGGAATTGGTCCTAATTACAAGCAAAACTATTATTGTGATATTCAATATTTTGTTTTTAAATTATTTGTATCTTGTGGAAAATTTAAGCCTGTATATTTAGATTTTTGTAAAGCATGTTCATTAACTTGGTTTCCTACCATGTTCAGATAAATTTTTGCAGACTCATACAGATTATAATTTCAGTTTTTAGTCATGATATTGCAAAACCAGTACATGGGGAATTCACACAATAGATTTTCAGCATAGTTCCATAAATCATACCCATGACTCCATTACCACCTTTTTCCTGTATTGCAACAATGCTCTTAGATTTGATTGATTTCAATTAATTTACAGGGATGTGATTACAATTTATCAGATTGACAATGACCTAAATCCTAACTGCTGTAAATATGTAACTTTCCAGTACAATACAGGTAGTCCTCAACTTACTACCATAACTGAGCCCAAAATTTATGTTGTTAAGTTTGTTAAATGAATTTTGCCCCCTTTTACAACTTTTCTTGCCACAGTTGTTAAGTACTATCTAAAGTTCTTAAGTTAATAACATGATTGTTAAATCTGGTTTCCAAATTGACTTTGCTTGCCAGCAGTTCACAAAAGGTGATCACATGACCAGTGGTGGGATTCAAATATTTTTTACTTCCAGTTCTGTGGGAGTGGCTGGTGGCTGTGGGGTAGTTGGTAGGCATGGCTTGGTGGGCGTGGCAGGGGAAAGTTACTGTAAAATCTCCATTCCCTCCCCACTCCTGGTGGAAGGATACTGCAAGATCCCATTCCCTCCCTACCCCACTTCCAGATCCATTCTCCTGTGCAGGGCAACAAAAGAAGACCCAGGCGATCAGCTGGGACTCAGGAGGCAGAGAATAGATGGGGGTGGGGCCAGTCAGGGGTGGTATTTGCTGGTTCTCTGAACTACTCAAAAATTCCGCTACCAGTTCTCCAGAACTGGTCAGAACCTCCTGAATACCACTTCTGCACATGACCCCAGGACATTGCCATGGTCCTAAATATGAGTCAATTGCCAAAGGCCTGAATTTTGATCATGTGACTATGGGGATGCTGCAACAGTTGTTAAGTGTGAACGGTCATAAGTGACTTTTTTCAGTGCTATTGTAACATCAAATGGTCACTAACTGTTTTAAGTCAAGGGCTACTACTGCAAAATCCCATTCCCTCCCTACCCCACTAACCTGCTTTTTATCACGGGTGTCAAACTCGCAGCATCATGTTGCCATCCCATGATGTATTTCAACATTTTTCCCTTCATGGAGCTGGGACAGGCATCTGGACACATCTGGCCCACAGGCCGCTAGTTTGACACCCCTGCTCTATAGGGAGGCTAATGGGAATTTCTGTTGCCTTTTCACAATAATCTACCATCAGAGACTTTAACTGAATTTTTTAAAAAGATAAAAAAAAACATATTAGTCTAAGCCAGAGGTGGTGTTCATCAGGTTCTGGCCAGTTCAGGAGAACCGGTAGTGGAAATTTTGAGTGGTTTGGAGAACCGGGAAATACCATTTCTGACTGCAGACTTTACAGTACCCTTTCCCAGCTACGCCCAACAAACCATGCCCACAGAACCGGTAGTAAAAAAAATTGAGTTCCACCACTGGTCTAAGCAGAGAATCTTGTAAATACTGTAGAAGTTTTTGAAGAATTTCCTTAGTAAGAAATGCTAAATCAAATAATGTATAACTTCTAGCATTATCCTGTCAGTATATGTTGAAAAAAATTGAAGTTGAATTGACTTATTTAAAAATTTCAAGCAGATGGATTTGTTTTTTTCAAAAAGCAAACTGGAATTAATATTTCACCTTTCTTTTAGGTTCTCAAAAAATGTATTTCTTCTCTAGTTGATCATCTAAGAGACCCTCTTTATAATGACATCATCCTAGACATATTCATAGAAATATCAGATTATGAACCAGAACTGTTGGCCAATTTACTGCCTGTACTGAAAGAAACTGGGGAGACTTTCCCTAATTTGATAGGGCAAATGGCAAAGATTTTTGGAGCTGTTGGACAAGTTGATGAGGTATGCACTATTTTCTATTTTTAAAAGGCTTTTATATTCTACTGTGTTCTTAGCCCATAGTCTTAATTCCTTAAAAGAGATCTCCAATCAAAGATAACTCACAGTAAGGTCTAAAAATGATAATATCATCATATTTTCCACAAAATGTGCTTCGATAAGCCATTAATAAAAATGCACAATAGAAATATTATTGCATTTGAAAAATGTTTCATACATTATATGTCTGATTATTTCATGTTTAAATTCTCAAGGAATTCATATAATCTCCAAGTAACTAAAATATTGTATATGTGTAATCTGATCACTTTCACTCAAAACAGAATGCAATCAATTCTTTTCTTGAATTTTCCTTAAGAGTTTTATACCCTTTTTTATATACAATAGCATGCTAAGCACTTTGTACTACTAATAGATTATTCTTGGTTTAAGTGCATTTTGTTTGTCACAAAGATATTAAATCTGTTAGGTTCATCAAAGCTTATATAAATTTTCCTCTGGATATATTAGTTGCTGTAAACTGCACTTGTGTAGAGATTTCACTCTTAAGAAAATATATGCAACTGAATTACAATGTCCTTCCTTAAATAACTAGAAGGAACCACACTTAATTATAGCCAGAAAACAAGTGGAACCTATTAAATGCAAGCATTTCCCAAAAATGCGTCTCAATTTACTACAGTTTTTCCCTACACTGCAAATTCAAACAAGAAAGTGGGTTCATCTATCACATCATGAAAAAAATTTTCTTGAATTTTATTGATAACGGTTGCCACACCTTAAATTTTAATGTTCATGAGAAATGTTCTATTTGTTCAATGGGTATAACTAAAGACTATATTCCAGCTTCAAAATCATTTATTCTAGGATGTGTTTATATGATAAAGTTTAGGATGTAGTTGTGTTTGAGTGTGGTGTGGGTGTATAAATTGTGTCTTGTATATAATTTGATGTGCAATTTGTTTTTTTAGCCTCAGCAGTTTGCTCACTGGAAAAGCATGTCATGACAGAGGCTGTTATAGCTGTCAGTGGTGGATTAATGCCCACTTGTTCCCTAAGCACTGACAAATCTTGGTGTCCCCCTCCTTTGTACAAACGAAGCCAAGCTTAGGCTACATAAAAGTTTTGTGGTGCCCCCTTTGGGCCTGATGCCCTAAGCACATACTTAGTCTGCTTCATGGTTAATACACCACTGAGAGCTGTGCACGCTCTGAAAATTATTTGGACAAAATGCTTCAGATCTCATACAATCCAAGCACCGTTATGAGCATAAGCCTGGAAAAAAATGTGGCTGCTTTAAGGAATTAATTCATTAAAGCCACCCTTGAATAAGCAATAGCAATATCTTTTTTTAGAACACTGAAAATTGATGTGGATACTTTAATTAACAGGAGAAAAATACTGTGCTTGTATGAGATGTGATATAATTCTTCCTAGTCCTTTTCAAAATGCAGAGTTCTTGTCTTCATTGCAGCATTCACTATTTGTATAGGCAAAGTCCATCACAAGTGATCACTACTTTTTCAAAAATATAAATATATCAAGGGCCACAAAACCTTGGGTGAATCTCTAATTTATAAATCTATCATCTATCTGTCTGTCTGTCATCTATCTTACTTATGTAGACTCCCATCTCACAATAAAGTGACTATGGGACTTAAAATAAAAGCAGTCATAAAATCCAAATGTTAAAAAACCTGTAATTACAAAAAACGGCATCAGCAGGCGGTTGGTAGACCAGGGCATTCGGCGAGTAGGCTTCAGGCAGCTGGTAGACCGGCATGTCTAGAGGTCCCTGGGAGTCGATGGCAGCTCTTTCCCAACACCTCCTTAGCTGGTCTATATGCCGGCGCCACACTCGGCCATCCTCCAACAGGATCCTGTAGGACTTGGGTCCTGTAATACTATTTGCCCTGGCATCCATAGAGGGTGCCCTGCATAGTTCCTGGCATAAACCAGGTCTTGCAGGGTAAATTCCCTGGCATGGCTGTCAGAGCCTAAAGGGGTGTCAGAGCATAGTGGGGGTGCAACCTGTCCAGGGTGGTCCTGAGGCGTCTGCCCATCAATAGCTCTGCAGGGGACTTGTTGGTGGTGGTGCATGGAGTAGAATGCTGGCTGAGTAAGTAAGTGGACAGCTTGGAGTGCCAGTCTGCTTGGCCAAACCTTGCCAAGGCTTCTTTTACAGATCTAACTGCCCTCTCAGCCATCCCATTGCTTGCAGGGTGAAAAGGGGCTGTGAGGGCATGCCTGATGCCCAGGTTGGCTGCAAAGACCCCAAACTCACAAGAGGTGAACTGGGGGCCATTATCTCATATCAAGGTATCAGGGAGGCCATGCGTGACGAAGTCTGGTCAGGGCTCACGTGACAGCCAGTGTAGTTGTGGAGGGAAGCAAAGCCACATCAATCCATTTAGAGAACGAGTCTACTATGACCAGGAAGGTCTGCCCATGCACAGGGTCAGCCAGGTCAACATGCAGTCTGGACCAAGCGGCCCCAGCATCCTCCCATCGAGTTGGTACAGCTGTTGGAGGTGCTGATCTAGTTGCCTGGCAGGGCTGGCACGTGCTTACCCACCTGCAGATCTGGGCATCCAGACCTGGCCATCATACTTAGCTGCGGGCTAGAGCCTTCATTCTCACAATGCCTGGATGTCCTTCGTGAAGGACTTTTAAAATTGGCTCTTGTAGTGTGGTGGGTGTTGTGAATGCATAATACCAATAAAGTTATCATTGAGCTTGAAGTCTAGTGCAGGGTTCTGGCCCTGCACTTCTGATTGGCTGTTGATGGCCCGATCGGATTGGCCCGTTCAGAAGCCTCCGATTGGCCGTTAACAGACCATTCCCATTGGTTAATGGAGCTAGCACTCCAGGTTCGCTATTGGTTAAGTAGTTAATGAGTTGCCTATATAAGTGAGGCTTGAGCAGCCTTTGAGCTGAGCAGTCACAATATGTAAATAAAGAGTTTGAAGTTCACTGTTTCCACTGGCTCATCTCCATCATTCGCACCCATGCTCCAGATTTAACACTGGCGACGAGGATGGGATTGGATGACATCAGGGCCAACTAAACACATGACTGAAGCACACAATGGTGAAACCATGTCCGGCGGCGCCATTCCACCCGCTCCATTCGATCCGGCTCAAGAAGACTGGGAGTCTTACATGGATCATTTCCCAAAACATTTGGAAATGAATAATCTAAAGGATGCCACGGCTGGAAAGAAACGGGCGGTATTCCTGACGCACTGCGGCCCAACGGTTTTTAAGATGGCTAAGGCATTGGCGAAACTGGCTGAGGTGAAGGCCATGGACTGGGATATCCTCGAACCGCTACTAAGGGCCCACTATGCACCCGCTGTTCCAACACTCGTAAGATGACCCAAGTTCTATCAACAGAACCAGCGGAAAGGAGAAAGCGTCACCGATTTCGTTGCAGACCTCCGGAACTTGGGAGGCCTTTGTGAATTCACCGACCTGGAGGAGGCTTTGCGAGACAAAGTAGTCCTCGGGCTCGACGTCCTAAATGTGCAGAGCAAAATAATGGCAAAGGGCGACATCACCTTTAAGGACGCTATAACTGAAGCCACGGCAGTGGAGGCAACCAAGAAGTCGGCTGCTCAACTACGCTGAAATCGCACTCACGCCCACCAAACGGCTGGCGAAATTTCACCTAACGCAGAAGGGCAGCTTTCTACGGCCCACCATGAGGACCTCTCTTCATCGTCAGACAGTGATGAAGAAGAGGTCCATCGCCTGCGTACCGATCGGGAACGATACCCAAAGTCCCGACAACCCTGTGCTGGCTGCGGGGCCAACCATTTTCTCTCTGACCGCAAATTCCACGATGCACTCTGCCATGAGTGCGGGAAACAAGGCCACATCGGACGGGTCTGCAGGAGCTTCCTCAGACCCAGCCAGACCTCGAAAGGAACCAACCTTCACCAATCGACAGGGAATCACCCTGTAAGGCGAGAACCAGTAAACCATTCCTACAGAAACTGACCCATGAATCATCTAGCGAGACGAGAAGAGGCTCACCAAACACTCACTATTGGCCATGCCTCTTCATTAGATGCTCAGAAAATTCGGGTCAACGTGAACATTGAAAATCAGCCCTGCCACATGGAAGTAGACTCGGGATCGTCTATCTCGATGGTCTCATGGAAGACCCTCAAGCAACTCATCCCACAATCGGGTGCCAAGACCTTCAATTTCAACGACTCATCCTAAAAGACAACCAGGGGAACCGAATTCCAGTTGCAGGATCCAGCCAAGTCTGGGTTACATTCAAGAACCGCACAGCGTACTTACCCCTGAAAGTGATCGATAAGGACCAGCCTAGCCTGTTGGGCCTACAGTGGTTCGCACCACTCGGCATCGAACTGCATACTTTTCGCTGACAATGTAAAGCTATTCAACACCACAGACAATCCTGCTACCCTTCAAAAAGACCTTGACTATGTATCAGAATGGTCAAACAAGTGACAATTTCAAATCTCAACAAATAAATGCTCTGCCTTTCATATTGGCAAAAAAAAAAACAGAAAATAAAATACAAGCTGAATAGACCTTGTTGATGATCCAAACTCTGTCAAGGACCTTGGAGTTCTCATCTCTAATGATCTAAGTGCTACTGCCCAGTGTAACTACATAGCGAAAAAGGCATTAAGAGTTGTTAACCTAATCCTACGTAGCTTTTTCTCTGGTAATATCACACTACTAATGAGAGCATACAAAACATTTGCTAGACCAATACTTGAATACAGCTCATCAGTCCAGAACCTGCATTACATATCTGATATTAACACAGTTGAGAAAGTCCCAAAAAATTTCACAAGAAGAGTTCTCCACTCCTCTACTTGTTGCAGAATATCTTATGCCACCAGACTTGAAATTCTAGACCTAGAAAACCTAGAACTACACCACCTTCGGTCCGATCTAAGTATAGTATATAAAATTATACATTGCAATGTCCTACTTGTCAATGAATACTTCAGTTTCAACCATAACAATACAAGAGCACACAATAGATACAAACTCAAGGTTAATTGCACCAAACTTGATTGTAGGAAATATGACTTCAGCAACAAAGTAGTAAATGTCTGGAATACTCTACCTGACTCTGTGGTTTCTTCCCCAAGCCCAAAAAACTTTAACTTTAGACTGTCTACTATTGACCTCACCCCTTTCCTGAGAGGTCTGTTGGGGGCGTGCATAAGCGCACCAACGTGCCTACCATCCCTGTCCTATTGTTTCTTTTTTATTTTTCTTATATGTATCCATTTCATGTATCCATAACTATGTTTATACTTATACCTGTTATCTTATAATTGCTTGATAAAATAAAAAAAATAAAAATAAATAAAAATAAAGGACCTGAAAAGGGGAGATGTCATTGTTTGATGGTGTTAAAAGTATTGTTGCAGGACATAACCTGTTCCAAGTAAGGCTCCCTTTTGCAGTTGACTGATGGTGATTTTGTTAATGCCAATGATGTTCAAGTGCTGCTCCAGATGTTTTGGAATTATACCCAAAACACTCATTATTATTGATACTATCTTTGCTTTCTTTTGCCTCAAACCTTCTACTCTTATTTGCAGATCCTTGTACTTTGTGGTTTTCTCCAGTTCTTTCTCTTCTATTTTGCTGTCTCCAAATACTGCAATATCCACTAGCTAGACTTTTTTTTTTCCCTTTCATATTGACAATTGTTATATTTTGGGGTGTTGTGTGGCAGGTTCTTGTCTGTTCGAATTCTAAAGTCCCATACTGTTGTAGCCTTTTCACTTTATACTACTTTGTCTGTTATGTGGTTTCACCAATTTTTGCTTTCAGGCTAAATAAAGGGTCACCCCCGTCCACCGCAGATATTCTAGTGCACCATTGTTGCTACTGTACTTTGTCATGCTGTGGCTTGTAGTTAGTCTCTGTGATCTATTTTGCAGAGCTAATTAGATGTTTTTTCAGCTTCTTTGCAGAAGCAGCATTTTAATTCTGCAGCATTTTGATTAAGTTTTCTTAATTCTAGCTTAATGTATGCATTTGTTATTAAGATTATATCTCTGGAAATATTTGTGAATATTGTTTTTTGTCTGCAAAACTATAACTTTGAGTGATAATATTTTATTATCCTGTAGAATGAACCGCAATGGCTTAATCTGCAGATTGTCATGTGATAATAAATCTTACTAGATGAATAAGTAAACAATGAAGTAATAAATCTTTACTGTATGAGAATGTAATCATTGCTAGAAGACAGGCTATCAGCTTTCTGATAAATGGCCTGCTTCCATATTTGAAGCCCCACTTCCTAGGACTAAACAAAAGTAATTTAGTAAAATGTTACTATGCTTTGTATTAGATATGGTCCATAATATGACAAGAAGTAACCAGTATCTAAGAGCACAGAAAAATGAAGGATCTTTTAATAAAAGTGCCTTTCCATGCATATGACGCTTAAAATGAGTGTGCATAGTTAAATATTCATTTATTCATTCATTTTACTTGTATCCTCCATAATTAAAGGAGACTCTTGATAGTTTACATTCATTAATTAAAATTATTAAAAATGTCCTTATGATGAATAAGCATCCATTAGTTAAGCTTAATTATGCAAAACTAATCAATCATATTGTAACTGATAATGTCATTTCAATTCCCTGAAATAGTTACAAAATAGTTTCATTATTTAAATTAATTATAGAAAATAATAGAATAATTTTGGGGGGTTGAACAAACTTCTGGATGGAAGTATTTCAAATTGTACAGCAGCAGCAGAAGCAGCAGAACCCTACAACCTTGGGCACCTAATGGTAACCAAAAGTAGGTTCTCCTACGCCATCTTGAGTTGAGCAGATTGAAATTGGTCAGAGAAGATGGTCCTGCAAGTACTCCCAATGCCAAAGCATCTGTTGTGGTTCTTCACTGGGGGTTGTTATCCCTAAGGATATATTTTGGGAATATCCTGGGTATAATAGAGCAATTTGTAATTGCTTGTTTTTGAGTTGAGTATCCAGAAAGGTTTTTTGTGGGACTATTGACATTATTTGGGACTGGAAAATGGATTATTGGGTCAAGCAGTTTAAGAACCATTGGCGTATAGGGTTTTTAAAGTCAAAATCAGCATTTTGAATCGGATGTAGAGATTAATAAGGGTCCAGGGCAGGCCCCAAAGCACAGCGATAATTCATTCGTGTCAGTAAGTACCCTCTACCAACTGGGCTTCTGTACTTTGGATCAACTGAAGCTTCTGAGTGGTCTTCAAAATGTATTGTGTAGTCCAGATGGGTGATGATGAGGGCATGTTTATCAATCCAAAGTCCTAAAACTCTGAGTAAGATTGGATCTGGCCTAGCTGGGCAAAGTTTCCCTGATTACAGCTTCTGTAAGACCTGCATGAAGAGTCATGGATCTATTTCTTTAGGGGCAACCCCACACTGTGAAAAGGCCACATTTTAATGAATACACAGTAACTACATCTTGCATGAGACCATGCTAACCACTGGGCTTAGGTGTACTTAATTTGGATTGGATTTGTTTTCAGATATTTTTAAACTTTCCTAAAGGGCTGGAAGAAAGATGGTTTCTCCTATTTGTTTTAACTGCTGTTTAGTGATGAGGTTAGTGGAATGGTATTTCTGTAGTTTATATACTGGACCGTGTGCATATATGACATAAGAAGCTGTAGAAAAACTTTGTCTTTAATGGCATTAATATTGTTTGAACTGATTGCAACTTTAAATAAACTAAAACTCGATTGCATTTCAGTGTTCACATTTTAACTGCTGTACTGTTTCCTGGAATATCCTGTGTGGTCTTCTGTTTAAGCTTTTACATAATAGTTATCCTGTTTAAACTGCTGTCATTTACAAATGCTTTAGAATTTATCCTGGCTAATTAATATTCTCTGGAAATGTTTCTGACATCAAAGCAATTTTGCCATTACAAAAAAATCCGATTCCATTGTCCTTAATCTGTCAGAAGAGTCTTATCAGCACTAAGAAGAGAGCTTCATTCTTGCTATCTTCCCTTTCTGTCCCTTTCTTCTTAAAATCTGTCAAGAAGAGATAGATCAGAATCAAAAGAAATCTTCCTCCCTCCTTCCATTTTATCCATCCATGTTCATTTCATCCTCTCCTCTTCCAACCTTTCTCCTTATCAGATGTCAGAACTGATGGTGCTTGTTTTTTTTATCTTTAAGAGCCTACATGATGTGGGGATGGCTATTTGAGAGATCACCTATCTCTACTGGTTTTTGGTCATCCTACCAAGTGCAGCAGGGTGGGTATGCTATGGGTTCCTTCTGGGAAGCAATGTTAACTGATGGGACTTAGAAGATATGCCTTCTCTGTGAGGGTGTCCGCTGTGTGGGAACAACATTGTTGCTAAGATGAGTCTAGTCCTCCTGGCTTCTTGGAAGGGCTTTCTTCCTTAGATATTGGGGTCAAAGTGTTGTACAGCTTGGTATGAATGTTCTGCCATTACACTGTTAGAAACACTTTAATAATGTCTCATCTATGTCTTTTATAAAACAAATAATGAGGTTTCTTTGTAATTTTTTGAGTTATATTATATAACATCTATGTTACTGTTAGCTGCCCCAAGTTGTTTGGTTAAAATGGGTGGCCATATAAATTTGACAAATAAACCAACAGACAAAATACTTCCTTGGAGAAGATGCCCTTCCCAAGTTCTTTATAGCTCTATCATTTCTGTGTTACTATCTATTCTTTCTTCTGCTTTTGTTCTTCTTTTGATAGAATTGGCTGAGATTATTCAACTTGTTTCTTTGCTGATCAAAATGCCCAGTACCCACATGTATAGAGGAAAAAGAAAGTGAATATTTGAAATTTTGAATATAGAAGAAATTAAAACTGACAGATTTATTCTTTACTACTTTCTGGGCTTCCTTGTTTTCTCTAAAGTATTTTGTTTTGGGTCTTTCTTTCTTTCTTTCTTTCTTTCTTTCTTTCTTTCTTTCTTTCTTTCTTTCTTTCTTCCTTCCTTTCTTCCTTTCTTCCTTTCTTCCTTTCTTCCTTTCTTCCTTTCTTCCTTTCTTTCTTTTGCTGCCTTGATCTTGAATCAGTGTGGATTCTTGGTGATTGCCTTGATAAGTCCCTGTAATTTTATTAGCAAGATTTCAGAAGTGATTTGCCATTTGGCTGCTTCCTAGTCCGGAGAGAGTGACTGGCTTATGTGCAGGGGTGAGATTCTACCAGTTCAAATGAATTTGGGCAAACTGGTAGTTCCAGTGATCATTTGGCCCTGCCCACCTGCCCCTGCTCTTTTTCTGTGCTTTATTTCCTTGTTTTTGAGCACAGCTGATTCATGTGGCAGAGCGGTTTGCTGTGCATCAGCTGTTTTACTCATCGGGGATGCAGCAGAAGGTAAATATTATAGCTAAAAATTATCTTTTCTAAGTGCTGTGCACACGCACGAAGAACACACTCATCGAACCGGTTGTTACACCAGTTGAATTGCACGATTGCTTATGGGTACTCAGCAGGCTTTGAGTTAAAGTAAGACCAGAGCTTACGGTTTTCTGGTTTTTAGTCTGGTGCCTTAACCACTACCACTGACTATCTTTAAAATGATTATCAGATCTATTTGAACTAACATTCAAATGACAGTTGAAATAATCATTCACAAATATTAGTGTGTTTTTCCAGTGCATAAGTACCTGATTCTCAGAGGCTCCATTACCAAGTAATCGCAATACATCCACCATTGTATTTTAGACATGGAATGAAATATCCCTTATTGATTCTAATTGTACCGATCCTGGCAACTATGACTTGGAAAAGTGCATTAGATTTCTATTGACCCAGTGGAGCTTCTTCCATCTCCCTCCTGCTGCATCCCCTTAATTCCTTAATTCCTTCCAGGAATGGTACTAGATATAATACTTGTAGAAATTTGAGACACCATATGCATAGAAAGAAAGAATGTCCATTCGTGCAAAGGACATTCTGGATCAAAGCCCATAAATAGGGAGAGTAAGTTCCCTGTACAGTTGATTAATTTATCCCTAAAAAGTCAAAGTTATTATTTTCCAACATTCCAGATTGGCTCCTGTTCATTGTAGGAAATGGAAGTAATCAACCAATGGATTAATTATTTATTTGTGTCCATCTGTGCAGTATAGCCCTCCAATTTCCCTATAGCAAATTCTGTCTCTCAAGCCGAGAATCTATAGCTCTGGATATAATGAACTGTTTGCGTCATGCAGGATACTATTTCTAATCCAGTGCATTCAGTATTTCATTTGGTTACATTCCCATCATGATAATTTGCCAGTATGATCCCAAGCCAAGGATTCTGTCTGACTTCCCCCAAATCTTAGGCAGCAGTTTTATTTGGAATAGATGACTGTCAGTTGGCTGATTCCCAGCATCCCTGTTCGTCTTGCTTGTTTTCCTCCCCAAAAAGAAGAAGAAAATGGGAAGAAAGGAGATCTGATCCAGGTGTTCTTCAGAGTTCCATTTGCTTGTGATTATTGGAGAGAGGAGAAGGCAGAGAGAGAGTTTCCCGTTCTGAAAGCAGAAGATTTACCTGAAGTAGCACCAATATCCTTCAGTGTCTCTTTACTTCCAAAGGCAAAACCATATACTAGCATTTAGTAAGGTAGCAATGAAGGCCTGGGAAAAATTATTCAGGTGCCATGACCTAACTATACCTACAAAGGCAAAAAATCATTCAGGCAATGGTTTTCTCTATGGCACTACATGAATATAAAAGCTGGACTTTGAAGAAGCAGGATAGAAAGAATATTGATGTTTTTGAATTTTGATATTGGAAAAACCCCATAAATAGCCCAAAAAAGTTAACAAATGCACATTTAAACAAATCAATCCAGAATTCTTACTGAAGCACAAATAACTAAGGTCAAATTATTATATTCTGGACATATTCTGTGAAGACCATCTCCCATGAGAAGTCCATAATGGTGGGAAATATGGAAGAAAAGGGGGGGAAAGACAATTAACAGCAAGGTAGATGGACTCCATTACTTTTTGTAATAGGTGCAAGTATCTAAAGGATAGTTCATTCTGGAGAAGGTCAACGTGCTCACAAAAAGTCAATACCAGCTTAATACTGTACAATCAATAAATCAGATCTCAAGCTTTCTTCAGACCAACCAATAAACTATTCTGACTAATCTGCTTTTTAAAATAGTATGATATTTTTACTTTAATGACATTGATATATAATATAAAATTTTAATCCAAGCTGAAATGTTATTCAAGAATGGTTGGGCCATATTGGGAAACCAGATCTTGTATCAGAATTGGAAGAAGAAATTGGATTTGGGTTAAATGTTCTTCCATCATTTTCAAAGATTTATCCAAAAATTCTAGTAGAAAGCGCCAATTCCACAAGGTTTTCAAGTTTTGTTTATAAGAATTAGTGAGGTCTGCATTCTCTTTAAATTATATCCATTTTCATTCCACTAATTCATGAAAACTAAACCACGTCTACAGTTCATAAAACTAAACCACGTCTACAGTTCATGAAATAACTCTACCATGCTTGACTGTCTTCATTTTTGTGGCAAATATTGTTCCATGGATATTTTTTAATTAAACTATGTCTTCATTTGGAAACCTTCCTGCAAATAAATTCTTTTAAAACAGCTTGCAGTATAGTCACATGCGATACCAATAAATTCAGAAAATAAAACAAATATTTATAAGCCTTTCACTTCAAATCAATTTAACAACTGAACTATACATTGAAGAAATGTTAATTAAGGTGACAGAGCATCTTCTTTTATAGATAACTGTTTTCTACTTGGCTGTTGAATGACATTCCTCAATTTAGAGTGCTCTCTACTGGAGGACTATGTAATAATTTCAGAACTCAAAAAAGAATAGGATTTTTGAAATTTTAAAATGAACAATAGCACACAAACTCCACTAATCACAATCTTTCTGACTGCAGAGAGATACAAATATTTATTTTAGTGATAATGTTTCTAAATTTGCTTTTTAAGGCATAAATTAGCTCATGAGTATTTTATCCAAATCCATGTCTTATTAAATGATGAAGAGAAATACCGCTAGAGTGGCTACTTATGACTTCCCAATCAAATGCATTATTTAATAAGACATGGATACATATATATATATATCCAAGAGCTCTTTTATATGAAGTATAAGTAAAAAGGGGCATGACCATTTCCCATACTTATGACTGTTGCAGCATTCTTGTGGTCGTGTTATTTACATTTGGATGCTTGCAATAACCTGTGGTCATTTGATCACCTTTTGTAACCTTCTGACAAAAATCAATGGGGAAGCCGGATTCGTTTAACAATTGTGTTACTAACTTAATAACTCCAATGACTCACTTAACAAATGTGGTAAGAAAAGTCATAAAATGGGGCAAACATCCCTTAACAAATTTCTCTTAGCAACATAAATTTTGGGCTCAATTGTGCTGGTACTACTGAGCAAACAAATATGCCAGTACTGTTGATAAAATTGGATCAAAATTTAATCAACCGTTCTTCAAGCCATTTAAATCACTGCACACAAAAAATCACATTCCCTAATCTGGTGCCCTCTTAGGTATATTTCTGCAACTACAGTTCCAGTCCCATTAACTTCAACAGAACAATACAACACTAATTTAATCTAAATTTACTCCAGAGAGTTAAATATATCTGCTGAAGTATAATTTAAATCTTATTTGTAAGCTGACCTCGAACTTGCCCGAGACATTTTGCTGTTCCAAGCAGCTGTTGTATGTTGGAAAGATGCACATCCGAATCCTTTGAAATTCTCATCAGACGTATGTGGCCTTGGCAACTGACATTGTTTGTTGCCTCTTCAGTCATTCTAACTCTGGGCTCACCTTTAAAAAGACAAATAAAAAGAGGCAATAAAGAAGGGGTCCTTTGTGCGGTTTTGGCTTCATTTCTGTTATTTTGGTAAAAGCACAGTTTTATTTAATGTTAGAAGGATCATTGTGCTGGAATTTTAACACAATGTAATGATCATTTAATAACTTCTCTAAAGAAAAAAATCAGCATCCTTTAAAACACCCTGATTATTTCACTCATATTTATAATCAATTGTTTTACCCTTCAAATGAAATGACAATAAATTTCCCAAGACTGAATTTAGGTTTACCCTTCTTTTTCTTCTGTTGTTTCCTAATATTTTTATACAGTACAACAAAATGAGACATTTTAATTAGTTTTTATGCTAACCACATTTGCCAATAAACAAATGTGACTATAATACCATGAAAATGGAAAATCTGCTTCCTATAAAGAATATAAACATATTCTTCCATCCCCCCAAAATCAGCCCACAATAACAATACTAGATAAAATCCAAACATCATTTTTACCAGGAATTTTTCAACCTTGTTATGCTAAAGAGAAGACTCTCAAGTTGATGAGAGGAATTTGGAGGTTTGAGTTTGCTTAATAATTGTATATCCTATAAAAGTGCAATTACTATTCTTTAACACCTGGAAATGAGCAGCAGAATTTCAATGCTTATTGATTTCTCCTGCTGGATCAAAGTGGAAAATCACTGATGAAAACTTTTCCTCCCACGTGGGTCAATTACAAATAGGAAATAGCTTTTTTAAAATTCTCATTACACTTTTATTTTCTTACTGATTTCACTGATCTCTCTCATCTGCCACTTGCAGCTGAGAGAACATAAAATCTTTACTTTTGATTCATATTTGTTAACTATTATTTAAATACAAAGATTTTTAATTTGGTGTCTTATTCCAATCATTCTTTTTTTTTTAAAAAAAAAAAGAATAGGAATATCTTTTCATGCTAGAAATATTTTCCCCACTTAATTAGCATTTTTTGTTGCTGAGTGGAATAGAACATTGGATCATAGGAAAGGAAGAGACATCGAGTGGGCTTCAAAAATTCTAGCAAAGGGTTCTCTGCCCGGTTGCTGGTTGGGTGTGGCCATGGTGGGCATGGCCTAGTCGGCCTCCTGCACCTTGATGGGGGGCATTTTCCCACTTTCCTGGCAGTGGTGGGATTCAAAAACTTTTACCACTCGTTTGGTGGGCATTGCTTGGTGGGCACACTTTGTCTGTATGCACATACTTTGCCTGCACATGCACACCAAACATGCACTTTGCACAGGCGCAAAGGTGTTCCAACTCACCTCCTGCAAGCCTGAACTCTCTTGGTCCCTTCACCAGCTGCCGTGTGGCACTCTTCTGTGCCATGCCAAGCAGATGCACTTCAAAAGTAGAAGATAAAAGTGAGTAGGTTTCCAGTTTCGCGTGGCTTAGGGGCAGCAGGAATTCGCGACAGCTCACGATTCCTGCTGTGCTAGCCACCGAGGTACCCCCAATCCAGATGGGTCAGGGGGATATGGCTGCCCTGTAGGGACAGCTGAAGAGAGAGGGGAGTCGGACAGGGGGTTGGGGGTGTCGCAGACCCCCTCCTCCTCCGGAAAAACCCCTTTTTCCCAAGGCGGTGGAGCGGCGGTCAGCAATGGCCGCCACGAAGAAGCCAGCAACCGGGTAAGATTGTGCTGGAGGAAGTAAGAAGAGTGAAAGTGCTGTCTGAGCCGGGTCAAGTAACATCTTTCAAATTGGTTGGAACTGAGCTGTTTGAATTGCTGGAGGATACATTGTATCCCTAAGAAGATCGAAAGCGGCGGAGAAGCTGTTAAAAGGAACTTTTTTTTTTTTCTTCACTCCCCCACCCCATGGAAATAGCAGATATGTTTGGACATATTGGACATTGAAAGTGAATTGTTTTGAGAGTTGAAGCTAAGGGACAAAAGGGTTTTTGGACATTGAAAAACTTAAGAAATTGGAAAACCCTTGTTGGAGGTATGGATTTCTGATTATTTAAAATTGATATTGCAAGTGGGAAGGGAGAGGAAAAAAAATTGGAGCAGAAGCTGAAAAAGGAGGAGATTGCCTAGAATCCCAAAGAAAGGTATATGGTAATTGGACCTCTTTGATTAAACATTAACCCCAGAAAGAGAAAGAGAAGAAGGAAGAAAAGCATTAATTTTTGGAATTTTTTTTTGAATTATTCTTGATTAAAAATATTTGTGGTTGTTTTGGGAAAAGTTTCTTTTTTCATAATGGCATCGCTTGTGGATGAACTAAAGACTGAATATCAAAAATATAAAAAAGAAGATACTTTGGGCACTTTGTGTCAATTCTTAGAAATGGCGTTATGTACTTATGAAAAGTTGACTATGCAGCAGAAGGACTGGGACAAAGAAGAAAAGGAAGAAGAAGCCATCTTTGATGAACAATGGGTTCTTTCTGGGGAGGAGGAGAAAAAGGATAAGAAAAAGGGGATTTTAAGAATTATAAAAACAACCAAAGAAGAGAAAAATGAGCGGAAAGGTGGAGGGAAGGTTAGAAAGCAAAGGAAAGGGAGTAAGAAAAGGGAGGAGGAAAGACAAAGGGGTAAAAAGGGCAAGGAGAAGAATAAGCAAGAGAGAAAGGGGGGGAGGAGAAGCCTCAATGGGGGGAAGCAAGATCTAAAGAAAAAAAGTTTATTCAGAGACAATGGGTGAATTTAATTTAGGATAAAAGAGGGATTCTGGAGGGTACATAAGATTGTGTTTTTTATATGTGTATTTAGAGTATAAAATTCATTGTGTAATTTTAGAATCTTTTAAACAGAATCCCAAGAAAAATTGTTATATGAAGTACTTTTAAGTTAGGGTAATGAGTTATCGACGTTACTCCAATTGGTGTATAGAAGTATAATAAAAGAAAAAAGATGAATGGATAGTTGGAAATAGAACAGACAAAGAATATTATTGAAAATGGTAATAAGATATGAAAGGATATATAAAGGTTTTGTTATGTTTTTTTTTTTTTTTGGATGTTGTATATTGAAAAAAGGCAAAAAAAAATTTTAATTAATAAGAAATAATTTGGATGAAAAGGAGAAGTTGGGATAAGATATGAAGTTAAATAGACAAAGTATTGATACTATAATTTGGGATTGTTATGTTCTATTGGTTTCCTTCTTTTATTATTTTTTCTTAGAAAAGAACTTATAAGCTGTTATGCCTTGTGCATTGTTTATATAAAATTGATAAAAATGGTTTATATATATATATAAAAAAGAAAATGATAATAAGATATGGAAGGATATATAAAGTGAATATGATGTTTGAATTTGTGTCTGTGTGAAGAGTTTCAACCCGGGATCAGACAACCTTCAGAAAAGATCTTTTAGTTTTGTTTATGTTTTATTGTGTTCTCTGTAAAATTAATAAAATTTGTTTTTTTTTTAAAAAAAGTAGAAGATAAAAATGAGTATGGGAGCCCAGGTGGGCGGGCCCAACAGCAGAGCAGCGGAGAGAACGAGTTTGGTCTTGCTGCTCATCGCTGCTACCGGCTTGGCAGAACAGAGCCAAACTGGTAGCATACCACCACTGTTCACCAGGCTCCAGAGGTTTTCCTTGAGCCTCCAGGAGGCTGAAAATGGGCTCCCTAGGCTCTGGAGGCCCTTTGGAAGCTGGAAACAGGCCCATTTCCAGCCTTCCTGAACTTCCAGGAGACCTGTTTTTCATCCTCCCCAAGCCTCCGCCCCAAGCCTCTGCATCCAAAACAGGCTGCATAGGGATTCCTGGGAGGGGAGGGATGGGGTGAGCAGGGCCAGCCAGGAGTGGGATTTGGGGATTCTCTGAACTGCACAGAATCTTAGCTAGGGGCTCTCCCGAACCCCTGTAAACCCCCAGCAGCCCACCCCTGGAAGAGACCTTGGAGGTATTCTAATCCAACCTCTGTTTAAGGCAGGAGACCTTATATCGGTTGTTCTGCCTAGGTTGTTCTGCCTAGGCTGTTCTTTTTTTTAAAAAAAAAAATCTCCCATGATGGAGGACCCACAACTTCAGGAAACAAGCTATTTCATTGATTAATTGTTCTCATTGTTTGAAGAGTTCTCCTTACTTCTAGGTTGGATTGAGAAGCTTCCAGCTGTGGGTGTGTATGTGGGGCACGGTTTTGTATTCGCAGAAATCTCTATTTGTAAGCTGTATTTGACTTCCAGATTCTATAGGACTTGATCTTCATTGCAACATGTTCATTCACTACTGAATGTTTGAAGTAGCATTTAATTTTTGCTTCATACACCCATAATAAGATATCTAGCCTATTTTATAAAGTCTGCTGTTACATGAAAACATATAAACCGTGTAACTGTTACACTCATATTTTGTCCCTTTAAAAAAAGCCGTACTTCTTATAAACCTATCTGTTGGCAGGTGATGAAATATCAAGGTGATCTATTTGGGACTACCCTTGAAAACCACTCAAAAGCTGGAGTTAGTCTAAAATGCAATTTATTTGCATTCCAAACTTGTGTTGTTTTTCAGCTGTTGAGTGAGATGTTTAGCGACAGCAGTGAAACTGTTACTCATATGATAAATATATCTGCTTTGGATACCCAAAGAATGCAGTGGCACCTGTAGTTGTGGGGGGACCTTGTTACATCCATGCAACACCACTACTTCTTGAGCTGTACGACTCCTATTAGGAGTAATGTTCAAAATGCTAGTTGTTACTTACACCACCCTTCCTGGTACAGGCCAGATTATCTGCCTTTCTCCAATTATTTGTATTTGTTCCTGAAACCCAACATCCATCTTTTATAGTTCATCTTTTTCCATCTTTTTCCATTATATTTAGCTCCTGTACAATAAAGAAAAGATTGGGGGAAGCTAGTGAAAACCATGTATATTTTTAAAATTTTAAACAAGTTCTAAATGTATGTTTCTGTATTTGGATAAAAGTTTCCCTCTCTGTACAGCATGTTTATTTAGCACAAGTCCATAATAATGTACCATTTTAAAAAGTGAACTGAAAAGAATTAGCAAAATAGCTCTGGATTCTCTCCACACTCACTTCTTTCCTCAAACAATGCTAACTCAACTTTTTAACAGTATTATCTATTTTAAACTCCATTTATTTTTCTAAATAGGAACGAGCTCGGATTTGTCTGATCTATTTGGTTAATCAGCTGGCCAACATGGAACATTCTTTCCATCATATCATTTTGTTGGAGATCAAATACATCACTGATATCTTCTCCAACATCCTGGGTATCCAAAGCAGAGATATTTATCGTATGAGTAACAGTTTCACTGCTGTAGCTAAACATCTCATCCAACAGCTGAAAAACAACACAAGTTTGGAATGCAGGTAAATTCAAACCTCTCAACTTTTTATTCTAAGATCCTATGATGTAGCATTTTAATATTTGTGATAAGCTAAAAGACACCATGTTTATATTTAATATATTGGTCCAACTATTAGAGAAACTAGCCCAAAATATTTGGTTGCCAACCATAGGCTGGTGAGAATTTGTGTTCGTGGTATAAATGTGAGAATGATCCAGTTGGCACATCTGTCATCACTTTGCTTGCCAGAGTTAATTCAGCTGATTTGACTGGGTAAGCAGGTGTCCCCTTCCTCTTTTATGGCTTCATGTGCTTCAGTCTCAAAGGTTGGTACAACACAGGCATTCTAGGTTGATGACAATGCCATTCTTCAGTGAAAGATAACTGTGAATGATAGCTGAACAATCCTGCAAGAACCTTTCTACAAACTCCCCCAAATAGCCAATTGCAAGAAAGAGACAGCTATCTCATGGCAGAGACCTAAAGTTATTTTATTTTATTTTTTTTATTTTGTCAAGCAATTATAAGATAACAGGTATAAGTATAAACATAGTTATGAATACATGAAATGGATACATATAAGAAAAATAAAAAGAATCAATTTCTTACAGAGAGTTTTGAAAATTAAACTAATGTATGTCTGAATTTGTGTTCATCATTATAGCCATATATGCTACTGTATATATTGTATATGCATATGCATTATTAAGTGGACATTCACTCACTTCCGTTTGTATATGAAAATACAGTTGTTTATCCACAATATTTTGTGCTGGAGAGTTAAGAATTGCATTAGGACTATGCAAAGCATTTGAAAGGGTGCTTTGTTCTCTTTGAAGTGATCTGCAGCTGCATTTGTTTTCTTCAGAAACGGCATGTGATTGCCTCTGCATGTGTGTTTGCCCTCAACCACTTTTTCTGGCGGTAACAATAGAATTTTTGTTTATGCATGACTATGCAGCAAACAGGAATGGCTTTTCAAGCAGTTCCATGAACCTAAAAAGGTCCCTTAATGGTTCCCAAAGAGGTGCTTGGATCATACTTCTGTGCATTATTGAACAGTCAGAGTTGAAACACCATTTGTCTAACTACTACATTTTTCCATATCAGACAATATTTACTCATGTTTGAGCATATATAGATTTCAAGTTCCAGAGACTAAATTTTAAAATAGTTTTTCCCAGATTTTTTAATGTAGGTGAAAATTCTGTAATGCAAGTAGTTTTCATTTGGAATCTTGAAAGTAAATCTTTAACAGAACAAGTGCATAATTTGATGCAGAATTTAATAGCTACATCTTCATTAACAATCAAAATAGAAGTTCTGTTTTGATCATGTTATATTGACTGGCTTTAATTGTGAAATATAGAGAAATTACCCCATATATGAATTTGCCCACATTAAGAATAAAACAGAAGCGGGCATAAACTTGCAAAAATAAGGATTATATATGTATATATATACCTAATATAATACAAGTCATTTAAATTAAAAGTGGTGCTTATTTCTAAAATTTACTTCATAGCAAATTTCAGTAGTTTTTTATGCTAATATAGCAAATAATGAAATCTCTTGAGATCAAAACTTCAATAGCGGTGATTTTGAAATTAGTTGGAAGGGCAGTTTTTATCTTCCCAGCTTATCTAAATATTTTCTAGTCTAATATTAGAGTGGTACTTTGGTACTCATAATTAATTGGTTCCAGGATGCACAATGAGTATACAACTAAATTTTCTCATAAGGAATAATGTAATGAGTCATAATGCAGCCAACGCTAACAAGTTTTAGATTGTGTGTTGGGTACTAAACCAATGATGAGTGAGGTACAAAATTTTCATATCAAAATGCGTTGTGTATCAAATTGGATGAGTTTCAAAGCAGTTGAGTACCAAGGTATTGCTGTATGAATGAATGACCAAAAGCAAGGTTTCACCCATAAATATACTTCACCATCAATAATTTTTTATCTTGACATAAACATTCAATGTCCCTGATATGAATCATTGCTACTAAAAGGAAGCAAGATAAGGAAAGAAAGCCATGTGATGCTACAGCATAAGGAAATCAATTTTATTATCATACTTAAAAATAAGTTTTAAAATTAAATTAAGGACCTGTTTACATAATAGGAATTCTCTTTTCAATCACGATATGTAGAAAAACAATGTTTTTCGTGTTATGTAGACTTGTTTAATAATTATTGATTCATTGGAATGAACTATTAGCAATAGTTGGCCATGTATATGATCAAAACATATTGAAATCATTTACCATTATATTTACAGTATTTCAGTTTTTAAGCATTGTTTGAAGATGCATGATGTGTTTAACAGTATCAATGGAACAGCACTGGCTTATTATTAATACTATTAATATCATTATCTATCAGAAAAGCAGATATTTTTCAGATTTATTTTACTAAATCCATCAGACTTTAGCTAAGTGAGAATATTTGGGTTGTAAGTCTCAGAAGAAAACTATTCAAATTGATATGAGTATAGCAACAAGCCCTAGGCTCCCTGTTTAATATTTAATACCTTAAAATCCCAGAAAATATCTTATTTTACTTATTTACTTATTTTACTGAGGTATATTATCATTACTGCAGGATACTAAGCTGTTACTAAGCATAGAGCTGTTCTGTTAGCTCTATGCAGCTTAGCCTGATAAATACTTCGGTGAACTTACTCCCCAAAGCAACTTAAATCATATTTAGAAATTCAACCTTTTAAATTATTACAGCTTATTGAACTTTTAAAAATGTATTGTATATTTCAAACTCATGCATATGATTTCAAGAGCACTTCTAATACCTATTTAACCACTTTCCTTACATCTGGTGGGGTGTTCATACAAGAAGATAATAGTATAAAGTGATCCTGTCAAAATTAGAATTTTGATTACCTTGAATTTATTAGGACTTGAACTCTGGGCAACATTAAAAAAAATAATAATATAGGTAAGACATATACCAGTGCTTTTCAAGCTTGGCAACTTTAAGATGTGTAAATGTCAACATCCATAATTTCTCAGTTGAAATCCATACATCTTAATGTTGCCACATTTGATATAGACTTTGTGTCCAGCCTTAGTCATATATGCTCAACATACAACACTTTCTACTAATGATAAGGATAGCATTTAACAGATTTTAGTCTGCAGTCCACAACTTGCAAACAAAGTCACTAAAGCCATGCATTAATCCATGCAAAATAGGGTGTACAATCTACAAAAGCGTGTCTTGTAAATCATCATTCACCAACTTGGAGGTATGTGTAGAGTGCTAATAATCAATCAGGATGTCAAGAATGGATCTTGGGGTTGAATGGATTTGGAAGAAGAGAAAATAATTGAAAACAGAAAAATAAAGGTATAACAACTGCAGGAATAGAAAATGCAACTATGAGAAATATTAGAAAGTAGATTAATCACCAAATAAATTAGATGAAAAATGAATGTGGAGAAAGAGGAGAGAAAAGCTGCTTGAAACAGAATGAAAAGAATTATGTTGCAGAGTGCTACAGAAATGTGAGAAGCTGTCTTAATGTAAGTTTGAGAAAATGATATTTGTGGTACAGTGAAGTGAAAGAGGCTACATATGAGGAAAACATGCATATAACTGTTGTTGAAAAGATGAAATTGAAAGATTTTGTATGGAATATAAAGACAGAACACAACCGTTTGAAAAAAAAAGTAAAAAAGAGAACAGTTCAAATTAAAACAGACTGAAAAAATGCCCACTTTTAATAGAAATAAGTAGTTTAGGAAGTGGGTGAAGAGGGCTGAATAAGGATCCTTCAACAGAATAGTTTTTCAGATGTTGATGAACTTTGAATCCCAGAAGCCCAACTAAACTGATCAATGGAGAGGAATTGTAGAACAATAATTTCTGGCAGGGCATGTGGTTCAGGATTTCTCGGACAAATTTAGCTTCATGGAAACGAGCCCCCTTACCACAGGATCTCCTCCAGCTATAGCAATGAGGTTTCTGAAGAAATGGAAAATGGAAACTACCATCTGGCTGCATTGGTATTGCACCATTTGGTGTAGAAACTGGTGTCATATTATTGCAGTACCTATTATGAATCAGAATTAATCCACAACTTCTCAACCATCCTCCGTGACAATTATTCTAAGTTTGGAAATGACAGAGTTCACCATACTAGACGTAGACATGGAGAGCTTCTTAGCCCCAAAGAAGTATCTTCCAGGCGGGTTTCCTGTTACACTTGAAGTAGACTGATTTTGATCAGATTCAGAATTTTGAGTTAAGAAATATGCTTTGAATATATGCATTTCAGGAATAATTTTATTCCTTTAGGAATATTTTTGTACCACAGGAAGTGAAGTTTTGCACAGTAATGTAGATCCGAATTCTTTGACATTAGGAATTTTATATATCTGATGTAATTAAAACCATGTTATAATTAAAACCATTCAGCACTAAAACACCCTGTCCTCTATTTCAATGAGGCAGGTTATTCAGCTTGCAGAGCTTCAGGAAAATGAACATGGATATATAATGATTTCATCTTAGAAATTAAGCATGGTCAATTGAACAACAAACAGAAAATGCCAATCTATTGAAACGTCCATATCTTGATGCTTGAGAATAACAAGGCATGCAGTGTTGATTGCTATCATTCCATGTTTGCGTTACTTAATAGTTAAATGATTTTTTTTAAAGGAGAAGCTTGATCTGATGTATCTAATTTGGCACTTACAGTCCTTAAACCTTTTATTTTTACTTCCTTTGTTCTTTGTATGCTAATTAGCATAGAAATTAAGAAATATTTGAACTGTTGGAAATGCACAATGATGAAATAATCCCATGCAAAATATTTCGCAGGACTAGAGCATTGTGCCTCTACCTTCTTAGCAAGATTCCTATTTGAATTCACTATGCATGTTGGCTCAATAGTCATATCTTGTCCAGAAGTATTAAAATCACTGCACATGGATTTTTTTTTTAGAAAACCATGTTTTGCTTTAAAGTAAATGGCTAGGGAGATAGAACATTAAAGAACAAATACCCCAAAAAAATACAATATAATAAACCCCAATTATATTAAGCCTTGGAGTAAGTGAATTTATGTAAATCCTGTGTGAATGTCCCTCCTGTATATGCAGAATGGAAGTATTAAATGCAGGCTCACCTTTCCGAATTTATGTTTGTGAAGTCCTCTGAGCATACCCAGAGATGATTATGAAATCTATTCCAGATTCCACAATGCCCCAGTTTTAGCAGAGCAGACTGTATTCATTATACTCTTTGCCAAAAATCCTTGGAAAAGAGTCTATTCAGTCTTAATTTTTACCAGTAATTAATTTAATAGTTTTTCATTTATGAGAGCAGTCAGTACATCTCCCAGCTGTGCAAGTATGAAAAGTTAAGTAAAGCATTTCAGACTTGATGAAGCAGTCATGCTTTCAGGAAACAGCTTGCCAAGAAAACCATGTTGCTGAGAAGATCACCATGGATATAGACCAGTCATAGATATTATTATACCCCCTGAAGAATATCTCCAGGGATGAGGTTTTTTTGGCAAGAAAATAAAGAATCATATATGCTGTGAATCCCATGCGTATAACGTTAGCCAAATAGCAGAGTGCAAGCCAAGTCCATATTTTATTGATTGTTAAGCCATAGAGAACAGTGTAATATATAGTCAAATGTAAAACAAAATGTTCTCTTTAAACCAGCCAGTTGTGACAAACATTTCCTTCTCTGATCTAAGGTGATTTAGGAACTTTATTCAGCACACTTGTATTTGATTTCATTCAGGCTTTTGTTTATTACAATAGCTACATCTAGAACTAAGATCTGGTAATGGACAACATTTGTGCCAAGGTTTCTTTTAAAGAGATTTTAAAGGCAGAAATGCAAATTAAGTAAAAACAAATGCATATCAGTGGACACAAAGTGTGAGATGTTTGTTCAGTCTATGTACAGATAATTTCAACCCAACCATCTGCTGGTTTTCTCTTCAGGATCTCACTCCTTTATATTTCTTTTTTTAAAAATGTATAAAAATTATATGGCTGTTCAACCCTTAAAAAGACAAAGATAAAAGCCCAATATAAAATATAAAACAAAATATAAAAACAATTTTAAAAACCCATCTCCTAGTGACAACAATCAAATAAGCCTCCTGATGGGCTCCATTCCATTCTGGGGTTCCCAGACCCACTGGCAAAACTTCAAAACCCCATTAAATAGTTTGAAGGGGGGAATCTTATCTATATGGGGATGATATTCTGCAGGGAGGGAGTTACCATGGAGTAGGTTCTTCTTCTTGATCCAGTTAAATGGAACTCCTTAGGAAAGAGGACCCACCCTGCCTCCCCACTCTAGTAGGTCAAGAAGATGTGACTGGGAAACGAAAGTCCTTCAAATAACCTGGTTCCAAGCCATGTTAGATCTTTGAAGATGACAACCCCCATCTTGAATTGGATCCAGAAGCAAATGAGCAGCCAGTGCAGTTCCCATAGGAAACATGAGACATGTGCACATCTAGGCCTACACAAAACCATGTGGACCACTGTATTTTGAACCAATTGAAGTTTCTGGATATGTTTCAAGGGCAGCCAGTAGCCACATGTAGAACATATTGCAGTAGTCAAGACAGGAGAAGACTAGGATTTGAGTGAACACCACATGTAACCCACACAAGGGGTTGCACAAAGGTTTTCCTGGCTATAACTGCCATCATAAATCTATATATTTCCATGCATATCTCCATACATCCACTCATTTGTGTGTCTGTTTTCAAACACACCTACCAAGGTTCAAAAGCATTTCTGTCAGTCAGCCATTTAGTTTTGTTTTTCTATATATGACAAATGGGATGATTTAATGCCTATATCTCAACTTCCTTTCCTTTCTAGTGAGCTGAGTTGAGGAATGCTGGGCTTTTCAAAACAGGTTGACACTGAAGAGTTTTGATATTTCAAACAAGGTGCACAATTAATTTGTGGAATTTGCTGCAACAGGATGGAGTATTAACAGAAGCTATTTGCAGAGATTGCAGGCACATTTTAGACATTCCAGAGGCTGGAACAAATTAATATTTATGGAGAGTGTAGAAGCCACAGCCTATTGGAACCATTGCACTCATAATGTTATTTAGTATTAACTGTTCAGAGTGCCATTTCTGATTGTTTTAAACGAAAGAGATGCAGCCATGAAATACCTAGATAAGATTTGGAGCTAAACAAGCTGTTGTTTCAAGCTACTATTACATTATATTATTTATTTTTAAAATATTAATTAATGTGTACTCCTTTTGCTGAAAATGATAGTATGCAAAAGATAGCCACTTGCAAAGTAAATAATAAAGTTTAGGAAATAACTTGGACATTATTATAGTCAACAATTGCAGAATGCAAAAAATATCTTTTTTTTTTCACTTTTCTAATAATTAATCATTCTTTGAAAGAACTTGACCAAAGATGTACTTGGAATGAAGTGCATGTCTGTGAGATTTAGACATGCTGATATGTCTGTAAGGTTTAGAGATTTTTATTTTTAAAAAATTCTATTTCCTACAAAAAAATAACTCTTAATCCCCCAGATTTCCTCCAATCTTTAATAGTAGAAGATATTGCTTGAAACAGAATCTCCTTCACAGTGGAACTCTATTAAAATCTATTATGATTGGGGATAAAAAGGATAAAATACTTCAAGTTAAAATTATAACTTTGGAGAGAAAATAAACATTGCCAAGTATGTAGGTATAATTGCTTGGTTTCTAAAGAAGACGAGGTTTAATAGATATAATAAATTCCTGGTTTAATAATAACTATTCGCACTTTTGCATGCAGATCGGGTTTTGTATGTTTGTGTGTCTATTTGTGTGTGTATAAAGTAACATTTCAATGAACAGCTAAATTGCATAGTACCAGTGGGCATCAGGCATTTAATTGTATCCAGACTTCTTGTCAGTAACTCAGATCTGGATAAGATCGCTTTGAGTTATTTGTTTAACCTATTTTACGTTCCAAAGTATTGAGAGTGAGAGAGAGTGGGAGAGAGAGAGAGAAATAGAGAAATAGAGAGGAAACAAAACCCTATGTGGATTTGAAGAAACAAAAAAAATCAGAAAAAGTTGATTTGAGAATGTTCAGAAAAAAAAATACTTCTTTTAAATATCATAACAAGAATTATTTTTCCAATGTGGATGTGTTCAAACTGAGGTTTTAAAGGAACAAGAACCCCAGGAGAAAATATTTCCTTCTCCTTTTCTTAAAAAAAAAAAAAAGCACATGTATATTGATAAAGTCTAAAAATTGGGTATGTAATCACACATGTCAAAGAAAATCCAATAAGTGCAAACTTATAGCATGACTGTATCCAGTGATTATAAGAACTGACCAGCCACAATACTGTCTTTATGAGTCCAGGAAATTTTATTAAGATAAATGCATAACATAAAAAAACAGAAAGAAAGGAAGAAAAATATTATTGATTAAGAATCAGCTAATTGTAAGGCTCTTCTCCTGGAGCCTATCAGACAACTGTCCTTTTGGCACTTTCAGCACACCCCTCCTGCTGGACAGATAAAAACAATTGGACAGAAACAGTCCCATAAATAAATCGGTCCCAAGCCATGAAGGATTTTAAAAATAGTTCTTGGCTTTGAATTTGCCTTGAATTGTGCCTTGAATTGCACCTGGAAGCACACCAGAAGACAATGCAGCTCATGGTTCAATGATGTCACAGAAGCAGAATAACCAGTGCAATTAACTGCCCATGCCACCTCATTCTGCACCAGCTGAAGTTTCCAAGTGATCTTCAAGGGGTGATCCCTAAGTGGAATGCAGTGTAGTAGTCTAATCTGAAAGTCACAAGGACATGAATGATCATAATAGGAGCCCCTGATCCTAGAATGGTCTAGATTATAAATCAATATATAAAGAATATCCATGGTGTGTTTTCTGGGACATGAATGTTTATATATTTTGGTATGCAGATAATACTGTATTATGATCTGAGAACATGAATGATTTGATGCAAATGTCATATAGATTGTATAATGTAACAGCAGCATGAAACTGAAAATTAATGTATCAAAGACCAGGTACCATAAGCCCTCAACATATGACTACAAGCAGGACTGGAATTTTGGTCATATGTGACTACATTTCTAAGTTGAGGCCCCATGTGAGCAGACCCAATTTTCCCCACCCTTTTTTATTGCAGTTGTTAAGCAAATGACACAATTGTAAGTCCAAACCATGTGGTTGTTAAGTTAATCACATGGTCATTAAGCAAATTCATTCTCCCAAGTGTAAAAGGCAAAAACCCTCGCAAATCACAATTATGTGAACATGCAACACTGCAATCAAACATAAAATATGTGTTGGTTGCCAAACACCTGAAATCTGGTCATGTAACCATTGAAGGGCATGCACAATATTTTATGGTGTCCAAAAGTGCTTTACAGATTGTAAAGCGCCATTTCTGACACTGTTGTAATTTTGAAAGGTTGTTAAATGACCGATTCTAAATTGAGGACTACTGCAGCTACTGTATACTTGATAGTGAGAATGGAGCGAATAATTGCAATTCCCACTTGGCTGTTTACTATGTGTAGGAAATTTATGTGTAGGAAATTCGTGTAGTAACAGTAGAGATGCAGTATATTGGTTGGAAACATAAATATATGTGTACTTGGCGATCATATTAAGTATTTAGCTGAGAAATAGAATGAGGGCAAATGTTATATTGCTGTGATAGCGAATCTATGGCATGCATGCCAGAAGCCTTCACTTGGAACAGATCCACTGTGCATGCATGCGCGCCTCCCTCCAGCCAGCTGATTGTCGGATATCTGCCACGCATGCACAGGGGGCAGGATGCACGTGGGAGATACATGCACATGCACAAGGGGTGGGTTGTGGCGGGTCACGCACGCATGTGCACAGTCACACGGGGCACAGCGGGAGTATAAAACTCAAACAAATGAATGGATTCATGTACTTTGGATAGACGATTACTTAAGATGGAAAAACTGAATCATTTTAGGATGTGTTAATTCTGATAGTGGGTAGTATGCAATGGTTTGACAGGAATGAATATTTGATAAAAGAATTTAAAGTTATTGTATATAAGAACATGTTCTGCCTACTTTGTTATACATTTGGAGAAACAAAATAAGTGAAGCACATCCCAGCTCAGTTCCCATGTAATCTGTAGTTTGAACTAAACTACCACTGATTACTCTGACATCTCTAGCTTTTACAGGAGATCGCTCCCTCCTCTTTTTCATATCCCTCCAGCTGTTTTCACCTCTGTTTCCCTTTTTCTGTTATATTGCAAAGCCCCTGGCAGGTTAAAAGAAAGGGGTCCTTTCTTTGTATAAAAAGCAGAGCAGCTTCACCAATGCAATGGAAATAACATCATCAACAGGGCAACTGCAGACATGTAAAATATGCCTTTGCCCCTTATGCATATAAAGCATGTGGAAATATAATTCTTTATATATCAAGTACAATATGCACTTAAGCTGTAGAGAGAGGGCAAAGTGGGGTCCAATCTTCATTGGTCTACTTTGTATTAAAAAATACAACCCCATATCTGGGCATAGGACAAGTAAGTCTTTAGAGTAATTGGCTGCTCTTTCCCCTGAAATAACCATTTTGGCCACAGACCTGAACTGAATCCCTAGGCTATTTTGCCTCCATTCCCAAATCTTTAGTCCATTCCTTTGTTTATGCTACAGGTCCCAAAGTTTAGTAGTGCCTGCTGGTCATATGAAGGACATCCATGCAGACAGCAAAGAAGAAGGGGAGAATGGAGATGTTACAGCCAGCATCTCTTTCACTGATCTGTATTTAAGCCAAGAAACTGACAAATTGCCTTCCAGTACAATCTCCGAAGAGTCCCAGCTGGAACAAACCTCACTTTCACACCCAGGTATCAAATGTTCAGAACCAGAGAATCTGCCAGAACCTGTTAAAGAAAACTGCCACGAAGAGAGCCCAAAGATCATAAAGAATCCCATGGAACATCAAGATAAGCTTTACTTTTACTTAAAAGAAAATCTCTCTAAAGTGAAAGCATATGTCATGGAGATGGGGAAGAAAATTCCATTCCCAGACGAATGTCTTATAGAAGGTAAGCGATCTCAAATTTTGAAAAAGAAAAGAAAAACAAACCTGGTGCATTTTTTATAAAAGTATCTTAAGAGTTTCATCCAAGCTACTAACCAGCCCCCTTTAAGCATCAACATTTCAAACTTGTTGAAACATGTTTTTACATGTTGATCCCAGGATAATAAGTAATTTCCACACTTCAGTGTCCTTAGCCTTATGAGCCAATCGACATGTTACATTTGCCTAATTTCTGAGGTCTCCCATCAGTTTCTTAGAATGGTCCAAATGGAATATTCTGAATATTTTGGGGACATCTGTGCATTAAACTAGGGCTTGGCAATTTTTTTAAAAAATGCATCATCCCACTTTTGCCTCTGTTCAGCAAAGCTCTGTGCCAGCTTTCTACTTTATTCAAAAATGTGCAAGATTGGTTTGATGAGACTCCATATGAAACACAAAAGAAACATGAGTGGTCTTTAGATTAAACTTCTAAGATTGGTGCTCCCCAAGTGAACTGATCTACAACTTTCATGGTCTCTAGCATTGTGGTATACCAACTGGAGTATACCAACTGGAGATTATTTTACTTATTTACTTTTGTTCTGTCCTGAATTTGAATACTCGAAATCCCCGCGCCTTGATTGGCTAAGGCGCGGGGATTTCTGATTGGCCAGGCGAGCCGCGCCGATTGGCCCGATTGAAGTCTCCCGCGATTGGCTCGCTCCAAGAGCGGGAGACTTGAATCGCTGCCATTGGCCGCGGCCGCCGCAGCGAAAAGGATAAAAGCCGCGGGCTTTTTCCTTTTCGCCGGTTCGGTTCACAACAGTTTAATAAAGAGCTTGAATGATAGTCACGGACTCTGAGCTTTCTTTTGCGGACACGACACTGGCGACGAGGGTGGGATCCCGACCCTGAACCGAACCCCGTGTCCAACAAGAGCCAGTTCCAGTGAAAGAGATGGCGAAGATCGCACCGCCCGCCCCCTTCAACCCCGCCAACGAAGACTGGGAATCGTACTCAGACCGGTTCCGAATGTACTTGGAATGCGCCGGAATGAAGGACGCCCCGGGCCCGCTAAAACGCGCCGTCTTCCTTACTCACTGCGGACCAGAGGTCTTCCAGATGGCCAAAGCATTGGCCAAGCCGGCAGACGCAACCGCCATGGACTGGGACGTCCTCGAGCCCATACTGCGGCGCCATTACGCCCCCGAGGTCCCCATCCTGATACGGCGCAACGAGTTTTACCGCCAAAATCAGAAACCAGACGAGAAATTGAGCGACTTCGTCGCCGAGCTGCGGCGCCTAGGAGGACTCTGCGAGTTTGAAGGTCTAAACAGCCTCATAAGAGACCGATTCGTGCTCGGCCTATGGGACCCTACACTCCAGAGCCGGCTTATGGCCAAGGGCGACATCAGCCTAGCAGACGCCCTCACTGCAGCCGCAGCCGCAGAGGCAACCCGCTCATCTGCTGACAGTATGCGAAGATCCGACGCAAAGGGCGGAAACAACAACCTGGCAAGGTCGGCCGACCCTAGAAATGAATCAACCGCACACTATGGAGAATTCCAGTCAGCCTCCAGCACGTCGGAAGACGAGGAGGACATACATCGCGTGCAGACGGGACGCGGCGACCAGCGGAATCGAAGAGGTCGTAGGTCGAGGACCAACTGTGCCGGGTGCGGCGGCGACCACCCCAGGTCAGAATGCCGATTTTTTGACTCTATTTGTAGGCATTGTGAACGACGGGGTCACATCGCTCGAGTTTGCCGCCAAAAGAAGACCCGCAGCCCGCCCAGATGGGAACAACACGACCGGAAGAAGGAAAGCCCCCCGCCCAAGACCAGAGAGCGCCAACCGGACGGTCGGTGGGACCGTACCCAGCGATCTTCAAGAGGCGGCGACGGTCGGCGAAAAGAAGAAACACACCAGACGGTGACCATCGGCCATGCCATCTCCGACGGCGCCAGAAAGGTACACGTTGAAGTCCATATTGAGGGCCAGCCATGCAAGATGGAAGTGGACTCCGGGTCCTACCTCTCCATGATTGCATGGCGCGAGATTAAGCGGCTCGTACCCACACTCCATAAGAGGAACATTCATACCCAGAAAATCATCATAAAAGACTACCAAGGGAACCGCGTCCCGGTAGTGGGCACCAAGAGCTTCAATGTAACCTACAAGGGCCGCACCGAACAACTGCCACTCACCATCGTCGATCGCGACCGCCCAAGCCTACTGGGCTTACAATGGTTCGCCCCGCTTGACATCGCGCTGACAGGAGTCAACCACGTCGCCGACGACGGTTGGGAACAGCGGCTAGCCCAGGAGTTCCAGGAAGTTTTTGATGGAAGCTTGGGCAAGTACCAGGGGCCCCTTATTTCATTTGACCTAGACCCGAAGGTTCCCCCCAAGCGGCTTAAACCTAGGAGGGTACCATTCGCCCTGAAGCCTAAAATTGATGAGCAGATCAACAAGCTCGTCGAACAGGGGGTGTTGCAGCCGATAGACCATGCCCGATGGGAAACCCCTATAGTGACCCCAGTAAAACCAGACGGGTCCGTGAGAATTTGCTGGGAACTATAAGGCCACCCTAAATGGCGCATTACAACAAAGCGCCTACCCAGTCCCAATCGTGCAACATCTGCTGCACTCACTGGGAGGGGGCAAGGTCTTTGCCAAGCTCGATCTCGCCCAGGCATATCAGCAGCTACCAGTAGATGAGAAAACGGCGGAAGCCCAGACCATCGTGACCCATCGGGGGGCCTTCAAGTGTAACCGACTCCAATTCGGAGTCAGCGTGGCACCAGGCATCTTTCAAAGCCTGATGGAACGTTTGCTACAGGGCATCGAGGGGGTGGTGCCCTATTTTGATGACGTATTAATAGCGGCGCCAAACGAAGCCGAATTAGAAAACCGACTCAGACAGGTCTTAACAAAATTTAAAGTGACAGGACTTAAAGTCAAACGAGAAAAATGCCAACTATGCACAAAGCGAGTGGAATTCTTGGGCTACCTTCTAGACCGGCATGGCATTCACCCTACAATTAAAAAAGTGAAAGCCATCAAAGAAGCCCCTACCCCAAAGTCTAAAACGGAACTACAAGCGTTCTTAGGGTTGCTGAATTTTTATAATGTTTTCCTACCCCAAAAGGCTACGGCGGCGGAGCCTTTGCATAGACTCCTGGATAAGGCGGCAACCTGGACTTGGGGGAGACAAGAGCAAACCGCCTTTCAAAAAACCAAAGACCTCCTCACCTCCGACGCCGTCCTGATTCAATTCAGCGAAACCTTGCCCTTAGCTGTCACTTGCGACGCATCACCTTTCGGCGTCGGCGCTGTCCTCAGCCATACCCTCCCCGACAAAAGGGAAGCACCCATCGCTTTTTTCTCCAGGACTCTGACTAAACCAGAGCGGAACTATAGCCAGCTGGACAAAGAAGCCTTGGCTATAGTTGCCGCCGTTAAGCGTTTCCACGAATACCTATATGGCCGCCCGTTCACCATTGTGACAGACTATAAGCCATTGCTGGGAATCCTCGCCGGAAACCGAGCCACCCCGAACATTTTATCACCCCGGATGACAAGGTGGTCCGAGTTCCTGGCAGCCTACAGCTACGAACTGTTACACAAGCCAGGTAAGAAAATTTCGAACGCGGACGCTTTAAGCCGTTCCCCCTTACCAGACTCTGATCCTGACCCAGCACCAACAACAAACACCCTTAGCATTGAGAACCTACCCATTACCGCATCGGACATTGCCAGAGAGACTGTTAAGGATAAGCGTCTGGCGCGAATCCTACATTGGCTGGAAAAAGGCTGGCCTGAAAGGGACAATGACGAATCCATTAAAACGTTCAGAAACCGCCAGACTGAACTTTCACTTCTTAAGGGATGTATCTTGTGGGGTGACAGGGTAGTCATCCCGGACAGATTGCAAGGGAGGGTCTTAGAGATGCTGCATGAGGGTCATCCTGGCATCGTCAGGACTAAAGCCCTGGCCAGGAGTTACGCTTGGTGGCCGGGGATGGACAAACAGATTGAGCAATGGGTCGCCAAATGCCATCGATGCCAGGAGACCAGACCCAGCCCACCCGCAGCACCCATCCGGGACTGGGAAATACCAAGGGGGCCCTGGTCCAGAATCCATTTAGACTTTGCGGGTCCAACAAATGGGCATACTTTTTTGATCACAGTCGACGCTTACTCCAATTGGTTGGAAGTAAGCGATATGAAATCCACTACCACGGAGGCTGTCATCAAAGAACTGTGTAAACTGTTTTCCACGCACGGCCTCCCAGACGTCGTCGTCTCAGATAACGGGCCCCAGTTTACTTCCCTCGAGTTTGAAAGGTTTTTGGCGGAGAGGGGCATCCGCCACGCATTAACGGCACCGGCGCATCCGGCGGCGAATGGTAGAGCGGAACGGATGGTCCAGTTTACTAAAAAAAACCTCCGAAAATGGACCACGGGGAGATCAACGACAATATCAACAAACTCCTCTTCATACAACACATCACCCCTAACACCACTACCAACAAGAGCCCAGCCGAACTGTTAATGGGCAGGAAGCTGAGGTCCCCACTCGACAGGTTGCACCCGACTTACAACCCGGAGCGGCCCCCAGACTCCAGCTCCAAATACCGGACATTTGCCCCCGGTGACTTAGTTTACGCCAAAAATCTGACGGGGGACCCCCTATGGATCCCAGCCGTCATCACTCAAATCACCGGTCCACGGTCGTACCGGCTCCAAACCACCGACGGGCGAGCCTGGAAACGACACATCGACCAGCTCCGGTCACGTACGGCAACAGACCTCAACCCCCAAGACTCGAACCAAGGGGGGAGGGAACACCCGAATAAAATAGCGCAAGAAAAAATCCAAAAATACTCACCGGAACGCAGCCATCGCGAGTCCCCTCCGGAGAAGAACCACCTGGCCAGCTCAACCGACTCGGAGAAACCAAGCGGGAGCGGCGAAACCCGCAGCTCAACCAACCTGGTAGGCCCAGGCGGGAGCCACGGAGAACGAACCGGCCCGATCATCCAGCCGGTTCACACAGAGGGAGGAGCAGCCAAAAAGATGACCGCTCCGGCCGAGGTACAGCTTGAAACTGAGTTGCGCAGGTCAACTAGGACTAGACGGAGCCCCGCCTACCTGCGTGACTACGCTACGTGATGGACCATACCAAGAGGGGAGGGGTGTTCTGTCCTGAATTTGAATACTCGAAATCCCCGCGCCTTGATTGGCTAAGGCGCGGGGATTTCTGATTGGCCAGGCGAGCCGCGCCGATTGGCCCGATTGAAGTCTCCCACGATTGGCTCGCTCCAAGAGCGGGAGACTTGAATCGCTGCCATTGGCCGCGGCCGCCGCAGCGAAAAGGATAAAAGCCGCGGGCTTTTTCCTTTTTGCCGGTTCGGTTCACAACAGTTTAATAAAGAGCTTGAATGATAGTCACGGACTCTGAGCTTTCTTTTGCGGACACGACAACTTTTTTATTTATTTTCCCGCTTTTCCATTGCAGTCCCTCCTTTCATTTTCCCCAGTATTAAAATCCTGGGAGATTTTAATATTAAAATCCTGGGAGATTTGAGAGAGAGTCACTGCCCCAAATCACTGGCTTCCATGGCAAAGGATAGGATAGAAATGGGATCTAGTCCATAACTGAACAACTACAACTGTTGTGGTCTAATATACCTAGTATACAACAGGTTAGAGAATGTTTATTTTATTTATTTTTATTTGTCAAATTTAGACACTGCTCATCTCATTATCAAAGTGATTCTGGGAAAACATAAAACCGTATAAAAATACATAATTAAAAACTGAATTTAAAACAGAATAAGAAACTAGAACAGAAATAAATGATGGAAGAAGCACCCTCAGGACACCAATTATCCCCAGGCTTACATGCCACTCTTCAATCCCAACTCTCTGAGTTGGCAGAGTTGTATCTCACACCATCCAGAATGCCAGGTGGGTAGGAGCCAACCTCACCTCTGGAAGTAAGATTTTCCATGTGGCAGAGAACAGGGTCCCAACATACCTTCTCTGCCTGACTGGGTAGGGTAGTTTGATAAAACTGAGACAAGATAGGTCCCATGCCATGAAGGGCTTTAAAGGTTATAACCAACATGTTGAATTGGACCTGGATAAAAACTGGTGCCCAATGCAGCTCACAAAATAAAAGTATGACAGTCCCTAGGACACCAAAATTGCTTACACAGCTTCATTCTGTACCAGCTACAGCTTCCAGATACTCTTCAAAAAAACCTCACATAGAGTGCATTGCAGTAATTCATATGGAAGATGAATAGGACATGAATGACTGAGAGAAGGGCCTCCTGATTCAGGAAAGGGCATACTTGGCATATAACATGGAGTGGAGCAAAGGCATTCTAGCCATGACTGCTACCTTCCCCTCAAACATCAGTCGTGACCCCCAAATTATGCACTGGATCCATCTGGGATGGTGCAACCCCATCTAAGACTAAAAATGGTAAATCCCTAGACATAGAGGAAACGCCTACCCACAATAACCATTTTACCAATTGAAGCCTTTTGTTACCCATCAAGAGCCCCATAGTCTCCAAGAAGTGTGAAAAACACGCACAGCATCACTATGTACACACAGGATGTAGATGTACAACTACACATAATTGCATACTGATGATACTTTATCCTATGGTGAGGGAAGATCCAGCTGCTTCATGTAGATGTTTAAAAAAAAGTGGAGAAAACACTGAGCCAGTACCCTACAAATAAGGGACTGAAGACTGGTTCTCTCCCTCTCTATCAACATTGATTGGGACCAGCCCGAGAGGAAGAAGGTGAATCAGTACAAAACTGTTCCTCCCTTCCCCAACTTTTGGAGCTGACCCAAAAGGATACCATGATAAATAATATCAAAAGTCACCGAGAGGTCAAGGAGAGCAAAGATGAGTTCACCACCCCATGCTCCTGCTCCTGCTAGGGATCATACAAAATACTGTTTCTGTTCCATCTGGGATTGAAACCTGACTGAAAGGAGTCCATCTGTTTGATCCAGGATTCATCTGTTTCATCTTTGGAGCTCTAGTACCATCTCTTTCTCAACACTTTTTCCTAAAAAGGGGATATAGGAGATTGAAGAAAATTGTCCAGCATGGTAGGATCTAGCAATGGCTTCTTCAGAAGAGGGCACACCATGGCCTCTTTAGAGAATGCCAGGAACACCCTCATCTCTCAAAGATGAATTAACTATAGTTAGGACTCACATACCACATGTAATCTCCTAGTTGGCCCTGACCAGTGAGCAGGGTCATGTATCTAGTTCACAGGTGATTGCATTTATAGTCCTAAGGATCTTGTACACCTTCCTCAGGTCTAACAAAATCAAATTTAACTTGGGTCACTTATGCTCACATGCTGTATCTACCTCTCACCAAGGCCCTGGCCACTTACCTGCTCTAGCTGTCTGTCTGGCCACTTGTCACTTGTCTGATTGTTTGCCCAGGCTTATTCCAACCACTTAACCAGGCAGCTTGCATGGAAGACTCGGCTGGCGTGGCTTGACTAGTTGCTTCTCTGGGAAGTTCCAGTCAACAATTTGAGCCTGCTTGACTGCCCACCCTTTGCCACCTGAATGCTGCATACACCCTCCCCTGTGTCTTCTGCTGCTTGCCTGGGAGGTTCCAGCTCTGGTGTGGTGCTGTCCATTCACAACTGTTTGCTTCTCGCTAACCACTAGCCTGTGTTTTGGGTCTTCGGGGAGGGCACCAAATGCCTCTTAGTTGCTCTGGCCATTCACAGGGGCTCTGGGTGTTCAGCTGCTGGTCACTTATCTGAAAGGCTCCAGTTACCAAGATGGTCTATTTGCCTGTGGTCCACTCAGCACTCACTTGCCACACAGCTGTTGTTTGTCCCTTTAAGGAAGTTACAGCTTGCCACAACCACATAATCACTGTGACCACTTCCTATCATTGCCATTTCATGAACTGGTCAGCAAACCCACAAAGCTCCACAAGTACAAAAGAGCTAGGCAAGGCTAAGAGACCACAGAACCCCAGGTAAGAGCACTGCAAATCTAGGGAAGCCCCCCCTCCCCAACTCCACAGCCATTCCTAGAAACAATGCAACAGTGGTCTGCAGAGATTCTCAGTCATCCAGGTCATGGTTGTCCCAAAGGTGCTTTCTCAGGAGGCAACTGGACTTCCTTGTTTTTTCTTTTGAAGACATTTCGTTTCTCATCCAAGAAGTGAAATGTCTTCAAAAGAAAAAAAAAATCAAGGAAGTCCTATTGCCTCCTGAAAAAGCACCTTTCGACGCTGCAACAGTGCAACACGCATCCAGTCCCATCTGCCATCTTGATATCCTGAGTTGGTTTAGTCTAGGAGAAAGAAAGACTCTCTACAGCTACTTTCCAACATGTCTCCAGCTTCTGAACAACTTTATATAAATATTTTAAATACATAAATGTACACCTCTAGGTTTTTCAAAGGATCCTTTGTTGGCAGGATGTCAGCAGAAAAAAAGTGATTGTTAATTAGTGGCTTCATACATATTTTCCTTGCAGTAGCCTAATACGAAAATATAATGGAAGGAAAAGAATGTCTGGATCTCAAAATGATGTTTTCATTTTTACTGGCAGCTGAATGTGAAACCTGCTGAGATGTAAAGAATCAGAAGATGAACCCCTTTTCTCAGTATTATTTTGTAGGTCAGGCTCCAAGTGGAATAACTGTATATTTTAATGGAGGGATATAAATACATTGCTTACCAGATCTAGTTTTAATCTGGCAGCAATCTCAAATATCTTTCTTTTTCCATCCCCCAGTATTAAAAACGAGCCACTGCTTGGCTAGATGGGTCAAGGGTTGAATACTGGAGGCATTGCTTGTATTCTTATGATTCTATGCATCATCAGAAAATGTCCCGGCTAATCCAGGATAGCAACATAGTACAAGATAAACCTGTGCATCATATAGTAAACTGGTCTAGCCAAGGGCTCAAATTGCCACCACATAAGAATTCTCCAACACCACACGTGATACATTGGAATTGCAAATCATAACTGCTTGAAAATTTTCACACTAACACTTTTGTAGAGTGTCAGTTTTACGAAGGTTGTACCTTTACAGCCATATTTTTAACTGCTTTGTTAAGCAACAACAAAATGTATACATAATACTGATAGAAACAATGGAATAATGCTAGCAGTAATGCAATATAAGATATTAACATGCAAAAATATAAATTACATCATGGACAAATGCAGAAAAATTAATTAGATTAATCAAAAACACCCTTCCTTGTCCCTCAGTTAAAAGACTACTTCAAATGTCAAAAAGCACATTTTCTGCAATCCACTACTGCAAATGAAATATATATTACCTTACCAATAGAAGATAACATTCATAGCTCAGAGTTGAACTCTGGAATCCTTGATATTCTCTGAGCTTAGCACTGATGATATTACCTAGTTGGGTAATGAAACATCTGCAAGAAAACCACCAAGTTCAGAGAACACCAAAGATCTCAGATATTTTCTTTTCAGAATTATACAGATTTTTTGACATGCCCCAATACAAAAGTATCTTGTTTTTGATGCATTGATAAATTCCAAACATTGGAAATATGGAAGAGGTACATGCTTGACATGTAACAAGGACAGTCCTGTTGAAAATCCTGTGTCTTTCAACTTCAAATGTCACAATGACTAAGCCCAAATAATGTTCCAGCTCCTTAATTGCATTTCCAGCCACAAGTAGTCATGAGCAACCCTTGCTAAATAATGTCTAGGGTACTGTCTGTCTGTCTGTCTGTCTGTCTGTCTATCTATCTATCTATCTATCTATCTATCTATCTATCTATCTATCTATCTATCTATCTATCTATCTATCTATCTATACACACACATACACACACACACACACACACACACCAGTATGTTCTGTTGTATTTGTTACATTGTTAGATTAAAAGAAAGCTGTGGTCACAATTTTCGTCACTGAATTGAAAGAACAGGACATCTGAGCCTGTTATTTTAAAGTCATAAATAATTAATACTGGCTTAATCTACCCCTTCAACTTTATAAAAACAAGAATCTCAGTACATTCTTCCAAGATCTTTTAACAAACATGGATCAGAATGTCCAAATAAACTTTCAAGAAAAGCTTAAGGTGATTCAACCTTAGTTTTAAATTTAACAAAAGTTTACTCTTAAATCAGCAGAGTTAAGCTGCTCGAAGTTAATAACAGTGTTGCAATGTTTTCTGTATTCCTTTGCATCTGTAAAATGACTGATCATCCAAAACAGAGTAATATTTCCCATAAATGTTCCATATCACTTTATGTCCCACAGTGACAATGTTATGCCTTTATAAATATTATTTTTCCAGGAGCACAATTAGAAAGTTGGATAGTTTCCCTTGGAAATAGCCACATTTTCTCACAACAATGTTTCTCATAAGATTATATTCTTGTAATGCTTGCTTGCTTATTTATTTATCTCTTTATTTATATTCCTTCTTTCATTGTATTTTATAAATAACTAAAGATGGCAAACATATCTAACATTCCTTCCTCCTCCAATTTTCCTCATAACAACAACCCTGTGAGTTGGTCTGGCCCAAAGTCACCCGGTCAGCTTTCATGCCTAAGAAGAGACTAGAACTCAGGTCTCCCGGTTTCTTGCCTGGTGCCTTAACTACTAGATCAAACTGGCTCTCAGAGTCTCCATATTATCCGTACATATTGGAAAATGAAGAAGATGGTACCACAGCGTATTAGAAACATTACTTGTCACACACTAAAACAAAAACAAAAACAGTAGATATCTGTCTATTCAAACATGAAACATTAATTATCAAATTACCAAATTTAATTCACTTTTTATAAATTCCCCTAAATGGGAACATAAGCTACTTGTGCTTCTTTCCCTTTTCCTACCTACTTCTCAAGATCATTGAAAATATTACTGGTCTAGTACTAAATAAATCTTCTAAAACTTGATTAAATTGTGCTTTTCCGAAAAAGTTATTTCAGTTTATCAATCTGGAAAACCAATATTTTGAAAATGAATTAATTCAAAGTCAACCAAAGTCACACTGTTATTGCTATTCTGAAAAATCCCATTTGTTGCAATATACCTCTTTATGACCATTATAATCACTGAGCCATGGAGGAGAAGTAATTAGAATGCAATGTTGCAGGCTGACTCTGCCCATAGCCAGGAGTTTGATCTTGACCAGATCAAGGTCGACTCAGCCTTCCGACCTTCCAAAGTCGGTAAAATGAAGACCCAGATTGTTGGGGGCAATAGGATGACTCTGCAAACTGCTCAGAGAATGCTGTAAAGCACTATGAAGTGGTATTTGTCTAAATACTATTACTATTATTTGGGAGAATGTGCATTTTAATTTTTATATACACCAGCAAAAGCTGATTAACCTTAATCCTATCCACCAATTTGTATGTCTGATATACCTCTGATATACAGCTTCCTTCAACCTCCCCAACCAATAAACAACCCAGCTGCTATTCCTAAGGAAAAGTGGCCACTTAATTATAAATATACTTTTAAGAAGTATTATTTATCATGGAGTAAACTATTTCAAAGATAATGCTTTTTGCTGACATCAGGCCATTAGCTATAGATGTAAGAAGGTATGTATAATGCTGGTACATCTTGCAGAGTAAGTCAGCTGGAAAGCATGAGCAAATTCACAGAATCACTTCCCATTCAATGAACAGTTTATGAAGGTACCTTCATTCCTTTTCATTGCCAAAATCAACTATGGTTCCCAGTAAAATAGCTTTTTAATGGCATCATTGTTACAGAATTTATTTGACCATCATCATTTCCTGAAAATTCCATAAGTAAGACTCTTGAGACAAAATGTTTCCAGAGTAAGAAAACTTGATGTGACTCATTTACTATATATTCAGAAATAAACACTCATGCCGATTGCATAAGGATATTCAGAGATACTCTATTAATTCATTTGATCTCAAGTTTGGCAGTTAGGAGATCTGCTATAATTTCTCCATTTCTGTTCTGAGAATTAAACTTCGATTTCTAGTGTTTGTTCAAAAAATATTACCATAAATAAAGAAAAATTCAAACAATCAGCAAAAGGTTAGGGTTTTTTAAAAGATCTCTTTACTTCCATCTATTGAGTGTTCAGATTCTTGCAATCTAGAAATTGTATGTTTGCCACAATGGCAAACAGATTATGATTTTTAAAAAGTCAAGATAGTAGCTGTGGGGCATGTAAAATGTAGACAGAGCATTGCATTTGTGACTCTTGACTTTTTAAAGTGAATAAAAAAAGATTTCACAGCATTTGCTGATATCTCATTAATAATAATGTTTAGGACCACTATGGTGAAGCCACTATAAGTCAAAACATTGAATTGAACGAGTCCTCACTTAATGACTGGTGGCATAGTGACCATTCAAAGTTACAATGGACCTCCTCAGAGCTACTTATAACCTGCATTTGAAGCTCCAACAGCTGGATGTGCACACAAACACACACATCACAAATATACACTCTTCTCATGTGGTCAAGTGAACACATTTTCGGCACTTGGCAACCGGCTTGCATTTATGGCCATTTGTAGCATGATATGACTACAATTTTTAGCACTTTTTGCCAAATGCTGCAGAAGGGCAGTCACTAAAAGTTGAAAGTAATGTGAAGACATACATTTTTCCATCTTTGCTGCTCTTCCCACAATCATTACTAAGTAGCTGATCATCCAACAAGCATCAGTGACATGACTCCAGAGCCACCATTAGCTTCCTCACATCTTTTGCATCACCCTTCTTTTATTGATTTTACCCAGGGCATACTGTCACCCCCACCTCCTCCCTTGCTACATAATTGGTTATAACATTGCTATATTGTAATACACAAGTTCTGAAAGTGCTGGGGCAATGGGGCAATAACTATGAAATATTGTGGAAACGTGATATATTTGCTCCTAAAAAATGAATTTCGATAATGAGCATGTGCCAGTATACTTGCATGTACCTTCAAGCTAGTAGGAAGTTGGTTTGCAGAGTTAGAATCTCTAGAAACTCTGACTTGCACAGAGTAGTGTGAGCATAGGTGGATTAAAGAAGGCTTGTGGGTGCATTCATGGCACAATGGTCAAATTGTGCCAAACCTGACCGCTCCTGTCTTTATCTTTAGCAGGAGTGCTGCATAAAGCATTGTTGTGAAAGTAGACCCCTCCCAACCTCTTATCCCAAATGTCCAATACACAAACTGATATAAGCAGAAGAGTTCATACAGATACTCCTTGACTTACAACTGGAATTGAGCCTGGAACTGTGGTCATAATTTGTTGTAGTATGTTTAGGTATCCATGTGACCAGAAGTAAAATCTTCCACTGAAAAAAAAAGACTAGAAAAAATGGAATTGCCATCATTCTAACAAAAAAGTGCTCAGATATAACCCAAACAATGGACACACAATCCACTGGCAAGAGTAACTGAAGAAAGCTTGATATTTGAAAAAAACTAAAGGCAATTGGATGAGAGACTGATATCAGAGGAGCTGGTTAAAGGTTTTTCATTAATGTCCCAAGAATGAGCTTACAATGACTGAAGCAGTTATTGTCAGACAGTCCTAGTGAAATTATTTCTATAAAGTTATAAAGAAGTGATTGACCATGACAATGACAACACACAGAAGGTTTTATTCCACTATCCATTGCCAATTCTAGTGGGCAATGCTCATCTCCATTCAAGACCATTGAACCAACACTGTCCAAAGATATTTCTTCAGTGATATGGCCCGTATGACATCATAGTGCACTGTTACTTCCCACTGAAGTGGTACCTATTTATTTACTTGCATTTGCATGCTTTCAAACTGCTAGGTTGGCAGGAGTTGGGGCAAGGAATGGGAGCTCACCCCAGGTCTCAAACCTGAACTGCAGGCTTTCCAGCCGACAAGTCCAGTGTCTTAACCACTGAGCCATTGTACTGCCCCCCCTGAACATACCATATCTAAGTATGGGACAGACAATTATCTAATAGTGCCATTTTGGGGGGAAATGGATATGAAAAAAAAGTAAGGAAGGGAAAAGAAATTCTGGTGAAAATAGAATGACGTCAGGAAAAGGAACCACAAACTTGTTTTAAAAATCTATAACAGATTTTTTTTTTCAGCTTTACTACACTTGATCTTAGCTCAAAGGCTAAGAAGCAATTTTTTTCAATTATTTTGCAACAAAATGAAATTGTTTTTATTTATATTGGCAAAGGCTAAAGTTTGTTTCTTCTGAAATGTTGTTTATTTTGAAAAATAAATTCCACAACAGTTCGGTACTCTGATATTTATTTACGTATATTTGCGAATCCATGCATGTTAAATTGGAAATAAAGTTCTGTAGAATGTGTACTGTACATTCTACAGCTGGGCACTATAACTTGTAGTTCAATTCTGTCCTTGGAAATGAACTATAACTACATTGCTGGAAAAATATTGCCTTTCAAAAATAATACTTTTATTTTTAGTACGTGATTTCTACTTTTTTCAAGTGTTTATATTGCACAACATAGTATATTTTGTGATTTCCCAATTTTTTTAAAATATGTATAATTGAACTCTTAGCTAAATTTCTAGCCTGCTCTTTTTCTGAACATATCTAATAGAACATTATGGTTTTCCAATGTTAGTATATAATATTGCAAATATTGGTTACATTGATTATGTTGAACCGGTAGTCCTCAACTTACAACCAAGTACAGTCAAAAGTTCAATTGCTAAGCAAGATATGGGTTAAGTATGTTTTGCCCCATTTTACGACTTTTCTTGACACAGTTGTTAAATGAATCATTGTAGTTCTTAGTCACACAGTTGTTAGGTGAATCTGGTTTAGCCATTGACTTTATTTGTCAGAAAGTTGCAAAAGGTGTTCACATGATCCTAGGACATTATAATCATCATAAATGTGAGTCAGTTGCCAAGTGCCTGAATTTTGACCACATGACAATGGGGATGCTGCAAGGTTATAAATGTGAAAAATGGTCATAAGTCCATTTTTGCAGTGATGTTGTAACTTTGAACAGTCATTAATGAACTGCTATAAGTCAAGGACTATTTGTAGTAATCTTTAAAAATGAAAAAGAGCAAATGAAAAGTTATTGCTACATACATGATTTACACATCATAGTTTCTTTCCTAAGAGACTTCTCAATTATATAGTAGCAATTTTGTGATATTTCTTTAAGCTGGTTCACATATGGGTGAGGGGCAGTTGAACATGTAAATGAAAATTGGAAAACGGTTGAACAGAGGAGCATAAACCAAATTTCCATTAGTTGCCTTAGTGTTATGACAGCCCATTCAGACATGGGAACATCCAGATTTTGTATCAGCCGTGGACTTTTCATGAATGGTATAAACAGATAATTGTACACACTGTTGTGATTACATTGAGAAAAGGACCTTGATTGTTAAAACTTGTCTTAAGCTTCTTCATTCTACAAGATAAAAATTAAACAACAAAATATTGAGCACATGACCTAAATCGCTTTACAAATCAGGGCAGTGGTGTCCTGGATCTGCTGCGATTGTCTGGTATTATGTTTTGTGCTGTACTGTGAGATAATTAGTACCATATGATGGAATAGATGGAAAAGATCGCTGCTCCCCTGCAATGCTTGCTTCTGGAACCTTTGATAAATTTAAGCATGGCATGAGCCAAAGCATGATTGAAGACAGATGGTATTTGACTAGCTCCATATAACCACAAACTCACGGAGACACAGAGCAGCATTTCTGAAGAGCTGTTGTATTTTCACTGTGCCAATTTTAAAACACCAACCAAACAGAAAAAATTCCCTGGCTTTCTATTATATTTGATATTAAATTCCATACCCCAAATTCTGTTTCCATATTGTAGAAAGTCACAGGCTGGCACAGATGCACACCAGCAAGTTGACTTTTGAGATAGTATTTTAGAACCAAAATCAGCACAATTAAGGCTGTCCAAATAGCTAAATTTAGAGACCAGGAGCAAAGAGATGATTTTTTTTAATAAAAAGAGAATAAATTATTTAACCCTAAATCAAAGCTCTTTAGTGGGGGCAATGGGGCATGCATACGAATTTGTTCTCCTCTAAACAATTTCCCATTGGAGTTTATCACTCTAAATGCCATTTATTTTAATGTGGTAAAGATGCATTTAAAAAAAAAAGTAGCATAAAAAGGGAAATGATTAAGAAACCATTTGAAATGATTAAAAAGTATTTTGGTATAACTATTTCTTGGCTTTTTTAATCTTTTGCATGCCACAAGAGTCACTTTGATGAGATGAGTGGCTGCATAAATTTTCCAAATAAATTATATTAATTGTTGTATTTATATCTCACTGCAAACTGAAAGAACCCAGCAGCTCACAAATCCTTAATATAAACATCAGCATAATTTCCAACAAGAGCCAGTAATTCAGTAACCATCAGCATATAACACAGCCTTATATCCAAATGCCTTTCAGAAGAACATTGTTTTCAGCTGTTTTTCAGGAAACACTCAAAATAGAACCCCATCTAATTTCTTATGGAAGGTCATTCTGGAGGATTGGGGCTCATAGCGAAAAGATCAAATTGGTCAGACCAAGGTTAGCAGGAAAATGGGTCCTTAAGATTACTTAGAGCCTTAAAAAGTTGAAGACACCAATTTAATTTGTTCCCCTAAACCAGGGGTATCAAACTTACGGCCCATGGGCCAAATGTTTCACATGCTGGCCATGCCCACCCCCATTTTAAAGAAGGGAGGGAAAGTTGCAATACAATAGTTTCCTGAATGACATTAGGGTGGAAACCATACTAATCTGTTACTTAATATATGTGCAGTTATCTCCATATCAGAACATCTCCAATAATAATTTTGTATTGACACAAATGTGCACGTTTGGGAACCCCCATCCTTATCAAAATACTAATTTGGGAGATATTATTTTTGACCAGTTACCTAAGTAAGTATGTTTTGGTGAGGACAACTGTTGATAGGACTTTATGGGAATAGTATTAGCAGAGGAGTCAGTTCTAAACTTCCTTTGAAACCAGAAAAACTGTAATGGTGACCAACGTACTAGTTCTAAGCAATCAAAATTCTCCTTCTAGAATATTGCACATAAAAACTTCAATTGGCCCAGCATGCTACAGTAAAATTACTAACTGCAGCAAGTTAGAATTACATTTCATTTATATTGGGAACTCAGACTATGCTCTGTAAAAACTGTCTTGCAAATGAGCATTTGTGGGTTTTGGGGCCACCTGGTTCCAAGTCTATTTCATCTTTGACTTCTGTGAGGAGTGTATCTATTTTGTGACTCAAAACTCAAGATGAAAAAGGGAGGTTTTCCTTTGAAGTAAGGAACGTACCAGGCACCAGTTAAAAGGCGCCAATTAAAATGTCGACCAATCTTGGAATGCCTTTGAAGTGCTGGGAACTATTGAAACCCCTTGGAACATTTCTGAAGTGGGGGGGGGTACCAATTGAACTGTTGAACTATCATGCACTTCGCGCATGATATGTCAATGTATGCCTCGTGTTAGGGAGGTGTTCGCTGCGTGGTATGCACATATAAGGAAATGAATTGTAACCTGTGTTCTAGAATGTAGATTGTAAACCAAGCCATTTGCATAATGGGGAGGGAGGGATAGTTTTGGGTATAAGAATAGAACCTTTAAGCTTTGCTTTTTGTTCTCTCCTCAACTGCAAAAAGGGGAGGACCCATCTGCAGATGTTTATTCCAATAAAGCCTTTTTCCTTGGATCAACTTTGAATCCTGGTGGTTTTTCTTAGCCACAATCTCACAATTTGGGGGCTCGTCCAGGATCCTCGATGGCGGTTGACTGGAAAGCGGGGACCAGGTAAGAGAGTGGCCACAACCTCCCACTGAGAGGCACTTCTCCCCGAATTCGGTCAGACTCCCGAGGTGACTGGGAAATCCAGACGATCCTTGGAAAAAGAACTGAGACAAAATGCCGGCTGAGAGTGTGTGAGAACGATCTGAGTTGGGGACACCCACACATCCTTTGACTTCGGAGAGTCCAGGAGTGATCAGATCAGGTAAACTTTGTTTCCTTTCATTTGCAGCCCAAAAGAAAGAGGTCCTTAAACTCTCTGGGAGAATCCAGCGTCTGCTGGAGGACTGGGCTTAGGAGTCTGAAAGAGAGGGGTCCTTAAACTCCCTGGGGGAATCCAGCGTCCGCTGGAGGACCGGGACTGGTGAGTCAAGGCTCTGGGAGTCTGAAAGAGTAGAAGATGGGAAAGGGACAAAGTGAGGCTCTGGGAGCCTGGAAGAAGCTGTCTGGGACAGGGAAAATTTGACAATGGCAGAAAACCAATTCCAGTAGATTCGCCCTTGGGACAGCTACTCCAGCAGTGGTTCTCCCCGAATCTAAAGGAATTCACTAGACATCTCAAAAAGAGAAACAAGATTTATCTTTGTCGAGACCGATGGCCAAAATACTCTTTGATTGATCCTAAATTCCCATATCACTGGAGTCCTGAGGGGGAAACCAGTACTTATTGGATGACTAAATTGCGGGACTATATTCTCCAACACAAAATGACCACTCAAATTGCATACATAGATGTATGGTTTCATGTGAAATTTGAAGGTCCCGTCCCTCCAATTGAGGATCAATACATGTCTCAACAGAAAAGCAATGAGAGTGAGATGGACAATTGGCTGCAGAGTCCGCTACCCGCAAATCCTAATTTGAATAACGCGCCCGCCAATGTTCCTATGGCACCACCGCCATTGCCAGTGGCACAACCCCCTCCTCAGCCGCCCCTTTATCCACGGCTGAGAAAAGAAGTGGAAGGATTAAAGAGAAGTGTTCAGGATTTTCCATTCAGAGGAAAACCTGAAGTGGATGCATTCCCCCCCCCCTTTTTTTTTTAAACAAACTTTATTCAGTTTTCATATTAAAAACAAAAATCTCTTTTTGGTGGACAACATATTTCCGGGTCATCATCTTTACATACAAATATAACAGAAATTATACAATGATCTATGCATACTTAATTCTATTATTACCTTTTCCATTCCAAATTTTCAGTAGGGAGAGAAACAAACACATTAATTCTAGCCTCTTTCCTTAATTTCAATCAATTTTGTTTCATTTCAATTATTTCAAATTAATCCTTTAGTATTTATTTTTAAACACAAACAATGTGTATTTACCGAATAAATACTAATAAGGTTCAATTCTAAATTCTTTCATTAATCCCAATCTAAACATTTAATTTCATTTCAATTATTTCAAATATAATCCTTAATATTTATTTTAAAAATACAAATAAACAATATATATTTGCCTAATAGTGGTAATAATGAAGTTACCAATGTCTCTCCTTGCTTTTAATAATCTATATTAAACTTATTAATTTAGCTGGTTCTTTAGTCTGTCACATTCCCTTTCAATTACACACATTTAATAAGTTCTAAATTGATACAGATCTTAACATACCCACACAAAAAGAAAAAAGAACAAGTATAAGTTTCCTCTCTTTTACTATTTTGAGTGTGACACCTTAATGATTAGAATATACCTTTATTCCCTCATCTTAATTCCCAATAAACCATTAGTCATTACATCTTCTCAATTGGATTCCACAGCATATTCCCCCCCCTTTAATAAGAGTTATCAATATCTATATTACCCTATTTTCTAAATATTTTTAATTGCAGAAATATTCTTATTACCCCTTGTCACCCTGCAGAATCCCCCTTTTAATTCATCAACCATTATCTCTGAAAAGGCAATTTCTTTTCAACATTTTACTAGTTCTGTGGTTCTTTCTGTCACATGCCTGTTTCTTACTGCTTCTCCGGTGCATTGTCCAGGGAGTGAACCCGAGTCTCCTCCCACTCTCTTCCCCATGTCTTTTCTCATTCTTTCTATATTTCCTGACTTCACAAGTATTCCTTCTTTTAATTGTAAAGAAACAATTTCCTTTCAACATTTTACTAGTCTTACTGTTTCTCCTCCCTCTTTTTTGCCCATGACTTTTCTCATTCCAATTTATCTCCTTCTTAATATCTTCCCTTTCCCTTTTCTGCTGAATCTTCCTGCCTTTTCTAACTTCACAATTATTCCCTTTTTTAATTGCTTTTTAAAAATTCAACTTTTTAACCTTCCTTCTTTCCCCACTTCTTTGTAATGTTCTTTGTGTTAATTGTCCATTCAAAATGTCTTCTCCTTGAGTCAATTCCTGCTCTTCTGAGAATCTTTCTTCTTGTTCTTCAATCGCCATTTCCATTTTTTCTAGCACAGAGCAAAGTGATTCGCCTCTTTCCTGCAGTAATTCTCTCATATTTTTAAGTTCCATTTTTAAGTCCCAAAGAGATATCATCATTCTTATATTTTATAATCCTCAAAGTCCACAAAAAAACCCCCACCACTTTTACTTTCCTTCTTCTTTCAATTTTTTAAAGTTCTCAGCTATTCCCCTTCAGGGTTCATACCAAAAACATCAGTCAGTCCCACAAACAATCTTTCCTTCCTTGCTTTTTCCTTTATTCTGGTTCTGCTTTCACTTTCTAAAATTCTTACTTTGTTTCAATATTTCTGTAACTTTATATCAGTTCATTCAAAAACAAAATGCTTTCCTTTTTATTTGAACTAATTTTTTAATCAAAAGGTGACACTCTCCATTATACGAAGTCTTCACTTTTTTCCCCCTATATTTTTATTTAAGGTTTTTCAAGCCTCAATATTCCAAGACAATCCAGTCTCCAATTTAGAAACTTTATTATTATTATTCTTTGGCAATATTAAGTCCAGCTTTAATTTTATACTTGATTATTCCCAAATTATTTTAGTCCAATTTCATTAAATCTTTAATTCCAGCTTCTTCCTTTCCTGGTTCGAAGCCCCATTTAGCTGTCAAAAATATTTTCCTTTTTTTTTCCTCTGTCCCTTTGTAATTTCGCAGCTCACTTTTCTTTTCTTAAAAATTCCATATTACCTTAATCCCGGGGTACTTTTATTTGGTTATACTACCGAGTTGTCCCGGTTCAGATGTTATCCACCTCTTTCTTCCCTCCTGCACAAATCTTAGTCAAGCTGAGTCATCCTCTTCGGGATGGCCATTTTAGACCATCGCTGCAGTCGTCTTCAGGAGGAAAAAAAGCCAAGCTCGGGGGGGGGAGATGCGGCTCCCCACAGACAGGCTTGCTGCTTCCTCTTACTCCGCTGCCCCTCCAAGGCAGTTTCAGCCCCTAATCAGGATAATTGGGGCTCTCCGACAAAAGAGCACGAACGATAGTCGCAGAGAGTTGCGATCTACTGTCCGTCGGCAAGGAGGCTCCGCCTTTTTCCGATGCATTTCCCCTTAAGGGAAATGCCCAATGGGTTCAATGCTGCAGGCAACCCAGTGACAGTCTTTGTGGATGTCCCCATAAAACCAGCAAAGTTGCGAGAATTGAAAAAGACTCCTCCAAAACTTCATGAAAGTGCTCATGAGGTGGCCGAACAATTAGATCTATGGTTGGGTCTGAGTGATTAGCAAAATCTCATTCAGACTTCAGCCTGGAGAGCGTGGGATGCAAGAGTGAATGGGCAGCAAGGGGTGGCAACAGGAGATCAAAAATTTCCCATAGCAGTTCCAAATTGGGATCCAAACACTGCGGCTGGCAGAGCAAGTATGAGGGATATGAGAGAACTGATCATGGAGGGGATAAAATTGGCAGTCCCACAAGGAAGAAATTTAACTAAAGCCTTTGAAGTAAGCCAAGGCAAAGATGAATCCCTTGAAGATTATTGTACCAGGCTCCGAGAAAGTCTGACCAAGTACTCAGGAGTAGATCCCAGCACGCCTGCTTTTGAATCCATGCTGAAAATGCAGTTCGTGACTGGGGCTTGGCCAGATATCTAAAAGAAAATTCAGAAAATGGATAATTGGGGAGCAGTGGGAATTGTTGATCTCCTGAAAGCAGCCCAACAAGCTTTTGTGAACAGAGGCACTGTAAAAACCAGACAAAAATCACAAATGATGGTTGCAGCTGTACAAGCTGCAGCGAAGAATGAGGTGAGGAAAGGTGGGAATTTTGGGAAGGGTCCAACTGGAGAAAGAATTTGGGGGGATACAATCAGGGAAGTTCTTGGGGTAGAGGAAGAGGTTCCAGAGGGGGAGGCATGGGAATGAGACAGCCTGGAATGGATAGGAGTTGCTTCAGGTGTGGGAAGGAAGGTCACTTTGCGCACGAGTGTCCTACCAACCGGGAGGAAAGGAGTTATGCATTGTATGATGATTAGGGCTGTTCCGGCTCCTTTAAGAGGACCTGCAGGGAGCCATTGGTAAACATTTTAGTAGGTCCTGAGCGTCAGGAGTGGCTGTTCCTGATAGACACTGGCGCAAGCCGGACTTCTGTGTGTGACCCGATAAAAGGTGCACATAGATCCAAGAAAGTGATAGAAGTAGTTGGGGTGAGTGGAAATCACAGGATGTGAGTGTGTTTGAACAAATCAGACTGTAAATGAATGAAGTGATGACAGAAGCGGAAGTATTGTATATTCCTGATTCTGGAGTAAATCTATTGGGAAGAGATTTGTTGCCCGTGTTTGGCATCCAGCTGTGGGATACTGGGAAGGGAATAAGGATGTGTAAAATGACTGTGGAAGATGAGAAAGCAATTTCAGATGAGGTCTGGGCAGGAGGAGAGAAGGCAGGGTGAATGAACATTCAGCCGATTAAGATTCAAGTGCAGCCTGAGGTGACAAAGCTTTGGACCCCACAATATTCAATGAGTAGAAGGGGGAGAGAGGGGTTGATCTGAAGGATGCCTTCTGGGCATGCCCCCTTGAGGAGGGAAGTAGAGACCTGTTTGCATTTGCATGGAATGATCCTGAGACTGGGAGAAAACAGCAATTGAGGTGGACAGTGCTGCCCCAGGGCTATACTGAAAGTCCTTTGTTGTTTGGACAAGCTTTGGAGGAAAAGTTAGTGTCTTTTGAGAAAGGGAAGGAAATCACGTTGATTCAATACGTGGATGATTTGTTGCTGACTGGGGAGAAAGAAGGTTAGGGCAGCATCTGTGGCTTTGCTAAATTGGCTGAAGGAGCAAGGACTGACAGTTTCAAGGGAAAAGATCCAATTTGTGGAAAAGAAGGTGAAATATTTAGGGCATTATATCCAGCAGGGGCTGAGGTCCTTGGATCCTGAAAGGGTGAAAGGGATCATGAACCTGGCTCCCCCCAGAAATAAGACAGAAGTCAGGAAAGCGCTTGGATTGTTGGGATATTGCAGAGCTTGGGTGGATCAATACACTGTGTTAGCTCGATTCTTGCACAGGAAGCTGATAGAAAAAGGAGAGAGTATAGAATAGTTAGAGGGAGATGATGGGAGATGGGAAGTTTTGAAGAAGGCACTGTCATCTGCACCGGTTTTGGCTTTGCCCAATTTGAAGCTCCCATTTCATTTGTATGTGTCAGCAGCTCAGGGAACGGCACTAGGAATGTTGGCACAGAAGAGCGGGGGGCAATACCAGCCCATCACTTTTCTGAGCAAAACTCTGGAGCTGGTGGTGAGAGGATGGCCGGTGTGTGTGCAGGCTGTGGCTGCTACAGCTATGTTGGTGGTAGAAAGCAGGAAGTTAACCTTTGGGGGGGGCTTGTTGTGCATTCACCCCACCAGGTTACTTCTGTGCTAAGTCAGTTGGCAACAACTTGGATGACAGAGGGGCGGATTCTCAAATATGAGACTATTTTGAGAACCAGCCCTGATGTAGTGATTGGGACAGATAGGAATTTGAATCCAGCAGAATTTTTGGAAGGAAGAAGAAGGAGTGGGAAGCTGAGGACCCTCATTGTTTGTTGCAAGTAGATTTGATGACAAAGGTGAGGGAAGATCTGGAAGAGACTCCTCTGAAGGAAGGGGAGAAATGGTTTGTGGATGGATCAAGCAGGATTGAGGAAGGGAAAAGGAAGTCAGGGAGTTGTTTGCTTTGAAGAGGGCCTTGGAGTTGACTGAAGGAATTGATGTGACAATCTGGACTGATTCCAAATATGCCTGGGGTGTGGTCCATACCTTTGGTAAGATCTGGCAGGAGAGGGGATTTATCAAGGCTGATGGGAAACAAGTTGAACAATTACAGCTTGTGGAACAGGCCTTGGAAGCCCTGCAACTGCCAAGCTAAGTGGCAATAGTACACGTGAATGCTCATCAGAAAGGAAACAACCCAGAGGTAGTTGGAAACAGGTGGGCAGACAAGTAGACCAAGGATGTTTGAAAGTAAACAAGAAAGCAGGAAAAAAAATGAGAGGGCGACCCCTAGTGGGCTGACCTTTCCAGAGAGCACAGATTGATTTCACCGAATTACCAGAAAAAGGGGGGGGTATGGAAATATTTGCTTGTGATTACACTGGGGTCTCTCCATTCGAGATGCTAATGGGGCAACCTTACTTGGCAAAAATAGGGAATCCAATTCCTGAATTCAAAGATTTGTTCTTGAGGAAACATTTGCAGACACTGTCCAGGCCTTTGTTTTCTCTCCATAACAGGGACTATTGGTGCAATGACCACCTCTTGCTGGGAGCCAACATCCCTTTGAGACTGGAGATTGGGTTCTGATCAAGACTTGGAAAAGTGAGAAGCTGCAGCCCAGCTGGGAAGGCCCATACCAGGTGCTGTTGACAACTGAATCTGCAGTTCGCACTCGGGAAGGAGGCTGGACGTATTACAGCAGAGTCAAAAGGGCACCAGAACCTGAAAGACCTTGGAGGGCAGTTCCAGTGGACGGTCAGCCGCTGAAGCTCACTTTGAAAAGATGAAGAAGTCTGAACCCTGGACTGAGTTAATTGTCTTTATTCTACGACTAGGACTGGGAATTTCCTGGGGGAAGCGAGGATTCACATAACCCTAGAATGTTACTTGGGTTGTACTTGATTCCCATTCAGATATAGTCAATTGGACTAGCGGAAAGAGGCCTCCCAATACTTGGTTTCCAGAACTGCAATTTGACTTGGGAAGGGTCCTCTTGTCCACCACCAATCACGAGTTCTTAAAGAAACACCATTTTTACATCTGCTCTGGACATAAAACTGAAAGAAGCTACAACAAGACTTGTGGAGGGGCCGATCAGTATTATTGTGCAGACTGGACTTGTGTGTCTACGGGACACATCTGGTGGGACCCTCTGTTCAAAGGTGATCTGATGCAAATCATTCCGGGACAGTACAGGACTCCATGAAAAAACTGAGGGAAGGACTGAACCAAAGAAAAAGAGAAAGGAATGACCACCCTAATCTCCACCTTAATAGGATCTTTAATTTTGTTACTATTGATCCTCACCTTTGGTCCATGTATCTTAAATAAATTAATGAAGTTTGTGAAAGATCGAATTATGATAGTGTTAAGACAACAATATGACCCATTGGGACACCTAGAGGAATCTCCTGAAGAAGGATGGAAGACAGCAGATTTGTTATTAACTGAATTTGAGTCAAAAATGAAACAAGAACAGGGGGGATTGTGAGGAGTGTATCTATTTTGTGACTCAAAACTCAAGATGAAAAAGGGAGGTTTTCCTTTGAAGTAAGGAAAGTACCAGGCACCAGTTAAAAGGCACCAATTAAAATGTCGACCAATCTTGGAATGCCTTTGAAGTGCTGGGAACTATTGAAACCCCTTGGAACGTTTCTGAAGTGGGGGGGGGGGGTACCAATTGAACTGTTGAACTATCATGCACTTCGTGCATGATATGTCGATGTATGCCCTCGTGTTAGGGAGATGTTCGCTGCGTGCTATACACATATAAGGTAATGAATTGTCACCTGTGTTCTAGAAGGTAGATTGTAAACCAAGCCATTTGCATAATGGGGAGGGGGAGGATAGTTCTGGGTATAAGAATAGAGCCTTTAAGCTTTGCTTTTTGTTCTCTCCTCAACTGCAAAAAGGGGAGGACCCATCTGCAGATGTTTATTCCAATAAAGCCTTTTCCCTTGGATCAACTTTGAATCCTGGTGGTTTTTCCATAGCCACAATCTCACACTTTGAATTTCCCCTTTCAAGGGAGGTGTGCAATCTGGGGCCTTCCTGAACTCACAACTTCTGCTCAGTGAGTTGGCAGGTAAGGCCAGGAAGGCTTTGCCACAGTTTCATCTGATGTTTCAGTTGCACCCTTTCCTAGCTTGGGAAGCCTCTCAGTCACTCATGTACTTGTCACTTCATGGCTTTACTACTGCAAAGTACTTTACATGGACCCTTGGAAGCTTCAACTGATCCAGAATACAGTGCTGTGGAGAGTTGTGGACATGCTTTGCTATGACCATCTGATATATTTGTTCCAGTAGCTGCACCGTTGCCAGTTTGCTTCCAGGTGTGATTCAAGATGCTTGTTCTAACCTATAAATCCCTTCATGGTATGGAATCCAATCTGAGGGACTGCCTTTCTCCTGTGGTATCTATCCAGGCAATGCAAATTGACAAAGTTGGCACATGTGTGGATCCTTTGAATAAAAATGCTGTCTATCAAGACACAGGAAGTTTGCCTTCTCTTATCACAGTGCATGCTCTCTGGAATGAAATTCCTCCTGAAATCCTGATCTTCCCCTTCTTGTTGGCATTCTGAAGAACCATAGAGAACTGTCTGTTATCCCAAGCCTGGAGTAGCTGGTTGTTAGTTGTTGATGGAATGTTTTGGGGTTTTCTGGCTTCAGCAGTTTTGCTTTTCTTTGTCTGAGTTTGGTTTTATTGTTTGTTTCTCTCTGTTCTGTTGTTTTTATATTGTTTTTATGTATTGTGAGCTTCCCAGAGTGGTTTGGAGTCAAGCAACATCAAATCAGTCAGTGTATATGTGTAAATATAATGCTGTTGTTCTCATGTGAATGGTATATCCTTCAACCTTTTTTTAAAAAAATCTGAGTCCTGTTCTTTATTAAGGATAAAATATTGTGCTTTTGAATATTACATGTAAAGTAAATATTAAATGCAGTCTGGACACAGTTAGAACAGAGATTCTGGTCAAGCCCCAAAGAATTAAAATGGAGGAAGACTGCAGGCCCAATTGAACACATGAGAAATAAATAAGTGAATATGTCAGCAACAGTAGCACCAGCATAAAAGTACTGACAGTGTATTAAAAAGAGATGTGTTCTATATTATATTCTCTTCCCTGTCCTTCTCACTTTTTCCCCCATAGAATATTCTTTCTCACATTGAATGTTCTTTCAATATTCAAGTGCCCACATGATCCAAACAATATCCCTACAACCTGCAACGTTTCAAAGTGATATTAAATAAGCCTACCATATGTTGTTGATTTTGTCATGTATGCAAATGGACTACTCGAAATCCCCGTGCCTTGATTGGCTAAGGCGCGGGGATTTCCGATTGGCCAGGCGAGCCGCGCCTGATTGGCCCGATTGAAGTCTCCCGCGATTGGTTAAAGCCAAGAGCGGGAGACTTGAATCGCTGCCATTGGCCGCGGCCGCCGAAGCAAAAGATATAAAAGCCGCAAGCTTTTTGTCTTTGGCGGTTCGGTTCCACCAGTGTTAATAAAGAGCTTGAATTGAAAGTCACTGACTACGAGTCTTAATTGCGGATACGACACTGGCGACGAGGGTGGGATCTCGCCATTGAACCGAACCCCGTATCCGTTTAAGAACCAGCGACAGCGAAGATGGCGAAAATAGCACCGCCCGCTCCCTTCAACCCCGCCGCCGAGGACTGGGAATCGTACTCGGATCGATTCCGGATGTATCTGGAATGCGCCGGCATGAAGGACGCCCCGGGCCCGCTAAAACGCGCCGTTTTTCTCACACACTGCGGACCAGAGGTCTTCCAGATGGCCAAGGCATTGGCCAAACCAGCAGACGCAACCGCCATAGACTGGGACGTCCTCGAGCCCATACTGAGACACCATTACGCCCCCGAGGTCCCCATCCTGATACGGCGAAACGAGTTTTACCGCAGAAACCAGAAACCGAACGAGAAATTAAGCGACTTTGTCGCTGAATTACGGCGCCTGGGAGGACTCTGTGAGTTTGAAGGGCTTAATAGTCTCATCAGAGACCGCTTCGTGCTCGGGCTATGGGATCCGACACTCCAGAGTCGACTCATGGCCAAAGGCGACATCAGCCTAGCCGATGCCCTCACTGCGGCCGCAGCAGCAGAAGCCACCCGCACGTCAGCAGACACCATGCGAAGATCTGACGCGAAGGGCGGGAACAACAACCCCGCGAGGTCGGCCGACACCAGAAGCGAAGCGACCGCACACTACGGCGAATACCAATCAACCTCCAGCGCGTCAGATGACGAGGAGGACATACACCGTGTACAAATGGGACGAGGCAAACAGCGAAGTCAAAGAGGTCGCAGGTCGAGGACCAACTGCGCCGGTTGCGGCGGCGACCACCCCAGGTCAGAATGCCGATTCTTCGACGCTATCTGCAGGCATTGTGACCGACGAGGCCACATCGCCCGAGTTTGCCGCCAGAAAAAACCCCGCAGCCCGCCCAAACGGGAACAACTTGACAGGAAGAGAGAAAGCTCCCCGCCCAGAGCCAAAGAGCGCCAGCCAACGGGTCGATGGGACCAGAGACAACGATCGCAAAGAAGCAGTGACAGCCGACGTAAAGAGGAAACCCACCAAACGGTGACCATTGGCCACGCCATTTCCGACGGAGCTAGAAAGGTTCACGTAGAAGTTCACATAGAGGGTCGACCATGTAAGATGGAAGTGGACTCCGGCTCCTACCTTTCTATGATTGCTTGGCGCGAAATCAAGCAACTAGTGCCTACACTACAAAGAAGAAACGTACCTGCCCAAAAAATCATCATAAAAGACTATCAAGGTAATCGCGTTCCGGTAGTGGGCACCAAGAACTTTAACATAACCTACAAAGGCCACACAGAACAACTTCCACTCACAATAGTCGACCGCGACCGCCCTAGCCTGCTGGAGTTACAATGGTTTGCTCCGCTTAACATCGCGCTGACAGGTGTCAACCACGTATCCATTGAAGCTTGGGAACAGCGGCTAACCGAAGAATTCCAGGAGGTCTTCAATGGAGAATTGGGCAAGTACCAGGGGCCCCTTATTTCATTTGATTTAGACCCAAGGGTTCCCCCGAAACGGCTTAAGCCTAGAAGGGTACCCTTTGCATTAAAACCCAAAATCGACGAGCAGCTAGACAAGCTCGTCAGACAAGGGGTGTTACAACCGACAGATCACGCCAGATGGGAAACCCCTATAGTGACCCCAATAAAACCAGACGGGTCCGTGAGAATCTGCGGGGACTATAAGGCCACCCTAAATGGCGCATTGCAACAAAGCGCCTACCCAGTCCCAGTAGTGCAACATTTACTGCACTCACTGGGAGGGGGCAAAGTTTTTGCTAAGCTCGACCTCGCACAAGCCTATCAACAACTACCTGTGGACGAGGAAACGGCAGAGGCCCAAACAATAGTGACCCACCGGGGGGCTTTTAAATGTAACAGACTTCAATTTGGGGTCAGCGTGGCACCAGGCATCTTCCAGAGCCTGATGGAACGCTTGCTGCAAGGCATCAAGGGGGTGGTGCCCTACTTCGATGACGTATTAGTGGCGGCGCCAAATGAAGCTGAACTAGAAAACCGTTTAAGACAAGTCTTAACGAAATTTAAAGAAACAGGACTTAAAGTCAAACGCGAAAAATGCCAACTTTGTACAAAGCAAGTAGAGTTTCTGGGCTACCTCCTAGACCAGCAGGGCATCCACCCCACAACAAAAAAAGTAAAGGCCATCAAAGAAGCCCCCACCCCAAAGTCCAAATTAGAGCTGCAAGCGTTCTTAGGTTTACTAAACTTCTATAATGTCTTCCTACCTCAAAAGGCTACGGCGGCGGAACCTTTACATAGACTCCTGGACAAGAAGGCAGCCTGGACTTGGGGGAGACGGGAACAAACAGCTTTTCAAAAGACCAAAGACCTCCTCACCTCTGATGCCGTCCTAATGCAATTCTGCGAAACCCTGCCTGTAGCTGTCACTTGCGACGCATCACCTTTCGGCGTCGGCGCTGTCCTCAGCCATACCCTCCCAGACCAGAGAGAAGCACCTATCGCATTTTTCTCGAGAACTCTGACTAAACCAGAGCGGAACTATAGCCAGCTGGACAAAGAAGCTTTGGCTATAGTGGCCGCCGTTAAGCGTTTCCACGAGTACCTTTATGGCCGCCCATTCAAAATAGTGACTGACCATAAACCGTTGCTGGGCATTCTCGCGGGAAACCGTCCCACACCAAACATCTTGTCACCCCGGATGACAAGATGGTCTGAATTCCTGGCAGCCTACAACTATGAACTGCTACACAAGCCAGGTAAGAAGATATCGCACGCGGACGCTTTAAGCCGTTCCCCCTTACCTGACTCTGACCCTGACCCTGCACCAACAACAAATACCCTGTCCATCGAGTGTTTACCCATTACCGCATCGGACATAGCGAGGGAAACGGTTAAGGACAAACACTTAGCGCCAATCTTACATTGGCTACAAAAAGGCTGGCCGGAAAAAGACGATAACGAGACTGTTAAACCCTTCCGCCAGCGCCAGACGGAACTTTCACTACTGAGAGGTTGTATCCTTTGGGGAGACAGGGTGGTAATTCCGACTAAATTACAGAACAGGGTCCTAGAGATGTTGCACGAGGGTCATCCTGGCATCGTCAGGACCAAAGCCCTGGCCAGGAGTTACGCTTGGTGGCCTGGCATGGACAAACAAATTGAAACATGGGTCGCCAAATGCCACCGGTGCCAGGAGACCAGATCCAGCCCACCCACGGCACCTATCCGGGACTGGGAGACACCTCGGGGACCCTGGTCCAGAATACATTTAGACTTTGCCGGCCCCACAAATGGCCACACCTTTTTAATCACAGTTGACGCATACTCAAACTGGCTAGAGGTGGCCGACATGAAATCCACCACCACAGAGGCCGTCATTAAAGAACTGTGTAAGCTGTTTGCCACCCACGGCCTCCCAGACGTCGTTGTCTCGGACAACGGGCCACAGTTTACATCCATCGATTTTGAACGGTTCCTGGCAGAAAAAGGCATCCGCCACGCGTTAACGGCACCGGCGCATCCGGCGGCGAACGGTAGGGCGGAGCGGATGGTCCAGTTTACAAAAAAGACCCTCCGGAAAATGGACCACGGGGAGATCAACGACAAGATCAACAGGCTGCTCTTCATACAGCACATCACGCCAAACACAACCACCAACAAGAGCCCTGCAGAGCTCCTGATGGGCAGGAAGCTGCGATCCCCACTCGACCGCCTACACCCAACCTACAACCCGGAGCAGCCCCCAGACTCCAGCTCCAGGTATCGGACATTTGAACCAGGCGACCTAGTATACGCCAAAAACATGACGGGGGACCCCCTATGGATCCCAGCCGTCATAACTCAGATCACTGGTCCAAAGTCGTACCGGCTCCAAACCACCGACGGGCGAGCCTGGAAACGACATATCGACCAGCTCCGGTCACGAACAGTGACTAACCTCAACCCCCAAGACACGAACCAAGGGGGGAGGGAACACCCGGTTAAACAACCGCAAGAACAAATAAAAATTAAAAACTCACCAGAACGCAGCCTTCGCGAGTCACAGCCGGAGAAGAACCGTCTGGCCAGCTCTACCGACCCGGAGAAGCCAAGCGGGAGCGGCGGAATCCGCGACTCAACCGACCCGGTAGGCCCAGGCGGGAGCCGCGGCGAAGGAACCGGCCCGATCATCCAGCCGGTTCGCTCAGAGGCAGGAGCAGCCAAAAAGATGACCGCCCCTACCGAGATACAACAAGAAAATGAATTGCGCAGGTCATCTAGGACTCGACGGAGCCCCGCCTACCTGCGTGATTACACCACGTGAGAAGACCATACCAAGAGGGGAGGGGTGTCATGTATGCAAATGGACTACTCGAAATCCCCGTGCCTTGATTGGCTAAGGCGCGGGGATTTCCGATTGGCCAGGCGAGCCGCGCCTGATTGGCCCGATTGAAGTCTCCCGCGATTGGTTAAAGCCAAGAGCGGGAGACTTGAATCGCTGCCATTGGCCGCGGCCGCCGAAGCAAAAGATATAAAAGCCGCAAGCTTTTTGTCTTTGGCGGTTCGGTTCCACCAGTGTTAATAAAGAGCTTGAATTGAAAGTCACTGACTACGAGTCTTAATTGCGGATACGACAGATTTTAAAAAATATTTCAGGGAATGATGGGTCTTTTATTATGTATATGTTTCCTACTGCTTAATATATGGTTTATCATAAGGACTCATCACGAGCCATATAGCTTTCATTATTTATTATGTTCCACTTATTATTAAACAAATAGATGTGGCTTCTATTGATCCCAAAATATTCTGTGATAATGTTTATAGTACTGCCAGCTGGTACTGGACACAGCACTACAAACAGAAATGACAATTTTTTTGCTATGTTTGTTACTGAAACAATAATATTGAGATTCCTCTCTAAAGTTTAATTTAAATATGAACGATTCTGGTTTATAGATTCTGGTTTATATAATTGACCACATTCTTCTTATGTGGTCAGTTAAGGTTTTTTATTAATAATTTAATTAATGCTTTGATTAATATGAGGCCCCATACCATAAAAACATGATTATTCCTATTTTATGTATCTCTGTACACTTTCATGTAATGAGCATCTGACTTTTGTTTATATATTTCAAATAGATTTTTCCTATCAGTGAGTAATGATTTATTCCACCATTACTAAATGCACAAATAAAACTTCAATCCCTAATAATGGCAGTATATTATGTTTGAACTGAATAACATATTTTACACCATAAAAGTAAATTCAATTAGTATAATTTAGAAATATTTTTACTCACAGAATCCACCAGTTAATTATAATCAGTGATAAGTGGTAATATAGCCTTAATAAAAATGTGAAAATAAACTGACCATATTAAAATATTTTAACAAGCAACAGATGGAAAACTTTAAAAGGAATCTTCTTCTAGCCTTCCAGAAATACAGATTTCATTGCCCAGAATTCCCCCAGCTACTATGGCTACTGCTTAGAATTCTGGGAATTAAAATCACATATCTGGAAATAACCAGGGGTGGGCTTCTATGGGTTCGCCGGGGTTCAAGTGAACCTGTTGATAATGTTATGGCCGCTATAACTGCCAAATCCCACCCCTGGCTGGCCCCTCCAACCACACCCTGCCCCTCCCAAGAATCTCTACATTTTGGATGCTAAGTGTGAAGGGCCTGTGTGGAGGCTCAGGAAGGGGGGAAAACGGGCCTCCCCGAAATTCCAGAGGTCTGGGAATGGGCCCATTTCCAGCCTCCAGAGGGCCTCTGGAGCCCAGGGGAGGTAATTTTCACCCTCCCAGAGGCTCGAGGAAAGCCTACAGAGCCCAGGGAAGGCAAAAATGCCCTCTTGCCATGGTGCAGGAGGCCAACTAGGCCATCATGGCTATGCCCACCCAGCAACCGGGCAGCAAGCCTACTGCCGAAATTTTGGAAACCCACCCCTCGAAATAACTCAGTTTAGGTAAAACTACAATAAAAGCTAAGCTTTCCATGATATAATTTATTTGGTCAAAAGGGAAATGAATCATTCAAAATTTCCTATGGATAAAGATGGCACTAGCTATTGAAATGTAAGATCCATATAATTTAGTGCAATATGCTGATCAGATCTTATCTTCACATACAACTGTAGTCTTAAAATATAGTTGATGTTGGATGTTGTATTCTGTGGCACAATGGCAACTAAAAAAACATGCTGTGTTCCATCAACCTCAGACATATTATCTGGCATTCAGCATAGAACAACTACTGTGATGGGAGAATAGCTGAATAAATAATTTCTTCCCACCCCAAAAAGAAAAAAAAAAAGCAAATGGAAAACATCTCATTTTCTCACTGTGGTAGCAAAGTCCTTGCATTATGGCTCTGTATTTGGGCCCATTTACCTAATTCTGCTGACTGGCCATTATGTTTAGAAACTACAGGTGGTCTTCAACTTATGACCCCAATTGAGCCCAACATTTTTCTTGCTAAGTGAGGTGTTTGTTAAGTGAATTTTGTCCCATTTTACCACTTTCCTTGCCATAGTTGTTAAATGAATCGCTGCAGTTGTTAAATTAGCAACACAATTGTTAAATGAATTTGACTTCCCTATTGACTTTGCTGGTCAGAAGGTCATAAAAGACGATTGCATGGCCCCAGATCCTTCAACCATCATAAATATGAGTCAGTTGCCAAGCACCTGAATTTTGAACATGTAATCATAAGGATGCTGTAACAGTCATAAATGTGAAAACAGTACTGTTCTAACTTTGAACAGTTACTAAACAAATCGAAGACTACCTGTATACTTTGAAAGACAAGGTAAGTCAGATGCCCCTTATAACCCAATGGAGCAAAACACAGGAGAAGAAAAAAAGTTGCCGTTCATTTTTATTGCAAGTGAAAATTTCCATTTGCAAAGTATCTAGTGGAAAGAAGAGAGCAGTGAAGAGGACATGGCAATATCACTGTCAGATTGCTGGAGAGTCCAGGCACTCTATAAGCAATAAGATGGATCCCACATCTGATAATGCCATATTCTTCTGCTGTGTACCATTTACACTGCATCTCCATAAATGAGCCTGAAGATTAAAAAGTGGAAGTAAATAAAAAGCTTTATTTACTTTGTTGGCTTAGACTAGCTTGTAAGGAATTATCCTTTTGATTAGAGAACCTTGAGTTATGCTACTTCCTTAGAATTAAAAACATTCTGAGGTCAGGAATTTGTTTTGAATATTAAAACTGAATGACCCCCATTGTTATTTCATCCAGCAATCACTTCCTGATTATCTGAAGTGTTCTTCATAATTTAGACCATAACTATTGTTTAAAACAAGAGATCCAGAAATGCTGCAAATAACCCACTGATTTATGATTAGATCAATTTTTCTTTGGTTCCTTTCCATCATAAGTTATGTTGCAGTAAAATACAGAAGTTATATATAAAGGTAGCCAACTGTAATTCTAAAATAGTAATGTTTAGTCAGATTTATAGTACATCTTTATTTATTGTTGATATTAATAATGTGTATATTTGCTCCTAGATACAGTTAAAAGTTGTGTAGCAAAGTTGTCCTTCAGCTGTCCCATGAAAAGTCACTACTGCCTATACAGTAAATCCGGTTTTACTCTCATCAGTCACCAGCCTCAACTTTGGATCCATATCATGTTTCTCTTTCAACAGGTGTGTACAATATGAATATAAACATCATAATAATCATTAATGTATCTATCAATTAAAATCTGTGTTAGAGGTAATCCCTTGAGATATATTGATATAAATCAATGTTGTTCTGAAGATACTCACTTCCCACTCAAAAGGTTGAGAGTTCAATCCTAGCCAGTAAAAGACATTTCTCTATCAGGTACACGACAAACTACTCCTAAAACTAAAATCTTATGGTATCTCTGGATATCTGCATAACTGGATAGAAGCATTCCTGTCAAACAGACAACAAATGGTCAAATTTGGGAGCATCCTATCAAATTCTGTACCTGTCAATAGTGGTGTCCCCCAAGGCAGTGTTCTAGGACCAACTCTCTTCATACTCTACATAAATGACCTCTGTGATCATATTAAGAGCAACTACATTCTCTTTGCTGATGATGTAAAGCTATTCAACACCAATGCTGCCAATTACCAAACAATTTTTCAAATGAGGAAATGAAAACAAGTTTAGAGTATTCTGTGTAGTAGCCTTTTAACATGAATTTCTGACAGAGAATAGCAGCTTCAGGTTTTGACAGTAGCTTCAGATCCCATTCACAGTATGGAAGAGTCACTTTCCAATGATGAGTTCCAATACTAATGAATATGGTTTGATATTATAATCACACTGTTTTGCTCAATCTTATTACCCCACTGCCCCTCTGCATTTTCAGTAAACTCACAGTGTGTTCTAAATTTACTAGTGTGTAAGCCTGATTATTTTTTTGCTCTCTGCTTGTAATAATGTGTTTGTGTAGTAAATTAAACTTAATTATATGTAAAGAGAATATTTATTTCCATTCAGCCACAAACATTTACTCTAGTCCATAATTGTTCCCTTTTAATGAGCTTCCCGTTCTGCTGATGGAGCTAGGTGAAAATTCTGAGAACTGGGGAATGCTATAATAATTTTCATTTTTAAAAATGTAATTATCCTTCTCTCCTTAGTTCATGAGGAAGCCTCTGTACATGCATCAAATGATTCTTTGCTCTGATTACTGTTATGTTTTTGCTTGCTGATCATTCTATAGAATCCTAGAGCCTGGGCAAACCAAAGTTTATGTTAGAAGTTCATTATTTTTCTTATACTGTAATCACACAGACACATAAACACACACACACATAATTTTATGATGGACTGGCAGTTAAATTAAGATGTCAGTAATTTTCATATAGTTGAGTTGTACATACCTATCTAGGAGTGGACATTTCTGAATACAATGAACTTTACTATTAACAAACATGTATCACCTTATATTGTTGATCAGTTTAATTTGAAAATACATAATTGGAAGTAAATCTGGAAAACTAAAATAAAATTGTTTTCTAACGTCAAGCATAATATTTCAGCTGGATATAAGTGATTTTTTTTATCTGAGACTGCTGTAATTTGAAAGAAGGGAGTCAGTCCCAAACCTTTGTCTCTGCTCATTTTAATAGTATCAAATCTTTGTAAATACTGCCTATGGAGATTCTATGGAGATATTTGCAAATACTATTTAACCATAAGTTTGAGTTTAACAAAAAATAGGAAAGAGAAAATTGTGTTGAATCAATTTGGTTGTGGCTCTGAGAATTAGATTTCAATATATAGATGAGTCATTATGATAAATGCTTGGGTTGTGTTTTACTGAAAAGTTGCTTATAGCATTGATAAGATCTTTTATAAACACAATCTATAAAATTGTATGACCACAATTACACCATGATTTGCATTATTTTGCACAATGCTCAAAGATGGATGTGTCAAAATCATAAAAATCTTTAAATTTATTTAAACATCAAAAGTATGTTGACAGTTTTGTTCTAATGTAAGCCATTCATCTAAATATCTGTATGTTAGTTCAGTTTATGTTAATAATTACATAAGCTCCCAAAGAAGCTGTGCCATCATTGAAGCAAAACAGTACCAGCTTCATTTGAGAACAAATTTCTGGATATTCTCTCACTCCAAATATTGTCCTCAGTACTCTGAACATAGTTACTATCAGTATCTCATACAGTTAAATATATAGTTTAGAAATATCAGGCCCAAATCATTGTTTGTCCTTTGGTTATTGATTATGTACCATCAACTTTTTGTTGACTCTTAATGACCACATAGTTTTTCTCCGCAATGATCTATCCCTAATCTGGCCTTTTACATCTTATAAAAGAGCACTCATCAGTGCAGTAACTGAATCCATCCTTTTTTCTGCTTGTCAACCTCTTTTTCTCTCCTTTCACTTTCCCAAAATTACATACCCTTCTCAACCTTTCCAGACAGCTAGGTCCAAAGTTTTAGCCTGGTCATTTGTGCCTTGAATGACAACTCTGGGTTGATTTGTTTGATTACACTTTTGTTAGTTTTCTTGGATAGCCAGAATGTATAACAGAATAACAAAGTTGGAAAGGATCTTGAAGTTCTTCTGAAGTGTCCGTTTCAACATTAAAATTTAAAACAAAAATACATTTCCTATCCTGCTTTTTCAAAGCCCAGCTTTCACTTCCATAGAATGTCTCAGGAAATTCCATATCTTGCACAATTCTGAGGTTATACATCATCACAGGATTTTAATGTTATTTCCAAGGCCTTCACGACTACACTACCTAATACTAATCTGTGGCATATTTCTTAAGTTTACCCAATATTTTTAGAACACTTTGCAATTATCAATTGCAAAGAAATGTTTTCTTGTAATGCTCAATGTCATTTAGAGATGCACGGGCATTTAACCTGATACAGTGTATGATGCTTTCAAATGGAAAAATAATGTCCAAAATGGTTTTTTTTTAATGAACTCTTTGGTGCTTTCTCAGCTTGGTAGTTTTCTTGCAGTTTGTTACCTAGTTTGATAATGAAAGTTTTCTGTAAGAAAACCACCAATCTCAGAGAGCACCAAGGTACCCCCACAATTGAATCCTGAAGTACAAATATACTTCTCAATCAGTACTGTTTTTCTTTTTGTCCATTAGGGCTTGTTCCCAGAACCATTGTCCATGCAGAATAATTATTTGCAAGTCCTGAAGACCTTGTGGGGAAAAACCCAGCTTAAGGGAACACATAGTTTTGAAACTGCAATGGTTCAATCTACATTTCCACATAAGAAGGTATTTTTTTCTTATGAGCTTTCAAAAGGGGTGGAGTGTGCATGTATTGTTTTTATTTACTGCAAGAAAAATCACGACCATATCTCTGAATCTGCATATAGATGAAAACAGTTAAATTATCAAAGTTGGACTTTTGAATGTGATGTTTATGTTTGATATGTGAAGCCGTCAACTGAAAAGGATGGAAAATGGTAACAGGATAATCCATATCATTCATTTTTGTTATATGTATGATAGTCCTAAAGGTGCTTTTTTTCAAGAGGCAACTGGACTTTCTGGTTTTTCATTGAAGATGTTTTGCCTCTCATCCAAGAAACTTCTTCAGCTCTGATTGGATGGTGAGGAATGGAAGGCTTTATATTCCTTGCAGACAGCTAGTCATTTGCATTCTAGCAGGTCCTTAAGATCACTTGAAGGTTTATCTCTGTCATCAGGGTCATCTGAGTGGTTCAAATTGGTGTGGAGCCTTCTTGGAACTCTTGAAGATTGTGTTGTAGATTGGAAATAGATGATATCATATACCTTCCTTCTCTGTTTAAAGAGGGCTGTTCAATTTTGACATAGATGGTCTCTTTAACCCCACTTTCAAATCAACAACCATCTCTGTCCAAAATATGGACTTTGTTGTCTTCAAAATCTATGTCAAAATATAGACCCAGGCCTATAATTCTTCAAATTGTGTTAAGAATACTCTGTTGGATGAAATTTCAACCATCTTCCTTATTCAGAAACAATCTGCCTGCTATCTTCAGGAAGTGCTAATTTCCTTCTTCCATTGTAGGTATTCAGTAACTTTATTCAGAAATATACTGTCTATGAAAATCCTACCAATCTGCTATAGGTAACATTAATTGTCTTTCATTGCTAGAGGACAGTGGCAAAGCAATACACAAGAATTCAGGTTCTGATCTTTGCAATGTTTCCATTTATGCCATTTGTTTGTAGAAATGCCTGAGTTTTCTCACTAATCTCTTCCACATGCTGTTGATATATGAATGGAAAATGCAAATAAGCTTTTTTCTTATTTACAAAGAGAAAGAAGGAAACTCATTTCAAATAGCAGAGAAACTATCATAATGAATTGTTTAGTTCCCTTTTGCAAAGTCACATAGTTGTGGGTTATGGCAGGGACTCCAGAGTGTAATTATTTGCGCAGGCTCTGTCGGGTCAACCTTTGCCCTTTGAAAAGATTACTGCTTCAAAGCAATTGCATTTTCAAAGATTGTAAATAATACTGTTTCAAAGTCAGCAAAGAATTTCTGGTCAAATCTATTAATCTTTAATTGGGTTCAGTTGAATCTCCAGCATGGAATCTGTTTAAAACAAAAACATATTTGAGGTAAGCTTTGAGAGCCTACAATTTTTATTTTTATAACAAGAAAAAATATATTTGCAACCCTAACTTCAAATTGCATAATTGAAACCAAACAATGAGGAATTCTTTCTCAATCCTTCAATGATGTCTTGCTTAAAAAAAATCTAGAAAACTTTTAGAGTAGAAAAATGCTACTTCACTCACGTAGAAAACCTCAAATGATGACCCTTCATGAAGGAATTTATCATTTCCTGCTTTGATTACCAAAGATAATCCACAGCAAATCATCAAATACTTTTTAAAGGTTCCTTGGTTTTATTTATTTATTTATTAGATTTGTTTGCAAACTCATCTTGCAAAAAAACCTAGAGAACACTAGAGAATTCCTGGAAGCCTGGTACTCTGATAAATTGACCATCAATAGCATGCAGGCCATGAATAACATCTACATATTGTGCAAAAGAGACCATCAACAATCCCAAAAGGAAATCTAAAAACTAAAATACCTTCTCACCAGAAATCAATATCCAGACGAGTATAGATTAACTCCAAGATTAACATTAGACCAACAATTAAATAAACAATACCCCAATCAAGGAACTGCCAAACAAGCCAACAATAAACAAGATCATCCCCCACTAACACTGACAGGCAAGCCACTAAAATATAAGCTAAGAGCAAACCCCATTTCTTACTAGCACTGATTATGTTACCTAGTTAGGATAATGAAATGTCTGCTAGAAAACAACCAAGCTCAGAGACCACCAACGTCCTTCATTTCAGCCCTGAGCTACGTGCTTTTAAAGTTGTAGCAACGTTTCAGCAGAATCTCATCTGCCATCATCAGGCTTCTGTATGGTGTTCGTCTGTGAGTTAGACTTTTACAGTGGTTTCAGATTTAAATTTGGGGCAGCCTATTGCTGTGACAGAATGGTTTTTTCTTCCTCCGGATTGGTTGGGAGTCTTGGTCTGTGTTTATTGGTCTTGGAGTTTGCTGTGTTCTGCTTGATTGGTGTTTCTGATATCTTCTGTCTTTTCCTGGCTCTTTTTGTATCTTGATTGGCTGGCAATGCGTGTTACTTTATTGAAGGCCTTTATTGCAGCTTGGCTTCGGGTAAATAGACGGCTATCATTAGTTAAGAAGCTGGGTATCATCTGGGTGCCTGGTTGGGGTGTGTTTGAGCTGGAGGTATCAGGGGGGATCTCTGTGCCCAGGTGTTTGCCTGGCTTGTGGTGTGGAGATTTTTTTGTTTGTGAGTGCAGGCTTCCAAATGATTGACAGCCTGGTGGAATCATCTCTTCTGTTCATGCTTTCTGGTCTTTTTTCAATCTCTATGGCTTCTCTGATGATTCTGTGGCTGGGATTTTCTATAGTGGCTAGGGTTTTGGTGCCATTGAAGTTGATACTATGACCTGTGGCTTCCATGTGTTGGACTAGTGAGGAAGTGTGTTCCAGCTTTTTGACTGCATTTTTGTGTTCATCCAGGCGGGTACTTATTCTTCTATTGGTCTGTCCAATGTATGTGGCAGGGCATGATGCACAGGGGACTTCGTATATGCCTTGGTTTTCCAGGTCAATTTTATTTTTGGGGTTTCTAAGGATGGCTGCTATTTTTCTGTCTGTTTTGAAGGCAGTCTTGATGTGATGTCTGTGTAGTACCTTACTAATTTTGTCTGTAGTACCTCTTATGTAGGGCAGGACAGCTGTTCTGTGGGTCTGTTCATCTTCTGGGTCTCTATTATGTTTCAGTGTGTTTTTGTGGATCAAGCTGGTGATTTTGCTTCTGTGGAAGCCGTTGGCTGTCAGTACTTTAGTCAGGGTGTATAGTTCAGTTTTAATGTGTGTCTTGTCTGCCACGCGTTTGGTTCTAGTAATTAGTGTTTTAGCCACAGAGTTTATCTATGCTGGGTGGTGGTGGGATTGGGCATTGAGGTAGCGGTTAGTGTGTGTTTTCTTCTGGTATACGGTATGTCCTAGTGTGCCATCTGTTCTTTTGTAGATTAGTACATCTAGGAATGGTAGTTGTTTGTTTGTTTCTGTTTCCATGGTAAACTTGATTTTGGGGTGTGCGCTGTTTAGGTGTGTTAGGAAATTGTTTAGGTTTTCTTGTCCATGGGGCCAAATCACGAATGCGTCATCGATATATTTTAACCATAGTTTGGGTTTGAGGATAAAAATACACAAAGAAGGCATACCTCTCAGACCCATAGTCAGCTCCAGAGGAGCACCACTACAAAACCTAGCTAAACACTTAGCAAAACAGCTACAGCACCATGCTGAAACAGCAGCTTCACATGTACAAAACTCATACCACTTCTTGGAAATGATCAAAGATCTACATGTAGAGCAAGAAGATCTGCTTGTAAGTTTTGACGTGGTTTCACTATTCACTCAAGTCCCGATAAAAGAGACCCTTGAAATCATCAAAAATAAATACCAACCAGCTAAACACCTCATGGAACTAACAGAACACTGCTTAACCAACACATATTTCATATACAAAGGACAAAGATACAAACAAATTGAAGGAGCCCCTATGGGATCAGCACTGTCACCCGTCATTGCAAACCTGTTCATGGAAGAATTCGAATCCAGAGCCCTGGCCATTGCCATCCTCAAAACCAAACTATGGTTAAGATACATCGATGACGCATTTGTGATTTGGCCCCATGGAAAAAAAAACCTAAACAATTTCCTAACACATCTAAACAACACACACCCCAAAATCAAGTTCACCATGGAAACGGAAACAAACTAACAACTACCATTCCTAGATGTACTAATCTACAAAAAAACAGATGACACACTAGGACACACCATATACCAGAAGAAAACACACACCAACCGCTACCTCAATGCCCAATCCCACCACCACCCAGCACAGAAAAACTCTGTGGCTAAAACACTAATTACTAGAACCAAACGCCTGGCAGACAAGACACACATTAAGACTGAACTATGCACCCTGACTAAAGTACTGACAGCCAACGGTTGATACCTCCAGCTCAAGCACACCCCAACCAGGCACCCAGATGAAACCCAGCTTCTTAACTAATGATAGCCGTCCATTTACCCGAAGCCAAGCTGCACTAAAGGCCTCCAATAAAGTAACACAATGCTGCCAGCCAATCAAGATACAAAAAGAGCCAAAAAAAAGAGACAGACGATATCAGAAACACCAATCAAGCAGAACACAGCAAACTCCAAGACCAATAAACACAGACCAAGACTCCCAACCAATCAGGAGGAAGAAAAAACCATTCTGGCACAGCAATAGTCTGCCCCAAATTTAAATCTGAAACCACTGTAAAAGTCTAACTCACAGACGAACACTATACAGAAGCCTGATGATGGCAGATGAGATTCTGCTGAAACGTTGCTACAACTTTAAAAGCACCACTACTATGACGTGGGAAAATACCCGAACAAAGCTGAATGCCATATATATATATATATATATATATATATATATATATATATATATATATATATATATATATATATATATATATAATTTTTCTGCTTAATAGCATTAGATAAGTTTCTAGAAGGAAGGTGCAAGATGAATCTGGAAAACTTGCACTCACTTCCAAGAAAGTAAGTTTCTGGTTATGCCTTTAAACTTATTTAATTCTAAAAATTAAGGGCATTGGCATTGGTTGTTTGTGCATACAATTATGATAACTATCCTGCTGAGTCCCAGCATGATGAAGAGAAGAATTGCAGTTTTACTTTCAGCTCTGTGGCAACACATCTGGATTATATCCAACAAGATCTGTATCCATTCCCAGATATGAATTCCATCAGCATGCTTGACTGCAGGCATTGCAAGCATGAGGGCAAGCATAGAACTAGTTTGACATTTTCAATCTATTATTGCTGTGAGTACGAAGTTATTCCATACCACATTATTTTTTGCTTCCTTTGTAAAGCTGGAAACGTATTAGCCTCAATTGCTGATGTAAACACATTTTAACAGGCTATCCTTTGGCAGTGGACCAGTTAAACTGCCCTGCAACATAAATCTGTCAGACTCCACTGGTTTCAAGACTAGAATATCCCTTTGCAGTCAAAGATCTAGCTTAAACTATTTTCCCTGAGAAAATACTTCTAACAGAAAGTGAACGTGAAGAGGTAAATTGATGAACAGCAAGGAAAAGCAAAATAAATCTGATTGGAATGGGTGGGTGTTGTTTTAATTTACAGTTGGCCAATTTTAACATAATAAAGCACATCAACTATATCACTCTGCTACAATTAATCAGGAAGAGCCAGATGTTTTATATCAGTCAAATAACTTTAAAATGCCTGGCATTCTGAACATGGCTAAAAACTCTTCACTGGGAATTCTTTTAAAAAGTGTTTTAAATATTTCCTTTTTCCCCTAGTTGATTGAAATAGCTCTTTTAAACATTTGTCATCATTACTCAGGAAGTAGGGAATAGGAAAACCTTATCCTTCACTATCTGGCATGGTTTCCTCAACCTTGGTAAATGTCAGTCTTTGCTGGAGACCATGAATATATTTGATTATATTGTATTGTGCTTTGTAGAAATTACTGTCAGGCATTTACATGTAGTCACTATTATATCCTAGAGCAATGTCTATCACCCTTGGCATGTTGAAGATATGTGGATTTCAACTTCCACAATTCCACAGCAGGCATGCTGGCTGGGGAATTCTGGGAGTTGAAGGCCACATATCTTCAAGCTGCCAAGATGATGAATTACTCTGCTAGAGTGTCCACCTGCATGTCTTCTATGCAGGGACAGAAGAAAAATTTATTCCTTCACAATTTTTAGATGAATCTACCAGTTTTGATTCAGACAGATATACTAAAAATACCCAGCATATAGATGTTTAACTAAACATACACTTTCCATTTTGCAATGTAGTTCAATATCTAACAATAGAAATGGAATGGGACAACTTACCACAGTTGACTCACATAACCAACTCACTGAGATCAACATGGGTCAACTCACTGCAGGACAATTCAATGTGGGATAATTCAAGAGAAGGACAAGTGAATTGCAGCAGGCCTTGCCTTGTTTTGAGGTTGAACCTTCTCAAGTTAGAAGTCCTCAAGGCTGCAGTGAAACAGAGCATGGAGTCCCAGTGGCCCGTCAGCCAAGGTGTGTGCTCCATTGGCCAAGCTGTGAAGCAAGCATGGCATGCTCAGGTAGTCCCTGCACAAATCCAGGGCAAGGGCAAGAGGATGCCCACCACTGCCACTTCTTCCTGGCATGCCCACTGCAAGGGCCAGCTGCTCTGCTGACATTCAGATACAGATCCTCCACTTCCAGCCTTGCCAAATGCAAAGGGGTCGAAGGGAAAATGGTGGGCTTGGGGTTAAGTTCAGTTAAGGCTTGCTGACATGGAAAGGAAAAGGGCAGGATTTGGAGCTAAGATTGAGAGAGGGGAGAAGGTAGGCATTGGATAGAGAAAAAGCAGACGAACTAGGGAAGATGAAAAAAGAAACAAGCTCAACCATTCGCCGTGCTCCTAACCATTTCTACTGGAGAGTTTACTTTTAAACAAACTTATCACTCACCCCTGAAGTAGGCATACAAAATTAGCCTCAAAATCTCACCAGCTAATAACCACCATTTCACCATTTCTTAATTTTGTTTATACAGTGAAACTAAGCAAATTGAAGTTGGATGTGTTACTTGATTGGAAAAGCCTCATTTTAGATGATGTATCACAGTTGAATGGTTGATTTGCACAAAAACAGAGTTTAGGAGTTTACAGAGCAGAGGTGGTATTCAGCAGGTTCTGACCAGTTCTGGAGAACCGGTAGCGGAAATTTTGAGTAGTTCGGAGAACTACAAAACCTGCAGTACAGATATTCATAATGTTATGATGTCATGGTATTCTTCAGCTTCTTAATGTATTAATGCAACAAATGTCTCTGGGCTTTTGTGAGAGTTTCTCCATAATTAACATTTTAGACTGATGCACAAGAAGAATCTCTCTAAAAAAGGTTTGCTGTGGAAGGTTGCTTGTTTTATTTTTTAATTACTATTTACTTTGGCTAAACTGAGTACCTTGTGCTGTAAGCAGTGCTATGAATTCATGTCACTTTGGATATGTGTAGAATCTAAACAGGGGTACAAACAAAGCCTTAACTTACTAACACCTCTTGCCATCATTTTGCCTATCTCTATGTTTTCATGATGTTTTTAGTGTCACTCTTTGCTAAGCTTGTTTTTAGTATGGAAGTTTTTGAGCAGTGTTGGGCTTCAGGGTTTAGTGACTGTGATCTAGACAACAGATTTCCTGATGTTTTGCCAGCAACTATGTCTGCATCCTCAGGGTAACATAGGATGCCAGCCACATCTGCCAGTCAATTATCAGAAAATCTGTTATCTGGACCACAGTTACTAAATCTTGAAGCCTAGCAGTATCCAGCAGATACCAGCTATCAAAGATTACACCATGTTTGCTACTTTGAAGCAGAGGGAAGCCATGGTGTTTCTCATTTTCCTACCATTATAAAGGTTGCATGGTTACATGTTCATGCCACATTCTACTAAATATGCATAGAACATGGGAAACAAATAGGCAGTCATAACTTAAGAGAAGGAATGTGGAATTAGAGTAAGATGGACCAAGGGAAGCAACTAAGGAAAGCCACATAATGCTGTCACAATGAATTTCCACCCTTTTGCCCCCAGTTTGTAGTCACACAAATACAAAAAGGGCAGAACTTGCACAATGCTTGATACTGCTTCTATCCTGTTCATGAAAAACTCCAATTCTGCAGATGTCTCTGATCACAGAAATTCCTACCTACAAATTCATAGAGCAGAGCAGAGCAGAGCAGAACAGAACAGAACAGAGCTGGAAGAGACCTTGAAGGTCTTCTAGTCCAACCCCCTGCTCAAGCAGGAGACCCTATACCATTTCAGACAAATGACTGTCCAGTCTCTTCTTAAAAATCTCCAGTGATGGAGCACCCACAACTTCTGAAGGCAAGCTTTCCCACCGGTTAATTGTCCTCACTGTTAGGAAGTCCTCCTTAATTCCAGGTTGCTTCTCTCCTTGATTAGTTTCCATCCAGTATTTCTTGTCCTGTCCTCTGGTGCTTTAGAATACTGGATGATATTGCCTTTACTCCCCCTCATGCATGTGCGCTCCTCTGAAATAGTAATATCACTTGCCAATAAGTCCACTATAAAAATGCCACAGAAAGGGAGAATTAGAAAAAAAAATCACAAAGCCCAGAGAATGCCTTTTTGGACACAAGCCTCACTTTGCTTCCATATAAATGGTACATACCTACAACTGAAAAATTGCAAACAGGGTCTGGGACAAAAAGACCCCTGCTTGAAACAGTAGAAGATACCTGCCAAAATTCTCAGCTAGTTCAAAGATTATATTACAATATATCTCAATATAAAAAGATCTTATTGCATCTTTAATTCTTTAGCTAAAACTAAAGATGTTTGCAAAACATCACCCAGAAGAGTTTCAATATTATATAGGGATGAAAGGATGAATCTGGTGCTTATAAATGTTTAGTTCACATTCCAATCACTATAAGGGGTTTAACTTTATTGCTTTACTTGTGCAGGCAATCAGTTTCACGACAGTCAAATCCATTCTTATTTTCCCCATTTTAAAAAAATTGCTCAGGATCTGGACAATGTACAATTACATCTGGAAGAAGTGAGGTTCTTTGATTTATTCAGTTACAATGAAGACGTGGGCACTTGGCAGTGTTTCATGTGTAACAATCCTGACAAGGCAACAGGTAAGAGACTTTTCTGCAGAAGAACTGAGTGATATAAATAACATAGATTCAGAATCTAATAAAGGATGCTCTGCATAAAATATCTGAATCATGCAATTAAGTTATTAACAGTGAGAGCTTGTTTGCTATAGTAGCTAAGGTTTACCTTTGTCTTGCTTGGAAAACTTGGCTGTAACTTGACCTAAGCAAGGTTACATTATCATCCTCATCATCAGAAAAAAAGGAAGAATAAATTAAGTTAAATTAACATTTTAAATGAAATCTTTTTGGATAGTCTTTTAATATTTTCAGTTTGCCAGATCACTTTTAAAGTTGTATTTTTACCTGTGATTTCAATAGTGAAGTTTGGCCATTTCCATATGGCAGATTTCAATTATTGACAAGTTTTGTTATTATGCAGATCAATAAAGGGTATGCCATGCAGTGAGTAAATGAAACATAAAAATTAGGATGTTTCATTATTTTGAGATTTTATCTAATTCTCATAATGACAGAAGAGCATCTACAAACAGAATCAGAAGAACACAATTTTCTTTCGTTTCCTCCCACAAACTTTTCAATGCCTTCAAAACCACTTTTAAAAATTTTTTAAGAATAGATTAGGATGGAGAATATTATTCTAATAAATAAAAAGAAGTTTTGTCATAGTATACAATATAATAGAATTCTGTATTGAATACTAATATAATTATGAGGTTTCAGGATTTACAGAGTGTGAAAATATAATGGCCACATTCAAACATAGAATCTAAAATTTGAGATTCCCTATTTGACAAATTTGATGGCTGTGGCAATTCCACCACACTGGAGGAAATTCAATAAATGCCCTTGGTATTTTTCCTTTAAATAAACATGTAAGATGTATTTATTTTAACATTCTTGATGCTGCTATTTTACTTTTTTTAACATTGATAGTTAGCAATTGTTTACATAAGCTAAATAAAATTTTGCCAAACAAATCAAGCATTTTTTTGTTCTGTAGTTTTTTTAAACTATTAGTTTCGTTGATTTCTGTGTTTTAAAATGGAATTGTACTAATTATTGTTTGGGGCCAATATGTTTGTGCTGGAAACAATTCACTGTTTTGGACAGATGGAGTAATGAGAAATAAAGCAGTTGCCAGTTAAAATGACTTGCTATCTGAAGATGTGAAACCATTGAAATTATTCAGCAGGATGGAAACAGCTGGCAATTAAGGAGTTTGGACAACTTTTTAATGCTGACTATTGGCTATTATGCAGAGATAAAAACTTTTTAAAAATCCCACTAACATCATACAGCCTTGCATCCATGAAGTACTTTTTTATTGTATTTCAACTGGCTCAATTTTGCTTCAGAATTGATTTTATGACATTTCCAAAGACAAATTTATTCATTTTCCACAGTAGCACATCTGTTTAACGGCATGATTCTAGACTGAGTTATTATTTGGTTAAAGTGTTGTTTTTTGCATGTCGAACCAAAGTAAATTCAACTGAAATCATAACCACACCAACAAGAAGAATGTATTATAGATATTAATAAGAAGATAATAAGAGTTTCAGTAAAAGTAGTGATGTTATTCTTTTGTTCTGAAACATGTAATACAAGTTCAACCATTATAATATTATGGCATATTTTGATCCTACTGCCCTTTCTTCAAGATGTGTACTAAAAGCTCTTAAGAGTCTGCACAATCAAATTAACTTTCAATCTGTTTCCTTCTATTTCTCTTCGCTGTGTCCCACAATTTTACATGGCATATTCCAATTCTAAATTTATATATTCTTGCAGATTTTTTTTATCACTTATGTTTTACTCTTCTGTTGTTATTTTACTCAGAGTAGAAGTATTGGCTAAAAATACATGTAGAAAGTTGGTACATATTGGTCCTACATGCTTAATTAAGTTCTACTTCATTGATCAGTGAAATGTTTGACATAGCTGCCTACAATATTCACAGTTACACCAATTTTATTTATGTTCCCTGTTGTTTCTATGCATTACAAATTTAGGTTTCCATTCAACTACACTGGCTTTTTTGAAATGTTCTGTAGCTAATCGCTTTTGGCAGCCCATGGTAGCAACATACTATGTTTTATACAGTTCATGCTCATAGGAAATATTAACTGTGAGGTCTTTGGTGTTCTTTGACCTTTATGGTTTTCTAGTATGTTTCATTATCATACTAAATAACATTAACAGTCCTAGAAAGCAGTGTGGTTTGGAATGAAGAAATTTCCAGGAATATTTCCACAAACACTTGACAGGGCAAGCCACTAGTTATAAAAATAAGAGCAAACCCCACTCCCGTTTAGCACTGACAGTGTTGGTAATGAAACACCTGCAAGAAAACCATCAAAATCAGAGAGCACCCAGGACCCCACAGTCCAACCTGGAGTTACAAACATTCTCTTCTACTGGTAATTGAGCAACTTCTACTCAGTCACTCTGGTTCTTCAAATGTGATCAGAAAAATCATCCCTGTGAAGGTAATTAATGTTACTTTCATGGGTGCATGCCCATAAAATGGTGGTCTCCCCCATCTTTCCCAAAACTATTTAGCTCTAGATAGTCTGATGGTTACTATGAAGATGCAGGAATGCCCACATGGAGGCAAGCACACATGAATGGAGAAGGATGGTCACTGATGAGCAATAGGTTCTTTTTTTTAGTTTAAATGTCTTAATATATTGATTGTATATAAAAGTCTGAATATTGCTTTTGCAGATGTGGATTCTTAACTTCTTAGTAGGTTGTCAATATCCTGAATTTCCTAAAGAGCATGTGGTGACTGCTTTTGATAGTTCTTATAGGAACAAAGTTCAGCTTAAAAAGCCATTTAAGAGATCTAAATGTATATAGTTTTATCAATTCCTGTCTCTCTCTGTTATTTAAAAGTAACCAAAGAGAGATAGTGGAAGCACCAAACACTCTAATGTAGAACATACTGAATCAAATGTTTGACATAAGAAACAGACTATATCAGGGGCTTTCTTTGCTCATTTACTGCTGTCATAGCCAAAAATGAAATAGATTTATTTTCTGAATAGTCATCTGCATATGGAGAGCATATTTTTTGCAGACCACTACAATCCTCACTCTTAAAATATATTTTAGAGACCATATATATTCGTCAGCATGACTCTTTCTGGATATGTTGTACTACAATTCCCACTGTTCCTAGCCAAGACATCTGGAAGGGCCTGATAGGACTTTGATCTTCATCTAATAGTTTATTATTCAACTTGCACCACCAACATATCTTTTATTTGTTTATATTACATATCTCATTCTATAAGTACAAAAATGCTATGTAATATCTGTTTAAAAAATAGCTTATCTATTTAGTTATGTATCTTTTGCTATGGACATTAGAGCAAGAATAAGAAGGGGAGAACATGAGATTCCATTTTTGGTGACAGTTTATTTTGATATCTATTGAATGAAAGTTTTTTAAAAACACACACACACAAACCACTAGAATCTTATATCCTGTTTCATCAGTTTAATCATGAAATACCCTGAAGACAGAATTTGGACATACACGGATGCCATTTACACATACAATTCCATTCATACCATATAGACTCATTCATATCATACTTACACATTTATGCATTTTATACACATTCCATTCATATTTCTTTCACATCCTTCTCCTCAATCAAAAACACAGATTTCCATTATTTATCAGGATTAACAAAATCACTGTGTCTTCTCTGTTTTTCCTCCCATCCCTACATTTTCCCTCATCCCTATTTCTAAAAGAATTAATTAGGATTTTCTAATGAATACTGTGAAAAAAAAACTCTATAACTGACCATGGAATACTTTAGAGAACCTTATAATGTAATTTCTGTCTAATGTGAGTTTGGGTTGAAACTTGCAACAATTTACATTTCAGCATTTTCTTTACCTAAACCTATATATAGTGGTACTGATGAAGGAGAATATTTGTAGCTCTGGGTTAAAATAAGGGGTTCTTGGTGCGCTCTGAGCTTGGTTGTTTTCTTGCAGATGTTTCATTATTCTAACTAGATAACATAATCACTGTTGGACTAGTACTGATGGTGTTGCCTAGTTTGGGTAATGAAACATCTGCAAGAAAACAACCAAGCTCAGAGCACACCAAGGACCCATCAATATATAGTGCTTAGTAAATAAACTGTAAATAAGTGAAAACTATGTTATCTAAATTAATTATACAGTTCAATCCAAAGTTCAGCTAGGGCAGGGGTCTCCAACCTTGGCTCCTGGAAGCCTGGCGGACTTCAACTCCCAGAGTTCCACAGCCAGCAAAGCTGGCTGTGGAATTCTGGGAGTTGAAGTCCGCCAGGCTTCCAGGAGCCAAGGTTGGAGACCCCTGAGCTAGGGGGACAAAACAATCTAAGCAGGTTCAGATCAAGAGAGGAGTCCATCAGAAGCATCAAGGTCATGCGCTAAATTGAGAGGTGAAACAGGTCATCCTGGATGAAGACAAAATGCTTCCGTGTTTTTGCCAAAAACCTATGTGGATATGTATGGGTAGTGAGCAAGAGCCAAGGCTCATTCAAATAAAACTTTACTATTTTTTTTAACTACAAAATGTGTTTTCCAGGGCTGAAATAGCTTTGAACAGTGGGCTGCCCACCCATGATTTATAAAGCTTTAAACAGCAACTTTTTATTCCAGTGCTTTTCTTTAAATCCCTTCCTATGTAATCTTATCATTAGAAGAGAATATATGTAGATCAGTGTTGAACTGTGGAGTCTTCGGTGCTCTCTAAGTTAGTCAGATAAGGAAACCTCAAATCACCAAGTTGTGACAGTATTAAGGACTCCATAATCTCGTCATACAGAATGCTTTAATTTGCAGTAAATTCAAATAAAGCATGTGCTATGATGTGACAACATTGATCGATTTCAAGAAGCAAAGGCAAGTTGGACGAAGTTAGCATTGGATGGAAGACCATGCAGAAATGTTAAATGCAGAAATTAAAAAAAAAAAAAAAAAAAAAGCAACAGAAGGCAGCAAAAAAGAAAGTCTTTCTATATTATTGCCAAGAAAACTACATGGACATAGCTACAGTACAAGAGCCAGGATGAACTTGAAAGAGAGTTTATCTTTATCTTACAATCAGGCCTAAAGAAAGGAATGATGGATCCAAGAGTCAATAATCACTATAACAACTGCAGAATGTATTTGCAGGGATAACAGATTTCGTTTCCATCTTTCATCCATTTGTTCTGTAGATAGCAGTTCATGAGTCATGGTAGAGTTTTCTACAAGTCTATTTTCTGAAATAGCCTTATGGTTATATCTGTCATGGGATCAAAACACAGGCAGCCAAGAACTGATATTGCTTTCATTAATGCTAGTTCTACCTTCCAATAAATCCATGGATGCTATTTTACCTAATTTACAAAAGCTTAAAGGGAAAGAATTGGTTGAGTGAAATTGTGAAACTGGAGGCTTTATGGGAATGGTGTCAAGAATTACAGAGCTGATTAAAAAATGTTTCAGGACATTCTGTTTCCTTGATCATTTCTTCAGGCACCATGCTCAATGGTCTCCATGCTCAATGTCTCCTGCTTTTTGGAGAAGATACAAAAGGTATTTTAAGATGGTCAGAAAGATATTCCTGTTCTCTATAATTTTCTTCCCGTACAAATTAGGGCTTTCAGATTTCAACTACAAAAGTCCAGATGGAAACGTCCAAATGAAAAAAAGAATTAAAATTGTGAATAACTCTGATCATCTGGTCTTCATTTTAGTAGGTCTGATAGCCCTATTACAAATACAATGGTTCATGCAGCTCGTAATAACATTTGGGGTCAATCTTATAAAAGTAAAGTAGAACTCACCTACTCTATCCATTTAAAAATGTAAATAATTTGTAAAAGTTTTGAATGTTTCAATATCTCCAGTAATTTGTGTCATAATTTTTTAAAACACTAGCTTGGAAACCAATAATTCTGTTATACAAATTTAAGCTTATTGTTATTAAATAATTTCAGGCTGGCCTAGAGTGACCTCTAAAACTAAAATACAAAGCATTACATTCTGTCTATTGTTTCAGATTTATGTTTGTAGAGAGCAACTCAATTTTAGGCTAAATTTATACCCATTCATATGTATGTAGTTAAATCCAATTTTGTTGTTCTTATTCAAGATTTAAGCCAAATTTTTCCATGATTGCTGAGCGTATAAAAGATAACATTATATCATTGTGGAGATTTTAGATTGGTGTGACTGATCAAGACACCTTTTAAGAATACATATGGAATTTATGAAAGCTTTTCAAAATTTGAATACTTGCAAATGAAAAAAAATTCTGTCCTCATATGCTTGCTTCAGTTTGTATAGATTTCAGTTGAAGAACATTTAAAATTTCCCAAATGTGCATTCATTTGCAGTCTGAAATAGTATAGTACATTCTGCCATGTCCGCTTTTCATCATAAAATTTTTAATTTTCTATGCTTTATATACCCAAATTGATGAATGAAGGATGTTTGGCAAGGGTGTGGTACATGAAAAGTCACTATATTTATTTCCATTGTTGCTGACATTTATGACATTGCAGAAAGATTCCCCTAAAAGTAATAGGGGGGAAATGTTTACTGCTAACTTTGACAAATATTTAAACATTTACTCTCCTTAATCATTTCCACATAAACATGAGTTTAGAGAACATTTATATATATAAAAAGTCAGTTTATGTTCATACAGAAGAGGCTCCAAGCACTTTGAAAACCAATTGAAGTGATGATAGATCAAAAGTAAATCTGAACCTTTTGGGGACTTATAGTTTATCTAAAATTTCTGATTTCAAGCTGTTTAATAGTAATGAGGCATGATCATAATTTGTAATTGCATTTAACATTCCCAATAGAACTACAACTTACAACTACAATTGAGCCCAAAATTTATGTGGCTAAGTGAGAAAGCAGTTAAGTGAGTTTTTATCCACCTTTACCATTTTACCACCTTTCTTGCCACCGTTGTTGTTAAGTCTGGAGCATGGGTGCGAATGATGGAGACGAGCCGGTAGAAACAGTGAACTTCAAACTCTTTATTTACATATTGTGACAGCTCGAACTGGAGGGCTGCTATAGCCTTCCTTATATAGGCAACTTATTAACTATTCAACCAAAAGCAAACCTGGAGCACTAGCTCCGTTAACCAATAGGAATGGCCTGTTAATGGCCAATCAGATGCTCCTGAACGGACCAATCCGATCATGCCATTAACAGCCAATCAGAAGTGCAGGGCCAGAACCCTGCACTTGACTTCAAGCTCAAGATAACTTTATTGGTATTATTCATTCACAACACCCCTTTTCCCTGGCTTCTGCCCATGGGGCGCGGTTACATAATACATTGGTATTATTCATTCACAACACCCCTTTCCCCTGGCTTCTGCCCACGGGGCGCGGTTAAGGTAGGACAGCTGTTTTGTTAGTCTTTTCGATTTTCGCAAAGTGCCTGGTGGTTGGCTGCACTTCTGCTGAGGTAGATTGTTGTTTATCGGTAGGGGTGCCTCTGGTTCCGATTTCGCGTTCCCGTCGTCACCAATATCACTGGCCACTCCCTGAGGTGAACTCACTCCGGTCCCTGGTTCCTGTTCCTGCGTTTCAGTCCCATTATCAGTTTCTTCAAAAAGGTTTCCCTCAAATTGCAATTCGCTTTCCTCTGTATCTCCCCCCCCCCAGTTTGGTCATAAGGGAGTTCGGAAGTGCGCGACGGTAGCCGCAATCGTAGTTGATCTATGTGGCGCTTCCAAAGTCTGTCGTCAGGGCACTGAATGAGGTATGATCTTGGGCCGGTTACACGGATTACGTCGCTTCTACCCACAGCGGATCACCCAATAAGTTTTTAGCGAATACTAAATCGCCTACCTGGAAGGTATGGCATTGGCCGCTGGATCCGAGTGGTTTTTCCGGTTCGTAGGCTGGGTGTAACTGATCGAGGCGGGAGCGGAGCTTTCGTCCCATTAGCAGCTCGGCAGGAGTTTTGTTGGTGACGCTGCAAGGTGTGATGTGCTGTAGGAAAAGGATCCGGTTGATTTTCTCGTCGATGTTGTCATAGTCAATCTTTTGAAGAGTCTTTTTGACAAATTGTACTATGCGCTCAGTCCTACCATTGGCAGCAGGGTGTGCAGGTGAAGTGAGCGCATGTCGGATACCGCGGTCAGCCAGGTACTGCTCAAAAGACAGCGTGGTAAACTGGGGCCCGTTGTCAGATACCAGAACGTCTGGTAATCCATGGGTTGCAAACAGTCTTTCCAGTCTTTTGATGACCGCGTCAGTGGTCATGTTGCTCATTAGGTGAATCTCCAGCCAATTCGAGTAGGCGTTGACGGTTAGCAAAAACGTGTGGCCTTTGGTCGGCCCGGCAAAGTCCAGATGGATGCGGGACCAGGGTCCCCATGGCGTCTCCCATTCAGTTGGGGTTGCCTTTGGTGGAGCGTTGCTTACTTCTTGGCATCTCCTGCAAGTTTTAACCCACGATTCGATTTGTCTGTCAATGCCTGGCCACCATGCGTAGCTTCATGCGAGGCCCTTCATGCGCACAATGCCAGGGTGGCCATCGTGCAAGGTTTTTAGCAAGGTTCTTAGTCTGTTGGAGTCGTTCTGGGATAACGACTCTATGGCCCCAGATGACACAGCCCTTCTGCGAAAACAATTCTGTTTGACGACTTTTGAATGATGCAAAGTCGTCTGATACTTGGTCCAATGGCCATCCGCATTACACCCATGTGAGGACTCGTGCTAAGATGGGGTCGCATTTTGTTTCTCTCGTGATGTCATGCGCCGTTAATGGCGGCGTGTGGAGTGTCTTGATCTGCAACGCTGTCATCGTTGGTGCGATCTGCAACGCTGTCATCGTTGGTGCAGGAACGTTGATAGTTTCAGGGAGCGGTGTACGGCTCAGCGCGTCGGCATGGGGAATGGCTTTACCGGAACGATATTGTAGCTGATAATTGTAGGCAGCCAAGAATTCTGACCAGCGGGTCATTCTGGGAGAAAGTATGTAGGGAGTTGGCTTGTCCCCAGTGATGATCCCCAGCAATGGTTTGTGGTCAATTACAATGGTGAAAACCCAGCCGTACACGTACTCATGAAATCTTTTAACAGCTGATACAATCGCCAGGGCTTCTTTATCAATCTGGCTGTAATATCGCTCAGTTTTCGAGAGCGTCTTTGAGAAGTAAGCAACAGGGGCTTCGTTACCGTTAGGTAACACATGGCTCAAAATGGCGCTCACTCCAAAAGGCGATGCATCACATGTAATGTTTATTGGCAAAGTCTCATTGTACTGCATTAGTACGGCGTCCGAAGTCAGTAGTTTTTTCACATTACGGAACACCTGCTCTCCTTTGTGACCCCATACCCAAATCGATTTTTTATCTAATAGACGATGTAAAGGTTCAGTGACAGTCGCCTTGTGCGGCAAGAATACATTATAAAAATTGATGAGGCCTAAGAACGCCTGGAGGTTGGTCTTGTTCTGGGGTCTGGGAGCGTTTTTTATTGCTCTCAATTTGCTATCGGTAGGGTGAATACCCTGACTGTCAATTAATTACCCTAAAAATTCAACACGATCGGTACACAGTTTGCACTTATTTCTTTTGACTTTCAAGCCTGCTTCCTGGAATTTTCATAATACCAGTCTTAAACACTCCTGTAAGATTTTTGGAGTGGGGGCGGCAATGGCACATCGTCAAAATAGGGGACAACGCCCTTGATCCCCTGCAATAGTCTCTCCATAAGGCTCTGAAAGATCCCCGGGGCCACACTGACTCCGAATTGAAGCCACGTACACTTAAAGGCACCTCGGTGTGTTACGATAGTCTGTGCCTGTGTCGTTGTTTCGTCAACCGGCAGTTGCTGATAAGCCTGAGCTAAGTCTAGTTTAGCGAAGACTTTTCAGCCCCCCAGGGAATGGAGGAGGTGTTGTACCACCGGCACCGGATATGGGTTCTATTGCAGGGCGTGGTTTAGGGTGGCTCGGTAGTCCCCACAAATTCTAATGGAGCCGTCTGGCTTAATTGGTGTCACAATCGGCATTTCCCATGGGGAGTGGTCAGTTGGCTTTAAGACTCCCTGGGCAATCAACTTATCAAGCTGCTCGTCGATTTTTGGCTTTAGAGCGAACAGAACTCGACAAGGCTTAAGGCGGATGGGAGCTATCTTTGGATTAAGGCTAAAGGATATCAGGGTCCCCTTGTACTCACCTAGCTTTTCCTCGAAAAGTCCCTGAATTCGTGGGCGAGGTCTTCCTCCCAGTCACTACTGCCGATTCGGTTAATGCCAGCCATTTCAATGCAGAGTGGTGCGAACCATTACAGGCCTAACAGACTAGGCTGGTCCTTATCAATCACCGTCAGGGGTAAGTACGCCGTGCGATTCTTGAATGCAACCCAGTCTTGACTGGATCCTGCGACTGGAATTCGGTTCCCCTGGTAGTCCTTTAACACGAGCCGTTGGAATTGAAGGTCTTGGCGCCGGATAGTGGGGATGAGTTGCTTGAGGGTCTTCCATGAGACCATTGAAAGAGACGATCCCGAGTCAACTTCCATTTGGCAAGGCCGATTTTCAATGTTCACGTTGACCTGAATTTTCTTAGCGTCTAGTGAAGAGGCATGGCCAATAATGAGTGTTTGGTGGGCCTCTTCCCATCTCGCTAGACGATTCACGGGTCGGTTTCTGTAGGAGTGGTTTACTGGTTCTCGCCTTACAGGGCGATTCCCTGTCGATTGGCGGAGATTGGTTCCTTTCGAGGTCTGGCTGGGTCCAAGGAGGCTTCTGCAGACCCGTCCAATGTGGCCTCATTTCCCGCACTTGTGGCAGAGTGCGTCACGGAATTTGCAGTCAGAGCGGTAATGGTTGGCCCCGCAGCCAGCGCATGGTTGCTGGGACTTCAGGTATCGTTCCTGATCAGACCGCAGGTGATGGACCTCTTCTTCATCGCTGTCTGACGACGAAGAGAGGTCCTCATGGTGGGCCGTCTGCAGCTGCCCTTCTGCGTTAGGTGAAACTTCGCCAGCCAGTGGGTGTGCTGGAGCACGATTTCGGCGTAGTTGGGCAGCTGACTTCTTAGTCGCCTCCGCTGCTGTAGCTTCAGCTATGGCATCTTTAAGGGTGATGTCATCCTTTGCCATTATTTTGCTCTGTACATTTAGAGCGTCTAGCCCGAGGACTACTCGGTCTCTCAAGGCCTTTTCTAGGTCGGTGAAATCGCAAAGGCCTCCCAAGTTCCGGAGGTCTGCAACGAAATCGGCAATGCTTTCTCCTTTCCGCTGGTTTATTTGATAGAACTCGTGTCATCTTACGAGCATTGGAATGGTTGGTGCATAGTGGGCCCTTAGTAGCGGTTCGAGGACGTCCCAGTCCATGGCCTTCGCTTCCGCCAGTTTCGCTAATGCCTTAGCCATTTTGAATACCATCGGGCCACAGTGCGCTAGGAATACCGCCTGTTTCTTCCCGGGTGTGGCATCCTTCAGATTATTCGTTTCCAAAAACATTTGAAAACAATCCATGTAGGACTCCCAGTCCTCTTGAGCTGGATCGAATGGAGCGGGTGGTACTACGCCACCGGACATGGTTCCGCCGTTGTGTGCTTCAGCCACGTGCTTAGTTGTCTTAGTTGGCTCTGATGTCATCCAATCCCATCCTCGTCACCAGTGTTAAGTCTGGAGCATGGGTGCGAATGATGGAGACGAGCCGGTATAAACAGTGAACTTCAAACTCTTTATTTACATTTTGTGACAGCTCGAACTGGAGGGCTGTTATAGCCTTCCTTATATAGGCAACTTATTAACTATTCAACCAATAGCAAACCTGGAGCGCTAGCTCCGTTAACCAATAGGAATGGCCTGTTAATGGCCAATCAGATGCTCCTGAACAGACCAATCCGATCCTGCCATTAACAGCCAATCAGAAGTGCAGGGCCAGAACCCTGCACTTGACTTCAAGCTCAAGATAACTTTATTCATTCACAACAGTTGTGAAATGAATCACTGCAGTTGTTAAAGTTAGTAACACTATTGTTGTGTGAATCTGGCTTCCCCAATGATTTTGCTGGTCAGAAAGTCACAAAAAGAGATCCTGGTCATAAATATGAGTGTTATGACTGTCATAAATACAAGTCGATTGCCAAACATCTGATTTTTGATCATGTGACCATGGTGATGGCACAATGGTTGTAAAGGTGAAAAGGATCATGTCACTTTTTTTTTTTTAGTGCCGTTGAAATTTTGAACTGTTTTAAGTCTGTATATTTGTACAGACAATGTACAAACCTGTACATTTTTCTAAATAATGGCTAAAAGGGCCAGTACAATGAGAACTCCAGTTCATGATTATGGTTAATTCTTCCTTTCTGCTAATGGGTATCCAAGAAGAGAAAGGGATTTTTAAAAAATCAACATGGCAGCTGTGACTGAAGAATGGATGCCCCGCTCCTTTCTTAGGTACATCCTGGAAATGGGGCATCAATTGCACAATTACAGTCACATATTGGCTTTTTTTATGCATGTGCAGCTTGTGGACATCCCTGCTTTTGTTACAGCCTCAATTAAAATATCCTCCAAATTGTAATTGACCCAGGAACAGAGCTGGGAAGGCCTGGGGAAAAAAATCCCAGAAAAATGGGGAGGGGGAGGACAGGTTTTTTTCTGGATTTTTTTTTTCCAAAGCTGGCTTGGAAAAAAACAGAAAACCCCCCCCCCAATTTTCCAGGTTTTTTTCCAGGTCTTCCCATCTCTATCCAGGTGGAAATCTTCTACTGGTATGAAATAAACATAACCAGAAATTTTTCTAGGGTTGGCAACACAATAATTATAGGCATTACGTTGATTACCCCATTTGCAGATGGGATCTACAGATTCCAAAATTAAATTTTAGAAAACAAAAAAGAGTTAACTAAATCTTATGACAGTCCATGCCCCAGTCATCTCCAAGGTCAGATGTTGGCACTTGTAAAGACTCTGCTCCAGAATCTACGCTATATGAAGACTCCTCTTGCTTGAGCAAAGAAGGGTTGGGAAGCCTGGCTGTTCTTGATCCAGCAAAGCTGTGCTGGACCTGATAGAGACCATCAGGTCATCCCTGTACTCTAAACTAAATTAGGAAGTTGAAAAACATCCCAAAGCAAGCACTGACAGCACTTCTGTTTGTTGCTGAGACCACGACATGGATGTAACCTGGCCAGCCTTCATTGTACTTAAAAACTAAACAGAATTAAATCTGTTTATTATTTGGATATGACACTACTAGGAAATCTCAGAACTGTCTGTTAGGCTGGGAATTTAAAAAAAAAAACTCTGACAAACTATTGGAAGTAGTAAACTACCACTAAACTTGTGTCAAGTGCAATTTTCTTTTGCCAAGAAAATTGCAGGATGATGTTCCAGAGTAAAATATGATTCAAGATTTATTTATTTATTTTGTTGATCTGATATTGCAGTTTCTGTTGCAGTTTGATAAGGATATATATATATAGATATAATAACTATGTACTTATTTGACATTACTGTATAGAATTTTCCAAGTAACAAAAATTGCCCTGGCCACCAAATAAATAATAAATTCTGACATAGCTAAAATATCTTGATGCTTCGTTAAGACTCACTGTCATGACGGATTCAGAATGAGTGACATTGTTAAGTTGGTTTATTTTTACATAAGGTGTTTAAAGTACATAACTTTTTGTATAGTCAAAAGCTTTTGTATCCTTATCGACAGTACAATACTTTGCTGAATGAACATAAATTTTTTGCTTTTATCTGCGTAATGAAATGTAGTGCCAGTAACTTCGGATAAGAGGCATGCTTATAGCCCTGAACCAAAGGCTTCACTTGATGTCTGAAATCCTGTTAAAAAAACAAAAAAGGCTGTTTCCATTTAAGAAATGAAGTTCTACAACAGAGAGGTTATAAGGTTACTGTATGAAACTCTACATGTTTAGACAGCTTAATTGCAAAGAAAATAGTTCCTTCAGAAAGAAATATTTGGAATACTTATAGTATTGTGACCTTTAAACTTTTCTATTTTAATTTGTGCCACATATTTTCTGGCATCTTATCTAGCTTTTGAAGTCAGCATCACTACACAAACTTGTATTTATCTAACTATGTACCCTGAAAGTTAAAAAAAAAAAAATAGAACTCTGGGGCTTCCTCAGTTCTCTCAGTATTACTCAAAAAAATGTACTTGCATCTCATTACAATGAACCTCTTTTCAAAGCTCTGACTAAATTCAACAGTATGTCCTGCTGCATCTCTCCTCCTCTTTCTATTTTTGCACAAGATTGGTTGGAAACAGCCAGCTTTTGCCAAAGTAAAGAAAATAAAAGTAGGAATTTTACCCATTTCTTAGAATTATTTCCTTTCAATGAAAAAAGAAATACTAGAGCAAATCAAGCAAATGTACATATCTACATGTCCAAATCAATTCTCAGAATCCCTTCTCTATTCCCCTATTGAGGGATGAATAGCAATCAGAAAATGTAAACAAGAGAGGAATTTATTATAACTTGTCTCCAGAGTTGCCATAAACTTTATAAAAAATGATGAAAACATACTCCTGACTTGCCTTTTTTTTTAGGAGAAGGACCAATTTCTTTGTGATTCCAGCTTATTAAGGGGAAATTGAGTCTGTATCTTACAAAGATGCCATGGGGGCGGGGGACACACAACTTATTTATGAAATAAGCCATTCGGTAATATTTTTAAATATCCACAGTTGTGAATCAAGATGGCCAGCCACTGATTGAAGGCAGGTTGAAAGAAAAGCAAATCCGGTGGAAATTCATAAAAAGATGGAAGACTCGCTATTTTACACTTGCTGGCAATCAACTTCTCTTTCACAAAGGAAAATCTGTAAGTTGAAGAGAAAAAAAAAACACACTTTTAAAAGACTTTCTGCATTCCCCAACTCTGAAAATGGTGATGATTCTTTAGCATGCACTACAAATTTAGGACATAAGAATATTCCTAAATGAAATCCATCCATCCATCCATCAGTATTGTTTCATAGCTGTGGATCAATTGGTCCTTTAAAATGTACACTGCTTTTTCAAAAAGAGTAAGGATAGTCTGAGTTACCATTCTTAGCAGTAGCTCTATCATGAATGGTAAGGGCAGAACCATTCAGTTTTGGCACATTTAAGGAAAAATGTTACAAGCAAAACCCAATCTTAACCCAATCTTCTACCCAAGGTAGATTTCTAAATCAGAGTCTAGCTTACAAGTCAATATATGGTTGCTTGCATCCACTAGTTAGGTTTATGTAGCATACTGACATCTATTCAGCTGGTATCACCTAATCAAAAAGATATGAATTTATCAGTTTAGAATATTGCCATAAAAGTTACCTTGTTCCCAAATGTGTGCATCAACATCTTCTGCAGCTGTACTATTTATTATGGTTAATTTATTTATAAATTATAAAATATATTATTTTAACAGTTTTTCCTATGGTTTCTGATCCAGGTAACATGATTAGGATTCATTCATCAGCTTTTTCATGTATTGTGATTCTATTGGGGTTTAAAAGTGCGGGTTCACAAAAACAGCTTTATCTTTTGAGATTTAAGAGCCACTTTGCTCTAATATTTTAGTTTTGAATCAAATGATTTGCCTTTCATCCTCTCCTGTTTAGTTTTTCTGTATATTGAGTGACTGGGACACATCTACTTTGTGAATGAGTGCACTCGGCAGCAACCATTTTGGTAATGGCATCCATGATTTTTTTTTTTAAAGTGACTAGTTCTCAAAGGAGAGAGCTTTGCTCTACAATGCTATATGCAGAAGCTACTCCCTTTAATATATTGACTTTTGCAGAATGAACATTAGTTATATTCCTAAGCAGCATCTCTCATAAAAGTTCCATTATCATTTGTTCTCACCTTCTGTAAGGTAATTGCTTCAGCATGTGACAGCCCATGTTCTTATGGACATGCCTAGCCTTGCCTATATGGTATCTCTATTTTGGTAGCTCCATTAGCTGCCAGTTACCATCTGGTTGCAATTTAAGGTGCCTTTGTTATATTTTAGGCCCTGCATGGCATAAGGTCTGGACATCTCCAACATCATTGATAATAGGTAGAATCTGCCCATCCATTTGAATAAGGAAGGAAAAACAGAGTCCTGCCACTGAAAGAATATCATCTTCATAGACCCTGATGTTGAGTCTTCTCAATGATGGGTTCCCTATTCTGGAATAGCAATCCCAAGTTAGAAGAATTGCTCCAAGTTTTTAAAGAGCCCTGAAGACCTGATGGAAAGAAAGGTTGAACTAACTCCTGGGCACATTGGTGTGATGGAATAGGAACAGTTGACATATCATTGGCTTATATTACTTAACCTGGTTAATGTGTACACTATTTTAAGTTGTTGGGAGTCTTCTGAGTGAATTTACATAAAAGATAAAGGAAAATAAGCTTCCGCTAGAGGAGTGGCAAATGAGGAAAGAGATATCTCACTAGTAGTTTGTCCTCAATCTTCTATGGCTGTATTGGGGAAAAGAGAAAGAATAGGCAAAGGTCAGAGAAGCAGATGACCAGTGGTGGTGGCTGGACAAGGACAACAGTAGATATAGAAATCAGAGTGGGTGGGTGTACATTCTGTCTAAATTGAAACTTGGAAAATTGCCACTTTCATTCCCTCTCTCCTCTCTTTTTTTTCTTTCATACAACCACTGGTTAAAAGAAAAGATGTTACCAGTGTAATGAAATCTTGTCAGTGGTGCTCTCGTAAAGAAGCTAATGAGACACCAGGCAGGGCTAAAATAACGTTGTTTTTCTGAAACTGCAGCTTTTGATCCAGATAGTGTGCTTGCCCACTAGCAAGCATAACTGACAAGGAGAGTTGGCTGGATTAGTATAAAAATAAGAACTATGGGTAAAATAGCAGGAGAAGCCATAGAGGAGGAAAAAGTAGCATGCCTGTCTTACATAAAATTCATTGTGGGGAGCATTAAAGCATTGGTGAATTAACATTGAGTCTCAGATCTTTCCTCTGCTTGCCTCTCTACCAACATTTATTTGATAAAATATGGAGCTGTGGTGGCACAATGGTTAGCATACAATGGTTCAGGCTGACTCTGTCCACGGTCTGGAGTTTGATCCTGACTGGTTCAAGGCTGATTCAGCTTTCCATCCTTGAGGTTGTAAAATGAGGACTCAGATTGTTCAGGACAATATGCTGACCGTATAAACAACTTACAGAGTGCTGTAAAGCACTGTGAAGCAGTATATAAGTCTAAGTGCTATTGTTAGTGTTATTGCTATTTATTTTAACAGTGTTAAATGACAATGAGCCCATTACAGGGGGCTGGAATTAGAGCCAGCTGAATATGTTTCTGTGCTAGACTGACTATGAGAACAAACAGAACACTTCTTAGTTCAAGATTATCAGATGGGCATCTTTCACATGCAGTAAAAGTATTTAAAACCTAGTGGGAAAATTAGTCAAATCCTACATCTCTGGTTTCATTTAGAAGAGTATTGTAACATGTGCACTAATACTGAACAAAGGGGAAAATCATACATATTGATATCTTAGTAAGCACCAATTTCTAAAAAAAACAGTTCCAGTAAAACAAATTGTTTTAGAGATTTTTCCATACATGGTAAATTGAGCTTATACTGCAGTACCGCTATTTCTAGCAACTCAAAGCTGCACAGATAGCATTTTTACTTTCAGAGATAGGCAATGACCACCCCTAAGTCAACCCAGTTAAATTTCAAGGATTAAGGTCAATCACAATTTGATACAACAGTCTCAGTTCCATAATGCACTAGTTTCCCTTTGTTCTTGCTCATGTAGAAGTTTAAAGAGTTTTGCCAGAAACTAATGTTAACTAATGTTTAATATGACATTGCTCTTTCTTTTTCACATCAGCATCTTGGAGCATAGTTGTCTGAAGATAGTGAGGATAAGATGGGGAGAAGGGGACAAATGATTAATTGTGCATCATGATGTCATGTGTTCTGACCTGGCTCCCAAACACGACAAACTCTCTCTAGTTAAATAAATGATTTCTTTAGTAGGAGTGCCAGCAGCCCCGGGGAAAAAGCCTCTCTCCCTCTCACAGCAGGCTAACAAGTGCGTCCGGCAGGGAGATGTATAGTTGTCCACCACACCTATTCATCTCCGCCCCCTGCCTTTTATCCCCAGAGCTAGGATCCTTAAGATGGAAGAGCCATCTTCGCTAGCAAAGATGGCTCTTCCATCCTAAGGATCGGCCCATAGATTTTCACTGCTCTCCTCTCCTCTGCCTTCTGCGCATCCGTGCATCAGGCACTGGACCCATCTGTTCCTCCTTTTCCTCATCAACCACCTCCAGACCTGGGGGCTATTGACTCTCATCTGAGAGCTGATGGATAGCCCAGTATCCACCTCTCTCTCTATCCCTGACAGCTCCATTCCCTCTTCCCCCTCGGAGTGCTCAGATTGCCTTGATGGTGGCCCTGACTCCCACCTTCTGATTCAGCTGCTGGAGGGGCCGGCAGCAAACAGGCCACAACATCATGGTGCAAATACTGGAATGTATATATTTGCATCAGACATCAGGAAGTAAGTGCATTTCGGTGGAATTTCAATAATGGCAACAGTGCACATGAGTCATTATTTTAGCATAATTTTTTGCTGTGGATATCTCGGAACCTGAATGGCTGTTAAACTACTTTGGCTTGTTGTCTAGGTGAAGCTGGGATGAAAGCACTTAGACTGAACAAAAGGATTAACAATAACAATTAACAATGCATTTTTCTGAAGAGAAATAAAGCTTTGTTTCTTTCTCCATTGCTCTTTCAGAAAGATGATCCAGATGATTGTCCCATTGAACTGAGTAAAGTCCAGAGTGTCAAAGTGGTAGCCAAAAAGCGCCGAGATCGCAGTCTTCCTCGGGCCTTTGAAATCTTCACGGACAATAAGTCGTATGTCTTCAAGGCCAGAGATGAAAAAAATGCTGAGGAGTGGCTACAGTGCATTAATGTGGCGGTGGCACAAGCTAAAGAACGAGAAAGCAGAGAAGCAACCACATATTTGTAACATCTATAGATTTGCTTTTGTTTTCTTTTTCATAGATAACCACATAGAGTATCTCAATGTTTGAATTGCAAAATATATTATATGGGCAGTGTAATATGTTTTGCAATGAGAAATGGCACCATGGAAGATTTTTCATCTTCATGAACTTTGGATATCACATAAACTAGTTCTGTGTGTTCATAGAGCTGAGACCATCAAAACCAGAAATGCCTGTTCAGGGGCTGGGCCCTGTTGAAGAGAAGGAGGATGCGTACATAAGTATTTAAATAATTGCAGTTATTGAGAAGCAACTTAGGAATTGATTAGCAATTTGCTTTCAATTAATCTTGGCTGTACTTTTAGTGCATGCTTATACCACATTTCTTTGGAGTCACGTACATGAATTCCAGGGATGACAGCAGTTCTATTTTGTCCTGACTAACTCCCATTTTTTGATTATCTAAACCTGCCATTGTAAAGTACTTTCACTGAACCCTAAACCAAGTCAGTTGGCTGGCCACCATTGGATGGGACAAAGTTTGAAAGTATTTCCCCACTCTGAGATAATAGGCACAGTTTTCAGCTTGTAGGTTCAGTGATTTAATGCTAGTCATGAGTACATGTGCAACAGAGAAAAAGATATTTGTTTGAGATTATGAAAGAAATCAAACTTGACTATTTTATACTTTTTGCTATTCTACCTGTCACTTAGCAGAAATATGAATCCATTCAAATCAGTGTAATTCATACATGACAACTGAAGCATATGATTTCTTGAATCTGCTCCCATGTGCTATATTCTAGTTGTCTAGTTGCAAATCAACCATTTCTGGAGGAAGAGAGGAGTTGAAAAAATTGCTGCCATTAATAATGAATGTACAGCCTCATGTTCATTAAACATAGGTACAAATCTTATCAGCTTTGACTTTATGAATTATGAATTCAGGTCTTTGTTAGTCTGCATGACCTCAGAAATGTTATGTCGGCAGCTAGTTCCTGTGGCATTTAGATAAGGAAATCAGCTGATAACAGTCGAAGAAAAAATATTGATGACCTTATCTGTAGAAACTTTTCACAGTCTAGAAAAACATTTCAACCAAGCAAATGTTCTGATCATATTGTGTTATATAAATGCTCATTATCAACCTCCTGTAGCAACGTTTCAGCAGAATCTTATATGCCATCATCAGGCTTCTGTATAGTGTTCATCTGTGAGTCAGACTTTTACAGTGGTTTCAGATTTAAATTTGGGGCAGCCTATTGCTGTGCCAGAATGGTTTTTTCTTTATCTTGATTGGTTGGGAGTCTTAGTCTGTGTTTATTGGTCTTGGAGTTTGCTGTGTTCTGCTTGATTGGTGTTTCTAATATCTTCTGTCTGGTTTTTGACTCATTTTGTATCTTGATTGGCTGGCAACATGGTGTTACTTTATTGGAGGCCTTTAGTGCAGCTTGGCTCCGGGTAAATGGACGGCTATCATTAGTTAGGAAGCTGGGTTTCATCTGGGTGCCTGGTTGGGGTGTGTTTGAGCTGGAGGTATTAGGGGGGATCTGTTTGTGCCCAGGTGTTTGCCTGGCTTGTGGTGTGGAGATTTTTTTGTTTGTGAGTGCAGGCTTCCAAATGATTGACAGCCTGGTGGAATCATCTCTTCTGTTCATGCTTTCTGGTCTTTTTTCAATCTCTATGGCTTCTCTGATGATTCTGTGGCTGGGATTTTCTATGGTGGCTAGGGTTTTGGTGCCATTGAAGTTGATGCTATGACCTCTGGCTTCCATGTGTTGGACTAGTGAGGAAGTGTGTTCCAGCTTTTTGACTGCATTTTTGTGTTCATCCAGGCGGGTACTTGGCCCTATGGAAAGGAATTTGAATTTGGCCCCATGGAAAAGAAAACCTAAACAATTTCCTAACACACCTAAACAGCACACACCCCAAAATCAAGTTCACCATGGAAACGGAAACAAACAAACAACTACCATTCCTAGATGTACTAATCTACAAAAAAACAGATGGCACACTAGGACACACCATATACCAGAAGAAAACACACACTAAACATTACCTCAACGCCCAATCCCACCACCACCCAGCACAGATAAACTCCGTGGCTAAAACACTAATTGCTAGAACCAAATGCTTGGCAGACAAGACACACATTAAGACTGAACTATGCACCCTGACTAAAGTACTGACAGCCAACGGCTTCCACAAAAGCAAAATCACCGGCTTGATCCACAAAAACACACTGAGACATTATAGAGACCCAGAAGCTGAACAGACCTATGGAACAGCTGTCCTGCCGTACATAAGAGGTACTACAGACAAAATTAGTAAGGTACTACACAGACATCACATCAAGACTGCCTTCAAAACAGACAGAAAAATAGCAGCCATCCTTAGAAACCCCAAAAATAAAATTGACCTGGAAAACCAAGGCATATACGAAGTCCCCTGTGCATCATGCCTGGCCACATACATTGGACAGACCAATAGAAGAATAAGTACCCGCCTGGATGAACACAAAAATGCAGTCAAAAAGCTGGAACACATTTCCTCACTAGTCCAACACATGGAAGCCACAGGTCATAGCATCAACTTCAATGGCACCAAAACCCTAGCCACTATAGAAAACCCCAGCCACAGAATCATCAGAGAAGCCATAGAGATTTTAAAAAGACCAGAAAGCATGAATAGAAGAGATGATTCCACCAGGCTGTCAATCATTTGGAAGCCTGCACTCACAAACAAAAAAATCTCCACACCACAAGCCAGGCAAACACCTGGGCACAAACAGATCCCCCTTAATACCTCCAGCTCAAACACACCCCAACCCAGATGAAGCCTAGCTTCCTAACTAATGATAGCCATCCATTTACCCAGAGCCAAGCTGCACTAAAGGCCTCCAATAAAGTAACACAATGTTGCCAGCCAATCAAGATACAAAAAGAGTCAAAAAACAGACAGAAGATATTAGAAACACCAATCAAGCAGAACACAGCAAACTCCAAGACCAATAAACACAGACCAAGACTCCCAACCAATCAAGATGAAGAAAAAACCATTCTGGCACAGCAATAGGCTGCCCCAAATTTAAATCTGAAACCACTATAAAAGCCTGACTCACAGATGAACACTGTACAGAAGCCTGATGATGGCAGATGAGATTCTGCTGAAATGTTGTTACAACTTTAAAAGAACAACTACAATGACGTGGGAAAATACCCGAACTCATGACTCAATATGTTTTTTTAAAAACCCTATTTTACTCCACTTAAAAAATGTTCAAAATGAGGTGAGTGACTATGCATGTAAATGAAAATGAATAAATTATTCTGAAGTTATTGTTGAATATTTATGGAGATTCTTTGTCATCCAAATCATAGCTGTCCCAAAGGTGCTTTTTAAAGAGGCAGCTGGACTTTCTTGTTTTTCTTTGAAGATGTTTCACTTCTCATCCAAGAAGCTTTTTTGGCTTCTTGGATGAGAAGTGAAACAGCTTCAAAGAAAAACAAGAAAGTCCAGTTGCCTCTTAAAAAAGCACCTTTGGGACAATTTATTGATGATTTTTTAACACTTTAGTATTAATACTTCCAGAGCAATAGCTTTTGGAAAACAAAAATTGAAATAAAATCTTTACATTTTTATCTATGACCTGAATTTCAATAGATTTTATTGGCCTCCACTCTACTGGTGTTTTGAAGGACCCCGAAGACTTTACTCTTTGCCTATGCCATTGGCAAGTGGGATTGAAGTCCCTTTTTATTCAACATTTATTTTGCTGAAAATTTTCATATCCTTTGTGCTTTGACATGTGCCCTCGGGAATTATAAAAAGCATAGCCTATCAATGCAAAACCTATGAATGTTTCTTTTGACACAATTCTTGTGACCTAACACCCAAACATAAAACATAAACACATGCCTTAAAATATCTGAAATTATAGACTCGGCTTCTACTTTCAGAAAGATTGGCAGGATCTACCTCAGATAAATAGTGTATCTTATTCCCTGTCTTTACAACATAACTGGAACAGCAAGCCATGCTAAATCATGTCACATAGTATGTGACTTAGAACAAAACTCCTTCTGAAGTGCTCCCACATAATCAGAGATATTTGAAAACTAAATATGCTAACAATGGCACCAGTGACGTACCCTAGGGTGTGGGGAGGAAATATGACAAATAACCACAACAACTGTAATCACATCCAGGTTATCACAGCAGCTATGAATGCCTAGAAATAAATCTGAAATTTTCTTAGATTAAGTGAAGTCACTTCATAGATTGGAAGTATCCTAAGATTTGATGAATCCTTTGGTTTCAGTTGGCCTCAGTAGATAGCATTCAACATTAACTGCAATTCTAGTAACAAAATAGTAGCCTTTGTCTAGCACCTTACATTTTTGAACCATAGGAAAAAGAAAAAAAATAGATACATTGAAAAAAATTTATGGTCATGATTCCTAACTTCAAATGTCCCTAAGACCATGGTTGAGAATCTGAAAAACTTAATTTTTTCTTAAAAGAAAAAAACAGAAAATTGTTTGTATAACATGGCCTATAACATCAATCCACAGCATGTAACAAATTCAGAATACTTAAGCATTTTTATAATATACCAAACTGAGGCTGTTCTATTTTTTTTTTTACAAAGCGCTCATCTCACAATAAAGTGATTAGTAAAAGTGATCTTGAGAGGAGGGGTACAACCAGACCATCTATAATCCTGTTCCCCCAATTTCCAACAGTTTCAATTTTTAAAAAATGAGATAAAGATAAACCAATAAAACATGTCAAAATGAAATAGTGTGACCTGCCAAAATTCAATTCATCATTGATTGTCATGTCCTTCATGAAGCATTTGCTAGTGTCTTCAGCTACATGGCTCAAATGTTGCACATTGACATACATGGTAAGGTTTAGATCAAATATTTTTGGGGGGTTGCATAAAAGAAGTGCATGTATCTTTGTGTTTGTTGCAATGTTTGATTGCAATGTTTACAATTATTCTAGAAGACTAATCACTTCTATGTTGCCAAAGAAACTAAGTAGACATATAACCATTGTCAAAATGAAAACTAAGAAAAACTTTAGCTTTTATGGAAAAAAAAGACAGAATGGAGTAATATTTGAATGCTTGCATAACTGACACAGATTGTATTTAGAGTAATTGCTCATCACTATCTAGCAGGGGATACCAATCAGGCCAACAAAGGCTCACTAAAACCTACCAGGAAAAATATCCCAGACAGATTGATGATGATTGATAGTCAGATAATCTTATGATGATCATGTAGACATATCACATAAATTGAGCCACTTTAAATCCAAGTTCATCTGCATATAGAGTCAAAGCAGGCCTAAGGTCTTCCATGCGAAGAAAAGGATCCTTTGTAGTAGTCTAAGAATTGAGGATTACCTCAACAGTACTGCAGGCTAGAGATATTCGTACTTACATTTTATTTCCTATATGGCAATATTCTGACCTGTGTAATACAATCACTGTTTTTTTTTGCTTCACTAGAATGTGTCTGAAATCATATAGCTTAAGACATTATTTTACTTAAGTTATCATCAGCCATCTTAGATCCTCCCTTTCACTTTAAGGACTATTGAAACAATATGGAATATAACACTGTGGAACTGAAGACACCTCTGGGTTGGAGCCAAACATAATTGCACAAAATCAGCCTAGGTTTGGTCCCCCTGTAGATGATTATACTTTGGAATACTACAAAAGGAACCTCAGGCTTTCCAGTTGCTCTTCTAGAAAAAAGACTTAAGCAAAGCAAAAAGCCATCAATCAGAATACAGGGGAAGGAGTCAAAAATATCTGTATCTCACTACTGCAGGTTTTCTTTTTCTTCAGCTGCCAAATAAATGTTATAGGTTTTGTTTTTCACTGTGACACTCAGAGTAATGTCTCCATTTAGCTAAAAGCTGTGGAGCTCGTGTGGTCATTGTAATGCAGACTGTATTCGCTTACTTTGGTTGCTTCCATAAGTGTTTAGTCTGAAATAAAATCTTCATTCTTTTCTTAAAAAAACCAAAGATCTGGATGATATTGCCAACCCACTGCATTCCATTTTTTGTCTCTAATGAACACAATTATAGTTAAATTTTATGTCCATTGCATTATTCAGTCAAAAAGGTTTATATGTTGCCAATCGCTTATTTTATTCAGCAGGAGAGCATTTAGAGGGCCCAGTTCACTTCTGAACATTTACCCAAAGGATGATAAGTGGGATTAACTTGAATTTACTTAGCATTTTAATTCCTTGGCAGCATGTATCGTTTGCATACATGCATCCAAGTTCAGTCCTCAACTTCTTCAACCACTGGAATGTAAAGCAGATAATGGGGAGACTCTGACTAAGAATTATTGCCACTAAACAGAACTTGAATGGATCAGACAGAGATTTGATCTGGAATAAGACAGATTCATTCATAACATTAAAATGTGAAAATATATTGCCCTATAATTACATAGAGAGATCTGGAAATAGTACAAGTAAATGATATAAACCAGAGGTGGAATTCAGCAGGTTCTGACCAGTTCTGGAGAACCAGTAGTGGAAATTTTGAGTAGTTTGGAGAACCAGTGGTAACCTTCCCCCTGGAGTGGAGTGGGAATGGAGATTTTACAGTAACCTTCCTCTGCCATGCCTACCAAGCCATGCCACACCCACCAAGCCATGCCCACAGAACTGATAATAAAAAAAATTGAATCCCACCACTGATACAAACATATAATGAAGCTAATGGCATTTCCTGAAAATTGATGCTTACATCAACTAAGGCAGGGGTGGGCAAACTACGGCCCGCGGGCCACATCTGGCCCATTGGTCTGTCCAATCCGGCCCGCCCCTGTAAAAAAATTGCTGGGCGTGGCGTATTGCCCTGCGCCGCGTGGCCCCCAAGGCTGCAAAACAGTGTGGAGTGCTCTCGGAGTAGGAAAGAAAAGAACATTGCAAAGGCCTCGGCTGAGAGTTTGAAATCACCTTCGAGTGTGACCTCTCCGAAGGTGAGTCCCCGCTGATCCCCCTTTTTATTCCGGGGCTTCCAGGCTTAAACTTTGCAAAGGCAAAGTTTGCAGGCGGGAGCGTCTTCCCGCCGAGGAAAGGGAAGGGTTCCGCCCGGCAGGCGGGTGGGCTGCTTGGAGGCGGTGACCCGGCAGCGCTCCAGGTTTCCCCTCCACCGCGCTGTGCAAAATTTAAGCCTGGAAGCCCTTTTGGCTTCCTTTTAACTTGCGGGTGCTCGCAACTGGCCCCGAGCTGTGCGGCGGAGGGAAGCCTGGAGTGCAGCCGGGTCGCCTCCTCCAAGCAGCCCACTCACCCGCCTGCCGGGCGGAACCCTTCCCTTTCCTCGGCGGGAAGACGCTCCCGCCTGCAAACTTTGCCTGTGCAAAGTTTAAGCCTGGAAGCCCTTTCGGCTTCCTTTTAACTCACGGGTGCTCATGCCTGGCCCCGAGCCGCGTGGCAGAGGGAAGCCCAGAGTGCCGCCAGATCGCCTCCTCCAAGCAGCCCGCCCACCTGCTAGGCTTCCCTCCGCCGCGTGGCTCAGGGCCAGGCGTGAGCGCCCGCGAGATGAAAGGAAGCTGAAAGGGCTTCCAGGCTTAAACTTTGCACAGGCAAAGTTTGAAGGCAGGAGCGTCTTCCTGCTGAGGAAAGGGAAGGGTTCCGCCCGGTGGGCGGTTGGGCGGGCTGCTTGGAGGAGGCGACCCAGTGGCGCTCTGGGTTTCCCCTCCGCCGCACTGTGCAAAGTTTAAGCCTGAAAGCCCTTTCGGCTTCCTTTTAACTCGCGGGCGCTCACGCCTGGCCCCGAACCACCCGGAGTGCTGCCAGGTTGCCTCCTCCAAGCAGCCCGCCCGCCCGCCGGGCAGAACCCTTCCCGCTCACCCCTTGGGTGTCTGCCTCGTTCCTCTCTCAGTTGCTCTCTCGCTCCTCCACCAGCCCAGAAAAGAAAGAGAAAAAGAGGCGAATAGTTATTATTCTCAGCCGAAACAACCAGAAATGAAGGCAGGCAGGCAGGCAGGCAGAACGGAGCACTGGATTGAACCGTGGGCGGCTGTGTGGGGGTGAACGGACGCTTCGGAGGAGCTGCGCTGATAGGAAGCCACCCTGCCGGCTTCTTTGAAGCAGTTTCTTCCTGGGCTGGTGGAGGAGCGAGAGAGTGACTGAGAGAGGAACAAGGCAGACACCCAAGGGATGAGAGGGAAGGGTTCCGCCCGGTGGGCGGGCTGCTTGGAGGAGGCGACTTGGCGACGCTCCGGGTTTCCCCTCCACCATGTGGCTTGGGGCCAGGCGCAAGCACCCGAGAGGAAAAAGCAAGCTACAAGTTGCTGGGAAGTTGCTCGGGTGCTGGGAGCTGCCGTCGTGGTGAGCGGCTCATCGGGCACGTACGCGAGGAGAAGGGCATTTAAAGTGCCGCCCGAGCAGGACCACCGAGCTGGGAAACGGGACACCAAGGCAGGGCAAGGCTCCACCAGCAGCGGCTGAGCTTTAGGTGGGCTTGGATGCCCCTGAGTGCGGTTTGCTGTTTGTTCTCTCCTGGGACTCGTGTTTGGAAAGCGTGGAAAGTAGTAGCAGGAGCAGCCGCGTTGTTACTTTTTCTTATATATAATATATAATATATATAATATATATATATATATATTATAAAGGGCCCATTATAAAATGCAGCAAATTATATATAAGAATATTATATATATATATATAATCTTATATATAATTTGCTGAATTTTATAATGGGCCCTTTATAATGGCCTTTTATAAAATTGGTTCGGCCCTCGAACACAGATCTGATTTTCCATGTGGCCCCCGACAGAAATTAATTGCCCGCCCCTGAACTAAGGGCTTGATATGGTTCTCCCCCCCCCCCCGGTCTCCTACTATTGATTCCAAAGAAAAGGAATTAATTCTACCACTTCTTGAATCAGAATTACCGGGGTGGAAGGGACACATGTTGGCTAATATCGTTTAGCTAACTGGGAATCTCTCTGGGATGGGGCCATTCATCACATATTCTCCTACTTTATCAGAAAGGATGCTCTCCATTTTTATCAAAGGCCTTTCTGAAATTAGTTTGCTACATCTACATTTCCTTTGTCCATTAATTCAGCTACATTGTCAAAGAAAGCAGTAAGATTTGTCTGGCATGATTTGTATTCAGCAAACCATTCTGTTAGGTTCTGCGCATGGGCGCAAGAAGTGGAGACGAGACAATGAACAGTGAACTTCAACTCTTTATTTAATATTGTGGAACAGAGCAAAAACTACTGCAGCAATAGCCCTTTTGATAGGCAAGCTGCTGATCAAATAACCAATAAGAAACGGGAAGCGTTAGTTCCCTTAACCAATGAAAGAAGCCTGCTAATAGCCAATCAGATTCTCCTGAATGGATCAATCAGATGTTGCTATTATCAGCCAATCAGAAGTGCAGGGCCAGAACCCTGCACTTTTTTAAAGGTTTTAATAATCTTTATTTAAGCACTTTTATTAATTCACAACACATTCTACTTCTGGTAGTCACCCTATTTGTTTATAAATGCTTGCAAATCAATTTCTTGATTATTTTTCCAGGGTTTTCCCAGGTATTAACTCCTATCTAATTGGGCGTAGTTCTCCGCTTTTTAAAATATTAAAACAATATTGATTCTCTTTTGGCATTTCTACTATACTCCAGGATTTCTTAAACTTTTCAATCACTGGCTCTAAGAAGATATTCACCATTTCCTTTAATATCCTGGAATGTAATCCATCTGGTTCAGAAGATTAAATCGTTTCAGACATCCAAGGTTTCTCTTACCAATTCCTTACTATTTTGATCTGCGTTTCTTTCTGTTCCTCACAGTTTTACTTTTGATCTGTCCAAATACTTTTTCCTTTTGAGAAACAGAAGGTGCAAGATAGAAATTAAGCAGTTCAGCTTTCTCCCTGTTAATCTTTACTATCTTTCCCTATTTTTCAGCTGGAGGACCAACCATTTTCTTGACTTTAGTTCCAGACATATCAAAATAACCCCTTTATCCTTATTTTTTGCATTCCTAGAAAGCCTTAATTCATCTGAGCCTTAGCTTTGTTAATTTCCCTGCCGCATATTCTGGTATTATTGAGTACTCCTTCTTTTTTCCTGCTTTGGTGGTGGATATAATGATGTAGTGTGGATGATGTTGTGTCCGCGAAATGATGCCAGGAGTCGGTGGTGCCCCTCGTGTAGCAGTTCCAGAACCTTCCCTTGTAGCTTTTCTGGAATGACCACCCTATCCCCCCATAGTATGCACCCTTTTAATAACGAGAGTTCCGTTTGGCGGTTTCGGAATGTTTTGACGGACTCGTCGTTGTCCCTTTCTGGCCATCCTTTCTCTACCCAATGCAACACCCGCACCAGACGTTTGTCTTTATTAGTCTCTCGGGCAATGTCTGACGCGGTTATGGGCAGGTTGGGTAGAGTCTCTATGCTGAGGTTGGTCATCGTGGGTGCTGGGTCGGTGTCAGGTTCCGGTAGCAGCGAGCGGTTTAAGGCGTCTGCATGGGAGATCGTCTTACCCGGTCTGTGTATGACTCCGTAGTTGTAGGCTGCCAGGAACTCAGACCACCTTGTCATTCAGGGAGACAGAATGTTTGGGGTGGCCCGGTTTCCTGCAAAGATTCCCAGCAGTGGCTTGTGGTCGGTTATGATGGTGAAAGTCCGGCCGTAGAGATACTCGTGGAATTGTTTTACGGCGGCAACGATAACCAGAGCCTCTTTGTCCAGCTGGCTATAGTTCCACTCCGGTTTGGTGAGGGTCCTTGAAAAGAACGCGATGGGCGCTTCTTTTCCGTCGGGGAGGGTATGGCTGAGGACAGCGCCGACGCCGAAGGGTGATGCATCGCATATGACGGCCAGAGGTAGGGTCTCGTTGTATTGTATAAGGACGGCGTCCGAAGTGAGGAGGTCCTTTGTTCTTTGGAAGGCGGCTTGCTCGCGTTTCCCCCAAGTCCAGGTCGCCGCCTTGTCCAGGAGCCTATGCAAGGGCTCCGCCGCCATCGCCTTTTGGGGCAGGAAAACATTGTAAAAGTTAAGTAGCCCCAGGAATGCCTGTAGTTCCGTCTTCGACTTGGGTGTGGGGGCTTCTTTGATGGCCTTGATTTTTTGGTTTGTGGGTTGAATGCCGTGACGGTCTAGGAGGTATCCCAGGAATTCTACCCATTCCGTGCATAGCTGGCATTTCTCCCTTTTGACTTTTAGTCCAGTCTCTTTAAATTTGGTTAGGACCTCCCTTAGGCAACCCTCTAGTTCGGCTTGGTTGGCTGCCGACACTAGGACGTCGTCGAAGTAAGGTACCACCCCCTTGATGCCTTGCAGTAGTCTTTCCATTAGGCTTTGGAATATTCCTGGTGCCACGCTGACTCCGAATTGGAGTCGGTTGCATTTAAATGCCCCCCGGTGGGTGACTATGGTTTGCGCTTCTGCCGTTTGCTCGTCGACTGGCAACTGTTGGTATGCCTGGGCGAGGTCGAGCTTGGCAAAAACCTTGCCCCCTCCCAATGAGTGCAGTAGATGTTGCACTACTGGGACGGGGTAGGCGCTTTGTTGTAGCGTGCCATTTAGGGTGGCCTTATAGTCCCCACAGATCCTCACCGACCCATCAGGCTTGATCGGGGTGACTATGGGGGTCTCCCACCTGGCGTGGTCTATGGGCTGTAGGACCCCTTGCTTGACGAGCTTGTCAATTTGCTCGTCTATCTTGAGTTTAAGTGCGAATGGCACCCGCCTTGGTTTCAGGCGTTTTGGGGGGACGTTTGGGTCTAGGTTGAAAGATATAAGGGGCCCTCGGTACTTGCCTAGGTTTCTGTCAAAGACCTCTTGGAATTCCCGGGCCAGTTGCTGCTCCTAGCTGTCGTCGGTGACGTGGTCGACTCCCGTGACTGCGATGCCGAGCGGGGCGAACCATTGCAGTCCCAGTAGGCTTGGGCGGTCGCGGTCGACGATTGTCAGGGGAAGTCTTTCGGTGTGCCCTTTGTATGTGATGTTGAAGTGTTTGGTTCCGACTACCGGGATGCGGTTTCCCTGGTAGTCCTTCACAATGAGTCTCTGGCTGTCTAGGCTCCTCCTTTGGAGGGTAGGCACCAGGCGCTTTATTTCATGCCATGCTATCATGGAGAGGTAGGACCCGGAGTCCACCTCCATTTTGCATGGCTGGCCCTCGATGCCTACCTCCACGTGGACCTTCCGGGCGTCATTGGTGATGGCGTGGCCGATGGTGACCGTCTGATGGGTCTTCGCCGGTTATCGCCGCCTCGCAGGGATCGTCCGTTCCGGTCCCATCTGTTGTCCGAGGGGCTATCTCTGGTCCGGGGTGGTGTGCTCTCTCTCCTCTGGTCGCTCTGGTCCCATCGTGCCGGGCTGCGATTCTTCTTTAGGCGGCAGACACGGGCGATGTGTCCCTTCTTGTTGCAATGCCGGCAGATCGATTCGAAAAACTGGCATTCCAACCTGGGGTGGTCGCCGCCACAACCGGCACAGTTGGTCCTCGACTTACGACCCCGCTGGTTCCGTGGGTCGCGGCCTGTCTGGAGGCGATGGACGTCCTCCTCGTCATCTGAAGTGCCCGATGCCGAGTGGAAGTCGCCCTGGTGGGTGGTCGTCTCGGGTTGGGACTCGGTCGACCTCGCCGGGTTGTTGTTTCCGCTGCGGTCCCCAGTGTTCGGTCTACGCATGCGGTCGGCGGAAGTCCGGGTTGCTTCGGCAGCTGTGGCTGCAGTGAGCGTGTCTGCTAGGCTGATGTTGCCCTTGGCCATCAGCCGGCTCTGGAGGACGGGGTCCCACAAACTGAGCACGATTCAGTCTCGCAGGACGTCGTTCAGGTTGTCGAAGTCGCAAAGCCCCCCTAGGCGCCGTAGCTCGGCGACGAAGTCACTGAAGCTCTCACCCGACCATTGGTCCCGACGGTAGAATTCGTTGCGTCGGATCAGGATGGGTACCTCTGGAGCGTAGTGCCGCCGAAGTATTGGCTCAAGGATGTCCCAGTCCATCGCGGTCGCATCGGCGGGTTTGGCAAGCGCCTTGGCCATCTTGAAGACCTCGGTCCCACAGTGGGTCAGGAAGATGGCGCGCTTCATGGGGCCGGTGGCGTCCTTCAGGTCGCTGCACTCGAGGAACATGCGGAATCGGTCGGAGTACGATTCCCAGTCCTCGGTGGCGGGGTTGAAGGGTGCGGGGGGTGCGATTTTCGCCATCGTGGTGGTTCGTCTGGCTTCCGTCGGACACGTGGTTTGGTTCAGGGTCTGGATCCCACCTTCGTCGCCAGTGTTCTGTCCGCGAAATGATGCCAGGAGTCGGTGACTTCAAATCATGCTCTTTTATTGAAAGTTGGAACCGAACTGGCATAAAGGAAAAAGCCCGCAGCTTTTATTCCTTTAGCCGCCGCGGCCGCAGCCAATGGCACCACTTTGAATCTCCCGCGATCCGAATGGACCAATCGCGGGAGATTCTCAGTGAGCCAATTGGCGCGGCTCGCCTGACCAATCGGAGAGCCCCGCGCTTTGGCCAATCAAAGCGCGGGGATCTCAAGAATGCTAATTAAGGACAGAACAGATGATGTAGTAGATGTTGCTTTGGTGTAGCAACAGCCATCTCACAAGTGAAGCTGCATAAGGACTTTATTTAGGTGAGCACAAATGCACTGTAGCAACCCTGAACAGCAGAAAAAGGAAATGTAACATCTATACAACATCTCCAAACAAAATGGATACCCACGCAACTTTATCAAAAAGTGCCTGACCATTCAAGCCAATACAGCACAACAAGCACAAGTTCTAAAAAGAATAACATTGTCATACATCTCAGAAGCCACCAACAGACTACTACAATCACATGGGATTGTCATAGCACACAAGCCATCTAAAAATCCCTTCAAAATATCCTAACTAAACCAAAAGACCCAGCAGTCCCAGAAAAAAAACCGAGTTGTTTACAACACAGGCAGAAGACTGGCAGAACGCATCCATGAACACCAACTAGTAGTCAGAAGACACGGTGAAAACTTTTTAATTTCACAACACGTGGACAGACATAACCAGAGTTTCAACTGGGAAACTGTAAATAACCTAGACCAAGCCAGGTCCAAAAATGCTAGGGAATTTCTAGCAATCTAGCACTCTGACAAATTAGCCATCAATAGACATATACAACATCTGTATACTGTGCAAAATATACAGTCAACAAATCAAAAAGGGAACAAAAGACCCAAAACATCTCCCCACCAGCACCCAGATGAGCATAGATTAATGCCAAGATTAACATCAGATCAGCAATCAAGCAAACAATACCTCAATCAAGGAGCTGCCAAAAAAAGCCAACAGTAAACAGCCCAACCGAAGAAACTCTAAGGTTAGCCCCCCACCAACATTGAGAAGGTAAACTATTAGAATACAAACTGAGAGCAACCCATACTCCTTACTGGCACTGGTGTTATCTAGTTTGGGTAATCAAATGTCTGCAGGAAAACAACCAAGCTCAAAGAATACCAAAGACCCCTCATTTCAACCTTGTGCTATAAATATTCTCCTTTATTGACAGCTTTATAATTTTAGAGACTTGAACTTAATTATTTTTTTGGACAATTGGGGGGGGGGCAGGCTAATCTATTTAAACTGTGTTATATACTATATAGGAATAAATATAATTTATCATACAAAAGAGTGATGCATTTCAAAATAAAAGTAATAAAATAAGTGTAATTATGTGCATATTTTTAAATAAGAAAAGATAATTGAACAGGATTCTAGCACGGTCAGTTCAGTCTAGGAATTCATATTCTTCATTTTTGTGGTCCTAACATTTGCCACTCTGTAATCATTTTCAGATTCATGGTGTCAGCCTAGGCTATGGTACTGCCATAAACTTTCCAGGTTTGACCTCACACTATCAGGGTCATAGAACTAGACCTTTTGTAAGTAAGTAAGTAAGAAGAATGGCTTTTCTTCTCTGACGGGGAACGAATGGCCATTAATCCCTTGATTAGCCTTGCTGGAAGTGCAATGTATTTTAGTAAGAATTATTTGGGGAAAAAGAATTATTAAAATAAAGATCACACTGGCAAATTATGAGGAGGAGGTATGCACATTAAATGTTCCACATTTTAAATGTATTATGTTCACCTCCCAAGCAGAAGACCAATTTCTGGATATGTAATGGACAAGGCTGTGAGAAAATACAGCCTCCAAGTTCACTGGACTGGAACAGTTTTTATGAAGACTGATGTTATATGTTGACATTTCTTTTTTCCTCCTCCGTTATTGGCCCCTTCCTAGCTCCCATTGATGCTAGCAACCACTTCGTGATCTGGGATTGGACCCCCCTGGCTTTTTGGCTATACGAAAGCAATGTTCTTCTATTCCGGGAAAGCATTCCTCAGCTAGCTTGCACAACTTATAATTGAAAAGGAATATTGCAATTTAACTTTCACCAAAATTACATACGTAATGATTTTAATGCAAAATGAAATTGAGGATTATTGTTCATTTAAAGTGTGAAATATTTCTCTCTCTTTTTAAAATAGTGATCAGTTGTGGCATCAGCCCATCTACCAACTCCGTCCCCCTCAACAACAACAACAAAAAAAAAAAAAGAATTTGCAGACATCTATAAAATGCCTACAGGTTTCCCAGAACAAAATCTGTGGGAAGTCAAGAAATCAAGGCTATTAACTTTTCTGTCAGATTTCTGAAGCATTTGCTCTTCAAACGAATACATGTAGCTCAAGCATGATGTTTGATTTTATTATGCTGAACAAAATATTACTTCTTATGGCATTTCCTCTAAGAAAGAGAAATGACTGACCCATCAATATGCATCAGGAACTTAGTGGGCCTTAAGGCTGCCAATTCAAAACACCATACTGTGTACAAAGATAGTGTCAAAAGGACACACACACACCCTTGATTTTTCAGTGGCTTTCAACATCAATGGTAGCCTTCTGTTCCAGCTTCAGGGGTTGCAACTTGGAGACCACATTTTTAGTGGTTGTTCTCCTTTCTTCAAGTCAGCATTAGTAGGGTTGGATATGATTGTTGGGGTGCTTCAAGGTATAACCTTTTCCTCATTCCTATTTAACAGGCAAGGTCATCAGTCATCATGCTGATAACACAGCTGGGCTGTCAAATGGTGCTTTCAATGCTCTTTCACAATGTCTAGAGATTGGGAAGATTTGGTTGTCAAGGAATAAACTCCGACTCAATCTTAGTCGGTGGCAAAGCTTCCTGGATCTGGAGAGTTGATGTGCAATCTGGAAATCCTTCTGAACTCCTGTCTCCTGCTCAAGGAGCAGGTTGCAGCCATGATCGAGAGTGTCTTTGCACAAATCCATTTTTTGCAGCAGTTGTGGATGCAATTCAAAGTGCTGGTTATCATCTATATAGCCTCACACAGCATGCAGCCTAGGACATATAAGAGGCTACCTGCCTCTGATGATTTCCACCTTCCTATCAAATCCTGCAGGATGACAATGCTCCAGATCCCTTGGATGAAACTATTATCTTATGCAACTTAGCAAGCATACTTTCTTTGTCATGCCATGTCTGCCTCTCCCCTTAATTTTGGATATCCTAAATCCTGATGGCCTTTCAGAAGACCAGAATGTTAATAGAACCTGTTTTTGGGGGGAGGTAGGGGGATGGTACTTTGGTTGATAAAGACTTTTTTTTTCATAAATATGTTCCTGGTTTTATGCTTGATAGCTACCCAGAGTTATTTGATTAAGATGGGAGGACATATAAATTTGCATAATAAACAAACAAATAAGAAGCTCAAGGCAGGCCAGCTTATCTCTTCCTAATTTCATTCCCACAATAATATTTCTGTAATGTATGCTGGGATGTCAAATTTTGACTGATTCACAATCATCTAAAGCACATCAAGGTTTCTAAGTTCTAACTCAATATCCTCACCATTAGCTAATTATTTTTTTCTGTTTGGTCAACCTTCCAAAAACACTGCTTACAGGAAATATAGAACAAAAAAGCATTGTCTGAAGAATTGGCTTCTTAGATTTGCATTCAAAACTGAATATTTCAACTGTGCTAAGAAGAGTTGTGGGTCATAGACTAGGCAAATAAAAGCCCATCCAATTACAATAGGCTTATTCCATTTTATCCTTCTTTTCCCCCCAGAAAATAGATCATCCAGAAATTCCTGAGTGTTGTTTGCACTCAAATGCTTTAATCAACTCATGTTCATGTCTGTGGAGAATGTGCAAATCAAATCCCACTAAGGTGCCATCAGCATTTTTCTTTCTTCTACCAAAGCACATGTTTTTTTTTTCTGATCCTTCTTCCTCTCTCAAGTGATAAATGGGAGTGACAATCCCATCTGGCCAAGTCAATGAGAACAAAATGGAAACAGATGAGAGGTCTGGCAGGACTTGCACTGGCTCACTCAACTCTTTAGAATCCTCCCTAACCTTGGCAAATGGACTACAGCATGGATGGAACATTATCCCATGAGTTGCCTCTAGGTCACAAATCCCCCATAACTATGGTGGAAATAGGCTAGTTTGAAGAGAGAGAAGAAATCGCACAGCAGGAGTCAAAATATTGCAACAGAGCCGTTGGCAGGCAGAAGTTCCAGAAAACATTGAAAAGTAAGGCTCATCCAGGACCTTGTGAATCAGGTATTTTTTTGTTGTCTACTGTATCACTCCTTTGGGGAACATTCAGTAACCCCTTTCACATGAGACATTTAATTCAGACATGGGGAGGGAAGAACTAAACATGTGTGTCCATTGGCCAACAGAATTGAGCCAACAAATTAAAACACAAATATTAGACTTATTTCCAAACCCACTTGGGTTTGGAGGAGAAAATAAAGTAGCCAGGAAGTGGGAAGGAAGTCATATCATCCTATTTAGTTTTGACACATCTGAAAGGCATTTTAAAAGTACTTGAAGGGTCGTGCAATCCAATACTGTATGCTCAGAAAAGAAATAGGTGGAAATGTCTTTCTTTTCACTTGAGATTCTAGACTTACAAGGTCAAGGTAGCCCTGGTAGTCAGCCATTTTTGCTTTTGCATCAAACACATCAAAATAAGAACTTTTTGGATTAAGTCATGGTCTCTCCAATGATGCATTTGTTAAAAGTAGTTGAGAAATAATGCCACTCTGGAAACTCACTGTACACACTTGATGGGCCTAATTATCTGATATATCTCTGATCCAAAGCTTTGCAGATATTGCTATAGTGAGATTTTCTTTTCTTGAGCATTAGTAATGCTGGCTAAAAATGAGATTTATATCTCCAAATATCTGGAGTACTGGTATTCATCCATATTGCTTTGAAATCAAAAGGTTGCATTTAAGTATTGCAGTCAAATTTACATTATTCCTAGAGTTGGCAATTGATTTGTCCAATCTTCTTTAGAAGCCCTGTAATCAGTGGTTGGATTCAAAAAAATTTACTTCCGGTTCTGTGGGCATGGTTTGGTGACTGTGGCAGGGGAAGTATACGCTAAAATCTCCAGTCAGAGGTGGTATTTGCCGGTTCTCCAAAATACACAAAATTTCCACTACCGGTTCTCCAGAACTGGTCAGAACCTGCTGAATACCATCTCTGCCTTAACCAATGCCCCAGAACCAAGCTTATGGAATTCCATGTTAAAACAAATACGTTATTTGGAAAAGATACTGCAGACTTCAAGCTAATTAGTCCTAATCACCCTAACCTAATTTCTTTGTATCGCAACTATTCCTCCATTTGCAGAAGAAAATTCTTCATATAATAAACATTTTTAAAGCATGTTGAAACTTAAGTGCAAGTGACTGTTGTGATCAGGAAAGAATAGGTGCAGCTTGCATGACCAATTCCTACACTGAAAGGCTCTCCTCATGGTCACTTACTGTATGCCTTGGTCACCTTAAGGGTTGATTATTACAAAGCACTCCATGGCAGAATGTGGGAGACTATGAGATCAAGTCTTGCCTTAGCCATAAAAGCCAGCTGGATAACTTTGAGCCACTCACTCTCAGCCCAATCCCATACTCACAGGGTGGTTTTTGTGGGGAAAATGGAAGGAAGATGTTATGTTGGATATATTCGCCACTTTATTTGTAAAACTAATAAAAGGTAGGATCAAAAAATACATATATAAAGAGCCATGTATGGTATAGGGCTTAGCAATCTGAGGGACCACCTGTCTCCAATATTGTCTCTCCAACTTGGGTGCTTCAACAGAGTTGACTTACTTTGAGTCTCATCAATTAAGCAATGTTCTTTGGTGGACCTTCTCTCTTACTGTATCTGCTCTTTGGAGTGACTTCCCCCTTCCCCAGAAGGTTACATACAGGGTACATTTTGCCTGTCTTCCTTAACAATCTGGCTTTTCCATCAGGTTTGTAGTTAAATGGATGGACAGGCCTGTCTGAACTGCAGGGGTGTGTGAAAGGATAGCCTGTTCCCTTGAACAGTCATTGCATGGGTGTTTGTTGATGTTGTGGGATTGTACTTCTTTTGACTTCGTGGATCCATCCAGAATCATCTGGAGTTGGGCAGCCTAGAAATTTAAACAAACAAACTCTGCAGATGTATATGAGCATGTGAAGACATGGATGATATGCAGACAGCATGACATCAGCATCATGTAATCCATTAATGAGTTGCCTTCTTGTAAATTGAAATGCATTCCTAAAAACCATATGTATAGATATTGTATTTTGCATTGTTCTCAAGGATCAAATAAGGATGGGGGAGAATGTATACAAAATCCAAAGTCTCCTATACAGCCAGCATTAAAAACAAGACTTCATCTTTCCTTTTCTGTTCTGTGTTATTTCTAGATTTTCCTCCCACTGATTTCAATGGAAAGGGAATTAAGTGTGTCGGTTGCTGAAAAGGTATGTTATTTTCCCCATTCCACATGTATGTTAAGAGAATGAAGTAGATTTTGCTTTTGTGGAAGCCGTTGGCTGTCAGTACTTTAGTCAGGGTGCATAGATCAGTCTTTATGTGTGTCTTGTCTGCCAGGCGTTTGGTTCTAGTAATTAGTGTTTTAGCCATGGAGTTTATCTGTGCTGGGTGGTGGTGGGATTGGGTGTTGAGGTAGTGCTTAGTGTGTGTTTTCTTCTGGTATATGGTGTGTCCTAGTGTGCCATATACCAGTAGATTAGTACATCTAGGACTGGTAGTTGTTTGTTTGTTTCCGTTTCCATGGTGAACTTGATTTTGGTGTGTGTGCTGCTTAGGTGTGTTAGGAAATTGTTTAGGTTTTCTTTTCCATGGGGCCAAATTCAAATCTGCATTTTTTACAAAGACTTTAGCGAAAGCTGAGAGGAACTATAGCCAACTTGATAAAGAGGCTCTCGCTATCGTAGCTGCTGTCAAACGTTTCCATGAGTACGTATATGGAAGACCCTTTTCCATAGTTACTGATCACAAACCATTACTTGGCATTTTAGCAGAGGACAAACCAACACCCCACATCTTATCGCCAAGAATGATGCATTGGTCGGAATTTCTAGCCGCATATGATTACCGATTACTACACCGCCCGGGGAAAGCCATTCCCCACGCTGACGCTTTGAGCCACTCACCGCTACCCGAAGTCATATATGATCCGGCTCCAACACTAACAACGCTACAAATCGAAACCCTTCCTTCTCTACCACTGACTGCACGAGACATCGCCACAGAAACGAGGAAAGATCCTTGTTTAGCACGAATCCTCAGCTGGGTGGAAAGAGGTTGGCCTGGCAACGAACTCAGTGACATCTTCAAACCCTTCAAAAACCAACAGACAGAGCTTTTCTCCCGAAAAGGATGCATATTATGGGGAGACAGAGTTGTCATTCCGGAGCGGCTACAACAGAAAGTCCTGAAACTGTTGCACAATGGACATCCTGGCATTGTGTGAATGAAGACACTAGCCAGGAGCTACGCGTGGTGGCCAGGTATAGATAAACAAATAGAAACTTGGGTAGCCTCTTGCAACAAGTGTCAAGAAACTCGCGCAGATCCACCAAAAGCCCCACCAATGGAATGGGAGACACCCCGGGGTCCCTGGTCCCGCATCCACCTCGATTTTGCGAGACCCACCAAGGGGCATACCTTTCTCATAACCATGGACGCCTATTCAAATTGGCTTGAGGTCCACACAGAAATTGGCTTGAGCACCACCACAGAAGCAGTCATTAAAAAATTAAATAAACTATTTGCTACACATGGACTACCAGATGTCCTGGTTTCCGATAATGGTCCCCAATTCACTGCTCTTGCATTTGAACAGTACCTAGTGGATCAGGGGATATGCCATGCCTTGACATCACCAGCTCACCCTGCGGCCAATGGTAGGGCTGAGAAAATGGTCCAATTCATGAGGAAAACTTTACAAAAAATGGAACAAGGAGACATCGATCATAAAATAACCAGGATGCTCCTCCTCCAACATATTACACCACACAGTACTACAAACAAAGCCCCAGCCAAACTTCTGATGGGACGGAAACTTCACTCACACCTTGACTGCATATACCCTGCCTACACGCCAGAACAACCCCTAGGGTCCAGCAGCAAGTATCGCACGTTCAAGGTAGGTGACCCAGTCTTCGCAAAGAATTTCTCAGGTGACCCATTGTGGGTCCCCGCTACCATAATTCAACTTACGGGGCCTCGTTCCTACCAGTTACAAACTGCTGAAGGGAAAATGTGGAAGCGCCACATTGACCAACTTCGTTCCAGACTGGCATCGCCCCCTGTCTCTAGACCTGAACCTCAAACCTGGGGGGGAAGGGAAAGCGAGGGGGCCAAAAATGAACCAACATACGACGCAGTACGCGAAACCCAAAAATCAACACAACCAACCCCAGGATATTCACTTTCCGAGGAAGAACTGGACGTTCTCACCACAAAGCAGCACTGTGACGGCAGCAAACCCAAGAAACTCAGGAGGCAGCCTTGACGGAAGCAGGGATGACAGCCCCGCATCGCCCAGTGAAGTGGTTGACCCAGCCGTGCCGTCCAGCCCAGCAAAAAGCCCATCGGAAACAGAGCCAAGGCAAGAACTGTTGGGGCAACACATATCGGGCAGACAGGTGAAACGACCTGCGTACTCACGAGAATACATCACCCCACCCCTCAGACGGAACCTAGGGGGGGAGGGGTGTTACGGACTAAGCAATTGCGCTAATTTAAAAGCTTAAATAGTTTTACTTCCACAGCAGGTTTGAAATCCTGCACTTCTGATTGGCCCGCCAGCAGCGGATCCTGATTGGTCGCCCTAGGCCGATCTGATTGGCTGTTAATGGGCGCTGCTGATTGGACGCTGCCAGCGCGGCAAACTCAAAGCATTGACTGTTATGACAGCAGCAAGCCCTATAAAAGGGCTGCTGCTGCCCAAGTATTTTAGCTCTGTTCTGAAGTCACTAATAAAGAGTTGAGTCACTTTCCGATGCCTCGTCTCCGTTCTTTGTGCCCACGCTCCAAACAGAACAGTAATACTTTCAGGTTTTACATGAAATTCTGATATGTAGCCTGCCTCTCCAAACGACCATTTAAAATTTGCAGAGCCAAAGGTCTGGTCCACTCATACACTTAATTCTTCAGCATCGCCTAACTTAAATCAATCAAGTGCCTTGATCTGAAGCAGTTGATTTCATAGCAGATGAAAGTACAAAAAGAACCCTGCTGAGTTAGACCAAAAGTTTTTTCTTAATCCAACAAGTTGTTTCCCACAAGCGCCAACCAGACGCTTCTGGGAAGCCCACAAACAAGACATAGAATCATAGAATTATAGAGCTGTACGAAATCATTTTTATCCATTGTGTCTGTATCACTACTTAGGGCAGGAATCTAAGTTAACACATTCCTAACCAATGGTTGTCCAGCCTCTGCTTGAAGACATTCAGTGAATGGGAGTTTACCTCTCTGGGTTCCACTATCAAACTATTTTTATTATTAGGAAGTTAGAAATCTTCCATTCTATCATGTGAATCTATTACACCAGGGGTGTCAAACTTGCCGCCCGTGGGCTGGATGCCCCTGCCTGGTTTAGTGAAGAGGAAAAAAAAGTCCAGATACATCACATGACACTGCCATGAAGCTGCGAGTTTGACACCCCTATGACACCCCTTTGACACCATGGCTTATACTCCAGAACAATACTTAATTTTTCTTCTGGATGACATCATCACAGGAATTTGAAGAGATCATATCCTGTCTCAGTCCTTTTGTCTCTGATCCCAGATCCTTCAAACTTTCTTCACATGACTTAATTTCTAATCTCAATTCCCTTTTTTATCTTCCAATTTCTCTAAAATGTGATATATGTAAATACACAACTCGAAGGGGGGGTCTAGCCGAAGCAATGCAGAATATAAAAGCATTATGTTCCAAGATTTGAAAACTGACACAGCCTAAAATTATGTTAACCATTTTTTAGGTTTTGGTTTTTGTAGACAATCACAGCAATGGTCCATCTCTAGTCTGTAATAAACTACTATTCCAAGGTCTTTTCAGCAAATGCCATTACAAGGCAGGGATTTCCCCATTCATTTCTATAAATGTTATTGTTGTGTTCTAAGTGAAGAACATCCAGTCCTATGTGGCATCTAGAAAATCTTGGCTGATCTCATAAAGCAATATAAGATTGCATCTGACTGATATTGGTTGGAAGTTCACCGGACAATTTTAAGATCACATTGGAGAGTCAAGAAACAAGTCAAAGATAATAGCTATTTCTATGTTGTTGCCAAAATCAGATGGCAATGAAGACACAAGGAATTGAATTTGAATAGAAGTCTTCATCTTATATTTTTTAAAAAAGCCCTTTGCATGCATCTGTAATAAAGACAATATGATGAACTTGAGCACATTTCTCTAATGTATTAAGATGATTTTTAATTTTATATCAGTCTTTCAGGGTATTTAGCAAGGGCTTCTGGTTTCAAAATGGCAGACATGACTAGATTAATAAATCCCCATCCCTTTTTATATCTATAACATATATTAGAAATGAGAGTGCTTTGATGGTCAGGTTACACCTTTCATTTTGAAGCCAGTGATTATCACTTCAGATGCTGTTCTTAGTGTCATCTGAAAATTTGATAAGCATCATCTTTACATCCAAGTGATTAATAAAGATGTTGATTTATAAGCCAAAGACCAAAACTTCTGGCTCTCCATCTTTGGTAAAAATCATCAGTAAGTAGTGTCAGAAGAATAATTTAGGTTTCCATCTCAAGCCAGGGTTGCACAAGAATAAATAAAAATGAGATTCCGACAACTGTGAGGAGAGAAGAAACATATATTCCTAAAACCAAACAATTTGCCTTTAGGAGCAGCTATTGAGAAATTTACACTAACAGACTTTTATAGGGGAGCTTGTCCTGTGTGGAAATGTCATACGTGCTGATTCTAGGGTGACACTTGAGTGGTGTGTGTGTGTATGTATGTATGTAAGTAATCTCTATGGTGTTTATTCTTGTGAATATGCTGTTCTTTTGGGAAATCTAATTTAACTCTATTTATGTTTGAAGACCTTATCCTTTCATATGTGGATTAGGTCACAGTAACTTATTTGGGAGTTTGAAGAAAATAAAATATTTTCTTGTTTGCTATTTTTACTTGAATAATTTAGTTTCAGCTTAACTGTCAATTATCTAGTTGAGACACTGATTCTCAGACCATTCTGGATTCCGTTGATGTTTAGGGAAGATGGAAACAGTATAAAGAATCAAATATATTTTGATATAAAACTTCTCACAGTAGTTTTTTTAACATAGTCACTGAGCCAGCTGTATTAATTTTCAAGTTATCTAATCCATACTTAAGTAGCTCAGTACGCAGAATTCCAGGAGAAAGTCAAATGTTTTGCTAAAGTCAGGGTTTTTAGCTTTCCCACAATCTACTAATTCACATCATTATAAAATCAGGTCAACAAGACAAATTATTTTTTAAAAAAATCATGGTAACTTTTGATAATTGTATATTGTTTTCAATAAATAATAAATGTTTCCTTCCAGTTCATATTGGTTTTTAAGATCATTTCAAAAGATCCTTCTTTCCATCTTTTTTCTTATTAAAACAAAGGGCTAGAAACCAGGAAACTGTGAGTTCTAGTCCTGCCTTAGGCATGAAAGCTGGCTGGGTGACTCCCACCTCAACCCACTTTAGAGGACTGTTATTATAGAGAAAGGAGGAGGAGGAAGGACTATTATGTATGTTTGACACCTTGAGTTATTTATTGAAATATAAAATGTGGGATAAAAAATACAGATACAGATTCATAGATACAAATATAGCTATAGCTATAGATGTTATAGGTATAGATAGGTATAGATATAGAAACATAAAAACTGCTCCAATTATCTGATGCTTCCTGGTCTCTAGAATTTCTCAAAGATAATGAATGTTTGGCAGCATCCAACAGCAGAGTCATTTAGCAAGGTGCTAGTAATCTGGTCCAGGAAATTAAACTCACTCAACATCAATTTAAGTTTATCCTCTGCCCATGTTTACAGAGGTGGGTTTCAACTGGTTCTGTCCACCTCTGTAGAACCGGTATCTCTGAAGAGCAGCAGACATAGAACCAGTTCTATATCTGCTGATGTTTTTGCCCACTTGCCCGCTCGGGCTCTTATCTGACCTTTGTTTCCTGATTTTTTTCAACTTCAGCTACTGTGCACAGCTGCAGTTAAAAAAGCAGGAAAAAAGGGCTTTTTCAAAGGCTGCTTCTTTGCACGAAGCATGCTGATGACGATTTACAGGCGGGTGCAGTGTGCAGGGAAGCACATCGTAAATCATCGAATCTTGTAAATGACCGAACTGGTAGTTAACCCTGTCGGATCCCACCCCTGCATGTTTCCATTCATCTTAAATTTCAGTCCAGTTTTTTCATTGCCTGGTGGAGCTCCTACCTTCTTATTTAAGGAGTCTGAGTCAAATTGTTCTTCTGGAAGCCATCCTGAGTGTTCCATAAACAAGAAGAATACAAATAAATAAATGCCTGTTAGATTTTTTTCCCATCTTCATTTAGCAAGTGGTAATCCAATTATTTTCTCTTTAGCCTCTTGATTATTTTACCTTTAGCCTCTTGATTACTATCTCTGTAATTTTGTAGCCTCTGTAGTTTCTGTAGCATGTACTGTATTGTAAATTTGTAAATGCTTTTTTTTCTGTAGTTTAAATTTAATATTGGTGTTTTATTGGTGTTTCTGTATTTTCAATTTTGTATTATAGTATTTTATTGATCTGAGACTATAAATACTACTACACTGTATCTTTCTTTTTCTTCTGTAACATTCCAGTTTTTGTTTCTTATGGCTCCTTGAGCCATACCTATTTCATTATGTTTCACTTATGAAAGATCACACCAAGCACATTAGTAAAACATGCGTTTAATAACTCCTAAAATTGCTCAATAGAACTGTCCACGAGCCGATCGTGCTGTATGACAAAATAGGCTTGGAAAGTCCCTGACGCTTGCGCAGAACAAAAGACACGTCCACACATAACACAAAAAACAATTATATATCACCTTATAAGGTATAATGCTTGCATTTCCTTATTTCTGCTTTTTGCTCAATAAAAGGCGTCGCTGCATAGCTGACGGGGTCGGAGTCAGAGAGATCACCTCCACCCGTGCAGCGTGTGCTTCGCCACCTTGCATTCACTCTGCATGTGACGTGTCATGTTTTGCCTCTTCACCCTTGCGAGGGTCCCTCTGAAGACAACCCCTAGGCGACTACTCCCGGGCAGCGCACTCCGGACCCAACTCGAGAGTCCTCCAACCGGAGCGCGACAACTGGGGGCTCGTCCGGGATCCACGGAGCCGGCCGTGTCTACGGCAGCTTTCTTTTCACTCTCGTTACTACGCACCTGGCAAAGGCACTGCAATCGTAAGTAATGGGCACCCCACATTCCAAGACTTCCTCAGCGCATAGGGAGGAGCTTAATATTTTAGTGAAAAGGGCTAATACGATTCAGAAAGATCGAGGTTTAACTGTACACGGTGTAACTAGAAAAGAGGTAATCCTCTTTCTTTACCTCAAAGAACATTGTCCAGCCTACCCGGAAGGTGGGTCACTTAAATTATCCACATGGACAAAAATAGGGAAATACCTTTACAAAGAACCTAGGGCTCCTATTACCATTCTCCAAACCTGGCAGAGCCTTATGACTGCACTTACTCTTCTTCTCCCTAATGACCCTGAAACTCCTGTTTCTAACCCTGAGGCTAAAAAACCAGATCCTACTGTGGCTCATGTTTCCTCTCCGCCGGATTATGCTACTGCATGTCACCCTGAAGAACATCAGCCCTCCACTCTGACCTGTCCTCCACCCCCTCTGTGGCTTCCCCCTCTCTCTCTCCTGTTTTTCTACAGTGGATCCAGTTACCAGAAGCTCATCAAACCACCACCAAGGGAATTTATCATTTCCATTGCTGTCATCCTCCTTGCTCCAGTCCGATTGCCTATATATGGAAATATGCCACCCTGCCTCATCGGGTTGTTCCAGTTTATTCCTGGTCCTCTGCCACTCAACGATCCCGCTCCCTTCCTCGGCTGAGATTCCCTCGTTCCATCATCCTGTTACACACTGCCATGGTCACCCTCAATTCTTCTGTGAACTCATCTCAGGTCTACATCCCTCTTCCAAGTAAAAAACATGCTGGACTTTATGCGTGTCATTGCCAAACTTTAAGGGGAATATGGGGATCATTGGGCATCATGGTAGAGGGGGCTCAACTCCTTCCACCTGGCTCAGTTGATTCCCCGTCCCCTCCACTTGATAAAAAATTCTTGGACTTTACACCAACACCTCCAGCTTCTGCCCTAATTGACTCTGCCTTCTCTGAAGGGACCCCAAAAAATTGCTTTAACCTTCTTGACCGCTTGAATGCTTACATCCGCGTTCCGATATGCCGTCTCTATATTCCAGAAGGAAACAGGACTGTTTTAGCTTGCAAACAGCGGCACCCTATCAGGCATCCCGCCTATTGGACGTGGCAAATTGGAGATAAGGCCATTCGTCCGTCTCAGAATCATCTCGTTCTCTCTTCTACCAGTGAAACATTCCTAGTTTTACTCAATGTTACTGCCAAAGACTATGCATCCTATGACTGTCATTTACGCCTCCCGAAGTTACCTTATGAAACCTTTCTTACGGTGCACCTGCTCCCGCCAACTCGTCCTTCTCTTCAACGACACCGACGTACCCTCCAACCTGTGAATCGCCATCGACCGTATAAAATTTGCTGGACAGTGACAGACGCCTGGGGTCAAACTCTCAACAAAACTTGCAATACATCTCGCATTTCAGAGTACTTTCCTTCTTTGCAATTTGACTTTGCTGAAATGCTACATGGGCAAACTGCTTACAAAGTAGGTTTCTTGCAATCCAATCCAAGACCCCCTCAACCGTATCCCTCTTATGTGTACCAGTGTTATTTGTATTTTTGTCCTGGTCACTCTCTTACACCTGATCGTTCTTATCAATGCGGGGGGGTTGCTGATACATTCTGTAAGGCATGGTCCTGCGTCTCTACCGGTTACATTTACTGGTCACCACCATCCACGGGGGACCTTGTTTCCATCAAACGCACCAACCCTCACCGGAAGTGCGATTTCAGCTCAGGGATATCCCGTCACACTCGTTGTAATCCTGTCACCATCACCTTTACAGCTGCCGGAAAATCTTCTCATATTTGGGACAAAGGTGCCTCGTGGGGTGGCAGAATTTATGATTCAGGGGGATATGATTATGGCAACGTTTTTTACCTCCAGCGACACATCACTTTACCACAGTCTCCCCCTATAGGTCCTAACCCTGATATTGTTTCAGCCTTCTTACAGCCTATCACGTCTAAACCTAATCCTCTTTTGGCCATTGTTCAATCATCTTATGATGTGCTTAATGCTACAACAAATTTCACCACTGAACCTTGTTGGATGTGCTTGTCAGCGGAACCTCCCTTTTATGAAGCCGTGGGATCTTCTGAACCTTTCTTTAACGCCACCAATGACTCTACTTGCCGATGGTCCAATACCACTATCACCATCACATCGATCACAGGCCAAGGGTGCTGCCTAGGTCATATTCCACAGAATTATACGCAGTATTGTCTTAATGCATCTAACCACCATCGCTGTCAAATTTGGCTTTCCCAAGAGCGATTGCATTTTGACTCAACAGTTGGCTCCTCTGGTTTTTCTCAAGTATATACTCTTGTCCCTAAGGCCAACATCACTGCCCGCTTAAAGGGGTATTATTTCATACCAGCGAATAACTCCTTATGGGCCTGCTCCACAGGTGCAACTGCCTGTGTTCACGGTGATGAACTCTTGGCCTCAAAAGGATTTTGCATCCAAGTACACTTATTTCCAAAAATTAATTTGTATTCCAGTAAAGATTTCACCTCTATCATGGAACCTGAACAATATCACATTCGAGCAAAGAGAGAAGTAGTAACAGCCCTCACACTCTCTGTACTTTTGGGAGTAGGAGCTGTTGGTGCATCCACAGGCATTGCATCCTTGGTGCATGGAGCTCAACAAATTACTAAACTTAGTGCTGAGATAGATGCAGATCTTCAACGTATTGAAATCTCCATCTCAGCCTTACAAACATCCTTGACTTCCTTGGCTGAAGTGGCGCTGCAAAATCGACGAGGTCTTGATCTTCTTCTTTTAAAGCAAGGAGGATTGTGTGCTGCACTAAAAGAAGAATGTTGTTTTTATGCAGATAATTCTGGCATTGTTATAGATTCTATGTCTCAATTAAGGGATCGTTTAAAAAATAGAGAAAAAGAAAGGCAGAATCAAATGTCCTGGTTTCAGGCTATGTTTAACTGGTCCCCTTGGCTAACTACCTTAATATCAGCTATCATAGGTCCACTCATTCTCTTACTGCTTGCTTGTATGATAGGGCCTTATATAACAAGGAAACTCATACAATTCCTCAGACAACGCTTAAATGACATAGGAGAAGAAGTAAATCATACAAAAATTACTGTAAACACTCTGTTTCAAAAACATGCATACCATTTGCTCACCATAGAAGGTGACGATGATTGGAAACCTCCATTTTCCTTATCCAATGACTCAGATGCCGAGGATGAGGTCTTTGAGAGAACAGCTCCACGAGAGATGCCGGAGGGCATATCTCTTGGGCAAAAATCTCTTGATGATCTCTCGGACGGCATCGAAAGTCAACATTAAAAAAACAAAAAAAGGTGACATATGGCTCCTTGAGCCATACCTATTTCATTATGTTTCACTTATGAAAGATCACACCAAGCACATTAGTAAAACATGCGTTTAATAACTCCTAAAATTGCTCAATAGAACTGTCCACGAGCCGATCGTGCTGTATGACAAAATAGGCTTGGAAAGTCCCTGACGCTTGCGCAGAACAAAAGACACGTCCACACATAACACAAAAAACAATTATATATCACCTTATAAGGTATAATGCTTGCATTTCCTTATTTCTGCTTTTTGCTCAATAAAAGGCGTCGCTGCATAGCTGACGGGGTCGGAGTCAGAGAGATCACCTCCACCCGTGCAGCGTGTGCTTCGCCACCTTGCATTCACTCTGCATGTGACGTGTCATGTTTTGCCTCTTCACCCTTGCGAGGGTCCCTCTGAAGACAACCCCTAGGCGACTACTCCCGGGCAGCGCACTCCGGACCCAACTCGAGAGTCCTCCAACCGGAGCGCGACAGTTTCTATTCTTTTTTTATGCTCATGTCTTCATGAAGTGCTCTGTGCAAACACATTTCCTTGTTATGAAATCTTGTTTGGGGGAGAATTGTTTACAACTAGTTTTTAGTATCTCCCTTATTGGAAACTCCAATAGCTTCTATTTCCATTGAGCTTCTCAATGTGGAAATCTACTTATCATTGTTCTGAGTATATTTAAACAATCCCTTCTTGAAATCTATTGGATATATTCAACAACAATTGGTTTTCTTGTAAAATCAACAGCTCCAATATTACATTATATCTTCCTCCCCAAATTCCTGTTACTTCTGCTGTTCAGCAGTTTCTTATTAGCTGGCACTTTGAAAGATCTTCCTGTACTACCGTCCATTCTCTGAATGAGAAGGAATTTAGTCAACAGATGCTGGGAGTAATTAAATTCATACATTATTGCTATTTTATTCCTCTTTCAATGATCTATCATTATTTAAAAAAGCATTATCTCCATCTGGTCCTTGGTTGAGCAGGCAAATCAAAATACTCTGCTGACAGTCTCTGCTATAAAAATTGACTATATATAAAACCTCTCCATGTTGTGCCACCATTCTACTGAAGTTGTTTCATCTCCCTTGCATGCTCTTCCTGTCTTTTTTTTCAGCAGCAGTTGCTGACTTATGAGAGTTATTCATCTTTGGAATTCCTCTGGATTCTCACTCTCCTCTTTCAACTTAATGAACTGGTTAAAAAAAAAACTTTAGAGGTCAGAGTTCACAGACTGTCTGGCTGGTCACTACTGATACGATTAATCTCCACAGGCTCTTGGGATGCCAGCAGAGTGTTCTGCACAGCTCCCTCAATGCTCTGAATTATTCATAAAATAATAAATGTTTTTGCAGCTTTGCTGTCAAAGTATAGCATGGAGTATAAAAAAATAAGTACACAAGTTTCATTTGGATGGTGACCCTTTATGTTGTTATTCTCCAAGCTGTCTCTCATTTTCTCATCTTGGAGGACATATACATTTTAAAGCCTTGCATTATGCTTGCAGTCATATACCCCATATGTATGACTGACGAAGGACTTTGCTAAATCTTCCATATTTCTGATCTCATTCTTTACTTATTAATTCTCTTTCAAAAAGCAAAGCAGTGTACATTATTTATAATTAGAAGGAAACTGCCCTAAGATGTGTGTTAAATATTTCAGGTTAGATGGCCCTCAGAATAACATGATGAATACTAAAACTGCTATTGCTTGTTGAAAAAGCTAGAGTTAACTTACAGTATATTAAATATGAGATTGAACCACAAACCACAATCCAAAGTTTATGAATTAGAATAACGACACTAAAGTTGAACCAATCTGTCAATTTCAGTTTCTCAGTTTCACATTTTTACAAATTGTCAGGCTGACTGTTCAAACTTCAGTTTAGTGTATAAAATACACATTCCACACACACATTCACACATATAACAAGGTACATTTTTGCAATTGTGTTCAGTGTGCAAATAATTTCTCTCATATAATGATTTTGTATATTATTTTCATAAGTATCTGCATATATATATATGGATCTTTGGTTATTCGGGTTATTCGCGTAAAACATTACTCCGAGAAGCACAGAGCTGAAGACCAAGCCTGAAGATGATGAATGAGACTTCATCGAAACGTTAATCTTAAGCGGGAGAAAACCCGAATAACCAAAGATTCACATACAAATACCCGCGAGAACCTCAGAAAATATAAATACACACACACACACACGCACATATATATATATATGTTTTCTTAAGTTTTCGTGGGTACTTACATGTCTGGCATTCAGCTTTGTTCAGGTATTTTCCCACATCATAGTAGTGGTGCTTTTAAAGTTGTAGCAACGTTTCAGCAGAATCTCATCTGCCATCATCAGGCTTCTGTATAGTGTTTGTCTGTGAGTCAGACTTTTACAATGGTTTCAGATTTAAATTTGGGGAAGCCTATTGCTGTGTCAGAATGGTTTTTTCTTCCTCCTGATTGGTTGAGAGTCTTGGTCTGTGTTTATTGGTCTTGGAGTTTGCTGTGTTCTGCTTCTAATATCTTCTGTCTGTTTTTTTGGGGGGGTGCTCTTTTTGTATCTTGATTGGCTGGCAACATTGTGTTACTTTATTGGAGGCCTTTAGTGCAGCTTGGCTTCGGGTAAATGGATGGCTATCATTCGTTAGGAAGCTGGGTTTCATCTAGGTGCCTGGTTGGGGTGTGTTTGAGCTGGAGGTATCAGGGGGGATCTGTTTGTGCCCAGGTGTTTGTCTGGCTTGTGATGTGGATTTTTTTTTGTTTGTGATTGCAGGCTTCCAAATGATTGACAGCCTGGTGGAATCATCTCTTCTGTTCATGCTTTCTGGTCTTTTTTCAATCTCTATGGCTTCTCTGATGATTCTGTGGCTGGGATTTTCTATAGTGGCTAGGGTTTTGGTGCCATTGAAGTTGATGCTATGACCTGTGGCTTCCATGTGTTGGACTAGTGAGAAAGTGTGTTCCAGCTTTTTGACTGCATTTTTGTGTTCATCCAGGCGGGTGCTTATTCTTCTATTGGTCTGTCCAATGTATGTGGCTGGGCATGATGCACAGGGGATATGATGCATATATATATATGTTATGTCTCACCTATATTCACAAGTGAGAACAAGGAGTTGCACAGTTCAAAATATTCAAACAAAACAGAGCCAGACTAAAAAAGGGTTAACAGTATTGCATTCCAGTCCTTGGCAGACTTCCCGGAATCTGTCTGGTAATTTCAGAATGTCCATAAATTACAAAGGCCGCTCCGTATCCTTTCGACACATCAAACACTTTGCTTCCAAGCAAAGTTAAAGAATCAGCAATCCTCCTTAAATCACTTGGATGGGCGTGTCAGTCTCTCTAATCAATGTCTGGCTTGACACCTCCTTTCAGCTTGACATTTCATTCTTCTCCTGGTTCTAGCGTCAATCCATGATCTGTCAGTTTCCCCATTAGAAGCCTCTGACTCATTTTGTGGATCAGTTGCTGGAATGAATGAAGTCAAAGGTTCTGGCGAGGATTGTCTGTTCGACAATCTCTCATCCTCCTGGCTCACATCTGTGTCCTCTGATAATTCAGACTCCACATTCACAGCAGGCTCCACCCTTTCATCTTCAGAGTCATCAGAGTCAAAACTCACAGCAGGATTGATCCTTTCAGTCACAACACTATCCCTCACCGCAGGGCCCTTCCCCCGAGTCTGACGATCAGGATGTGGTTTTGAAGGGAATTGTGCATGATATATTTGAATAAGGTCTGGGGCATGCACCTTGGACACATCCTGCCAAGAGCGAATCTCCGTTTCATTTTCCAGTCTCCCCACGAAGTACTGGAATCTTCCCTTTAGCCATCGTGAATCATAAATTCCGACCACTGTAGTATCCGTAACAGGTTCAGTGCTGGGCCTAGATGGAGAACCTGTATCTGCCGGAGAACGGAGAGTACACGATGGAATGTCAGGTACGAACAGGGAGTGGTGAAAAACAGGGTGAATGCGCATGGAGCGCGGTAGAGTGGATCGATAAACCACAGGGTTAATAACCACCTCGATAGGGAAGGGACCAATAAAGCAATGATCCAACTTCCTAATTGGACGATCAACCCGAAGATGTTTCGTTGACAACCACACCTTGTCACCCACAGCCAACAGAGGCGTCGCTCGATGTGAACGATCTGCAAAACGCTTATAATCTGCTTTCGCTCATTCCAATTGTCTGGAAATTAATTGATGCACAGCATATAACTCCGACAAAAAATCTCGTGCCTCTGGAACTGGAGAATCTGCAATTGACAGAGGGAAAAACCTCAGATGGTAACCCACATTTGCGTAAAAAGGCGTCATGTGGGTGGAGGTGTGCTGAGAATTATTAAAGGCAAACTCTGCCAATGGAAGATAGGTCACCCAGTCGTTTTGTCTTTGATTTACAAAACATCTGAGGTATTGGGCGAGGATGCCAATTACCTTCTCAGTCCCACCATCGGTTTCCGGATGGTGCGCTGACACTAAACATACTTGTACTCGTAGTGCATTCATCAGACTTTTCCAGAATTGAGCGGTGAACTGAACACCGCGATCTGAAACAACTCTGTCTGGTAAGCCATGTAAATGGAACACATGTTGTATGAAAAGCCGGGCAGTAACACGAGCCGAGGGTAATCTCCTACACGGGATGAAATGGGCCATCGTAGTGAGCATGTCAACCACCACGAGCACCGTTGTGTAACCCGATGAAGGGGGCAAGTGTGTTAGAAAGTCCATAGAGATCGCTCCCCATGGTCTGCTTGGAGTCGGCAGTGGTTGAAGAAGTCCAGGAGGTGCACCCGATGCCGTTTTTGCTTGTCGATATTGCACGCAAGAAGCGATGTAGGAAAACACATTGTGTCAAGCCCGAGGCCACCAAAAAATCCGGGTGACCAAGTGCAGACTTTTGTGAAAACCAAAATAACCAGCAGCAGGGTTGTCATGACATTGAGTCATGATGAGGGCTCTAAGCATCCTGGTGGGTACGTACAATAAACCCCAATGTCATAGCAAGCCCTCTTCAAAGGACCATGGGGAATCAGGTCCAACTTCCCCTCTTCTCTGCTGCGTCCACGCGTCCAATCGCTGCGCCTCCCATATTCGATCCCGTACATCTACCGGATCTTGAAGTACGGCCAAGGATTCTGGTGGCAACACTGTTCATGGAGGAAGAGGATCTTCGGGACCAATATATTCGGGTTTCTGAGACAACACTTCTGCCCTCCGATTCTGTCCACTTGGAACATAAGTGACGGAAAAATTGAACCTTGTGAAAAACAACGACCACCGGATCTGGCGTTGGTTCAACTTCTTAGTGGTAGACAAATGTTCCAAGTTTTGGTGATCCGTCCGAACCTCCACCTTGTGCTGAGCTCCCTCTAGATGATGTCTCCAGGTCTCAAATGCAGCCTTAATAGCCAACAACTCCTTTTCCCAGGTGGTGTAATTGCGCTCAGAAGCTGTGAGCTTCCTAGATTAGTATGCGCAGGGGAAAGGAGGTGCGCCATCCTTTGGAGCTTGCAACAATACCACCCCGAGAGCTACATTAGAGGCATCTGTCTCGACCACAAATGGATGATTCGGATCAGGATGCCTCAATATCGGCTCGGCCACAAACGCTTTCTTTAAAGTTTCAAAAGCTTGTTGTTGCAGAGGCCCCCACCGGAACGGGACCTTCTTACGGAGGAGCTGAGTGATGGGATCAATTAACTTAGCAAAGTCCGGAATGAAGGTCCTATACTAATTGGTGAACCCCAAAAGATGTTGCACGTCCTTGACTCGACGAAGGGCTTCCCAACTACACAAGGCCTCGACTTTTTTAGGGTCCATAGCAATGCCCTTGGGAGAGATGATATGTCCTAAAAACTCTATCGATGACTGAAAAAAGAAACACTTCTCCAGTTTTGCGTAGAGTTTATGATCCCGAAGACGCTGAAGCACTTGACGAACCTGCTGAAGGTGGTGATCTCTGGACCGAGAATAGATTAAAATGTCACCAAATACACCACGACAAACCTATCCAGCATGTCCCGGAAAATGTCGTTCATCAAATGCTGGAATACAGCGGGAGTGTTGGTCAGACTAAATGGCATGACGGTGTACTCGAAATGACCATAACGAGTGCCAAACGCCATCTTCCACTCGTCCCCCTTGCGCATCCGAACCAGGTTGTAGGCCCCACGCAGATCGAGTTTAGTGAAGATAGTAGCCTCCTGCAACCGCTCCATCAATTCCGGAATGAGCAGCAAAGGATAGCTATTCCTCAATGTGATGGAGTTTAACCATCGATAGTTGCAGCATAAACGGAGCTCTCCCGACTTCTTTTTAACAAAACGAACGGGAGCCGAAAGAGGGAACGATGAGGGTCGAATAAATCCCCGAGCTAAGTTTTTATCTAAAAACTCTCGGAGCGCAACCAACTCAGGCTCCGACATGAAGTATAACCGCCCCTTTGGCAATGGAGCATCCGGTATCAGATCCATGGGACAATCATAAGCATGATGTGGTGGTAATTGATCTGCCTCCTGTTCACTGAAAACTTTGGAGAAATCCGATAACTCCGAAGGTATTGAGACAGCAGGAGCGGCGATGTCTTGGCCAGCGCAGATATGTCTCAGGTGGTCCACGCATTGGAGACTTGGAAAAGAAATGGCGTTTTGTGCCCAAGCCACCAACGGATCATGCAAATGCAACCAGGACATCCCGAGTACCAAGGGGAGATGAAGGTCCAAAGTGATGTAGAAATTTATCGCTTCCTCATGATCCCCAATAACTATGCGCACTGGTTGGGTGGTGAAACGAATGGGCCCAGACTTGAGCTCATGTCCATCCACTGTTTCCACCTTAATGGGTGGATCTACAGCAACCAATGGAATCCCAAAGTGTGTAGCAAAAACCCTGTCCATAAAACTGGTTGTAGCCCCTGAGTCCACCAACGCCACTGCAGGGATTCCCTCCTTCTGTGACTGTAAAAAGATTCGAGTGTCCAAAAGTAAATGCCGAGGAGGTCCAGGATTCACTTCAGCAATTTGGGGTGGGGCTGTAGAACATATCCAATCTAGGGTTTCCCCCGAGGTCGGGCCTACTCCATTTCCCGATGAGCTAGGAGTGGTTTCAGGCATGGGTCTGCAAGTCCCCCTCCATTGGCAGGAATTAGCAAAATGTCCCTGACCCCCGCAATAAATGCACAAGCCTTTCTGGAACCTTCTTGAACATTCTCGCATCGTTAAGCGAGGGTGGAGTGAGCCTAACTCCATCGGTCCTCAGTCTTAACTGTGATTTGAAAAACTCTTGGTGGCGTGGTTTGTGCACGAGAAAAAGAAGGTGGTTTCATAACGGGCCATTTGCTTCTGCGTTCTTATAAATGGGCTTCAATACGTAAGCACTGGATTACCAATGCATCCAGAGTTGAGGCCCGCTCTGCATGGACCAACTCATCCTTGATGGTATCAGACAAGCCTTCTGGAATGCATCCATATGAGCCAGTTCGTTCCAATTAGAATCCATACATAGCAAACGAAATTCTGCAATGTATTCCTGCAGGAGACGTTTCCCCTGATAAATGTCCCATAAACATCTAGCCACAGTTTGTATTTTAATTGGATTTTCAAACATAATCTTCATTTGCTGCAAAAAACCTTGAAAATTATCCAACAAAGGGCTATCTTGAATTAACAAGGGAATAGCCCATTTGGCAGCCTGCCCAGATAAAAGGCTAATCATAAATCCTACCTTAGCCTGGTCATTTGGGAAGTCTTCAGGCCTCAAAGTTATAAATAATTGGCACTGCCCCATAAATGCTGGGAACATGTCCGTTTGCCCTGAAAATTTATTCGTCATGGATACCGGGCTTTTCCTCAAGGGAGGGGCTGAAGGAGCAGCAGCAGGACTTTGCAAACTTGAAGCATAGTTCACTAATTGTGTCACCTGATTTTGGAGTATCTGATTGCTTTGAAAAAATTGATTTATCTGTTGCTGTTGCTGCTCCACCAAACTCTGCATTTGGGTTTGGTCCATCTTGGTTGAAAGATGGTTTGTTAGGCTTGGAAGCAAAAATGTTATGTGTCACCTATATTCACAAGTGAGAACAAGGAGTTCCACAGTTCAAAATATCCAAACAAAACAAAGCCAGACTAAAAAAGGGTTAACAGTATTATTTTCCAGTCCTTGGCAGACTTCCCGGAATCTGTCTGGTAATTTCAGAATGTCCATAAATTACAAAGGCCACTCCACATGTATCCTTTCGACACATCAAACACTTTGCTTCCAAGCAAAGTTTAAGAATCAGCAATCCTCCTTAAATCACCTGGATGGGCATGTCAGTCTCTCTAATCAATGTCTGGCTTGACGTCTCCCTTCAGCTTGACGTTTCATTCTTCTCCTGGTTCTAGCATCTGTTAAGTTCTGCGCATGGGTGCAAGGAACGGAGACGAGACGGTGAACAGTGAACTTCAACTCTTTATTATACATTCTGAACAGAGCAAACCCTAGAGCAAAAGCAGCTCTTTTATAGGCAAGCTGCTGCTCTAGTAACCAATAGCAAATGTGGAGTGTTACCCCCTTAACCAATGAGAGTGGCTCGTTAACAGCCAATCAGATCCTCCTGAACAGACCAATCTGATATCACTATTATCGGCCAATCAGAAGTGCAGGGTTAGAACCCTGCTATTTTCTAAAGCTTTTGATAAACTTTATTTGAGTATTTTATTAGTTTACAACACCCCTTCCCCCCGGGTTCCATTTGGGGGGTGCGGTGACATAATCTCTGAGGTAGGAAGGTTGCTTCCACTGTCTATTGGATTTACGCTGTCTCATCGGTTCTTGTCCATAAGCCTGTTTTGGCGGGGCATTTTCGGGCAAGTCGGGTGCTGGTGGTTCTTCGTTGGACGACTCAGTGCCGCTAGTGTTCTCGTCGTTGTCCACTGGCCCTTGCGGGCTTGCCTCTGTTGGGTTGTTCCTCTGTGGTGAGGCCACACCCATCCTTGATCCTTCTTCACTTGTCACGCCCAATGGCTGACTTCTTTCGTTCCTGCTTTCCGCCATCTCGAATTCGGTTTCTTCGACATCCCCTCCCCCCTCAGTTTGGGAGTTACCGGTGTCACAGAAACTAGGTTGTAGCCTCGAGCGAAGCTGATCAATATGGCGTTTCCATATTTTTCTGTCGCAGGTTTTCACCTGGTACGACCTGGGTCCAATGGCTTGAATAACAGTGGCCTCGATCCACAATGGTTCGCCAGAAAGGTTTCTGGCGAAAACTAAATCACCTATCTTGAACTCGTGGCATTTTCCGCTAGATCCACAGGGTTTCTCTGGCTTGTAAGACAGGTGAAGCCAGTCGAGGTAGGAGCGGAGTTTGCGTCCCATCAATAGTTCCGCTGGAGTCTTGTTGGTGACGCTGTGCGGAGTGATATGTTGGAGAAGGTGTATTCTATTTATCTTATCTTCAATGTCCCCATAGTCCATCTTGTAGAGGGTTTTTTTAACAAACTGTACCATGCGTTTGGCTCTTCCGTTAGCCGCTGGGTGCACTGGCGAAGTTAGTGCATGGTGAATACCGCGGTCCGCTAAGTATTTTTCAAAAGAAAGCGCGGTAAACTGGGGTCCGTTGTTGAATACCAGAACGTCTGGCAGTCCATGCGTCGCGAATAATCTGTTCAACTTCCGGATGACAGACTCGATTATAATACTTTTCATTTTGTGGATCTCGAGCCAGTTTGAGTAGGCATCCACTGTTAATAGGAATGTATGTCCCTTAGTAGGTCCCTCAAAGTCAATATGAATGCGGGAACACGGTCCCCGAGGTGTTTCCTATTCTGTTGGAGTTGCTTTTGATGGGGCATTGCTAACCTCCTGGCACTTATAACAAGTCTTTACCCAGGCTTCGATTTGTTTGTCGATGCCCGGCCACCACGCATAGCTTCATGCGAGCGCTTTCATGCACACGATGCCGGGGTGGCCCTCATGCAGTGTTTTTAGTACCGCTCATTGTAACCGCTCTGGGACGACAACTCTATCCCCCCATAGGATGCAGCCCTTTTGCGAAAAAAGTTCCGTTTGTCAATTCTTGAAGGGAATGAAGTCATCAGGGGTTTGGTCTACTGGCCATCCTCGTTTGACCCAGCTAAGAACCCACTTTAAGATAGGATTGCATTTTGTTTCGATTGCAATATCTCTAGCAGTCAGCGGCAGTGAATGCAGCGTTTCAATCTGGAGCTTTGTAAGGGTTGGAGCTGGGTCATCGATGGTTTCCGGAAGTGGTGCATGGCTCAACGCGTCAGCGTGGGGAATGGCTTTCCCCAGGCAGTGCTGCAGCTTATAGTTGTACGCAGCCAAAAACTCCGACCAGCAAGTCATTCTAGGTGATAATATATAGGGGGTTGGCTTGTCTCCTGCTATAATCCCCAGCAAAGGTTTGTGGTCAGTAACAATAGTAAAAACATATCCATAAACATATTCATGAAACCGTTTAACAGCAGATACAACAGCAAGAGCCTCTTTATCGATTTGACTATAGTTATGTTCAGCCTTTGACAGAGTTCTTGAAAAATAGGCAATAGGGGCTTCACTACCGTTTGGTAACACATGGCTCAAAATGGCTCCTACTCCAAAGGGTGACACGTCACATGTGATTGTTAAAGGCAAAGTCTCATTATACTGCATTAAAACAGTATCTGAAGTTAATAGGTTTTTCACTTGTTGGAACGCGTGCTCCTCTCGGTGCCCCCAAACCCAGGTTGCTTTTTTATCGAGAAGCCGATGTAGGGGCTCAGCTACGGTCGCTTTGTGGGACAGGAAGATGTTGTAAAAATTAATAAGCCCCAGGAAAGCTTGGAGATCAGTCTTGTTTCTAGGTCTTGGGGCGTTCTTGATTGCCCTTAACTTGCTCCTGGTGGGGTGAATGCCTTGTTTATCGATTAGGTACCCCAGGAACTCTACTTTATCTGTACACAGTTGACATTTATTCTTTTTAACTTTAAGGTCAGAGTCTTTAAATTTCTGGAGAACGAGTCTAAGACGCTCTTTTAGTATTTCTCTATTAGGGGCAGCAATTAAAACATCACCAAAGCATGGTACGACCCCTTTTATTCCCTGTAACAGCCTCTCCATCAAACTCTGAAAGATCCCTGGGGTCATGCTAACTCCGAATTGGAGTCGGTTGCACTTAAAAGCGCCTCAGTGCGTAACGATCGTTTGTGCCTCTGCTGTTTTTTTTATCTACAGGCAGTTGTTGGTATGCCTGTGCTAAATCCAATTTAGCGAAGACCTTCTCGCCCCCCAGGGAATGGAGGAGGTGTTGTACCACCAGTACCGGGTAAGCACTCTGTTGAAGGGCGTGATTCAGGGTGGCACGGTAGTCCCCACAAATCCTTAATGATCCATCCGGTTTGATGGGTGTTACGATTGGGGTTTCCCAAGGAGCATGGTCGGTTGGTTCTAAAACACCCTGGGCTATTAATTTATCAAGCTGCTCGTCAATCTTTGGTTTAAGGGCAAAAGGGACTCGACGAGGCTTAAGGTGGATGGGGGCCACTTCAGGGTTAAGGTTAAATGATATCGGGGTCCCCTTGTACTCGCCTAGTTTGTCTGCAAAAACATCCTGGAATTCCTGGACGAGGGCCTCCTCCCAGTCGTCGCTGCTGGTCTGGTAAATGCCGGCTACCTCAATCCCAAGTGGAGCAAACCATTTAAGGCCTAACAAACTAGGCCGATCACGGTCGACGACGGTCAATGGTAAGGATGCAGTACAATTTTTGAATGAGATCCGGACTAGGCTTGATCCAACGACCGGAATTCGGTTTCCTTGATAGTCCTTGAGAATGATTCTTTGGGTTCTGAGGTCTTGCCGCCAGACGGCAGGGATCAATTGTTTCAGAGTCTTCCAGAAACCATCAAGAGGGACGATCCTGAATCGACTTCCATCACGCAGGGCTGGTTTTCAATGGCGACCTTCACTCGGATTTTCTTTGCATCTAATGATGATGCGTGACCAATCATGATGGTTTGGTGTGCCTCTTCTCGTTTCGTTGAATGGGCTAGTGGTTTATTTCTGTAGGAGTGGTTGTTCCATTGGTGGTTCGAATGTTCCCGATTCACAGGACGACTTCCTGTGGGTTGGTGATAGTTGGTTCCCCTCTGAAATGGGCTGGCTCCAATCTTGCTTCGACAGACCTTTTTGATGTGGCCTCTCTTCCCACAAATATGGCAGAGCGCATCGAGGAATTTGCAGTTTGATCGTGGGTGGTTTGCCCCACAGCCTGTGCATTGATATTGCAGTCTCTGGTTATGCTGGTGGCGTTGGTCTCATTCAGACTGGAGCTGGTTGACTTCTTCCTCATCACTTTCTGATGACGATTCGAGGTCCTCACAGTGGGTTGCCGTTGCATGTCCCTCAAGGCAAGGTGAGATTTCGCCGGTGAGTTGGCGGAGCGGGGCGTTGGTGCGGTGCATTCGGGCAGCTGACTTCCTGGTTGCTTCTGCTGCAGTAGCGTCAGCGATGGTATCTGCAAGGCTGATGTCGCCTTTCGCCATCAGCTTGCTTTGCACGTGCGGTGCATCTAATCCCAGAACTATTTGGTCTCTGAGAGCTTCTTCGAGGTCAGCGAACCCACAGAGGCCTCCCAGGTTCCGGAGATCTGCGATGAAATCTGCAACACTTTCTCCTTTCTGCTGGTCTCTCTGGTAAAATTCATGTCTTTGTACAAGCGTTGGTATGGTAGGTGCATAGTGGGCCCATAGGAGGGGCTCGAGGATGTCCCAGTCCATAGATTTCACCTCAGCCGCTTTCGCCAGTACCTTGGCCAACTTGAAAATGGCAGGTCCGCAGTGAGTCAGGAATACCGGTCTCTTTTTCCCAGTAGTGGCATCCTTCAAGTTGTTGGTCTCCAGAAACATCTGGAACCGGTTCATGTATGAGTCCCAGTCTTCTTGTGCCGGGTCGAATGGAGTGGGTGGTATAGTGCTGCTGGTCATGGTTTCCATCATTGATGCGCCTTCAGTCACGTGCTGTTTAGTGCTCTGTAGTGTTCAGTCAGCTCTGACGTCTCTAAATCCCATCCTCGTCACCAGTGTTAAGTTCTGCGCATGGGCACAAGGAACGGAGACGAGACGGTGAACAGTGAACTTCAACTCTTTATTATACATTCTGAATAGAGCAAAGCCTAGAGCAAAAGCAGCCGTTTTATAGGCAAGCTGCTGCTCTAGTAACCAATAGCAAACATGGAGTGTTAACCCCCTTAACCAATGACAGTGGCTCATTAACAGCCAATCAGATTCTCCTGAACGGACCAATCCGATATCGCTATTATCGGCCAATCAGAAGTGCAGGGTTAGTACCCTGCTATTTTCTAAAGCTTTTGATAAACTTTGAGTATTTTATTAGTTCACAACAGCATCAATCCACGATCTGTCAGTTTCCCCATTAGAAGCCTCTGACTCATTTTGTGGATCAGTTGCTGGAATGAATGAAGTCGAAGGTTCTGGCGAGGATTGTCTGTCTGACAATCTCTCATCCTCCTGGCTCACATCTGTGTCCTCTGATAATTCAGACTCCACATTCACAGCAGGCTCCACCCTTTCATTTTCAGAGTCATCAGAGTCAAAACTCATAGCAGGATCAATCCTTTAAGTCACAATATATATATATATATATATATACATACATACATACATACATACATACATATATATATATATATATATATATATATTTGTTTTTTGAGGTTCTCGCGGGTATTTGTATGTGGATCTTTGGTTATTCGGGTTTTCTCCCGCGTAAGATTGGAAGTATCTAGGCAACATTTCGATGAAGTCTCATTCATCATCTTCAGGCTTGGTCTTCAGCTCTGTGCTTCTCAGAGTGATGTGAGCTTGCAGCTGCTAGTGGGGGTGTGACTTGATTGAGTGGGGGCTTGGCTGTGTTCTGATTGGTTGGGGGTGTGTTCTCATTGGTTGAGGGTTTGGCTTTGTTCTGATTGGTTGGGGGGTTGGCTGTGTTCTAATTGGCTGGAGGCGTGTTCTGTTCAAGTGGGGACTTGGTTGTGCTCAGGTTAGTTATAGTTGCTGGGGGATTTGAGCTGGTGAGCTGTGATCTTGCTGTTTGTCTTCGAATTCATGGTCGTGCTGCATCTTCATGGTGGGGGTCAGTTCACCAAACCCCCAACCAATGAGAACACACCCCCACCCAATCAGAACACAGCCAAGCCCCCACCCAATCAAGTCACACCCCCACTAGCAATTAAAAGGAAGAAGCAGCTGCAAGCTCACATCACTCTGAGAAGCACAGAGCTGAAGACCAAGCCTCAAGATGAAGAATGAGACTTCATCGAAACGTTGCCTAGATACTTCCAATCTTACGTGGGAAAAAACCCGAATAACCAAAGATCCACATATATATATATATATATGGCATTCAGCTTAGTTCGGGTATTTTCCCATGTCATAATAGTTGTGCTTTTAAAGTTGTAGCAACGTTTCAGCAGAATCTCATCTGCCATCATCAGGCTTCTGTATAGTGTTCATCTGAGAGTCTGCTGAAACGTTGCTACAACTTTAAAAGCACAACTATTATGACGTGGGAAAATACCCGAACTAAGCTGAATGCCATACATGTAAGTACCCACGAAAACTTACCCGAACAAAGCTGAGTGCCAGATATATATAATGCCAGACAAACACCATACAGAAGCCTGATGATGGCAGATGGGATTCTGCTGAAACGTTGCTACTTTAAAAGCACCACGTGGGAAAATACCCGAACAAAGCTGAATGCCAGACATGTAAGTACCCGCGAAAACTTAAGAAAACATATATATATATGTATGTATGTATGTATATTTATTTTCAGGGGTACTTATATATATGGTTTTTTCCTCTAATGTGCTTCTTTATTGCCTGCAAACTGCAGTGTTGAATTTAGTGTATTGTGAATGATACATTTTTGGTTGTGCATTGCAGTGGTGGGATTCAAATTTTTTTACTACTGGCTCTGTGGGCATGGCTTGGTGGCTGTGGCAGGGGAAGGATACTGTGTAATCTCCAGTCAGAGGTGGGATTTGCCAGTTCTCTGAACTACTCAAAATTTCCACTACAGGTTCTCCAGAACTGGTCAGAACCTGCTGAATACCACCTCTGGTGCATCGGATTAAACATGTAGAATGTTCATATTCAAATGCAAAATAAATGGATTTTTCCTCTTCCTCTTTATTTCTAGATCTCACAAGACAGTAAACTAAATCAAAATCTGTAGTTTAGCATCCATAGTGTCTATAGTTTAGGATTTCTTTTTTTAAAATTATTAAATAACTTTATATGAATGCCCAACTCACACAGAGGTGACTCTGGGCAGTTCACAAGCTTAAAATCCATGACATAAGGTCTATAATCTCCACTTCTGTCGCAGCAGTAACACAATCAAGACAACCACTTGATAACTCCATCTCCCTTAGGGGTCCCCAAGCTGGCTGACAAAAGCATGTCTTCAGGGTTTTTCAGAAAAGCAACAAGATGGCGACCAGTTGTATCTCCAGGGGAATGACATACCATAAAGAAGGGGCCGCCACCAAGACTGCTTTTTTTTTTACAATTGAAGCTAACGTGAATTTGAAAAAAGAGAAATGTCTATACATTTTTAATTTTCATTTGAAATTGAACAAAGAAAAAATGAATATATTAAAATAATATTCAATACATAATATTCAATATAACAATAAATAATATTCAATCATTTCTCTGGCTATTTAAAATAGCCAGATTTATTTATTTATTTAGTGTATGGCAAATACATGGACATAGTGGTTCAAATGTTAATATCCAGTTCACCCAGCCATTCAAGGACAGGGTGGTCTACCCTGAAAAAATCAGACATTGGGCTGGTGTACACTCTTGATGGAAACTCAGACACAATGTGATGGATATTTTGTCAAGGAGCACCACAGTCATACTGAAGGGTAGAGACCCCACTAAAACAATGAGTCCTGGCAGACACCATGTTGGCTACGGATCTTGTTCAGAGTTGACCAATGCTGGTGAGGAAGGTCAAAACCAGACACCTTTTGTGTAGGGTCATTTATGTAACTACCTGTATCTGGGCATTCAGCAGCCCATTAAATAATTAGTTAGAAAAAATAGCCAAATAAAATTTTAAGGCACAAATACTTTGCATAGAATAGCTCCGTGCACACATTCTGGAGAGAGAGAAATTCCCCAAGGATGAGCTCCAGCATGAGTCCAAAAGCTTGGGAAAATAGACTTCTGAACCAATTCAGATGCATTCTAGTGATCATCTTGTTTAGCCATTGTTCACAGTTAGAACCGTGATGAAAAAGTAACTTTATGACCCAGTCCTTGCATTTATGACTTGCAGGTCTATAAAGCAAAAGAAAGGTAAAGTAAGTTCATATGCACAGTCATGGTTTCATGGTTTTATTGACCACTTTGCTCTACAGCTGAGTCGCAATTGTGAGTGCTAAATGAGGACTACTTATATACATATTTCACTCTGCCAACTCATTATATAAAGCAAAAACCAAAAATACTTTTCTTAATAGAACCTAAAAAAAAAAAAAAAAGCTTTTTCAGAAGGTGGGTTGATTTGAAGGCCAGGATGGTTATTTAGGAAAACCTAAGCAAAAGTGCAGCTGAAATAACTGCTCCTCACAAAAAAATGTATAGATAGATTCAACAAATACTGACGTAAGCAAAAGCTATGTTTAGAAAGGCAGAGGAAAAAGAAGTGAGAACAATTGCATCAGTGACAGCAAGCTATTGCTCCAAAATGTCAATACTCAGAAAACCAGCATAGCAAATACTAGACTAGAAAGATCCATCTTCATATACATATTCCATCAGATCTGGCAGGAAAGACATGTTGCAATTTCCACTGAAGAAAGAGCTTGTTTGATGGGACTCAGGAAGAGACCCATTTCTGCCATGGCCCCAATCCTTTGAAACATCATTCCTCCCAAGATAAGATTCAACCCAGCATTACTGGCCTGCTTTTAAAACTTGATTTTGCTTATGGACCTGGAGATCCCATGGAACAGTAGAACCAATAAGTTGTGGATGCTGGATAGTTCAAAATAGGCATCTCATTTGTCATGCATCTCAACAGTTTTGGGATTTGGAGAAAGTTACTTTTCCTTTTAAGGTTTCTTTGCTTTTTAAACTGTGGTAAACTTATTTTTATGGATTATATCAAAGTCAAAGTTTCCTTATTTTAGGAAATTGAACGATAAATTTTCTGCAGTTGCCCCATAGGCCCCAAAAACATTGTTTAGGTACACGCACCATCCCAGGGCCATTGGTTATCTAACCCTATTATATTAGAGTAAGCATAGGATGGTTCAAATTAGGAACATCATACGAAAGGTAGGAAATTTAGTTCTCCCTTCCAGCTCTGTTATGCAGAAGGAAATTAATTCTCTGAACATGCTTGGATTTATTCTTTAAGACCTCAGGGGCACTAATGCATTAAAAACATAGGGGGGAGAAGAGGGGGGAAATAAATTTTCTGAAAAAAGAAAAAGAGACCTAAGAAGGATTAGACATTTCTCCAAGTGCACTAGTCCTGACAAGAATCAGAACTTGTACATTTTTTCTAATAAAGGATATCCAGATATACATTTCTACCCATTTATAGGGAAAGGACAAGGGAGCGAGCAAGAGAAATTGTGTACTTTGCCCATGTTGCAAATATTCATTTGACTACTTTACCTCACCCCTCACCTGTTGTACCTCTAGTATCACATCTGTTGTCAAAATTTGTTCTAAAACCCAATGGTTGCAGTACAGCTTAACTGAAGTATTGTTATTTTTATTGAATTAAGTTAAATGCATAGTTACAATAGCAATAATGCTTCTAATATGGGTTACTAAACAAAATATGTATATTTATACACATGACTGGGAAGTAGGCACAAATCCATTCTTTTCAAAATGATGGTTTGTGGGTTATTCCTATTCTGGGTTCCTCTCCTCCCGTAAAAACTGGACTTTCTTGACCAGAACAGAAAGCTAACATTTAAATTTCCCACAGTTCCTTAGTTGAATGCTTTGGTGGAGCATATCGGAGCATAATGGAAGTTTTAAATGTTACATTCCCTTACTTAGTCATGGCTCAGGAAAGTTCACACCAGGCTGAATAAATCCGATCACTTATCCTGCAACTTTTTGCTTGGTGAATTACTCTATGATAGCCTATTATTTTCAGTTTTGATACTACAATATCCCACACCTTAATACCCTGTCAATGGGCTCTGAAGACATGGTTTGCCAGTGGGCCTGGGCCCCTAGGGTAATACAGAGTCCATCAAGTGGATTTGTTAAATTGTTGTTGCCTGAGGGGTGGGGGTGTATTGGGTTTTGTTTTATTACTTTAAATCTCCTGATAAACAAAAGGAGTCTTTGTGGATTTTATTCTGCTAGTTGTTGCTGCCTCTAGGGGATGGTGCAAATCTCCATTTTGAGGCCATTGAGTCAGTGTTGTCCAAAGACGTTTCCACAATCATGTGGCCAGCATGACATCACAGAGCATTGTTACTTTCCCACCAAAGTGGTACCTATTTATCTACTTAGGTATGCATGCTTTTGAATTGTTGGTTGGCAGGAGATGGGGTGTGGATAGGAGCTCACCCCATCTTGTGGTGCTTGGGTCTCAAACCTGGGCTGCCAGTTTTCCAGCTGACAAGCCCAGTGCTTTAACTGCTGAGTCACCCCAAGTCTCCTGGGCAGCCATATAAATTTGCTTAATAAATAAACCAAGCTATATGAATTGGCAATAATGGTGAAAGGCAGGCAAATGTTAGTTTCCATTTTCTAGCTTAGAGGCCATTTTAGGCTTTGTTAATCCATTATTAGATTTTCAATGAGAGATAAAGGGGAGGGGAGGAGAGAGAGAGACAAAGATTAAAAAAATATGTTCTTGTGAGTTCACCTTGAGTTGTTCAGAGTTCTCTTCTGAATAATGTGCTCAAATAGTCCCATTGTAGCCAGTTTGGCGAAATATGCTGAGCTTCCCATGTTGGATGTTGTAAATCAGTGAAGACATTAATTCATCCACACACAAGAGTTATTTACAGTGCATATAGGTCTTTTGTACAGATGAAAGTAAACATTCTTGATAGACAGGAATTCTCCCTGGATTAAAAGTGCAGGGCTCACCCAGTTTAGAAGACATAATTTTTATCCTAACCTCCCAAATGCTTTTACATATAGGCTTCCTGACATGTTCCAATGAAACTTTGCCAAGATTAGCTGTGCTTCCAAACTGTGCTTTGCAAATTTTGAAGCATGCTTTCAGTTGATAGCTATCAACAACAATATATCCACATGAATTCACCTGAATGTCATTGCCAATTGTGACGACAGAAGACTGAGAAATAGAAGCAAGGAAGGAAAAAGATAGAGCTAGTCAGCTTGGGGAATATCCCTGTACTTCCAAATATAATTTGTGGAATTGGATTTCTGCCATGAAGTTGAACTAAACATAGTAGGAAAGAAATTTCTCTTAAATAGTGTTGTACCTGACTCCTTGTATATATGGGGTGGGATTCAAATTTTTTAACAACCAGTTCTGTGGGCATGGATTAGTTGGTGGGCATGGCTTGGTGGTCATGTTATTGTCTGGGTGTGGCCAACTCAATATCACTCACATCAAGGCACGCATTTCCTCGCCTGGCTTCTCATGACTGTGAGGATGCTGCAACAGTTGTAAGTGTGAAAAATGGTCATAAGTCACTTTTTTCAGTGCCATTGTAACTTTGAATGGTCAATCCACACAAGCAAAGTACCAGCAAAGGAGGGGGGAAAAACTCCAGAGATGTTCCTGAGACAGGAAGTCTCGTCCTGCCAAGAACATAATAAGGGTTAAGGGAGGGGCAGTTTCTGTAAGTAACACCAGAATGTTTCCTTCCTGCTTTCCTTACAGGATTAGGCCTGTAATTTCTTCTAACAACTGGTTCTCTGAACTGCTTAGAATGTTAACAACCAGTTCTAGCAAATAGGTGCGAACTGGTAGAATCCCACCCCTGAACACTGCTCTCATGTCTCCCCAAGTCCTTCTTTCATTAGATTAAACATGCCCAATTCCTGCAACCGTTCTTCATAAATTTATTTATAAATGTATAAATTTAATTTGAAATATATACATATATAAACTTATTCCTGATTGAAATCATTATTCATTCACCCATTTCCTTCCCAGCAAATCCTTTAGTTATGTTTCCTCTCCACTTGTTTTCTGGGATTATTCTAGTTCTTAATTTTATAATCACTCTCTGTCTTGTGCACTGTAGTTTATATCCCTAGTATATCTGTTGATTTGTTTCTGGCAGAAAGTTCTCAGAACTGCTCAGCTCTTCTTCCATAAGATAAATTTAAAACCACACTGTTTAACGACTGGTTAAGGATCTTGGAATTTTGGAACAAGTATTTCCCAACTAATGTCACAAAAAGACTAATTAATCTGGTAACTTAGAAAGGAACATAGACCCATTTGATGTCGCAGAAAAATAGGCCAATGTCACTAAGGAAGAATGGGAAAACAGGGAGAAAATAAAACAATACTGAAACAAAATGAAGGGGGTTGAAAAATTAGCAAGGCAGATGTTGCAACCTTCACCAGATAACTAATGTAAGCTATTTTTTTCTTAATTTTCACTGGTATTTCAGTGAACAAATATCAGTTATTTGTTTACTGAAGGAGTCAAGTGGGTGGAGGCATACTTTTGAATCTTACTGGTCTTATTCTACACCACCTACTTGGATTCCTTAAGATTCATGTGTTCTGATCACTAAAAATAATTTTATGTGATCAAAACATTTTCCCACAATATTCTTTTGTTCAAGAAGATAAAAAAAAATGTTGGGCAAATCAAGGAAAAGGTTTATAGGTCCATAAATTTTCTTCTAACTGAATTTGCTTTGTTTGCCTGTTTTTAAAGCTGGAATGAGCTAGATTTTCTTTTGGCTTTCATTGGTACAAGCCCCATAATTCTAGTGACTGTGTTTTTATATCTTGTCCCTTGCAGCATTGTAATGTGCTGAGATAATGTTTCCACCACTTCAGTAACTTCTTGAGATGGCTCCCAACAGAGCAATTTTTGCAGGTCTTCATATTCAGAAACACAAGAGTATTATTAAAGGCTATATAATCAACATTCTAAAAGAGGATAAGATGTTTCATCTATTTGCTACAAAATCCTGTCTTTTTAATTATTTGTTCATAAATGTAGTAATTACTGGCAATAATGAAAAAGAGCATTAAGTGGATTAACAATCCTCTAAGGGCATCCACTGTATTCAAATACTCTTTTAAACCAATGACATCTCTTTTAGCTATCATATTGCACCGTATCATATTTGTAAAGGTGAATTTGTCACTGGCTTGTATCATTTTTGTATCATTCTTTCTTCTGAATTACAGTTATCTAAGATTGTTCTCAAAGACACATTTAAATGTGTACTTTTCTCACAGGTGTATTTAAGATTTGTGCATTCTTCTTAAGATAGATATTTACATATAGGCTTTGATTTGTTTAAATTGCCAAGAATTGCTTTGCCAGGGTGAAACTGAGGATTCCCTTTTTATCTGCCCATTAATCAGGAAGATCCCACTCCTGATTTATGTCTAGGATCTCCTTTTTTATAATTTTATCTAAAATATCTGTGCTAAGCAATTGAATTGGTAGGAACTGAAACAATAAAATACACCTAATCCTCACCTTACAATTGGTTTACAGACTGTCAAAGTTACAATAGTTTAAACCAAAAAAGTGACAGGAACAAAATTCAGGTGCTTGGCAACTATAAATATTTATGACAATTGCTCCATTCTAGTATCACATGATCACCATTTATGACCTTTCTAGCCAGCTTCCAACAAGCAGAGTCAATGGGGGAAGCTGGATCCGTTTTACAGCCATGAGTCACTTAACAACCATGCCCCCCCAAAAAAAGAAAAGTTTGTAAAACTGACTCACTTAACAATTGCCTTGCTTATCAGCAGAAACTGTGGTCCCAATTGTGGTTTTAAGTCAAGGACTACCTCTAGTCATATCAACTGACTATCTGGGTGGCTCACATATAGCTGTACAGGCAATCCAGAGAGAGAGAGAAGGCAGAAGACCACACACTCGCTGTGGTTATCCTTTCTTCCTGGACCATTCAACAGCGTAAGGCAATGCGTGATGATTTCCCCTGGCTGAAATTGGAATGTTAACCAACTATAGACAAGCTGCCATCAATCACTACATAAATGTGTGCCAAGGTTGTGCTTGGAGTTTTCTTTTTTCTTAATTCCACCGCACACATGCACACACACATACACATATTCCCTCCCTCCTCATTGAGTTATTGACCTAATGATCACTAGAGGGCAGAAGAGACTGTCTCTTGATTATAATAGTATCAAGCATTGATTTTGTTCTTAGGATTTGGTGTATGGGAAAGATATGAAGTTTTGGGGTGCTCCAATAAATCCATGTATCTTTTCCAGAATAAACCTGTTTAGACTGAAACCTGCCTGTTAATCGACCTACCTGCCATTTTTTGTATCTACAGGTTGCCAGGTAGTAATTGCCAGATATATGTAGCCCAAATTCATAGCTAGATATATATTGTTGAAGAGCGGGAGTTTGAGAAAGGAGTTCTATTATGCATATGTAGATGGACAGGATGATATACTCTTTAAGTGCAATGAATTAATACCATTGCTGAAGCCAGGGTTCTCATCTCCCTCACCATCAGAGCAAGGATAAATGCAGAGAAAAAATGTCCAGATACTATCTATCTCCCTTGTATACTAAAATCCTCCTGAATCGCTGAGGTCACAACACAGTAGAAGGGAGTGAGTATTCAAAGAAAGGAACCAATTCAGCACTATGCAGTGATTCGATGTTAGCACTCCGGTTATGGGAGACCCACCTGGAATGTTAAATTATCTGCACCAGTTGCAATGAACAGCAAACAACATTGTTTCCTGTACTGGTGCCCATGTGAACCTTCTGCTCTTCCTCATTTTTTATTTTTATTTATTTTGTCAAGCATGCATTTGATAATATATATAAGTATAAACATGATTATTAATACAGAAAATAGATACAAATAAAAGGGAACATTAAGACAGGGACAGTAGGCACGTCAGTGTGCTTATGCACGCCCCTTACAGACCTCTTAGGAATGGGGCGAGGTCAACAGTAGACAGACTGAGGTTAAAGTGTTTGGGGTTAGTGGAAGACACCACAGAGTCAGGTAGAGTATTCCAGGCATTGACCAATTGCTGAAGTTGAATTTCCTGCAATCGAGTTTTTTGGCAGTTTACCCTGAGTTTGTTATCTATTGTGTGCTCGTGTATTGTTGAAGTTGAAACTGAAGTGGTCATTGATGCGTAGGACATTGTAATGGATAATTTTATGTACTACACTTAGGTCAGACCAAAGGTGGTGCAGTTCTAAGTTATCTAAGCCTAAAATTTCAAGTCTGGAGGCATAGGGTATTCTGTTGTGAGTAGAGGAATGGTTGCTCATCTGATGCTGTTGGCTGGATGTTGTCATGGGAACTGGGACATTCTCCTAATGGGTGAGCCTTAAAAACAATAATTCCTTGTTAATTTCATATATAAGTCACCTCAAGTCGAGCGGAAATTCCCTATCACTATCTTCTTGAGACAGTGATCCAGGTCTAAATGGCTTACTGCTTAAATCACCTCAACTTAGACAACTTCACTAGAAGGAAAGGTAGTGAAAGATCCAAGAGAATCAAAAGCACTGCAGTCCCATTGTGTCTCTCCCAACTGGGTTAACACGGCATAGCCAAAATCAGACCTGAACCCTGAAATAAATGGATCAACTTTCATCAGTAAGTTTCTAGATCACAAATGCAAGAACCTTGCCCTGGAAAAGGATTTCAACCTTCTGGGTCCAATAAGGATCCGCCTGCTTTTTTCCCCTTCATCATTGCTAAAAAGCAAATTGATTAATAAATGATTAAAACTTGATCAGATTCAGTATGAGTTTTTCCCCATCTGCATTCTAGCTGTTGTCGTGGCTTCCAGTCACTGCAATTTTGTAGGCACAAAATTCATGAAGATACACTGTGCAGTTATAGATACAAGCCAACCACTAGACAATGAGCAATTTCTTTAAGTGACAGGTTTTGATTACCATGACATGCTAACAAATTAGCAATTATTTAACATTTTAACCATTTATTTTTATTGCCAGAATGTGAAAAGAACTTCTAGATTTTCTGCTTCATGTATCAAATAGCCTGGCTGGATTTGAATGTGCTGTACAAAAATATAAATTCAATTATAAATTAAGGATGGACCTTGATATTTTCATTGTTATTTATGGCAAGGATGAAGAGATAGAAGGGATGTTTATCAAATCTACATTTTGCACAACACTGAGAGGGTTAATATCTCAGAGTAAAATAATTTTCAAAACTTTAGCAAAACTAACTAAAAATAAGAAATCAACAGCAATAATACAACTTCTTCACAGAAAAAAGAAATCAAATGCCCAGCAAGAGGAGAAGGTTGTTGTCTTTGCATACTCTGTATTTCTATTCTATGACATCTTAAACCATTTGCATACAATACAGCCTGTAATATGAATTCTTGGCCTTGCTAAACCATGTCCTTATGAGCTATGTATTACAGTGCTTGACAAACTTGATTTAAATATTTATGTCACATAATTATTACTTGCAGTGAGAATAAAACTGTGTGTAAACTTCCTGCTCCCACTGTTCTAGTTAGAAACAAAGGAATTATTTCTTAAACATTAACCTAAGATAGGATCAGGATAGCATGGGACCAGCAGCATAGTTGCTCATAAACCAGTTGTGGGAGAGTAGCCAGTGACCATAGTAGCATATGTTATAGTTTACTCCTATCATGTGTCCAAAAATAATACATCGGAGATGAACAAACTAATCTAGACACTTCCCAAATATCTGAACAGGCAAAGGAGGACAGGGACAATTGGAGTGGAAGACAAATAAGGTCAAAGGAGGACACATTAACTGCTCAAGTTTCTTTGCATCTTTAATCTATATTACAACCCCCCCCCCAAAAAAAAAAAAAAAAAAAGTACCAGAAAACATACTTAGTAAATTGGGAAAATTTTGGTGGGCAAGGGCTATACTTAACATTCTCAGGGAGGAGGCAAAGATGGAGGAAATAATCCAATTAGTAAAGTTGGAAGAGCTGAAAGATCTGGTTAAGGATAGATATGGAGAAAATCTATCTATGTGGTTGCTCAGAGTTAACAAAAACTTGATGGTACATTTTTTTTAAAATGATACATGTTTACAATCAAGATTCTTCCTTTAAAAAAAATATTACTATTTTAAAAGCATGTACTCAAAGGAGGTTGAAGGGCCATATTCCTCTTCTATGGCCACGCAGAATAACTGAGTTGGAAGGACCTTCAAGAACCCCATATAGGGATGGGTTTCCAGACATTTCTCATTCCCATATGGTTTTAAATTTGAATTAGACTTGTCTGCAATTGTGCATAGGCATCAACGCATACCTATGCTGCGAAGGGGTTGATGGGTATATGTAGGTTGCAGACAGTTGCAAATAGGCCAATGTGCACACCTCCCAAGTCTGAATATATTGTGCAGAGATGCACATCCTGCCTGCTGATTGGTTGATCCAATTCCGTGCTTTGTTCTTTGAGCACCCCTAGCCAGAAGGTTAACATTCACAGATGTATAAATGCAACAGCTATGCAACCATTTCCAACACATATATTCCTCCACATGCAATGACACAGAAGTGTAATCCTAGCTTTAGGTTGTCCTTCTCCATTCTACAAGATTCTTTAAAATCTTACTTCTCTATACTTTGAAGCGCCATTTTAAAAAACCTGAAAATCAAATCTCATGTCAGGCTCAGACAGATTTCCTTGTCATCACAATCCAAATCTATTATACTGATTAGGAAGCAAGTCCAATTGTGTCTAATGAACCTCTACTGATAGGAAACTATAAATTAGGCTGGTAGGCTGGTTGATGCTATCAAATCCATATATTGCATAATACTTATATATAGGATGAAGATATTAAATGGTACACATATTATACATCATAATTACCATTTACTCAGAAGTGCCCTAAATTATTTGCAGTATTTTTATGGGTTCATAAGACCCTTCTTATGATGGAATGCTGACACCTCCTGGATATACAAGAAAATGCTGAAAGGCATTTTCCCAATTAAAAGTGGAAAAATTGGATATTTTTTTGCTATAGCAATCATTACATTTAAATACAAAAAAAACCATCAGAACCAATTAAATAACTAGAAATAAATATCAATTAAAGATTACATTATTGGGGCTGACTGAAAATGTTTGATGCAACATTAGGAAAAAAGAAAAACACAAACCTGGAAGAATGAATACATAAAATCATTTATACATCAGTGATACTAAAACTAGATTACAATCCCTGATATTTTTGTTTGACAAGCATGAATCAAATATTCTATGCCTACTTCACTGTCAATCCAAGGAGAATTTTAAGACTCCATATCACTCACAAATGCTAGGATTATTTTCTGGAATAGTCAGAGATCCTATGGAACAAAGAATACTTGCAAAGTCCTATATAGGCCCATCTTAAAAATTGTACAAATAAGTTTATAACAAGGGATCTGATTCCATATTAGCAATACCCTGAATCTTCTCGCCTTGTTCAGAAACATTGACTACACACCAAATACAGGCTGTCTTATGATACATTTCATATGTATTGCAGGCCCTTTTCCTGTTTAAAAATTTGCAGTTTGGAGCCCTTTATTTGCATTTGACATCTCCCATAATCTCTAAGAAATTATGGGATCTGAAAATATATCTGGAGCATATTAACTTATAGAAGGCTATTCTAACTTCTGTGTTGACCAAAATCCCTGGCATAAAAAGAAAACATTTTATTTATTAACTTCTCAGACACTGCAGAGACAGAATACAGGAGATTAGAAAAAATATTTGTTTGTTTGTTTGTTGCCCAGCTGGCAACTTAGGAAAATTAAAGACATAATTGTACATTAACATATAAGAACATACAGTAGGAATGGAATAGAGTAGAGTAGAGTAGAGTAGAGTAGAGTAGAGTAGAGTAGAGTAGAGTAGAGTAGAGTAGAGTAGAGTAGAATCAGAAGTAGTATTCAACAGGTTCTGAACAGTTCTGGAGAACCGGTAGTGGAAATTTTGAGTAGTTCGGAGAACTGGTAGAGGAAATATTGAGTAGTTCAGTATACTACCTCTGACTGGCCCCAGCCTCATCTATTCTCTGCCTCCCGAGTACCAGCTGATTGGCTGGATCTTCTTTTGTTGCCCTGCACAGGAGAACAGAGCTGGAAAGCAGTTTAGTAGGGTAGGGAGGGAATGGGATTTTGCAGTAATCTTCTCCTGGAGTGGGATGGGAATGGAGATTTTGCGGTATCCTTCCCCTGCCACACCCATCAAGCCACGCCATGCTCACCAAGCCACGTCCACAAAACCTGTAGTAAAAAAGTTTGAATCCCACCACTGAGTAGAGTGGAGTAGGATAGGATAGGATAGGATAGAATAGAATAGAATAGAAAAAACTTTGGATGCCTTCTAGTCCAAACCTCTGCTCAAGCAGTTAATAGATAAGAGATAATTAATGCAATTGAAATAATTTTAACACAGTAAAACAGAAAGCTAGAAAAACTCAAAGATCTCACTCATTGATCAATCCACAAATGATTATTCAAAATATATCATTGTGGCTGTCTTACGATAGATCAATTTGTAGCCAGCTAGTCATAGCTCCAGAGGTGATGTGGAGTTAAACGGGGACCACTGCTGAGATAGGATTGCCTCTGTGTGGTGGAAAAAAATATAATACAAAGCTTTAAACTGTTTCTCCTTTCTGCCTCCCTAATTGCAGAGTATTTCCCCCATTTCCCATATATTCTATCAAAGAGGGGGGGAGGGAGAGAGAGAGAGAGAGAGAGAGACTATTGTATATAAAAATTGATTTTATATACAATCTAATTTTGGTTGTATGGCAAACATTTTTTTATTCTTATCAGAAATTTCATTCTCCAAAATTATGATTCATTTATAATCTGTAAGACAACCAGGGTCACCTTATAGAGAAGACAGATAGAATATAAATTTAATAAATAAAAAATAAAATAAAAATGATTCTGTTCCAATTCAGGTTCTACATCTCAACAGGAAATTCTTGTTTCTATAAGGGAGGCAGAGGTATGCCTGTTGAGTGTCCTTGTATAAACCCAACCTGCCCTTTCCATTTCAAAACATCCCTTCATTCTTTTTTATCTGAATACAACTGGGAACTCGGAAGGATGCCTCCACCTGGGAACAGCCAGAAAACAGGAATGTTTGCTCAGTTTTATTTATTTATTAAATTTGTATGGCCACCCATCTTAAAAGCGTAACTTTGGGTGGCTAACAATTGAAAACAAAATAAATTATTTTCAAAACAAAAACCATAAGCAGAACTATAAATAACATTAAAATAGCATCCAAGCAACAACACATAGCAGTGATCTTCAATGATTACAGCAAGATACATTACTAGGATCAATCCACAAGGGTATATTCAAAGTTTTTCATCTTAATTATCTTATGAATATATGAAGACAGTTAGTTAGGCATCTCTCTGGAGGCCGCAACAGTAAAGGTAGTCTTCCTGAGTCCTGCCAGATGGAGCTTTCTTGTGGATGGGACCTGGAGCATACTCCTCTCTCAGATTTAACAAGATGGGTAAATACCTGTGGGGAGGGATGGTCCCATAAGTTACCTGAACCCAAGCCACCAGTACCTTGAATTTTAACTAAGAGCATACTGTTAGCTAATGCAGCTTGCAAAGCAGAAATGTCACATCTGCTACAACATTTGAGAGTGCTTCTCCTAAGTAAACTAGAGAGAAATGTATAGTGGTGTCTCTGTAAATATTTTTATATATTGTCGTTATTAAAATGAGCTTTTTTAGGATATAGGCTTTTTCAAGGTAGCTTTCAAGGAACATCAACAATGATGAATAAAATCACAATACAAAACACAAAAAGACAATGGCTTGCCAGGATCCTTCTTATAGAGCAGATGGTGACAATGGTTATTTACAAGAAAGGGAACTCTCTGGCTGAAGCGGGTTTTGAAGTGGTGTTCACCCATGACTCCCCCTCCCATCTCCCTTCCATCTCTGAGATGGAAGGGCAGATGAAAAAGAGAAAGTGATACTCTCAAATGGGACAGAAAACCTTTATCCATGTCCCAAAAGACTGAATTACATTTCTTTATCTGGTCAAAGTCACCTTTTTAACGATAAAGCCTCTCTCTGATGTTTCTTTTAAGTACTGTACAATATTCCATATGTATATGGGATTCTGTAACATTGATTACTGTTTTATTTCGTTTTTCAGAAAAGGCATGATATGGAAAAGCAAGTATGTCGATGCATGAGGGGAACACCACCATCCCAATTCAGTTTATTGGGGGGACCAACAAAATGGAAGGCAATCTTTCCAGTTCTCCAAAGCCTCTTCACATAATAAAAAACAGGGAATGAGGAAGAAGGAGGAAAAAAAACTTTAAAAACTAAACCAAATGTTACAGTTGTGAAATCAGATGCTCAAAGGCAGTATGAGATGGCAGTTGGAGACAGAGCACAGTTGTTGGAAACATCTGCAATTAATGGCAACCTGGCATCCAAGGATACGTCAAACAGCCTCCTCTCTCTGTCCTTAAAAATGCAAAAGGCTATTAGTCCCTAGTCTGTTTCTTACCACAGATTCTGGGATGTATAAGAATGGGAACAATGAAGCATGATAGTTTTAATACTCTGGAAAACCAGAAAGCACTAGTCAGGTTAAATTGTGCTCTTGTTATCTAATAGGTCGGCCAACCAGTATGTTTTAGGGATTATGGTGTAGGATTATAAATTGTCCACTCTCAAACCAAGAAAACTCACTGGGTGACTGTTGAGCCAGTTTTTGTCAGCTAAAGGCACTTCAGAGGGTTATTGTTTTCAGCATAAAATGAAGAGAAAATTCCATGAAAGATGGGAGGTAAATTTAGCTAATAATGAGTAATAACAGGGCTGTATAAATCCTTTGAAAGAGGTCACTTGTTATATACATGGGTGTGTGTACAACACATTTTTTTTCCAAGTCAAATAGTCATGGCTTTTTTTAGGCTCACATTATCAGTTTTGGAAGATATATCAACCATGTGAGCTTCACTGGGATATAAAAATCAGTTTTCCCCACATGCAGAATGTGCCTGTTTGACCCTAAACACAATGTCTAGGTAATTCTGATACATCTAAACTTCAAAAGATTAAATGCTAACATCTGTTTAAAATGTGCAATTTTAAGCAGATGTATGGGTGTACTTTCAGTAATCTGAATGGCTAGAGATTCTAAACACTTTAAAATTGAATTCTCTGCTCCCACCCCCACCAAGCTTTCTTCAGAGTCATGTTATCTGCCTAAGGCTGCAAAACAAGGCAGACATGCTTACGAGCACCTAGGCACATGATAAGAAGTTGAACAGTAGTCGCTTATCATTCATCATCCTGCATTTTACATTGTACTTGTTTTAAGCCACCTACAATGACTTTACAGTGAGATGGACAGCCATATAAACAGGATAAATAAATTCTGATGCAGAGCTCCAAGTAGGTGATAACTTCAGAAATGAATAAATTCTGTACCTCAGTATTGAATTGTGGAATTCTTGGATTCTCTGAGCTTAGTTGTTTTCTTGCAGATGTTTTGCTACCGTACCTACTTGATAGCATCAGTTGTGTAGCAAAATATCTGCAATTCAGCAAAAAAAAAAAAACCTCAAGAGAGCAGCAAGAACTTTATAAATAAATTCTGGAACAAACTTTTCATAAGTCTGCATGTAATTAAACACATACTTGGGAATTTCCATCTGTTCTAGGCAGTTCTCAGAATCTTCATCATCAGTTGTATCCAGGCAGGATATAGTCCAGGCAGAACAGGGTTCTTCCATTCTGACTTAGGAAGGTAATAGGTAAAAATGAGACTTGACTCCAAATCCTTTTTGGCAGTGCATCCCAGCTTTCAAACAGCTGCAAACAGGTTAACCAAGTAAACCAGGTGACCTAACTAAACCATGTAAAATACAGAAAGGGACAAAACAAGGATGTCCTTTGTTAACTTTGCTTGCTTTTTCTTTTTAAAATGTTGAATAGAGATATTAGACAGGATTAGGAAATAATCCAGGTTTGAAAAATCAAGAGACCAATAAATTGAGGGTTTTTGCTGATTACTTAGTTGGGATTTCACAAAAACCTCAGCATGGCATTAAAATTGAAGGTCTATGGTACATTAGCAAGATATAAAATAAATAAACAAAAAATGAAGATGTTGGTAAAGGAATGATATCAAAGAAGTCTTATTAAGGTGGGACAAACTACAACTGTCCTCATTGTGTAGAATTTCACTGAATGTTTGGGGGTGTTATTTCTATTTCAGACAATACCAATATTAGCAACTGATGTGCCATTTAAACAATAGCAAAAAGATATTTCTGTATGGCAAGGTAAAAAAATCAAGAATGGCAAGATAACAAAAAAGGAGGTGGACTAAGATTATCTGATGTAAAATTCCTATTTCAATAGTCTAGTCTGGATAAAAGATTGGTGACACTGAGGTATAGGAAGTTACTGGAGCAGGAAAGATATGCATTAAGATCTGGGTGACACAGCTATTTATGGTATGGCAAAGTTAAGGTTAATGCAAATTTTCAAAAATATTTTCTTAGGCATGACACAATGAGAGTTTGCAACAGATATAAATATGCAAGTTTAACAACTCCTAAAATTCCTTTATGGTTGTCACCCCAAGAAGCTTTCTTTAGAACAGAAATGATAGTTACATAAACTGAGATAATGTATGCTGATTTACTGTCATTTTCTGAAAGAGAATTTAAATTAAAAACCAGAAAACCGGAAAAGAAAGGTGATATTTGTCAGTGGTTTACTTATGCTCAGCTGACAAATTTTTTTGAAGGTAATGAAATAATTTGTGTTAGAAACTAGAGCAGTTTTTAGCGTTTACAGCGCAAGCAGTCCTTGCAAGTAGAAAGCAAGGGCAGCAAGTACAGATAGTCCTCGTCTTACAACAGTTCATTTAGTGACCAACAATGGCACTGAAGTGACTTATGACCATTTTTCACACTTATGACCATTACAGCATCCCCATGGTTACGTGATTTACATTTACAGATGCTTGACAACTGGTTCACAACAGGATCATACAACCAACTTTTGTGACCTTCTGATGCAGTCAATGTCATGGGTGTCAAACTCGTGGGGTCACATTGCTATCACATGACATATCGTGACATTTTTTCCCTTTGCGGAGCTGGAGTGAGCGTGGCCTGCACATGATGCATCCGGCCCATGGGCCACCATGTTACCGCAGTCGGGTTATTAATTTAACAACTGAAGTGATTCACTTAAGATGGCAAGAGAAGTCACAAAATGGGACAAAACCGCCTCAGCAAATTTCTCACTTAACAACATAAATTTGGGGCTGACTCTGTGATTTCTTCCCCAAACCCTAAAAACGTTAACCTTAGACTGTCTACTATTGACCTCACCCCTTTCCTAAGAGGTCTGTAGGGGGCATGCATAAGCGCACCAATGTGCCTACCGTCCCTGTCCTATTTCTTTATATATAAGTATATATATATATTTATATATAACCCTATATATATGTTTTCTTATATGTATCCATGTATTCATAACTATGTTTTTACTTATACATATTATCTTGTAAGCAATTGACAAATAAAAATAAAATAAAATAAACTGTCTGTAGTAGGAACTGATTATTTGATTGACTTGATTGAATGTTTAAGTGTTCATCTCACTTTTATATGACCACAGACTTTTGACTGACCAAGAATAAATTCCTTGCAGGTTGCACAGAAAAGTGAGGACACCCCACAGCTTTCCCCTCACGAATAGACTGGGGGGGAGGGAGAAGGGGGGGCCTAAGGGAAATGGAAGTCCCACCAACGTCTTTAGGAATTCAACGCTGTTTCTTAACGCTTGGTAACTTAAGATGTGTGAACTTCAACTCCCAGAATTCCCCAGACAGCATGCTGGGTATGGGAGCTTCTGGGAATTGACAAGTTCCGCGGCCAGATCTATGACTTTTACACTGAGGGCAACATCCTAATACCACCGCGTCCTCCCTACTTAGAGCCGAGCTATAAATAGCACGGAGACGCCCACTCCTCGCTAACGGCCAATTGCGTCAAGGGTGGGGAGGGCGGCGCTGGCTTTTCAGACACGGTCGCGCGGCGAGGGTTCTTTTCCCAGCGTGCACCGCTCTGTGGCTGCGTCATTGACGCCCGGGCGCAAACGGGCTAGTCTGTGCGTGGCCGGCTCCGGGTGCGGTCGACGTGCGTTCAGTTCCGCGATTCTTCGTCATGGCCTCTGCTGGAACTCATGTTTCTCCTGCCGCCGCGGGCGCCCCGCTCTCCTCAGCGCCGCCGCCGCTGCCTCCTCCTCCTGCTGCTCCCCCCGCGGGGATTCTGATCGGCGACCGGTTGTACTCGGAGGTGTCGCTGACTATCGACCACTCGCTCATCCCCGAGGAGCGGCTCTCGCCGACTCCTTCCATGCAGGACGGACTAGACTTGCAGAGTGAAACCGACCTCCGGATCCTGGGTTGCGAGCTCATCCAGGCCGCGGGCATACTCCTGCGTCTGCCACAGGTCAGCGCAACCGGGGCCGAACAAATACGGGGGAAAGGCGGGAAAGCGGTTGGGGGGGGTGGACAGCTAACGGACGGGAAGGCCTGGTCTCAGCCTCGCCGAAGTCCCGGCCGTTCCACTTTTCCAACGAGAGAACGGAGGGTTTAGTAAAGTCGGGAGGTTCGCGGGCGTTAGAAAGGCCCCGCTGTGGCGGAGACGAAGGAGAAGGAAAAAAGGAGGGGGGAAGGAAACGGGCGCTTGACGCAAAATGGCGGCGGCTTCGCAACCTCGGCCTGCTTGACAGGCCCAGCTCTGTCGCCGCTTCCGGGAAGAAGGAAGGGGGGGGGGAGTTTAAGCACAGCCGCTCCTGCGCATGCGCCTTTCTCCGGGCGACTGAGATGGCTGATCTTTCTCTCCTCCCCGTCTGGGGATTGTCTTCGCAGGTGGCGATGGCGACCGGGCAGGTGCTGTTCCATCGTTTCTTCTACTCCAAGTCCTTCGTCAAACACAGTTTCGAGGTGAGTTCTAGGGGCGCAAGGGAAAGCTGGATGGATTTGGTGGGAAGGGGGAGGGTGTTTTGGAATGATTTTGTGCTTTGCAGTAATGTCAGGTTCAAGGGCCGTTTTCACAGGAAAATGGGCTTTTTTTCCCCCCAGATTGTGGCTATGGCCTGCATTAATCTTGCTTCCAAAATTGAAGAAGCTCCCCGTCGGATAAGAGATGTGATCAATGTTTTCCATCACTTACGCCAACTAAGAATAAAAAGGTAAGGCCAGCTCCACTTTTTATTACCTGAAACATACCTGTGTATTTTGTTTAGTTGTACTCTCTCACACAATGTAGTCTCAAACTTGTGGAGGTTTCAGTTGCACAGGGTTACTTTAGTAGGTTGAGGGATCTTTGAATTGTTAATGTACGGTTTTTTAAAATGGAGTGGAGATTATAGTCGTTTATTTAGCTGGTTTACTCCTTTGTAAGTAAGGTTAGAGGTCTAACGTGTTTAATAACTAATTGATGAGAAATTGGAAATCTTAAGGCATTAAGTTGGTACTTGTTTTGTTGTTTTATGTTGCATCAGACTTTGTTATGGTGACTTACTAAATCTGAATTCCAGTTAAAGTATTGATAGAGTCATTGGTAGAGGCTAATATATTTTATCTAAAATAGTACTTTGGAATATCTACAGTTAATTGTTTTCAAATTGACATTAGTATTATTGGTTTTGACAGTTGACAGCAATTTGATATAGAGCAGATACCTGTTTTAATAGTATCATAGGCAAATGAAGCCTGAAAGCCATCTGGACTTAGGAACATGAACCACACCTGTTGCTCATCATGCTTTTGCATGCTTTAGTGATTGATTTAGAACTGTTTTGTTGTGGAACTGCTCAGTTTTTAATACAAAATAAGCTTTGAACTAGGGAGCTTTTAAAAAATAAAACCTTAGGAAATCTTTAAAGAAATACTTTATAGTTTCTAGATTGTTTCCTTGTTTTAATCCATAAATTTTGTCTGAGTGAATTTAGTAAGTGATAAAGATGATTTCAGTGATTTCTTGAAATTTAGTGAAGTTCCCAAGAAATTGTTTGTTATAGGATAATGGGCCATTCTAACATAAATGTTTGTGATATATTTAGGTATTTATGCTGAATAAAAAATATTCATTGCCTATATCGGCAAAATACATTGGCTTAACCTTGCTTATTTACTTTCCAAGTGTTTTCTTAAAATAAACAATGAAAATTTCATTTTGAGTGCAAATGCAGAAAGGGCACTTTGAGCTATCTTTTGATTTCAAGTGAAGCAAATATATCATAGCCAGTGAGTCGAGTATTTATTTTATCTAGGTTTTGATTTAGTAATTTGTATATATTTTAATTTTTTAAAGCTTATAAACTAACATTCCAGACATTGGCATACTGCTTTAGGTGTCAGTGTTGTATCAGGAAACTATGCTTCATTTACATTTCTAATTAATTTAATTTAAATATTCTTTGAAAATTCTGCAACAAATCTGGTTATGGCAACTTAAAATTTGGCATGCAGGTTCATTTTTTTTAACAGGATGTAAGTATATTTCTGTGCGTGTTACAATTTTACAAACAAATCAGTTGTACACGTTATTAACTTTAGCTCTTTTTTCCCTTGCAACCGACTATACAGCGACCAGCTACATTTACCAAAGCCTGGGTGATGTGGAGTGGTTCATAGAGATGAAGCTGTCGTCATGGCAACAGTGAGTGACGTATGGAAAATCCCCAAGGAGAAGCCAGTGCTCTCAGAATAGGTCACTGGAACCGGGGACTGACAGGTTGGCCATTGGTGAACAATTTGGAGGAACTCCTGTATCTTGGGTTAAGCTTTTATCTTTGCTGTCCAGGTTTTTGGAAACTAGTAAAGTGTGTGTGTATGTGTGAATTTTAACTACAAATCTTATCTGTTGTGCTGAATAACTTTATTTCATAATAATTTATTCTGCTGAATTTGAGGATCCTAGGTGAATTTTTCACCTTTACAACAGTGTTTCTATGTGCAATGGACTACTCTGTAGCTTTTTATTGAATGATATTTTTCTACAGATTATTTTGAAATGCAAGTATTTTCCTTTATGAAACCAATTGAATGTGGAAGTTAATCTTTAAGAATATAATTAGCATAAGTTTTCAGTGATACTGCGAAATGTGTACTTTCTTTGTTTCATTTGGAATAAGATTCTTTTTGATTTTGGAAGAATAAAAGGTGCATTTGTAAAGTAAAAGTAAATATGCATGCTTAGCAAATGAAAAAATACATGTTTTGCATGTGAAAATCCAGTCACATCACTTACGTGGTATTAAAATATTGCATGAGCACCTGGGAAGGTGCTGTTATAATAGATATGAATGGTTTAGTTTACAGAATAAAATATGGGTATGTTAGATAATTTCAATATTTGCATTTATTCTAACAAATTAAATGCAAAAAGTGTATTGAGAGTTCCACATTTTTAATCAAACCAGAACTATTCCAAAGAAGACATCTCTGATTTAAGAATGTGACTTTCCTGAAATTTATAGCATATGGATTCTACTTTCTTTTCTATGCTTTATCAACAATACATAAAATGGGACATAAAGAAGGCTAAGATGTGAGAAGCCAAATTCCTTGAAATGCTAAATCTGTATACGTGTATATAGGTGATACTTAGCAGTAAGAAATGTAAAACATATTTAGACTTATATAAAAAATGGGAGACTTGCTAACATACAAATAGACAACAAAGCTAAATATCTGTCTTTATATAATTTGGTCCTAAATGCCCCTCACTGACCTTAGGGTTTATTTCTGTAAATCTATAAATATAAACAAAATCCTGGTGGTGTAGTGATTAAAGTGCAATTTCGCAGGTAAACTGTGCCAACAGCTTGGAGTTCAATCCTGACAGGGCTCACGGTTGATTCAGCCTTCCATCCTTCCGAGGTCGGTTAAAATGAGGACCGTATTGTTGGGGCAATATACAAATAATGCTTCTAGATTGTAAACTGCCCAGAAAATATGTAGTTATGTAAAGCACTATGAGGCAGTATTTAAGCCTAAATTTTATTGCTACATATCCTGCTTGTAATTGTAATCAGTCACGCAGTTCTCATCAGAGCAAGCACTAAGTTAAAATTGTAGCACAGTCTCTTTATGGGGGGGAGGGATGGTATAAAAATTTGATTAAAGTGTGTGTGTGTTCTTAAGGCTCAGTTACACAACAAATGCAAGCGAGCAAAAAGGTATTCCTTTGGGCATGTACCTGTCTCTGTGTGTATACATACAGACATACAAATTTAAAATTAAGTATGGCACATAATTTTAGATTGAGAAAGAGATATTGAGTTAATAATTGGATCCCTAGTTGTATGTTCAGGACAATATTTCAAATTGTAAATAATGCTTTAGAGTTTTACACAGATAATTAGATACTTAACAGACTTGCAGGCTGTCCTTTGTATTTACTTACAAGATAATCCAGTTTTGCAGTTTGCTTCCAGTGAAATGCATTTAATTTATCTTCTGAATTGGTTAAATGTATTACAGTTGGGTACATCATTTGTATTCCAATGCCAGAATAATATTGGAAGCAGTTGAGCAATTGTTTCATTTCATATATTCCTCTAAAATGAGTGCTTTAACTGTTCTCATTATTCAATTAACATATTTCTCAGATATAAATATGTAAATATTATCTTGCCTTTTATAATCTGATGAATTAATCTATTTAGAGAAAGGAAATATAAAAAGTATTTCTGTTAAAATTTCTAGGTAGTAATTATTTAATTAAAGTAATTAAAATTAATTAAAAATTAATTAAATTAAAATTATTGTGTCTTTTAATCTTGAAATATATTCCACATCCAAGTAGTACCTTATGATGTATAAATTTATCTTAAAGCCCTCTAGAATATTCTACTTCCCTCCATGCCATGCTAGAGGTATTATTTTGCCATGTTTCAAAGGATGAGTGGAATATTCTGGATTTGTTCAGTTGCTGCAAACTAGTTTTGTGCTCCTTATCAGAACTTTCTCATAACAATAACTACAAACTGCTTATTTTATAAGTGAAATTCACTAATGGGTTTTGCTTAAGGAATATGGTCAATTTCCAAGTGCTACCCAAATAAGGATTTTAAATCTTATTACAGATAAGCTTCTTGATATTTTTATAATTTTTGGAAAGCTTTATTGTTTACCTTAAAAACAGACGACATAATTTTAGGTCAAAATACAGTTTGAAATTTAATTGAGGTTATAAAAATGCATGTTTATGTAAGAAGCAGCTCAATAAAATTGGGAAAATACATGCATTTTTAGGAGTTAAATAGTTTAAGTATAAAATTGAATACCTCAAAAAATAATATGAATTTGGAGAAAGATTTTGCTAAAAAAATGTCCTAGGACAAATAGCTGCAGGCACCATAATAACATTTACCTGTTTAAGTTGCACATCAACAAGTTAATTGAAACATAGACATGTGTGCTTCTCCGTATTTTTTATTTTTCAGATGTCCTGTATCTTTAAACTACCTTGAATGGGATTTGAATCAAACAGTATTTATAGGAATTTAATCTGATATATATGATGTCAATTGGCTCTGCATAACTAATTAAATTAGGAATACGATTTGCTTTTCTCTCTGTCCAGTTAAAAATGGGTAACGTTCAGAATATTATGCTTTTGGCAGGTAACAAAGGTAAGAGGTTAACACACTTTCTGAGCCAATGGTGCGCATTTTTTTATAGTTCAGTGGAGAAAATATATTTTCCTCAAGCTTTTTATGAAATATGAAATGTTCTATAATTAAACTAAAGCAGAATGCCTGACCTTCTAAGATGTGAAAGTATATTTCTCTGACCATCTAAATGTCAAATAGGGAAACAGTAAGAAAAATTGTAGTGATAATGCAAAGTTGCATAATAAGCTAAACGCTTTGTTTTGTGCATTATATACTTCAATGTTATGGACAATGTTTAAATATTTCTTTTCTCATTTTTTTAGCTTGTTAAAAAGTGAGAATAAACCAAAATCATAGACTGTCCTCAAAATGTAGAAATATAGAAATTAATATTACTTCTTATTTGTCGTTGCTTTTTAAACTTTCTTGTGCCATATCCATCATCGGATGTTGGCAATCGTGTTGGTGATCCTATTTTTATCAACAGCCGCATGAAAAAGTGCTGTTGAGTTTTGTCCAAACCAGTCCCTTAGATTTTGAAACCATGATGTTCTTCTGCCTGGACTTCATTTGCCTTCAATCTTTCCTTGGAGAGGATTAAGTGAAGTACAGTATGCCATATTTTTTGGGGTGTCGCATCATGTCCAAAATATTCTAACGTTCACTTTTTTTTGATGATTTTATAATGGAAGAAATTGTGTGCATGTCTCTGTGTCTTTGTATGCATACAGACAGACAGAAACATACACATATTTCTTCACTATGAACAGCAGGGTAAAAATATTAAAGGCTTTCATTTACTTACCTGTGTATAACAGATTTATTTTACAGAGTTGAAACTGGCGGCGGAAATTTAAATGTTGTATATACTAGTACGTTCCTTTTCAGATAATGAAAATTTTCCCTGAGAAACTGCTGGGACTCTTGTCTTGTAGCTCAACTGTCTTTTTAATGAAGTATCTTTCAAATGTCTCATTTGAAATATTTACAGATAAATAAAGTTTTAGGTAATGACTTTTAGTTAACTTGGACAGCACAAGATTAAAGCTTAAACTTGTTTGCAGGAGTTCAAAATCTGGTTTCTGTTGCCATTAGTTGGTTGGAAAGGGAAAACAGAGAAGCTGCTGTCTTCGATATAGAAAAGCGTTTTGACTCTATCTCTTACAAACTGTAGGACTCCAAGCCCATTGATACTTGATCAGAACTACATAAACACCAAAAATCAAGTAATCAAAGCAGAAAGGAGGGTGCTGAAGGAATTGGGATTTTGTGTTCATGTCAAGCATCCACATAAGGTGAGTCTTCTAAAGTATTTGCTTTCCAGTATTAAATGCTATGTATAATTATGGAGAAGGTAAAGATTTTTTTTTAATTTGCACTACTATAGGATAAACATATGCCTTCTTCAGAAACACTTTAAAAAATAACACTTGCAATCAGTAGAAAGGGTGCTTTTGATTTTTCAGAAGCTGCTAGAAAACTTTAAAATCTAATTATGATTGATTTATGTTCAAAGTGAGATTGGAATAAAATGTGTTAATTTGCTTGTTTGTTTTTCATCCCTCAGATCATTGTTATGTACTTGCAAGTCTTAGAATGTGAACGTAATCAAACACTCGTCCAGACAGCCTGGTAAGTTATTTCCTTCTTGTTTTATCTTTCTTAGCCAGAAAAATAGTAGCAGAAAAAAAAACAAGCTCGATGTCCAAATACCAAGTAATGAACTGTAAGTTAAAAAACCAAAGCAAAATCTTGTGGAATGCGCTGCTGCTTGTTTTCTGCTTACTATTTTCATGGCTTTCATAATGCATTTCCTTGGAGAACTCAATTTAACTTTTTTCTTTTTTCTACTCTTTAATTAAAGGGTAGTCCCTGATGGTAAGTCATAGAACTCTGCCCTCTGCACCACAACTCATGATCTGAGGATGGCCTGATTGGCTGCCTCTCTCTCCAGTCAATCCAGTGCAAGCTCTCAGCCGAGATTTACTGAAGTGGTCCATATCCAGCGGGCAGCATCTTCTAGTTCTGTCGGGGTGTCAAAAGGATTTGTATATTTGATTCTAGAACTACCTATTCAATATACATAATCATGAAATGTATACTTGTTGTCCTAGTTAATGTGCTTGTGACATTACCTATTAAGGTAAACCATATAAGCTTTAATTCTATCCTCCAAGTATCTATTTATTTGGGGGGGATGTTGCCTAATTGGGGGATTATTTTCCTCTGTGCATGCCAAAAGCTAGCACATGTCTCATTTATAGACATATTGATGAGTGAAGCTTTCCACACAGAAAATTCACAATAGGGCTGTACGCATGTTTGGAGATTATCTGCTAGTTTTAGAAAAATACTTCATTACTTAGTTGTAGTTTAGCAGTGACTATATTGCATTGTAAGAAATGTTTAAATTGTTAACCTGCAATTTTATATTGTACCTATAGAAATATGTGTACAGCTGTCATTCACATCTATTTCTGGCCTCATAGATAGTCTAAAAGTAATTGTAAATATTTTAATTATTTTTTTAAAATACAGAATGCTAAATTGAATCTGGTTGATAACCATAGGAGACTAAATCACATGCTTGTATCAATCCCTTCAATATAATGGGATGTACATTGTTTTTGTAGTGTTGTGTAATAAGTTTATTTTTTGATGGCTACAAATTTGCTGTAGATCATGTTAATCTGTATGAAATTAACAGATCAGTAACAATTCCGTTATTCTTTTTAAAAAAGAAATGGTCGCGTGATTTAATATTTTTGGAGCTAAAGTTTAGTTGATGGACCCTTCCAAGAATACTAAAAACAATTGCATAAATTTTTGTTAAGTCTTTGAGGTGCACCACATTATAATAGTAAAGACTGAACTCAAAACTCAGCTTGTACTTTCATGGGGTTCTAGAGAGATAAAAAGAGCCTGTGTGTTATGTGGTCCAGGGGCTTTGAGGCATTTTGTCTTTATGGCAGATTCTTTGACAAATGGGAACCTAAATTACTGAAATAAAAGAAAAAACAATAAAGTAGATTGAGTCTCCAACTTTCTTTGCTTGGTTTCATGGTATCTCTTAAACAGGAAACACATTGAGGTTTATATTTTTCAGGAATTACATGAATGACACTCTTCGAACCAATGTATTTGTTCGATTTCAACCAGAAACAATAGCTTGTGCTTGCATCTATCTTGCTGCTAGAGCTCTTCAAGTAAGTATTTGTTTTTTTCCTCTGCTCATAGCTTTTGTATATTTTCAATTTTTCATACTGATTCTGTGAATCATAATGGGGTTTAACCAATTGGAATCCAATCCCAAAGGAATTGGAATCACATACAAATGAGGGTCTCTTGAAATGTATCTACAAGCTTCAGTTGGTTCAAAATACTGCAGTCTGCATGATTGTGTGTAAGTCTAGATTTGCATATGTATCATTTCTCTTGTGGGAGCTGCATTGGTTGCTGATCTGTTCCTGAGTTCCATTTAAGGCACTGGTTATCGCCTTTAGAGCCCCCTATATGGCTTTGGGACCAGGTTATTGAAGGACTGTTTTTTTCCCAGTTACATCAGATTAGCAAGGGTGGGTATTTTATGGATCCCCTTCATCAAGGAAATCCTAGTAAGATCAGGAAGAAGGGCTTTTTTTGTGGCAGCTCTCTCCCTATGGAACCTCACCCCAGCAGTGATAAGACTGGCTTCCATCCTGATCCTCCTCCAAAAGGCCCTGAGGACATAATTTTGCCAATGGGCCTAGAGATCCTAGGTTGATATGGAGCCCATCAAATGGCTTGTTTAAATGTTGTTGAATGTATGGGTATATTGGATTTTGTATTTGAGGTTTTATTCCTATAAACCACTCAGAGTTACCACGACTTAAGTTGGGCGGCTGTATAAATTCATTTAATAAATTGAAAATAAATATTGAAAAGATTTCATGAACAGATTTTCAGTATGAACTTGCCTGGAAGTTAATGTTAGGAGATACCATTCTAAAAGAGCCTACATTTTAAGAAGTTGGTTGGGTCCTCAGACTTCAGATCTGTGGAATATACTGTCTTGGAAAAAATAGATTTGCAATCTTTTTGGTAATATTTTGTCTTCTAGATTCCTTTACCTAATCGTCCTCATTGGTTTTTACTTTTTGGAACTACTGAAGAAGACATTCAGGAGATATGTTTAAAAACACTTAAGCTTTACACTAGGAAAAAGGTAATATTCTATATACAAATGGTATTACAAGTATTACAGTATAGCTATTTCCCATAATGTATGAATTCCAGTTGACTATTTGTTTATTATATTTATACCTTGTCACAATCCCATCAGTCAGCATTCATGGAGACTTTGGGATAATTTCAAGAAAAGTAAAGTAGTAATAGTGAATCTACTATTGTAGAAAAGACTGTAGTTTTTTTTTTAAAAAAAAAAAACCACATAATTTACTGTGTTGAAAAGCTTTATACTGAAACAAAGTAAAAATGTACTAAATCACCTAGAGAAGAAGAAAAACCAAAAAAGAAAAAATAATTCTTTAAGAAACAGGAACAAAATAAACACAAGAGCAAATAATTTGAATTATACCTAGTCCATACGGAATTACATTGTCCAGCCTTAGTACACATATGATTCAAAGTCTAGGAGTTGACAGATGTTAAGCCAACAATTAGAATCTGGAACACATGCATTCTTCCATGAGTATATGGTCATTTTTTTTCTCAACAGAACAAGCAAGAATATCCAAAGGTCTTTATAAATTAAAATATTTTATATTTGGGGAATATAATTAATAAAATCTTAACAATCTAACTCTTGCCATTGAGGAACTAAGGTCACCGTAATAATAATATCTAGCTAATAATGAGTTGATCTATGTATCCATTTTGGTATGAACTGACTTAGACTCATTATGTTTTACAGCCTAATTATGAATTGCTTGATAAGGAAGTAGAAAAAAGAAAAATGGCTCTACAGGAAGCTAAACTAAAGGCCAAAGGATTAAATCCAGATGGAACTCCAGCTCTTTCAACATTGGGAGGCTTTTCACCTGCTTCCAAGCCCTGTAAGTTTTATTTACTAGTGGTTGCCATTTTGACTATATGCAGTCACAATCAGCTCCAGATTTTATGCTTTTTAATTATATATTGCTTCCAAAGCTATTGTAATGATCAAGCAAAATAACGTAATAGGCTTTTGTCACAGTACCTAATTTGGTAATTAAGTATGTTCTGAAGCCTATTGAATATGATAATAGGATTCACTATGAATGCTTTTCATTCAAGACAAAAAGTTCTGTTTTGGTCTCACCCCTCCACAGAACATTTTTTCAGTATCCTTTTCCATATGAGCTTTCACAAATTGTAAATAGCTAGCTTCTTACATCTATGCCGTGCACATCATTGTTATTCAGAATTTTCCTAATGGTTCTCTCATGACATTTGCCAATTCAAGAGAAGCCTTTAGCTCTTTAGATGTCAGTCCAGAATTATTTTGAGTTCTCCTGGAGTATTACATGCCTTGCTTTTGTTGTGATCTTGGTTAGTCAACCATTCTTGAGGAAGTTAAGAATGGTTTTGAATTTCAAGACAATCTGCCTCACAGTGGATTGATGGAGTCTGAACTCTTTAGAAATAGATTGATAACCTATTCAAGCCATTATATACTCCCATACTTGATTTATTCCATTGAGTGAAACACCTGGCTCTAATTTCTGCTTCAAATGAACTGACAATCCTAGAGGTTCACATACTTTTGTCGCACAGAGAGAGAGAGAGATACTTTGAGCAGTTTTCTTAAATAAATGAATAGGAATACTGTTCTTGGCTCATGTTTAATTGGCTTCATTTTATCTAGTTTCAGGGTTTATGTGGAAAATAGACCACATTTTAAATAAAATTTATGAAAAAAAAACACTGAAAATTCAACAGGTTCATGTGTTACTTTGAAAACACTGACATTTATTTCAAATAATAGGAACCCAAATTGTTTGGCAGAGGCTTCAAAGCTACTGATTTTAAATTTTCAGAAAGGGAAAGCTAGTCATATTGTTTAAGGGGTAAGATAAAAGCTAGAGTCTAGTGTTTTAAACCAGGAAAAATCAAACTTAATGGTAGCAGATAATTAGAATCTAGTTACTGGTTACAGAAAAAGGATATTTACCTTGGATTATTTTATTTCTTAGCATCTCCAAGAGAAATAAAAACAGAAGAAAAATCTCCAGTGTGTATTAATGCAAAAACTATCAAAAAAGAACCAGAAGACAGACAGATGGTTTCCAAAAGTCCTTATAATGGGTAAGTGATGAAGTTTGCACAAAACAGAAATACATTTTTTTTTCCAAAGCTGGGACAAATCATTCCATTTCACAAGTTCTGTCCAACTGTTCATTTGTGATAAAGTATTGAGTTTTGTTATTAAATATAGAGAACAAAATTCTGAATGATTCCAGAATCTTCCTTTAGAGAAGTAGTCTGGTTGTCTCTGTTCCTTTCCTCCAACAGATTCTGGCATGGCATATCCCTACATCATACCCTGCTGCTCGTCATGTCAGATTTTTCCTCCCTTCTGTTTGGCCTCCAACATCCTTCGCTTTTTTCTACCTCCCCTATCTAGAAAAACTATTTGGGGTTGTAACAGAAACAAAACAACCTTTTTTCCATTACATACATGGACAGAACTAGTTGGAACTTAGGCTTAGGTTGCGGCATGAACTTCTCAAAACCAGCTGTTCTCTGCTCTAAGGAATGATTTCAGCACAAATTATTTTCCTCATACCTAGAAGTAACAGTCTTATAATAAGTTTGGTTCCATGCTAACTCATTTAAAGCCACTTAATTGTTGCAGCCTATGTAGTGATTCCTTTTTCCCCCTTACCAGAATGAGAAAAGAGAGCAAGCGAAGCAGAAGCAGTAGAAGTGGTAGCCGGTCAAAGTCAAGAACAAAATCACGATCCAGGTCTCACTCTCCAAGGAGACAGTAAGTATTTTTTTTAAATTATTACTTCATATCTTGCGGTTTTATTTAAAATTACTTTTATTTTACTGCATAATACTTCAGGAAGATTAACAGTGTAATTCATGTTGTGAATGCTTTGAGAACAATTAGGGAATGTTATTCTGACTTTGGTCCTGCAAATCAACAGATCAGTGTTTTGTAATTTCAACTGAAGTATCCCAGGAGGGTTGCAGCTGAGATCTAAAATCCAGCACAATTTGGGTTTCAGATAAAAGAAATCTGCTATCTGAAGGTATCACCGCAGACAAATAGGGCAGGGCAGGTGTATCTCACACATTTTCCCCAATCATCTGTGTGCCCTATACCTTAGTGCAATCATCAATTTTTCCAGTGCTTTCCATTTCCCCTCCTTGCCAGTGCCAGTAGCTTCACCAGTACGCCCAGTCCCAATTTCCCTGGTGCCTTTCTTTGCTACTTAAGAACCCTGGTGGTGCAATTATTAAAGTTCAGAATTGCAGGCAAACTCTTCCCACACACAGCCTTGAGTTCATTCCCTACTGGTTGATTCAGCCGTCCATCCTTCAAAGATCAGTAACATGGCGATCCAGATTGTTGGGAACAGTATGCAAGCAGTATACTTGTGCATTAGCAGTATATCAGCACTTGTATATTATAGACTGTCCAGAGAATGCTGTAAAGACTATGGGGCAGTATATAAGTCTAAAAAGCTGTGCCATGCTAATTCAGGCACCCTGCCAGCAGTGCCTGTTTTCCTAGGTAACTGAAGTTGTTCAAATATATTTTGCTGCAAATTAGCTTACTTTTTGATCTCCTACACCCTCATGAAGTTTCACTGCAGGTTTGAAAGCTGAATTGAGTTCCCTAAAAAGAAATATTACATGAAATACACAATATTCTTCTAGGATCCTCTGTAGCAGTGGGATTGTCTCTTAAACGATAGCATAGTATTCAGTAGTTTTGCATATCAAACTATTGCAGACTGGACTTCCTAATTTTCTATTTTGTTGTAATTGTTTTGCAAACAAACATAACGGGAGTAGCCTGGTAGAAGTAATTTCAGAAACGTAAACGATAAATGTTTAACAAAATGTTAGTGCTGTATTTTGCATAACAAGCTGAAAGGCCATAATGTTGTGTTTTCAGTTACAACAATAGACGGAGCCTCTCGGGAACCTACAGCTCAAGATCCAGAAGCAGATCACGTAGTCACAGTGGCAGCCCACGAAGGCACCATAATCACGGATCACCCCATCTAAAACCAAAGCACAGCAGAGAAGAACTGAAAGGAGTAAACAGACACAGTCACAAGCGGAAAAAGTCTCGTTCACGTTCTCAGAGCAAATCTAGGGACCATTCAGACCTCGTTAAGAAACACAGGCACGAGCGAGGACACCACAGAGAAAGGCGAGAAAGGTCTCGTTCGTTTGAGAGATCACATAAAAGCAAGCACCATGGTGCTGGTCGATCAGGACACAGCAGGCACAGGCGCTGAATGTGGATGCATTGCTTATTACCTTTATTTGGATGTTGTACAAGGTATTGGGACTCTTTGAAACTTGAAGTCAATTAGGATTTAAATTTGAAGCCCAGTATGTCCAAGAATGTAAGACACGTTCAAAAAAATGTTGATATTTTTGCACATAAAATACCTTAACAGTATCATCTAATTTGAAACAATAATCAGGTTAAATTGTATGTGTTTAGGATTGTGGTATCAATATGAAAACTGGAGATCTGTTTCTGTACAAATGTATCTTATTTTTATACAAACATATTGCAGACATTTCTATTTAAGTATAGTTATTTGTTTAAGATAATGGTGGGTACTTTCTTACACTGGTTTAGTCTGCATGTGTAAATTTTTTTTTACAAACAAAAAATAAAATATACAACTTTTTACTACCCTGCTGAATACCTCATTAAACAATCTTTTGTCAAATTTTGATGTTTTCTTAACAAGTCATTGCTTCCTAGTTACTCTTCAAATAACATCTTCTAACAGGAGAGGCATCTTCTGAAATACCATTTAAACATTTCAGGAACTGCTCAAAAAGACAATGAATGTTGAAACTAGCAAGACTTGTTTTCTGTTCAAAATATTACTATTAAAATTAGTGAATAGTGAATTTGAATCAGATGGAAGGTCACTATTAAAATTCAAACACATGCATTAAGGTTTGTTTTTTTAAACAATAGTTTGAGGTTTCTTGGTTTGAATTTTTCTCCTTGGACTAAGTTATAATCAGCAGTTATAAATGCTGATGTGTTGCAGAGTAATATATCAGCATTTATAACTGTTAATTAACTCAGATTTATATTTGTTTATAATGTTTCTAATGTATTTTCTTAAGACCATCACTTTCATGAAGCCATTGTTATAGAAGGCCATTCGGGTTTCTGAACTAAATCTGAACCTCAAAAACCTGCTTTTAATTCTTAACTCTGGTCCTCAAAGCTTTCTGCAAGGTTATGAAAGTTAGATGTCCTTTCACTTCTCTTGCATTGTAAAGTTTTTCCTTTCATCCTTGAAAGAGGAAAATACTGCACGAAGTCTGCTCATTGTTGATGCCTACCCTGCCTCTGTTGCATCCAATTCAGGGCATCACACCAAGCTTTGTTTTTCTTAAACCACATTGTGTGTCAAAGTGTGGAAAAACTTGGGAACAGCACTTTTATTTAAAACAACTACTTTTTTTTTCTATATCACTGAGCTCTGGATTCCTCTATATCAGGGGTGGGCAATTAATTTCTGTCGGGGGCCACATGGAAAATCAGATCTGTGTTCGAGGGCCGAACCAATTTTATAAAAGGCCATTATAAAGGGCCCATTATAAAATGCAGCAAATTATATATAAGAATATTATATATATATATATAATATACAAGAAAAAGTAACACCGCAGCTGCTCTTGCTACTACTTTCCACGCTTTCCAAACACGAGTCCCAGGAGAGAACAAACAGCAAACCGCACTCAGGGGCATCCAAGCCCACCTAAAGCTCAGCCGCTGCTGGTGGAGCCTTGCCCTGCCTTGGTGCCCCGTTTCCCAGCTCGGCAGTCCTGCTCGGGCGGCACTTTAAAAGCCCTCCTCGCATACGTGCCCGACGAGCCGCTCACCACGACGGTGACTCCCAACACCCGAGCAACTTCCCAGCAACTTGCAGCTTGCTTTTTCCTCTTGGGTGCTCGCGCCTGGCCCAAGCCACACGGTGGAGGGGAAACCCGAAGCGCCGCCGGGTCACCTCCAAGCAGCCCGCCCACCGGGCGGAACCCTTCCCGCTCATCCCTCAGGTGTCTGCCTCGTTCCTCTCTCAGTCGCTCTCTCGCTCCTCCACCAGCCCAGGAAGAAACTGCTTCAAAGAAGCCGGCAGGGTGGCTTCCTATCAGCGCAGCTCCTCCGAAGCGTCCGTTCACCCCCATACAGCCGCCCACGGTTCAATCCAGTGCTCCGTTCTGCCTGCCTGCCTGCCTGCCTTCATTTCTGGTTGTTTCGGCTGAGAATAATAACTATTTGCCTCTTTTTCTCTTTCTTTTCTGGGCTGGTGGAGGAGCGAGAGAGCAACTGACAGAGGAACGAGGCAGACACCCAAGGGATGAGCGGGAAGGGTTCTGCCCGGCGGGCGGGCGGGCTGCTTGGAGGAGGCAACCTGGCAGCACTCCGGGTGACTCGGGGCCAGGCACGAGCACCCGTGAGTTAAAAGGAAGCCAAAAGGGCTTCCAGGCTTAAACTTTGCACAGGCAAAATTTGCAGACGGGAGCATCTTCCCGCCGAGGAAAGGGAAGGGTTCCACCCGGCAGGCGGGTGGGTGGGCTGCTTGGAGGAGGCGACCCGTCGTGCTCCAGGCTTCCCTCCGCCGCGTGGTTCGGGGCCAGGCGCGAGCGCCCACAAGTTAAAAGGAAGCCAAAAGGCTTCCAGGCTTAAATTTTGCACAGCGCAGTGGAGGGGAAACCCGGAGCACCACCGGGTCGCCGCCTCCAAGCAGCCCGCCCACCCGCCTGCCGGGTGGAACCCTTCCCTTTCCTCAGCGGGAAGACGCTCCTGCCTGCAAACTTTGTCCTTGCAAAGTTTAAGCCTGGAAGCCCCGGAAAAAAAGGGGATCAGAGGGGACTCACCTTCGGAGAGGTCACACTCGAAGGTGATTTCAAACTCTCAGCCAAGGCCTTTGCAATGTTCTTTTCTTTCCTACTCCAAGAGCGCTCCACACTGTTTTGCAGTCTTGGGGGCCATGCGGCGCAGGGCAATACGCCACGCCCAGCAATTTTTTTACAGGGGCGGGCCGGATTGGACAGACCAATGGGCCGGATGTGGCCCACGGGCCGTAGTTTGCCCACCCCTGCTCTATATAGAGCTGACCCCAGCATTTCACTATTTCAGTTTATTATCATATTTAACTGTAAAACTTATATACAAAGTAATTTCTCTTTCCAATTCACATGGACCATGCCATGCTCTTATTTAAACAAATAGCAGCATGGTAAAAGAGGTGGACCAGGAGCAAAGGGAATGTGAGGGATTAGAAAAGTGAGAGTGAAGAGATTTGTAGGTTTATCTGAGAAGAGTCAAAAGTCCATCCAGTCGTGAAAGAAAAGAGAAACTCTTCAAAGATACTCCTAACTCTGTAAGAAAAGCCATTGTTTCTTCAGATAAAGACACCATTCTGAAATTGTGCCATCCTTCTTTGCTCTTATACGAATACGAATACGAATACGAATACGAATACGAATACGAATACCTTTATTGTCACTATCTACGTGTACAACTTGCATCATACGCATACACAGTGAGATTAAGCGACTCGTCGTTCAGTACAACCATACATGTTAAAAAGAGAATGTGCATAAGAATATCTAAAAATATCTAAAACAACAAAGAAGAATAAAATGAGTAAAATTACCAGCTTATTGCACTTAATTTGTGCCTATTCACAGTAGGAGTTATTGCACTTGTCAGCCAGCACAGTAATAGTCATGATATATTGCACAAAAATTTCCCAATTGTCCCAAAGTATTATTTACAATATGTTTGACAGGACCTAAAGTCAGTGCATATGTAAGTTCAGGGTAGTTATAGCTTTGGGAAAAAAACTGTTTTGAAGACGATTTGTCCTTGACCTGATGCACCTATAGCGCCTCCCCGAGGGCAACAGGTCAAACAGTCCGTTACCAGGATGGAAACTGTCTTTTATGATGTTCACAGCTCTACTAAGACAGCGTGAGGAATAGATGTCTGACAGGGAGGAAAGAGGGCAGCCAATGATCTTCTGAGCTGTTTTGACTATCCTCTGTAGTCTCTCCCTGTCTGCCATAGTACAATGACCATACCACACTGTAATGCAGTATGTCAACAGGCTTTCAATGGACGCACGATAGAAGGTAATCAGCAGGCTGGAGGCCAGATTGTGCTTCCTGAGCACTCGCAGGAAGTGGAGTCTCTGCTGAGCCTTCTTAATAACTGCCGTGGTGTTTTCCGTCCAGGAGATCTTATCAACAATAGTAACACCCAAAAACCGGAAAGTATGGACCCTCTCCACCTGCTCTCCATTAATGTAAAGGGGAGCCAGGTCAGTGTTGTGCCTCCTAAAGTCCACAATGAGTTCCTTAGTTTTCTTGGTGTTCAGAGCTAAATTATTGTCCGAACACCAAGCAGCCAACATCAGGACCTCCTTCCTATAAGCTGCCTCATCTCCCCTCGAAATGAGTCCAACCACCGTGGTGTCATCAGCAAACTTCACAATGAGGTTGCTATCATGGTGTGGACTACAGTCGTGGGTATAGAGGCAGTACAGGAGTGGGCTCAGCACACAGCCCTGTGGGGAGCCAGTGCTCAGCGTACGTGTGGAAGAAAGGTGGGGACCAAGCCTCACAATCTGGGGCCGATCACTCAGGAAGTTCTTTATCCAGGCACAAGTAAGGGGGGGCAAACCCAATGTATCCAGTTTTTTGATTAAAATTCCTGGGATGATTGTATTAAAGGCAGAGCTGTAGTCCACGAAAAGCATCCGGACATAGCTCTGCCGTTGCTCCAGATGGTTCAGCGTAGCGTGCAGAGCTATGGCTATGGCATCCTCCGTAGACCGATTAGTGCGGTAAGCGAACTGATAAGGATCAAAATCCAAGGGGAGATGATTCATGATGTGCCGGAGCACCAGCCTCTCAAAACATTTCATGATTACAGGAGTAAGCGCCACTGGGCGGTAATCATTGAGGCTGGAGATGGGAGATTTCTTCGGCACAGGGATGATTATGGCAGATTTCAGACAGGATGGTATAACTGCCTGGGCCAGGGAGAGGTTGAAAATATCTCTGAAGATGGAGGCAAGCTGGGGGGCACATGCCCTAAGCACCTTGCCAGGGACTCCATCTGGGCCAGCTGCCTTTCTGGGGTTCGCTGCTCGGAACACCCGTCTGACGTCATCCTCCGTCACAGAAAAAATACTGGGTGGGGTAGCAGAACTGAATGTAATTGGAGGAGGGAGTAGGGCTGGTGCAGCTGTACGCTGTTGTGAAACTTCAAAGCGAGCAAAGAAGTTATTCAGCTCCTCTGCTAGCGCTGCACTCAGATGTTCTGTTGTTCCGTGACAACCCCTATAATTAGTGATGTCATGTATGCCCTTCCACACCTCCCGTGTGTTATGGCTAGACAAGTGGGACTCAATACTCCTCCTGTGATCCATCTTGGCTTTCTTAATCCCCCTCCTCAGGTCAGCTCGGGCGACTGTATACAAAGCTCTATCGCCTGACCTGAAGGCTACGTCACGGGCTTTAAGAAGTCCACGGACTTGAGTAGTCATCCAGGGTTTCTGATTTGGGAAGACCCGGATGTTTCTGTCTACAGTCACATTTCCGATGCAGAACTTGATATAGTCCAGCACCGTACTTGTATGCATTTCCAACTCTTGATGTTGGAACATCTTCCAGTCTGTCTGTTCAAAGCAGTCTTGAAGTCTACTAAGTGCATCCTCAGGCCAAATCGTTACAGTCTTCGTAATGGGCCTGCTACTGCGTCTGAGGGGGGTATAAGCTGGGGATAACAGGAGGGAGAGATGATCTGAATACCCAAGGTGGGGGAGGGGTATGGCTCTGTATGCATGTTTAATGTTGGTATAAACATGATCCAGAGTATTTTCTCCCCTCGTGGCACACTTAACATACTGGTAAAACTTCGGGAGTACAGTTTTCAGATTGGCCTTATTAAAGTCTCCTGCAATAATATGAACACCATCAGGGTAAGCCTGCTGCTGTTCGTTTATGGTATTCAGCAGGAGAGAGAGTGCCTTATCTGTGTTTGCGTCGGGCGGGATATACACCGCCGTAACGATCACAACAGTTAGCTCTCTCGGTAGAAAAAAAGGCCGACATCTTACAGACATGTACTCAAGATCCGGGGAACAATGATTATCTATAACTGTCCCATTATTACACCAGTTCTCATGTACGTAGATGCAGAGCCCCCCTCCTCTGCTCTTACCACAGTCCTTCGTTCTGTCCCAGCGTAAAAAAGTACGGCCTGCCAGCTGCATGCTAGCGTCAGGTATCCCAGAATGTAGCCATGTTTCAGTAATTACCATGACGCAGCAGTCTCGAACATAGCGGTTACCGGCGAGCTGTAGCTGTAAATAATCCGTTTTATGTGCCAGGGATCTGGCGTTGGCGAGATACAGACTCGGAAGAGGTGGCTTGAATGGATGTTTCCTCAGCCTAAGCATAACGCCAGACCTACAGCCTCGCTTCTGCTTCCTCTCCCTCCTCCGTCTTGGCCGCCTCCTGGCCCCGACAACAATCCACGGAGAGCCCGCTGGTCTCGCTATCTCATCGGGGATGTTATGGACGCGATGAAAGTCCCTCGAAACAGACATCTGGCATTGAATTCCAATGTCTATAATATCTGATCGTGTATAGAGTTGGCTCGTAGAGCCGATAGTCCAGAAGACGTATACAAACAGCGGAAAAAAGCACCGAAAAGAGCACCGAACGGGAGAGCCATAAGCCGCTGCGTCTATACGCGCCGCCATTAGAGAACCCTATTATCTCCATAATAGAGACGAGTAGAAGTTGTGTCCATACTTTCACTTCTGCCACTGGGTTGGTGAAGTATAACATGAATAAATCATGAGGCTGCTCCTGGATGTGTCAGAAAGGAGTGGAAAAAATGATATAATTTGGATCTGGCTCATTTGTGGATGTGATTTAAGTCAATATCACTAAATGGGGTCAACTGCTGTCGAGATTATTGTGCTGGAAGGGCAATGAATTATGTGGTACTAAAATTGTTGATGAAGATGGTATGCTTTAGGAAGCTGTTCAACTATCACACTTAATAGGAAACAAATATATAAATTTCTATGCAAGTCTGGGAGTGGTTTTGTGTCAATAACCACAATCATTCTTTTATTGCAAACAAAGGTTTTTCTTCTAAGAGCTAGAGATATCTAGATATCAGCAGATTTCATGTCTGTAGGATCTTTTTTCAGTCATGGGGTTTGGTGTAAGTACACACAACGAATTAAAGAATTGTACAACCAGGAATTTGCTTGCAGCCTTGAATTGAATAGAAGCTAGTCTTCCAGCTCCTGCATTCTGATTCATAACATATATAGGAAACAAATCATTTTGTTGTTGCTGACAACATCCTTGCTGATAATTGCATACGCACCACATGTATCTGCCCACACCTGTTCTAAATTGCAGTTTACATAACATTCTTAAAATACTATGCTTACTGTTCAGGGTATCCATTTCCTCTCTACAGAATTCAACCTCCTCAGTTTCTATGGGCTATTTTTATTTTCAATTTACATGGTAATTTCCTATGTTGAAATAGCATGCACACAATCCCTGCTCCACTGCAAGCATCTAACTTTCTAAGCTTTCTTAATTTATTTCTATTTTTAATGGCGATAGGAAAGATATACAGCTGACAGCATATCATATCAGGCTAGTGTCTGCAGGTCTAAAATAACTAAAACCAGAAAATAAAAAGATCACTCATTTACACTTGTACTCCAGTTTGCTACTGGAAACATCCATTATGGTTCTCTGGCTCAACAAATTAATATGTTATTTTAAAAAAATCTTGAAGCCCACAGAGAACAAGCTTGTGGGGACAGGATAATAGACACAGAACAGAATTTAAACATGAAGATGACTATGTTAATTGCATTAAGATTTAATAAAGATAATTATAAGGCAGTTAATGACCTGGTCTTATCAAATATCCTTTGCAGTCATTGGCCACAATAATTATGTCTTTTCCCCCACTAATGACCAGTTGGAAGACTTACTTGCTCACTTTAGTCCATAAGTAAGAAAACTGCATTAGAGATTATTTTTTCTAATTAAACTTGAGAATCCAGGGGAGGGATTTTGACTATGAAGAAAATGTTGAATTACAGCTCCCAGCATTTCTTCTACAGTGAAGAAATAGCTTTCTATTTGCCACTAGATGACAGTCTACTAATAGGATTTGCAAGATGTCTTTGCTAGCACACTTTGGTATACACTGAAGAACACATCAAACATTTTTCTACTAAAAATAATCCAACTAGAAGAATACTAAAACTATTACATGTAGGGAACTATGTGAAGCAGAAATTGTCGTGTCCGCAAAAAGACGCCAGGAGTCGGTGACTACGTTTCAAGCTCTTTATTTAGGAGTTGAGAACCGAACCGGCGAAAAGGAAAAAGCCCGCGGCTTTTATTCTTTTCGCCACGGCGGCCACGGCCAATGGCAGCATTTCAAGTCTCCCGCTCTTGGAGCGAGCCAATCACGGGAGACTTTCAACGGGCCAATCGGCGCGGCTCGCCTGGCCAATTAGAAATCCCCGCGCTTTAGCCAATCAAAGCGCGGGGATTTCGAGTATGCAAATTAAGGACAGAACACCCCTCCCCTCTTGGTACAGTCCTTACGTTGCGTAGTCACGTAGGTAGGCGGGGCTCCGTCTAGTCCTACTTGACCTGCGCAACTCAGTTGCAAGCTGGATTTCGACCGGAGCAGTCAAGTTTTTGGCTGCTCCCTCTTCTGTGCGAACCGGTTGGATGATCGGGCCGGTTCCTTCTCCGTGGCTCCCACCTGGGCCTTCCGGGTTGGTTGAGCTACGGGTTTCACCGCTCCCGCTTGGTCTTTCCGAGTCGGTTGAGCTGGCTTGGTGGTTCTTCTCCGGTGGGGGATCGCGATGGCTGCGTTCCGGTAAGTACTGCTGGTTTATTTTTTCTTTCGATTGGTTATTCGGGTATTCCCTCCCCCCTTGGTTTGTGTTTTGGGGGGTGGATTCTGTTGCTGTCCGAGACCTGAGTTGGTCAATGTGTCGTTTCCAGGCTCGCCCATCTGTGGTTTGGAGCCGGTATGAGCGTGGGCCTGTGATTTGGGTGATGACGGCTGGGATCCATAGGGGGTCCCCCGTCAGGTTTTTCGCGTACACGAGGTCTCCGGGTGCGAACGTTCGGTATTTTGTACTTGAGTCTGGGGGCCGCTCTAGGTTATACGTTGGGTGTAACCTATCGAGTGGGGACCTCAGCTTCCTACCCATTAGTAACTCGGCTGGACTTTTGTTGGTAGTGGTGTTCGGGGTGATGTGTTGTATAAAGAGGAGTCTGTTAATTTTGTCGTTGATCTCCCCGTGGTCCATTTTCTGGATGGTTTTTTTGGTAAATTGGACCATCCGTTCCGCCCTACCGTTCGCCGCCGGATGCGCCGGTGCCGTTAATGTGTGGCGGATGCCCCTTTCCGCCAGGAATTTCTCGAAGTCGAGGGATGTAAACTGGGGCCCGTTGTCGGAGACGACGACGTCTGGGAGGCCGTGTGTTGCAAAGAGTTTGCAAAGTTCTTTGATCACGGCCTCCGTGGTTGTGGATTTCATATCGCTTACCTCCAACCAGTTGGAGTAAGCGTCAACTGTAATGAGGAAGGTATGTCCATTTGTGGGACCGGCAAAGTCCAAATGGATTCTGGACCAGGGCCCCCTTGGTGTTTCCCACTCCCGCATGGGTGCTGTGGGTGGGCTGGGTCTAGTCTCCTGGCATCGCTGGCACCTAGCTACCCAGGCCTCTATCTGTTTGTCCATCCCTGGCCACCAAGCGTAACTTCTGGCCAGGGCTTTAGTTCTTACGATGCCAGGGTGCCCCTCATGCAACATTTCTAAAACTTTCCCCTGTAGTCTGTCCGGGATGACCACCCTGTCACCCCATAAGATGCACCCTTTAAGTAGTGAGAGTTCGGTTTGGCGGTTTCTAAATGTCTTAACGGACTCGTCGTTGTCCCTTTCTGGCCAACCTTTTTCCACCCAATGCAAAATCCGCGCCAGACGCCTGTCTTTAATAGTTTCCCGGGCAATGTCTGACGCGGTTATGGGTAGGTTGGGTAGGTTCTCGATGCTAAGGGTGTTTGTCGTTGGTGCTGGGTCAGGGTCGGAGTCCAGTAACGGCGAGCGGCTCAAAGCGTCCGCGTGTGAAATCTTCTTACCTGGTTTGTGTATAAGTTCGTAGCTGTAGGCTGCCAGGAACTCGGACCACCTTGTCATCCGGGGAGACAGAATGTTCGGGGTGGCTCGATTTCCTGCAAGGATGCCCAGCAACGGCTTATGGTCTGTTACAATTGTGAACGGGCGGCCGTAAAGGTATTCGTGGAACCGCTTAACGGCGGCAACTATAGCCAAAGCTTCTTTGTCCAGTTGGCTATAGTTCCGCTCTGGCTTGGTTAGAGTCCTGGAAAAGAATGCGATGGGTGCTTCTTTTCTGTCAGGAAGGGTATGGCTGAGGACAGCGCCGACGCCGAAGGGAGATGCGTCACAAGTGACGGCCAGGGGCAGGGTTTCGTTGAATTGGATCAGGACGGCGTCGGAGGTGAGGAGGTCCTTAGTTTTTTGGAAGGCGGCTTGCTCCCGTTTCCCCCAAGTCCAGGTTGCCGCCTTATCCAGGAGCCTATGCAAAGGCTCCGTCGCCGTTGCCTTTTGGGGTAGGAAAACATTACAAAAGTTCAGTAACCCCAAAAATGCCTGCAATTCAGTCTTTGATCTAGGGGTGGGGGCCTCTTTGATAGCTTTCACTTTTTTACTTGTGGGGTGAATGCCGTGCCGGTCTAGTAGGTAGCCCAAGAATTCCACTCGTTCCGTGCACAGTTGGCATTTCTCCATTTTCACTTTAAGTCCCATTACTTTAAATTTGGTTAAGACCTCTCTGAGTCGGTTTTCTAATTCGGCTTCGTTTGGTGCCGCCACTAATACGTCATCGAAATAGGGCACCACCCCCTTGATGCCCTGCAGCAAACGTTCCATCAGGCTCTGAAAGATGCCTGGTGCCACGCTGACTCCGAATTGGAGTCGGTTGCACTTGAAGGCCCCCCGATGGGTAACGATGGTCTGGGCTTCCGCCGTTTTTTCGTCAACCGGCAACTGCTGGTATGCCTGGGCGAGATCAAGCTTGGCAAAGACCCTGCCCCCTCCTAGTGAGTGCAGTAGGTGTTGCACGATTGGGACGGGGTAGGCGCTTTGTTGCAGCGCGCCATTTAGGGTGGCCTTATAGTCCCCACAAATTCTCACGGACCCGTCTGGCTTGACCGGGGTCACTATTGGGGTCTCCCATCGGGCATGGTCTATTGGTTGCAACACCCCCTGTTTGACGAGCTTGTCGATTTGCTCGTCAATCTTAGGTTTTAGGGCGAATGGCACCCGCCTAGGTTTTAGTCGCTTGGGGGGGACGCTAGGGTCTAGATCAAATGAGATAAGGGGCCCCTGGTACTTGCCCAGGCTTCCGTCGAAGACCTCCCGGAACTCCTGGGCTAGCCGCTGTTCCCAGCCGTCGTCGGTGACGTGGTTGACTCCCATGAGAGCGATGTCGAGCGGGGCGAACCATTGTAGGCCCAGCAGGCTTGGGCGATCGCGATCGACGATTGTGAGTGGGAGTTGTTTGGTGCGCCCCTTATAAGTCACATTAAAGTTCTTGGTGCCCACTACCGGGACGCGGTTTCCCTGGTAGTCTTTTACAATAAGTCTTTGGGCGTTTATGTTTCTCTTATGGAGTGTAGGCACCAATTGTTTTATCTCGTGCCATGCAATCATGGAGAGGTAGGACCCGGAGTCCACCTCCATTTTGCATGGTTGGCCCTCGATATGGACCTCTACGTGTACCTTTCTGGCGCCGTCGGAGATGGCGTGGCCGATGGTTACCATCTGGTGGGTCTCTTCTTTGCGCCGGTTGTCGCCGCCTCTCGAGGGTCGTTGGATCCGGTCCCACCGGTTGTCCGATTGGCGATCTCTGGTCCGGGGCGGTGGGCTTTCCCTTCTTCGATCGTGTTGGTCCCATCTGGGTGGACTGCGAGACTTCTTTTGGCGGCAAACCCGAGCGATGTGTCCTTTTTTCTCACAGTGCCGACAGATAGAGTCAAAAAATCGGCATTCTGATCTGGGGTGGTCGCCGCCGCAACCGGCACAGTTGGTCCTCGACCTACGACCTCTGCGGTTCCGTTGGTCGCGCCCCGTCTGCACTCGGTGTATGTCTTCTTCGTCTTCGGACGTGCTGGATGCAGAATGGAAATCGCCGTGGTGTGCGGCTGTTTCGTTCTTTAGGTCGGCCGACCTTGCCGGGTTGTTGTTTCCGCCCTTCGCGTCTGGTTTTCGCATGCTGTCGGCGGAAGTGCGGGTTGCTTCTGCGGCTGCGGCTGCGGTGAGGGCGTCTGCTAGACTGATGTCGCCCTTAGCCATAAGCCGGCTCTGGAGCGCAGGGTCCCATAGGCCGAGCACGAATCGGTCTCTTAGGAGGCTGTTCAGGCCGTCAAATTCGCAGAGCCCCCCTAGGCGCCGTAACTCAGCGACGAAGTCGCTCAGTTTTTCACCCGGTTTCTGGTCCCGCCGGTAGAATTCGTTGCGCCGGATCAGGATGGGGACCTCGGGGGCGTAATGTCGCCGAAGGATAGGTTCGAGGACGTCCCAATCCATGGCGGTTGCGTCGGCCGGCTTGGCCAATGCTTTGGCCATCTGGAAAACTTCGGTTCCGCAATGGGTGAGGAAAACGGCGGGTTTTAGTGGGCCCGGGGCATCCTTCATTCCGGTGCACTCGAGGTACATGCGGAATCGGTCTGAGAACGATTCCCAGTCCTCGGTGGCGGGGTTGAAGGGGGCGGGCGGTGCGATTTTCACCATTCCGGTGTTAAGTCTGGCTCTCGTTGGACACGGGGTTCGGTTCAGGGTCTGGATCCCATCCTCGTCGCCAGTGTCGTGTCCGCAAAAAGACGCCAGGAGTCGGTGACTACGTTTCAAGCTCTTTATTTAGGAGTTGAGAACCGAACCGGCGAAAAGGAAAAAGCCCGCGGCTTTTATTCTTTTCGCCGCGGCGGCCGCGGCCAATGACAGCGATTCAAGTCTCCCGCTCTTGGAGCAAGCCAATCACGGGAGACTTTCAACGGGCCAATCGGCGCGGCTCGCCTGGCCAATTAGAAATCCCCGCGCTTTAGCCAATCAAAGCGCGGGGATTTCGAGTATGCAAATTAAGGACAGAACAGAAATGTAGAAGAGACCGTTTATTTTTAATTAAAATTTTAATTTCTTAATATTCTTGTGAATATGAAGCATTGAGTTTTGTCCACTATAAACAATTGTTTTCTGTTCTTGTGTTGTCAATTGCCTAATCACGGTTTTACTTTTTCACTGCTTCAGTAGATGTTTATATTTTTGTTTTTGGGATAGCACCATATTTTTAAAAATGTTTAATGGCTTAAAGGTCTATATGTACTATAAGTATGTAAGAAAACATGATGAAGGGGTTAAAGACAGGCATGAAATGATATTTCTATCAGATGTCATGACAGCAATTTGTAATTATAGCATTTGCATAAAGCCATCACCAGGCTACTGTTATTTTGCATCGGATGCAAACGATGTTTGTCACAGATGGTACCGAATGCAATAAGAATCATTTGAGAGCAAACAAACATCTAGTATCCTTCCTATAGGGTAATCACCAAGGTTATGGGGAGCAGAAGAGTTGTAGGGTCCCAGCCAGGAAAATATCAGTCTTCAGAAACAATAAAACAGATGTGTTAGACATTAGTGATCTGGTTGTGCTATGTTCATATGACTTACTTGCTCAACAGCTAATAATACAGAATAAGAGTTGGAAGGGACCTTGTATGTCTTGTCCAACTCCTTGCTTGAAAAAGCGACCTTATATACTATTTAGGACAAAAGTCTGTTCAATCTCTTCTTAAAAACTTTCCAGTGATGGCACACCCACAACTTTTTGAGGCAAGCTGTTCCACTGATTAATTTTTCTTTCTTGTAAGGCATTTTTTTCCTTAATTCTAGCTCAAAGGATTAAAAAAAATATTAAGCATGTTGACATTTTCTATCTTTAACAAACCAGCAAATCATCCAAATCTATGTTATTTTCAATATAAAATGTTCAATCATTTTTATCCTGGGTAAAATAAAAGAGAAGAAAAATTCTACCTTAATATTGGTACAGCTCATGGTGGTTTCAGATTGCATCACTAATGGCCTGGGGATCATCATTAAGACAAGGAAAAGAAAGTAAGAGTTGACAAGGTGCCATTATGGCACAATTGACATAGGTTGCACATGGTGCCTGGATTTCTTCCACCTCCAGTTTAGCATCAGAAATCTTTCACCTCTCAACTTCCCCCTAAAATATTTGCTTTGATCTTGACAAAAGGTTTTGCCTGGATGTCATACAGTACATTTGAGCCTTAGAATGTGTGCAGTTTCGAGCTGGGATTTGGGAGGTTTTCCCAGCAAATTCTACAACCTAAAATTATCAATTGAAATCATGCAGTGTAGTGGTGAAATGATCTACAATCGTGGTGTTATCATTGTGAGAGCTGATATATCATGAGATTGTACCCTGATAACAAAGTAAGAACAAAACAAAATGAGGAAAGGGAAATATTTTTGTCTGCAGTTCTCTTTAGCAGAAACAATGCAGCAATACATATGCCATGTTCTTCTATAAACAGTTATGCTGTGTTTCCATTGGTCATAAAACATCAAGCAAAACAGTTGAAAGTTATATTTGAATGTATAATGGAACAAGATTGGACAAGAAACCAAACATTAACGAAATTTCTCAAAAGAGATTTTGTTGGACTAAAAAAAGAATGACTGATTAAACTAAAGACTAAAAAAAGAATGACTGATTACATGACAGATTACACCTGGTTAAATTGTTTGGGTAAATGTATTATGATATTTATTCTGGTTCCAGCCAACACTCCTCTTTTTCTGCACATTAATGCCACAGTATTCACCTGTATGAAGTAGACATCTGTCGTCTAGAACAAAACAAGTCCCTGTGAAAAAAAGACTTAACCTTCCTTCTTCTACAGAAGCCACATGTCTGAACCATGATCCGTTTTTAAAGCTCATTAACTTTGAGATGTGCGGGCTTCAACTCCCAGAATTCCCATGCTGGCTGGGGAATTCTGGGAGTTGAAGTCCACATATATTAAAGTTTGCAAAAACTTAAATTGAGATTGCAAAATATTAGTCTAGAATTGGAAAGTACTTGAAACTGTTTAAAGTCCCTACTTACAGATAGCTCTAACAATGGAGGAGAGAGAGAAAGGGATTTGTGAAATTGTTCTAATGAAAACTGCCAGAGAAAAGTTGGCACATTTTGTACAGAGATCAAATATTGTATGAAAATTTTCTATGGATCTTGCACACAAGCCATACATTATACATTAGTGGTATATCATGGTGAAATATGTCATGTATGCAAATGGACTACTCGAAATCCCCGTGCCTTGATTGGCTAAGGCGCGGGGATTTCTGATTGGCCAGGCGAGCCGCGCCTGATTGGCCCGATTGAAGTCTCCCGCGATTGGTTAAAGCCAAGAGCGGGAGACTTGAATCGCTGCCATTGGCCGCGGCCGCCGAAGCAAAAGATATAAAAGCCGCAAGCTTTTTGTCTTTTGCGGTTCGGTTCCTCCAGTGTTAATAAAGAGCTTGAATTGAAAGTCACTGACTACGAGTCTTAATTGCGGATACGACACTGGCGACGAGGATGGGATCTCGCCATTGAACCGAACCCCGTATCCGTTTAAGAACCAGCGACAGCGAAGATGGCGAAAATAGCACCGCCCGCTCCCTTCAACCCCGCCGCCGAGGACTGGGAATCGTACTCGGATCGATTCCGGATGTATCTGGAATGCGCCGGCATGAAGGACGCCCCGGGCCCGCTAAAACGCGCCGTCTTTCTCACACACTGCGGACCAGAGGTCTTCCAGATGGCCAAGGCATTGGCCAAACCAGCAGACGCAACCGCCATAGACTGGGACGTCCTCGAGCCCATACTGAGACGCCATTACGCCCCCGAGGTCCCCATCCTGATACGGCGAAACGAGTTTTACCGCAGAAACCAGAAACCGAACGAGAAATTAAGCGACTTTGTCGCTGAATTACGGCGCCTGGGAGGACTCTGTGAGTTTGAAGGGCTTAATAGTCTCATCAGAGACCGCTTCGTGCTCGGGCTATGGGATCCGACACTCCAGAGCCGACTCATGGCCAAAGGCGACATCAGCCTAGCCGATGCCCTCACTGCGGCCGCAGCAGCAGAAGCCACCCGCACGTCAGCAGACACCATGCGAAGATCTGACGCGAAGGGCGGGAACAACAACCCCGCGAGGTCGGCCGACACCAGAAGCGAAGCGACCGCACACTACGGCGAATACCAATCAACCTCCAGCGCGTCAGATGACGAGGAGGACATACACCGTGTACAAATGGGACGAGGCGAACAGCGAAGTCAAAGAGGTCGCAGGTCGAGGACCAACTGCGCCGGTTTCGGCGGCGACCACCCCAGGTCAGAATGCCGATTCTTCGACGCTATCTGCAGGCATTGTGACCGACGAGGCCACATCGCCCGAGTTTGCCGCCAGAAAAAACCCCGCAGCCCGCCCAAACGGGAACAACTTGACAGGAAGAGAGAAAGCTCCCCGCCCAGAGCCAGAGAGCGCCAGCCAACGGGTCGATGGGACCAGAGACAACGATCGCAAAGAAGCAGTGACAGCCGGCGTAAAGAGGAAACCCACCAGACAGTGACCATTGGCCACGCCATTTCCGACGGAGCTAGAAAGGTTCACGTAGAAGTTCACATAGAGGGTCGACCATGTAAGATGGAAGTGGACTCCGGTTCCTACCTTTCTATGATTGCTTGGCGCGAAATCAAGCAACTAGTGCCTACACTACAAAGAAGAAACGTACCTGCCCAAAAAATCATCATAAAAGACTATCAAGGTAATCGCGTTCCGGTAGTGGGCACCAAGAACTTTAACATAACCTACAAAGGCCACACAGAACAACTTCCACTCACAATAGTCGACCGCGACCGCCCTAGCCTGCTGGGGTTACAATGGTTTGCTCCGCTTAACATCGCGCTGACAGGTGTCAACCACGTATCCATTGAAGCTTGGGAACAGCGGCTAACCGAAGAATTCCAGGAGGTCTTCAATGGAGAATTGGGCAAGTACCAGGGGCCCCTTATTTCATTTGATTTAGACCGAAGGGTTCCCCCGAAGCGGCTTAAGCCTAGAAGGGTACCCTTTGCATTAAAGCCCAAAATCGACGAGCAGCTAGACAAGCTCGTCAGACAAGGGGTGTTACAACCGACAGATCACGCCAGATGGGAAACCCCTATAGTGACCCCAATAAAACCAGACGGGTCCGTGAGAATCTGCGGGGACTATAAGGCCACCCTAAATGGCGCGTTGCAACAAAGCGCCTACCCAGTCCCGGTAGTGCAACATTTACTGCACTCACTGGGAGGGGGCAAAGTTTTTGCTAAGCTCGACCTCGCACAAGCCTATCAACAACTACCTGTGGACGAGGAAACGGCAGAGGCCCAAACAATAGTGACCCACCGGGGGGCTTTTAAATGTAACAGACTTCAATTTGGGGTCAGCGTGGCACCAGGCATCTTCCAGAGCCTGATGGAACGCTTGCTGCAAGGCATCAAGGGGGTGGTGCCCTACTTCGATGACGTATTAGTGGCGGCGCCAAATGAAGCTGAACTAGAAAACCGTTTAAGACAAGTCTTAACGAAATTTAAAGAAACAGGACTTAAAGTCAAACGCGAAAAATGCCAACTTTGTACAAAGCAAGTAGAGTTTCTGGGCTACCTCCTAGACCAGCAGGGCATCCACCCCACAACAAAAAAAGTAAAGGCCATCAAAGAAGCCCCCACCCCAAAGTCCAAATTAGAGCTGCAAGCGTTCTTAGGTTTACTAAACTTCTATAATGTCTTCCTACCTCAAAAGGCTACGGCGGCGGAACCTTTACATAGACTCCTGGACAAGAAGGCAGCCTGGACTTGGGGGAGACGGGAACAAACAGCTTTTCAAAAGACCAAAGACCTCCTCACCTCTGATGCCGTCCTAATGCAATTCTGCGAAACCCTGCCTGTAGCTGTCACTTGCGACGCATCACCCTTCGGCGTCGGCGCTGTCCTCAGCCATACCCTCCCAGACCAGAGAGAAGCACCTATCGCATTTTTCTCGAGAACTCTGACTAAACCAGAGCGGAACTATAGCCAGCTGGACAAAGAAGCTTTGGCTATAGTGGCCGCCGTTAAGCGTTTCCACGAGTACCTTTATGGCCGCCCATTCAAAATAGTGACTGACCATAAACCGTTGCTGGGCATTCTCGCGGGAAACCGTCCCACACCAAACATCTTGTCACCCCGGATGACAAGATGGTCTGAATTCCTGGCAGCCTACAACTATGAACTGCTACACAAGCCAGGTAAGAAGATATCGCACGCGGACGCTTTAAGCCGTTCCCCCTTACCTGACTCTGACCCTGACCCTGCACCAACAACAAATACCCTGTCCATCGAGTGTTTACCCATTACCGCATCGGACATAGCGAGGGAAACGGTTAAGGACAAACACTTAGCGCCAATCTTACATTGGCTACAAAAAGGCTGGCCGGAAAAAGACGATAACGAGACTTTTAAACCTTTCCGCCAGCGCCAGACGGAACTTTCACTACTGAGAGGATGTATCCTTTGGGGAGACAGGGTGGTAATTCCGACTAAATTACAGAACAGGGTCCTAGAGATGTTGCACGAGGGTCATCCTGGCATCGTCAGGACCAAAGCCCTGGCCAGGAGTTACGCTTGGTGGCCTGGCATGGACAAACAAATTGAAACATGGGTCGCCAAATGCCACCGGTGCCAGGAGACCAGATCCAGCCCACCCACGGCACCTATCCGAGACTGGGAGACACCTCGGGGACCCTGGTCCAGAATACATTTAGACTTTGCCGGCCCCACAAATGGCCACACCTTTTTAATCACAGTTGACACATACTCAAACTGGCTAGAGGTGGCCGACATGAAATCCACCACCACAGAGGCCGTCATTAAAGAACTGTGTAAGCTGTTTGCCACCCACGGCCTCCCAGACGTCGTTGTCTCGGACAACGGGCCACAGTTTACATCCATCGATTTTGAACGGTTCCTGGCAGAAAAAGGCATCCGCCACGCCTTAACGGCACCGGCGCATCCGGCGGCGAACGGTAGGGCGGAGCGGATGGTCCAGTTTACAAAAAAGACCCTCCGGAAAATGGACCACGGGGAGATCAACGACAAGATCAACAGGCTGCTCTTCATACAGCACATCACGCCAAACACAACCACCAACAAGAGCCCTGCAGAGCTCCTGATGGGCAGGAAGCTGCGATCCCCACTCGACCGCCTACACCCAACCTACAACCCGGAGCAGCCCCCAGACTCCAGCTCCAGGTATCGGACATTTGAACCAGGCGACCTAGTATACGCCAAAAACATGACGGGGGACCCCCTATGGATCCCAGCCGTCATAACTCAGATCACTGGTCCAAAGTCGTACCGGCTCCAAACCACCGACGGGCGAGCCTGGAAACGACATATCGACCAGCTCCGGTCACGAACATTGACTAACCTCAACCCCCAAGACACGAACCAAGGGGGGAGGGAACACCCGGTTAAACAACCGCAAGAACAAATAAAAATTAAAAACTCACCAGAACGCAGCCTTCGCGAGTCACAGCCGGAGAAGAACCGTCTGGCCAGCTCTACCGACCCGGAGAAGCCAAGCGGGAGCGGCGGAATCCGCGACTCAACCGACCCGGTAGGCCCAGGCGGGAGCCGCGGCGAAGGAACCGGCCCGATCATCCAGCCGGTTCGCTCAGAGGCAGGAGCAGCCAAAAAGATGACCGCCCCTACCGAGATACAACAAGAAAATGAATTGCGCAGGTCATCTAGGACTCGACGGAGCCCCGCCTACCTGCGTGACTACACCACGTGAGAAGACCATACCAAGAGGGGAGGGGTGTCATGTATGCAAATGGACTACTCGAAATCCCCGTGCCTTGATTGGCTAAGGCGCGGGGATTTCTGATTGGCCAGGCGAGCCGCGCCTGATTGGCCCGATTGAAGTCTCCCGCGATTGGTTAAAGCCAAGAGCGGGAGACTTGAATCGCTGCCATTGGCCGCGGCCGCCGAAGCAAAAGATATAAAAGCCGCAAGCTTTTTGTCTTTTGCGGTTCGGTTCCTCCAGTGTTAATAAAGAGCTTGAATTGAAAGTCACTGACTACGAGTCTTAATTGCGGATACGACAAAATATATATTTAATCTGTGCATGGACCTATACTCAAGTTGATAGATTCTTATGTATTTCAGGACACCTTAAGAGTTAGTTTTCTCTTCACTCCTTGCCTCCAGTTCCATTTTCATTATTAATAACAACATTAATGTTACCAATTAATTCATTCACTATCTAGCTAGATTTATCTATGCTTTTTCCTTAATCAGACCTTAATAGACGCATATTTTAAAGACATATCCTTTTTTTATATGTTCTGGCCAGGGAAAAGTTATCATCCAAAACATTAAATATAATAACCTTAGATTATAACACAATCATCCTGGAAGTCTAACTCTGATTTCTCAACTCTCTGGAGTTGCAATCATGAACATGCAATATAACAACTGGATAAGAAGGACCTAATATTTGCTGGGACAGACACAAGTATCCTGATGTTCTGTGGAAAGAAGATGACAAGTCTAGATTTCTGGAGGGACTGACATTATAAATTCCTGAGAGTATCTGCCTGTTCCATGGGGTCAGATAGGGTGGCCATGCCCAAGTCTATTCATTCAAATGTTGCCATCTACCTTTCCTCCTGAGATACAGCAGGCTTCCAACCTTTTAGCCTTCCAGAAATTCATAAAAAGCTGGTTCTTTACCAAGTGTTGGGATTGGGTGAGATTTGAATCTGGGGGTTCTATTTCCTGATTATTGAAAAGTGTTTGTGAAGTGCCAGGTTCTAAATTTACAGCTCTTTCTGTTATTACTGTTGCTAGCCAAGTAAAGTGGTGGCACATCAAATGGATAGCCATGAGTCTTATAAATAAATCAATAGACATTTTCTCCATAAGAACCCACTGTCTGTCACTTTTAAACTACTTGAAAGCTGTTATAAAAATGGCATGTATGCTGCCTTTCAAATATTACTAACAATTCCCATGGTCCTTCACTAAAGGCCAGTTAAATTAGGGCTTCTGGGAATTGTAGTTAACTTAAAACTGAGGCTCATGGGTTCCTATAGCCTTCAGCAAAATGTGATTATTGAGTCTCCTGTCTCTGTGTTGTATCTAGCTGCTAATTTCTTTAGCCTTAAGCGATTCAGGTCGGAAATTGTGGATTTCTGATAAAGATAGACCAGACTCCAATGTGCAACAGGCAGATTCTGACATACATAAAGATAATAAGGATAATGACTCCTTTACATTTACACTGATCATGTGGCTATGTTTAATTTAAAAAAATATATTGAAGAATTTTAACAAATAATATTTCATTTAGAAAGCTGTATTTTAACCCACTTGATTGGCATCTATTTGTTGATTGGCATCTATTTGTTGATTGGCATCTATTTGCTGGTGCCTATGACAATATTTACAATTGTCCAGAACGTGGTAAACAAGCATCTTATACACACCCTAAATCTTGCAAAACTTCAGCTACCACCAGACCAGCATAAACAATGTGGAGCACTCTGGATTTGTGGGGTGAGAAGCAAGGGAAATATGATCCTGCATTAGTCATTTCAAACAAATTTCAAATCTGCAGGAGCTAACTTTTTCACTGAGCATTCAAAATGGCAGAGGAGGCTAGTTTTGTTTTTGTTTTTTTCATAATTTTAATAAGTCAGGATACGAAATTGTTCTAAGCCCAGGGATCTTTGCCACCAATAATACAATGCACTGTTCCGATAAATCTCACAGGATTCCTACAGATGAATCTCATTTCCACACTTCTGTGTGTGTGTAGTTATGGATTTGTGCGACTGCACTCATTTAGGACCTACACTGCAAGGAGGTATAATAAACTTCTCATATCCAGAAAAGACCCACTCATTCTGTCTAGGAAAGACAGACATCAAGTGTAGCTCAAGGAAGATGACTGTAACCGAATGAACTCTAGGGAAAAAAAATACAAAGAGAGAAATTAATCCATCTTCAAGTGAATTGTTGTGCTTGGGGTATTCTTTACAATGTTGATGGAGAGAAATAAACACCCTTTAATTTTTTCCTCTCCCATTTTTAAAAGTAGCTCTGGTTGAAGAAACAAATAATTCTTACCGCACTGCAGGAAAGATCTAGCTAACGACACAATGATCACTCTTTCCTGGAGCAAATATGATCCATTTAGTAATGGTTACAAAATGTACCTTCTAAAAAGGTACATGGCAGAGTATTGGACTCAGCCACTACCATGTCATCAGGACACAAACATTTTTAAGGGATGCTGCTTAGAACATAAGCTTCTTTTTAAATAGATGTTTTCATCGTTTATTTAATTCTGTGACTTTGGGGCAAGAAAGATCATTAGAATGTTCTTTTTAGTTATTACTTTTGGGTCATCCTATTTTTCCTAAAGGAAAAAAAAGAGAGGGGTTTCAGACTGGAAAAATCTTTCCTTAACAATTTTGGCAGGTGCAGGGGAGGTTCCTGGAACTCACACACCTACCTCATGCATCATTGGGTAGAGTTGCTATTGCTTCTTCAGATAAACAGTTCCACAATTTTATGTTTTGTAATGATCCTTTTACTGTCCCTGTGGAGTGATCCTGAAGTTTCAGCAAGATGTTAGTGCACCGAGAGAACTAATAAAACCAGCATCCCTGTTAACTAAAAGGCCACCTCTTAAACTGCAAAATTGCTTGTTTAATGGCTGCACTTAAAAGTGTTTGGAGAGACGGCCAAGGTCCTACTCAACTGAACAAGCAGGAAGCTTCCATACACAAGTTTGCCACATTTTGCAGAAAGTATTCTTCCTTTCTATGTCCCCCCAAAGCTTCATCCCTTCCTAAATGAGCATTATAAGTAAAAAAAAAAGAGAGAGAGAGAGACGATTACATTAGAGTTTAAATGAACTCAGTAAATTTAATAGAGTTGGCTATTTTGCATGTGTGAATTCATGCATATCATAAAGTCACTGAGTGTGGTGAGGTCAGGCAACAGGCATTGACTAGACCATTAAACCCCGTAGTTCTACCAGTTGAATTGCCTTGACTCAGGTCTAGCTCATTCCACTGCATAATTCAGCAAAAAAGGAGGAGTCTAAAGTTTATTACTGCAAGGTTCACACTGACAGGAGGAATAGCAGGGCAAAAGAAGATTTTATGCTGTGTGAAAGTCAAATCATGCCTTATGAAGGACTTATGGGCTGACAAAACAATTTTGTCAGAATCTCCAGGATAAACATTTGATTATAAGGAGGAAGCTCTTGTTTATACAACCAGATTTAAAAATTTTCTCTTGGAGAAATTTCCTCTAGTCTCTTCTTTGATTTGAAGAATATCTGTTTGTGTTCATTCTTGGATGTTGAGTTTGGCAAATTCGTTGTTTCTTTTCTTTTTTTATTTTACAAGATCCGCCTTTGGAGTTCAAATGGATAGGTGCAGAATAAAGTTTCAATAAAGGATAAAGGAATAAAGGATTTTGCTGGTTTGATTGTTTGATTGTTGGTTAGCAACATTCTAATACTAGATACATGGACTGATCAAAAGGCAGACTATCACTTCATCACCATCGTTTGTTAGAAATTTTTCAATATGGAAGGAATGATGTCCTTGCGGCCAGCATCTCTTCATGACAACCACCTGGTTTGGGTTTGGTTAGTTGGTTTGTTTTGCCAACAAATACATGCCTACAACATGCCTTTGTAATTTTTATTTGGTAAAGAGAGAATGTAGTCATACTTGTTGCTTAAGAATTTGCAGTAGCTCAGAGAACATTGTGTGTCTGCTGGGTGTCCACTAGAAAATGGGCATAATAGTTGCAGGGTGATTTCGCCTTGTTCTTATGTTGAGAGGAAAGCACAGGGACATAAATTGTGCTGGTCAGACAGGCAATCTCTACATCCAGCAATGATCAACGAGACCGGGTCATGCTGCTGCCGTCACGCTTTTTAATGCAGGGTGGGTTCAGGATAGCAAAGGTTCACCCAGCTGAACAACAGGGAAACATTTGGGCAAGCCAGATATTTGACAATACTCCGGTTTTTGCAGTTTCAAACAAAAACATATGAGAGTCCCAGTGGATTAATATACAGTGAATTTAATTTGGCTTGATGACCCACAAGCTGGGCAGGCCACACCAAAGACCTTGGCAGAGTGATAACACATGTGGCCAGCCCTGTTCCAAATCATTTTGTTTATTGCGTTTGGCCTTATCGCTTTAGTTTCTCTTATGCACAGCTTAGTGGGTTATAGTTCATTTTCCTTTCCTTTTTTTCCCTTGGCTGGTTTTGCATAAAAAGGCATTAACTTTGCACTGTATTTATTTATTAAATTCAGTTCCAGCTTTACCCATTTATCCACAGTTACAGTACCTAATTTCTCACTGTGCATGCTGGCTACTGGTGTCAATTTCATTTGCACCTACCACTGGAACATAGCATTCAGAAATAGATACAAACAGACTGTATGTGCAATTCAATACAACCTCATTCTAAACAATAGTGACATTGCAGTTATTTCATATTGATTTTGGACTGATTATTTCTTGGCTCCTAAATATCAAGGGCTAAACTATTTGACCACAGACACATGCTTTGTTTCAATGAACACATTTCGTTAGCTTGTATAATTATATATAGTTCCAATTTTGGTACAAAAACAAGTTCCTAGTAAAAAAATGTTTTACCCACATCTGTAAAAATACATAATTACAAGAAGAAAGACTACCGTGCAATTCTGTATCTGTATTCAGAAATAGCAACACTGAACAAGACTAAGATAACTGTAAAACCAAATAAAAGATAGCATAATAAGCTGCTAACCACATCTTCAAAATAAGGCACCATAGAGTTGAAGTCCACACATCTTAAAATTGCTGAGGCTAAGAAACATTCATTTAAAGTATGCCACTCTGTCCAGATAAAGATATACATTTTGGTATCATATTTGTGCCTTGGACTTTTGGGATAAGATGAGATTCATGGACATTGTCAACATTTTAAGGTTTTAACAGTCTACCATGGAAGTTCTCTACTCGTTGTACCAGAGGTGGTATTCGGCAGGTTATGACCAGTTCTAGAGAATGGGTGGCGGAAATTTTGAGTAGTTTGGAGAACCAGCAAATCTCACCTCTGTCTGGAGATTTTACAGTAGCCTTCCCCTGACACGCCCACCAAGCCACCCCTACAGAACCGATAGTAACAAAATTTGAATCCAATCACTGCATTGTACCATGGACATTTTAGTTCTGTCACTGTGGACGTTTAATTACTGTTATCGTGGATATTGAATTTATATTTTACCAACAAAGAAATAAAAGGTGACTAGTACTGATCTATTTTGAGCTATTTAGCTCTCATCAGCTAGCCATTCCCTTTCTGGTAACCTGGGCTAGTTACATATTAGGTAGATGTATTAACCTCTAAACCATGGAATCTCTTCACTTTGTCAGCTATACCAGGGGAGAAAGTGTTTTTCCAGTGAAACCAGTCTATCAGGGCAACTAGCTCTACCCAAATATGGGATGGAGCATACTGCTTCCGCTTACTGTGGATGTTATTGTTGCAGTTGTTTTCCCACGACTTTTTTTAAAAACAAGTCTGTGAGTCTATACAAGTCATCAGCATACACATCCAGACAAGTAACATTGGAGGGTGACTTTTACATATCTCCTGATTGTTGCCCATATTCTAACTGCATTTATTGCATCATTGTGATTAGAAGCATCTATTGTGACTCTCCAGTTCTGACTGACATAATAATGGAAGACTTAACATGTCTGAAAATATTATTTGGTAGTATCTAATTGTTTTCATAAACGAAGAAACACCTGCTCTTTTCCCCTCCTCTTTTCATGTTTTATCCCGTTGTTGACTGCTTAAATAGACAATGATGGGGAGAAATGTTTTCTCCTTAGGCAAAGCCACCCTTTTCCTTATGCTTTGTTTCTGCATTGTGAAATAGAGAGAACATTTGGAGTCTTTGCTGAAAGAAATTGTGACTATTATATACATATACACATTAGATTACAGCATAATGACCACTTTCCAGATCTTATACAAATGATTCTTCCAGCTTTCCAGTTAATATTTCCAAATCTTTTTGACAACAAAGGATTCTGTTTAGAGTGGATTATTCATATAATTTGCTCACTTTCCTGGTAGAATTTCTTATGTGCTTAATATAATATATAATTATTAATATATAATATAATCAAGCACCACTATCCCTTCCCCCCTTCCCCCCCGCTGTGATTGGGTGTATTTTTCATCTCCTTTCTATTTGATTGTTGTTTGAACTTGCTGCCATTTCTTAACAACAACAACTTTCTTCAGCACAGCGGAGCATTCCAATTGTTAAATTAAACAAATTCTCAAGAGTCCACCTCTTCCTGTAATACACGAGACTTTGAGTTGGTTGCTAAGGCCACCAGGCACATCACAGTCCCCATGCAGAGGACTTACCAAACCGTGGCAGTCTGTAGCTGGTCCTTTGAGAGGATGACAAAGTGTGTTTGACGTGGGCCAGTCAGTAACATGTGACAGGGCAATTAGGATAGCATCACTAATCACTCTTGGTAGAAGAGGAATTCAAATTGCAAGAGTAATTCCACAGCAGATTCATGGCTTTTAACAAACAAGGGAACAGAGCACTCTCTAAGGCAGCCTCACCACAGGTAAGGGAGGCTTAGAGAACAGGAGGCAACGTGCTGAGGACTATATAGGCCCATGAAATTACTCGTGGGGCCATTTCTGCATTGAAAATAACCTAAGATGGAACTTCTGAAAACAAATGGCAGGTTGAATTACAGGAAAGACAATCCAATCTGTTGTGTGCATAGGTATTATGAATACTTGTTGACTGCTTTCCCACTCAAAGATCAAGAACTAAATAAAAATTGCAGTTGGAAGTGACAATGATCCAAATCTTGAATTGTAAATATACAGGTAGTCCTTGACTTACATTCATTGAGTGACTGGGAAAAGTGACTTATAAACATTTTTCACACTTATGACTCTTGCAGCATCCCTATGGTCATGCGATTTACATTTGGATACTTGACAACTGGTTCATATTTATGATGGTTACAGTGTCCCAGGGTCATATTTTGTGACCTTCTGACAAGCAAAGTCAATGGCCAGATTCATTTAACAACTATATTACTAATTTAACAACTGCAGTGATTCACTTAACAAATGTAGAAAGAAAAGTCATAAAATGGGGCAAAACTCAACAAAATTCTTACTTAGTGTCGTGTCCGCAAAAAGACGCCAGGAGTCGGTGACTACGTTTCAAGCTCTTTATTTAACAGTTGTGAACCGAACCAGCGAAAAGGAAAAAGCCCGTGGCTTTTATCCTTTTCGCTGCGGCGGCCGCGGCCAATGGCAGCGATTCAAGTCTCCCGCTCTTGGAGTGAGCCAATCGCGGGAGACCTAAAACGGGCCAATCAGCGCGGCTCGCCTGGCCAATCAGAAATCCCCGCGCTTTAGCCAATCAAAGCGCGGGGATTTCGAGTATGTAAATTAAGGACAGAACACCCCTCCCCTCTTGGTATAGTCCTTACGTTGCGTAGTCACGTAGGTAGGCGGGGCTCCGTCTAGTCCTACTTGACCTGCGCAACTCAGTTTCAAGCTGTATTTCGTCCGGAGCGGTCATGTTTTTGGCTGCTCCCTCTTCTGTGCGAACCGGTTGGGTGATCGGGCCGGTTCCTTCTCCGTGGCTCCCACCTGGGCCTTCCGGGTTGGTTGAGCTATGGGTTTCGCCGCTCCCGCTTGGTTTCTCCGAGTTGGTTGAGCTGGCTAGGTGGTTCTTCTCCGGTGGGGGATCGCGATGGCTGCGCTCCGGTAAGTACTGCTGGTTTATTTTTTCTTGCGTTTGCTTATTCGGGTATTCCCTTCCCCCTTGGTTCGGATTTTGGGGGTTGAGTTCTGTTGCTGTTCGTGACCTGAGCTGGTCAATGTGCCGTTTCCAGGCTCACCCATCTGTGGTTTGGAGCCGGTATGATCGTGGGCCTGTGATCTGGGTGATGACGGCTGGGATCCATAGGGGGTCCCCCGTCAGGTTTTTCGCGTACACTAAGTCGCCGGGTGCGAATGTTCGGTATTTTGTACTGGAGTCTGGGGGCCGCTCCGGGTTATAGTTGGGTGTAACCTGTCGAGTGGGGACCTCACCTTCCTACCCATTAGTAACTCGGCTGGGCTTTTGTTGGTAGTGGTGTTCGGGATGATGTGTTGTATAAAGAGGAGTTTATTTATTTTGTCGTTGATCTTCCCGTGGTCCATTTTCCGGATGGTTTTTTTGGTAAATTGAACCATCCGTTCCGCCCTACCGTTCGCCGCCGGATGCGCCGGTGCTGTTAATGCGTGGCGGATGCCCCTCTCCGCCAGGAATCTCTCGAAGTCGAGGGAGGTAAATTGGGGCCCGTTGTCGGAGACGACGATGTCTGGGAGGCCGTGTGTTGCAAAGAGTTTGCAAAGTTCTTTGATGACGGCCTCCGTGGTGGTAGATTTCATGTCGCTTACCACCAACCAGTTGGAGTAAGCGTCAACTGTTATTAGAAAGGTATGCCCATTCGTGGGACCGGCAAAGTCTAAATGGATTCTGGACCAGGGCCCCCTTGGTGTTTCCCACTCCAGGATGGGTGCTGCGGGTGGGCTTGGTCTGGTCTCCTGGCATCGTTGGCACTTAGCTACCCATGCCTCTATCTGCTTGTCCATCCCTGGCCACCAAGCGTAACTCCTGGCCAGGGCTTTAGTTCTGACGATGCCAGGATGCCCCTCATGCAACATCTCTAAGACCTTCCCTTGCAACCTGTCCGGGATGACCACCCTGTCACCCCACAAAATACACCCCTTAAGCAGCGAGAGTTCAGTCTGGCGGTTTCTGAATGTCTTAACGGATTTGTCATTGTCCCTTTCAGGCCAACCTTTTTCCACCCAATGTAAAATTCGCGCCAGGCGCCTGTCCTTAATAGTTTCCCGGGCAATGTCTGACGCGGTAATGGGTAGGTTGGGCAGGTTCTCGATGTTAAGGGTGTTTGTCGTTGGTGCTGGGTCAGGATCAGAGTCTGGTAAAGGCGAGTGGCTTAAAGCGTCCGCGTGCGAAATTTTCTTACCCGGCTTGTGTAACAGTTCGTAGCTGTAGGCTGCCAGGAACTCGGACCACCTTGTCATCCGGGGTGATAAAATGTTCGGGGTGGCTCGGTTTCCTGCGAGGATGCCCAGCAACGGCTTATGATCTGTCACAATGGTAAACGGGCGGCCGTAAAAGTATTCGTGGAATCGCTTAACGGCGGCAACTATAGCCAAAGCTTCTTTGTCCAGCTGGCTATAGTTCCGCTCCGGTTTAGTTAGAGTCCTGGAAAAGAAAGCGATGGGTGCTTCTCTTTTGTCGGGGAGGGTATGGCTGAGGACAGCGCCGACGCCGAAAGGTGATGCGTCGCAAGTGACAACCAAGGGCAAGGTTTCGCTGAATTGAATCAGGACGGCGTCGGAGGTGAGAAGGTCTTTGGTTTTTTGGAAGGCGGCTTGCTCTCGTCTCCCCCAAGTCCAGGTTGCCGCCTTATCCAGGAGCCTATGCAAAGGCTTCGCCGCCATAGCCTTTTGGGGTAGGAAAACATTATAAAAATTCAGCAACCTAAGAAAGCCTGTAGTTCCGTCTTAGACCTTGGGGTGGGGGCTTCTTTGATGGCTTTCACTTTTTTAATTGTAGGGTGAATGCCATGCCGGTCTAGAAGGTAGCCCAAGAATTCCACTCGCTCTGTGCTTAGTTGGCATTTTTCTCGTTTTACTTTAAGTCCCGTTACTTTAAATTTTGTTAAGACCTCCCTGAGTTGGTTTTCTAATTCGGCTTCGTTTGGCGCCGCCACTAATATGTCATCAAAATAGGGCACCACCCCCTTGATGCCCTGCAGTAAATGTTCCATCAGGCTCTGAAAGATGCCTGGTGCCACGCTGACTCCGAACTGGAGTCGGTTGCACTTGAAGGCCCCCCGATGGGTAACGATGGTCTGGGCTTCCGCTGTTTTTTCATCGACCGGCAACTGTTGATATGCTTGGGTGAGGTCAAGCTTGGCAAAGACCCTGCCCCCTCCCAGTGAGTGCAGTAGGTGTTGCACGATTGGGACAGGGTAGGTGCTTTGTTGCAACGCGCCATTTAGGGTGGCCTTATAGTCCCCACAAATTCTCACGGACCCGTCTGGTTTGACTGGGGTCACTATAGGGGTCTCCCATCGGGCATGGTCTATCGGCTGTAGCACCCCCTGTTTGACGAGCTTGTCAATCTGCTCGTCAATCTTAGGTTTTAGGGCGAATGGCACCCGCCTAGGTTTTAGCCGCTTGGGGGGAACCCTAGGGTCTAGGTCAAATGAGATAAGGGGCCCCTGGTACTTGCCCAGGCTTCCGTCGAAGACCTCCCAGAACTCTTGGGCTAGTCGCTGTTCCCAGCCATCGTCGGCGACGTGGTTGACTCCTGTTAGCGCGATGTCGAGCGGGGCGAACCATTGTAAACCCAGCAGGCTTGGGCGGTCGCGATCGACGATTGTGAGTGGGAGTTGTTCGGTGCGACCCTTATAAGTTACATTAAAGTTCTTGGTGCCCATTACCGGGACGCGGTTTCCCTGGTAGTCTTTTATAATAAGTCTTGGGGCGTTTATGTTCCTCTTATGGAGGGTGGGCACTAACCGTTTTATCTCGTGCCATGCAATCATGGAGAGGTAGGACCTGGAGTCCACCTCCATCTTGCATGGTTGGCCTTCAATGTGGACTTCTACGTGTACCTTTCTGGTCACCGTCTGGTGGGTTTCTTCCTTGCGCCGACTGTCGCCGCCTCTTGAGGGTCGCTGGATTCGGTCCCACCGGCCGTCCGGTTGGCGATCTCTGGTCCTGGGCGGTGGGCTTTCCCTCTTACGCTCGTGTTGGTCCCATCTGGGAGGGCTGCGAGTCTTCTTTTGGCGGCAAACCCGAGCGATGTGTCCCCTTTTTTCACAATGCCTACAGATAGAGTCAAAAAATCGGCATTCTGATCTGGGGTGGTTGCCGCCGCATCCGGCACAATTGGTCCTCGACCTACGACCTACGACCTCTTCGATTCCTTTGGTCGCCGCGCCCCGTCTGCACGCGATGTATGTCCTCCTCGTCTTCTGACGTGCTGGATGCAGACTGGAAGTCTCCGTAGTGTGCGGTTGATTCGTTTTTTGGGTCGGCCGACCTTGCCGGGTTGTTGTTTCCGCTCTTCGCGTCAGATTTTCGCATGCTGTCAGCGGAAGTGCGGGTTGCTTCTGCGGCTGCGGCTGCGGGAAGGGCGTCTGCTAGGCTGATGTCGCCCTTAGCCATAAGCCGGCTCTGGAGTGCAGGGTCCCATAGGCCGAGTACGAATCGGTCTCTTAGGAGGCTGTTCAGACCTTCGAATTCGCAGAGTCCACCTAGGCGCCTCAGCTCGGCGACGAAATCGTTCAGTTTTTCGCCCGGTTTCTGGTCGCGCCGGTAAAATTCGTTGCGCCGGATCAGGATGGGGACCTCGGGGGCGTAATGGCGCCGCAGGATAGGTTCGAGGACGTCCCAGTCCATGGCGGTTGCGTCGGCTGGCTTGGCCAATGCTTTGGCCATCTGGAATACCTCGGTTCCGCAATGGGTGAGGAAAACGGCGCGTTTTAGCGGGCCCGGGGCGTCCTTCATTCCGGTGCACTCGAGGTACATGCGGAAACGGTCTGAGAACGATTCCCAGTCCTCGGTGGCGGGATTGAAGGGGGCGGGCGGTGCTATTTTCGCCATTTCGTTGCTGAAACTGGCTCTTGTTGGACACGGGGTTCGGTTCAGGGTCGGTATCCCACCCTCGTCGCCAGTGTCGTGTCCGCAAAAAGACGCCAGGAGTCGGTGACTACATTTCAAGCTCTTTATTTAACAGTTGTGAACCGAACCAGCGAAAAGGAAAAAGCCCGCGGCTTTTATCTTTTTCGCTGCGGCGGCCGCGGCCAATGGCAGCGATTCAAGTCTCCCGCTTTTGGAGTGAGCCAATCGCGGGAGACCTAAAACGGGCCAATCAGCGCGGCTCGCCTGGCCAATCAGAAATCCCCGCGCTTTAGCCAATCAAAGCGCGGTGATTTCGAGTATGTAAATTAAGGACAGAACACTTAGCAATATAAATTGTGGTTGTAAGTTAAGAGCTACCTGTATATGAACAATAACCACAGAAAAAAAATAACTCAGGGAGCCTAAGAAATAAAGGGAATTAATACAACTGATCTGAACATTTGTAAGAGTCATACAAAGCTTGCAAGTTCCATCTCCTATAGCTGCAGCCAACCTGAGGATTGTCCCACAAAGCCAGGCTGTGTTGTTTGCACATTGCAAGTTCTTCTTGGGTATCATATTTGCTCTTGTCTTAGTGAAACTACTGGACATAATTTATTTATTTACTAATGAAATTTGCATAGCTGCCCATCTCACAAAAAGCAATGTCATTCCAAATTCGGCCAAGAAAGCAGCAGTCATATTGCTCACATCAGTCATAGTCCAACTACTTGGAAAATACATTATCTTCTTTTCTTTTCATATGAGAACACTGGAAAATTATTTTACTCTAAGTGAGAAGGCAGCTCATAAAGAAACAACTGTGTTTTTTTAATGTTAATTTAATGTACAAGGAGTTGAATCATATTTCCTGTTTTTGTGCAGCAGGTATTTCAAATAGGGCATGCAGAAATCTTTGATGTAGAAATATGTTGGGCACCTCTAATCTGAAAGTGTCACTATCATTTTGGAAACAACAGGGAGCAATCGTTTGTATTGCTTCCTTGCTGCAGCAAGAAACTTAGACAAGTAGCAGCTGAATAGTGTAGAGGTTTACTTGATTTGCAGCTTAATACATCTTATGAAAAGTTCAATTTTTTAAAAATGTATTTAGAATGTTTTATCAGAGCAGAAAACCTGTAGTTTTTCCACGTGTTTATAATATTCTCTTAAAGGGGAAATCAATTCGGGATTATAATTGAAGCTGCTTTGCACCAAGCTGATTTGCTAGCTCCTATGATATCATAAAAGGATTTTACTGTTGTTCAAATTTAGGTGCATTGAAACCAACATTTTTAATAAAGTTAATTTAAAAATACTTCATTTAAAATGTTTTTGGCAAGTAACCATGCAGGCAAAGGAACTAATTGAACCTTAAGAGATGACCCTATCATTAGACACAGTACAGTATTATTAGTACATTAGATGCCAAGTGCTGAAAGAATAGGAAACAATGGCAAGGGGTTAGGAATTAGATTGTTTCAAGGAATTCTGTTGGCTTTTGGTGCTGTGGAAATTGCTGTTCAGTTTTCAGTGCATTGATTCAGTGGCAGTCTGGTCACTTACCTGATTAGAGAATATTCCTCCTCTTCTTCTTCCTCTTCATCCTCCTCCTCCTTTCTCCTTCCTCTTCCTTTCCAAACTCCAAGGATATATTTCAGTGCATATGTACCCTGTCTTCAATAGGGGAAAAAGCAAAATGACCTGGTTAGACCAGATTCAGTGATATTCATCTGCAAAAAGAGGAGATTTTCAATGATGTACAGAGGATTCAGCTAATGTATGGAGGAAGGTAAAAAAAAAAAAGTATTTAGGATGTTTATCAGAGCAGAAAAAGAATAGGTATTTTAATGCATATTGGTCTAAAAAAAAATTGCATCCTGCTCAAAACCACTTCAAGTCCTGTAAATATCACAAATTACACTAATTAAAATGCCACGAGAAGAATTTAATTGCTCATTTTCTTCCAGAATCAATATCCGTCTAGAATACAGCTACCAAAACTTTTGAGATCATGCAACACATTGGGAATTTTGAGCATATATTATAAGTTCTAATTAAAATAACATACCAGAATAAGAATGGTGCCCGGTCAATCATCAACTAATTATTGAACAGAAGGTAAATAAATATTTTGTGCCGTATCATCTTCTTCTCTAGTGTCCTGCTCTATGTTATCTCCAATTACCTCTGGCTATTTTCAAGGCATGAAGGCACCATTCTAGAAAAGCACCTATGCAACTGCCTATCATTTTATTTTATAAGAGTGTCTCTGTGATACTTACAGGGCCTGAAGATATTGTTGCTCAAGGCTGGAATTTTGTTTTGCAATATTAACTTCCTATTTTTCCAAACTGTTATGTCACCGGCTGGAAGGAAACTCGGGAGGCAGTGACTCGTTTCAGCTCTTTATTTAGTTTCCAGATCGGCTTGCTTGGCTAGGGAATGCAGTGGCTTATATTGGATTCTTCGGCTGAGCCGTGGCCAATGGCACCGCTTTGAATCTCCCGCGATCGGTTTCCTCCAATTGTGGGGGATTCAATTCGGGCCAATCAGTGCGGCTCGCTCGGCCAATCGCATAGCCGCATGCCTTTGCCAATCAGAATAGTTATCTACAAGAATGCTAATTACAGTACAGAACACCCCTCCCCTCTTGGTATAGTCCTACGTGACGTAGTCCCATAAGTAGACAGGGCTCCGTACTTGTCTACTGGACCTGCGCAAGTTAGTTGGTGCCTGGTCTTTGAACGGTTCGGTTGGTTCCTGTGTCGCTCCTTGCCTCATTGATGGAACTGCCTGGAAGGGCAGGCTGGGCTTTCTGCCGCAGCTCCTTCCCGGTCTACTTGGATTGGTTGAGCTGCTGGCTCCGCTGTTCCCGCTGGTCTTTCCGGGCTGGTTGAACTTGCCTGGCTGCTCCTTCCAGGTGAGGCTTTGAGCTGGACGTCTGTCGGTGTCTCTGCTGGTGAGTATTGTTGGTTCCTTTCTTGAGGGGGGTAGTTATTTTGATTTTCCGGATTTTCCCTCCCCTCTTGGTTGGTATTAGGGTTTCCCCTTTCCCCTGTGGTTTCTCTCTCCGTGTGTGTTTGCATGTCAGTTGTATTTCTCGCATAGGTTCTCGATCTTAATTGATCGATGTGTCTTTTCCATGCTCGTCTGTCGGTCATCTGTAGCCAATACGAGCAGGGACCTGTCACTTGGGTTATGGTTGCTGGTACCCACAGTGGGTCCCCGGTGAGGTTTTTGGCATATACTGCGTTGCCCGGTGTAAATGTTCAGTGTTTGCTAGATGAGTCAGGGGTTTTTTCTGGGGTGTATGTGGGGTGTAGTCTGTCGAGTGGGGACCTTACTTTCCTCCCCATCAATAGTTCTGCCGGGCTTTTGTTGGTTGTTGTGTTTGGGGTTATGTGTTGTATAAGTAGCATTTTATTAATTTTCTCTTGGATTTCCCCGGTTTCAATTTTTTGGATTGTTTTTTTTTTGTAAATTGGACCATTCATTCAGCCCTCCCATTCACTGCCGGATGTGCCGGTGCTGTCAGCGTATGCCGTATTCCCCGTTCCACTAGGAATTTTTGAATTCCAGCGATGTAAATTGGGGCCCGTTGTCTGATACAATGACATCTGGGAGGCCGTGGGTTGCGAATAGTCTGTTGAGTTCTTTGGTGATGGCCTCTGTGGTGGTAGTTCTCATGTTGCTTACCTCCAGCCAGTTGGAGTAAGCATCTACTGTGATGAGGAAGGTGTGTCCCTTCATGGGTCCAGCAAAATCTATGTGCAACCTGCACCATGGTCCTCTGGGGGTTTCCCATTCCTGGGTTGGTGCAAAGGGAGGGCTTGGTTTGGTTTCTTGGCATGGTTTGCATGCTGCCACCCAAGCCTCGATTTGTCTGTCCATCCCTGGCCACCAGGTGTAACTCCTGGCCAAGGCTTTTGTCCTGACAATTCCCGGGTGCCCCTCATGTAATAATTTTAAAACTTTTTCCTGTAATTTTTCTGGGATGACAACCCTATCCTCCCATAGCAAACAACCTTTTTGTGATGACAGTTCAGTTTGCCGGTTCCGAAATGTCCTGAATCTCTCGTCACCTTCCTTTTCCGGCCACCTTTTCTCTACCCAATTTAAAACCCACGCCAGACGTTTGTCTTTATTGGTTTCACGGGCAATGTCTGACGCGGTTATGGATAGATCGGGGAGAGTCTCTATGCTGAGGGTGGACGTTGTGGGTGCTGGGTCGGTGTCCAGGTCGGGCAACGGCGTGCGGCTCAGGGCGTCTGCGTGGGTGATTGTCTTACCGGGTCGGTGTGATAGCCGATAGTTAAAGGCAGCAAGGAATTCGGACCACCTTGTCATTCTTGGAGATAGAATGTTCGGGGTGGCCCTGTTCCCTGCCAGGATTCCCAGCAGCAGCTTGTGATCGGTGATGATGGAGAAAGTCCTGCCGTAGAGGTACTCGTGGAACCTCTTCACTGCGGCAACGATTGCCAGGGCCTCTTTGTCCAGCTGACTATAGTTTCTTTCTGGAGAGGGTCCTTGAGAAGAAGGCGATGGACGCTTCTTTTCCGTCGGGGAGAGTGTGGCTGAGGATGGCTCCGATGCCAAATGGTGTTGCATCACATGTGACTGTGAGGGGTAGGGTCTCGTTGTATTGGATGAGGACGGCATCTGAAGTGAGCAGGTCCTTGGTTTTGTTGAACGCGGCTTCCTCACGTTTCCCCCAGTTCCAGGCGGCCACTTTGTCCAAGAGTCTATGCAATGGTTCCGCCGCGGTCGCCTTCTGGGGCAGGAAAACATTATAGAAATTAAGCAGTCCTAGAAATGCCTGCAGTTCGGTTTTATATCTCGGCCTGGGCACCTCCTTGATCGCTCTGATCTTTTTTTCGGTTGGGTGAATTCCATGCCGGTCTAAGAGGTACCCTAGGAATTCGACCCTCTCGGTGTGCAATTGGTATTTTTCTTTTTTAACTTTTAGCCCCACGTCTTTGAATTTTTGTAGTACCTCCCTTAGGTGACCCTCCAGTTATTTTTGATTGACTGCTGACACCAGTACATCGTTGAAATATGGAACCACCCCCTTGATCCCTTGCAGTAGCCTCTCCATAAGACTCTCGAAAATTCTTGGGGCCACGCTGACTCCAAACTGGAGTTTCTTGCAGTGAAACGCCCCCCAGTGGGTTACTATAGTCTGTGCTGCTGTGGTTTCTGTGTCGACCGGTAGCTGTTGGTAGGCTTGCGCCAGGTCGAGCTTTGTGAAAACCTTGCTTCCCCCCAGTGAGTGCAGGAGATGCTGTACTACTGGGACGGGGTAGGTGCTTTGCTGTAAGGCACAATTTAGAGTGGCCTTATAATCCCTGCAAATTCTCACCGACCCATCGGGCTTGACGGGGTGACTATGGGGGTCTCCCACCGGGCGTGATTGGTTGGCTCTAGGACTCTCTGTTTGATGAGCTTGTCTATCTGCTCATCAATTTTGGGTCTGAGTGCAAAAGGTACTTGCTGCGGTTTTAAACGGATTGGGGGGGATCCTGGGGTCTAGGCTGAATGAAATAGGGGGCCCTTGGTACTTGCCTAGGGTGCCATCGAACACTTCCTAGAAGTCCTTTGCAAGCTGCTCTTCCCAGTCTGCCTCTGCGATGTGGTCGATGCCCGTCACTTCGATCCCAAGCGGCATGAACCACTGCAGTCCCAGAAGGCTGGGTCGGTCTCTGTCCACAACGGTCAGGGGAAGCTTTGCTGTGCACCCCTTGAAGGTGACCCGACCTGACTATGGGGATGCGGTTCCCCTGGTAGTCTTTAAGGATTAACTTTTGACTTTCCAAATGTGTCTTGTTGATGTCGGGCACCAGGCGCTTGATTTCCCGCCATGCAACCATGGAGAGGTAGGACCTGGAGTCCCCCTCCATCTTGCACGGACTGCCCTCGATGCCCACTTCCACGTATACTTTTCGGGTGTCCGTGCTTGATGAATGGCCGATGACGACTGTCTGGTGGGTCTCCTCTCTCAGCCGATTCTCGCTGTTCCGTCGGCCTCATCCGTCCTGGTTCCAACACCTCTCGGGTTGCCGGTCCCTTGTTCTGGGGGGGTGCCATCCCATCTCTGGCTGCTGTTGTCGCGTCATCGGGGACTGTAAGCCTTCTTGAGGTGGCAGACTCGGGCGATATGACCTCTCTTATCACATTGCCAGCAGATCGCGTCAAGGAACTGGCACTCCGATCGGGGATGGTCGCCTCCACATCCAGTGCATTGGAGTCTTGCCTTATGGCTTCGCCATTCGTGCCAGTCTCAATCTGCTTGGAGCCGATGGATGTCCTCCTCTTCATCCGTGGTGTCGGAGGCGGAGTCGAGGTTGCTGTGGTGGGTGGTGGTGGTCGCTCGGCGGCTTTCCTCTGGGTGCATTTCGGTCATCGGGGTCGCTTTGGAGGTTGCGGCTTGGTCTCTGGCATCCGGTTTCCGCATTTGGGCTGCTGATTTTTGGGTCGCCTTGGCTGCAGTGGCCTCGGCAAGGGCGTCAGCAAGGGAGATGTCACTCTTTGCCATCAGTCAGCTTTGTAGGACCGGGTCTCTGAGCCCGAGGACGACGCGATCTCACAATGCCTCGTCCATGTCCGTGAAGCTGCACATGCCTCCCAGATTTTGCAGGTCTGCTATGAAGTCGCTAATGCTCTCTCCCAGTTTCTGGTCCTGCCGGTAGAAGTCGTGCCGCCTGATGAGGGTGGGCACTGCGGGAGCATAGTGGCTTCGTAGCAGCAGTTCGAGGTCGGCCCAGTCCATCTCCTTCACGTCCTCAGTTTTTGCGAGGGCTTTCGCCATTTTAAACACTGTGGGCCCGCAGTGTGTCAGGAAAACAGCCCTTTTTTTCTGCCCGCTTGTCTCCTTGAGGTTGCTACTTTCTAGGAACATCAGGAACGGATCAATGTACGATTCCCAGTCCTCTGTAGCTTGGTTAAAGGGTGCGGGCAGTGCGATGCTGGCCATCTCAATGATCTCGCTTTTCTCGGTGCCATGTGTTTGGTGGGTATCAGTTGAACAATCCCACCTTCGTCGCCAGTGTTATGTCGCCAGCTGGAAGGAAACTCGAGAGGCAGTGACTCGTTTCAGCTCTTTATTTAGTTTCCAGATCGACTTGCTTGGCTAGGGAATGCGGCGGCTTATATTGGATTCTTCGGCCGAGCCGCGGCCAATGGCACCGCTTTGAATCTCCCGCGATCGGTTTCCTCCAATCGCGGGGGATTCAATTCAGGCCAATCAGTGCGGCTCGCTCGGCCAACTGCATAGCCGCGCGCCTTAGCCAATCAGAATAGTTATCTACAAGAATGCTAATTACAGTACAGAACACAAACAAACAGAATTTTAAAACATAAAGTAACTGAGTTCTAGAACTTGAGAGAATTTTACAGATGCCATGTTTGAAACCTCCCATCTAAAGTACATTACCTGCTGGAAATTGATAAATGCATAGGAATAGCTTGACTCTGCTGAGCAATAGAAAAATCCCATTTTTTCCTCTATTACAATCTTCTGCACAATGCTTTTGGACATGTGCCATACACAATAGAGAGAATGTTTTTTTCAACAACAAACTTTAAATAAGTCATGCATGCGCTACACACATGCCCAGGGTTTTTTTTTTCTTCAGCCTTTTAGGCAGGGAGGATTAATCCTTTTGTGGATATTTTCACAAGATTTACTACTAAAACCAGGGAGTTTTCCCTGGGTCTGTCACCCACACTTTATAGTGATGGATTAGTGTTTATTTGACTGCATTAGCAATAACATTCTCTTTGTGCAGTCTGAAAAGAGATGGAAGTATAAAGCCCCTGCACTGTGAAGTGTTGTTTAAAAATACAACAAATTTGCAAGCAGGGAGATTTAAACAGGCAGATGGAGAATAGAAAGGTGTCATGATATGATGGAGATCAAGGCAAAGAAGACCAAGGGGGCAACCTGGCCACCAACATTCCTGCAACTGTCCAATGAGTGCCTTAATGCAAGTCCCAGGACACCCCTTCAACTCTAAAATGACCTGCAGTTCAACTCTGACCATCTCTGAGTTACTATATAGCTCTATAGAGGCAAGAAGAATCCAAAACACAGGAATAGATCCATCCAAACAATATCCCCTCCCCCAATTATCTACCCAACTTCAATAAATAAATATATCCAAGTATATAACATTACTGAGCGGTCAATGTGTCCCAGTGAAGTGTTGGAGATCAGCTTGTGCTTGCAAGGGAGGAAGGGGGAAAATGCGGGTCAGATTGGCAAAGGAGAATATAACAAGTATACCCAAAGCCTTCTTGTGTCCCTCTGAATGGTGTGTTCATTAATAATAGCAATAAGGGCTTGCCTGCCTCCCAGAACAGCATGAGAACTGACTCCTATTATGACTGACAAGGCACAGAAAGAAAGAAACTCTCTGTTGCTTGTTCCTTTCTCAGCACATTAATTTTCTGAGCAACACTCCTTCTGCTGGGGCGTGTCCTCAACCTTCTGCTGCATAGTTGAAGCAAAGCACTGCTTTACAAAAATGTGCTGCGTCCTTGTTAAACCCACCCCACTTCTTTCAACCGCTGTAAAGTTTGTAATACAGGTAGTTCTCGACTTACGACCACAATTGAGCCCAGGAATTTATGTGGCCAAGTGAGGATTTTGTTAAGGGAGTTTTCCCCATTTTACGACTTTTTCTTGCCACGTTTTCTGAGTGAATCACTGCAGTTGTTAAATCAGTTACATGGTGCTTAAGTGAATTTGGCTTCCCCATTGACTTTGCTTGTTGGAAGGCCGCAAAATATGATCACATGACCCTGGCAACAAATGAAAAAGTGGTCATAGGTCACTTTTTTCATTTGTAACTTTGAATGGTCATTAAATGAATGGTTGTAAGTCAAGGATTACCCGTACTTTAAAAGTAATAAAGGGGTGGGGGAAAATGCTTGGTCCTCACACACTTTATTGAGGAGGAACATGTGAATGTGCATTTTACCAATGCTGCTGCAAAAATCAGCTGAAAAAAAAAAAAAATTCCAGTGCCTGAGTCATATTTTGCCTCAATAGTAAGAATGCAAAGAACTCTGCCCTTACAGTTAGCATTATAACTGCACAATAACTGGTGGGTTTCCCTGCCTTGATTTCTTTTCCCATCCACCCAGCACCACTTGCTGGTGTAAAAAAAAACCAAACACCATCCATTACTGCCCTGTAGAGAACCGTGCTTGGGATGAAGCCTTTAGCTGTGTTTCCTGTTTGTTTATTTGCTTGAACTTCTATGGCTGCCCTTTACCATAGCAAGTTAAATGGAAACCACAATATAAAACTTTAAAACATACAATGCTAAATATAATATTCAAAACAAAACTGGCAGCTGATGGTAAAATAACAATGTAATATAACATCAAAACCACTTAATGATGTCTGTGCCTTGGAAAACAAGAACATAGAACATAGAATAATAGAGTTGGAAGGGAACTCCGAGATCTTCTAGTCCAGGGGTCCCCAAACTTGGCAATTTTAAGACTTGTGGACTTCAACTTCCAGAATTCTCCAGCCAGCTAGCTGGAGAATTCTGGGAGTTGAAGTCTATGTGTTTTAAAGTTGCCAAGTTTGGAGACCTCTGTTCTAGTCCAACTCCCTGCTTGAGCAGGAGACTCTACCATTTCAGACAAGTGGCTGCCCAATCCCTTTCTGAAAGCCTCCAGTGATGTAGCACCCTCAACTTCTGAAGGTAAAGTCATTCCACTGGTTAATTGCTCTCATCACTAGGAAATTCCTCCTTAGTTCTAGGTTGCAAAACATTGAAACAAGCAGATTTCAAAGCTTTACAAAAGGCCAGCAGTGATGGGACTAATCTGATCTCAGGTGATGAATTTCTCTAGAGGACAAGTATTGTGACAGAAAAGGTATGTTTCCTGCATCCTGTGAGATGACCTTCTTTAATTGCTGGAACCTGAAGCATACTCCTCCTGACAGATCTAATCAAGTGGGTAGAGACCACTGGAGAAAGACTCCAAACTATCAAGTTGACTGAATGGTAGGTCACTTCCCAATCATGATTTGTCACTTGGTCTATTTGTAGTCATATGTCTACTTTCCTTTTGGCGGAGTGCTAAACCTGCGACCAAAAATAATTTGGCTGACAGGTCTGTGAAGTGCAGGAAGTGATCATCAGACATCTCCCTCCAGCTTCCAGCTTCCCTCTGTCATTCAGACTAAAAAATACAAATAAAACTCTTTTCATCATCATCATCATCATCATTATTATATTTACAACAAGTCCATCTTTCATTTAAATAGTGTGTTGACTGGGTACATATATCTTGTGCTAACAATTATAATTAACATACTTTTCTTACTGAAATAATAGTAATCACATTTTCTTTCTAAGCCCTTATCTCTCACATCTATTATTTTTACAACAATCTTAACTTATTTCTCTATGTTTTCATCTACTCAATTTTAACTTTTCCAACCATTGATAAAATAAATCCCATACTATATAATATTCAGTTTCTTCTTTTTCTTTGATTGCCAGTGTTAATCTATTCATCTCTGCACATTCTAATATTTTCTCAATCACCTTTCCCTCTGCTGGAATTTTTTCACTTTTCCAATTCTGAGCAAATACAATTCTAGCTGCAGTTAATACATGAATAATTAAATATACTTTTTCTTTACTATAGCATTCAGGTACCATCCCTAATAGGAATATTTCATGTTTCAAATCTATATGTTGCTTTATCATTTTTCCAACCATATGTGTACTTTGTCCAATATATTTTAGCTTCTACACATGTCCACCACATATGGTAATATGATCCAGGTGTCTGATTACACTTCCATCATTTGGCTGATTTATCTTTAAACATTGCCAATTTTGCCGGTGCAAAGTGCCATACAAATTTTCTTTATATGCTGTCAATATTGTTAATTTATAGTTTCTTTCACTTAGCTTCTGGCACTTATCTAATCTATAGCATACCCCCCAAAATTTGCCCGTGCTATCATCATTTCCTTCACTTGTTTTTTTTTCTAGTGTGACACCTAATAAATAACAATATAATGTTTAATCAGCTTGTCTACCATTCCTGTTAATATTTTGTCCAATTCTGTCAACTCCTTGTAAAAACCTTCAGCTTTAAGATCTTTTTCATATCTTGATTGTATTTGCATATATGAATACCAGTGCATATCAACCCCTTGTTCGTTCAACTCTTGTTTAGTTTTGAGCTCATCCTTTTCATTCAATATGTCATATTGAATATTGTTATATCTAACAATAGTTCCCATTTTACAAACATCTGGATCAGTGGTGGGATTCAAAAAATTTTGCTACTGGTTCTGTGGGCATGGCTTGGTGGGCATGGGGTGGCTTGGTGGGTGTGGCATGGTTTGGTGGGCATGGCGTGGCTTGGTGAGTGGGGCTTGGTAGGGGAAAGATATTGCAAAATGTCCATTCCTTCCCCACTCCTGGGGGAAGGTACTACCAGTTCTCCAAACTACTCAAAATTTCCACTATTGGTTCTTCAGAGCTGGTCAGAACCTGCTGAATACCACTTCTGATTTCTGTATAAGTTTTTCCATTGTCGATAACCAGACTGGAATTTTCATATAATGTTCTCTGATTTTTTTCCATGCTAACAATAAAGCATTTCTAATATGATGTATTTGAAAATAACCATGTATTTTACTTCTCCCATATCATAAAAAGGCATGCCAGCCCAATTGCAGATTGTGCCCTTCCAACGTCAACAACCTTGTATTCCTTAGGACAATCCATTCTTTCATACCGTGCCTGATAATATAATTCCCAGTTAGGTAACCCAAACCCTCCTCTGGTTCTTGCATTTTAAGATTAAGTCTTGCTTTCTTCCCTTGCCATATATATTTCAGTATTATTATGTTAATATCATCAAAATATTTTTTCTCCAGTTTTATCGGGATTGTTTGGAACAGATATAGTAATTTCAGTAATATATTCATCTTAATTGTTGGAATTCTTCCTATTAATGATAGTTGCATGATTCCCCATTTTTCCAAATCTGTCTTAATTTGTTGTTTCAATTTATAATAATTATCTTTCTTAATCACCATTAACTGAATCCCTGCAACCAAAAATAATCTGCTTGACAGGTCTGTGAAGTGGAGGAGGTGATGATCAGACATCTCCCTCCAGCTTCATGGTACACCCCACTGTAACCCATTTAGACTAAAAAAAGAATGAGATAAAACTCTTTTCATTCTTAACCCAGCTCTGATAAATCCCAAACTCTTAAGTTCTCAAGAGATGGCGGGGCTGCCAGTGAGTGGCTATAGCTGGCAGCACCTGGAAGTAATAGAAACAGAGAAAACATTGCTGTGCAAAATTCCTTCTTAAGGGAAGCAGCCAAGAATCTGTCCTACAGCCATGTAGGATAAAACCAGTATCACACAGCTAGCAGAGTTCACATTCCTTTCCCAGTTTAATTTGTCCTTCTGGTCTTTAGGGAGTATTAGTCCTATTTTTAAAATACAAGCCAAGGGGCCTTTCAAAGTACTTTTTATTTATCAATTATTTGACAATCTGTGAAAATAGATGTAAGAAGATGCAGATGGTAATCAGAGTATATTTTCCAGAGCACAGGCTTTAAAATTATACGGCTTCAGTAGGTTTACTATATTTTACCTCATTATATTTCTTCTATTTTTCTCTTTCTGGTAGTCATTCACACGTTTTCATGCATGCAGATGGACAGAAATAAATAAGTGAAACTATTTTAGACTGGTTATTCCATTTCTTTGCCAGAGGTCATCAACATCCTTGGGGAATAATTTCCCCAAAGTCACAAGATGATGCTGTCGAAAAGGAAAGAAACATGAAGCATTTCATTCTCTTTGTTATATGTTTGCCTTTTTTGCTTTTCCATATCATGACCCAACAGATTAGCATTTTGATTTCAATTTGCTGGTAAAGGGTCAGAGGCAAGGAACAAGATGAGAGCCAACTCTGAGGAACCCAGCAGAAAAAAAAAAAGTCACGTTGTGTTAATATTGTGGTTATAAACACTATAAATGTTGAAAGGCTCCATAACTAAATAAAATATTTGACTTCAGTATTAAATACAATATTAATAAAATTCGAGCTTTCTTCCAAAATTATCGGACTTAATTTGTTTTCATTGCTCTGAAGAAAAAAATATTTTTCGCAGATAATAAATCACATCCTTGTTTTTTTTTTTTACTGATGTTTCATGGATTCCAAAAAGAGAATTAAGAAAAGCTAAAAATGTTATGTTTTTAGACTTTCACTTGAACATTTTCATTGTTGGAAATATTATTTCTATGTATAATTTTAGTCTATGGATATTTTATATATGTGTTCTGACCCAAACCTTGTTCCAAGGAAACAAACATGAAACATAGGTAACAGCAAAACCTTTTAATGATTCTTTACGAATTCTGGTCCTTCATGGTTAAAAGGCTGTTTCAAATTAATTATCTCTGATAAAAACAAGACTTGCCAAGGTTGTGCAAGCCTGCCAGGAACACTAGATAAAGAAATATTTCTTGCTAAGAAATATTTCAAACACAAAGAGTCTCCAAACACCAGTCAAGATATTCCAAACGACAAGGTTTGAGTGCAAAAACTTCTTTGCTTCCTGCAAAGAACTCCGGTTTCTCAGCTGGCTTTCATCTCTTAAGGGAGGGTCCATTTCCTTGCAGCCTTACTCCCAAATCACCCGTGCTGCTGCAGTTGCTTTTTCCTTTGAGTAGCCGTGCGTGCACGCAGACTGGGCACAGGCTCCTCGAGGATCTCTTCATCACTGCTGCCAGCCTCCACAATCTCCCTCCGTGATGGTCCTGGCCCCAGCCCTGCATCACACATAGGCCCCTCATCTGAGTCCTCGCTTTCCAAGATCTCAGCCGTCCGTACCTGCTGCCGGCGAACCACAACAATATGTGCATTGTCTGGTTATTTACCAGGATCAGAGTTCAGTTTGAGTGAGAGTTGACTTATTATATAAACACATATTTTGTTTTATTTTAGTCAATTTGCTTTTTGTATCAGAAACCCAAGATACAATTTATAATTTAAAATAAATCAGTCTGATAAAATGTTCAGTTCTAGAGTAACAGCTCATATCATACTTTGAAAAACTGAAAACTATTCATAGAGTGCTGATTATTAGGAACGAATAAGCCCATATAGGAAGCCCTCAACTTATGACCACAATTGGGCCCAAAATTTCTGTCACTAAGTGAAACATTTGTTAAGCCTCATTTTATGACTTTTCTTGCCACCGTTGTTAAGTGAATCACTGCAGTTGTTAAGTTAGTAACACAGTTGTTAAGTGAAACTGGCATGCCCACTGACTCACAAAAAGTGGTCACATAACCCCGGACACTGAAATACTTTGCAAAGTTCCTTAATCTGTTTTTTTTGTCTTTAAATTCTTTCTTTTTGGGGGGGCAATTTCCATCATATGTTCTGACACCTTGTTTGTGTCTGCTTCTTGGTCTTTAGCGGTCCCTTTTCATGTGCATCTTTATCAACCAATTGGATTCCATTCCACACTCCCATCTGGTTCCCTATCAAGCAAGTGAAGAACTTCAAAGCAGTTTCTAAGGTTTTTCTTCAAAATAATATTATATGCAGTGGCCCCTAAACTTTTGGGCAACAGGGACCAGTTCCATAGAGATAAGTTTTTCCACAGATCAGAGGGGTGGTTTTGTGTGCTGCCTGCATCCCGCAGACAGGGCTTTATTTTTCTGCATGGCCCAGTTGCTAGCATGCTGTGGCCTGGTGCCAGTCCACAGAATGGGGTTGCGGACCCCCTGCTCTACATCATACCAGGATACTGGTAAACTTTCACCTTTAGCTTAGCTTAACTGGGAACTCAAATACACCACACCCTACCAAATATTTGCATTTTTGTATGAATGTTTCCAGAAGTTTGCCTAAAACTTTTAAAAAGAGAACTCCATCATAAAATCTGGAGGTGAGCAGGACCCCAAATATAGTTCTGTGCTTAACAATCCCAGAGATACAAATGAGCGGATTCACCTAACAATAAGGACGACAAGAAATTCCTCAATGTTGGCATTACTCACTCAAGATATCACTATCCTAATGCCATAACCAGGGCGCCACATTGTCTGGAATACTGGATATTATAAGATCTTACAAATAATTGTTAAATCGATTACACTTAACTGAAAAATAAGAGGAAGCAGGAACACATCTGATAAATTCCCTTCCTGCAGATGGTCTCTTTGGTTTCTGTGCTTTGCAACTTCTTCCTGGTGCTTTTTAAACAGACAGGGCCATTTAAATCACTCTCCAGGCTTTCTTATTTCTTGTGATTCAGTTGATAATTCAGGCAGGTCCTTAAACACCTCTGTTTTCAAAATAACCTGATATGTGAGTTCTTCCTAGAGAAATATAAAATACGAATGGCAGAATAATAGTCTGTTATCAAAGAAACAAGATCAAGTAATATTGTTCCTTAATTAAACTTACTGAAATATGTTTGCCAATTTATCCTAGTTACCCTAGTAAAATTTATCGCTCTGCTATCAGAGTAAACATATGCACCCCTCTGAATAAACACACGCACTCACACTCTCTGGTGACTTAGACACATTGCGTTCATCCCAATCATCATCATAATACAACATTGTCTTGACAACTCTATTTTGTTATTGTTGATTGGAAACAGAAGCAGACTGAAGATATCAGGAAAGATCTAGCTGTGCAAATTGAAGCATGGAGAATATTTTTGTGGAACAAAAAGGGCAGGCAAATATGGAACCTTATAAAATACTATATGTCTTCTCTCATGCATTATAAATTGCACATTGTGATTTATTCAAACAAAAGAAAAACACAGTAATATCTCTGGAAATAGTCAAAGCCAGACTCCAAAACTGATTCCAGTGTAGCTAGTTGTTTCAGACCAAAAGAACACCTCAAACCTAAGCAGGATAAAAGCCATGGAATTGGTAATGAGAGGCAATGAATGGAGAGTTAATGTAATGGAGGATTGTTTAGAATCCTGGATTTGGAGCAATGTCTTGAGTTTAAATTTCTGCTCAGTTCAGTGTGATTCCCATGGAGATAGGTTCTGGACTCCAATGAAGATAAGGAGAGAATTCCAATGCAGTTTCAGGACAAGAGCAGAGTTATAAAGGGAAAGACTGTCAGTTATGAGTAGTTGGATGGGGCTTAAGTAACACATGGCTTTAAGCAAGAAGTCTAAACTATGTGATAACTCAGACATACTGATTCTATAGTTCTTTTATTTTTATTTCCTTTCTCCTTCTCTTCTATCCTCCCAACACAAAAGACTGGAATGGCTTGATTTTGCTGCATAGAGTTTATGAACTAAATCCAATTAATCTGCAAGTTCCATGTGATTTACAACTGATCCAGGTCTGTCTGTCTGTCTGTCTGTCTGTCTGTCTGTCTGTCTGTCTACCTACCTACCTACCTATCCTATTTATCTAGCTATTTATTTATCTAGCTATCTAGCTATCCTATCTAGCTATCCACCCATTCATTTATGAATGTACTACCTAATGTTTATGTAAAAGTGCGACTTGGCAAAAAATTTCTTTCCAGAATGTGAACAAAGATACATTGTTTGTATTTATATGTATTTGTATATGTGTGTATACATATATGCAAACTGTGTTTATATCTATTTTATATTGAAGTATATGTATATATATACATTGTGTATATACATACATATATACAAACTTGATGATAGCATCTAGAAGAGCCAAATAAAGCAGAGTCAGATCTAGTTAGCCCTTGAATGGAAAACCATCAGAAAATCCTAGGATTGTACGATAGATGGAAAAGTAAAATAAAACAAAACCAGAAGATAATGGCAAACTAGATCCATATTATTAATAAGACTACCTTAAAGTAGTAACCATAAGCTGACTTCAGTTTGAAAGAAAGTAATCGTTATGCATAGCTAATACAGCATTTTTCCAAACATATAGCTTGAAGATGCATGGATGTCAGTTCACAAAATTCTGCAGAATGCTGGCTGCAGAATTCTAGGAGTTCCAAGTCTATACATTTTCAAGTTGCCAAGGTTGAAAAGCACTGGCTTAATTTATTTTATGTGGGAAAAATATGTATTGGAAGGGTACCATTGATTGCAATCTCAATCCCTTCCTTTGGTACTCAATTCTAATCATTCTGGACCAGCAAAACAATGACAACAGCAGAACCTTGCCAAACAAATTCCTTTTATTAATGATTATTTCCTTGTACTAGTAATGCTTGCAGCATTTCCCCTGTATGGGTGGTGGTGGTGCTCAGAGTGCTTCTGAAAGTGGTGACCTACACAGGCTGGGCAGCCATTTCATGTTTGATTGCTGTTGATCTGAAATGGCTGGCAGGGATTTTTGGCCACTTCCAGATCACTGCTGAGTACATTTATTCATATTGAGATTAATGAATAAGAAGGCATCTTTAACTTAATTAAAAAGGCAGTCTGTATGTTCTTTTTTATTTTGCAATTTTCAGAAATGTAAAATTAATTAAACCTCACATCTGTTATATATATATTAAGTTGTTGGTTTAAGTTTTAAGCCCTCAGTTAATTCCATCCTGAAGTGCCAGAGAGAATGAGTCAGTTCAACCTGTCCCAATTTCTATAGCACATTAGCCTACAGTGAAATAACAGAAAATTTAGTTTTTTGGCAAAATTTGATTGATTGGATTACTCAGTAGAGTGTACACATGTGGCAGGAATTAGCATTAAGCCATGCTGCAATATCCTCATTTATCAGGGTTTGAATGACAAGAGGTCCAGGGAAGGTCTCAGTGGATTATGAGAGGTTAAATAAGTTAATAATGGATCCTTTTGCATCTTTAAAAAAGCAGGGTGCAAGACATGATTTTGGTATATTAAGATTTATTGTCTTGTTGGGCCTTATATGGCATCAAACAGGATGTCTTGGAAAGCCAGCAAATGAAACACCCAGTGTTGTTACTTGATTAGTTAATTGACCAACAGCCTTTTCTTTATTTTTCTGATATTTTTAAAAAAGCTATAGGTATATAAAATGCATATATTTAGGTCAAATTACATTATCTCAATTCAACTATTAAGCATTAAGTTGGAGGATTTCATTGTATGCATGCTGTGTATATAAGTACAATGATAAGGAATTCAATTCAATTTTTTTTAAAAAAGCCAATTTTTATGTCTCATAAGAACCTGACAGAGTTTCTTGAAGAATTAAGAAGTTCGTACAACTTCTTCCCTCTCTTCCCTACTCACACATAGGGAGTCTTCTAGTGCTCTGTTTTATGGAAGAATGGGCATTTTTATTGCAGATTAAATTATTACACCATAAAACTGTAATAGGATGATTTCATCCTAATCCACATGGAACTATCAGAAACTTATGAGCATTGAGAGCCAAGTGACTTCAAGAATAGCCTACTTTAACACCTGATGGGTATGTATATTTGTAGTATCCAAAATAAGGGAAAGTTAGAAACATCTGCTTTATTGGAATACAACTGGAAATTATATTGTGACCAAAACTGAAATGGAACTGCATTTTTTGGGACTGCAAATAGTCTTACATTTCTTTCTCTCTTTTAGCTGAAACTATCATAAAATGTCCATAATGAGAACTATTGGAAATATTATCTCCATTTATGGTCATTTGAATGGTCCAACATGCTAGTTATTGCCCATTAACTCTTCTGTGGCATAGGACCTAGTTATTTGGAGAACCATATGTCTCTCATAGTGTCTGACTGTCCTGTGAGACCAGGCAGTTCATTGGTTTGGATCCCATTGATTGAGCAGTGTTATCTCTTGTGTTGCAGCTCCTACCCTCTGGAGCAGTAATTCCCTACAGTCCTCAGGTTAGACATATTCTCCAGTACTTGATTGGGTCTATATTCACCTCCACTAGGTGGATAAGACTAGGAATTCAACTCCACATGAAGGCTAAAATTACTTTTATTGAGATTGGCTATAATAACAATCTTACAAGTCTGATTGTGCCATACCTCATTTTATATTTTCAGTGAATTAGTGAGACATTTGCCTGTGCTGAATGTTATCTCATTGTACTGAACTTAAAAATATTTCAGCTCCTTTTGCTTAAGTAATGGTTCCTATGTACAGTATTTCCATCAAAGTAATCTTCCTGACTCTTTACATGGTGAGAGATAAGTTTAATGACAATGCAGGAACATGTTTTCTATTTGTTCCCTCATATAATGCTGTTTTTATATAAAGGAAGGAAGGAAGGAAGGAAAGAAGGAAGAAAGGAAGGAAGGAAGGAAGGAAGGAAGGAAGGAGGAAGGAAGGAAGGAAGGAAGGAAGGAAGGAAGGAAGGAAGGAAGGAAGGAAGGAAGGAAGGAAGGACCTTATATTGAGTCATTTTGTTGGTCCTGTCAAAATTGATAAGCAATGGATCCAGGCTTTTAAATGGGCATATAAGGTTTGTAGTTATAGTATATTCTCAAACATGTGCAAACTATTTCAAATAACATTAATTTGCTCCAGGCAAGATTGAAGTCAGCTTGCAGAGTGTGTGATGGAACCATTTATATTAACATTTATATTTTCTACAGAAGCTCAAAAGTACAATAATTACAACTTTGCAAAGTAGCTTGGGCTGAGTAAGAGTTAGTGGCCTGGTGAGTTGTGGTTGAGTGTTTCTCCTCAGAGTAACACTTACACAATGGTGTAAGAAATGGGAAGAGAACAGGAACTAATTGTACCAATTTATTCCTGAATATCATGATGACTAGTTACCACCTAGTTTCTCATAACAAAGGCCTAATGTTATGTGTTCAGCATTAGTGAGAGGAAGACTCGCACATAGGTACAACTGATGAACCCAGAGCCATGCAAACATGGCCATCAGACATGTCATTTGAAGACTTGAGTAAAAAATCTTCCTCTTCCTCATATATTTATTGAAATTTGTGTGACCAAATTCTGCAAAGGAAATGCACATCCCAATGCCAGGCTTCTAGAAATTGCAGCCCCAGCAAATTTGGAGAGATCCAGGTTGGGGAAAGCTCTATTAAATTAACAGTCAGACCAAGACTCTTAACGCTGAAATAATCTAAGGTAAACTGAAAACAGATATTAATAAACTTGGCAGTTCTTGAGCCTCAGTTACACGGCTCCTAATTACAATGGTACAACTGAAGAAACTGCATCACCAAAATATAGAGAAAATGCTTCAGCATTAAATCACATATCAGTGATGGAGAGGAGGAGCTTTGGTGATTTCCCATGAGACAACTGTCTCAAAGACTTCCAGTCCCAGATTTTCTTCTACATGAGAAGAAGAACCGCTGATAAAAAAGTCAACAAATGGTAGTAATCAGAAGCATTGTACCTCAGGGATGCTGAGAATCCTACAAAAGTATATGTGAATAAATTCATACTTTGTATATTAGAACATCTGGCTAGAAAGGGAAATAATGGAATTGCATTTTTCTTTTATCCTAGCATTTTTCCTGTGAGTGCACAGTTAGCTTTTTTTCTTTTTTAATAAATTGTTGGCTGATCTACTGGTTGAGCCAGGAATTGACCAACTAGCTTGCTGCTCAATCCTGACATTGTGGGCTGATAGTGACAGACCCAAAAGTCACCCAACCAGTTTTCATGGACTAGAATTCACAGTCTCCTGGTTTCTAACCCAGTGCCTTAACCACTAGAGCAGGGATGTCCAACCTTGGCAACTTTAAGGCTTGTGGACTTCAACTCCCAGAATTCCTCAGCCAGCAAAGCTGAGGAATTCTGGGAGTTGAAGTCCACAAGTCTTAAAGTTGCCAAGGTTGGACACCCCTGCACTAGAGCAAACGGCTCTGGTGCTAGACTCTACTTCTATATGAAATCTAAAAAGAGGGACCACCATGTTGCAAATTTACATTAATTAAGCCTAAAATAACATTTGGAACCTGGACAGATTAAGTAATGTATCTTTAGTTAATTAAGCACATTTGATCATTTGAGACTTCATATACAGTGTGTATGAAGTCTTTTTACAGCTAAAGAATTTCTGAAAGTATTTATAACAGACCTAATTACTCAGAGAATTGGCGTTTGATAACTGATACATTCTGAATTTCACTATCAATGATAAAAAAATGATAGGAGAGGGAGAGTGGAGAGGGAGAGGAGAAGAAGGAGAAAGAAGGAGGGAACTGGACATGCAGTAATATCCAGATTTTTCTTTCACCTTATACAACAAGAAATCAATTGTTTATTCAACATTTAACTATAATGCAAATAAGGTCATAAATGTAGACATTGACATTAATTTACTGTAACTCATTCAATTAGCCAATTCAGTAATACTCTTGTTAAAATTTTTCAAAATCAAAACGAGCTATTTTGAGTGTGGGAAGCTCCTTATTTATTTTAAGAATGTGTTATTTTTTCCCCAAACAGTGTTGCTGTTCTCTTTGAATTGTCCTTATGGGTATTTCATCCTAATATGGTAAGGAATATGATGTCTGAACTATCCACATCCTTGTTGTTAGATTTCCAGGAGACCCACTAATATAAATATCTCTTAATACAAACAACCTCTTGTGTTCTTCTTTGTAGAAGCCAGGGCTCCAGGGTGGACTTTAGGGTTGAATCATCCTTTTGAGGTTATTTGGCTAGACCAATTTACTTTCCTTCCTACTCACAGTCAGCTGCCTGCCTTGTTGAGACAACACTCACTAGTTACTATTGGCTTATTCCAGCTTGAAGACCAAAAAACAGACTGAGAAGGAATCAAGTTTCTTTCTCTTATTTAGAAAAGGAACTAATGTGTGTGTGTGGGGGGGGGGACTTTGTCTGGCTCTTGATCCTAGAAAAACTCCCCTATCTTTAACAGATCCTGAAAGGAAAATAGTTTTTTTTAAAAAATGTCTTCTAGTGACAAATGTGATAGAGCAAATTGTAAGATTGAGCACTTTAGGCTCTTTTATGCATACTGTTGATTTACCATAGTATTTGTTCATAACCCTCAAAAAAAACACAACAGTCAGGAAGCTGGCACCCCTGGGCGACTTACACACTTGATAAATAAATAAAAATGTATAAATAAATACATTATGCTTTTTGGGCTTGCTTGAGGAGTACATTTCAGCTAAGTTATTTGAGGTACAACGAAGTTCAGGCTGAAAAAATATACAAACACTGAAGAGAGATGGATGAATCTCCCAAGATTTCAGAAGTGGCCATCATGTTCACTTGTTTATTAGATTTACATGTCCTGCCTTTTATTTATTTATTTATTTATTTATTTATAAGTCAAGGTGGCAAACATAGACCTCTCCCTCCCATTTTTCTCCTGCAACAAAAACCCAGTGAGGCTAAGAGAAAATGAATAGGCCAACATCTCTGAGGGAGCTTTCATGGTGGAGAGTTAGAGTACTGGCTCACCTCACACTTATGCACTTCTTTAATCTATGGGTGGCTTAGAATAAAGATTGGAAAAGATATGAAGATGGACAAAGTACAGACTGTAAAGTGTATAAGAGGCATGCATAAGAGCACCACCGTGCCTACCGTCCCTGTCCTAATGTCCCCTTTTATTTGTACCCATTTCATGTACTCATGTTTCTAATTATATCTGTTATCTAAAACATGCTTGACAAAACAAATAAATAAAATAAAATAATATGCAATATATGCTCTTTCCAAGCTATTGGAGAATCCTTAAATAAATAGCTTAAATAAATAGCTTCACAAGCAACACTGAGTTTTCTAGACATTATATCAATTCAATGGACTGAGGAGGTCACATTGATATAGGGGCATGATGACTGAACTTCTAAGCAGTTGCCACTCATGCTCCTCCTTTAAAAAAACTTTCAGACAAATAAAAAAAATTGCTATGCAGTTGGTAATTGAGATGACAAAATCTCCTTTTTAAAATATTGTTTCCTCATGAGGATGTTCCTTCACTTTCAATGGTGCTTATGGACATCTAAATCAATATTTCTCAGTCTACAGAACTTTAAACTGTTTAGGAACTTCCGGTTTGTCGGCTTCGGCAGCAGTAGAGATTCGCAATCCTGCACAATCCCTGCAGCGCTAGCCGTCTTGGTGCCTCTGTTCCTGACGGGTCTGGAGGCTAAGGCTGCCCCACAGAGGCAGCTGAAGATAGGGGGAGCCGGAGAGGGGTTTGGGGGTGTTGCAGACCCTCTCCCCAGCCGGCAAAACCCCCTTTTCTCAAGACGGTGGAGCGGCGGTCTGTAATGGCCGCCACAAAGAAGCCGGCAGCTGGGTAAGACTGAGCAGGAGGAAGAGGGGAGAAAGTTTACAAGAGAAAGTTTTTTGGCTGACCCAGGACTTTAAGAGACACCTAACATCCTGAAAACTATGCCTATTTTTGAACGATACTTTGTTTCCAAAGGAGAATTTCAAGTGGCAAATTTGAGGTGCTGAAAGAGAAAGTTTACTCTCCTTCCCTATGGAATCAACAAATGGCTATTGAGAAACCTGTCTTTTTATAAAAGGTAAAAACTTGGCTTCTTGTTATAAGTGGGAAGGGAGAGGACAAAAGAAAAGAAGAAAATATTAAGATCTTGTTGGAGGAGATACCTTGAAGATTTTGAGACTAGAAATTAATTGCAATAAGGCTTTAAAATATAGATTGGGCTTTTTTTCTTTTCCCTTTTATTGATATCACCCCAGGAAGAGAAAGTGAGAACTTTGTGCTTTGTTTGGATTGATTGATGTCTCTGGGACTTTGGTGAACTGTTCTAACTTTTGAAACATCTTGGCTGTTTTAAGAAGAAGAATAAAGAAAAGATTTACAATGGCTTTACCTGTTGATGAACTTAGAAAGGAATATGGAAAAATAAAAAAAGAAGGCAAGGACACTGTGAAAGAAGCCTTCCTTTTTTTAGAAATGGCGCTTGCTATTTATCAGCAAACACAACAACAGATGGAGGAAACAGAAGAAAAAGAAGACGCCATCTTCAATGAATCTCAAAACTTAATTAAGAAAGAAAGGAGAAAGGGAGGAAGGAAAATGAAGGACTTAAGACTTAAAAAAACACCCAAGAAAGAGAAAAATAAGATGCAAAATCAACACAATGTTAGTAAGCAAAAGAAAAAAGGAATACAGCAGAGAGGGGAAGCTAAAAAGCCGGAAGGTAGGAGGGGGGGGGTAAAAAGGCCAGGTGGGATAATAAAGAAAGGGAAAAGGGGGGGAAAAGCCACAAAGGTATGAATCAAAATGGGAAAAAAGGAATTTTTTTTAGGGATAAAGGGTAATGTATAATTTCTTTTAAAAAGAAGATTCTGCAAGGTACATAAGATGGTATTGTAGTATTTGTATTAGAAATAGAAAACTAGAATGTTATAAGAATTAATAAAAGATTAAAATATTGAAATGTTTAGTAATGATAGATTTTAAAAATTAACAAAATATTAAAAGGAATGTTTAAAATATTGAGTTTAATTGAAGAGTTTAATTGATTGTTGTATTGATGTTACTATAAACTTACTATTGTAGCGTTTGTTTTTGAAATAGATAATTGGAATGTTACAAGATTTAACATTTAGATTTATTATTTAACTATATTAATCATTTTGGATTTATTATTCTTTCCTCTTTTTAAAAGTTAGCTGGTAGAATGTACTAAGCAGAATCAGATTGGGTGATGGGCATTATTTTAAATATTAATTTAGGGGGAGGATAGAAAGGCATCATACTCTGATCAGTGATTTCAGGAGAAATCTTTTTTTTTTGTAGGGAATGAGATAAATGGATAATTTGGAAAGAATGGACAAAAGATACAAACACAATGATTTAAATTAAAATGAATTAAATAAAATAGAATTAAGAAGAGTGAAAAGCGGGGAGTAGTTATATAGAAGATATAGAATGGTAAATAAAATAGGTAATGGTATATAAGATGAGCACAAAGCTAATTGAAGTCCATATAAAGAGAGGTAATCTGGGTCCAAATTACTTTCTTAAAAGAAGTTTTATTATTGTGTGTTTTGTGTGTTTATGTCTGTTTGAGAATTAATAAAACCTCAGAGGAATGTTGGATGAGAATAATTGTAATCAAGTCAGAGAGAAATGTAGATGACGATTATAAATTGGATAAATATAGGAAAAAATAATAATAATAATGAAATTGAATAAGAGTAAAGAGAAATAATGAGAAATTTGCTAAGAGTTATTTATATATTTATATGGAAATGGTGTAAAACAGAACTATGTTGTATAAAATAATGTCTTATTCGACTTGTAAAATTTATAATGGAAAGAGGGTTTATGTATTCAATGGTTAATGATGGTTTGTTTGTCTTTAAAATTAATAAAATTTGTTTAAAAAAAAAAAAGAACTTTAAACTGTTTAGACTTCAACTCCCAGAATCCCTCCAGCCAGGGGGAATTCTAGGAATTGAAGGCTAAACAATTCTAAAGTTCTGTAGGTTGAGAAACCCTGTCTAAATATATTATTATACTGAATAAATAATTTGGGCTGACCTTCCCCAATCTAGACTTCTCCAGTTATAATAGACTTATTCTGGAAGGCCTAGTTCTAAAATACTGCATGAAGTCTTCACAGAGTCCTTTCAAGAAACACTTTTTGGCAACTATGCTGAGGCAAAGCACATTAGATTACATTTTAGGTTTATGTATTGATAAGTCTGAATTACATTTTTCAAAATATTTTTCCCCTTTGCTGCCCTGGATGGTTCAGAGACTGCCAATACTTAAGCTCCATCATACTTCACACAATTCTGTGTGAAAAAGGAAGGAAAAGAAGGATAGAATAGAAAAAGAAACAATACCTGATGCCTCTCTCACTCTTGTCCTTCCTCTCTCATTAATTAATTATTTCCCAGTAATGGTAAAACAGAAATATTCAATTTTTACAAAGCATGAACTCAGCATATTCTCTGCCCATCCTGATTTGGATTTATTAAGGAAAATGTATATACCACCAAAACTCTTGTATCTATAACCTTTAACTGGGGGAAATGGTACAACATAAGGCAAAATGATTTGTTTTGAGATACTGTACCTCCAATGGACAAACTCAGAGAATGTCTACAAAATCTGGGAGCCATGGCTCCCATGGAATTGAAATTTGGCAAATTGTATAAACCAGTTTATGACATAAAAATAAAACTTTCATGTCTATAACCTTTACCTGGGCAAAATGATTCATCATAGGGCAAAACCTTTGTGAGAAACATATCTCAAGTGGGTTAATTTATAGAATATGTCCAAAATTCAAAACCTAGGATTTGGTAGAATTGAAATTTAGCCAATTTTATAAAACATTTTAGGACATAAAGGTCACCATTAGGCAGTTTATGTCATAACACAAGATGCAAAAAAACAAAAATATCCTGATGTTTGAATGTGCCATAGAGTTCAACATAAGCTATTTTCGATATATTTCAAATATCTCTCTGATTGTGTAAGAACTTTTCAAGCAGAACTTTTCAACTTTTTATGGACACTCTGCCATTGTTGAAGGCATTGAAGAATCTGGTATGGAAGTATCTCTGAAATGATGATCCAAAAGATCATGGATTGTCTAGTTTCCATGTTTGTATGCATTTAAAATGGATAGACATATTCATTTTCCTCATTTTGTCTCCCAAACTCCATTCTCTTTCTAGGTGGGGGAATCATAGCACTGAAACCTGAGGTAAAAAAAAGCTGGACTGGACTGGCAAAACCCCTTTTCGTGGAAAGTTTCTATTTGTATGCAAAGAAGAATCTAGTTTTGATTATTTTTTTTCAGAGTGAGTGATACAATATATTTGATGCATTATTTGAAATTTTAAGCTTTTGTTTTCCCCACAAAAGATGTTTGGATAAAATATTGCTGCTAAGCTAACCACAGGGAATTACACGTAAGCATGATCTTATCAGAGAGGAAGAAAATGACTTCAATAATAAAAAATAAATAAAAAATAGCAGTGTAGCAGAGATAGCACAGTAGTAGAAATTTACAACAGTTTATTTAGTGAGAGTTCAAAATTGCAATGGCACTGAAATAAGTGACTTATGACCATTTTTCATATGTATGATCATTGCAGCAATCCCATGGTCACCTGATTAAAATTCAGATGCTTGGCAACTGTCTTGTATTTATGATAATTGCAGTGTCCCAGAATCCTTTTGTAATCTTTTGATGAGCAAAGTCAATGGGAAAGCCAGAGTCACTTAATGACCATGTTACTAATTTAACAGCTGCAGTGATTCACTTAACAAACCGCATCAAGAAAGGTCATAAAATGGGGAAAACCTCACTTGGCAACTGTCTCAATTAGTGACAGATATTTTGGGTTCAATTGTGGTTGTAAGTTGAGGACTACCTGTTTTATCTTCTTCCAATAACTGAGTCAACTGCAACTCCCAGAATTCCTATTGGGATACAGAGAACTTATTTTTAATGACCAATTGCTAGTGTATTGTTAGTAATATTATGGCTCTGATGTTTCTTTAAAAAGTGATTGCTTGCTAAATGGCAAGAATACTTATGAAACCAACTTAATTGTGAAATGCTGCAAGGGAATTCATATTGTTTCAAATATTTGTTTCTAAGCAAGACTTTGATATTAAACTGGATTAACTCTTAATTCTGATGCTCTGAGCCATCTTTCAGATCGTTTTTAGGTCTCTGATTGTTACTGTTATCCCAATCTAGGAATAGAGTTTTTGTTGTTGTAGTTTTGGGGAGGGTTGCTTGTTTTTGTATGCTTCTTTCATCAGTTTTTGTTGTTGGTCTTGAGACGGAAATGATCGTATGTGTAAATCAATATTTCCTCAATGTAAGGTGAAAAATAGATGTCTTATGAGAAATAGAAAGACAAGAGGTGACATGATTGCAGTGTTCCAATATCTAAGGGGCTGCCACAAAGAAGACAAGGTCAACTTATTCTCCAAAGTGCCTGAAGGCAGGACCAGAAGTGTTGTGTATGCAATATAATCAATAAAGTGTGAGCTTGGAGTAAGTGCAGGGTTTTGGCCCTGCACTTCTGATTGGCTGTTAAGCGGCCGGACCGGATTGGCCCGTTCCGGGGAATCCGATTGGCCCTTAACAGAGAGTTCTTATTGGTTATACAAACTAGTGTTCCTAGCTTGTTATTGGTTAAACGTTATAAGGTTTGCCTATATAAGGCGGGTTTTACTGATATTAAATGAGCAAGTCACGATGTAAATAAAGAGCTGAAGTTCACCGTTCAGAAACTTGTCTCCATTCTTTCTCGCCCATGCTCAAACTTAACACTGGCAACAAGGGTGGGATGTGGAGACATCTGAACCAATGAAACTTCGAAGAACACTGAGCACGTGACAGACGACGCCAACAACGGAACCATGTCCGGCGGCATCGTACCACCCGCTCCGTTCGATCTATCACAAGAAGACTGGGAGTCTTACACGGATCATTTCCAAATGTTCCTAGAGATGAACAACTTAAAGGACACCACAGCCGGGAAGAAACGGGCAGTGTTCCTGATGCATTGCAGTCCAACCGTATTTAAGATGGCTAAGGCACTAGCCAAACCCCGAGAAGTGAAGGCCATGGATTGGGACGACCTCAAACCTATCCTGCGAGACCACTACGCCCCGACTGTGCCTATGCTCGTGAGATGCCACGAGTTTTACCAAAGAAGCCAGCGAAAGGGAGAGAGCATAGCTGACTTCATAGCAGACCTCCGAAATTTGGGAGGCCTCTGCGGATTCACCGATCTAGAAGAAGCACTAAGAGATCGCATAGTTCTGGGATTAGATGCACCAGGCGTCCAAAGCAAGCTGATGGCAAAAGGCAACATCAGCCTTGCCGACGGCATTGCCAATGCTACTGCAGCGGAAGCAACCAAGAAGTCGGCTGCACAACTACACTGAAACCGCACTCCGGTTCCACCACCGGCCAGCGAAATCTCACCTAGTTCAGAAGGGCAGCTCACGACAACACACCACGAGGACCTCTCTTCGTCATCAGACAGCAATGAAGAAGGGGTCCATTGACTGCAGTCCGACCGGGACCCTTGGCCGAAGCCCTTATGCCCTTGCGCTGGCTGTGGAGCCAACCATGCCAGATCCGAATGCAGATTCCGTGACGCACTCTGCCATGACTGCGGGAAACAAGGCCACATCGGACGGGTCTGCCGCAGCTTGCCAGGACCCAGCCAGGCCTCAAAAGGGGCTAACTATCGCCAATCGACAGGAAACCGTCCTGTAAGGCGAGAGCCAGTAAACCACTCCTACAGAAATTGAGCTTTGCAGAGAGAAGAGGCTCACCATACTATCACAATCGGTCATGCCTCAGCCTTGGATACTAAGAAATTCCGAGTCACGGTAGCCATCGAGAACCAGCCTTGCCACATGGAGGTCGACTCGGGATCATCCCTCTCGATGGTACACTCAAGCAACTCATCCCCACAATTCAATGCCAAGATCTCCGTTTCCAACGCCTCATCCTAAAGGACTACCAGGGGAATCGAATCCCCACTGACCGCCCGAGATATCGCAAGAGAAACCAAATGCGACCACACCCTAGCACAAGTCCTAGGCTGGGTAGAACACGGATGGCCATTGGACCAGTTATCAGATGACTTCACACCATTCAAGACTCGACAAACCGAGCTCTTCTCCCAGAAGGGCTGTGTCATCTGGGGCGATAGAGTCGTTATTCCAGAACGGCTCCGAAAAGCGTTGCTGAGAACTTTGCACGATGGCCACCCCAGCATCGTGCGAATGAAAGCCCTTGCAAGAAGCTACGCATGGTGGCCGGGCATTGACAAGCAAATCGAACAGTGGGTTAAAGCTTGTCCCAAATGCCAAGAAGTCAGCAACGCCCCACCAAAAGCCATGCCTACTGAATGGGAGACACCACGTGGACCCTGGTCCCGAATTCACCTGGACTTTGCGGGGCCAACCAAGGGCCACACCTTCCTGCTTACCGTCGATGCCTACTCCAATTGGCTTGAAATTCATCGCATGATGACTACGACCTCCGAGGAGGTCATCAAGATTCTAAACAGACTCTAGCGTTCGAGCAGTACCTCGCTGACCGCGGCATCCGCCATGCGCTCACCTCGCCTGTGCACCCTGCGACCAATGGCCAAGCAGAACGCATGGTTCAATTTGTGAAGAAAACTTTGCAAAAGGTAGACTACAACAACATTGACGACAAGGTCAACCAAATCCTCTTCTTGCAACACATCACCCCACATAGCGTCACCAACAAAACTCCCGCTGAACTGCTAATGGGATGAAAGCTCCGCTCCCACCTTGACCGGTTGCACCCTGCTTATGAACCAGAGAAACCACTAGGATCCAGCGGCCGCTGTCGCACCTTCCAGATAGGAGACCTGGTTTATGCAAAAAACTTATCGGGCAACCCGTTGTGGGTGGAAGCGACAGTAGTACGTGTAACCAGCCCTAGATCCTACCTCGTGCAATGCCTTGACAATAAACTTTGGAAACGGCATATCGACCAATTAGGGTCACGGCTTGCAGCGGTCAGTTCGCAACTCCCCTATGACCAGACTGGGGGGTGGGAGGTACGGAAGAAGATGAAGCCCTAGGAAACCCGTTCGAAGGAAACAACGAATTAATAGAAACTCAGGAAGCGGAGCCGGAGGGAGAAACGTTTGCACCTCAGGGAATTGCGGAAAATGTGGGCAACGACGTAGAAGTGAACTCTGAACTAGAGACAGCCCCACTGCCAGACAACGATCTACCTCAGCGGGATTGCAACCAACCGATACAAAGAAAATCAAAGAGACTAAAAAGACAACTGTCCTATTTAAGGGACTATGTAACGGCATCCTGAACTATGGAACCAGGGGGAAGGGGTGTTGTGTATGCAATATAATTAATAAAGTGTGAGCTTGGAGTAAGTGCAGGGTTCTGGCCCTGCACTTCTGATTGGCTGTTAAGTGGCCGGACCGGATTGGCCCGTTCCGGGGAATCCGACTGGCCCTTAACAGAGAGTTCTTATTGGTTATAAAAGCTAGCGTTCCTAGCTTGTTATTGGTTAAACGTTACAAGGTTTGCCTATATAAGGCGGGTTTTACTGATATTAAATGAGCAAGTCACGATGTAAATAAAGAGCTGAAGTTCACCGTTCAGAAACTTGTCTCCATTCTTTCTCACCCATGCTCAAACTTAACAAGAAGGAATGGATGGAAACTAATCAAGGAGAGAACCAGCCTAGAACTAAGGAGACATTTCTTGACAATTGGAACAATTAATCAGTGGAATGGCTTCCCTTCAGTAGTTGTGGATTCTTGTTTTTAAGAAGAAATTGGACAACCATTTGTCTGAAATGGTATAGGGTTTCCTGCCTGAGCAGGAGGTTGGACTAGAAGACATCCAACATCCCTTCCAACTCTGTTATTCTTTGCAGGGAATTTATCTAAGAGCTAAAACTGGTACCTAACTAGTGACAAGTAATTAAATGGAATTAGTTGAGTGATGCTGCAGGTTTAGCAGAACTGAAAGTATTGCATAATGAGCCGCAGTGATTTAGTGATTTACCTAGTTATTGTTTGAGGATCTTCTCATTCAAACAGGATTCAAACCTGTTTTCAATATGAAACATTGCCTTGTCTGTCCTGTATAATGACTTTTTGTCAAATAAAACATAGAAGTGCAACCCCTGTTGATTCTTCTGTGTCTTTTCAATGGTTTTCTTTCCCACTACCTGGTTATTCTACTTATGCCAGAATTCTAGCACAGAGTACTTGTTGATTTTGCCTTGTTAACCAATATTTAGGACAAGGGTCTTCGAACTTGGCAAGTTTAAGACTTGTGGACTTCAACTCCCAGGATTCCTGAGCTAACATGACTGGAGGAGGAATTCTGGGAGTTGAAGTCCACAAGTCTTATAGCTGTCAAGTTTGAAGACCCTTGATTTAGGATTTAAAATTCCTGCATGTTTCTATTTAATTTCACTGGCCTCTAAAAGATTGCCTGTTCTTACACAGGGAAGGTAGAAAACATGTGATCTGACATGTGTTGCTGTAATATTCTAGGATCCTTCACCATTGGCCATAAGGATAAAATTTCTAGAAGTGGTAAAAACAATTTATGAAGGGCCATAAGCTTTGCAACCCTAATGCAAAAGACTGCAATATGAAGACTGGCAAAATAATAATGCCCAATACATATAAATAGAAAGTACTCTCACTGGTTATAGTTTGATGACAGCATACAGGTGATGAATATCTTAATAGCAGCCTGTGCTCCTGGTTGGCCTGTGTTCATTAGATATCTAAGAACAAATATGGGTAGGGGTTGTCCTTAGATTCCTGCTGAACTAATGTAGATTAGAAGATAGGGACTGTCCCATCAGTACTCTTGCTATCTGAAGACTAAAAGAATAATTGCTCATTATCACTGCTGCATGCTGTTCCTAAATTGACCGTAACTGTTTGCTTTTTGCAAGCTTAGAATTAATCTCACAAGGGATCTCTCTGTACTTATTACATAATACATAACACACTCTTTACAGCCTGGATGCTCTTAGAAAAAAATGAGTTGAGAGCCCACAAAAAAAGATCTCACTATGATTTGTGCTATGTTTCATAACTCAGTTCTCATTTTCTAATATTGTTTGGTTGAGCTACTAGTTTGAATTTTTGAGAGGCATCCCAAACAAAAATCAAGGTGCTCCCTAGACAGGTATTCTGCTTAGTGCAGAAGTGTTTAGCCCTAGGACCATAAACAATAAGAAATAAGACAGGAGCATTGTCTTTTACTATTTTGAACATCTACAAATGCTATCAAATCCATTTGCAGACTATTATTCTATTAAGGACCAAACCTTTGCAAGATATAGCTTTGAAAGAGATGTCTAGATTCTGATATTCTCTAAAATAATGCATTCTGCAGAAGGTCCTATTTCATCTGAAATGACACAGAAAAAGCAAATAATATTGAGATATTAACAATTTGTGCCTTAACAACTTCACATACATCCATTCAGAATCATTTACATCACAGAATAATTGATATAAATGCTAAATATACATATGCTGAGTATCAATGTTAAGAATTTCCGGCTTGCCATTCTTACAGTGAGCTCAGGGTGGCAACCATGAATTATTCCCAGGCCTCAAAGCAGTCCTGTGAGGTAATTAAGAAAGCTCTAGGGTTACCACCCAAATGTCATGGATTTGAAGAGTTCAAATCTGTATTTCACCCTTGATAATTCATATAAAAGTGAGCTTTCATAATATGTAGGTGAACACATTAGAGCAGAAATTCTATAAAACATAAGATTTGTTTAGCAAGCTTTTTAACAGGTTTAAGTTCTTGATTAAATTATGTTACTCTAGTAAATGAAATCTTCATTTTTGATAACTAGGCTAATAATGAAAGCAGTATGTGGCTTAATATGTAATATTCCCCTCTACCTCATACAAAAAATATAACAGTTCACTTTTTAGGCATGGCCATTTGATAATACTTCAGCCCTTATGGTTTAAAAGAGAGAAAATGAGAATTTAAAAGAAAGATTGAAATTTTGTAGCAACAGCAAATTAGTTGTTCTACCAGTTACCTAAGGTAAAATGTCATTAATAATGAGTGTCAACTAAAATTGCACCAAAGTTACCCTCTTCCCTAATATTAGTGGTTAGTTAAAAAAATATTTCAGTGAACAGACAAATACAGCTGACATTCTGTGCACTAGCAAAGTACAAAATTGAAAATGGTTGGTCTGAAAATAATAAACACTCATCTCCTGTTTATAATTGTATATTCTTCAACTCAGGAAAGCAGAAACTGAAATATGGAAAAAATGAACCAGATGAATGTCTAATTAGAAATTCTCTGAGCCATAATTCAGTCATATTATTTGGCAAATATTTATGAATAATGAATTTGTCCATGGAAATCTGGATCAAAGTACTGACAAACCACACACCACAAGTGGAGTGCAGTTCACAAAAATGATGACTTGTGACAAACAGCTGTTTCAAATTGGCCCACAAAAAGCTTTCAAAGTTCAGTAAAACCCTAACCTGCCCATTTTTGTTTATTTATTTATTTCCCAGGCAAGTACAAAATAGCTGCAATAGGATTGCTGCCGTGGATCAAGTAATGCATGCTGATCTTTTGGTATGCTGACATGTTTTTTTCCCCTTAGATTTATGACAGAGAACTAGGAAGCCATTCATATGAAGAAGTTATTCATCTACCAGTATTCCAGATCTTGCCTTCTATATATTGTAGCCCCCAGAATTAAACCCCAGGCCTATTCCTCCCACATCTTTGAGTTGGGTAAGCTAATTTCCTGGCCACACACAGCTTTTTGCCATCTTCTCTTTGTTAACAAAATGGCTTTCCTTGGAATGAAAACCAGAAATCCTGCCTCATCATCTTCAGTCTTTACAAATTACTCTATAAAGATGTTTCCTTGCTTATTTATTTGCAGTACTGGCTGAGCCAAGTCTTGCTGCACCAGTTAACTTTTAGTAGTTGTGAAAGCAGAAGTAATACTATCTCTTCTGACTCATAATGATTCTTCAGGCACTTAACTGAGAACTAAATACTAAATTCTAGTTCTAAACTATAGCGATGCATCTATCTCTTCTTCCTAATTAAAAAGTTGTCCACCTGTTAAATGACTCAATGTGAATGCTGAGCATTTTGCTTTCATCGGATTTGCAGGAAAGCTGTAGCCAAAGTTCATAAGAACCTAAGTAAAACCACATCTACTAAAACATAAATTAATAAATAAAAAAAGTGAAGTAATAAAGAAACCACAGGCAAGTGCAAATATTTCCCGTTGTGTTTGAATTATTTTGTGTGATGACAGGCAAGCAAAATCTAAGGATAGAAGCTGGAGACCGTGAGTTCTAGTCCTGTCTTAGCCATGCAAGCCAGCTGGGCAACCTTGGGCAAATCATTCTCTCTCAGCCCAACCCATCTCCGAAAATGGTTGTTGTGGGGAAAATAGGAAGAAGAAAGAGGTATGTTGGATAGTTCTCTGCCTTGAGTTATGTGTATACAGAGGTGGGTTTCTACCGGTTCTGTCCACCTCTGTAGAACCGGTAGCTCTGAAGAGCAGGAGAGACATAAAACTGATTCTATGTCTGCTGATGTTTATGCCTGCCCACCTGGGCTCTTACCTAACCTTTATTTCCTGCTTTTTCAACTTCAGCTGCCATGCAAGGCACGGCTGCAGTTAAAAAAGCAGGAAAAAAGTGCTTTTTCAAAGGCTGCTTCTCTGCATGCAGTGCTGCTCATCTGTCCAGGCACCAAGCTAATGACGATTTACAGGCACGTGAGCAGCGTGCAGGGAAGTATATCTAAGGATAAATCACTGACCCTCGTAAATTACCAAACCGGTAATCAACTCTGTTGGATCCCACACCTGTGTGTATATAAATACAAATATAAATACCTAAAATATTTCTTTATAGTTGTGTATGTATTTACATATTTTTAAAGCAATAGCACTTAGACTTAGAGCTTCACAATGCTTTTACAGCCCTTTCTAAGCAGTTTACAGAATCAGCATATTGCCCCCAACAATGTGGGTCCTCATTTTACCCACCTCGGAAGGATGGAAGGCAGAGTTAATGAGATTCGAACTGCCAAATTGAAAGCAGGCAGCCGGCAGCTGAAGTAGCCTACAGTACTGCACTCTAACCACTGTGCCACCGTGCAGTGTTATGTTTATTATTTATTTATATTTACCACCCAGAGCCTCTCTGTGAGGGAGAGAGGCAGTTAAAAAGTAAATAAATAAATAAATGACTCCGTCTTCTTTTAATTGCACTTTAGATGTTTCTACTTTCCTGAGCATCTCCCTTTTGTTCAGAGTCAGGAGTCATTCACTAGCAGAGAAGCTAGCTTTTAAAACGCTAGCCTTTTAGGGATATATTTTAAAAAATGAATCGTGACTTGTGCCTGAAAGCTAAGTGGAAGTAAAGGGAGATTTCAGGGTAGATCAGGACTGCCAGGTGGCCCACCTGCATCTGAGAATTGTCTCCAGCCAAACTCTTCTATTCCATTGTCTAGAGAGGAAGGATTTTAGAATCATGTGTGAAAGCTAACGTCAACAGCCACAGTGATTAAATTGGCGATGGGCTGAATGTGAAAGCTGCATGACTTTTCACCAGACCTATGAAATTGGCCCAATTTAGCTGACATTTAATGTTTTATTGAAAATTATTTCCTACTTAATGGAGTGTCCACATACATGCATACTTGAAAGTGTCTCTTCATTTGTTCAGATCTGGTAATTTGAACAAGAATTTCCACTAACAAAATGCCTGATCCATTTCAGTATACAGAAAATAATTCACTGCCCCATAAATGCAGATTCTCTAGAATATATTTATCATCTTTTTGTTTTTGTTGTTGTTTTTATGTGTTGTATTATATATTAAGATACTAGATACTAGGTTTGTAGCTTTGTTTTATTAATTTAGATCAGTCTTCCTCAACTTTTTGCCTTCTAGAAGTGTTGAAGCAATAGGATTAGAGTATTAGTACAACATTTGGTTATAAACTGCTTAATCACATTTTAAGCTAATAGGTCGTATAAATCTAGCCATAATAATGTCAGGTACAAAGGATCAGGACTATACATTAAATTGTATCTCAGAAGTTTTATTCAAGTATATGCATAAGAATCTAGTCAACTAAACTTAATACTAAATTGGCACCAAATAAGGGTTAATGGAATTCAAGGGGGGTTGGACTTGGATTGTTGATGGCAACATAAAGACTCTAAGCTGACATTTCACTCTGCTCACCTCCCAGCTCTGCCTGGTCTTGTCCTACAAAAGATCCCATTTCAAAATGGATAATCACTTTTCTTGTCAAAAAGAAAACTCAGAAACTCTACTCCAGTTCTCCAAAATTACTGTTTTCTTTCCTTCCTTCTCCCCCCTTCCTACTCCTCTTCCTCTTTTGGAACGAGCTTAGAACTGTAAGAAAATTAGCTTCAGCCCAATCACAGACAAGTACAATACTGTTCTGTCCTACTTATGGCTTAGAAAGAAAGAAGATAATACATACACTGGCTACATATAAACCGAGAGAAAACTCTTCTCCCTTCTAGCACTGTAGATGTTAGCTAGATGGATATTGAAATTTCTGACAAGAAAACATCCAAGCTCAGAGAGCACCAAGGATTCCCCAGTTCAACCCTCAGTTACAAATATTCTATTGATATGCTTTTTTTCTAGATCCATGGTGGTGAACTTATGCCACGCGTGACGGAAGTGGCACACAGAGCCATCTCTCTGGACACACCAGCTGTCGCCCATTGCTTTTCTGGGTTCCAACCAGCTGGTTTTCATATGTGCAGGAGTGCCGGAAACCAGAAAAGCAGCTCCCCTAGGGGTGGGATTCTACCAGTTCGCACCTATTTGCTAGAGCCGGTTGTTAACATTCTAAGCAGTTTGGAGAATCGGTTGTTAGAAGAAATTACTGGCCTAATCCTGTAAGGAAGGCTGGAAGGAAACATTCTGGTGTTCCTTACAGAAACTGCCTCTCAGTTAACCTTTGTTACATTCTTGGCAGGACTAGACTTTCTGTCTCAGGAACATCTCTGGAGTTTTTTTCCCTTCCTTTGCTGGTACTTTGCTTGTGTGGAGTGATCATTCAAAGTTACAATGGCACTGAAAAAAGTGACTTTTGACCATTTTTCACACTTACGACTGTTGCAGCATCCCCACAGTCATGAGAGGCCAGTGCGAGGAGATGCGTGCCTCGATGTGACTGATATTGAGTTGGCCACATGCAGACAAGAACATGACTGTCAAGCCATGTCCACCCAGTCACATGACCACCAAGCCACGCCTACCACTTAACCCATGTCCACAGAACTGGTTGTTAAAAAATTTGAATCCCACCCCTGAGCTCCCCTGGCATGCATGCACACTGGCCAGATAGTCTTTGCATGCGTGGGAGTGCCGGAAACTGGAAGAGCAGCCCCCAGAGTGCATGCGTGCACCAGCCAGTTGGTCTTCATGTGCGTTAGAAACTGGAAGACCAGGTGACCAGTACCCAGGTTAAGCTTTCAGTTTCTGGCACTCCTTCGAACATGTGTGCGTGCATCAGGAGCTTACTCTTCCAGTTTCTGTTGTGCATGTGCGCACTCCTGTTTTGGCACTTGGTGCCGAAAAGGTTAGCCACCACTGTTCTAGATGATAATGGATTCTTTTAAACTTTCTCCAAGTCCAACAACCATGGCTAAATCCAGTGAAAATCTATATTTGATATGTCAGTGATAAAGCTGTTGGAGTGGCTAACCTTATACCAATTTAGGAATTCTGATCCCAGTGAGCACACCAACTACAACGAACAGAATATTTTTCTTTGTTTGGATCCTAAAGTGCAAAGTTTATGAGTGACTCATTCACCTTATGTGGGTTATAACTCATCCTTCCCTCTCCAGTTGTCAGCTATATCACATGCATTGCTTATATTAGTATGATACAACTTACAATAGTTACTTTCCTGGATTTATCAATCCTTCCAATAAGATTATATACATAAGGAAAAATCAGGTTTATATTCCTGAGTTTCCTAATTGTTTCTCCTCAAGAATGATTAAAATAGTAGTCTTTATAGTAATTTACCCAGCAGAATCCATAGATAGAGGTCAAAATTGGCAGAGTGAGTTGCATATTATTATGCAAATCTTACCCCTTTTTAACATTTATGCATGAAATAGCGACACACACAAAATAGGTCAGGTTTGCATTAATTGATACTCAATTTACTCCTAGGTATCTGTGTAAAAACAGCTGTTGGTTAGGTATGCTCCTCACCTATTGCAATGAAAACCAGTGTTGTTGTTGTTAAGAACTAGGTATATTATTGGAGATAAAGTGGACTGAAAAGCTAACCCTTTTCCCTCTGTCTTCTTGTACTATTCAGGAGGACAGTTGCTGGACCCTGACAAGCAGTTCTTAATTAATCTGATTATGTGAATTATTACCATGCTACTCCATTACCTCCAGGCAGAAAATATGGCATAATATTCTTTAGTAGAGTTTATATCTACCGATGGTCTATCTCATTATGAAGTACACTTTTCATTATCAGAACTGAATATTAAGACAATTTGTTCTTACTCAGTTCAGACTTGTTTGTTAAGCATGATTGAAAGGATTCTAAATAACATTGGCAACATGCTTGCTTGGCTAGTTTGTGATTCACAGTATTGAATGAACCTAGAGAATGCACCAACAGCACCAACTTAAGTATGTCATGCAAATTCAGCACATCAGTTGGTATTGGTTTAGAGTGTTTCCCTTCCATCAATTTAGAAATATGGAGAAAGATGCAGGGAGAGACCAAATGAATTTAAAAAAAGGGAGAAATGACATCAGTCTTATTTTAAGCTTACATAGTTATTTATAGTTTATAGTTTAGAAGTATTTCCCAAATGTACATCAAAATTGAAGGCTAATTTAATTATTTGTATTTTTGTTAAGTTCTTTGGAAGTTAGGTCTCAAAATTTACCAACGTGTTTTGAATTGTGATAGATATTAGGATGTTAGAGTTGTTTAGGTATAGTCCACAAACACAACATGAAAGTGTGGAATTTGTAACATGTGCCCGGTTTTTGTATGAATAATTAAGAATGACACTTGAATTCTAACTGCAATCTGATGACCAAAATGTAGAAGTTGATGAACATAGTTGCAATACTTAAACAACTCACAGTTCAAGCTATTTTGTGCATGTAAGTTTCCATTTTTATTTCATGAGATGGATTTTTTTTTCATCAGAATTTTGAATTGGTATTAAAGTCATCCTTTACATAAAAGACACACAGGATTTCTGGAATGCAACCTTTCAAAATTTTGTCCATCTAACTGAAAGCTTTCTAGCTAGCTGACAGTAGGTCAGTAGTGATAAAACAAGAAGCTAATAAACTTGTTACTAACGAACGTTTTCCTGTTTATTTAACCATGCAGGATGGAATGAGACATAGAAAATATCAGTATATAAAAAGAAAATTTCTCCTAATATGTACCCCTCATTTCAACAAATTAGATGTTAAGAGTAGCAGATAAACAGAAACAAACAAATACATTACTTATTTTAGAAACTGAGAAATGATGGAAAGTATTCTAGGAGATTTAATTCTCTGGCTAGCCAAGCGACAAAGGTTTATTAGAGAATATTTTCCATGGATTTATTTTTCTGCCCAGTTTAAACTGGGAGTGTTTCCAACATACCCTTTTGGGTATAGCCCTGAAGAAAAATACATCCAAACTTTCCTTTGCAAATGGTTATTTGCAGTCTTGAATCAACCAATTTTTTTTTCCATTTATCTGTCCTGTGCTTTTCCCCTATGCCTTTACTATTGGTTTCTTCATTTTTTATGCATGTACTATTTGGGGGGGGGGATGAAATATCTTAAGGCTTGAGCACATCAGGTTACCACCTATGTATAAAGAACACTTTAAAAATAAGTATTGTAATTCATTCACTGAAAATAGTGCAATCAAGAAAGAAATGAGCTTCTGCCTCCATAAATTTTCATGGGAAAAGTAGCAATTTTTCAGTTCATGTATAAAATGTATATTTGACTCTTCTTGTTCCTGGGCTAAGCATTACATTACGGACCTTTTTCTCATACTTCAAGGCTTTACTTGATTCCTTAGTTGATTTGGCTACATAACTCTTCAACCCAATTTGGCAAGATGTGAATCTTTTCCTTAGTCAAGAGTCAGAGGCACCCTCAGAATTCAGTGACTTCAGCAAAATCACGAAAAGAATTTCAAACATCACCTCCTATGTAAATCCATGCAACTTCACAACATAAGTGAAAAAAGAATAACATTTGCCTTATTCTCTATTCTTACTGGCAAGAATTCACTGTCATAGGAACTATGAAATCATTGAGTACATATAATTTTAAAAAAGATTTGAACCTTCACTCAAGCACAGCACCTCACTGAGCCTCAGTGGTGCAGTGGTTAGAGTACAGTACTGCAGGCTACTTCTGCTGACTGCCAGCTGCTGGCAGGACTGCTGGCAGTTCAAATCCAACCAGGCTCAAGCAGGGGTAGGATTCTACCATTTTGCACCTATTGGCAAGAACCGGTTGTTAATATTCTAAGCAGTTTGGAGAACTACTGGCCTAATTCTGTAAGGAAGGCTGGAAGGAAACATTCTTGTGTTGTTTGCAGAAACTGCCTCTCTGTTAACCCTCATTACATTCTTGGCAGGACTAGACTTCCTGTCTCAGGAACATCTCTGGAATTTTTCCCCCCTCCTTTGCTAGTACTTTGCTTGTGTGGAGTGAATATTCAAAGTTACAATGGCACTGAAAAAAGTGACATGACTGTTTTTCACACTTATGACTGTTGCAGCATCCCCACAGTCATGAGAGGCCAGGTGAGGAGATGGTGCCTTGATGTGAGTGATATTGAGTTGGCCACATCCACCCAGTCACATGACCACCAAGCCACGCCCACCAATTAAGCCATGCCCACAGAACCGGTTGTTATAAAAATTGAATCCCATCCCTGGGCTCAAGGTTGACTCAGCCTTACATCTCTCCGAGGTGGGTAAACCCAGATTGTTGGGGGCAATATGCTGACTCTGTAAACCACTTAGAGAGGGCTATAAAAGCACTGTAAAGTGGTATATAAGTCTGCTATTGCTATTCTTGGCTACTAATAAAAGCAGGCATTAATTCAAGCAAAAAAAGATATTACTGTTTTTATAAGATTGACTCATTTAAAGCAAGTAATTTAGTATGGTTCAAAGGGAAATAGATATATTCCTCTATGTTAATTGAATAAGTCATATGAGAATTGATATATACTAGCTGTGAAGAATAATACGAGCCAATCTTAGTCCCACCTAATTTAGTCCTGGCTGGCTATGAATTTATGTAAGAGGAACTTTGGTGAGCTATCATAAAGTAATGGTTTGTAGGAATACAATTTATAAAATGCTTTTAACAATTACAGAAAATGTTATGGACTAAGCCTACGCAGCAGTAACAGCCCTAAATAGCTTTACTTTGCAGCAGGCTCGTAATCCTGCACTCTTCATTGGCCCGCGAATAGCGAGTCGTGATTGGTCGTTTCTGGCCAGTCTGATTGGCTGTTAACGGGCCCCTCTGATTGGATGCTTGTGAAAGCGGTAAACTCAAATCATTGGTTGTTTTGACAGCAGCCAGCTCTATAAAAGAGCTGCTGCTGCCCAAGTATTTGCTCTGTTCTTATTTCACAATAAAGAGTTGAAGTCACCGTTCGATGTCCCGTCTCTGTTCCTTGCGCCCATGCTCAGCATTTAACACTGGCGATGAAGGTGGGATGCAGAGATGACAGAGCTGACTAAGTACACATTGAACAAGACAGAGCACGTGGCTGAAGAGCGCATGCAACAAACGGCAAGATGACCAGCGGTGCCATACCACCCGCTCCATTTGACCCAGCAACTGAAGACTGGGACTCGTATATAGATCGTTTCCAGATGTTCCCAGAGACCAACAATTTAAAAGATGCTATGCCTGGCAAGAAATGAGTGGTGTTCCTGACTCATTGTGGCCCCGCTGTTTTCAAAATGGCTAAAGCACTTGCCAAACCGGCGGAAGTGAAGACCATGGATTGGGATAACCTCACCCCGATCCTCCAGGCCCATTACGCACCCGCAGTACCTTTGCTGATACGAAGACACGAGTTTTACCAGAGGGACCAACGGAAGAACGAGAACGTTGGGGATTTTGTGGCCGACCTCTGGAACCTAGGAGGCCTTTGTGGTTTTGCAAAGGCTGCTTTGAGCGGCTCTCGACTACCAGACGTCATAGAGGACCCAGCTCCAACCTTAGCCGTATTGCAAATTGAAACCCTCAAATCGTCGCCGCTGACCGCTCGAGACATCGCCTCAGAAACAAAAAAGGACTCTGTTTTGGCACGAGTCCTCAGCTGGGTGGAACGGGGTTGGCCGGTCAGTGCACCCAATGACACTTTCAAGCCATTCAAGAATCAACAGACAGAACTATTCTCCCAAAAGGGCTGCATCTTGTGGGGAGACAGAGTTGTAATCCCAGAGAAATTGCAACATAAGATATTAAAAATGTTGCACGATGGACATCCAGGCATCGTGCGGATGAAGGCATTGGCCAGGAGTTACGCATGGTGGCCTGGGTTAGACAAACAGATAGAGACCTGGGTAGCAAAGTGCAGCAAATGCCAGGAGACTCATTCTACTCCTCCAAAAACTCCTCCAACTCAGTGGGAAATTCCTCGGGGTCCTTGGTCCCATATCCACATCGATTTTGTGGGACCCACAAGAGGACACACTTTCCTCCTAACAGTGGATGCCTATTCAAACTGGCTCGAGGTCCACAAGATGAAAAGCACCACCACAGAGGCGATCACTAAAAAACTGAATAAACGATTCGCTACCCACGGATTGCCGGATGTCCTGGTCTCCGATAATAGCCCCCAATTCACTGCCCTGCCATTCGAACAGTACCCAGCAGATCGGGGCATCCTCCATGCCTTAACATCGCCAGCTCACCCTGCGGCCAATGGTAGGGCTGAGCGAATGGTTCAATTTGTAAAAAAACTCTTGCACAAAATGGACCACGGCGACATTGATGACAAAATAAACCGGATGCTTCTCCTTCAGCACATAACCCTAAACAGTACCACGAACAGAACCCCAGCTGAACTCCTGATGGGCCGGAAACTTTGTTCACATCTCAATCGCCTCCACCCAGACTACATGCCTGAACAACCCCCAGGATCCAGCAGCAAGTGTCGGGCATTCCAGGAAGGTGACCCCGTGTTTGTGAAAAACTTCTCGGGTGACCCATTGTGGGTCCCCGCTACCATAACGCAACTTACGGTACCCCGATCCTATCGCCTACAAACTGCAGATGGTAAGATGTGGAAGCACCACATAGACCAACTCCGTTCCAGACAAGTACCTAGTCCTATTTCAGCCCCTGCATCTCTAACTGGGGGGGAAGGAACATCGAGGAGGCCGAAAAAGAAATAACAATCGAAACTCAACAGTCTACACAACCAACCAGGGGATACTCACTGTCAGAAGGAGAACTGAGCCAGGGAGTGGCCTCACCGCGTGACAGCACTGCGATGGAAACAGATCCAGGCAACCCGGAAGACAGCACTGGTGTAAGCAGGGAGAGCAGCCCAGAGCCATTCGAAGGCACAGCGGGACCGGTTTCACCATCCAGCCCAGCTAACAGCCCACCGGAACTAGAGCCAGGACAGAAACTGGTGGAACAGCGCAGGTCAAGCAGACAGGTGAAGCGACCTGCCTATTTACGAGAATATGTCACCCCGCCCCTCAGACGGAACCTAGGGGGGAGGGGTGTTATGGACTAAGCCTACACAGCAGTAACAACCCTAAATAGCTTTACTTTGCAGCAGGCTTGTAATCCTGCACTCTTCATTGGCCCGCGAATAGCGAGTTGTGATTGGTCGTTTCTGGCCAGTCTGATTGGCTGTTAACGGGCCCCTCTGATTGGATGCTTGTGAAAGCGCTAAACTCAAATCATTGGTTGTTTTGACAGCAGCCAGCTCTATAAAAGAGCTGCTGCTGCCCAAGTATTTGCTCTGTTCTTATTTCACAATAAAGAGTTGAAGTCACCGTTCGATGTCTCGTCTCCGTTCCTTGCGCCCATGCTCAACACTTAACAGAAAATACTGTAATAATATTATAATTCCTCTAATAACACTAATTATTTTGAGTTCAGCATAGCCATGTCAGAAAGGCATTTCTATAGGAAGTGGCGATATCTATAGGAAGAGGTGGGATTTAAATTTCTTAACAACCGGTTCTGTAGGCATGGCCTACAGATTGAGTTGCTCACAGAATCACAGATTCATTCACAGATCTACCTTTATGCAATCTGAGTCTGCACTGAAAAATAGAACCTTTAGTCCCAAGGAAAGTTCAGCTCTGCTCTCAGGCCACCTCTCTCTCCCACAACTCCCTGAATACCACCCCTGACTGGGCCTCAGGGAAGCCTCCTGGGTGAAGGCAAAGCAGTACAAAAGTGATTTAGATTAGCTAGAAAGCAAGAAATCCAATGATTTCCTGCTTTCTAACTAATCTATATCACCCAGCACAGTTGATAGTCAGAACAGCTGGTGGTCGGGGGGGGAGGGAAGGAAAACTAGCAACTTACCAAAAATGAAGTGAAGGGACAACACAGGCAAGTTGGATGGCATGGCACGCAAGCCAGGTAATGAGTGTCTAGGTGGGGAGGGGAGGGGCAGGTGGGGAGGGGAGGGGAGGGCCCAGCCAGTGGTGTTTTTTGCCAGTTCTCCGAACTGCACAGAATCATAACAACTGGCTCTATAGAAACGGTCCGACCAGGTAGAATCCCACTCCTGCATCAAACAGACTTGCATTATTATCTTTCTTATAATGCACATTGTACTAAATTTCACACATAAATGTGGTAAATGTCTATACATACATATATCCTTGTTCTCAGGACGTTTCCCAGTTGCTCATTATTTCCCCCTTTGTGCCAACTTAGTGTAACACCTGCCACAAGGAGGCAGTTTTGTGGTCTATATAAACAAAGAGCTCAATCAGAATCAGCAGCCTGTTTATTGCAAGCCCACAAAAGAGTAATTTTGCTGGTAGCTGCAAGAGCTTCTCAAAAATCAGGAAGGAACGGATGATTTATGCTCGCAGTGAATATAGTTTATGTCTTTCTTGTAGCAAGGTTCTCATCATGAAGGGGGCAGCCCTGACAGATATTACTGGGCATGTCACATGTATGTCTTTATATGGCTCGTAGAAATGTACTTATCTGGGTTTTAAATGTGGCATCAGGCTTGACCCCCAGGGCAGAGAGTGAGATGGATTGGTGGCTATTGTTATCTGGATGTCTCTTGTGGGTTTAAGAGACACTGTTTCTCAGAGAACACTATGTGAGATCCTGTTTATGAAGATGGGCTTTAGAGAACAAATGGTAATGTTGCTATGTACCTCCCTGCTGCATAGTAACTTTACTGCTTTGATGTTCAGTAGTGTGACTGGATTGATAGTGGAGCTTCCTAGATTTATGGAACTGGAAGACTTCAACCTTCTCTGTTAAGTACAGAGTTTGAACTGGCTCAGGAGTTCATGGCCAACAAGGCAATCATGAATCTGACACAAACACAAACCATCAAGTCCCTGAGCCACAGGGTACATTTATGGGTTCTGTTTTTGTTTGTATGTTTGCTTCAGGGCAGGGGTGATGTGATCTTGGGGATGATATGATTTTTACTTGTTCCTTGTCATAAACAGATCATTCTTTGATTGCTTTGGGACTTGCCATCTCAGTTCTGCCTGCAGGGATATAAGACATGCAAATAATCATCAATTTGATTAGTGCCCTGCAAATGCCTGATGGACAATAGGTGGATAAAGAGATCAGTGTGTGGTTCATGTAAATTATATGATTATATCATGGTTTGGCGGTGGTAAACACTGCATATGTTGAAAAGAGACACTTCTCTCTGCAGTACACAATTCTAAAATTGCTTGGAGAAAGCCATTGTTCAACCTTCCTGCATCTCTAATGAGTGTGTGCGCAAATTGTTTTACTCTCACATGTAATGAATTATGAAAATCCATACTCATGTAACTATGGAAACTTTTTGCCATCTAATTAAGTAACACTTGGCAGCTTTAGTTTATATAAGACTTCAGCAATTAAAGAGTTCAAGACAGGTACAATAGGATGTAATGCAATAGTGGTTACCTTCTTGAACAGCTTTCAAAGGAGTTAGATGTAGGGTCAAAGGAATTCATGCAGAGAAACTTATTGGTGATTACTGTTGATTACTGCCAGATAAAGAGATGAAAACCTAGAATAGAAAATACTGAAGAAAAAAATGGAAATAGACCTTTTCCATTTGGCTTTTCTGCCTCTCCCTCCCAAAAACAACCATGAGAGATGAAAGCAGAAAACATTATTTTTCCTAAATTGTGCTATTTGTTTCAGAATTACTGAAACACCTTTACAGCAGTTATTCTTGCAAAGCACTTGATTTGCATGTAACTGATGCAAAATGGAATACGTTGTTCATTAATTAGTGCAGTAGTTGCTGATTGTCTACCAAGAATATTTTAAATATTGCTGTTGTCATTTAAAACAGTTGAGCATTTATCTGAGTGACTTGTTTTATTTGCTACATTTTAGAACCACAAGGAAGGCCTTTTCAAAGATTTCATTGTTGCTAGAATAAACATATTTTAGACATATCTGGATAATAGAAATAGAACCCAAATGTTGGTAATTGAGATGTAATACACTTAAGTGGAAAGACATGGAGTATTAGGCTGGTAAAAATCAGAATTTATAGCTATAAATTGGAATAACACCAACAGTGGTAATCCTTTGTAGCAACAAAATAAAGATCTAGTATATTTGTGTTAGGGAAAGTCGGTTTTGGTGCAATGCTTAAAGCACCAGGATAGAAACCTGGAGACCATGATTTTAGTCCTGTTTTAGGCACAAAGTTAGTTGGGTGACCTTGGACCAATTATTCTATCTGAGTCCTAGAATGGAGGCAATGGCAAACCACTTCTGAAATTTGGCCAAAAAACCTGCAGGGATTTGTCTAGGCCAGGGGTGTAAAATTCAATTTCATTGAGGGCCACATCAGGGTTGTGTTTGACCTCAGGGGCAGGTTGGGCATGGCCAAGGTGGGTGGGCCAGCTCAAAATCACTTGTAACATCCTGTAATACATCAGGCTTGTGTTTGACCTTAGGGATGTGTGTGACCGTGGCTGGGATGGCATGGACAACTTGACATCATCTATTTCAGGGGCACTTGTGGTGCCATTGCAGGGCTGGGTGGACCATTGTCTGTAATGGAGGAAGGCAAGACCAGTGAAACCACCATACCCTTTTCTTCCAGGAGAGCTTTGCTATCTTCTGGTGGCCAAGTGCTAAGGCAGGACATCCCCCCCCCTCCGACTTCATTTTCACTGGCAGAGAACTTCAGGAGGCCATCCAGGCCAAAAACTTTCCTTTTGCCTTTCCAAAAGGAATGGTGGGTTTGTTCTTTCTCCGAAACTTTTAATATAGAGAAGGGCGTTGGCCAAAACTCGTGTTCAAAATGTTGTCTGCTGGACTCTCTGATGAATCTCACCGATGGGTTGGGATCTTGCCCACTGGTGAAGAGAAATAAATTTCCACTTAGTTTCAGTTTTCTATTAAGAATAGAGTTGCAATTTAGGGATACAGACTACATCTCCAAATCCTGGTCCACTGAATCCTTCTCTGCCATAAATAAACATTTGTGTTAGATCTACAAGCCAGGATTTTAGAGCTGAAAGAAAATCCGAGCCATCTTTTAGAGCACTAGTGGGTCTTTTAGCTTTTGGGGTTATGCCTTGGACCCAATAAACAAAGATTGAAAACTGATCTTTGTTTCAAATAACATGAGTAAATCATTAGGAAACAAGTAGGGGCAGTCTTTACTTACATAAAGGTTGCACCATGAAAAGATAATCAGATACCAAAGCACTAGTATTGGCTTTAATAATAGGGAGCATTAAAAATTATAATCCAGTATATTTAAATAACATGAGGTTGTAAAAATGCCTTTTCATTGTAATACGTTGCTAACCTGCAACCTTTCTGGACCCAGTGCCTTCCAGGTAAGCTATAAAATATAAGATGTAATCATCTATTTCTTAATCGTTAGAAGGGCTTTTATGCTTAACTATTTGATGCTAAGTGAGTAGTACTTACCGGGTAGAAGTACCCCTATTCTCTGCATCCCACATACAGTACTGGTGGGCCAGAGGCCTTCCTGTTGTGTAGCACCAGGGATTATGGTGAGGATTTTCTAGGATTAGGCCATAAGTAATACTTTATAAAGCAGCAGAAGGTGAATCTTTCCTCTGCCTTTCTTCTTTTCTCTTGAAAAGGATTTGAAGATTTTGGACAAAAGCTGAGCATCTGTGTAAAAAAGAGTCTGATTTTCACAGTAATAGCTGGAAAGAAATCCTGACCCATCATTCGGGTTGTTGTCCTCTAATGGTGGCAAGCACCAGGCCTTATAAATGGGACAGGTGGTGACTTTTTAAAATCAGTCCTTTTTTTAGTTCACGCTGACTTTCCTACTCAGTTCTCCAGTTGAAAAGCCTAGCCAAGAAAAATCCAGAAAATGACATAAATGCTGAAGACCTTTTTCAGCATTGCAGCTGGCCTTTTCATTTTGAATGGGTTTAATGTAATCAAATGCCTATTTATACTAAATTGTTCAACTTTTCTACAATTTGAGATATTTGCGTCTTTGAAATGTCTCCAGCTGTAAATATGGATCCTGCCCCACACCTTGGTGCCTGGAATAAATATGTGTTTCTTGCATCTGCAAGAACTAAACAAGAATTTTTGACAAGTAATACCCCGAAAAACCAGATGGTGTTATGTTTTTTGTTTTTGGACTACAGCCAGTGTAGACCTGTAAATTCTGCATGTTGGACATGTTTATGGATCCATGGTGTCACCCTGGTTTTATACATGCTTCTAGCAACTCAAGTAACATGTTGGTGTTTTTTTAATTAATTGACTTAGAAATGACCTTCTATTATAATGTTTAAAACAGCAGATTGAAGGCATACTAAAGAGCCTAGCAGACTGACATGATTTAAAAAGACAGTACTTCCTTTCTGATTTTCTATTAGATGCTGTATTTTTGAATCATAATCACAAAGGCCTGATTTTAAGAATGATTGTGGTACATATAGATGGATGCCACATTTATTTTATTTACAGCTTTCCTGTGCTCTATAAGGTTGGTTTTCTTTGGACATCTTAAAACAGTAAAAATAAATAAATCAGTATCATTACAGATAATCCTCAACTTAGAACCCCTTCATTTAGCGACTGTGTGAAGTTATAATGGGATTGCAAGAAGTCCCTTATGACTTGTCCTCACACTTACAACCTGTGCAGCATTCCCATAGTCACATGATCAAAATTTGGGTTCTTGGCAACTGGCATCTATTTACAATGGATCATGTGATCACCTTCCCAGCCAGCTGCCGGCAAGTAAAGTATATCGGAAAGGTCGGATTCACACTTAACCAAAATGTGATTCATTTAACAATTAACAGCAAAAAAGAGAGTCAAATCAGATGTTTTATTTAAAAACCTCCTTGATTAGCAATGGAAATTTTGACTCAATTGTAGTCATCAATCACTACCTTTATTCCATAAATAACTGATCAAACCCTTGATTAACTATTAATTATTAATGAATTGATTAAACTGGTGAAAAGTTTGGTATAGAGGTTAAAACACCAGGCTAGAAAGCAGGAAACTGAATTCAAATCCTGCCATGAAAGTCAGCTGGATGACCTTAGACCAGTCACCCTATCTCAGCCCAACTGCGCTAACAGAGTTGCTGTTGTGGGGAGAAGAGGAAGAGACAGGAGTATCAGTATGCTCACTGCCTTGGTTTATAAAATAATAAAAGCAGTAGAGGTGGCATTCAGCAGGTTCTGACCAGTCCTGGAGAACCAGCAGCGGAAATTTTTAGTAGTTCGGAGAACCAACAAATACCACCTCTGACTGGCCCCGTCCCCATCTATTCTCTGCCTCCTGAGTCCCAGCTGATCAGCTGGGTCTTCTTTTGTTGCCCTGCACAGGAGAACGGAACTGGAAAGCAGGTTAGTGGGATAGGGAAGGAATGGGATTTTGCAGTATCCTTCCTCTGCCACACCCACAAAGCCATGTCCACTAAGCCACGCCCACAGAAACAGTAATAATTTTTTTGAATCCCACCACTGAAAAGCAGGATACAAATAAAATGTGAATAAACACATAATAAACAGGCATGTCTTCCCTTTTTTATGGGGCTTATGGGGCCAACCAAACAAATCTCAGAGGAGTCTTCCACATAATTGAGATGCTGTTTCTGAGAAAGTTCTTCTCTCTGACAGCAAACTGCATATACCAGTGGGACTTTGAGCAGGGAGTTTTCAGATATTAACTTTGCTGAGCAGGTTGTGCTGATACTTGTGACCTTGGGAGGTAGGCAGTGCAGCACAAATTCTGCTAGGTTAAAAATGATAATACAGAAGCTTTCAACATGTTCTTTTGATGCAACTTTTTAAATTCAGAAGACCGTGGCTGAGGTTAACAGCATTGTTAATATACCTTGAACCAGTTTCATATCAGGAAGGAAGATTTAGAGTTGTTACAAAAGTTGGAATGTTACATTTCAAATAGAAGCTATATAATAATAATAATACCCAAAGGTTGATGTTTAATCATTTATATAGCAAATAACAATAGGATGATGGCAATTTTTGGGTCATGTTAAATATGGATCGCTCCATAAATTTCTCTGTGAAGGAAAATGCATAATTATTATTTTTTTAATGTTAAAAGTCCTTTAAAAATACCAGCACTCCAAACTAACAGGATTTTCAAAACTAGTGCTTGAAGGGAAAAATTGTAAGAATAACTGACCAACCTTTCAATCTCCCTAATCTCCTGCAAGGTTTTGTAGCCAACTCTTTTCGGCATTTTTATGTGTGAAGCAATTTGCTTTAATAACGCAGTGCGCTGTGATCTTCCTGCTGATAGAATCCAGAACTAGGTGTCTTTGGATAGCTTGTGCTGTATTACTAACCCTGAGGGGTCAGGAGTTTAGGCAGCCTAATGAACAAGAGCAGTCTGTCCTCTCCTGGGTACATCTGGTTCAATAGCAACACTAGGGTTTCTTTCTGAGACTTGTGTCACATTCAATCATTGTCCATTACAAAATTTCTTTTGAGACCCTATGAAATATTTTTAACCTTATCACTATTGTACCCTATTAAATTAATCAAATTAATATTTAATGGACAACTTAACTACATCTTTGCAAAATAACATTGCATCATTATTGGCCTTTCGTTTGTATCTCTTTGCATTTTGTTCTGTTTGAATAATCAGGCAATTGTGTATCTGTTGGATATTCCAGCATCAAGAACTCTGTGTAATTCCGTGATAATAGAATTTTTGCTGGTTTGTGGGTACAAAGAGAGACTCCTGTTGTTCATTGGGAATGTAAGGTCATTATATCCTGGTACCAAAATAAATTTACAATAAAGGCAAAACTCTACATGGAAAGCTCTTAATGACAGGAATGTTTGTCACTTTATTTATGCTCAATGGGCAAAAGTTCTCTTGAGGGTGAAGAGGAATGAAAAAGGTCAATGGCTTGTCAGGACAGCTTTATTTGCTTTAATAATCCTAGAGAATTATCCAGCATGCAGGTTAATCTTGCACAAATATCTCTAGCACACAGATATTTCAGACAAAATGACCATAGCAAAGAGTTTTCAATAAGGTGACTCTTAAGAAGATGGTGATGGTCATAGTTTGTGTTGTCCTTCTAATATGAAGAAGAAAGCAAAAGTGGGCATGTATATACGCCCATAAAAATTGGCTTTCAAGATCTGCACAAAATCTGAATTTGATGCAGGTGTTACTTCTGGGCACATCCTCAGCAAAACCTCAAAAGCTATTTTGAAAAATACAATTGAAACAACCTAATAAGATAGGCTTATTGTCTGTGACTTGTGGAATAATATAAGGTTTGTTTGTGCAACATTGATAGGATTTTATTCACTTATTTTTCAGTTTTAATCCTTAGTATGTATAAGATTTATCAAATAAAAGTAAAACAAAATCTTTCAAAAACAATAACTATTTAATCACTAATCCATCTTTAAAAGACTGGCTAGAGGAGTTGTCAAAACTTTGACTAAAGGTTATGGATTAGATGCTAAAAGCAACTCCCAGAAGAACAGATTGTATAACTCAGGGATGGAAAAGGCCATCTGTTTCATCCTATAAATGGACATCTCAATGCAAGAGTGCCTTTAGAAAAGTCATTCCTGCCCATGCAGAGTTGTATCAAGATCTAATGCATTGTTTTTGTTGTTATTGGTGGCATTCTAGTAATTGTTAGCATGAAAATCAATACCTTAAACTGTGCAGAGGAGTCAACCATCAGGACAGATGAAGCAGTTAGCAACTTAATTGCCACATTTTGCACCAATTAAAAGCTTCCTAAAATTGCTGAAGGCTAGTTTGAGTGTGTTTCCTTAATTTGCTCATCAGAAAGTTTAAGACAGAAGTTAAAATCATTGTTCTGTTCCCCACATTAATCAGCAATAACCAGGTTAGTCAAATTTGCATTTGATTTGCATTTATGGGTTTTCACATTGAATGTGACTAATTTTTTGCCTCAGTTTTTGTTATCAAACCAACTGGCTAATGAGTGCTCCTGAGTTGTGCTATGACTCCCAGAAGCAAGTAGTGGACATATGTCCCATGGAACAGAGGACACTTTCCAACATATAATAAATGTTCTCTAGGACAAGAACTTCATGACTGTTGACATGAACAGTTTAAAGAACATATCATCAGACATTAAACAATAACTTTTTTGCCCTGTTTTTCTTTAATAGGAACAGAACAATAACAGGATCTTCTTGGTTGCATGGAGTACAACTAAAACTAGTGCCACCTGGTGGCTAAACTATGTAATGGATAGGTATTGCTAAGCATTGACTGCAAGAAGACAGCAGTTATTCAATTATCCAGGTAATGGTTGTCCCAAAGTTGCTTTTTCAAAAGGCAAGTGGACTTTTTTGGTTTTTCCCCTTGAAAACATTTCAGTTCTGAACTCAAGAAGCTTCTTGGATGAGAAGGAAAACGTTTTCAAGGAAAAAATCAAGGAAATTCAGTTGCCTTTGCGACAAATGTCTGTGGAGACTCTCAGTCATCCAGGTCAGTTGTCTCAAAAGTGCTTTATCAAAAGGCAACTGGATTGCTTTATTTTTGAACAACAAAACATTTTGTTTTTCTTCAAGGAAAAAAAGAGTCCAGTTCCCTTTTGAAAAAGCACTTTTAAGACCTTCGGGGCCACTTTTGATAAGTGAAGATTATTTCTGAGCTGATATTGGAGAATGATATCTTAACTACAGAAACAGGCATTGCAAGAATTCTGCTTCCAGCTAACTGGAAGAAAGAAAAGAAAAAGAAAAAAAGCTGCAGCAATGTTAAAAAGCCACTAACATGAAAGTAACTTTATGATAGTTATCCCAGGTGCTCAAATTTGCCCAATGTGACAATGGGGGTGCATTGCAAAGCCATAACTTCAGACATGAGTCATAAGTCCCTTCGTTCATAAATGGTTCTAAGCTGTGAACTATCTCTATTGTTCATTTTGGTTTTTAATCTGTGCTCCAAACTCAAGGTTTACAAGTGCTTGTTATCCATTTACAGCATTCAGATAAAAAGAAGTTTTCACATCAGCAAAGTTCAGGCTGAGCAAGATATTTTACTGAGCTTAAGCCTGATTAGTGGAAGCCACTTCACTAGGAACTGTACTCAGTGTACTTAGTAACTCAGTCTTTGGAATAAAAACACTGAATGATTTAAATGTTGGTTGAAATATGTTGAACGTTTGTGGAGAGGATATTTGAAGCTCGTGTGATGGATGCTAATCAACACACATTTAAGGCCAACTCACATAACAAAATTGAGCAACCTTGTCATGGGGAAACTTGACTCCATGATGAATGCTGCCCTACAGAAGAAACTTTCAGGGGCGCAAGTCTGGAAAAAGAAGAGTCTAAATCAGAGGTCTCTAAACTTGGCAACATTAAGACTTGTGGACTTCAACTCCCAGAATTCTCCAGCCAGCTGAGGTTTGGGACCCCTGGTCTAATTCAATGTTTGTCGAACACAGCAACTTTAAGCTTGCTGGCTGAAGAATTCTGGGAGTTGACTGCACAGCTTAAAGTTGCCAAGTTTGAAAAATAGTGATCCAAATTAGCTCTTGAACCCACAAAGGGGCTGGGTTCACACACCACACCTATAAAATCAGCTAATGATTTAACAAATATATTGTGCAACACTGCAAAGTAAGACAAGGATAATTTTGACTAATTTTTTTGTGCTTAACATGTTGGGTGAACACTTGTTGTGCCTTAGTGTCTGGCAAGTTAATGTTTTGATATATTAGAAAAACCTAGAAAATGAGTAAATTCAACAAGGTTAAGAATGTTATTTGAATATGATTTTCATAATGATTATTATTCCAAAGCTATAGAAATAAATGTGGTACATACAAGGATTGATCAAGAGCAGAGACAATCATGTACAAAATCATATAATAGGAAATCAAATTAATACTTTGCAGTGGTTGACTCTTCAGTTTGAGAACATTATAGATTCTTATTCCATCCCTGTACTCTCAAACAATATGGAACAAGTCTTAACCTTCTATGACATTCCTTCAGATACTTGAAAAGGGAATATACTGTCATTTTTTCTTTAAGAAAAAACATCCATTTTCCTCAGGCTTAATTTCCAGTTACCTGATCATCCTGGCTATCTTCACCAGTTGGTTTCTCTGAATCTTTCTTAACATATGGTTTTGCTGGACACAGTACTCTGATCAATACAGAGTATAACAGAACAATTATTTCCCATGGTTGGGAAAGTCAGCTATGCTTCTACTGACCAAGCTAAAATTGCATGCTGAAGCTTTTCACATGCATAAATATCAGGAATCACACATATTATATCTGTATAACTTCATTTTTTTTTCTAAGTAAGGGACTTTACATTTGCCTCTGTTAAAGTTCTTTTACTTTCAGCCTGATCTGTTAAAATAGTCTTCAATTTTGTGCTTCTAGAATACAGCATTAATCATCCCATCAGTTTTTTGTGAGCTGCCAATCTGATCATCGTTCCCTGCATCTCTTCATTAATTGACCCTGTTAAGGCAAAATTAGCTCTTTCCCTTCTACTTTGTCTATCCTCTGAAGGAGAAAGCTGTTAGCAAACCAGGACAGGAATTCCTCAGAGACCAAGTTTGGCAAGCTTGTGTCCAATTATTATTATTATTATTATTTTTTTGGGGGGGGAGGTTGTGGGCAATTAAGGTTCCTTATTATAACTACTTTGCTCCTCTTTGAAATATTTTTTTAATTTATTTATTTATTGTAACTCAGATTCTCCCAATAGCACCACACGGATATTTTTAAGCATAGTGTACAGCTCTTTTCCCTATTGCTTCTGTTTGGAGGCAAATTGCATCCTTCAGTTATTCTTTGCAATTAGGAAAATCATCCCACTTGGTCTGTCATGCCTGTGAAATAATATTTGCCTTTGTATACTAAGAGTTTGAGGTCATTCTCTTTATTTTCCTAATTGGGAGCCACCTAGAGTTCAGTATAAGATGGGTGGCTATATCAATACTTTAAATAAATATATCATATGTAAATATTTTGAATGTACACTATGAAGATCACTGCACTTCAAAATAATAGTGGACAGGCCTTAGTCTTCTTTTTCATTAGAGTAAAACCTTGTTGATATTTAAAAATGCCATCATAATCCATTCAATCACTTTTTTCAAGATATCCATTTAAAGAGTCAATAGTTTTCCAAAGTTTTCATTGAGTGGTTTAACAGGCCCTAGCTGTTGGTTGGCTGGTCATTTCTTTAGATTAATATTCTGACTTTTTCTCTAAGAGGAGTATACATATCACCTTTTCCTCAAATTTTTCTCTCAGGAAAATATAACAAAGTAATTCCCGTGAAAGGTTTGCATTCACTCTTGTTAGCTTTCTTTGTACAGGGAGAAATAATAGCATTTTTCCAATCATCAGGCACAGTTGCAGCCTTCACACTCATTAAACAAACCATACAGCCACTCCCCAAACCAACTATTTAACATTTATCTAATTATACTATTGACAATTGTGGCCCAACCACTTTTCAACATTCTCAGGTTTTGATATTTTCATCATTTTTATAACAGCTGCCAGCACCTGGACATAAAAGTCATTACCCCAGGTTGTATCTAGTTTGATCATTTATGTGACTTAGAAAGAGCAGCAGCTTCTACGCTGGAAAATAGTTTAAAATATGAAGAACAAAATAGCACATCTTCATCCCTTTAGACAATTTATGATCTTGATACTGAATTGCCATCAATATTAGGTGATTTAGTTCCATATAGCCTGCTTATGATGTATGTACCATAATTTGCTTTGCTTCATACACATTTACTGTTTTTTTTTTAAAGGAAAAATCCCCAGTACTTTTTCTTCATGCTGCATTATTTTGCAATTTATATATCAGCTGAGCTTTTGCCTAAAACAATAACAAAAAAATAGCACTTCATGAATTATATACATTAGAAGTTAGCAGTTAACAAAATTATCCTAAATATCAACCTGGCTTATTGGAGGTGTGGTTATTATGCAGTTAACAACCCATTATGTTCAAAGTAACACCTCTGTACCTACTGCAGCCAAGGTGAGTTGAAGTGGATGGCTTTTGAGGGAGAGGCAATTCCCACTTCCATCATCAAACCATTGGCATGGTTTGTGAACCTGAACCCGGAAACCTAGAGGTTACACCCCATTCCTGATGCAAATGGGCGTTGGTCCTTACCTGACACGCCATTTCCCTTCAAGCTGCGAGGATCATCCAGAGAGTGGAAGGTGCTTCAGTCTGTGTCGTTGTAGGCTGAGCTAAATTACTGAGGAATGCTCCGCCCTTCATCACGTGTCTCCCTTGAGGCGTTCCCCAGTTTATGCGAAGTCAAGAGTGAAGAGAAAGTCGTACTCTCATCTTACTAGACTTAAGGGTTCCTTGGCCGAAACAAGACCCCAACAGACGGTGAAATGTTAAGGGTGGGGCTGGATGATCCTTGCGGCTCGAAGAGAAATGGTGTGTCAGATAAGAACCAACGCCCATTCTCCTTAGAGCCGCTCGGATCATCCAGAGAGTGGGACATACCAAAGCTTGGCTGTCCTACGGGAGGGACTCCGTCTGGTCCGGGAGTCTGCGAGTCATTGAGGACTCGCTGAAGGACTCGTCTGCCAAACGAAGCCTCCGCCGAGGCAAATATGTCGATCTTATAATGCCTAATGAAGGGAGACGGGGAGGCCCAGGTGGTCACCTGACAAATATCAGTGATTGGAGCTTGGGTGGCCCAAGCTGCTGAGGTAGCTGCACTTCTGGTGGAGTCTGCTGTTATTCCGCTGGGTACCAGCAGAGCCTGAGACAAATAAGCCTTGGAAATAGTAGTTCTGATCCAGCGGCCGATGGTCAAAGGGGACACTTTGTGGCCCAATGTTTTGGGCTGAAAGGAAAGGAATAGGGATTCGGACCTCCTAAAGGGCTGGGTACACTTAATGTAAATGCGGAGGGCCCATCTCACGTCCAGTGTGTGCCAAAGCTTCTCCCTCTCCCGCGAGGGATTGGGGCAGAAGTTCGGAAGCTTGAGCTCCTGTGCTCTGTGGAAGGCTGAGTTGACCTTGGGCAAGAAGGTAGGTCCGGCCGAGAACCACCCGGTTGGCATGGAAGATGCAAAGGTCCTTCCTCACCGACAAGGCTGCTATCTCCGATATTCGGCGAGCCAAAGTAATGGCCACCAGGAATACAACTTTGAACGTTAAAAACTGGAGGGTGGTCCCAGGTAGGATATCGGTGAACGGTTGGAGGGCACAAGTTAGTGGCTCCTCTGAGGAATGCCCTAATGCGAGGGTGGAGAGAAAGAGAACCCAGGTTGTCACAAGCGATGACAGTTGAGAGGGCTGCGACCTGATGCCTCAGGGTGTTAGGGGAAAGTCCTTTCCTCAGACCTTCTTGGAGGTATTCCAAGACTTGAGCGATGGAGGGTGAAAGCAGGTTGACCTGGAAATTATGGCACCACTTGCAGAAACTATTCCAAGTGGCATTGTATATTCAGGTAGTTGAGGGCCGCCTGGCGGCTAAAATGGTATCGATAACCTGGTCAGAGAGCTTCTCCTTTCTTAGACGTTCCCGCTCAACCTCCAAACGGCTAACTGGAGCCATTGAGGATCCGGGTGCTGGAGGGGCCCCTGAGACATGGAGATCCTGTTTGTGGGGATTTTCTGGGGGGGAGGCACCGATAGGTTGCGGAGGTCCGCAAACCATGGGCATCTGGGCCAGTAGGGGGCCACCAGAAGCAGTTCTGCCTTCTTGTAAATGAGCTTCTGGATGACTCTGGGGACTAGGGTTAATGGATGGAATGCGTAGAGAAGCCCTGTGGTCCATGGGCAATGGAGGGCGTTGTAATTCTTGGCCCCGTGGGAAGGCTACCTCGAGAAAAACCTTGGGAGTTGTGTGTTGAGGGGGGATGCGAAGAGGTCCACTGTCGGGAGACCGAACATCATGGTCGCCCCCTTGAACAGAGACGGGTGGATGCGCCACTCAGACTGGTCCACCGTGGCCCTGCTCAGCCAGTCTGCTTGGGTGTTTGAGGCCCCTGAGATGTGCTCGGCTGTGAGGGAGAGGAGATTGCGCTCCGCCCAACAGCAGAGGCACTCGGCCTCTCTCATCAGCCATATGGATGTGGGCCTTGGCAGTGTTGTTGTCCGTGAGTATCAGGACATGCCGCCTGTGTACCTGAGGGAGGAAGTTGCGCAGGGCCAGGTGGATGGCGTGGAGTTCCAACCAATTTATACTGCATGCCTGTTCTGCCTGCAACCATCTGCCCTGTGTCGTGAGCGAGTGGATGTGAGTGCCCCATACTGACAGGCTGGCGTCTGTGGTGAGGGTGAGGGGTTGGGGCTCCTTGAAGCAATGGCCCTTGTTGATGGCAGGATTGGTCCACCAGAGAAGAGACGTGAGGACTCTTGGAGGTACCTTGACCATGGCCTTTGAATTGCTTCTGCTGGATCTTTGGAACGGGAGCAGGAACCACTGTAGGGATCTGATGTGTAAACAGGCCCAGGGAACAATGGAAATGCATGAGTCCATTTTACCTAGTAATTTAGACAATTCTAAGAGTTACCCTTTTTGATCGTCTGATATGTTTGACGGTTTCCTGGATGCTAAGGAATCTTTCTGAGGAAAGGAAGACCTTTCCTTGAACTGTGTCAATGACGGACCCCAAGTGGGTTATCCGGGTAGATGGTAACAATTGGCTCTTTTGCCAGTTTACTAGGAACCCATGGTCTTGGAGGGCAGAGAATGTAGCTCTGGTGTCCTTCTCTGCTTGGTGCCTGGAGTGAGACAGGATGAGGATGTCATCCAGGTAGCAGTGGAGACGCACCAGGAGGTTCCTGAGGTGAGCTGCTAGAGCCGCAAGGACCTTAGTGAAAGTTCTCGGGGTAGAAGCCAACCCAAAGGGAAGAGCCACATATTGGAAGTGATGGTGGTTGTAACAGAACCTGAGGAATTTGGAATGGGAGGGCCGGATTGGTATGTGAAGATACGCTTCTGAAAGGTCTATAGAAGAGAGCTAGTCCCCCTGCCTGATGCTCAGTGGAATGGACTGTAAGGTGTGCATCTTAAACCTGCGGTGGATCAGGTAACGGTTAAGGCGTTTCAGGTCTAGAATAGCCCTCCATCCACCTGAGGATTTGGGAACCACGAAAAGTGGGAGTAGAAACCTTGCCCTTGTTGGGAGGGTGGGACGGGTTGGATAGCCTGCATGTTGAGGAGATGATGAATAGCGGAATCCATCAAGCTGCGTTTGGTGGGATCCCTCGAGGGGGGGATGCCATAAAAAAGTCAGGGGGGGCGCACTGAAATTGCAGAGCGAGACCAGATCTGATGGTATTCCGGACCCAGGCATCGGAAGTAGAGGAGTTCCATCGGTCGGCGAAATGCTTAAGACGTCCGCCGATGAGAAGGGAAGGATGGGATCTATCTGGGGCACCAGAAAGGCTTCCCCCCTGAAGGGACGCCTGTAGCTGCCGCCCTTCCTGTTCCTGTTGCCTGGGTCGGCTCAATCCTGGGGTTGGAATGGCCGGAAGGAGGGGGGTCTCGAGTACCTGGGCGGGAAGGGTGACTGGTAGAAAGGTTGGGAGGAACCTCTCCGAAATGGCTTCGGGTCTCGGCTAGCAGGGGCTCCAGGGCTGTGCCGAATAGTTTGTCCCCCTTGATGGGAGCAGTGACCAACTTAACTTTGTTTTTTACATCCGCCTGCCAGTGTTTGAGCCAGAGCAGGCGGCGGGCTGTGACATGAGAGGTTATTGCTTGGGTGGAGAACTTAACCGTGTGGTAGGTGGCGTCAGCTGAGAATTCTGCCACGGCCATCAGTTTGGCGATGTCCTGATGTGCCCTTGTATTACAGGGGGGGACATGCTGTTTTAGTTTGCAGAGCCACCGGATCGAAGACCTGGTAAAGAAGGAGGTGGCCGTGGCTGATCTAATGGCCCAAGCGTCGGCTTGGTGAGCCCAACGTAAGGGTAGTTCGGACCTCTTGTCCTCGGGTTTCAGAGCCTCCAGTGGATCACTAAGGGAGGAGGAGAATGCTAAGCCAACGATGGGCTCATCGACCTCGAGGGTGTTAAGCAGGTTGGAGAAGCTTGAATCGAGGTTAAAGAACCTCTTGTCCTGGCTGGACGGGGCAGGAGGGGCCCCTGTAGATTTCAACTGGTTTGAGACTAGGTCATGAAAGATGGGTGGAGCAGGAATAACTTCCGCCTCCACAAAGGGCTGCCTGAAAATGGCGTCCTCTTGTCCTTCCACCGGGGAAGGGAGAGCAGAGGGGGGCTGTATGGACAGGCCAGAGATGTTCTTGGCCTTAAGAGGAGCGATTTAAACATGTGTGGCTTGAACAGGCCCACAAAGGTGGGTTGATTGGGGAAGAGACCCTCATCCTCGGACATCTCCCCTTCCATAGGGTCTATCTCTGATAGGGGCTCTCCATGGTGTGTAGACCCCCATTCAAATTCCTCCTCCTCCTCCCTGAGCTGATCCAGACCCTCTATCGTCTCCTCCAGTTCCCCTTCTGGGAGAGGGCTGCCCCTCTGTAAAGGTACCTGACCGTGAGTAGGGTCCGATCTAGGCGAGGACCTGACTGAGCAACTCGTATTCGGGAGCCATCAGGAGGGGACCGGGCCTGGACATCTGTTGGAGGCCTTCTGCAATCCCCTGGCGGATAGCCCGTTCCATCCATGCCCTCATTTGTTCAGGGATCTCGACTGTGGCGGGCTCCTCCTGGTGCAGACCAGTGGCCATGGGCGTGAATGTCGCTTTGGTCGTCCGTCTGGTCGTTACTCCGGGGACCTGATGCCCCTGGGATGAGTTGTGCCTGGAGAGGAAAGAGCAATCTGGAGGAGGGGGGGTGTCTAGAGGTAGAAGCAATGGAGGGTGGGAGTGCTGGAGGCACCGGTTGTGACTCCCTGGATCGCCTGTCAAATTCTTTCTCCAATGCCTTATGGTGCCTCTTTGAGAGGCCTTGGAAGTTTCCTTAGCCTGTCTGCGCAAGTGTTAGGACTTGGATCTGGCCTTCAAAGAAGGGCCTTTAGTGGAATTGTCATCTGCCATTTTAGAAGTAAGGATTATAAATAAAATTCTAAGGCGGTTGGCACGCCAAGGGTTCGACCTACAACAAAGGGTGTCCTTACAGCTGGCCCGCGCCCCCTTTTGGAATTTAGGTGTATATAACCTATAATATTATTATTGTTATTGATATTATTATTAATATATACGTATCTGTGTATAAATAATGTATAGTCCTATGACTATTGTCAATATTATTCTTGTTGTGTATGCATGTATGTGTGTGTGTGTGTGTGTGTATGTATGTGTGTGTATGTATATATATATATATATATGTTTTCTTAAGTTTTCGCGGGTACTTACATGTCTGGCATTCAGCTTTGTTCGGGTATTTTCCCACGTGGTGCTTTTAAAGTTGTAGCAACGTTTCAGCAGAATCTCATCTGCCATCATCAGGATGGCAGATGAGATTCTGCTGAAACGTTGCTACAACTTTAAAAGCACCACTATTATGACGTGGGAAAATACCCGAACAAAGCTGAATGCCAGACATGTAAGTACCCGCGAAAACTTAAGAAAACATATGTTTTCTTAAGTTTTCGCGGGTACTTACATGTCTGGCATTCAGTTTTGTTCGGGTATTTTCCCACGTTTAAAAGCACCACGTGGGAAAATACCCGAACAAAGCTGAATGCCAGACATACATACATACATACATACATACATACATACATAATCTTTATTTATTTATTTTTATTATTAATAATATTATTATTTTATTTTTTTAATAGCAATTATCTAACTAGTGAACTAGGTTCAGGGCTCCCAGGAGGGAGTAACCCAGGAGGTTGTAATGTTAGAATCCAATTGGTCAAATGAACACCTGAGGCTGGAAATAAGGCCTCTAGCAGCTAGAGCTCCCAGATAACAACCGGGAGGGATAGGCTGCTAATCCTCGCCCTGAGCGCTGCTGCAGAAAGCCAACAGTTTGAGAGCTTTAATGAAAACATACCACAGAACTGTAACAGCTCTAACAGGCTGGGAGGCCTGAGACTAGAGCTAGCTCCTTCGCAGCCGCAATGAGGCCGGAAAAAATGGCGCCCGAGCACATGGCGGCGCCCAAAATGGCGGCCACCTATGATCTTCTTATCGGGCCACTGGGAGCTGAACTAGGCCTCTCCAGCAAGTTTAGAGGCTGACAGAGGCAGCCAGGTGAATTTCATCGGCGTTCGCGGTGGGGGGGAACACCAGCTGCGCTTTAACAGTGCGATCAATTCAAGCCGCAATGAGGGCGGCGTAGAGAAGTGGCAGGAATAAAAACTGAATCAAGGGTGGGGAGGGTTAGCACCATAGCGCTGTTAAGCTGCCTGCTCTTTTTCCCCCCTGGGGGGCGAGGAACACGCTCCCCTTGCTCCAGAGACACTCCAAATGCGCAGAGGCTAAGGAAGGGATTAGAAATAATAAGGTATAAACCTGATAAATAGAAAACAGTCTTGAATCGGCCAAGGAGTAGGAAGTAACACAGCCTATTCTCACGAAGGCTGAGCATAAACTGGGGAAAGCCTCAAAGGAGCCACGTGATAAAGGGCGGAGCGTTCCTCAATAACTAAGCTCAGCCTACAATGACATAGACTGAAGCACCTCCCACTCTCTGGATGATCTGAGCAGCTCTAAGGAGAATATGCAACGATTAATCATGGGGGTCTGACTCATATTGTCACATTGTTGTCATGTGACATATCAGGACTTTTTTGCCCTTTGCTAAACTGGGGGTAGGGTGGGCAGCACGTGACTCATCCAGCCCATGGGCTGCAAATTTGACACCTCTGATCTAGGCCCTCTTCTCTACCCAAATACTCTGGCTGATAGTGATGCCTGGGGAAGATAAATTCCCATAGACCTTCATGCAGGAGTATAATTGGTTGCTGGGGCAAACATCCCATGCTAGTTGAGACACTTTTGCACTTTATCTGCCATAGCTGGCTTCTCTCTGAAAGCCCCAATATAGGCAAAGGTTTCAGAAGAAAACTGGCGATTGTACAAACAATTAAGCAAGGTTTTTATTAACATATTGACAATGGAGACACGTAAATTAAAATACCATTGCAAAATTGAATCTGTGGGTGTTAAGATGAGTCTGTGTCCAGGGAGTGAGGAAAGGGAGAAAGGACAAAATCACTAATTTATTTTTATATACATGATGAGTACTATATATTAATTTACACTGAGCTGGGCATGTGTCTGAAAAATAGCAATTCCCATTGCAGGTAGAGGCTCCCATAATCATATGTAGCTAGGCAGGCAATCACAAGAAAATTTCTAGCTTAGTCTTGATGACATCCTATTTTTTTAATGAGGTATTACAAAGTTAGACTGGGATGTTTATCTATGACTTTTACTTTGCTTAATTAAGGGAATGTCTAACAGGAAGGAAGATATATGAGCTGGAGCCTGCAGTGGCAAGCCAGAAAACTGAAGTCACCACTATTTTCTGAAGCGAGGAATCATGATTGTATAATAAAATACAAATGTTTTAGTAAGCAAAGCATGGCCTTACAGCTTAATAGCATGCTGTCAGTATAAAAATGTTCATACCTAAAACCATGTTTATTCCCAGAAATGTATTTTCTTGTAACATTACCTCCTGAGGGCTCACATTAAGAAACTTAGATAATGTGCCAAAGTTGTTGATCCTGGGTAGCAACACTTTTCACATCATAGCTGACTCATTTGTCTTTTTATAACTGCTGAGATCCTTCTCCTGGATTCATCTAGAGATGTTCTCCTTTGAGGTGACTGCAATGTAGCTATAGCAGGCAAGCTAACACTGAAGCTGTTTGGATTCCTACCACAGAGTACTGCTTTAGTGGTCCTTGAAATCTCAGGTGTTATCCCTTTTGAAGCCTTTGGGCGCCTTTGACTGTTGATCAAAGTGGAGGAGGAAGTTGAACTGCCCTGACTAAGGGAACACTGTGTCAAGGGAAAGTTTCCACCAAGTTTTTTTCGTTCCATGACTTGTTCTTTAGCTTGAACCAAAGCCTCAGTAAGCTCATAGCGTTCCTCACACTCCCTGCGTACAGTGTCCTGGAGAAGGGCATTCTATGAGAATAAAGAAAGACATATTTCATAAAACATTTTTGAGATAACAACAAAAGATATATAAATATTGGGTGTTTCTTAGCATCTCAAAACACAGTGTACTCAGAACAGCGTGTGCAGACAACACATAGTGTACTGAAATGCTTACAGCCATACCACAGATAACCAGCATATCCATGTGACAATTATTCTTATAGCTACTGTGTTTTTTCATCATGGGTGTGGTAAAAAATATTGTACCTAACATCTACAACATTACTATATTTTAGATATACTAAGCAGCTTTAAAAGTATAATTAGAATACTATCGCTTTATGTCATATCAGAAATCAATTTGCAATTTGGCAGTGCTCATCCATCCAGTTCTTTAGATATGAAGATAAAATCTTCCATTCACAATTACAATGACATAAGAATGGAAGATGTGCATCACACCAAAGCACATATAAACATTATCTTTATATTTACAAAGAGAAATGCCCACTAAAGCAAACTAGTTGAATAAGCCACTTGACATTCTTCTTTAAATGAACAATGTGCAGCATGAAGGAATAATTCTTTTTCTTGAAAAAAGATTCATTCCATTGGATGATTTAATTTTGGTCTTTTTCTATGTTTCTACTCCAATCTCTTCCAAGACTGTGCTGCTTTTTAAAATTCCATAAAAATACCTCTAATTTGTCTCTCAAATTGCCTGCTTTATTTTCAACAGTTTTCTCAACGAAGTAACTCAAAGATAGTTTTTCCAACCTGATTCTTGCCAGATTGCTAGACTTCCATTCCCAATTCCATGTCAGCTAGAAGTTATTGCATTGAAAGTCTAATAATGTATGGAGAAGGCATCAGTTTGGGAAATTGGATTAAGTGAAAAAAATGAATTTGTCGTAGGAAACTATTCATAATTTTATTCATAAAATATATTGCTTGCACTCACGGTGCAAAAGAGAACATACTTTGCTTTATCTCACTAAAATGACACCTTGCTTTTCCATGACAGACATTGGCTTTGATTAGCTATATATGAAAGTGCTTTAGAGGTTGAATTCATTTAGGAACAGTCACTTTGCTTCCCAGAAAAACCACAGTGACCAGAAATGTCTTTAGCACTGTACTTGCTTCAGGCCTTGGAATGGAAAATTGGAAAGATAAATCAAGGCATCCTCATGATAGCAGGCCTTCAGGGCAGAAGCCTAGTCTAAATTTGAATATATCCACTAAAACTATTAAATCTGCCCCTGAAATATTAATCACTTTAATTAAAAGTCCAAATTTATCTATGCACATTACTTTAAAGGATTTAAATGCTATTTGCATTTTAGATTGATTAAAAAAATGAATCAAGGGCAATTGTTGAAGGCTCAAAAATAATGTGAACCCAATTTGACTAAAAGAATATTCCACAGGTAGATAACTAGCTAATTTTTCTTTCCCAACTCTTGAATCAGATGGATATATCATGAGAAATCTATTATTGCATTTGCAATTCTTTCCTTCCACCCTAATATCAAAAAATGCCTGAAGGCCATGGTTGGGTAACTACAGTATAATCCCAATGTATCAAAAATTTAGACCAGATGCCAGATATTCTGAACCTATTTCCTTCTACTGAAAGAAATTCAGCATAACAATTAAAAAATAAATCAACAAAGCCAGGAAACTGTTCTTATTCTGTCCTGTCAGTTTTCAGACAGTTTTCTAGAAATATAATCTGAGGTTGGAGTTTTGCTATTGAAGAAAAGGATTGTTTTGTCCACTACAGGATTTTCAATGAAGAAGCAACTACTAAGAATTTTTTTAATGGAAAGGATAAAAATAATGCAAACAAAGCAGTGGTGGTATTTAGTAGTTTGGAGAACCAGCAATTCCCACCTCTGACTGGAGATTTTACAGTATCCTTCCCCTGCCACACCCACCAAGCCACACCCACAGAATCGGTAATAAATTTTTTTTAATCCCACCACTGAAACAAAGGAACAAGTACAAGCGTTAATTTTTAATAATTTTAACCACTCAAATGAAAATCCTCCTTGCACTTCTTTTCCATAAAAAATATAGATTTCACTTCCTCTTTTACATTTTTAAAAAAGTTATATTTTTTATTTTTCTTGATTTTTTTTTTCTTTAAGCTCTTTTGACTTGATTTCTCAAACGGCTTCTGGCTAAATGTACTACTATTCAATTGCAGCTCTCTGTTTTTCAGTTTTTTCTTTTTGTCTTCATGCTCACTTCATGGAACAAATTCTGTATGTTGCTTTGGAAATTTTAAATACTTTAAAATTTATTCTAAATTAACCTGATGAGAAAGATATTTTTCCATGGCACTGTATTTGGGGTCCAACTACTGACAAAATAATAGATATTTTATTATATTACAGTGCGCTCTACCTATTCCTATCTTTATATTCAAATAAATTGCCTGTCTGTATGAAATACATGGCCCATAAGATTCTCCTTCCCAGCAGAATTCCCATTTATGGAGAAGAGAATAGGGAGAAAATCCTACATGCAGTATATATTTACAGAAAATGGTTTCTATGCAGAGAAATTAATTTGTTTATCATGATTCTTTCTACCATACCTTGATGAGAATAGCTTGCTTTAGACTTAATGATCGTAGAAATAGAATATGGTTTATTTAGCAGGCACTAAACCATATTTGATATCCTGGTTTGGAATGGGAAAGAGAGAACAACTGAAATGGTATTTGGACTTACATTTTCATTCCTTTTTCAAATAACCACCATTTGTTAGGTTAGGATTTTTGTATCTCAAACAAACCAAAATATCATATAATGAACCAGGTCTGACCTTTGGCTGAGTTCATACCTCCTCTTGAACTTGATTCATTGTCTGAATCAATTGTTTTTGTTCCTCGGTTAGTTTTTCCAGTTCACGGGTCTTCTTTTTTATTTCTTCTTTCATGTCTTCCGTCACTGAATTATGAATGCCCTGTTCTTCCTTCAGCTGCAACTCAAGCTCAGTTATTTGTCTTCTGAGGCTTTGCCATTCTTTTTCCCTCTTGTGATCTTTCTCATTAACCTTCCTCTCCGCTTCATGGAGTTTCTTTTCAAGTGTCTCCATTTCAACCTTCAGTTTATTAGTAGCATTACATATCAGTAGAGGTATCTGAAAACAAATTGGACATTCAATTCTTGTCAAAGAATTTTGGAAAACATACATTGGTTAAGTGGATTTAAATAGGTTTAAGTGATTTAAAAAAAAGAAAGATAAGGAAACATCATTCCATTCCATATAAGACTTATAAAGAGCTTGTACGCAACATGAAATGAATATTAAAAAGTACTCTATAGTAGTGGAATTCTTAGAGGACATAAGATTTGGGAGTGATTAAAAATGTTAAATATGAATACATAAATAAAATAAATATCATATTAAAACTCTGTTTTCAAATGAAGAACTGTCTTCTTAAAAACACAACAAAGAATTAGCTTTTAGAAATAAATATCCTGGACAACTCTTAAAGGACTAAAGCAAAATTTGACCCAAGTTGGGATTTTTGGTATGAAATAAAACTAAAAGTTACTTCTGCTTGATGGGGTTCTTAATCCTACAAAAAAATCTCTGAAGGTCTCAAAAAATACTATTAAGGAAAACTACTTGTAATGTACTAAATAATCAACATCTAAAAAGAGATGGGACAACTCTGTGACCTTTTGTCATATAACATAAAGAGTGAAATTAAATGATTCTTGAGGCTACGTATTTAAAAAAATAGCTTATTTTTAGTTGCTTAAACCTTTGTATGTAGCAGCTCGTCCTGATCTTTCTGATATTTTGTAATTAATTCCTGATGCTTTTGTTTCTCAATATCTAGTTCTATTCTGGCTTCTTCTTTGAGTCTAACAATCTCCTCTTTGTGACTGGTGTGCTCTTTCACTTTATCAGTTTCAACCTAGAAAGTAAACATTTAGAAATCAGTTAAGACTGTTCAATTTACAAATGCACAATGTTCAACGGACACAGTGTACAATGTTACTTGTGGAAATAATGGGACTTAAGTTAGTCAAGACATGCAGCCTGCTCCATACATCTACAATTTTGATGAAAATGTACAAATTATGCAAAAGTATGCAGTATTTGATACTAATTACTTTAATATAACACACCATAATAATAATATAGATAGAACACTATAAAAATTCATAAAAGCTTTTGTAGCTACAGTCAGATCACGTTCAAGTGTTAGTTGTCTCTTCAGGATGAGGGCAGAGGGATTGGCTAGAACACAATCTCAGTAACTAGATCTGACCTTATAACTTGGGAAACTGGCATCTATTTAATGACACATTTCTTTCTGCTGCATGTTTTTCTACCCTGGCCTCATTTTTAAGTACCTTAATCATCAATCATGACATGTGGCAAAAGTGTTTATTAAGCCTTCAGCACATAGATCATAAAGGGTCCTAAAGTACTCTCAAAACACTGTCAGCAGTACTGACATAAGTGGAAGCGGATCTCAGAGTGAAAATATTTCCCATTTAATTAACACACAAAATCCATGCAATTAATAGCCATAATAATGAGCATTCTGAAAAAATGTTTCTCAATTATTTTATCCGTGTTGCCTAGCAACAATTTCTTTTTTCTTTTTTACGTAGTGTGTAATCCAGGTCATTAAATGCCTAAACTCCTCTTTAAGGAACTTAGTTTTGAAAGAGATCCCCCCCACTTCCATTTAGGGTACATATTATTTGCTTCCCTCCCCCTTTTTTTAAAAAGAACATTTTATTCCCATGTAGTGGCACAATGACCCAAGAACAAGACAGCATCATCTCTTTAGTCTGGGAAGAGCAGTTCTGGAGCACTTGACATTCAACACATTTTAATAGTTGTCAGCAAATATGTAAGTGCTGTCTCTTATTCCCATTTGTTGGTTACCTATGTTGAATGCCAAGCTGCATAACAGATGCCAACTGTGTAAACAGACCAATTCATGATAAAATTATATCCTGTCTCTGAGAAACTATGCTGAAAGGAAAAACTGAGACATCTGAGACCCAAGTATTCACAGCCTGAGTTTTAGTGACTAAGCAGAAGTAGAAATACATTTCTTAAAAAGTTAAACCAGGACAAGAGGACAAGCAGTAGGCAAGTGCAGCAAGTACAGTTGGCCATATGAACTGCACTGTCCTCCTTCCTGCCTCTTCAGTGCAACTTCTCCTCCCCCAATTCCCCAACCTTGCAATTGAGGGGGACATAATTGTGATATGTCCAGTTAGGTTAAGTAAGAATTTGGTAGAAAACTTTCTAGCATAGATTGCCTTAGGGGCTAAATCCTTCCTGGCTCTTCTTCTCAACCTAGGCAGGCTTCTGAGTCTAGATATGGATGTGCCACAATAAGGTGGCACAATTTTGCTGCTGAGCAACATCACAGCTAAATAGTTTAACTGAAGAAAAGGAAGGGCAATGATTATGGCACTGGACATTGGCAAGATGTAGGTTTGAGTTGATTCTCACCCGCTGAAATTCACTGGATAATTGAACTATTAATTCCACCTCAGCTTAATGCACTTCACAGAGTTGCTGTTGTAGGGATAAAATGAAGAAAGATCCCTATATAAAGCACTTTGAGTTCTGAGAAAAGTGGCAAATAGATTAACAGATTAATCTATATTTTAGATAAAATATATTAAAAAATGGTATGTTGATATCTTTATATTATACAGTGAATAAAAGTAAAACATATTTTATTGTTTTATATAAATTATAGTTCTGTTTTTAAATATTTTAAATATTTATTTCAGAATTTTAAATGCTTTTAAAAATATAAATATCCAGATGATTCTTTGAAATAAAACAGAAGGAAGGAAAATATGTATCTTAACTTTGAACAAACAATACAAAAGTAAAAGTATAATAGAGCAAAACCTTGGATGCACTGACTGACATCTAAGCAAGTTACAGAAAACAAATAAGCATGGTTATAACTAGAATACCTAGTATTACCTTTTCTTGCCAATTCTTTTCATTCAGCACTTTCTTCCTTAATGTTTCCTGCAGCTGTTCTGTTATCTTCTGATGGGAAACTAGTACTGACTCCCTAATTGTACACAAAAAGTCATATATAAGATGCATTCTAGCCAATCTAGCCAAAGAGATTATGAAAACAGTTCTAAATGGGATTTCTTCTCCAACTTCTAATGCTGCTTGCTTTAAAATTTGTTTTTGCTGCTGCCAGATCAATATTTCCCAAGGAGATCCTATATAGTAGGTAAGGAAAATACTGATACATGACACTGATTCTCTTCAGTTCAGGCATTCTTCCAACAGATTTCTGAAGCAATAGAACACATTTATATCTAGAAATCCTCCCCAAATAAAAAAATACACATCAAAAGCTACTCTAATTATACAACATCTGAAGGAATTTATAGCATTATGTTATTCCACAAATAACATAAATGCAGTAATTTGTGTACAGGTAGTCCTCAATTTACAACAGTTCGTTTAAGTGACTATTCAAAGTTTCAATAGCGCTGAAAAATGTGTCATGACCATTTTTCACAGTTATGACCTTTGCAGCATCCCCATGATCGTGTGATCAAAATTCAGATGCTTGGCAACTGGTTCATATTTATTACCGTTGTTGTCTCCCAAGGTCATGTGATCACCTTTTAATACCTTCTGACCAGCAAAATCAATGGAAAAATCAGATTCACTTAACAATCATGTTACTAATTAATCAACTGCAGTGATTCACTTAATAACAATGGCAAGAAATGTTGTAAAATAGGGCAAAACTCACTTAACAAATGTCTCACTTAACAACAGAAATTTGGGCTCACTTGTAGTCATAAGTCGAGGACTACCTATGGTATATAATAATTGTCATTACAGTAATTTTCTGTTTCATTCAATACACAATCAGAAGTAGTGCATAGCTGATCTAATTGTCCATAAAAATATTGTGTTAATTGTATGTTTCCTTCCATAACCACCTTAAGGCAGCTTACAAAATATAATTAAAACAGAAAAATACAGTTCAAACAAATAATAAAATATTATAAAATCCATGCATTTCAAAAAATTAAAACAATGAAATACTTGTTAAAACTTAGTTTTTTTTAAATGAAGGCAGCTACAAACAGGGACCTAAATTGGAGATCCAACTAAAAGAGAAGAAATAAACTGTTTCTGTCGTGTCCGCAAAAAGATGCTCAGAGTCGGTGACTTTCATTCAAAGCTCTTTATTTACAATGGGGAACCGAACCGGCGAAAAGCAAAAAGCCCGCGGCTTTTATACTTTTCGCTGCGGCGGCCACGGCCAATGGCAGCGATTCAAGTCTCCCGCTCTTGGTTTGAACCAATCGCGGGAGACTCCAATCGGGCCAATCAGCGCGGCTCGCCTGGCCAATCAGAAATCCCCGCGCCTTAGCCAATCAAGGCGCGGGGATTTCGAGTATGCAAATTCAGGACATAACACCCCTCCCCTCTTGGTATGGTCCATCACGTGGTGTAGTCACGCAGGTAGGCGGGGCTTCGTCGAGTCCTAGTTGACCTGCGCAACTCACTTGCATGCTGTAACTCGGCCGGAGCGGTCATCTTTTTGGCTGCTCCTGCCTCTGTGCGAACCGGCTGGATGATCGGGCCGGTTCTTTCGCCGTGGCTCCCGCCTGGGCCTACCGGGTCGGTTGAGCTGCGGATTTCGCCGCTCCCGCTTGGCTTCTCCGAGTCGGTAGAGCTGGCCAGGTGGTTCTTCTCCGGAGGGGACTCGCGATGGCTGTGTTCCGGTGAGTATTTTTGGTTTATTTTTTCCTGCGACTGTCTATCCGGGTATTCCCTCCCCCCTTGGTTCGTGTCTTGGGGGTTGAGGTCAGTCGCTGTTCGTGACCTGAGCTGGTCTATGTGTCGCTTCCAGGCTCGCCCATCGATGGTTTGGAGCCGGTACGACCGTGGACCAGTGACCTGAGTTATGACGGCTGGGATCCATAGGGGGTCCCCCGTCATGTTCTTTGCGTAGACTAAGTCACCTGGGTCAAATGTCCGGTACCTGGAACTGGAGTCTGGGGGCCGCTCCGGGTTATAGGTCGGGTGTAACCTGTCGAGTGGGGACCTCAGCTTTCTGCCCATTAGAAGTTCTGCAGGGCTCTTGTTAGTTGTGGTATTGGGAGTGATGTGCTGTATGAAGAGGAGTTTGTTGATTTTGTCGCTGATCTCCCCGTGGTCCATTTTCCGGAGGGTCTTTTTCGTAAACTGAACCATCCGTTCCGCCCTACCGTTCGCCGCCGGATGCGCCGGTGCTGTTAATGCGTGGCGGATACCCCTCTCCGCCAGGAACCGTTCGAAATCGATGGAAGTGAACTGGGGCCCGTTGTCTGAGACGACGACGTCTGGGAGGCCGTGTGTGGAAAACAGTTTACTCAGTTCTTTAACGACGGCCTCTGTGGTAGTGGATTTCATGTCGCTTACCTCCAACCAATTGGAGTAAGCGTCAACTGTGATTAGAAAAGTATGCCCATTTGTGGGACCAGCAAAGTCTAAATGGATTCTGGACCAGGGCCCCCGTGGTGTCTCCCAGTCCCGGATAGGTGCTGCGGGTGGGCTGGATCTGGTCTCCTGGCACCGGTGGCATTTGGCGACCCATGCCTCAATTTGCTTGTCCATCCCTGGCCACCAAGCGTAACTCCTGGCCAGGGCTTTAGTCCTGACGATGCCAGGATGACCCTCATGTAGCATCTCTAAGACCCTCTCTTGCAATCTGTCCAGGATTACCACCCTGTCACCCCACAGAATACATCCTCTCAGTAGTGAAAGTTCAGTCTGGCGCTGTCGGAATGTTTTAAAAGTCTCGTCATTGTCTTTCTCCGGCCAGCCTTTTTCTAACCAGTGTAAGATTCGCGCCAGACGCCTGTCCTTAACGGTTTCTCTGGCAATGTCTGATGCGGTAATAGGTAAGCTCTCGATACTTAGGGTGTTTGTTGTTGGTGCTGGGTCAGGTTCAGAGTCAGGTAAAGGTGAGCGGCTTAAAGCGTCCGCGTGCGAAATTTTCTTACCTGGCTTGTGTAGCAGTTCGTAACTGTAGGCTGCCAGGAATTCGGACCATCTTGTCATCCGGGGTGACAAGATGTTCGGCGTGGCTCGGTTTCCAGCAAGGATGCCCAGCAATGGCTTATGATCCGTCACGATGGTGAACGGGCGGCCGTACAGGTAATCGTGGAAACGCTTAACGGCGGCAACTATAGCCAAAGCTTCTTTGTCCAGCTGGCTATAGTTCCGTTCCGGTTTAGTCAGAGTCCTGGAGAAAAAAGCGATGGGTGCTTCTCTCTGGTCTGGGAGGGTGTGGCTGAGGACAGCGCCGACGCCGAAAGGTGATGCGTCGCAAGTGACAGCTAAGGGCAAGGTTTCGCTGAATTGCATCAGGACGGCGTCGGAGGTGAGGAGGTCTTTGGTTTTTTGAAAGGCGGCTTGCTCTCGTCTCCCCCAAGTCCAGGCTGCCTTCTTGTCCAGGAGTCTATGTAAAGGTTCCGCCGCCGTTGCTTTTTGAGGTAGGAAAACATTATAAAAATTTAGCAAGCCTAGGAACGCTTGTAGTTCCGTTTTAGACTTTGGGGTGGGGGCTTCCTTGATGGCTTTCACTTTTTTAGTCGTAGGGTGAATGCCATGCCGGTCTAGGAGATAGCCCAAAAACTCTACTTGCTTTGTACATAGTTGGCATTTTTCTCGTTTGACTTTAAGTCCTGTTTCTTTAAATTTTGTTAAGACTTGTCTGAGTCGGTTTTCCAATTCGGCTTCGTTTGGCGCCGCCACTAATACGTCATCGAAATAGGGCACCACCCCCTTAATGCCCTGTAGCAAACGTTCCATCAGGCTCTGAAAGATGCCTGGTGCCACGCTGACTCCAAATTGGAGTCGGTTACACTTGAAGGCCCCCCGATGAGTCACGATTGTTTGGGCTTCCGCCGTTTTCTCGTCCACAGGTAGCTGCTGATATGCCTGGGCGAGGTCGAGCTTGGCAAAGACTTTGCCCCCTCCCAGTGAGTGCAGTAAATGTTGCACTATTGGGACTGGGTAGGCGCTTTGTTGCAACGCGCCATTTAGGGTGGCCTTATAGTCCCCGCAAATTCTCACGGACCCGTCTGGCTTTACTGGGGTCACTATAGGGGTCTCCCATCTGGCATGGTCTATCGGTTGCAATACCCCTTGTTTGACGAGCTTGTCGATCTGCTCGTCAATTTTAGGCTTTAAGGCGAATGGTACCCTTCTAGGTTTAAGCCGCTTCGGGGGAACCCTTGGGTCTAGGTCAAACGAGATAAGGGGCCCCTGGTACTTGCCCAAGCCTCCATCGAAGACCTCCTGGAACTCCTGGGCTAGCCGCTGTTCCCAAGCTTCGATGGTGACGTGGTTGACACCTGTCAGCGCGATGTTAAGCGGGGCGAACCATTGTAAGCCCAGTAGGCTTGGGCGGTCGCGATCGACGATAGTGAGTGGCAGCTGTTCGGTGTGGCCTTTGTAAGTTATATTAAAGTTCTTGGTGCCCACTACCGGGACGCGATTCCCTTGGTAGTCTTTTATGATGATCTTTTGGGCATTTACGTTTCTTTTTTGTAGTGTAGGCACTAGTCTTGATTTCGCGCCATGCAATCATGGAAAGGTAGGACCCGGAGTCCACTTCCATTTTGCATGGCTGGCCTTCAATATGGACTTCTACGTGTACCTTTCTGGCGCCGTCGGAGATGGCGTGGCCGATGGTCACCGTCTGGTGGGTCTCTTCCTTTCGCCGACCGTCGCCGCCTCTTTGAGATCGTTGAGTACGGTCCCATCGACCGTCTGGTTGGCGCTCTCTGGCTCTGGGCGGGGAACTTTCTCTCCTTCTGTCGTGTTGTTCCCATTTGGGCGGGCTGCGGGTCTTCTTTTGGCGGCAAACTCGGGCGATGTGACCCCGTCGTTCACAATGCCTACAGATAGAGTCAAAGAATCGGCATTCTGACCTGGGGTGGTCGCCGCCGCACCCGGCGCAGTTGGTCCTCGACCTACGACCTTTTCGACTTCGTTGGTCGCCGCGTCCCGTCTGCACGCGATGTATGTCCTCCTCGTCTTCCGACGTGCTGGAGGTTGACTGGTATTCTCCGTAGTGTGCGGTTGCTTCGTTTCTTGTGTCGGTCGACCTTGCCGGGTTGTTGTTTCCGCCCTTCGCGTCAGATCTTCGCATGCTGTCCGCTGACGTGTGGGTTGCTTCCGCGGCTGCGGCTGCGGTAAGGGCATCGGCTAGGCTGATGTCGCCCTTGGCCATAAGTCGGCTCTGGAGTGTAGGATCCCATAAGCCGAGTACGAAGCAGTCTCTTATGAGACTGTTCAGACCTTCAAACTCGCAGAGTCCTCCTAGGCGCCGTAGCTCTGTGACGAAGTCGCTCAATTTTTCGTCTGGTTTCTGGTTTCGGCGGTAGAACTCGTTGCGCCGTATCAGGATGGGGACTTCGGGGGCGTAATGGCGCCGCAGAATAGGTTCGAGGACGTCCCAGTCCATGGCGGTTGCGTCTGCCGGCTTGGCCAATGCTTTGGCCATCTGGAAGACCTCTGGTCCGCAGTGAGTAAGGAAGACGGCGCGTTTTAGCGGGCCCGGGGCGTCCTTCATTCCGGCGCATTCCAGGTACATACGGAACCGATCCGAGTACGATTCCCAGTCCTCGGCGGCGGGGTTGAAGGGGGCGGGCAGTGCAATCTTCGCCATCTCTGCGCTGGCGCTGGTTCTTTGGTGGACACGGGGTTCGGTTCAGGGGCGAGATCCCACCCTCGTCGCCAGTGTCGTGTCCGCAAAAAGATGCTCAGAGTCGGTGACTTTCATTCAAAGCTCTTTATTTACAATGGGGAACCGAACCGGCGAAAAGCAAAAAGCCCGCGGCTTTTATACTTTTTGCTGCGGCGGCCGCGGCCAATGGCAGCGATTCAAGTCTCCCGCTCTTGGTTTGAACCAATCGCGGGAGACTCCAATCGGGCCAATCAGCGCGGCTCGCCTGGCCAATCAGAAATCCCCGCGCCTTAGCCAATCAAGGCGCGGGGATTTCGAGTATGCAAATTCAGGACATAACAGTTTCCATGCCCCCCTAATATATATTTCCTGCTTCAAAAATCAGAACACATTTACCCCAAAGGAAAACAACATATATGCAGGTTCAGTTTAGAATGAGAAAAGAACAACCGTTTGACTTTTGCGTATGCTCCTGCTTTTAGAAAATAGTAGATATGGGAGAATTATCTGATTGTACATATCATATCATATCCTGTCCAATCTCCAACTAGTTCATATTGTAATTCTATTTGGGAACACTTATGAAAGAGGATAATTATATTATTGGATCTCATTTATTGAAAAATAGCACTAATTACAGATCTTAAGAACCTATTCTTGGATTAAAGAATATTGGAGAGCAAGACAAACCTCACTAATGCCTATTAAAATTGTAGACAATAACATTTGATAAGCAATATACTTAAATATAAACATACACATATTAGGACTGGCATGTTACATAACCACAACCCCAATGCACCAATATTATTGCATTAGGTTGCAGTCTTAAAAAACTGAACCTGTTGCATAGGTGATACAATTAAGTTGAGCGGATTATGTCTGATATTTGTTTGCAAGCCTGTTTAATGACACCACTTACCAGAAAAAAGCAGCAAAGATCTCCCATAGGTTAGCATATTTAGAAAAATACACATATTTAGAAAATTATTTTTATCGTAAAATAATGATTTACTATTTCCCCCCTCCCAAAAAATAGACAGGCGTGCATTACTTTCAGAGACATAACAGCTGAGAATTCATATAATGTGATAAATAGTATGAAATAAGAACTCCCATTTAAATCTCAAACAATCTCTCTTTAGGGTGTGGTGCTCATCTCAATTTCTTAGCCAAGAGAGCCAGCATTGTCCAAAGACATTTTGGTGGTCATGTAGCCAGCATGTATGTATACTGAGGTTCAAGGAACACTATTACCTTCTCACTGAAGTGATACCTGTATCTACTCACATTTTCATGCTTTCAAACTGCTAGGTGGGCAGGAGCTGGAGCAAATAATGGGAGCTCACTCAGTGCTCAGTCTCAAACCCAGACTGTCAGGACAAGGTCAGCATCTTTAACCACTGAGAAATCACACCCCAAGCTTAAATCTCATATTACCCTTGAATTCATATGAAATTCCATGTGATCTCCTTTCAACAGTATGGGAATCCAAATTAGTGAGGTAGGTAAAGAACTAAGTAAATAGCCACAGATAAACAGCAAGTGAAATTGTGGGAAACCCAGTTTTGGTTCTTTTCTGGTTACTCAGTCATCTACCTGGGACAATTTGAACCCTCCTTCTTAATATTGCTGACTAAAAGGCAGAGACAGCATCTACAGTATTATACAGCCCTCTGTCAAGCTATTTGGGTAGAAGTTGAAATGTCAATGAAGATAACATATATTAAATGCTTTGGACATTTTCATTACTCCAATGTCTATATCAATAGCTAGGTATGCCATACCGGAGAAAATTAATTGTTCAGTCATCACAATAAAAATAAATGGAATTTTTAAAAAATGTTAACCTCTCTCATTGACCTGAATGGTATTGAAGCTTTATTATTGTCAATTAAGGCCAATATTTGTTATAACTTTGGCTGGTTGTAGGTTCTACTTAAGTATACACAGTGCAGACTTGTGGAGTTCAATGGGATCATTGATGAGTAAGCATGCTTCAGATTGTATATTCTTTTATTAAACACTAACAGCCTATATAATTATTTATTTTGAGTGAGGAGTACTGCATGTGGAATGAAAACCTAGGAAAAAGATCTGCACCTGTAGTTCTGGGTATGACAAGACATTTTTAATTACCTTTCTTGCTTAAGCATGACTATTTCTTCCTCTCGCTGTTTCAGAAGCTTATTGATTGTTTCCAGTTCGCTTTCCACAATCTTTATTTGTTTTTTAAAATTATGTTCTCTCTTTTCTTTCTCAATTGTTTCTTCCTGTAAACGTTGACACATTTGTTGGCAGGCAAGTAAAGATTGTTCTTTTTCTGTCACCATATGAGTAAACCTAAATGTAAAACAAAAGAAATATAATGACTGAAATATTCAGACACACATTTTCTCTCTCTCTCTCTCTCTCTCTCCCTCCCTCCCTCACCCTCTCTCTCTCTTTCTCTCGTTTTACATGGCCCTTAACAGTAAATGGAACTGAGGTTTATGGGAAGAACTTTTTTTTCATTAAATAAGAATGCAAATGAAATACAGGAAATGTAAGAAATGAAACCTAGAAAGTTGTTTATAAAAATACAAATCTATGTAATTAAAAGACATTTTTTAAAGTTGAATAAACATACAAAGAGAAGATAGAGCTTTCTATAACAGACTTATAACCTGAATAAATTGAAAATTAGTAAAGGAAGTATAACAAACAGGTTAGGAAACAGAGACTAGGAACCTAGTTTATGAAAATTAGATGATCTTCTATGTGTAGCATTTTTAGTATGTGCAAAAGCAGGGTAAAAATGTAACAAATAGATAAAAATCATTCAATGTAAAACAATCATGAAAAGTGCTAGGAAACTGAACACAATTATTTAAGTGGAAGAAGTTATAAACACCACCTGCATTTCATATATTTGTAACCATTAAGACTCACCGAGATTTAGCTATTCCAATTTCAGATGACAACTTTTGAAATTCCCTCTGATGGTCTTCACATTCTTTTGATTGCTTTCTAGAATATAAAACTTTGAATTATTAACTTTACTTCTTTTAAAAAATAAAGAGAACTTTAGTAATAAAATGGGTTAACTTTTTAATGCTTGTTCTAAACCTCAGCAAAACAACACAAAGCTAAATATTGTTTTAATATACTTTCGGCATGAGAAAACTCACCATGTGTGCAAGCAAGCAGTATATCTATGTATCACCAATATTTAACTAGGTGGTTCTTAAACCAAAACCTACTATTCAAATAACTGAGTTTAGACAACATTAACCTCCAAATAGCACCAAGACAAAAATCCCAACTGGTTGTTTTTACTTTTATTTGGACAATGCAGATGTATATAAAAGGTAAAATAGGGATAAATATTAAACAAGAAAAGCTTGAAAGTTATAGGCATTGTGGTTTTTGAAAAGAAGTTCTCTAATAAATTCCTCTCTTTTTTACTGGGGAAAAACAATATATGACAGGAAAAAACCTCAGATGTTTTATAACACTTCAAACAAGAAAGTTAACATATATAGTACCCTGTAATAGGTTATTCATGCTACAATAAAACAGTCCATCAAGACTACAGATAAAGAAGGTACCAGCATAATCAGAACATTCTCTAAAATGTGGGGGAGAGCAGTTAAAGGCTGGAATAGAGAGAGTCCTATTGGCTCTTTTTGTTTTCTGATTCTAGTTGTAGTTTCTTGTCTCTTTTTTCCCATAGAATTCTTGGAGAACTTCTCCAGTTGCTAGTTGGACTCATGTTCTCATTCAATAGGAATCTGTCTGATATTCTCTAGTAAGCCAGAGAAGCTGGTGCTTCTATATACAGGGTCTTTGACTTACAACCGCAATTGGAACCAGAGTTTCCATTGCTGAACAAAGCAGTTAAGTGGGGGCATGCCTGATTTCATGAACTTTTTTGCCATGCTGTGAATCATGCAGTTGTAAACCAAATCTGGTTCCCCCACTCCCAATTGACTTTGCTTATCAGAAACTCTCTGAAAAGGTCACAAATGGTGATGTGACCCCAAGATGCTGCAACCGTCATAAATACATGCCAGTTGCCAAGTGCCCGCATTCTGATCAAGTGACTATGGGGAAGCTGCAGCAATTGTAAGTATGAGGTCATAAGTCACTTTTTTCCTGTATCATTGTATCTTTGAACGGCAGCTAAACAAATGGCTGTAAGTCAAGGACTACCTGTATGCAAATTAGTAGTAGATGGAAATGAATGGCCCAGGTGGATTGACACAGATATATATTATTATAAAAAAATTTTTAATGAAACATCCAAAGGATATTCTACAGATAGTTCTTGTTCAGCAACCATTCATCCAGTGACCATTCAAAGTTATGACAGCACTAAACAAATAGACTTACAACCCGTTCCTTGTCATTGCAATCCTCATAGAATCCCCGGAGTCATGTAAACTTGATTCAGGTGCTAGCAACTGGCTTGTAATTATGATAATCACAGCATCTTGCTCTCACATGATCATCATTTGCAACCTTCACTTCTGCCAAGCAAAATCAATGGGGAAGACAGTCGGAGGTCACATTGGCAATGATGCAAGCATGGGATGCTCTGACCTTGTGGGATTTGTATAAACAAAGGTAGATGGAATTGCCACGGCCATTGTAAGTTGGCACCGTCATATTACATCACACTTTTACAATAGTGTTGCTTACCAATGGAGTTGCCAGTCCCAATTACCATTGTTAAGCGAGAATTACCTATATTTGTAAAGATTTCTTTTAATCTAATCTGATGAGTACTGCAATTTTCACAATCCTCTACATCAGGGCTGTCAAACTTGCGGCCCGCAGGCCAGATGTGTCACGTGCTAGCCACGTCCACGCCTGGTTTAGCAGAGGAAAAAAAGTTGCAATACATCATGTGATGCTGCCATGACAACGCGAGTTCAACACCCCTGATCTATATAATCTTTTCCCACTTTAATAGATAAAATGGATTGGACTAGTCAATAACATTGTCACACTGTTTTCTCCACCGATGTATTACAGTGATTTTGTCTTTATTGCTTATCTGAAAACTATGGGTATTTATTGGGAAACAGTGATAAACAGGTCTTAAGCCTTAAGCCTTTAAGTCCTCTGAATGCACCATATGGAACTATCCAGTTGGCCACTAAAGAAAACAGGCATGAACTTGGCTTGATTTGGTATCAGTATGTGTATGTGTGAATACTTTTACATGTGATACTTTTCAAACAAAAAGGCAGCATATAATAAATCTTAAGATACACCCTGACTTTTCAATTACTCATTCACTTAAATAAGTAATAACAAGCTATTAAGCAAAAAACAATTGTGTATGAATAAAATGAAGTGTCTTACATGACTAATTCTTTAAAATATGTAATTTCATCAGCAGCTTTCTGAAACTTGAGTTCAATTGCTTGTATTTCATCTGTTAAATCTGTAACAACAAATTATTGTCTATCATTTTCATTAATTTAACTGCGCCTTCTGCCTCAAGGTTCAAGTCAGTTACAATATATTACAGCATGTAATATTTTATAATTTGAGTTATTTATAAAAATTAGCTCATGTATTTGTGTTAATGTTGTAGTTATAAAATATTATAAAAAGCAACATAAAATTGACTGTGAATGTACAATATACCAAAAATAACCCAAAATACCTCCTAAAGTTCTTATAGGAGATAGAAGCAAATATTCAGTTGTATGGCATGGCTTTTATTTTCCTTCTTCATGTCTTCTCAAAATAATGCACCAGATGATCTCCCAGTTCTCCAGAACAGATTCTGGGAATATTCTGGATTAATTTTATCAAGAGTTTTTAAAAAATAAGGAATAGTTTATTGTAATTTGTGGAACAGGTATGTCCCAGACCAAACTTTTATATGAGGCAATTTTCTAGAACTTCCCAGATATTAAAAGTGTTTTTGATACCATTAGGTAATGATATTTTACATTTTTTTTTACATCTTATTTGATTTGTCAAACGCTTACAAGATACAGGTATAAGAATAAATATAGTTTTGAATACATGAGATAGATACTTATAAGAAAAATAAAAAACAATGGGACAGAGACAGTAGGCATGATTGGTGCACTTATGCACACCCCCTACAGGCCTCTTAGGAAGGGGGTGAAGTCAATAGTAGACAGTCTAAGGTTAAAGTTTTGGGGGTTTGGGGAAGAAACCGCAGTCAGGTAGAGTATTCCAAACATTGACCACTCTGTTGCTGAAGTCGTATTTTCTGCAGTCAAGTTTGGTGCGGTTAACCTTGAGTTTGTATCTATTGTGTGCTTTGTATTGTTATGACTGAAGCTGAAGTATTCATTTGTAGGTAGGACATTTCAATGTATGATTTTATATACTATATTTAGATCGGACCGGAGGTGGCGTAGTTCTAGGTTTTCTAGGTCTAGAGTTTCAAGTCTGGTGGCATAAGGTATTCTGCAATGAGTAGAGGAGTGGAGAACTCTTCTTGTGAAATATTTCTGGACTTTTTCAATTGTGTTAATATCAGATACATGATATGGGTTCCAGACTGATGAGCTGTATTCAAATATAGGTCTAGGAAATGTTTTGTATGCTCTAGTTAGTAGTGTGATATTACCATAGAAGAAGCTACGTAGGATTAGACTAACCATTCTTAATGCCTTTTTGACTATGCAGTTACAGTGGGCTCTAGCACTTAGATCATTTGAGATAAGTGCTCCAAGGTCCTTGACAAAGTTTGGATTCTCAACAAGGTCTTGACTATTTAGCTTGTATTTTATTTTCTAATTTATTCTGCCAATATGTAAGACAAAGCATTTATTTGTTAAGTTTTGAAGTTGCCATTTGATTGGCCATTCTGATACACAGTCAACGTCTTTTTGAAGGGTAGCAGTATTGTCTGTGGAATATCAGAAGAAAATGAGTTTCATAAAAGATAAACTCTGCAAACTGATTATCACTGGTTTTATGGTTTTACAGAAACATTTGACAATTACAGGGCTTGTTCAAGTATTTACTGTACATTATATAGAAAATAAATCCAGAAAATAAAAATATCAGCACACATGGTTACACAGTAGTCTTACTTCTAGTTCCCTGCTGTGCATATAATGGGTGACCTGACAGCAATGTTCCAATATCGAAGGGGTTGCTTCAAAGAAAATGGGGTCCAGCTAATTCTCCAAAGCACCTGAAGGCAGGCCAAGAAGCAATGGGTAGAAACTAATCAAGGAGAGAAGCAACTTAGAGAAAATTCCTCATACTTAGAACAATTAATTAGCAGGATGACTTGCTTCTAGAAATTGTGGGTGCTCCAACACTGAAAGATTTTAAAAAGAGATTGGACAACCATTTGTCTGAAATGGTGTAGAGTTTCCTGCCTGAGCAGGGAGTGGGGCTAGAAGACCTCCAAAGTCCTTCCAACTCTGTTTTTCTGTAACCACAGATTCTTCTGTAAGCCTCAGACTGCACAGCACCAAACTTGCTATTTCCCATCTCTGAAATCCTTCCAATTAATTGTTGCTCAGCAAATGGCAGCCCCTAGTTGTCCCTTGGTGGATCTCAGAAAGGCGAAGCAATGTCAGACCTAACAAGCATTGGAATGGAAGACTGCTAAGAAATCCTTGGGTGTAAACCAAATGTACAAGTAAAAAAAATAAAAAAATCTGGATGGCAAATTTCTTCTGTGATGATGCCAAAAATTCTACTTGGATATGTCCATGAAATCACCAGGAATTGAGCTTAGATGAAGAAAATATTTATTGCAAGAAAATATACGAATACATTGCAAGGAAAAATAAAAGATACAAAATCATCCAAAATGTCAAGGGACTTTTCTGGGACATTTACAGAGAGAGGAAAAACACTTGAGAGCTGAATAGTCCAAAAATTAAGCAACTGTTAGCAAACATTTTATATAGGCTTAAATACTTCGTTCTTGAGTGGGAAAATACAGTATTTTGCTTTTGAATGGATATTAATATATAGAACAGTAAAAAATATAATAACTACATCAACAATAGTAGAAGAAAGACAAAGAAAATTACTGTGCAGAAAATGGTAACCAAAATAACTGGAAAGGATGAAGAATGCCTCTTTAAGAGCAGGGAGATTCAAAATTGATAAAAGTATTTATTGACAGAAATCATAGCTGAACTATGGAATTCACTGCCAGCAGATTTGCTAAAGACATCAATTTAGAAGACTTTAGACGCGCACTAGATAAATGGATGCAGTGTGGCCTATCAATAAAGATTAGTATTGATAAGTTCATTAACTTTAATCAGAGGTCACACACCATAAATGTTGAGTCTTCGGAAATGATGCCAGGAGTCGGTGACTTAGTATCAAGCTCTTTTATTGAGTTAGGAACCGAACTGGAGCTATCGAGAAACTTTGCGGCTTTTTATTTCTTTAGCTGTGGCGGCCGCGGCCAATGGCACCACTTTGAATCTCCCGCGATTCGAATCGACCAATCGCGGGAGATTCCTAGCGAGCCAATCGGCGCGGCTCACCTAGCCAATCAGAGTGCCCCGCGCTTTGGCCAATCAAAGCGCGGGGATCTCAAGAATGCTAATGAGGGGACAGAACACCCCTCCCCTCTTGGTTCAGTCCTTACGTTGCGTAGTCGCGTAGGTAGGCAGGGCTCCGTCTTAGCCTACTGGACCTGCGCAGCTCAGTCGTAGGTTGGATCCCGGCCGGTTCGGTCGGGGTCTCTGCTTCTCTGGATGCCGTCGTGGGAACCGCCTGATCAGTCGGGCCGAGCCGCTCTCCGTAGTTCCCTCCTGGGCTTCCTGGGTTGGTTGAGCTGCGGGTTTCGCCGCTCCCGCACGGTCTTCCTGGGTTGGTTGAGCTGGCCTGGCTGTCTCTTTCTGGCGAGGTTTCATGCTGGCTGCTTCCCGGTGAGTATGGTTGGTTTATTCTTCCTCGGTTTTGGTCCCCTGGGTATTCCCTCCCCTCTTGGTTTGTGTTGTGGGGGTTGGTTTTGCCTGTTTGCGCGTCGGTGATCTCTTGGGTGGTCGTCCTCTATCTTAATTGGTCAATGTGACGTTTCCACGCTCGTCCGTCTGTTGTTTGTAGCCGGTACGAGTATGGGCCTGTTATTTGTGTGATGACAGCCGGTACCCATAACGGGTCTCCCGTTAGGTTTTTCGCGTAAACGGCGTCGCCTGGTGCGAAGGTTCGGTGTTTGCTGGTTGAGTCTGGGGGTTTCTCTGGGTTATACGTGGGGTGTAATCTGTCGAGTGGGGACCTTATTTTCCTCCCCATTAGCAGTTCGGCTGGGCTTTTATTCGTTGTGGTATTTGGGGTTATGTGTTGGGTGAAGAGTAATTTATTTATTTTGTCCTGGATCTCCCCGTGGTCTATTTTCTGGATGGTTTTCTTTGTGAATTGAACCATCCGTTCCGCCCTACTGTTCGTCGCCGGATGCGCTGGTGCTGTCAGCGCGTGTCGGATGCCCCTTTCCGCTAGGAATTTTTCTAATTCTAGCGAGGTGAATTGGGGCCCGTTGTCGGAAACGACGACGTCTGGGAGGCCGTGTGTTGCAAAAAGTTTGCCGAGTTCTTTGGTCATGGCCTCCGTGGTTGTTGTTCTCATGTTGCTTATCTCCAGCCAGTTGGAGTAAGCGTCTGCGGTTATCAGCAAGGTGTGTCCTTTTGTGGGCCCAGCGAAATCTATGTGGATCCTAGACCAAGGTCCCCTTGGGTTTCCCACTCTAGGACGGGTGCTGTGGGTGGGCTTGGCCTAGTTTCCTGGCATCGTTGGCACCTTGCTACCCAGGCCTCAATCTGTTTGTCCATCCCTGGCCACCAAGCATAACTTCTGGCCAGGGCTTTAGTCCTAACGATGCCCGGGTGCCCCTCGTGTAGCAGTTCCAGCACCTTCCCTTGTAGCTTTTCTGGGATGACCACCCTATCCCCCCATAGTATGCACCCTTTTAATAACGAGAGTTCCGTTTGCCGGTTCCGGAATGTCTTGACGGACTCGTCGTTGTCCCTTTCCGGCCACCCTTTCTCTACCCAATGCAACACCCGCGCCAGATGTTTGTCTTTATTAGTTTCTCGGGCAATGTCTGACGCGGTTATGGGTAGGTTGGGTAGAGTCTCTATACTGAGGGTGGTCGTCGTGGGTGCTGGGTCGGTGTCAGGCTCCGGTAACGGCGAGCGGCTTAAGGCGTACGCATGGGAGATAGTCTTACCCGGTCTGTGTGTGAGTCCGTAATTGTAGGCCACCAGGAACTCGGACCACCTTGTCATTCGGGGAGACAGAATGTTCGGGGTGGCCCGGTTCCCTGCAAGGATTCCCAGCAGCGGTTTGTGGTCGGTTATGATGGTAAAGGTCCGGCCGTAGAGATACTCGTGGAATCTTTTTACTGCGGCAACGATAGCCATGGCCTCTTTGTCCAGCTGGCTGTAGTTCCGCTCCGGTTTGGTGAGGGTCCTTGAAAAGAACGCGATGGGTGCTTCTTTTCCATCGGGGAGAGTATGGCTGAGGACAGCGCCGATGCCGAAGGGTGATGCGTCGCATGTGACGGCCAGAGGTAGGGTCTCGTTGTACTGTATAAGGACGGCATCCGAAATGAGGAGGTCCTTTGTTTTCTGGAAGGCGGCTTCCTCGCGTTTCCCCCAAGTCCAGGTCGCCGCCTTGTCCAAGAGCCTATGCAAAGGCTCCGCCGCCGTCGCCTTTTGGGGCAGGAAGACATAATAAAAGTTAAGCAGCCCCAGAAATGCCTGCAGCTCTGTCTTCGACTTGGGTGTGGGGGCTTCTTTGATGGCTTTGATTTTTTAGTTTGTGGGGTGAATGCCGTGACGGTCTAGGAGATATCCTAGGAATTCAACCCGTTCCGTGTATAATTGGCATTTCTCCCTCTTTACCTTGAGCCCGGTCTTTTTGAATTTGGTTAGGACCTCCCTTAGGCGACCCTCTAGTTCGGCTTGGTTGGTTGCCGACACTAAGACATCGTCGAAGTCAGGTACCACCCCCTTGATGCCTTGTAATAGCCTTTCCATTAGGCTTTGGAATATTCCAGGCGCCACGCTGACTCCGAATTGGAGCCGGTTGCATTTAAATGCTCCCCGGTGGGTGACTATGGTTTGCGCTTCTGCCGTTTCCTCGTCGACTGGCAACTGTTGGTATGCCTGGGCGAGGTCGAGTTTAGCAAAAACCTTGCCCCCTCCCAGTGAATGTAGTAGGTGTTGCACTACTGGGACGGGGTAAGCGCTTTGTTGCAAAGCGCCATTTAGGGTGGCCTTATAGTCCCCACAGATTCTCACCGACCCATCGGGCTTGATCGGGGTGACTATGGGGGTCTCCCACCGGGCGTGGTCTATGGGTTGTAGGACCCCTTGCTTGACGAGCTTGTCAATTTGCTCGTCTATCGGGTTTAAGCGCGAATGGCACCTGCCTTGGTTTCAGGCGTTTCGGGGAGATGTTTGGGTCTAGGCTGAATGATATAAGGGGCCCTCGGTACTTGCCTAGGTTTCCATCGAAGACCTCTTGGAATTCCCGGGCTAGTTGTTGCTCCCAGTTGTCGTCGGCGATGTGGTCGATTCCCGTGACTGCGATGCCGAGCGGGGCGAACCATTGCAGTCCCAGTAGGCTTGGGCGGTCGCGATCGACAATGGTCAAGGGAAGCCTTTTGGTGCACCCTTTGTATGTTACGTTGAACTGTCCGGTTCCGACTACAGGGATGCGGTTTCCCTGATAGTCTTTCACGATTAGTCTCTGGTTGTCTAGGCCTTTTCTTTGGATGGTAGGCACCAAGCGTTTTATTTCTTGCCATGCTATCATGGAGAGGTAGGACCCGGAGTCCACCTCCATTTTACATGGCTTGCCTTCGATGCCTACCTCCACGTAGACCTTCCGGGCGTCGTTGGTTGTGGCGTGGCCGATGGTGACCATCTGATGGATCTCCTCTCTTCGCCGGGTCTCGCCGCCTCGTAGGGATCGTCCGTTCCGGTCCCATCTGTTGTCAGATCTCTGGTCCGGGGTGGTGTGCTCTCTCGTCTCCATTCGCTCTGGTCCCATCGTGGAGGGCTGCGGTTCTTTTTGAGACGGCAGACGCGGGCGATGTGTCCCTTCTTGTCGCAATGCCGGCAGATTGAATCGAAGAACCGGCATTCGGACCTGGGGTGGTCGCCTCCGCAACCGGCACAGGTGGTCCTCGACTTATGACCCCGCCGGTTCTGTGGGTTGCGGCCTGCCTGGAGACGGTGAATTTCCTCCTCCTCGTCGGAAATGCCCGATGCTGAGTGGAAGTCGCCCTGGTGGGTGGTCGTCTCGGGTTGGGCCTCGGCCGACCTTGCAGAGTGGTTGTTCCCGCTGCGGTCCCCAGCTGCGGTCCCGGTCAGCGCATGCGGTCGGCGGATGTTCGGGTCGCTTCGGCGGCGGTGGCTTCGGTGAGGGTATCTGCAAGGGTGATGTTGCCCTTGGCCATCAGCCGACTCTGGAGGACAGGGTCCCAAAGGCCGAGCATGAGTCGGTCTCGCAGGGCGTCGTTCAGGTTGTCGAATTCGCACAGCCCCCCTAGGCACTGTAGTTCGGCGACGAAGTCGCTGAAACTCTCACCCGACCATTGGTCCCGACGGTAGAACTCATGTCGTCGGATGAGGATGGGCACATCTGGAGCGTAGTGTCGCCGGTGTATTGGCTCGAGGACATCCCAGTCCATCGCGGTCACATCGGCGGGTTTGGCAAGGGCTTTGGCCATCTTAAACACTGCGGTCCCGCAGTGGGTCAGGAAGACGGCTTGCTTCATGTGGCCGGTGGCGTCCTTCAGGTCGCTGCACTTGAGGAACATGTGGAATCTGTCGGAGTACGATTCCCAGTCCTCGCTGGCGGGGTTGAAGGGTGCGGGGGGTGCGATGTTCGCCATCGTGGAGTTTCGTCTGGCTTCCGTCGGACACGTGCTTCGGTTCAGGATCAGGATCCCATCCTCGTCGCCAGTGTTGAGTCTTCGGAAATGATGCCAGGAGTCGGTGACTTAGTATCAAGCTCTTTTATTGAGTTAGGAACCGAACTCGGGCTATCGAGAAACTTTGCGGCTTTTTATTTCTTTAGCCGTGGCGGCCGCGGCCAATGGCACCGCTTTGAATCTCCCGCGATTCGAATCGACCAATCGCAGGAGATTCCTAGCGAGCCAATCGGCGCGGCTCGCCTAGCCAATCAGAATGCCCCGCGCTTTGGCCAATCAAAGCGCGGGGATCTCAAGAATGCTAATGAGGGGACAGAACAATAAATGCCAGTTTACGGCCCAAATGTCTTACAGGTTTCATGTTCCAACTCTTTGATCTCCATCCTGGTGACCAGTCAGCTGATCCTCTGAAGGAAATCCCTTAAAGCTCACTTGTGTCAGTGGGTTAGGAATCACAAGTAATTTGATAAGATGGCTCTGTTGTTTAAAACCTGATGCCTTCTCTTAGCTTTTACAATAATATTAATTCTACTTTCTACTTTTGGATGTTTTTTAAAATGTTTTTATGATTGTTTTGTGTGCCACCCAGAGTCACATTGCATGAGTGGTCGTATAAATATGATAAATATTGAGACGCAACAGAAAAAGGTTACCATCCTTCTATTCATGGTTATGTCATGAACAAGTTCTCTAGAAAAATCACTGCCTGAGAGCCAAAAGCAATAATAAGAAACTCCCACCTCTTGCTAAATTGCAGGTTTAAAATCAAAATACAGTGGTATATTTTTTAAGATAATCTAATTCAGAACTAGAAAAATCAATCTTCAGTATTACTTGTCAATTAGTAAAATATTACTAAACAATTTTGTTTCAAGGAAGAAAATGTGGAAATTCCCCAAATCTGCCTGATTGGTCACTGAATAATCCAAAATACTGGACGATGATATAATATCGAAATATTCTTACACATTGACTGAAATCAAAACAAAAATGCTTTTTGGACAGAGCTTGCTATTGTCATTCTAAACTAATTATCTCTAAGGATCACCTTACTCTTGTGGATATCTACAAGCTGTGACAATCTCTTATGGCTTCCAGACTAACAATTAAATTTCAATAAGCAACTGTGAAATCCTTTTTACAGAATAGGTAAATTTGGAACAGAGTTACAAGAGGATAAAGGGTTATACCTCTCTTATTCTAACATTCTCTGCTCTACATTTCTCTATCACCCCCACATTATTATTTCTTCCTCTCCTTCTCCTCCTTCTTCCTGCTTGGTCTATAATCTATGCATCTGGTTTCTTCAAATTAAAAATGACTCCTGGAATTATGTGTGTGTGTGTGTGTGTATGGCATTCAGCTTTGTTCGGGTATTTTCCCACATCATTGTAGTTGTGCTTTTAAAGTTGCAGCAACGTTTCGGCAGAATCTCATCTGCCATCATCAGGCTTCTGTATAGTGTTCATCTGTGAGTCAGACTTTTACAGTGGTTTCAGATTTAAATTTTGGGCAGCCTATTGCTGTGCCAGAATGGTTTTTTCTTCATCCTGATTGGTTGGGAGTCTTGGTCTGTGTTTATTGGTCTTGGAGTTTGCTGTGTTCTGCTTGATTGGTGTTTTTAATATCTTCTGTCTGTTTTTTGACTCTTTTTGTAGCTTGATTGGCTGGCAACATTGTGTTTCTTTATTGGAGGCCTTTAGTGCAGCTTGGCTCTGGGTAAATGGACGGCTATCATTTGTTAGGAAGCTAGGTTTCATCTGGGTGCCTGGTTGGGGTGTGTTTGCGCTGGAGGTATCAGGGGGGATCTGTTTGTGCCCAGGTGCTTGTCTGGCTAGTGGTGTGGAGATTTTTTTGTTTGTGAGTGCAGGCTTCCAAATGACTGACAGTCTGGTGGAATCGTCTCTTCTATTCATGCTTTCTGGTCTTTTTTCAATCTCTATGACTTCTCTGATGATTCTGTGGCTGAGGTTTTCTATAGTGGCTAGGGTTCCATGTGTTGGACTAGTGAGGAAGTGTGTTCCAGCTTTTTGACTGCATATTTGTGTTCATCCAGGAGGGTACTTATTCTTCTATTGGTCTGTCCAATGTATGTGGCCGGGCATGATGCACAGGGGACATGATGTGGCCAATCCGGATGAAGGAAAAACCATTCTGGCACAGCAATAGGCTGCCCCAAATTTAAATCTGAAACCACTGTAAAAGTCTGACTCACAGATGAACACTATACAGAAGCCTGATGATGGCAGATAAGATTCTGCCGAAACGTTGCTACAACTTTAAAAGCACAACTACAATGACATGGGAAAATACCCGAACAAAGCTGAATGCCATATATATATATATATATGTTATGTCTCATCTATATTCACAAGTGAGAACAAGGAGTTCCACAGTTCAAAATATTCAAACAAAACAAAGCCAGACTAAAAAAGGGTTAACAGTACTGTATTCCAGTCCTTGGCAGACTTCCCGGAATCTGTCTGGCAATTCAGAATGTCCATAAATTACAAAGGCCACTCCACATGTATCCTTTCGACACATCAAACACTTTGCTTCCAAGCAAAGTTTGAGAATCAGCAATCCTCCTTAAATCACATGGATGGTCGTGTCAGTCTCTCTAATCAATGTCTGGCTTGACGCCTCCCTTCAGCTTGATGTTTCAGTCTTCTCCTGGTTCTAGCGTCAAGCCACGATCTGTCAGTTTCCCCATTAGAAGCCTCTGACTCATTTTGTGGATCAGTTGCTGGCATGAATGAAGTCGAAGGTTCTGGGGAGGATTATCTCTCCGACAATTCTGAATTCTCACTCTGAGAAGCGCAGAGCTGAAGACCAAGCCTGAAGATGATGAATGAGACTTCATCGAAACGTTGCCTAGATACTTCCAATCTTACGCTGGAATAAACCCGAATAACCAAAGATCCATATATATATATATATATATATATATATATATATATATATATATATATATATATATATATATATATGTCCATCCATCCATCCATATATATATGATTATACACATACACACTCGCATACAAACATACACATATACCGTATATACTCGAGTATAAGTCGACCCGAATATAAGCCGAGGCACCTAATTTAACCACAAAAAACTGGGAAAACTTATTGACTCGAGTATAAGTCGAGGGTGGGAAATGCAGCAGCTACTGGTAAATTTCAAAAATAAAAATAGATGCCAATAAAAACTTTCACTAGGACAGTTGAATATAAGTTTGATGTTCACAATTTCCTCTTTGAAAGAGACCAGTAAATAGGGAACAAGAAGATGAAGAAAAAGAAGTGTGTTTTTTCACACTTTTCACACTGAAGTGAACAAAAATGGCATCATAGGAACAAGCTTATTCTCAGCCCAAAGGTTTGTTTCTGATTTCTTCCCTGATTTAAGGGAAATTTGGGAAACAATCTCACTATCATGAAAGGTTTGATTGATTCACTAACCCAAAAGATGATGATGATGACAGTGGTAGGCAGGAGTCACTCTCTCCCTTGCAAGAAAAAACCAAGAGCCGTTCTTATGATCTCTCTCTCTCTCTCTCTCCCCCTCCTCCCGAGTGGACTGAAAGCAGCTGGAGCTGAGGAAATGAAACTGAGTGGAGCGACCTCTGCTTGCGTTGCTTTCTCAGCCTAGAGCTCAGAAAAGCCTCCCCCTCCCATGCTTAAAAGTTGCAAAGGAAACACGGAAGCAGGGAAGCGGCTGCCCAGCTTCGGAGCTACACACCATTTTTTTTCAGAGGGGAATCTGACTCGAGTATAAGCCGAGGGGGTTTTTTTCAGCACAAAAAATGTGCTGAAAAACTCGGCTTATACTCGAGTATATACGGTAAGTCTGAGCAACAGTCAGAATTTGATTTTTAATACTTTCTTTCAGGATGTTTTATTTCTTTTACTTCTCAGTCTAGTCCTGACATTCTCTACTGGTATCCAAAAAGTAATGAGGCCTGGCTTATTTAAGCTTCCGAGTCCAGGCTGGCCCAGTGAGATCCTAATACCCGCTAAATGTTATTTACTTTATTGATTTGCTTCATAAATTTATACAGCACACCTTTATTATATAAAATAAACCTAGTTGTCCAGCAACACACAATAATAAAACCACAAGACTAAAACTCTAGAAACCATCAGGACAATAACTGAACCTTCTCAATAAAAAAACCCACACCTGCTATGTTCACCTCCCATCTTGACCCAGTACCCAAGCGAAGAATCATGTCTTCAATTCCTTTTTTCATATGTTAAATTGATTTTTATTTATATACAGAATATTAAATTACATTAATATAATCCCTCCTCGCATTCTTTATACAGTACATACCTACAAGAACTGACAATGACAAAAAGCACAACTGTAGATTATGTCAAAAATGTACTGTCACCATCTATACTACAGCTGGTCACAGTGACCCTTTTATTACAGGCATGAGAGAGATATTATGGATTCCACACAATCACATCAAAATGTAAAAATAATTTTAAAAGAATTCTTTTTACATTAAAAAGCTGACCTCATTAAACCACATTTATGGAGAAATTGCATTCAATATGTAAAGAGTAGTTATATTAAAATATTTCCATGTTCATTTCAATAATTGTTTCAATATGCCACAATGGATAATCCAAATGGAAAAATTAACGTGTCATCAGATTTTGTCAAACGTAAGAAAATTGTTTTAAGTTGTGCAATAAAAATACATTGATGACATTTCTGAAATTGCAGTTAATAGAATTTAAATAATCCAAAGCCTGTAGTATTGCAAATCCCACAAGTGCTTCTAAGTTTGCTTATACTAACAGTTTCCACAAATTCTAACTTTGCTCAAAGTGACAATCTCCACATGTATTGGAATTCCAATACACATAATTCTCAGTGTCTTAGAGCTGTATCTACATATTTAGAGAGAAACAGGTTGAGAAAGGCTATAATTATACATCTATATTATTATGGTTCATCGCAGTCAGCCAGATGTTCAGACTGGATTTGGCATTTTAATCCACTATTGAGTTCTTTCCAAGAACCTGGAATTGGCAGGTGTAGATGCTTGATGGTGTTACAGAAATCGTTGCAGGATGTAAGCTGTTCTGAGTAAAGCCAAATTTTGCAACTGACCAATGGTGAATTTGTCAATGCTGATGGTGTTCAAGTAGTGCTCCAGTTGTTTTGGGATTGCACCCAAGGCACCTATTAATTATTGGGACTACCTTTGCTTTCTTTTTGAAAAAATTATTTGCCACCTATCTTGCCATGGAGACACTCTAGGCAGGTCACAACCATTAAAAAAAATGAAGAAATAAAAAGGAAATTTAAACAAAGAGAAAATAAAATAGAACAATAAAATAATTAAGAAAAAGAAAACAAAGAAAAAGTAAACAAAGAAAATACATAACTATGATTCATAAAAAAATAGATGGACGAGTGCAGGGGGTGGGGAGATGGAGTCTGGTATCAATTTAACAGCCACTTCCAGAGTTGAACTCCCCCATTGGATCTGCAGACCAACTTGCAGAGCCAGGTCTTTAGGCTCTTTGGATAAGAGGTTGGGGGAAGATCTTACCCTGAGGGCAGGATGTTCCAAAGGGTGGGTGCTGTGGCAGAAAAAGCTCTTATTTTGGATTCCGATAATCCGAGTTCTTTGACTGACAGGATTCGCAGTAGGCCCTATTTGCTGGCCCAAATAGGGCGGGCTAGACTAAACAGGACAATGTATTATATTAATACTACTCTCTTATTATAGAGATGTTGCAGATAAATGGAAGAAAACAGATATCATCAAATCAGAAAAAGGAGGGCACAGAAAGCCAGGTAACAATTAGTCAAACAGGCATACCTAAAATACATAATGAAACAACGTGCAAATACTTTGAAAACAATGAATACTAGAAGTATTTGCCAAGGATATGTCTTAAACTAAATTTACTTTTTTTATATATGGTATGGGAATGTTGTAGACATAAAGTGTCTTGTCTTCAACAAGAGGGAGTGAAATATTAAGTGAAACATCAAAATGATACATCTTGGGCATAGCCCCTTCAGCGTTTTTATAAGCTACTTAGATCAGCAGCGGGGAACCATGGCTCCTTTATGACTTGTGGACTTCAATTCCCAAATAAAGAACTGGAAGGATATATCTCAAATGTTTAAGTCATATAAATGTAGGTGAGACAATTTAAACTATAGCAGATGGTAACAAATTTCAACATGTTTCCAACAATCTAGAAAATGGAAAAATATAATAAAGTTTAATAGAGATAAAAGCAAAATTCTCAACTCAAAAGCTGAATAACCCTTAATCAGAAATACTTAAAATGCACCTACTAACACCTAAATCTAACAAGGAATTAGATTTATTGGGAAATGACTGCTCCCTATTCTATTGTTCCATGGCGCAAGCACTTAGGTACATTCATGTGGTAATCACCACTAACCCATGGGTAAATTCCAGCAAGTTTGTATCAAGAACTGTAAAATGCAGAAAACAATCAAATTATTAATAAATTATACATTTGTAAAAAATATCTCAATAATTAACTATATTGGCTGATTGATTTAATTTTATATTTGCCTACAAACTTAATTTTTTCAAAAAATAATTTCAGAATAGAACTATTTAAAAAGTGTAATATAAATACCACAAAATTAGAACAGAAAAATTCATAAAACTATTTAGCAAGCAAATCAATCAATAAAAAGCACTAAATAAGTAAAATGTCTCATATTTCAGTCAAGTAGCAAGAAGGCCCCAACGTATATCTTGATTGGAATAAAAATTCTAAAATTGACAATTGAAATGATTGATTTATTTTTTTGAAGTCATAGCAATTATAGGATTGTAAAAAGGGAGTTTTTAGACAGGAATGCCAAATATTTACTTTGCAATATGTTTTATTCCAATCACAGGCTGAAATTGACAGCCCCGTGCAATTGTATCTTATCTATAGCTGCCCTTGGTATATGTTCTATGTTGAACTGATTTTCTTGTGAAAATCAAAAATACACTGGAGGCATATATTTTCAAACAGGTTTAAATTTTAAATTTTATTTTAATTGTGTTTCCAGACCTGTGGCTTTGCAATAAACAAATCTAAGTGGTTCATTAAAGTAGAAAATTCTGATACTTCTGCTTTCTATTTCACATAACTCAACAGCTTGAAATGAAATGTTTCTCTATCTATCCATCTCAAGGCAGTCAGTAAAAGGTAGAAACTTTAAACAATGAATATTGAAAAAGTGCAATAAAAACTAGAAGTGAAAAAGCAAAATCAGCTAGAAAGACAAGTTTTTCTTCTTTTATCTCATTCAACTTTTTATTTTTCTTAGTTTTCATTATTGTTTATATCTCTAATTGTAAATTTTAATAAAATTATCATAAAAAAGCAATAAGTTTCAAAGAATAAATTCACATAGCAAATACACTGACATCTGACAAAATAAAAAATAAAAATAAGAGCTAAAATAATAAATTAATTAAAAAGAAAAACAAAATAAATTCAAATGGCAAACTTGATGAACAACTAGCTTTTTTCTGACATCAGTTTTTTATGTTTCTATGAAGAAGACAATCTTCAGGTACAGCATTTTACTATCCTAACATTTCCATGGAAAAGTTTTATCATTTGAGTCCGCTTTCTAAATTTCAGATGGAGTATGGTTGCAATGCTTTATTATGGGTACAGTAGCAGGCCTTTAACAAGACATATGAATAGACATATTCATGGGCTTCTGAGGGAAGCAATGACAAAATGAATATGGCTCCACTGAGAGCACAGCCAATGACTGCAGCAGAACAAGGAGCCAGTGAATGGACCAGCTTCTTGGCATTCCTCTCTAGACACAAAGAAGACTTGGGATCTCCCACAATAACTGAGTTTGTTTTCCTTGATAGGATTTTTCTTCTCCAATTTTTTAAACTATTTTTGATTCTAAGTAAGTCACAAGAGTTGATGGCGAGCAAGTGGCTTTACAAATTTAAAACATATAAATAAAATAATAGTCTTTTCCCATAATATTTCATTAGTTCCCCAGTCTAACCTACACATTTGATTGTCTCCTACCCAAGTACTGAACAGGTCTAACTATGATTAAGATTGGGGCAATTAGCGAGGTTTCCGGTTCCGCGTGGCTTCGGTGGCAGCAGGAATTCGCGACCGTTCGTGATTCCTGCTGCGCTTGCCGCCGAGGTACCCCCGATCCAAATGGGTCAGGGGGATATGGCTGTCCTGTAGGGACAGCCGAAGAGAGAGGGGAGCCGGACAGGGGGTTGGGGGTGCCACAGACCCCCTCCCCGTCCGGAAAATCTCCTTTTTCCCAAGGTGGTGGAGCGGCGGTCAGCAATGGCCGCCACGAAGAAGCCAGCAACCGGGTAAGATTGTGCTGGAGGAAGCAAGAAAAGTGAAAGTGCTGGCTGAGCCGGGTCAATCAACATCTTTTAAATTCATTGGAATTGAACTGTCTGAATTGCTGGAGGATACATTGTATCCCTAAGAAGATCGAAAGTGGCGGAGAAGCTGTTAAAGGGAACTTTTTTTTCTTCACTCTCCCACCCCATGGAAACAGCAGATGAAGATTTGAAATTTGTTTGGGAACTGAAGGTGAATTATTCTGAAAGTTGAAGTTAAGGGACAAAAGAGTTCTTGGACATTGGACTTAAAAATTTAAGAAATTGGAAAACCCTTATTAGAGGTATGGATTTCTGATCATTTAAAAATTGATGTTGCAAGTGGAAAGGGAGAGGAGAAAAAATTGGAGCAGAAGTGGAAAAAGGAGGAGATTGCCTAGAATCTCAAAGAAAGATACAAGGTAATTGGACCTCTTTGATTAAACAGTAACCCCAGAAAAAGAAATAAAAGAAAGAAGAAAAATATAAACTTTTGGAACTTTTTTTGAATTATTTTTGATTAAAAATACTTGGGTGGTTGTTTTGGGGAAAGTTTCTCTTTTCAGGATGGCATCGCTTGTGGATGAACTAAAGACTGAATATCAAAAATATAAAAAGGAAGAACAAGATGGAAAAGATACTTTGGGCACTTTATTTCAATTTTTAGAAATGGCGTTATGTACTTATGAAAAATTGATTACGCAGCAGAACAAAGAAGAAGAGGAACAAGAAGCCATTTTTGATGAACAATGGGTTTTTTCCGGGGAAGAGGAGAAAGAGGATAAGAAAAGGGGGATTTTAAGATTTGAAAAAACAACCAAAAAAGAGAAAAATGAGAGGAAAGGTGGATGCAAGGTTAGAAAGCAAACGAAAGGGAGTAAGAAAAGGGAGGAGGGGAGACAAAGGGGTAAAAAGGGCAAGGAGAAGAATAAGCAAGAGAGAAAGGGGGGGAGGAGAAGCCTTAATGGTGGGAAACAAGATCTAAAGAAAAAAAGTTTATTCAGAGACAATAGGTGAATTTAATTAAGGATAAAAGGAGGATTCTGGAAAGGTATATAAGATTGTGTTTTTATATGTGTATTTAGAGTATAAAATTTACTGTGTAATTTTAGAATCTACTAAACAGAATCCCAAGATAAATTAAGTGTTATATGAAGTACTTTTAAGTTAGGGTAATGAGTTAAAGGCGTCACTCCAATTAGTGTATAGGAGAAGTATAGTAAAAGAAAAAAGATGAATGGATAGTTGGAAATAGAACAGGCAAAGAATGTTATTGAAAATGGTAATAAGATATGGAAGGATATATAAAGGTTTTGTTATGTTTTTTTTTTGTATATTGATAAAAGGCAATAAAATTTTAATTAACAAGAAATAATTTGGATGAAAAGGAGAAGCTGGATAAGATATGAAGTTAAATAGATAAAGTAAATATTGATATTATAATTTGGAATCATTATGTTCTATTGGTTTTCTTTTTTAATTATTATTATTATTTTTTTTTAGAAAAGAATTTATAAGCTGTTATACCTTGATTGTTTGTGCACTGTTTTTATAAAATTGATAAAATTGGTTTATTAAAAAAAAAAAGAAAATGATAATAAGATATGGAAAGATATATAAAGTGAACATGATGTTTGAATTTGTGTCTGTGTAAAGAGTTTCAACCCAGGATCAGGCAGCCTTCAGAAAAGATGTTTTAGTTTTGTTTATGTTTTGTGTCTTGTATGTTTATGAAAGGCAATAAATTTTTAATAAGCAAGAAATATAATTTGGATAAAAGAAGAAGTCTGGATAAGATATGAAGTTAAATAAATAATGTAAATATTGATATTACAATTTGGAGTTATTTTATATGTTCTATTGGCTTTCTTCTTTAATTATTTTTTTTTTTTTTAGAAAAGATTTTTTAAGTTGTTATGCCTGGATTGTGTAATGTTTTTTGTAAAATTAATAAAATTTGTTTTTTTTAAAAAAAAAAGATTGGGGCAATTAGCCAAGGTCAGTAGGTGCTGCCAATTCTTGTGCTGCCGCAGCCCCACATAAAATAGAAAATGGTCAAAGTAGGTTTGCTGAAGGAGATGGTAGGACTCAGAATGATGTTGCATGGTCTTTCATTTGAATTCATTTTATCTTACTTCTATAATATCAAGGACCCATTCAGTACACTAAGAAGCAAAATAATGGGAAAGGTGATAATAACCCTAGAGATGAGGCTAGGGGGAAAAATGACTTGAATAATTACCCTAGAGTCCATGCTAGTGGGGAGGTGTTTGGGTCTTTGTTTCTTTTTTGGCTTGTTGATTTTTGCAGAGTTTGTAGATGTTGTTTATGTCTATTGATGGTCAATTTTTCAGAGTGCCAGGCTTCTAGGAATGAGTTTTTGGATTTGGCTTGGTCTAGTATGTCACAGGGTCCCAATTGAAATTATGGTTAAGTCTGTCCATATGTATTGAAATTAAAAAAACTTCTGACTGGTAGTTGGTGTTCATGGATGAGTTTGTCAGTAAGGTCTGTTGCAGTTCCTTTACATTACTGTACACTTTTTTCACCTACTGCTTACTCTTTGCAAATAAAGCATATTAGATCCACAAAAATACAATATACGTATTATTTGCCTATCTCCTAAAAAAGGCTACAGGTCTCTTTATAATCCCTTTCAAGGCCCTACATCCCTTTTTTGAGAAATAAGATAAAGCGGGTGAGTGCATAAATATCATTTTGCAACTCTGGCATTTATTAAGGAAAAAATTGCCCATAAACTTTCAAAGAAAAGAAGCATATATGTGCACAACACAGAGAGATTAGTAAAAGACAACTATGAACTGAGCTTTAATTGTTGTTTGGGTGCATTCAGATGTAATGAATGACCATGATTTTCCACCATATGCGGGAATTGTTGGCTGGACTTTTCTTCCTTCCTCTTATATTGCTATGAGAAAAGAAGCATAAGTTTCTGCTTTGGAGATTGCACTCTGATGACAAGTTGGGAATTGTGATTTTAAAATAAGGCAAAATTTGAAAATATAATTCAATCATGCATTGTTCAAACTAGAAGAAACTATAGTTCGTGTGGAAGTATAAATGTAAACTGTGGGTACTTTCAAGGTGAAAATAACCGCTTTTGTTAAAGCCATGCAGAAATGTATTGATAGAGAGATTGCATGAATCAGTGGTTCATGCACATAGTAGTAAATTTTCAGTTCCCCATTACTTCCATTATAAAATGTGTACTGCAATAATACATGTATTCAAAACATATTGTTCTTCATTTTTTTAAAAAAAAATTAACATCTTACCTTGCGTATTCTTTTGTAATTCATTACATTTATTTTGTAATTTATTCTCCCGTAAAAGAGATGCCTGAAGTTGCTTAGCTTCCAGTGCAGCTGCATCTGATTTCAGTCTTAGGTGTTCCACCTCTTTTTGAAGGATTGTATTTTTCCTCTGACAGTCACCTAAGGTTTGGTTCAAACTGGATACTTCTGAAATAAAGGCCAAGAAAAAAAAAATAGTTGTATCCATACTACAACTTTTATAACATTTATGTTCTCTGATTACATTATCCAAAAACATATTTATTTGCTGCTATACTAGTCTATAAGAAAATAGGATAGGTATCTGTAGTTATTAAGATACTAACATTATTTTTACTTGTCAACTAATTGAGGCCAACAAAAACTATGGATATTCTGTTACAGATACATATTCTATAAGAAAACAGAATAGGTACCTGTAGTTATTAACATACTAGTATTATTTCAATTTGTCACCTAGTTAATTGATACAAACTAAAATAATGGATTTACTCCTAGATATAAGGAGACCTTTTTTGACAGTGAGAATGACTTGCCTTCAGAAGTTGCGGGCGCTTCATAACTGCAAGTTTCAAAAAGAAAATGGACAGCCATTTGTTTAGAATGGTAAAGTCTCTCCTGTTTGAGCAGGAGGTTGAACTAGAAAACCTCCAAGGTCCCTGCCAACTCTGTTATTCTATCTTATTCCAATCCCATCCTACCGAATCCTAAAGACTTCTAAGGTCCCCTTCCAACTCTTGTTATTCTGTTATTGTTCAAATATTCTCTAATCCTTAGTGAAAAGCTAAACATTACAAGCAATATAGTTGATAAAAGTTCATTAAAGGCCTTGACAACTTGATTAATTCACTCTGTAGTCTAATAATTAGGCAATGGTTAATATATCTCCTAATAGTATTCACTTTATATTAAAGTGTATGTTAATATCTTGAAAAAAATTGCAATCTATTTTTTGAGGAATACTATACATGAAAAATAAAATTAATTTTCCCTCAACTTGACTCTTGAATAAAATGACTCCATATATATTTGAAAGCCAGTTTTCTGTAATACTTGTAGTACCAGACTAGAGAACTATGAGTTTTAGACCCATTTTTTTGCTTTTATTTATATTAATTGAGACAAGAGTGATAATAATTTGTCTAAACTTTGTGTTCAAAAGTCCTGTATGTGGAGAGGCACACAATTTTGGACTCCTTAACATGATTCAATATTCAGAACAAATCTCCTTTAAAACTGAAATGTGGAGGAAGTAAGGAGAAACAGGTATAAATGTATACCATGTTAGCCTAAATGCTACTCATTCGTTCTATATTAGGTTCTCAACCGTCAGAAAAATCCAAATGCATTCCTGTACTTTTCTATTTTCTACTACTCTTTCCGTGCTCCTTCCCCAGATGTTACACTGAATTGTTTCTTGCCCAGGATCTTGAAATCACTTCAAGTGAATAATGGAAACAAAGAGGACAGCAGCAATGTTGCCAAAAGGTCCTTTTTTGGTCTATTGGAAAGACAATCAAATTGTTCTAATTAAAACATCAAACCATTAGATATTTTTGGAATCCTAAGATTCCATGACCCTTCCTCCAGGGGAAGGGTGGCAATAATGCTTCTTTGGCAGAAAATATTCTATGTTGGATATTATTTAAGTAATGTATAACATCATACACAGAAACAAATCAGTGGACAAACATTAAATGACTTTTAGCAAGTAGTATTGAGAAGTAAATTCCTGGACTTGGATTCTGGAAACTTTATGAAGCTCAGGAAGTGACATATTCTTTGAGTATGTCACTTCACTGATTTGCTAAACTATTCTCTAGATGCTATGACTTGAACATGTAAGACGGGTTTTAAATTCAGGCTTATCCAAGCAAAATACTCCACTCATGTAGAAAAATCAATATCCAGAAGTGCATATTAGGCCCAACTTCTAATTTTCTGTCAATAATTTTGTAAACATTATTTTGATTTACAGAAATATTCTATACTAGTTTCCAATTTTTCAGAACTAAAATTTTATACCTTTATGTCTACATCAATTTGCATCTTAAAAATCCACAGAAAAATATTTGGCACTTTATTTTTCTGTTAATTCTAAAACAGTTTTCCTAATATACATGTTTTTCCATTAATTTTCTTCAATATTATCCATTTTTGTGATATCTCATTATTATTTGTGTATTCAGTGGCATTTTACATAAGAAACATTTTTCTGTGTATTTTAAATGAAAAACAGCAACCCAAAATTCAGAAAAATGAAATTACGTCCTGAATAATATACTGATTTGGGTAAATTGCATCAAAATATGATCTGAAAATATTTTTCTAATCCCTACTCTATACAGTACCATAACCACAAATCTCAGTGAGAACAAAGTATCAATTCAATGTATCATTGCCTTGCTAATAAAATATATGTGAACTGTATAACCAGTCTGAAAGTGGAACATGCTAGGAAAAGTTTTGCTTTGATAATCTACCTGACAATCCTACTTTATTAATGGTTTTTAGTTGTAAAAATATATCTCCTTTTAATGAAATCCATTCTTTGAGAAAACCAAGCATTTCTTCTTTAAACTTGTTTAATTCTCCCCTGATAAAGGGAATAAGATTAAAGGCTTTCTTTAGGATAAATTTATGTTGTTGCAATGTTTTTCTGCCAAAAAAGAAAGAAAAAATGTTATGATTTTAAAATCAAAATAATATTTAGAAGATATCCTTTTGAAAGATTAAATCAATATTTAAATCAATTTTAATGTAAGGAAAATAATTTTCTAACACAGTCAAATACACAAGTTCAGAAAAATACTTAAGTAGCAAAAGAAATTCCTGTTGTTAGAGTTTCAACGAAGACTTATCTCCTTTTCAAGTTGGCATAAAAGAAAAAAAAATACAATAATCTATGGCAGTGCCACCCAAACTTTTGATCCCCAGGACTGATTCCATGGAGAGAGGTTTTTCTGGGACCATGGTTTTGCATGCTGCCTGCATCCTGTGGATGGGGCTTCACTTGTTTCCAAGGCACAGTTTCTGGCATGTCACTGACTGGAGCCAGTTCACAGACTGGGGAGGGGGGGGGGGGTTGGGGACTCCTGATCTGTGAGATTAAGCGCAGGAAATTCTTAAGGGTTATGCTTATTGTATGAACCATTAGAACTATTAGTAAATCAGGATCTTGCCTGCACATTCTTAATACATCAGGCCATTGGTTTGGTCAATAAACCTGAATTTACACATTACAGTATTTCCTTGTATATACTACTATAATTTTAAATTCAGCTTTAAAAACTACCAAGAAAACAGATTGTTCAGGTAAATGACAGAGAAACAGACATACAATAAAAAAAGAAAATAAATTCCTCCCAAACCACTTCATGTGAGATTTCTTACTGGACCAATTGTGACTGTCTCCATATATCTTCCTTTTCTTTGTGAAAGCTTCTCAACTGTTTGTTTAGATTCTCTACTGCAGCTTCCTTATTTTCAAGTTCTGTAACTAATTTTCTTATTCTGAAAGAAATAAATTATATAGTATTATCCTTTGAGATTGGATAACCATTTGTTTGAAATGGCATAGGGCAGGGGTCTCCAACCTTGGCTCCTGGAAGCCTGGCGGACTTCAACTCCCAGAATTCCACAGCCAGCTTTGCTGGCTGTGGAACTCTGGGAGTTGAAGTCCGCCAGGCTTCCAGGAGCCAAGGTTGGAGACCCCTGGCATAGGGTTTCCTGCTTGAGCAAGGGTTGTGTGTTGGACTAGAAGACCTCCAAGGTCCCTTCCAACTCTGTTATTTGCCTAAAAATAATAATTGGGCTCATTAATTCCTGCCTTAGATCGCATAATACCCTTCTGTTCAAGGAAAGCCTTTTTTTCCTCATAGTTAGGACTATCTATCCTTAACAGAGGATCAGGGAATTTCTTCATCTTGCTAAATAAAGAAAAAGAGGGCATTTATTTGCACAGAATTGTTAGCATGATTGTAAATTAAATCTCTTACATGTGTGCAAAGCATGTTATAATAACTGGAGCATAACTGGTTCCTTATTGCAGAGTAAATCAAAATGAAAGAGTGTAAGCAGTTTTGTACTGCAGAACACAACCAACTGGCTCGAGTCCAAACTGTCGGCACTCCAGACATTAGAGATTGCTATGTAATATGAGTATATAGTTATTTATCCATTTCCAATTTCTGAGATTATTAAAGTATTTCACTGGATGAAGCCTGATGCTCACATGTAAAAAACAGTTGACATCAGTGCTAATAAATGGATACAATATGTTCCTTGGATTTATATTTGGTTCCATTACACTTAGTGAGATTTGTCTCCCAAGTTTTTAGAATTGCTTAATATATGCTTTACAAACTTTCTAAAAGATCATCAATTGAATTAGAAGAGTCATATTATTATTAACATATTTTATTCTTATTAACACATTTAACCAATTATCAACATTTTAAAAAAATCAAATGATATAAGCTTTTTATTCCTTTAGATAAATATGTGAGTGCATAAAACAAGAGCCTAGACGTCTTTTAATCCAAATTATTTTTTTGACTACAGTATGTTATTCTTTAGTATATTTATCCCTGAAAAATACTTTGTTCTGCTTTTTCCTCCATATCTTTTAGTTTTAGTTTTAAATTTTATTACTATTTTATTGTGATTTTATAAATTTGTATGTATGTATTTATGGTTTAATTTTGATGTTGTAAGCTGACTAGAGTTGCCTTGCAGTGATATGAGTGGAAAAATCAATGAGCAAACAAACAAATAAAAAGGGAGAATCCTTTTTTTTTTTACATTTTTATTTATGATAGATGTTAAGAAATGTAGCTAAATTAATCACCAGCAATTTGAGTAACAAATCAGCTGTGTTAGGAATAACAAGGTTACCTAACGTAGTTTGGGTAAAATAATATATATAAACTATGATAGTAAGTTTAAGTGTGTGTCACTTTAAACTGCAAAGCATGTAATTTTGGGTGCGGTTGTGAAACCGCCATAAGAGGGAGCAAGAGAACTTGCTGGATTGCTTTGCTGGATTGACTGGGATCGCTGACTATGCTAGATTGATGGATTGATGGTTTGCTAACTGCGTGTTTCCTGCTGCTGAGGGAAGAAAGGAGGTTTGACTTCTTCATATCTCTACTGCGAGGAGATATATTACTGGACTGATATTTGTAAGTTTACTGACCTCTTTTTCGACACTGGACTTTGCAACTGAATAATCCCCAAATGGACTGAACTAGTGAATGATATATGGACTGTTTGACTATGCTAAAACTCTTACTGGAATAAACTATTTAACTAGCACAGTGTATCTGTTTTACTGAGTGTAAGCTACAAAAACGTTTATCTCACATATTTGCCTGCCTGCCTGACTGCCGTGCACATTCTGCTAGGTTATATTCCTAACAAGCTGCCCATCATATGGGGAGATCGGTAGCATAAAAATTTAAATAGTAAATTTTAATATTATCCATACCAAAAATAATTTTAGGCTACAAATTTTTCACAACACATTAACAGATTTAACCATACCTTCAACTGGGAAACTGTGAGCATCCTAGATCAAGCCAAGTCCAAAACTGCCAAATAATTTTTTACCACTATGGGACAGGTGCACCCCACCCATGCTGCCAGAAGGGGAATGATGTGGATCTCATCAGTCAAGGTATTCTGGGTGGTGGGATCCAGGAGAAGAACCTTCTCAGCCATGGGCCCGGCCGTTTGGAACATCTTACCCCCTGAGAGTCTTATTCATTCAAAGGTACCTACACAGCTAACTGAAAGGTTGAAAGGATTTGCTGGCAATAACACTGTTACCTTTTCCAAGGCATACAGTCTAACTTAGATCTCCTCACAATTTCCTGTCCAGTCACCAACCAAAAGTAGCACATTTTGCATTTACATTCTGACAATTGAACTTGAGCATAAAAATTCTCAATTGTTTCTTTTTATGCATGTGGTGGTGGCATATATTTGAATAATCATAATTCTGTTTGCAAAATCTATTTGATATTACTCAGTCACTGACTATTTTGTACCTACATAATGTCTTCGCTATATCGTTCCCTTGAAAGTAAGGTTTTTTTTGAATTTTTGTGTGATCTTATGTCTCAATGGTATCCAATTTAAATCCTTTTCAATTTGATGATGCATTGTACACCAATATATATTTAACTTATTTCATCTTTTTTATATTTCCCTATGTACTTGCTTCTTACATCCTATGTTCCAACTGTAGTTCTGCCTTTGCAGCTTCAGACAACATCAGCAACTAATACGCTGGAAACAATTATAACTGTATCAAAAACACAATTAGCGCTCTCAAAGAGTCTCAACTCTTTTTTAGTAGTACATCGAGTGCCATCTGACTCAAGGGGTCCTTTATCTAGAAATATATTGACAATTGCTCCATCTTGTCTGTCCATGTAGCTTCCTTGAAAAATACAAGAGTAGTTTATTATTACTTTCTCCAGTGCAATATGACATGATGCCCATGTCACTAAAATGATCATCCACCTTTAGCACCTTCCTATATTTCTGCTTGGGTGTTCCTACTAAAATATACAGACTTAGCATACACTCCTGGGGTACTTCGGTCCTCCCTTCAGGAACATCATCCTGCTACAATGAGATATGGTGGGAAAAGTAATCAAACTATTATACTGTATTCATTTCATAAGCATCTGTTTGGCCCCTGTACAAACAGACTAGATTGTCTTTATTATTTAAGAAGGACTCTTTTGTTCCTAAGTCACAAAATGGCTGGAGAGAAAATGTGTAGATAACTTATATATGTGCAGAGAATTACAATGCTTTAATGAATCAGCATTAATTAAAATGAATTCTCCTTAAATTTTCTAACACAGCTAGTTTCTTTCCCTTATTGCAATTTTTTCATCAAATCTGAACTACAATCTTGGCTGCATTGATAATACTTAATACGTGAAATCATGAAAACATCCTAAGCTCCATGGCTAATTAATTGCAGAAGCTAAAAGAAAAAAAAAGAAAGAACATGGTGATCTTTTCTGCACTTGTACATTTCACATAAACTGTGAAGCTGAACATCTTGTTATCACAGCCAGGATATGTTTATATGCTGAACAGAGGAAAAATCAAAGAGGGTGTGTGTGTGAGTGGAGACAAGAATAATGAAATGGAAGCATCAGAAAAGCCAATGTGCATTCTAAACTCCTGTCCCCACTTTAATACATGCAACACATACTCTGGAAAACATCACATTGTACTCCAGGCCCTATAATTGTCTTCAACTTGATCCAGCCAATAACTAAATCAGTCTTAAATTGTCTTTAGATGTATTACTTTTAAAGTCATTATTTCAACCAAAAGCTTATGCTCTCACTACTACTTCAAGATATGCAAACTCTACTATGCTTTGCCATCTAACCCAACTAATCCAACTACTGTGAGTTTTATCAGAGATTTCTTTTAAGAATGCTTGGAAGTACAAACAAACCCTCCATTGCTAGCCAGCTTCAATTACATCTATTTTATCTCTGACTATCTGCCTTTTCTTTCCCGAATTCTTTTTATACCCATCATCTTTTCACCTCAATATTTTTGACACCAATTTCTCTCCAAGTTTCATGTGTTATTTGCATCAAAGACCTTTGAGCTGTTTCTTGGAGAATTGGAAAAAAGTCCATAGCTCATTTGCCAGGAAGCACTTTGAACTGGAATATTGATTATTCAAGAAAACTGATCAATAACCTCTTATTTTATGTATACAAAACTTATTCGTTTTAATTTTTCTTTTTTACATACTGATGCCCTGCAATTCCTACTTTGCATGCACACAATAGTCAATGGTATGCAAATTTATGCTATTTGTCTCTTGCTTTCTCAAATATTTTTTATGGGATTATTTCTCTAGATTATGATATCCAAACAACTAAATTAAAGTTTAAAAATCAGACAGCAACCTAACATACTCCAGGAAAAAAAAAGAATTAGAAATAAGTTTTTCACTGCAAATCAAGGTTAGAAAGGCAATCTGAGGAATTATTCATAATATTATCTTACTTTACAAATATATTTTAAGGACTGCTAAAAGAATAAAGTGTTCTACATATTCTGAACTTTTTTGCTTATGGAATAGCAAATCTTCTCTATCATCAAAAATTTATTTATAGAATCTGATTTATTACATCCATATCTTATTATTATAAACAAAATGGTTGTTCATGCACTATATTAAGCCATGGTTTACAGAACAAACTATAGTGACTTCATTATACATGAAACAAATTATAAAGCAAGTTTTATAAATTACAATTGCCAGATTCATGCATCATATTAAATTATCATTTCAGTACTAGAAATAACACATCTTATATTAGCTTGTTTCTTTAAGCAGCAAATAGTGATTTCTAAATTGTAGCTCAAACTATGATTAACATGAATTCATCTGGAAATTATACCTAATTCAAGCTAAATCTGGCAAAACACCTAAAGCATGCTTGCCTCTGAATGATATTAATAGACATATTAATTTGAAAAGCAAGAATGGCTGGTAAGTTCCAACCTTTCTGTTCTTGATTCACTAGCTGCTGTGCATTGTTCAAAATCTTGACTTAGACGTTGTAGTTTTTCTTGCAGTATTTTCTCCCGTTCCACACTGCCCTCATAAAACTTCATCTTCTTTTCCATTGTTTTTACTTTCTCATCCAGTAGCTTAAATTCATGAAGGATCAAATAACTGACTCCACAATATTTACACATTGTTTCATCTTGGGACATCTAAAAAAACAACAACATGTACAGTGAAAAGATCTGGCCCTTTAAAAATTAATAAAAGCAACTTTTTATATGGAATCAGAATAATGTACACATAGCACATTATTCCAGTGGTGGACAACCAATGTTCCAGCACAGAATCTGAACTTACAGTTCTATAATTCCTTGTCATTTCCTATGCTGGATGGAATTTTTAACATGTATAGTTCAACATACCTGAAAAAACAAAATAACCTATCCTTGAATTATTCACACAATCATTTTTACTATTCTCCTTGGAAATTTAGACAAAATTTACATTCTCCAAATGGGCCAAATGGATATAAGGTCCATAGGGGGCAAAATGAAAATCACAGATATTTACCCTGACATAGTAGAATGTTTATGATGTTCAAAAAAGTAGCAAGGTTAAGACTTGTATAGTTACCTGTTCTTATTAATAGCAAAGAACATCTGTGCAGAAATCTGTTCTTTATAAAATTAAATAGATTTTGTAGGCCTGTTCTATTATTTTTATTACAAGCTATGATAATCTACAGTTCAGTGGTGATATTAACAAGAATGCTGATGAGCTGGAATAGAAAAAGCAAAGTCATGAGTCACACAGAAGCTATGAAATTTGGTCATGTGAGATTAATAATCTTCTTAAACAAGATATATTTGAGGAAACAAATACATGTTTGGGTGAACCTGAATTGCATTGCAGAAAAAGTGGCAGACTTCATTTACAAGATCTGTCAATTTCATACAGTGCCCAGTTTGTTAATTCCCTCCAATAAATCACAAATGCTTTGATTATTCCTACCTGGAAGCATGTACAATAAAAAATATTTTGAAATATTAATGAAGCACATGGGACTAATGCTAAGAGTATCTGTGTCATAATTCTTGTGACCCAATGACAGAAACCAAGCAGAGAAGCAGACATAATTTGTTATAATTGCCAAAAAGTTCCACTTAGGTTGCCATTTTTTTGCAACTTAAACAAACAAACAAATTCAGAGAGCCAAAAGTAGCTTGGGGAAGTTATAAAATTACAGTAAATGAAAATTAAATTCCAAAAACCCCAAAACAAAACCCAATTACAATGAAAAACTATTGCCCCATACAACACAAAAGAATTAAATCAACATTTTCCAAACTTTAAAGAATGTTTTTGCAAATTATAGAATGGTGAAAATGGTCTAAAGATGAGTGTTACAACTGCTTTGCAAAATCTAAAGTTAAGCAGGGTATAACTGTGATCATTAGAAAATCCCATGTATGGCAACTTGAATCATACAACGGAATGAAGGTGACACGGAAACCTATAAAATAACCTACATGAAAAAGGTATATTTTAATATTCTTTAAAAAAACTCAACTGTGCTACTAGACTAAATCTTCATTGTTAGTGAGATTCTTCTGGAAGTTTATAAATGTAACATGTGGTCCTCTTCATATATTTTTTTTCACATGGACAGGTTCATATGAATATTGGCTTGATTACAATATGCCAATTTCAGGTGCAGACTTTCTTGAATCCTACCTATCAATATGACAAAGATCCCTGATGAGGGATGCACATGGACTTGGGGCCTGAGTATATGCTTTTCACTTTAAAAAGTGAAGGAAGTTGGTAATGTTTTTGGCCAGCGTCCGGCAAAGAAAGATAATTTTCCTCTGAACAGGAAGATTCTTCTAAGGTAAAGTGAGTTGTATAATAAAATCATTGTAGTCACCTTCTGCTGCCAAATATGATTCCTCATTTAAAGTTTAATTCAAACTGTAATCAGTTAAGTGAAGGGCAGTATGAGACATCCAATGAGCTTCATGTCTGTTTCAAGTACCTGAGGCTAAATTTCCCCCACTCCTAGTTCAATACTGTAATCGATGCTGACAATTCTATGCCATATTCTTTAAAAAAAACTAGTAGGCATCTCAAGATAGTCCAATCTATCTAACTCACTGCACAACATATTAACACACTGATGATTTATTAACATGAAATAATGGTATTTGCTTTCTTTCAAAACATATTAAAAGGGCTTCTCATCAACTTATTAAAATGTATATAAAAGAAAGGTAGTAGATACCATGTTACATTTTCTTGAACAAATAAACATGTTTATTGTACTACAATTATGTTAATGTTATATTATACTGAAGACTTTAAACTATGAGAAGAGTAGAACAAAATAACAAAAAATGGGAATGGATACAATGGATATTAAATAACAACCATTCTTGAGAAAAAGAGAACAAAGATATCCAAATACTATGAAAAGGTTAAAAGGGGAAAAACTCAAGTTGTTTTGAAAAAAATAAATAACGAACACTAATCGTGTTTATTTATGAGACAAGCCATAATTGGCATGTCTCACATGATATTCTAATTATTTTCTAATAAAAGTGTGTACCTGTGATACTGGATACATGTTTGCTATGCTTGCCTTTATTTCTCCTAACTCTTTTTTGCCTCATGAAGCCTGATCATAGTTACAGTGGCTCTGAAGGAAATGAAAAATTAATTCTATTTTTCCTGGCAGTAACAACCTGTGCCCAGAAATATGAAACTATCATTCAGAATAAATACCATAAGGTTCCAAAGTACTAAAATTACTTATGGAAAGAGGACAAACTGAACTGTAACATGAAGGAAAAGGAGAGACTGTTATCCTAAAAGGAACATGGTGATTTCTTGCAGCACCACTTTTGTATTTCAAAATAAACAATTTCAGACATTCCAATGTATGTATCTACTTTCAGTAAGACACTGGACTGGATGGGGAGAAGGTTGAAATAGTGAGCAATTCTATTTGGAACCTATATAGATAATCTGAAAATACTAAATCAGGGGTCTCCAACCTTGGCCCCTGGAAGCCTGGCGGACTTCAACTCCCAGAATTCCACAGCCAGCTTTGCTGGCTGTGGAACTCTGGGAGTTGAAGTCCGCCAGGCTTCCAGGAGCCAAGGTTGGAGACCCCTGTACTAAATTCAACCCGGAGTAAGATACATTTCGTCTCACCAACCAGAATAACTTTCAGCTAAGAAATAGAACCATGTGCTCGTCTGTATTTCTTTCAAGAACTTATTTTGCCTTCTCTGGATGCTCACAAACTCACGTAAAGCAAATGATATCGAATAATTGGAATACATTATTATCAAGATAATATTTCCCCATATTTATTGTATCATACCAAAGCAAAAGTGTACCCCTGTCCTATATTGAACATAGTATAATTTGAAATGCTAGAAATGCTTTTTTTAAAATGGTATAATTTGCCATAACAGAATCAAGGACAATGTGATTATTTTGATGATCTTCTGCCTTGATTTTTTTAAAAATAATGCTTCCTTTTCCAAGTATTAAAATGTATCTTACTTAATTTCTTTCCTTTTATCAATAAATATCAATAAGTTTAAATTATTTGTCCATTTTTCTGCCTCTCTAACCAAATAGGCTTCCATGGGATAACTGTTATTCAAATTAAATAAAAATGCAATTGTGGAAATATAACTGACCTAAGGAAACATGGGAGAGAAACTAGAGAGTGATTTCTTTAATTGCTGTACATCTGACAACTGATAAGTTGGAAGTATGTGGTTGCTGGATAAGAGGGATATCATTTTGGTACCATGGTAAATTACCATGAGTTATAAATGTTAATAGATCAATCCTTAGAATATTAATACATTCAATATAATTTAAAACCACTGCAGTTCATTATATTATGTACTTTTACAAACTATTGTACTTATACTTTTACTCTATAAATTCTATTTTTAGAAGTCTATGTTGTCTTCCTCTATACTTTAGATAAATGTTTATTTAGAATGGATAATATTATAAAAAAGAGAACCACTGTGATACAGTGATTAAGTTGCTAGAAGCACAGAGATCCAGGTTCTAATCCTCTCTTATAAACAGAAACTATCTAGGTGACTTTTGTCAATCACTCTCCCTAAGCACTAGTAGTAATAAGAAATAAAGCAGTACATTGATAAATAAAGAGCATCCAAGGATAACAAAAACAATAATTAAATAATACAGTTAACAGTGAAAGAAGACTGTCTTTTGCTCTCGAGTATCAAATGCATAGAAGTTTAATAAATAAATAAAAAATAAAATTAATGGAAAGTCTATGTTGATTCTATCACACTGTCACTAATGACTATACATTTCAAGCTGAAACAGGTTTACTTAGAAATAAAATTGCATTCCCTAATAACTGAGTTTAGGATTTCATATAAAAGCACTATTGCGTCAATTAACTATTGTGAGCCATTTTTTTCAAAGAGATGAAGTAAAAAACAGTCAAACTTGCTCCTCTTCAAATTTACAACTTCCCTATTTTGGCTGTCATTTTTACAATTATTTATTCTCTAAGAATGTTTTTTTCCTTTTTTTGTTATTCTCTACACTCAGCCACCTTATCTATTTTGACAATACTATATTTAAACTAAGTCCCACTGAAATGAAAGATAAATCTGAGTTCAAAGGAATGTTATTCACGAGTTAAGAATGATTTGAGATTTAATTGTCTGCTCTCAGTTATCTAATAGGTTATTGTGAAAGACTTTTCAAAAACGTAATAATGGAGCCATGCCAAATAGTGTGTCATGTGGTGTATATAGATAAATTTGATGGAACATCTGACAGACCCTGGGAAATCAGAGAAAGGAACATGATCGTGGCATCTCAGCTCAACGGAAGGGGAAAACAAAAGACTGAGAGTAGCTCCACCTTAATTATACTAGATATAAATTCAATTTATATCTAGGCTTTCAAGATTTTGCTACACACACACACCCCCGCCCAAAGCAATAACAATCTGTCCAAATATCCAAATGATTCTTGTTTTTTCAGTTTCCCATCTGATTGTATTTATTGCATGATCACGTTTAATCTTATTATATGAATAGCACTTTCAGGATTCATTTAGTAAATATGTATGTTGTATTATTAATGTGCTGGAGTAACAAAAAATACAAAATCATTAACACTTTTTTTGATTAATACTTGATCAGGTTGAAGAAATCTCATACATGACATGGTAGTAAAAGTGTAGTTTAGATTTTCATTTGGGAAACATTTAAAAGCCGATGCCTCATTTCAATTAATGGTGTGGAAATGAGTTTACTCCAGATTGTACAGGGCAAGCAAGGAGGAATTGGAAGCAATGGAACCAGACCCAATTCTGTCAAACCCAATTGCCTATCCTTTTCAGTCTAATGCTGTTGGAAAATCATAGCCATGAATGTGGTGCAACTTTCCACCAGTATAAATAGTATAAATAGAACTTCCAAAGCTGACACTTCTTTTCTAAACTAGTAGTGGTGGGAGATACTAAGAACCCAAAAGATTACTATCTCTCTGTTTATATCTCTATAGCATGTAAACATCATGTACTCTGTCATCGATTGTATTAACTGTAGTTTTTAATGCAATTAACATAATTAGTCAGGCACACTATAACCATTGACTCAGCTTTCCATCCTTCCAAAGTCAGTAAAAAGAGGACCCCGATTGCTGGGAGCAATATGCTGACTCTGTAAACCACTTAGAGAGGGCTGTAAAGTACTCTGAAACAGTATATAAGTCTTAAGAGCTATTGCTAAGTGTTATATGCTTTTATAAAGGAGGCTTCTCAGTTATAGGCCAGTTATTTTCTACAAAACCTGTTGCAGTCTATATTGCATTCTGTAATCTGAAAATTTTGAATGTTCTCTGAAAAAAACCTTCTCGCACATTAAAAAAATCATTCCTGTAACTTTATGAACATGATACCTAATCTACCCTTCTGTATAGCCAATCTCCCAGTGTTATCAAGCTCCTTAATTTCATATTCTTAGCGGAAGTTATATCTGTCTGTTTCAGAATTCCTCCCCTCCCAAGATTTTTCATTTTTGTATGTGTATACGCATGTAAATCTTTTATATAGGAAAAGACATTCATTTTTCTTTTAAAAAATGACTTTTTCAAAAACAGCAAAATGCGCATGAAAAAAATACTAATATTAAAGTTAAGCAGAAAGAGGAAAAACATTAAACAGGAATGTATATAAAATTGTGGCTTGATAATAGCTACAAACCATTTAGAAAACCCCAAACCTATCACTTTTTCTTACATAATCATACCTTTCTTATTTCTTCAGGCAAAGGATACACAGGAATATGTCGATCCATTTCTTTCTATATTTTTTAAAGAATTATCAGAGGATTGTCACAAAGCCTATTAACAAATAAACACACAAAATAAATAAGAATTAGGGGATTCTAGAATACTGAAGCTCTTTCTTCTGTCCATGTTATAAACCAGAAAAAAATAGAAGCTCATTATCTGCAAGGTTAAATGCCTCATTTGTTTTCCTTCCTGAAGATGGTAAGAATAACACATGCTACAAATATAGGCAGACTGTACAATTGCAAAAGAAAATAAAGGTGGTAGAGGCATAATGGTCTATTTCCAGACTATCAGAGTAAGGAGGGATTTCTTAGATTGAGCACAGAAAGTATTTCCTGCATGAAAAGTCAAACAAAGCACTTTTTTTTTTACAAGTTAGGAATCCAATGTTCCCTCATGACTCTTAGATTAATAGTTTGCTTCTGGAACCTTAAATTCATTAATGTTAATATCTTTATTTATCTGGATTGCCATTCCCTCTTTATGTCAGTGGTTCTGCTTGGGTCAATTAGAACACAAATCCTACTCAAGGAAAATACCAAATAAACTAGAAATCGTGAAGCCCTTCTCTTTCTTGCTTCATATATCACTATCCTAACGTTTTCTGCAAGTATCATTGTTCTTCAGGAAATCATGAAGAATGTGCAGAAGAGTGAAGAAAAGCAATCTTTCCCCCTGCCTTTACAAATAACTTTTCTAAAACAAAAAGATAATGTAACTACAGACCTTGCTTGAACTTTGAAACAGATTATTTAAACAGTTAATTTGTCAGCATTTTAAAAAGAACATATCGCTTTGCACGGTTTATGAAGAGCATGCTGTGACAAACCAATCTGAACTCTTTTTCTGATATAACTTGTTTAGTTTAATATGGGGATGTACTGGACACAGTATACCTGGCTGAAGCAAAGGGTTTGGAATGAAAAACTATAGTTGAATAGTTAAAGTAGATAGAGTAGGGGGTTTCTTTTACCCCAGTATTGCTCCAGAAAACAGCACAAGATACAACAGATATAAGTTATAGATTTTTTTAGACAGGGAATTTTCCAAATAGTCAGAAATGTTCAACCATAGAACAAATTGCCTGAGGGAAGAGGTGGATTCTCTTATGCTGCAAGTATTTAAACAAAGGCTGCCTTCTGTCAAGGATACTGCAATATTAGATTTCTGCACTGGCAGGAGGTTGGACTAGATAATCTTTAAAATCTCTTTAAACTGGTACATTTTATGATTCATGAAATGTCATATTGTTTAGTAAAGCATATGCAATCCAGAAGTACATTTCACAGGATTAAAATTAGGTGTAGAATTTCACAACTCAGACCTGTCTAAATAGGGCAACTATTGTTAAAAGAACAAGCTTGCAAAAAAGGGAAAGAACTATATAACTCAAGTACAACTCTGCTGAGTCAAGAATGTCTCTTTAAAAATGCAAATAAAAAGGGAGGCAAGGAACTTCCATTTCCCTCAGGCAATTTTCCTCTTCTAATCCTTTTGCCCCTTTTCACACACAGCAGGTTTAACAGGAGGTAGTATTACTGTCCAGGAAGAGGCTAACTCAGCAACAGAAACCAGCCTCTGTATACAGCAGGAGGGATAAGTTATATGAGTCTACCATTGTAACTCTGAGAGATTGATAAAGGCAAATCTCGGAATAATTTGCTATATTTGACGAGGTTATCGATGATTACTATCTGTTTAATAAAAGATTCCCGTCTCCCCCACCTTCTTAAATTCAGTTGCTGAACAAGACTAGAAGGTTAGAAGAAATTGAATGTTGGTGTGGGATTTAGGAGGTCACTTCTGTAACACCAATTCCTAGGCACAGCTTGTGCAGCACCTGCTCTCCTTAGCATGAAATCTTAGCCGTGCTGTTATGTCTGGCCCTAATGATAAGGCCTCGCAGTTTCAGCCAAAGAGCTATCCAGTTATTTCCCATAAAGGTGAAAGGGGCCATTTCCTTTTACAGAGGCTCGGTCTTTGGCCATTCTGTTTTAAAGGTCTCGGCATATAAAGAAGCGGTGAAGAATTTCCCACTGTGGAAAGCTTAACAGTCACGGGTGGGCTCAAAGGTGCTTTTTCAAAAAGGCAAGTAAGTGGACTGATTTGTTTTATTTTGTTTTCCTTGAGGAAGACAGTCCAGTTGCCATTTTTTTTCTTTTTTTAAAAAAGCACTTTTGAGACAACGATGACCGAATAACTGAGCATCTCCACAGACAGTCACGGGGGGAGAAATAAATGACCTGACTCTGAGGGTTCAGAGGAGACAGACACCCCGCGGCCTCATGTACTCAGCCCATGGAGAGTTGGCGGGTTTAGGCAACAACGGACACCAGAGGTAAAAGGACCCACCCGAACTCACCCCCCAAAGGACAGCTAGCAAAACACCCGCGAGCAGCAACGAAAGCCGCGCAACGTTGTCAACGCCCCACCCAGGAGTTTCTCCGCTTTTTCATTTCCATAGCAACCAACTAAGCATGGCCGGCAAAATCCCGGAAGTAGGGAAGACGCGAAGACCGGAAGTTATTTCTGCAAGAATCGGCGTTTCTCTACCGGGTTCATTCCCGGGATCGGGTTTGACGGCTCATTTCGGGCAGTTGCATGCTAGGGATATGTATGGTGGCGATGCATTACTTAAGGGTATGCAATTGCTGTTTTTTTTTTAATGCATTTACTGTAATTGATTGCACTGAGGTTTAGCTGAACAGGTTAGTGTGATGAAGTGTATTGTTCAGTTTTGGAGAAGTCGCTTTTTATCAAGTAGTGCAGGCAGTCTTCCATTGAACAACAGTTCGTTTATGGGTAGTTTATATTTCTGTGAAAAAGCAAAGAGCTGTAGTTTGATGTTAATGCCTTATTTTACTGCAACAGAAGGAGTTGGAAGTCTTATAACTGATAAATATCTAAACATGTTTGACAATGTGAAAATTTATATAAACTTTGAGTAACGGACTATGAAAGGATAGCACAAAAGATTTGTAACCGACACGCTGTATGTATATAAAATGGAAGGTGATTTTATGTTTTGTTTGTATATGTTTGTCTTAAAAAATAAAAAAAACATTAAAAAAAAGTTGAACTCTTTTTTTTTTGCCAGCTTTTCCTCACTTCTCTTCCCATTTCCCCCACTGCTTTCCTATTTACTTTTGTATCTTATCTTATAACCTAATAAAATGTTTAAAACTTGAACAACAGTTTGTTTATTGACCATTCAAAGTTACAATTGCACTGAAAAATGTGATTTATGACCACTTTTCACACTTAATGACAGTTGCAGCATCCCCAGTCATGTGATCTAAAGTCAGACAATTGGACTCATGTATGTGACATTGCATGAATGCTGCAGACCATGTTTGCTTTGTCCACAATAATTGATTGTAAAGAAAAAAATTTTTAGCAACTGCATGCACTTACTTTTTTTTCTATTTAAGAGCTTCTGATAAACCTTCAAAGAACATTTATTTTCCTTCAATTGCAATTTTAACAAGCTCTGTTTTTGGGTTTTGTGTAGTGAGACATTGTAAAGTAAATAATATTTAATTTACACATAAGCTATGATCCACATAAGCCACAATTGGCTGAGTTCATGTAGCATATTATAAATCAGAATTTACAAGTCTATGTCTATTGCTCACACAAATGTGCTAAGTCAGAAACAAGGTACAGCATAATGCAGAGTGTAAATCCATTCTAGCTAGAGCTCTTGCCTTCCTTAATATAAAAGTGTAAGGGGGCTTGTCAACATTGCAAAACCAAGCATATATTTGTTCTAGGCTTTTAAGATAAATGGAATATATTGTATCTTTATTTATGTTGCATTTTATTTTGTTCTACTACAATAATAAAAGATTACAGCATCTAAGTGAGTATTTTTCTCATCAAGTACTAATAATACTGGCACAGAAAAACCAGGAAGTAAAGTAGTCCTCGATTTATAACTACAATTGAGCTCAAAATTTCTGTTGCTGAGACAGATATTGAGGTATGCCCCATTTTAACAAGCTTTCTTGCCACAGTTGTTAAATGAATCACTGCAGCTAAGTTAGTAATACGATTGTTAAGTGAATCTGGCTTCCCCAATGACTTTGTAAGGTCATAAAAGGTGATCACATGACCTTGTGACACTGTAACCATCAAATACAAATCAGTTGCCAGGTGCCTGAATTTTGATCACATGACTATGAGGATGTTGTAATGGTCATAAGTCACTTTTTTTCAGTGCCGTTCCACCTTTGGTCACTAAATGAACTGTTGTAAATTGAAAACTACTTGTAGTTGTTCCAAAGACGATCCTCAGGTCGGGATCCCTTTTTTCTTTTTCATCGTAGCCATCCATCCCCAGTCACAGAATACCACAGCCGGTGTTGCTCAGTTGCCATTCAAGCACTGAATTGCAATGAACCAAAAAGCCATGAAAAGAATGAGAATAAAGCCTAATTATAACATTTAAAAAAACAAAAAACTTGCATTAACTTTTGGGCCAGGCATGCTGTCATCTCTCCTGGTTTTCAGGATATTCTGTGCAGTCTAATAGACTATAATGTCCCGACATGTAATTTTTGGAATCAGTAGCCTCTGCCATGACTCCAATTAAAATCAGTGATCTGGGCTTTGAGCAGGCACAGCACTTTCAGTTACAATAGGAGGAAAGGCCAGGAAAAGAGGCATCACCTAATTATTTGAGGTTTTTGAAATCAACACGCAAGCCTGATTTCACTAGAACTCTGTGACCCAGGAGCTGTCTGGTAGAGCTAGCTCAGTGCCTCTAAACTAGGACATCTGTTTACCCTGTACTTGAACTGCTTTTGCTCATCCAGCCCTGGCTGAAAGCTCACTCAGAACAAAACACAACACTGGGGATAATCCTGAGAATAAGCATTTCTGTTGTGACTCCTTCCCATGGAATTAATCCCCCCTGCCCCATGATTATGCTTTTCTTTCATCTGAGTGATGAGTCTTTACTATCCTACCAAGGATAAGACTTGATGACATCCTGTTGTTTTGTTCAAGCCCGCCTTGCTCTTTCAAAAAGCACCCTTTCAAAAAGAGCTATTCTGTTGTCAAAGAAGTGAAGTTGTCATAGGTTTCTGTGAAAAAAACTCAACTGTTTTGCCTCCACCCAACAACTTTCATGAGCGAAGAACTGGGCATGTGGTTCGGTCTTTCTTTATAAACACTATCATAATAGTTCAGGTAGAAATGTAGGTCAGTTGATTTCTGTAATCTTAAAGAATGAGAGCTTGATTTCAAATGCACACAGTACATTTCAGACAGATGATATGAAAATGTTGCCCCTAGGATATTAGAAATGGCTTTAATGTCTCACCTAGAGTTGGAAATCACGCTAACAGTCAGTGTAGATAGCATTGATATACTCAATGGACCAATGGCCTGATTTAGTAGCTGAATTTGCACACTGTGCCAAGTGGATTAGTTTGGATTTCATTTAGCATATTTGCTAACTCAGCCACTGCGATTTGTGACCTTGGTCTAAGGCTTTAGCCAGTTGTGGTTGTCAATAAATCATGGTTAAACAAATCAGTCTGGCATGAGTTGCAGATCTAATCAGAACAGGGCAAGTTGCACTGTTCCTATAAGCCTACTTCTGTAAAATAATTCCACAATGCATATGCAGTAGTCGTGGTAATTTTTTTAAAAATTCAGTTTATAATTTATTAGAGATTGTTACTGATTTTATTTTTAACAAATTGATTACATAAAACAACTCTGCTCTATTCAGAATTGCAAAAAGCCTTCAGCCAGCATGAAGCAAGGAAAATTACGTTTCACAGGGCCTATGTAATGGTGTTCTCAGTACACAGCACATGAGCAAAAAAATTTTATTAGCCCTGTGTAGGGCATAGAAAGAGAAGTCTGCTGAATAGTCGTATGTTCTAAAACATAGTGAAAGAAAAACATCATGTCCCAATCTTTCTAAATCATGACTTTAATATGAATACTTTAAAATGTAAGCTGGATTTATTTATTTTGTATTCTGTCTTCTTCAAGAAACTGAGCCATGATTTTTCCCCTCCTGTCTCATCTCCCTTCTCCCATTCTCTCACTACAATAAGCCTGTAAGGCTATGAGATAACCACTGGCTCAAAGTGATTCTCAGTCATCCAGGTCATGGTTGTCCCAAAGGTGCTTTTTCAGGAGGCAACTGGACTTTCTTGTTTTTGCTTCTCATCCAAGAAGCTTCTCCAAGAAGCTTCTGACAGGATCGTGGGAATCCTTCCATTCCCCACTATCCTATCAGAGCTGAAGAAGCTTTTTGGAGAAGTGAAACGTCTTCAAAGAAAAAACAAGAACGTTGCCTCCTGAAAAAGCACCTTTGGGACACTAGCATAAAGTTAACTCTTCAGCTAAATAGGGATCTGAACCTGAGCTGTTCCAGTCCTAGTTCAATATTACTAGGTCTATCTAGTGCAACATCTAATTCCCACAGTAGTCAATTGGATGCCTCTGTTATGATTTTAAGCAGGGATCAAATAGCCTTCTGCTGGCATTCACTATATAATAACAACATATATTTCCCTTATCTGGGGCCTATTAAATTTGAGCCATCAGTGTGAAAAATTCTGGGAGTTGGCCTCAACCCATTAGGTTGGGAAACATCAAGTAGTTGATTCACTCTGTGACTAATTCATGGTTTACTGTTTCCAGCCAGTCAGTGGAACTCCATGATACTATGAAAAAAATAAATGCTTAAGGCACTGATCCTTCCAAAGTAATTACAAGCCAAGCCAACCTGGTTTGAATGAACGTCATCAATAAGTCACCAAATGTACTTTTCCCAGACTTGACAAAGAACTGCTGACACCAAAGCAAAACATCAAAGTGAGAAGGAAAAGAAGAAGATGTCCACATAATTTTGTTACTTTTGTACTCCTTTTTACTTCAAAGCACTATGCTAGTGCAAAGCATAGAGAATACATGCAGGACAGTGAAGGAAAAAAGCAGCATTGATCAGTTTCTGATCACAGCATCTTGGACCTAAAATGTTGGTTTCTAGTGATATTGAGGTGGGGGGAAGGGAGACAGCTTATTGGGATTTCGGGGGCCAAATTGAAATCAAAAAATATTAAGAAATATTATCAAAAAATCAAGAAGTATTTTGTGGTTTCTGGGTGGTTTTCAAAGCAGGTCCCTGCAAAATAGTTGCATTGTGCACACATTGTTTAGCATGCCAATGATGCAGGCTTCCATTTTATGAGAAAAATCAATTTTACTTTTATAAGGAGGCAAAGTGGGGGCTGGGCCTCCTTCCACTTTGAAGAACGCATTTAATCCTGGAATAATTGAGTCAGTTTGTAATTCTGAAATATCCTGGAAGATAAAGATAAAATAAGCCTTGTGGTGACCTTCAAAATTTCACCAGGCAGAGAAAGGTGATATTTCAAAACAAAACAAACAAAAAGAACTACTAAATTTACACTGAAAAAGCTACATTCTGTAGAGGTGCTCGGGGCGCACGTCTTTGTCCGTGCTCACACCCTTTGGGGCCAAAGGCAAGTCAAGGGTACTTTTTGTTGCCGTTTACGAGAGGTGAGATCCGGTCAAAAGCAACTCCGCCTTCCGATTAATGCGGAGACTCTGCGTTCCAGTTTCTGCCGCGCTCCCAAGACGAACGTTCCCTGCTCGTCCCGAACTGCCCCGCCTTGGATTAGCAATTAGGTGCATCTCTTGCCAAGCGCGAAAGGCAGCAAAGCAGCTCCGCGATAGCAACAGGAAGATGACAGCGGGGTCACTTGGACAGGGAGGGAGCAGCGAAGTGCGTGCGCTCTGGAGCGTGAACCCGCTGATCCCGTCGCAGCACGCAAGCCCGGCGCTTAGAAGGCAGGAGCAGCTGGTATTGCGTGCCAGTCTTACACGCCAAGTAGTGAGGGAGTTAAGGTCCGGCACGCAAACCGCGGGCGCTTTAGCTCCGGCTCCGCCTTCCTTGTGCGTGCCAAGGCAGGCGAAGCGACTTGAGGGTTGCCTTTCCCCGGGGGTGGGGGGAGGAGAACTCCGGCGCAGCTTCGCAGGGTGTGATTCAACCCAGGGAGGGAAGGAGCTGACGCTGCAAGCGATGCTTGTCACGATCTGCTTCCCTGGGAGACGCGGCCTCAAAGCATGGCGCACAGGACGCCCGGGAAGGGAGGGACCGCAATTGTACCGCGGGGCACGACTCAAAACTGGGAGGCGGCAGAGAGAGAGAGAAAGAAAGAAAGAAAGGTCACTCCGATGATTACGGGTCACGATCGAAGAGGAAAGAGTTGAGGTTGAAAAGGCCAACATGTGACGAGGCTGTCGAGTCACGATGGTTGCGTATTGTATAGAAATGTTAGGGTATAGTATCAAAAGATGCACAGGCGTAGCTAACCTGATCTACAGCTGCATTCGAGGGCGAAAGGGTAGAATAAATTAGCCCGGCTTAAATGTCTACCGGTGTTTACTTTCGTTTTTCTGTCTGGAAAAACAACACTTCTAGCACAACACAGACTACCTGTACAAATTAACTAGGCTGTCTTGAGTTCACACAATGCAGTCTCCATCTAGTTTGTTACATGTTTCCAGGGGTACTTCTACAGTGACTGGGTTCACTAGCACTTTAATCATAGTTTATTGAATAAACCATAATTAAGATTCACACAACAAGGTTGGCCAAACCAAAAAAGCTCACATTAAGGATGAAGTACTACAGAAGAGCTGAGTTAATGTTATCTTCCCCAATATTTTGTTTCTATTCCCCATGTTTAGTTACCCAAGACAAATCAAGGAGTTGCCTCTTGCCTGTTGTTTCTGGCATGAAAGGCTGAAATTCAGCATAGTTTATTTTTCTACTATGTATAGTTGCAGTGCATCTTTACATCTGTTGAATTTCTACCCAATTGGCAGTGTTTTATTTTTGGCAATTCTACCAAAATGCAACACTCAATTCAACAAGAAGGCCTACTAATGCTTGATGGGGACTAGATTGTATTATCTTGGAAAGGGAAAAACAAAGAGGCTATTCTCTTGCATTATTGTAACTCTGAGCCCTTGTTTAAGTTGTCAGAAAAACGTTAGAATTTAAATAGAAAAGAACATAGGAAATTATGTTGGAAGTTAAAAGCCTCTGTCTATGGAGACTCTCAATCATCCAGGTCATGGTTCTCCCAAAGATGCTTTTCAAAAGGCAACTGGATTTCTTAAGTTTTTTTTTCCTTGACAACATTTTGTTCCTTATCCAAGAAACTTCTTCAGTTCTCTCCAGAGAAGGGCACAGGCCCTTCCCACCATTGGGATCATATCCTCCTGATATTGGAAGTGTTTGGTGGGAATTTCTCAATAAACCTTTTCTAAGCTTTCTTAAGCTTTCTGTGTACCTCTCTTGATGTTCTTCTTTGGTATCTGTTCTGCAAATTCTAAGATTTAAATGGAAACAATTGGTGCTGTGAGGCGAATACTAACCGAGGGATGAACCCAGGCAAAAGAGGAGAAAAAGTATGCTCAGGGACAACTACCAGGATGGATGGATGGATGGATGTCTCATTGACCAATATTGGCTCCCACAAGAATAGCCAGATTTGTTGGCTTCCCCAGCTGGAGGACCTATTGACTGAATTTGGGCAGCCTCTCATGGAGGGGGGTACGGTAGGAGGGTCGCTGACGAATGGCCTCTATTGACTATTGTCGAAAACCAAGCATAGAGTTGGAAGGGAATGGGGGAGGTAGCCTCTCTTTGTGTGGAAAAGACCCAGGGGAAGCAGTTGAGAACAACTGAGGGAATATTATACTTGATTTTAAGAATATATGCCTTGTAAGAAAGTTGATTGTTGGCTACATGTGAATGGGATATGGGGAGGAACGGAAGAAGGGATTGTGTTGCAGTTTGTTATGTCAGAATCTGAGTGATTTTTTTTTTTATTTTTTTTTGCATTTTGGTTCTAGCCAAAGGACCGAGGGTATAAAGTTTGACGTGCTTCTCTGTAATGCAATTTAAGATCTAATAAAGCATGTGCAGTTGGAACTTCTTGCTACTGCAAAAGAGGTGACAACTTATTGTTAAATGTGTGTACTAAATGTGTTGTCCTTTTTCTTAAGAGTCAAGAAAGGAAGGCAAAGGGTTTTTTTTTTTTGTTTTTTTTAAAGAGAGCCAGTTTGGTCTAGTGGTTAGAAAGCTAGAAACCATGGGACTGTAGGTTCAAGGTCTGCCTTAATTATGAAAGCCAGCTAGATGGTTTTGGACCAATCATCCTCACTCAGCCCTAAATAAAATAGAATACCTTTATTGTCATTGCATTCCACGAATACAGTGAAATTTGAAAGCTACTCCAGAGCACGGTGCCCCAAACACCACATCACAATCATACTACAGAGTTAATAATAATAGTAATAATAATAATAATAACAACAATAGGACTAAAGAGGAAGCACTGGCAGGCTACTTCTGAAAAAGGTGCCAAGAAGACTGCAAAGACTGATCCTAGTTCCTAGGAATCAAGATGGACTTAATAGCATAAGAAACAAGGGGAGAAGCCCCAGATGTATTCCTTCGCCTCCCCCCCAGGAAAATGTTGTGAACAGTTTCCTACTTCTCTTATGGTTTTGGGAATTTTAGTTTGCTGAAACCAAGTGTCCTGATGTAATTTTTTTTTAGTCTGTCAGACTTGGGAGGAGTTGTGGGAAGAAGTGATGGTCTTTAAATGGACTTTAACCCCTTTTTCAAAATAAAGCTCAGAGTCTTTTGCTATAGCTGCTACAGTTAAGAAAAGGCAGTTGCTTCTATAAAAAGACTTCGCTGTGAAGGCAGGGAGACATACTTTTTGTCTTCCCAGCTGTCCGATTGCTTTACCTGCTGTGCTGCCCCACAAGAGTGATTTGCATATCATCTGCCTATATACAAAAGCACTGCAGAATTGTTGGCTCAATGCTGGCTGAGGGGAGGGCGGGAGAGGGTGTGTTTTACCTTTATAGCCTTGTAAAACTTTCATGAAAATTACTTAACATTACATCTTTATCCCTTAACATTACATCTGATAAGGGTAAAAGTGGGGAGGAAAAACAAGGTTTGGCAATGTTTGATAGAGCCTCCATGGACTGGTATGGTCTATTTGAGAACATGGGTTGGGACATGCTAAGCAATAGCCAACACTAGGGAATCGCTTTCTGTTTTAATACAATGATCAGTCTCTTTCAAAAAAGCACCTTTCATAATGGAATTTGGGAGGCAATAACAATATTTCTCTGCTCCCCTGTCCAACACACCCACCTACGAATCTAGAGCAGATCTGGGAATGTCTCCCATACCTTCAGAAGATGGACCACCACAAATCAAAGGCAACCGCCCCCCCCCCCTTATGACAATCCAAATTGATCAAAGGTATGGTTACCAGAACTTTTAGAAATCTTTTTATCAATGCACAGAATTCAATAGCTTAGCCAACATCATTTGTGATCTATTTAAATTCTAACATTTTTCTAACTTTCTCCCTATTTTTTTAAATGGAAAAAAAATAGAAAAGAAAGTTGGAAGTTAAAAGCATCTGATTTGTCCCCATTCTCCTTTATCAGCCCTCTAAGCTGCCAGTATCTCAGAATGGAGATACAATGCTAACATTTAGAGTAACACCTCACTAGCTCCATCAAAAAAGAGGCATCCCCCCAAGATAAGGGAAGACTCCTTATAATAATCCACACCTAGGGAGGATCTTCGTTCCGGTAAAAGAAATATTCAATACACAAATCTTACATCTCATGATCAAAGCAGGATACAGGAGCACCTCAATCTGTATGCCTAAACATCAAAGCCCACTTGCCCACTAGTAGACCCCTAATGATGTAGGCTACCTTCAACCATTGTACATGGTTGAATGAATAAACTACTCTACTTTCAGCAGCTGCCCATTTGTGTTTATTCGTGACCTGGCTTAGAAAATTAGACCAAGGAAATTCTTCTAACAAAATCAAAATTAAGCCCTTGAACATTTATGAATAGTAATGACCAGCTGCCCAGATCTATCTGATACTTAGTTTAAAAGATTGAGCATGCTTTAATCTTTTTGCTACGCCATAAATTGTATTAATGCTAGGAAAGGTCCATGATTTTGCTAAATGAATTTCATTAAGCTGATTTGCATTGATTTTATGAACAACTTTGATTATGTTCTGACTATGCAGTCTCCCCCTTTGTGTTTTGTCAACTGCAGATAAAAAGGGGGTGCATTTAGAGGCTGCAACTATAAGATTCAGCTCTGTGATTAGGAACAGAAGTTGAATCAGGGTACAGGGATCAGAGAGGAGAAAGGGAAATAATGTTAGCTGAATGTTCAAAATATTAAGGGCTGTAGTTCTACCATATTTGGATGGAATAGTATTTATATATCTAGTAATTTATATGTACTTATTTTTGCTTGCATTTTAAAGATAACTAATTTTTAGTAAAGCTGTAATTTTGGTAAAGCTCTGTTTGTCTAAGTCCCCTTTTAATCAAATTGCACAGCAACATATCAAGCTGTGAACTGCAGAAAGACAGAAAAGCTACTCAGCATAGTCAGACTCTAATGTTTTCTCCTTGGATTTGTTCCCTCTGTTATCAGTTGGACTGCAGTTGCATAGAAATCCTGAGCTAGAGAATGATAAAACAAGTTTCCTGACAAGGGCACAACCTATGAACAATGAATTACGTACGGCTCTGAGGAACGAGGCTCCTGCCTAGATCCAGATGGCTCCCACTCTGCTGTTGTTTCGAAGAGCTGACTCTTCACCCAGGCCTTTGGCTTCATCACACTTGCCATCTTTTATTTTTTATCCTTTATTTGTTTGTGGTGAGCCTCCCTGACTCGTTGAGTAGAGCAGCATACAAGTTTAACAAATTGTTTATTATTATGGTTGGTTGCACAGTCAGCCAGATGGTTAAATTGGATTTGCATTTTTCTCCACCTATTGAGTCCTTCCCAAGGACCTGTGACAGGCAGACATGGTTGTTTAATAATAACAATAAAAGTATCGTCACAGGATGTAAGCTGTTCCAAACAAAACTGCTTTTTACAATTGACTGACGGTGAGTTTGTTAATACCGACACTGTTCCAGTGATGCTCCAGATGTTTGGGGATTGCACCCAAGCTACCTATTAATACAAACTTTGTTTTCTTTTGCCAGAGTTATACTATTTCTATTTGCAGGTCTTTATACTTCATGAGTTTCTCTAGTTCTTTCTTTTCACCAGATAGCGCAATGTCCGCTATTCTCTTTCTTTATAATAAGCTCATATTAATTCTGTGGAGGAAGTTGATCACGACTTATCCAAAATTTCCCGGTAGCTTATTAGATGCATGAGGAGATGTATACAGACTCAGGTATTTCTCTTACTTCTGAAGAAAATACAGGGGTGTGTGTATTTAAATAATGTTGACAAAACTGGCATGCAAAGCAGTAATGCTGCACCACTTAGAAAACTCCAAAGATGTTTTGGGAACCAGTGAAGTAGAGAGGAGAATGCCCCTTAGCTTTTATGTAGGGAATACTATTTCCTTCATCCTCATTACTGGAAACTGGGTCTCATTCCTATTTATTTCAAGTTTGAGGGAAACACTTTCTGATCAGCTGTGACTTCCAGCAGAGGCCTCCTTTTTGGCTGCCAACATTCCCCTCTGTGGCCAAAATAACAACTTGCTCTTAAAGCCCCAGGCATTCCTCCAAGTCACACATTTCTTAATGCAGGGTGGCAATCCGATTCCTGCAGCAGGTTCTCCCTTCAGCCATCCTGTGAACATCAGCGACTGTCCTTGTCCATTGTGTTACTGCCCACATTATTTATTTTTCAACTTTACTTTGCACATTCAGTTCAGATGACAGCAAACATCCCTCCCGCCACCCCCGGCTGGCTTGGAGACAGGCTGCTGAGAGCTTTGCGTGCGGAACTAAAAGCTGGCCCTATGACTTAGTTAATCCTGAACTTGGCAAAAGTATTGTGGACCAAACCCCTTTGATCTCCCAGAGGGATTTGCAGCGGCAGGGGAGAGGAGGAGGAAGAAGCCCTTAGAGTCTGCTTTGCTGGAGGTGCCAAAATCCCTCCGATAGCTGGCCTGGAGCAAATGTTTTCCTTTAAGCTTCAGCTTTCTCACTGCATGCTGTATTGATGTAAGGTTTTCTTTGCTTTTTTTTTTTAAACCATTGAAGCCGAAAACCCAGTAACTAGAATGTGTATGGAAGCTCAAGATGCTGTCAGGATTTTGTTTCAGCTGATTAACTTTACTACTTTGAGTAGAAACAATCCAAAACGTTTTTTTGATTCTCAGCATTTTGATTATTGGTTATTTCAAAAATGGATCCATACTGGAGAATATAGTACAGGTAGTCCTGGACTTACAACCACAATTGGGGCCAGAATTTCCGATGCTAAGCAAGGCAATTGTTAAGTGAGTTTGACCTGATTTTATGATCTTTATTTGCCAGGATTGTTAAACGAATCATGAGGTTGTTAAGCAAATCTGACTTCTTCCACCGTCTTTGTCAGAAGCCAGATGCAAAAGTCACAAATGGCCCTCCATGACCCTGGGACACTGCAACATTCATAATGTTGTCAATCATGAAAAATTTGATTCACTTGACTGACAATGCTGTGACAGTTGCAAGTATGAGGACCTATTTCACTACGGTCATAACTTTGAATGGTCACGAAATGAATGGTTGTAATTCAAGGACTACCTGTATGTGGAGGGTCTGGCCAATTGTCTGTATTCTAAAGGCCCCAATTCTGATTCCTGATGAGCGACTGTGGTAGACTTATCATGTCTTTTGTGTTAATTCAGTTGCAGTCTGGTAAGGGCAATAATGATAGATTCTAACTCTGTCTCTTAAATTCAGTGACTTTTTGTTCAAGTTATTTATCAACATAATTAAGCAAGCCAAATAAGCTTTGTACTGGTTCAATGCTACGTAAACCCAACCAGTGTAAAAAAGTGTCTAAAATGAGAAATGGCACATTTTTTTCATCCAGAAGACTTTAAAAATGAATTTCAGATCAATAAAAAGAAAATTCTCAGTCCAGTACTATTACCTCAGAGGTTTTTATATGGGGCAACAAAGCAGATATTCCTGACATAATGAAATACATTACACTGTGAAATACATCACAAAAATGGAGGTCTTAAAGCAATATATAGATTTGAAACCTGAAATATTTTTACTAGGGATGGTGCCTGAATGTTATAGCAAAGAAAAAGCATATTTAATTATTTATGTATTAACTATTGTACTTGCTCAGGATTGGAAGAGCGAAAAAATTCCAGTAGAGGGAAAGATCATTGAGAAAATATTAGAATGTACAGAGATGAATAGATTAATACTGGCAATCAAAGAAGAAGCTGAATATTACACGGTATGGGATTTATTTTATCAATGGTATGAAAATAAAACAAGTTAAAATTAAGTAGATGAATACATAAGAGAAATAAGTTAAGATCGTTGTAAAAATAATAGATGTGAAAGATAATGGCTTATAAAGAAAATGTGATTATTGACGTACAGGTAAGAAAAGTATTAATTATAATTGTTAGCACAAGATGCATGTACCCAGTCGACACACTGTTTGAATGAAAGATGGATTTATTGTAAATATAAAATAAAAAAATGTTCGATAAAAACGGAGGCCTCTAATCAAAGTCCCTCATATATGGGCACAATTCATTGACTTTCCTTGTGCTCTTTTAACCTTTCATCTGTGTTGCATTGATCCTAGTATACTCTGTCCAGCATTTGCATACTTGTAATACCAGCAGTGTTACTGACTTCCCAAAAGCCTGCTCTCCAGATGACTTTTAGTAACAGCTTACAAAATCTGACCTGCATTGGTTGAACAGAGCACTCTGTTACTCTTGGAATGTTCCTGTCAGCATTACTGTCCAGCACAGAACAAAACAAACTGTCTTCCACACTGGATGGATGGCATAGGCCAGGGCCTAGTTATTTGAGGAAGCCCCTTCTGCTATGGTCCCACCCGTCCCATAAGATCTGGCAAAGTCCAAGGCCATTCAATTAATGCCATATTTTCAGGACTTGTGGGGCATGCCACCCAAAGATCTGTAGGGCCCCTACTCTGATATTAAAAGCTCCTTGTTAACCTGACTGGTTTCCCCCCCCCCCCCCCAATGGTGCGGTAGGCTGTGTGCTGGGCACCTGCAGAATTTTATTTTATATTTATCTTTGTCGTCTTCTACACATGCATGGCTTGGGGTTTTATTGTGTTAAGTCTGTTCCTATTTTTAATATTATAAGCCACCCAGAATCTTGTAGAATTTTGCAAAACTATAGAAATCAATCAGTCATGAATATTCCTGTAGTTTTTAATTTTTGCATTTCTGGATAAAATATAATTGAAGTTCCAGTATTTTTTTGCGGGGAGTAACTTTTTCACTACTTTATAACATGGTATAATGGTGCTTTCTAAGGCAACCTTTTGTTTTATTTAAAAGGAAAGAATATAGATGAACAATTCACTCCTCCTGGAGCACCTGACCTTTCTCATTTATCAGCTGGAAGGTTCAACTCTAGGAAACCCCCACTGGCATTGTACAACATCTGTTTAATAAGTTTAACATCAGTTCTCAATAGAAAGCCAGAAGGGTTGCTCAATGTCCAGACATAGGAAGACATATAAATAGCCCCATAAAAAAAGGTGCCAGGCTTTGAATTATTGTAACAGCAATGGACAATCCTGAATAGGATTTGCACCTCAAACATCATCTGCCGGGACTCTTTGCATAAATGGGGCATACTGGTAGTATCCTCTCCTTAGTGTGACTTAGTGGTTCTGTGGGCGTGGCTTGGTGGGCATGGCAGGGGAAAGGTATTGTAAAATCTCCAGTCAGAGGTGGTATTTTCCGGTTCTTCGAACTACTCAAAATTTCCATGACCAGTTCTCCAGAACTGGTCAGAACCTGCTGAATACTACCTCTGAGTTTGACCCATGTCAAACTGTAAATCACATTGTGACAAGCTGTAAGATGAGGGCACATACTGGTCCACTATCTGATTTTTTTTTCATATACACAGCACTGTACTTCAATGGTTAGATGGCCTAGTGTTGAACATAGATCTTTTTAACATTTATATTTTGTGTTCTATTAATCAAGGTGAAATGTTAATATATATTGCTAGTTCTTGTATGATATGATATAAACTGAATAAATGTTTTAATGTTATTTACATAGCTCATGTCAGATTTGGCTACTTTCCCATCTTTAGTAGCATCCTAATACAGTTGATGTCATAATCGCACCTAAATTTCAACTAGCATTACATTTCTGTGCCTGTCAAAGGTTTGAACCTTTGGAACTATGGTCATAAGTCATTCTGATCATTAAACTGGCCCTCACATGACCAACCCAATTTTGCAACTTTTTTGTTAAGCAAATCATGGTCATTAAGTGAATCCAGTCATTAAGCGAGCATAGCAGTCATTAAGCAAACCCATTGTCTGTAAGTAAATTGTGGTCATGTGACTGCAGAATGAGAAAGCTGCAAATAGTAGTAAATGTAGGCTGTTTGCCAAGCACCTGAATTGCTATCATGTGACTTGGGGGGGGGGGTGAGTTCAACTCCTTTCTTGAGTCTGTTGTAATATTAAACAGTTGCCAAGCAATCAGTTGCAAGTCAAGGACTACCAGCACTGTTTCAGCACATCCCAGGATATCAATATAGGGTGCCTTAACTTCTCATAATGTCCTTTTCATAAGGACATAAAATTAAGGATGATCCAAAATTGAAATATGATTTTATGGAAAGCATCCACAGATGAATGGGCATACACATTTTATTACTGCAATACTTTAGTTTTAACTCAAAAGATAAGGCCACCTGCTCCTTTTTCACACACACCCCTTTTTATGGTTATTACTTTAACTTACATAGCAACTAAAGAGAAAACACAAAACTCCATGTAAGCTTTGTGTATGTGTGCACACCTGTTGCTTTTATATAAGATTGGGAGATTTGTATCTGCCATTTAAAGCAAGATCAAATACACAGAAACAGCATATGGTCCATCATTCCTGCATTTCTACCAGTGGAAAAATAAAGTGTTTACTGCCATGTAAAAATATAAAAATGCCTGGACAACAGCGATAAAATCCTCCTATTCAGCTTCCTTTTTCTGCAGCCAGGTTGATTCAACCACATAACTCCTCCTTAAAAGATATGTATATTCATAACTTACTCAGTTTATGAATTTGGATTGCCTAATGTTTCTGAACACTGACAGCAATCTGCACATTCTCCTACCATAAGGTCCTAGGGTAACATGACTAGATTATCTCATATTTTCAGACCGTTTTCTCCTTCCCTCTTTTGCAGATCCCTTTAATAAATCATCACTTTAAAGTGCTGCTTAGCAGTTGTAGAGTTTTGTTCACATGCTATTTAGCAGGAAATCTATATAGACTCAAAAGGTTAAAATCAATTGCCTGAAGCTTTAGAAAATGCTAACTCAGAAAGCAGGATTTCTTTGTCTCAAGATGGATAATATTGTGGAATTCCCTTTAGAACAAGGGTAGAAAATCTTACAAATTCCAGATGCTTGTGCACTATCAGTCATACATTTGTCCATGTTAGCTTAAGCTGATATGTTTTGGAATTCACCCCCCAGGAATCCACTTCTGGTTCTCTTTCTCCACCAACTATGGGATGTATTAAAAAAGAAAGAATAAGAGGCACCTTATTCGGATAGATATGGATTCCTCCTCCTGGGCTGAAATGGTTTATCCAAGCTGATTCTACTTGCTTTCTCGAGAATGTCCCTCTGAAATAAACGAGATTCACTTCCCAACAGGCATGTCTTGGGTTGGCCTGCAAATTTACTAGCGTTTAACCATGGCATAAAATTGCTGGGGGTGGGGTGGTTAAAGGAAGCCCTGAGTGTTTAGGCAAAGTAAAGCGGGGCTGGAGTTGCAAGCAGACGGTGCTTCTCAAATTAACTTGAGGGCAGCTTTCGCCGAAAGTTTCCGATTGCGGTAAGACGCTGGTAATTGCAAGCAGGCCTCGACGCCTTTACGCTGTTCGCCAGATGGCGTGCAAAGAAACCAGGTCACAAATTGAGCGGCATTATCATAATTGTTTTGTTGTTCTTACCACCACCATTCTCGCCACCCGGGAAGGCTCCCTTAAGGAATTCGGGGCCTTAAATGCATTGAAAGACAAGGGAGGGGGAGCAAGGGAAGAGCAGGGCTCTTTGATCGGCATTTGGAAACCAAGGCGCTCTTGCCATCTCTATGTTTGATGTTGCCCTTTGAACATGTTTCTCCCACGTGAGCCTCGCACGAGAAGCCGCTTTCGGGAGGAGGAGGAGGAGAGGACCGAGGGCAGAGAGTATGGCGGAAGGGGGGGGAAACACGCTGGAGACAAGTCCCTCCCATGCCGCCTTGGTTGTTCTCATGCTATCGCCGTGCAGCTCGGCAGCCACATCAGTTTAAATAACCGCAGCGGTGAGGTTGTGAAATGGGCTTGTCACGCAACAGCCAGCCGGCTGCGCTTCGGCTGAGAGGAGGAGGAGGAGGAGGGGAACAAAGCCCGCCCGCCCGCCGTCTGGGTCTGAGGGATGGAGTCATTACGCACGCGAGCGGCGCTCTTGAGTGCTCGGCTTTCTCTCTCTCTCTCTCCCCCCCCCCCCCATTGAACCCAAAAGGGAGCGGGGAACCGCGATCGCCCGGGGAACTTGGGAACTGTGACTCAAAGCGGTTGCGGATCGGTATAGAGCAAAGTGTAAAACGTGAGAGGTTGCAAACTGGGAGGGGGGGGAGAGAGGCCCGCAGAGAAACGAAGTGAGCGCGTGCAGCCACACCAACCCCGCAGGTTGCAAGAAGCCGCTGCAAGTGCCTCTGGGCTGTACGCGAAATAAGTTCCCCTCCTTGTTTTCTCCTGTTTTCAGGCAGCTCACCGTGAGCATTAAATTAGAAAGGAGTTGCAGAAGTAACCGTGGCTTCGTCCATCGCGACCGCCGAGCTCCACGTCAGTTCTGCAGGACACCTTCGTTACCTAAAACTCTTTAAGACGTAACAGAATACTTAACAATATCAAGAATGACGCTGAACTTAGCAAGATGTGCATTACAATTTATCGCAATCAAACTACACAGCTCTAGAAAGTAGGATTTTGCACTGAAGATACAATGCTTAAGGGTTTGTTCCTAGGCAGAAACTTAAGGGACCTTATCTATTTCTCTCGTTGGTAGATCTTAGGGGTACAAGGGTTTGACTTAAGTATTCCAGATTATTTCCCTTTTTAGCCAAACAATAGATAAAATAGCAAAGCAGTTTCATTTTACAGTACTGCTATTTGTTATGTTCTCTAAGAATACAGTGTTCTGGATTAAGGATCATTTTTTTAATTCAAATTAATCTGTGTTTGGATTTGTGACAACATATTTGGCAACTTGACCAGGCTTCTGGAATTAATAATGTTGATGAAACATTTTAATTATTGGAAAAAACTTTCTAAGCTTCTCTTCAGTTGTTGACCATTATGGGATGAGAATAGCTTATCATAACTGGGTGAAGAAACTGATGTTGTGAATGCTACTAGTTATATACTGCAGCTTCTGCACAAGAAAACGTAGCCCGGTTTCCCAGGAGTGTTTAATTGCAGTCCTATATTAGCAAGATTCTTGTTGTAGTCTCAAGATACTTACAAGGTATCTTGGGAAGGTGGCTCCAGCTACAAAACACTAATGGATAATGCAGTTCCACTATATTTGGACTTCACCAAAAAGCCCCAGTATTGATGTATCTGGATAACTTGCAAAACTTTCTCCCAAATTTGTTGTGTTATTATACAGAGGTTGCACTACAAACCTGATGCTCCTCAGATAGATTTTAACAATGACTTCTTCCAATTGTACAGTGTATTTGGAGTGACAATGAAAAAACAGGGACTAATCGTTTCCAAATGTTGAGAACAATTACCTCAGCAAATCCAGGTTTAGATCCCAGAGGCATGTGTTTAGGAAAATCTTAGGTTATTCTTCATTCTCATCTGCAATGCATCCATACTAGCCAAATTTTGTCTACGAGCCTGTTGCTAAGTTAATGAGGCATGGGTTGAGAGTCATAGAAGATCTAGATCAAGGGTCTTCAAACTTGGCCAGTTTAAGACTTGTGGACTTCAACTCCCAGAATTCTTGAGCTAACATGACTGGAGGAAGAATTCTGGGAATTGAAGTCCACAAGTCTTAAAGCTGTCAAGTTTGAAGACCCTGACCTAGATTTACAGTTGTGTCAGGCTAAATAATGATACAATGGCAGCAAATAATTTTTAAAGAATTATTTGTGTGTTTGTTTCCTTCTGCTCAGTCATGTTTATGCAGAACATTTAATTGACTCATGTGTTGTGCCATTTCTTACACAAATAATCTATTTAACTATCACAGAAGGACTTAACTCCAAGGAGATTGTGTTGTTTATGATTCAAGTAATTCATAATCCCCTACACTTCATGAAATTTATTTACCATGAAGCTAGTTGATTTCAAAAAGGGCATGATTTCAAAAAGGAGCCTCTGTAGCACAGTGGTTAGAGTGCAGTACTGCAAGCTACTTCTCTGCAGCCAGCTGCTTGCAATTTGGCAGTTCAAATCCCACCAGGCTCAAGGTTGACTCAGCCTTCCATCTTTCCGAGGTGGGTAAAATGAGGACCCAGATTGTTGGGGGCAATATGCTGCCTCTGTAAACCGCTTAGAGAGGGCTGTAAAGCAGTATATAAATCTAAGTACTATTGCTAAGTGCTATCAAACTGCCCAAGGAACAGTTCTACAGAGGAATGATTGAGTCTATCATCTGCTGCACCTCTATAACTGTCTGGTTTGGTTGTGCAGCCCAACAGACAGACATAGACTTCAGAGGATAATTAGGACTGCAGAAAAAACTATTACTACCAACCTTCAATTGAGGACCTGTATACTGCACAAGTCAAAAAGGGTTGTGAAAATATTTACAGACCCCTCACATCCCGGACATGAACTGTTTCCACCCCTTCCCTCAAAACGACGCTATAGAGCACTGCACACCAGAACAACTAGACACAAGAACAGTTTTCCCCAAAAGCCATCACTCTTCTAAACAGATAATTCCCTCAACATGGTTCAACTATTACAAAGTCTGCACTACTATCTTCTCATCACTCCTTATCACCCATCCCCTCCCACTTGTGATTGTAGGGCTATAACTTTGTTGCTTGTATCCTTATGATTTATATTGACTGTTTCCTAGTATGATTTGATTGCTTGTTGTACCCTATGGCTATCATTAAGTGTTGTACATTATGATTCTTGATTCTTAATGAATGTATCTTTTATGTATACTGAGAGCATTTACACCAAGACAAATTCCTTGTATGTCCAATCACACTTGGCCTATAAAGTATTCTATCTATTCTGTTCTCTTCTGTTCTATCTATCTATCTATCTATCTATCTATCTATCTATCTATCTATCTATCTATCTATCTATCTATCGCTATGATGCAAAAATGGAGCCACTCTAGGAGTTTCCATCTCTGTCTTTTCAAGAGCTTTCATGTTCTCCCCAAATAGGGAAGGTATGAAAAAGAAGCAGTCCCTCTAGTATGTCACCAATTACTTCATCCCAGTTTTTTTAAGATATTCCAAGACGATAAACATTAAAAAAGGAAGAGATGGGAAAAGAAGAACATATTTCCAACCTTCTTTATGGCCGTTGGAGAACTTTTAAAAAATGCTGTTGCAACAAAGACATAACCATAACATCACCAAGTAGATTAGCAGTTTTGGACAATAAGAAATGTGTAAATTCTTTGATGGGCCTAAATGTAGTGAAAGAAAAATTGTTGCCTTGTCCAGATGCCATTGAGTCGTAAGTCTAAACAATGCCAATCTTAGGGCAAACAATGCCCACCACAATTTCCTCCTTTGTGATGTGCTGCAAGTATATGTAGCAGAGTTCACAGTTGTAGTTTCCAAATATTAATGTAACTTGGTAATAATCATCTGGAATTATATCTGGAAAAGGACTGAGGAAGGCTTTTCCTGAACACTGGGTCCTATTTAACAAAATGAAATTCAGCGGTGAGAAAAGTAATGTTTTATACTTAGACAAGAAAATCCAAAAACACAGGTATAGAATAAGGTGGTACCTGACTCAATAGCAGCAAATGCAAGAGATATCTTGGAGTCCTAGTGAACAACCACTTAAATATGAGTCAGCAGTGTACTGCAGCCACCAAAAAAAGCCAATGCAGTCCTAAGCTGCATTAACAGAGGGATAGAATCAAGATCACATGAAGTGTTTATACTACTTTATAATGCCTTGCAAAGGCCACACTTGGAATATTGTGTCCAGTTTTGGTTGCCACAATATAAAAAAGATGTTGAGGCTCTAGAAACACTGCGGAGAAGAGCAACAAAGATGATTAGGGGGCTGAAGGCTAAAAACTATGAAAATGGTTGCATGGTTTGGGTATGGCTAGTCTAACAAAAAGAAGGACTAGGAATGATGTGTTCCAACACTTGAGAGGCTGTCACAAAGAAGATAAGGGTCAATCTATTCTCCAAAACACCTGAAGGCAAGAGAAGAAGCAATGGATGGAAACCAAGAAGAGAATCAAGAACTAAGGAGAGAACAATTAACCAGTGCAACAACCTGCTTCCAGAAGTTGCAGGTACTCGATCCCTGGATGTTTTTTAAGAAATGATTGGATTTGTCTGGAACAGCTTGAGCGGGTAGAGGGGAGGGGTTGGACTAGAAGACCTCCAAGGTCCCTTCCAACTCTTATTCTGTTCTGTTATTCTGTTATTTTTGGCAATATCATCCTTCAAAACACCAGATTGATCCTGTCTTTATTGGCCTTTCACAAAGCCCTTTAGACTTGGCTTTGAACTAGAGCTCAGGACTCATGGTAATTAACAGAGGCTGTCTCTTGATTATGTTCAATGCCAATTGTTTTCACAATCTCATTGCTATATGTTTCATGTTGGTTGTTTTTTTTTCTTTTGCATGTTTTTAATATCATTAGAATCCAAGAGCCATAAATTTGTATAGGCCAAGTAAAGCTACACAATAAATAAATAATGTAAACATTATTTTTTTTAGAAGCTTACTCATTAGCCTTAATATCTAAAAATGGATAAATCAGGTTGACTATTTGGTGGTTGTTTCATCTTGGAGATAGGGAAATTGTGAAGCCTCTGACTTGGTTTGGTACTGTGCTCCTCTTGTCTCTTGTATTTTTCTTAATAAAATATTCCTTTAATATTTTTCTTTTTTAGTTGCAAGCTCCCTAAAGACATTTGGGAATTGGACAGCATATTAAATAAATAAATAAATGCAAGAAATATGTGTTTGGAAACATATTTGTCTTACACAGCACTTGTCAACTACGATTACTTTTGGTTGAGTATACATATTGTGTGAAACCCAACTTTGGCTTAACATGCTGTAATGCCTGAATTTGGCCTATTAATTTTTTCACGCTTTATGTAACAGCAAGTTTCTTCCAGAAACTGTCCAAAAACCATAGCCAAACTAGAATACTTTTGGTTATGTTCATATAGAACATGTCAACATAAACCCACACAGTTTTATAGAAACTCTGTTTTTAAAAGTAATTTAAGACTCAGTGTCAGGACTCACTGATGGGCAATCTGAAAGGCATGCTACAACAATTCATTTTCTCACTTCTATTATTTTCTCCTAAAGGAAGCTTTACTTAAACCCACACATAAGGTCTCCCGCTGCATTTAAGGAATCACGACTCAGAGGGCAGGTGGTCTTGGAACGTGCAGCGGGAGAATTAAGCTAATGTATCAAGTCATTGCTTGGTTCCAAGAGACCTCATTCAGAACTGCTTCCCATCAGCTACAGATGTCTTTTTCTCATTATAATGGAACTGTGTGCCCAGAGCATGAAGACTGGAACGTTTTCAGTCCTATAAAGAAGGTGATAGGTTTTTATGACAGTATTTTTATAGAGCTTTATTATTTTGTTTGTTGGAGACAGAACAGTCTTATGCAAATATTCCTGCTATTTGTAAAATTTAGCAAAGATGATGTAGGATAGCTATTGAACTATTTCTTCTATGTATCCTAGTCTCATATTGAGACTGGGGTTTTTTTTTTCCTTTAACAAAGCAAATTTAGCACATCTACTGTATTTTCAACAAGTTGCTTGGGGCCTGGAATCAAGCTGTATTCAAATCTCACCTTTGGGGTGTGTGTGTGCATGTGTGTGTTTGTACTAAAAAAAAATGAACAGAGAGAGGATAGTAGTATTTTGCCTCAACAGTGGCAATATCCTGTCACAAATTATGTTTAGGTATAGGATAGAATTTGAAAAAAGATAAAGTTTAATCTAGCAGATTCATGTAACAAGGGATGGTGATAGAAAGAAAAAAGAGGGAAAATTTAAAATATCTGACGTACAAACTCATTTCATCAGAGAGTGAGGAGCAGTTTATAACAAAAAAAAAAAAAAAGATTACAAGTAGTTCTCAGCTTATGACCATAATCGAGCCCAAAATTTCTGTAGCTAAGTGAAATATTTGTTAAGTGAATTTTGCCCCATTTTAAGATCTTTCTTGCAACAGTTGTTAAGTGAATCACTGCAGTGGTTAAGTTAATTACATGGCTGTTAAGTGAATCTGGCTTCCTCATTGACTTTGTCAGAAAGTCGCAAAAGGGGAATCGCATGACGCCAATACACTAACTGTCATAAATACAAGTCAGTTGCCAAGGGTCCACATTTTGGTCACGTGACCATGGAGATGCTGCAATGGTAAATGAACTGCTGTAAGTCGACTACCTGTACTGCTTCTGTTCTTTCTTATCACCACTATGACTGGATCACTCCCAATAGTTTGCACTGTAATTTTTTCACTGGATTAGATGGCAGCAAGTTAAAGCTTTTCTTCCAGATTTTTACAGCCCAGGTATGATACCTTACTTTTAAAAAATCCTCTCTTATTTCAAATTGTGAGATGCCAATCCTGCTTCATTTGGGAACTATCCGTGCCAAGCGAGATCCTGAGCTTCTGCTCAATAAGGTAGCACCATGGGCTGTTGGGTTTGGGTAAACGAATCAATGGAGAAGCCAAAATGCCCACTTATTTTATTAATTTGAAATTGTTATAGCTGCCCAGTTCCAATTGATTCATTCAGTGCTGTTTTTTTTTTGGGGGGGGGGGAGGGAACAAACCAATATGGCTGTGGGAAGAACATTTCCCTGGACATGTGTTTGCTAAAAATTGGAAGAATGAGAAAATACCATCGCAGGAAGAAATTATTAAGAAAATATTGGAATGTGCTGAGATGAGTAGATTGACATTTGAAATTAGAGAGCAAGAGGATAAACAATTTCATGAAATTTGGGATCTTTTCTATTAATGGTTAGATGACAAAATACAATAATAGAATATTTAGAATGTTAGACAGCAAGGAATATCTTTATTTTTTCTTTTTCTTTTGTTATTTGACATATCTATAAAGAGTTTGTAGGACAGATCTGGTATGATTATATGATTTGTTATAGAATAAACTGTTTAAAGTAGTGTTATCTCATAAAGCTTGAATGATTAAAAGTATTGTCAAATAATTTTTTAATAGCGATATTAGGATATATAAGTTTGGATTGACAATATGAGCTATTATGTAATATAACTGTAATTGAGACTACGAAATGAATGCACAAAACTGATGAACCAACCCACACACTGTATATACATAAGAGAGTTGATGTTTTTATGTCTTGTTTGTTTGATTTGTTTGTAGAAAATCAATAAAATTGTTTTCAAAAAAAAAAATGGGAAAGATCTTGCATGCTTTGAATTTGCAAAATGCAGTCCATAACTGTTTCTGACAGAGATAGGATAGGCTGCTGTTTGAAATCCTGGAGAAGTGGTCTTCATCGGTCCATCAAGTGTAGGGTGGAAAGCACAACCCACAATGCACAGGCCGCATCCACTCCTAACCTCTGTCCTTTCTTCTTCAGGCTATGTTGCCAACACTCAAAGAATTTTAGAGTTGGAAGCAGCCAGTTAAACTACCAAGTCTGGACTCTTGCTGTGCTCAAAAATTAAATCATGCATTTAGCTTTGGCTTGAAGCTATTCATTGAAGGGGAGATCACCACCTCTACTTATAATTGGTTTCACTGTTGAACACCTCCCCCCCCCCCCGTAATTTAAAGCATTGAAAGAATCTATAGCCCAGCCAGCTACCCAACCATTCCAACGGTGCGGGGGAAATTATAACTGCTGAAGTGCTGCATCTGGTGGCCAATTATTGACACACACACACCAAAACAAATAAGTGCTTTCCCCAAGGAAGGAAAAATTGTTTTTCTTTGGCATAGATTATACTGAATTAAGAATACCTCTAGTCTGAAGCAGTACAAAGTAGATTTAACCATTTAAAAAAACAGGGAGGGAAGTGTGAGAAAGAATGCTGAGCTGGGGAAAAACTTCGGAACCCTCTCAGTAGCTGGGAGAAGGAGAGCATATGATTCAATTAACAAGATAAATGATAATTAGAGCAGTGATTTCAATGAACTCAAAAGGACTGTTGAAAGAAATATCCTTTTGGGTTCAGTTCCAAGTGGGGAAAAAGACACTGGAAACATGGAGGCTGTTTGGAAGGTTTAATATCAGGACCACATGGCCTGGAGCTCTAAAATGAAAAGGAAGGATGATCACATGCTTCAAGCTGAAGGTCGAGATCAGGAAAAAAGGGCTGAGGTCCTGAGGGTGCCTGGGTTTTATACCCTCTGTTGGGATTTTAATTTGAGCTTGTATTCTGATTGGTTGTCAGACTCCCATGAGGGGCAACTCTGTAGGCTGTCCTGAGTTCCAGGCTTAGTTGAGCCTTGCTGGATGATTATGCCCTTAAAAGGACTTTTGGCGATTGCTATAGCTTCATCTGGAGATTTTTGTTATGTAAAGCAATCTGGCCCACCCTTAATGGCCCACCCATTAACAAAGGTGGATGTTATTTACCTATGATAGGTTGGTCCATGGCGGCGGGAGGTTTGAAGAGCTGTCATTGGCCACAAGCCGCGAGCAGCCGGCTATAAAAAAGGCTGCCACGGTTTCTCCGTGTTCAGATTCTAGAAGGAAATAAAAGTAAGAAAAAGGTCAACTGGGGCTCGAGTCTCCTTTTCCGTGATGCAACAGTGGGGGTGAGTTTCTACTTCTGAGTTTCTACTTTTTTTAGAGGAAATATTCTGGCTTTTTAATATTTCCTAGGCTATTTCAATTTTCTAGGAGAGGGGTGGGTGCTAACTTCCTACAGGAGACAAGGTAGAAATTTTAAGAAAAACCAATAAGTTATTGTGAGTGGGACATGAGGTACATACAGGTGGGCCTTGATTTATAAGTACAATTGGGACCAGAATTTTGGTTGCTAAGCAATTCAGTTTTTAAGTGAGATATCATGTCACCAGACCCAATTTTATCTTTTTTTACCATGGTCATTAAATGAAACACATGGTTGTTAGGTAATTTATGCAGTTGTTAAACAAAATCAGCTTTCCCACTTGACTTTGCTTGTTGGAAGCCAACTGGGAAGGTCACAAATCACAGTCACATGACTGGGTTGTAAAATGCTGCAATCTTTGTAATTACAAAACTGTTTGACAATCAGGTGAATTGCAGTCGTGATTGCAGGGGTGGTTCAACAGTCGTAACTTGAAGGAAAGTTCATAACTCATTTTTTTCCAAAGCCATTGTAACTTCAAATTGTTGTTAAAGGAATGTTCTTAAATTGACAATTACCTGATACTCCTCAGAACATGTGGAGGAAGAAAATAATTGATTGCTGAGCACATTAACAAAAAAGAATTATGGTAATATCGAAGTTTTTGAAAAGGGGGCTGCAATACACAAAAAGTGGGTGAGAAAGAAAGATGGAAAAGACAGCAAACACATCTTTCTCTACGTCATTCCAGGTCATCCATTCATGATTGATTGATTGATTGATTAAATTTATTCACTGCTCATCTTGTGGTCCAGTGATTCTGGGTGGCTTACAATAAAGCTATATTTTAAAAGATAAAAACAGTAAGATAATAAATACATTGAAATTAACAAAAAAATTAGCTAAAATGTCAGAGGGTATAAAGTAGACTGCAGGTGGGATCTTCTAATCCAATGCTATCTCCAAGATAATCCAGACCAATTGGTAGAGCCAGTTACAGAATCTTACAGCACCTGTATCCACAGGTGAGAATCCAAAGTTCCAAAGTTCAAATGCTCAAACAGACAAACCCAGACACGGCAGAGTTAACTGCTTCTGTTTACACAGTCCTTGGCAGTCTTCCGGGAATCTGTCTGGCAAGTCCGAGCTAACCATAAATCAAGACGCTGCAGCCAAGAGAGTCAGACGCATTCTCCAAACCAAAAGACACTTTGCTTTGAACAAGGATTAAGAGCTAGTACGCTTCCTTATATCCCCTGAAGGGGCGTGTCAGTCTCTCTAATTAATCTCTAGCTTGATGTTTCTTTTCACATTGTGATTGATGTTTCAATCTTCTTCTAGCCCTAGCATCAAGTCAACATCCGTCAGTCTCATCATCACTCGAAGCCTCTGGCATGTTCTGTGGATCAGCTGCTGACACCTGAGGTATGAATGAAGTGAAAGGTTCTGGAGATGATCGTGTCTCCGACACTCTCTCATCCTCCTGGCTTACGTCTGCATCTCTCCTTAGAGCAGGCTCCAATTCCAATGACAAACCCTCTTCATCACTCACACCTGCGTCTTCTGATACATCAGACTCCAAACTTACAGCAGGCTCAAACCTTCCATCTTCAGATGCATCAGATTCAAAACTCTCAGCAGTCACAACAACCCAGCCACCATTATATTTGTTTAATTTTTATCACATCTTTATTGCTTTATAAGTAACTCAAGGTGACAAACATACATAATACTTCTTCCTCCTATTTTCCCCACAAAAACCACCCTGTGAAGTAGATTGGGTTGAGAGAGAGTAATAGGCCCAATGTCACCAACCAGCTTTCATGCCTAAAGTGGGACTAGAACTCATAAACTCTTGGTTTTTAGGCCAGCATCTTAACCACTAAGCCGAATGGGCAAAATAAAGCCTGTCTTTGTTTTTTATATATAATCCCAGCAATAACTGGAAGATACTGTAAAATGCTGCAAATCACAAGTGTGGGAACGGATGTAGAATTCTTATTGCTATACTTCCAAAATATTAAATGACATCATATTCTACCAATGAAAAATCCATTGAAATTTTATTCTCCATTGAAATAACTTTATGAAGCATTTTCTCTTCCATGAAAATCAGTGGCACCTGGTATGGAAGCAATTGCATAAGGATTTGAATCCATTTTTTTTTATTTCCACAAGAGGTTTTGTGAGAATTTATCAGTGGTGGATATCAGGATATGTTGTATATCAAGACAGTTAAAAATTCAAGATTGAAAGAAGATCCCAACTCAATCTCAGAATACTGAATTCTATGTCACATTGTAATGATTTAGAAATTTACAGGGTGATATAACCTTATAATGTATGTACTCATTGTCTATTTCCTCATGCTTCCTCATATGCCATCTATTGAGTGGATTTTGCTTATTAATAAATGTACATCCGGAACTTGACACGTGCATTGTGTCACCTACTCACTTTCACATTTGAGTCACATATTTAGATTTGACACGTTTGAGTCACATATTCATATTTGACACATTCGAGTCACATATTCAGATGAGCATTTTTTCAAATCCCATTCCTCTGCAATTAGGGTTCCCAATGCATTGTGTACATGTCACATTTGCCTTATCCTTCCTTTCTTCCTCCTTCCTTCTTCCTTCCTTCCTCCCCACCCCCACCCCAGTATGCAGAAGTTTTCATTTCACTCTGTTATCCCAGTGGAGTAATTAAGAGGCCTTTCACAATTGTCACTTATTTTGGGGGTGCCCTCTGGGTACAAGCAAAAAGGCAAGGTGACCTCCACAATGGTGTGATAAAAATTTTGGGTTTCTTTATGAGCAACTCTTGTAGCCACCATTTTGACTTTTTTTTAAACTATACCTTATGGTCAGCCATGGCTATTCAGCATTTGAACTGCAGATTCCACCTTTGCTTTCTATTTAGATTTCTGAACTAGTGACTGCTCTTTTAGTACTTAATCCTCAGTTTACATTGATTCATTCAGTGACTGTTCAGAGTTACAACAACACTGAAAAAAATAGACTCACCTGTTCTTAAAATTGTAAAATTTTCAGTATCCCTGCAGTCACATGATCTCAATATGGGCACTCAAGTGCCCTGCTTGTGATTATGATGCCACAGCCAGCCATATCTCATAATCATTTGCAAACTTTAAGCATGTTTTTTTTTTTAATTAGAGGAGGACATGGAAGATGAGAACAGTTGCCTTATAGATCTTCCTTTGCTTAATGATCCAGCCTAGTCTGCAATATAGAGAGAATCCAGCCTCTGCCACATCCTTGTAATTTGCAACTTTGGTCCCAGATCCCAAAACAACATTACAGCCTCTGAATCCACAAAAGGGGCATCACCATGTTGAGGATTAGGATAAAGGAGGTCATCAGAATACATTTGGCTGTATTTAATTGATAAACTGTTCATCCCTCTTTGATAGATCACTCATCCTCTCACTAGACCCTAAGATTTCTTTCATATCACACAATATTTTTTTATGAATCTTGCTTGGGTATGTGTTGCCAAATATTATGTTACTCAGAATTGAATTATTGTGAATTCACACTCATGTGATTCAATCCTAAAGATCTGGCTAAGTATGGAAGACGATTTCCATCTTTCCTGAAATGCAAAAAGTCTAAACCAATGTAGAATGGTGATGTGCAATCCCTCTGTGATTCTCAACAGCAGAAGTGCTCTAGCATGTGCTTCCTGAAACCCTTAAACACAGTCACCAAAGTCTATCCAAAAATGTCCACAGTATTATAATTTTGAATATGATAAAAAGGAGAAGGAGATTAAGGTCATTTCACTGTTTGTACTTAACCAGGGCACAATTGTTTCTTGAAAATAGCAATTGTCTAAGCACTGCCTTCATCTTATCTCCAATCTCCAATGTTTCAGATTGATAGGAGTGCATTAGTTATGGTGCAGGCACTTCATTTCCTCTGGTTGTCTGGAAGTTGAGTCATTGTGACTAGACTTCCTTTTTTGTTCATCAACATATTTCCTCCGATCTCTGGTCAACCTCTTCCAACTCCATTCTTCTGTCTACTCTCCAAGGAACTGTTTTAACATAACCATCACTTCCTTTCTGTTGCAGAGAAAACTACATGTTCTTGTTTTCCATTTCTTAAAATCACTGGAGACCCTTTTCTATGCATGCTAAAGCATATAACTTTTTCTGCAGTAGTTCTTATATTGTGCATACTTTATTGTTCTGCTGAAAACAGCCTCCCCAAACCTCTCTTTGAAAGTAATTCAGTCCCTTTTAGAAATCCTCGTTGCTACTGTCTTAAATACTTCATAAATTGTTGGTTCTGACATTTCATTCAAGCACCTCAAGAAAATGTTGAAGCATTCTTTACGAGTTTTCATAAGTTATTCATTTCTGGGCAGTGTAAGATATAATTGCTAAGTAGCCAAACACTGAAATCACCACAAATCAAAGAAACAGAGTTTTCTACTCCAGCTATGCTTTTTGGAGCATGGTTGCTAGATTGGCGGAATTGTTTATAGTATATATGGAAGTGTCTGAATCTCTCATTCTGTCTCTCTTTTTGTAGAAATCACTTGCATTTGACTACTACTATTCCTAGTTAATTAAAATACATGTAAACTACACACAAGAATCAGAATATTAATTAGAATTAAGATAATAATTAGAATACAAGAAACTACACACTGCAATTTCAGTGGGACATTGGGAGCCAAATTGAAACAAGTCCATTTTTATTGGGTAATATTTATTTCTAGCTGTGATACAGAGTGTCACAGTTCAGGTAAAAGCACAATAAAAAATCACACCCTGTTCTGCTCTTCTGCATCAGGTTATCACCTGTTTAGATTTGCCTGACTACATCATAAGGCTGCAGTCATTTGTGTCTACCAGAACAACTATTTTCTGTCATCAGGAACAATATCAAAGCAAAACAAGGAAACTGGGGATTATTGATTTTGATTACTTTTCTGCAACCTGGATTCTAAATGCATTGTATATGCAACCGATATCTCATCCAAAGAAATAGTCAATACTGTACTGGGTTGATGGGGCTAGTTTCCAAGGACAGCAGGTTGAGGAGAGCCAATTCAATTCTACTTAAAGCCACAAAAAAATGAGTCATAGTGGAGCCCTGATTTACTCCTCAATAAAAATGGCTATCTTAAATGTGTGGTTCTTTGAAATTCAAAGCAGACTAAACCATTTTAAAAGAATAAATACTAAATTCCGTTATTCATATCTGATGTCCTAGGACAGAAGTGTCAAACTCAATTTCATTGAGGGCTGCATCAGGGTTGTGTTTGACCTCGGGGGCTGGGTGGGTGTGGCTGGGATGGATGTGGCCAGTTTGACATTAGTTGTGTCAGGGGCACCTCCCACAGGGGCACCTGTTTTCTGCTGCGACGGCCTCCTGCAGCACTCTGCCAGTGAAAACAGAGCATATGTTGCAATTCAAGGTGCTGGTTGTCACCTTTAAAGCCCTTCATGGCTTGGGGCCGGGTTATCTGAGGGAATGTCTCTTGCTGATCACATCTACCCTATCCATTAGAGCGGGGAGGCAGGGAATGCTGTGGATCCAATCCCTGAGGGAGATACACTTGGTGGGACCTAGAAGAAGGGCCTTCTCAGTGGTGGTTCCCTCTCTCTGGAATATCATTCCCCCAGAGATCAGAATGGCCCCCACTCTAGCACTATTTCAGAAGGCACTGAAGATTTGGTTTTGCCAGCTGGCCTGGGGAACCCAGAGTGGGATGGAGTCTATCAAATGGCTAATGTGATCTGCTGTCATCAGGGAGGGGTGGGTGGGAGTTGGGGGAGGTGATTTTTTTTCCAGATTTTGTTCAACTGTACTTTATTAATTTATTTGATTCTTTTTGTTTGTTTTTATTGTTTTTTATTTTTGTTTTAAATATGGTTTTACATTGTGTAAGCCGCTTTGAGTCACCTTGGTGAATAGGTGGCAATATAAATTAAATAAATAATAATAATAATAATATGGCCCTCACGACCTCTATTTTCACTGGCAGAATGCTGCAGGAGGCCATTGCAGCCAAAAACGGGGCTCAGGAGGGCTGCACATGGCCCTCCCAAGCTCTATTTTCACTGGCAGAGGCACCATGGGCCAGTCCATCACAGTTTCCAGGCTGGCCCCAGGAGCCAGATCTAAGCACCTGGTGAGCTGGATCTGGCTTGCGGGCCTTGAGTTTGACACCCCTGCCCTTGGATATTATTTAAGAGATTCAGCACAGAGGTGGCAATAGTCAGCATATGAAGTGCCAGCAAGAATTTCCTTCCTCGTCACACCTTATGGGGGCCCACATCTAAAATTTGAAAAGATATTCAGACTTAGGATGCCATGAGAAGTCTTCCATAAAACTAAATTCAATTTCTGTATCTGCTTCTTAGTCCCAGTGCACACATCGTCTCAGCCAACATATTCCAGTTTTCCTTTCCTCTTCAGAGACCACTGGCTTTTGGTCTTCAGTTGGAGGTCAAACTAAAAACTATTTCATTTAATATAAATGTATCAGATAAAGCTACCATGATTAGTCCCCACGTACTTAGGACCTCTCCCCCTGCTGAGTTTCAGTGCTATCCATCCATACCTGAGTCAGCGAAAACTATACCAGCATGACTGCTGCGTTATGGTAATTACCGAAACTTGGTTACATCCCGGGATTCCTGACGCTAGCATGCAGCTTGCAGGTCGTACTTTTTTACGCTGGGATAGAACGAGGGACTCTGGTAAGAGTAGAGGGGGGGGGCTCTGTATGTATGTACATGAGAATTGGTGTAATAACGGGACAATTATAGACAATCACTGTTCCCCTGATCTTGAGTATATGTCTGTAAGATGTCGGCCTTTTTTTCTACCGAGAGAGCTAACTGTCGTGATTGTCACGGCGGTGTATATTCCACCCGGTGCAAACACGGATAAGGCACTCTCTCTCCTGCTGAACACCATAAATGAACAGCAACGGGTTCATCCCGATGGTGTTCACGTCATTGCAGGAGATTTTAATCAGGCCAATCTGAAAACTGTACTCCCGAAATTCTACCAGCATGTTAAGTGTGCTACGAGGGGAGGAAATACTCTGGATCACGTTTATACCAACATCAAACATGCATACAGAGCCATACCCCTCCCCCATCTTGGGCTTTCAGATCATCTCTCCCTCTTGTTACCCCCAGCCTATACCCCCCTCAGATGTAGGGGCAGGCCTATTATAAAGACTATTACGACCTGGCCGGAGGATGCACTCAGCAGACTACAAGACTGCTTTGAGCAGACAGATTGGAATACGTTTCAACATCAGGAGCTGGAAATGTATACGAGTACGGTGCTGGACTATATCAAGTTCTGTATCGGAAATGTGACTGTAGATAAAAACATCCGGGTTTTCCCAAACCAGAAACCCTGGATGACTACTCAAGTCCGCAGACTCCTCAAAGCCCGAGATGTAGCCTTCAAGTCAGGTGACAGAGTCCTGTATACAGCCGCTCGAGCCGACTTGAGGAAGGGGATCATAAAAGCCAAGATAGACCACAGGAGGAGCATAGAGCTCCATCTGTCCAGCCATAACACACGGGAGGTGTGGAAGGGCATACATGACATTACTAATTACAGGGGCTGTCATGCGACAACAGAACATCTGAGTGCAGCGTTAGCAGAGGAGCTGAATAACTTCTTTGCTCGTTTTGAAGTCCCTCAACATCATAGAGCTGTACCAGCCCTATTCCCACCTTCAACTATACCCAGCTCCACTATTCCACCCAGTATATATTCTGTGACGGAGGATGATGTCAGACGGGTGTTCTGTGCGGTGAATCCCAGGAAGGCAGCCGGTCCAGATGGAGTTCCTGGCAAGGTGCTCAAGGCATGTGCTCCCCAGCTCGCTTCCATCTTCAAAGACATCTTTAACCTCTCCTTGGCCCAGGCAGTTATACCATCTTGTCTGAAATCTGCTATAATTATCCCTGTGCCGAAGAAATCCCCCATCCCCAGCCTCAATGACTATCGTCCAGTGGCGCTTACTCCTGTAGTTATGAAGTGCTTTGAGAGGCTGGTGCTCCGGCACATCATTAATCATCTCCCCCTGGATTTCGACCCTCATCAGTTTGCCTACCGTACAAACCGGTCTACAGAGGACGCTATAGCCATAGCTCTGCACGCTGCGCTGAGCCACCTGGAGCAGCAGCAGAGCTATGTCCGGATGCTCTTTGTGGACTACAGCTCTGCCTTTAACACAATTATCCCAGGAATACTGGTTAAAAAACTGGACATATTAGGTTTGCCTTCCCTTACATGTGCCTGGATAAAAGACTTCCTAAGCGATCGGCCCCAGACTGTGAGGCTTGGCCCCCACCTCTCTTCCACTTGTACACTCAGCACTGGCTCCCCACAGGGCTGCGTGCTGAGCCCACTCCTGTACTGCCTCTACACCCACGACTGTAGTCCACGGCACGACAGCAACCTCATTGTGAAGTTTGCTGATGACACCACAGTGGTTGGACTCATTTCGAAGGGAGACGAGGCAGCTTACAGGAAGGAGGTCCTGATGTTAACAGCTTGGTGTTTGGACAACAACTTAGTTCTGAACACCAAGAAAACTAAGGAACTCATTGTGGATTTTAGGAGGCATAACACCGATTTGGCTCCCCTTTACATCGATGGAGAGCAGGTGGAGAGGATCCACACCTTCCGGTTTCTGGGTGTCATCATTGCTGATAAAATCTCTTGGACGGAAAATACCACGGCGGTCATTAAGAAGGCCCAGCAGAGACTCCATTTCCTGCGGGTGCTCAGGAAGCACAATCTGGACTCTAACCTGCTGATTACCTTCTACCGTGCGTCCATTGAAAGTCTGTTGACATACTGCATCACAGTGTGGTATGGCAACTGTACCATGGCAGACAGGAAGAGATTACAGAGGGTAGTCAAAGCAGCTCAGAAGATCATCGGCTGCCCTCTTCCCTCCCTGTCGGACATTTATTCCTCCCGCTGTCTTAGTAGAGCTGTGAACATCATAAAAGACAGCTCTCATCCTGGTTATGGACTGTTTGACCTGTTGCCCTCAGGGAGGCGTTACAGGAGCATCTGGTCAAGGACAAACCGCCTTAAAAACAGTTTTTTCCCGAAAGCCATAACTACCTTGAATTTGCACATGCACTGATTTTAAATACTGCCAGATACACTGTAAATAATTGTGAACAAATTTTGTGCAATATGATCACTATTGTTGTTGTGTTGGCGGGCATGTGCAATAATTCCTACTGGGACAGGCACAGTAGGGTATTTTTTATTCTTTTATTCTTTTTATTCTTTTATCATAATTTTTTTTAGAGATTTTATGTATATTTCTGGTGTGTATGTTGCACTGAAGGACGAGTCGCTTAATTTCACTGTGTATGCGTATGATGCAAATTGTACACGTGGATAGTGACAATAAAGGTATTCTGATTCTGATTCTGAAATGTACTATCCCACTGCCAATCCTAACATTGTTTGTAAGTGTATATGTCATTAAATACACTTTAGTCATTGCTGAGTATAGAACAATAGTATTCTGTGCAATGCATGATAAACAAAGCAGTTGGTCATTTTTAAAAAACTTTCCTCCCATCTCTTTAGTTCAACACCAGTTGTTTAAAAAAAGCATCTGCCAATCTCCAGGACTCTGTTAGAAAACAATCTTTAGGTTGTTTTGTGCTGCCTTCCCCCCATACCCTTCTGAGTTGAAATACACATTTTATCAAGAAAATGAAAGATGTAGATTTGATTTCTCAACCAGATCATCTTTAATTTCCCACATTTAAGAAGTAGCATATAACATTTAGATTGATCAAATATTAATATGTATTCTGTCAAGTGTTTTCCTTTCTGGACAACTAATGCTAGCTGTTGTGGGTGAGTCAGATCAGGCAAATAGCAATAGAACTTAGATTTATATACCACTTTATTGTGCTTTACAGCGCTCTCTAGGTGGTTTAGAGTGTCAACATTTTGCCTCCAACAATCTGGGTCTTCATTTTTAGCAACCTTGCAAGGATGGAAGGCAGGGGTGAGATTCAAATTTTTTAACAACTGGTTCTGTAGTCGTGGCTTAGTTGGTAGTCGTGGCTTGGTGGTCATGTGACCGGGTGGACATGGTTTGGTGGTCATGTTATTGGCTGGGTATGGCCAACTCAATATCACTCACATTAAGGCACACATCTCCTCGCTTGGCCTCTCATGACTATGGGGATGCTGCAACAGTCGTAAGTGTGAAAAATGGTCATAAATCATGTTTTTCAGTGCCATTGTAACTTTGAATGGTCACTCCACACAATCAAAGTACCAGCAAAGGAGGGGGAAAATACTCCAGAGAAGTTCCTGAAACAGGGAGTCTAGTCCTGCCAAGAATGTAATTTGGGTTAAAGGAGAGGCAGTTTCTGTAAGCAACACCAGAATGTTTCCTTCCTGCCTTCCTTACAGGATTAGGCCAGTAATTTCTTCTAACAACCGGTTCTCCGAACTGCTTAGAATATTAACAAATGGTTCTAGCAAATAGGTGCGAACTGGTAGAATCCCACCACTGATGGAAGGCTGAGTCAACCTTGAGCCGGTGAGAATCAAACAGAGAGCAAAATTAGCCTGCAAAACTGCATTCTAACCACTTTGCCACCACAGTTCTTGTTGTCATTATTAACTTTGATACATATTAATATTAAACTCATAATGAATTAACCAACAACATAAAGCACATCTGGACAGAATATAATTATAGTAACTGTTAGAGAAAGATTGTATTAATGGGCTGAAAGGCCAGAAAAATAACAGTTGTAATTATAAATTATAATGTTATAATGATATTATACAGCTAACATTGCTGAACAGTTAAAATGTGTTGCCTTTCACAAAGACCATTCCTTACCTTGATGTTAATTATTTTGCTTCAGCTTTCTTTCAAAGGTAAAGAAAATGTATTATATCACTTTTCAAACTTCCTCATTATCTAAGTTTTCTATCTCCTAAGGACCATCTTTTCTACTTATTTAAAACATTCCACAAGATTGTTATAAAATCACTGCCTTTTGTCAACATGTGCTTAATTCTAACCAGGACCAAGAAAACAATGACTTCCTTGGCTTCTCCTATAGTCAATAAGTCACAGCTACAAATACTTCACAGTGCCAATTTCATGCTCACTATAATTCCATTGTTTTAACTTACTTCAGCAGAACACCAAAGGGACAGGTCCAGTCCATTGTCTCTTTCATGATTATGACATAATGTGATGGGTGAGTTCACAGATGTAGCTAACTTAATGTGACTTTGCTACTTGAAGCAATTAAAGGGCTAGAAATGTATGACATTCAAAGACAGCCTAAGATAAGTTTCCTATCTCTCTGCCTACCATGTAATTGTCCAGATGGTTAACATCTTCTAACTGTTGCCAAAACAAGTTATTTATACCTGAAGCTAATAAGAATACAACTGCACATGTACTTTTGGGGGGGAATCACAAATGAAATTTCTGTTTTGGGTGGCAGCCAAGAGCTACATGTGACCAATAAAACACTGTTTATGTTTTGACCCTGTAGCCTTACCCAATCACCAGAACCCAGTGGCATGAATGCATTTGCATTGTGAAGTAAGAAACAATCAAAGAGATGTAGTAGAAGCCTTATTATAGGTTGTGCGTGCAGACTTTGCTCTGCTTCTAGGCTGACTTTGCAGCAATGGGAAGTCATCTTCCTGAGTAGCTGAACACCTGGGTCTTCAGCAATGCTGAATCAATCACTAGAAGTTGGAGGTGTTCACTTTCACATTGATGGGAATTCTAGTATGGAGGCTTCATATTGTGCCTGAAAATAATAGTAACAGAAATTAGAATGAGAATGGGGTATTGGCTTGCTGTATATTTTTGCAGACTTCTCTTGGTCAGCTGGAGGGGAGCACTGTTAGCCCTACAAGCCCAGAGAATGGCAACAGTGAGGATACTTGCAGGATATTATGATAGTTTGGGGATAGGTGGAAGGTGGCTGATTGGAGATAACCATGGTTTTTCAAAGGCTCTAAACATTTTCAACAAACTCAAAGCTGAACATCCTACCCTTGTACATCCCAAGTCAGAATGACATCCATTGCAGCTCAACTCAAAATATTAAATTGAGATTCCCACATATACACAAAAAGCTTATATTGTGTATATTTCTCCTTCTTTCTCATGATTTGGGATGCATTGGGGTGTCTTGGCATGTGCATTTTAAGATTTTGAATGGAACTCTCTGTCTTCACAGGTTCCTAATCATTGCACAGATTTGTTCTGGCATCCTCTTTGTGCCACAAGAAGTCCCCTTCATCTGGCTCTCAACTAATTTGTTGCTTGTATCCTTACTATTTATATTGACTGTTTCCTAGTATGATTTGATTGCTTATTGTACCCTAGGACTATCATTAAGTGTTGTACCTTATGATTCTTGACAAATGTATCTTTTCTTTTATGTATACTGAAAGCATTTGCACCAAGACAGATTCCTTGTGTGTCCAACCACACTTGGCCAATAAAGAATTCTATTCTATTCTAACTAATTCCAGAGACCAATCCCATAAGAGAAAAGGGCTACCCAGTGAAATGGGAGAGAAAGTGCCACTATCTACTAATTCATGGCACAACCTTTCCCAAATCTGACAACCATCTTTGAGTTGTTCTGAGTACTTGAGGGTGCTTCTCTCCAGAGCTTCGGCCCTCCCTCCATGTTTTTATAAGAAGGGCACTCTCTAGGTGCCTTCCTTGAAACAGTCAAACAGTCTTGTGGGACCTGGGAAATGTATCTTGTTGGCAATGGCCCCAATTTTATAGATCAACCTTCCTCCAATCCTGATGGTCTTCAAAAAGACTGTCAAGGCCTAACTCCTTGCATAGGCCTTTGTGATGAGTTGTGATGTGCTGGAGCCCCTAATTGGATGGTGGTGTCATTGCTACTTGGATTACCATTTTATTGCGTCATTATTTGTATCTGCATGTGTGGCAGTTTTAATTCTCATTGGGTTTTTGCCTTTAGTAAGCTGTCTGGAATTGCCTTGGTTAATTTGGGTGCCTGTATAAATGTTTTAAATAAATAAAGAGATGTTGAACTGTCTCCAGAAATTGCATTGAACTCACGTTAAAAAGCAGCCAAACTATTAGCTCATATCAGGCAATAGGCTGGAACACACCTGCACAAAACATTTTGCAAAACGAGAATGATTTGTGACAGATGGTTAAACTCACTGCCTAATCATCTGCAAAAACTCACCTCCTCCCCAGCTCTGACCCACATTAAGGAAAATGATAGATAGATGTTTTCCTGGAGGATCTTGATATTTTGGAGAGGGTGAAGAAAAAAGGTGGGGCAATCCACCAACAGTCTCAACTTCTTAACATGTAACGGCAAGCAACTTTTGCTGGTGTTATTGACGGGGCAGCAATCATTATGTTTTTACAATTTTATACTACTGTAGGACTGGTGGATAGCTCTTTAATGTGGCTAGGAAGAAAAACCTTCAGCCATCTTCACTGCTGTTTTACAAAAAGGCAAATAGAAGAGTTTTAAGTAATTGAAATCAGTAAATCAGTTGCTGACTGGCAATTGAAGCATGGACAATCAGTTTTCTTCTGTTCAGGGGCTAGAGTGATTGAATCCAGGTCACATTAAGATACTTTTGGTTGGTTACCCTGGAGTTGAGGTCATTAAAGGGCCAACTGCATGCCTTAATTCTTTCATATGCTTAAGGCACTTGCTTGTGTCTTAAAGGTCCTCCATGAGAACATCAGCCCAAATATTTATGGAGGCAGGGTGGGAGGTGGATGAAAGTACTTTCAAGAGCTGACATATGAGCCTTAAAATATTGGAACACACAAGGCAACAATTCCAACTCCCAACCTCAAAAGCTGCAGTAAAAAGTTCATTGTATCCATTCCCAGCATCTTGAAAATTGCAACATGAGTATAGGGAGACTACTGGATTTTTATTTAATTATTTCTTCTATCGTCAGGGCATTGATGAGGCAAAGGGGTTTATGTGGGTAAATGAAATTGTGGGCTATGTCATAAGACATAGCTTGTATACCTCCAGAAGGGTCCCCCAAGGCAAACAAGCCATGAAGCCTCAGATTAACACTGATTACATCTGCCAGCCCACACTGCACCAGCAATACAACCTCAAAAATGTCCCTCATTCACTGGAGGCCCTCGGTCAACTACCTATAGCAGCGGGAAGACTGATGGCAGAGACTGCTGAGAATCACCAGGTTAAATCAGGCTGCCTTTGGACTTTGGACATAGGGTGGATTGACAACATCAGCAAGTATTGGTGGGCCCAATTGGCAAAAAGGAAGCTCAGGACCATATTGGCTGGAAACAATGTGGAAGAGGCATTGGATGGACAATGGCTAAAATGATAGTGATTATTTTAATTATTCATTTGTTTTTCACATTTCTGAATCACCCTTCTTCCTCAAAAAAATTTTTTGAGGTTGGAAGATGTCCACCAATTGTCTGGTAATCTCATTCATCCAAATCAAACAGGAAAAGAAAAAAATAGTCATCGCTCCCTCCAATCAAAGAACTCAGTAATAACAGATATGTGAAAAATGATTACAAATAGGTACATGCAAGGACAGAGAGTTTTAAATATAGAGAAAAAAACCCACTTCATTTCCCTTCCACCCCCACCCCTAAGAACTATTACCAGAAGAGTTAGCTGAATTAACTGCCTGGAAATAGATTCAAAGGTGACAAATGGGGAAGCCACAATCTTTGTGGGCTGACACGATATGGGTGGGTTCCGTTTTCATGCCGAGAAGAGCAGATCTGCATTGGGAAAACAGTTACTTGCTGGGTGTAAGGTAGGTTGACGTCTGCTGGAGTTTTTCTCTTTCTACTCCCAAACATTTGGCTGCTTTTCTGTTTCCAGTTCTCAGGCTCATGGATAATTTTAGAGATTGGCACATAGTGGTATAAATTTTATCAGCCTACTGAATGACAGACTTTTAAAAAACAGTGAAGGAAGGCAGAAGGGGAAAATGTGAGAACATTCTCAAGACTATGGTATTTATTCTTATTCTTATGCAACCATCATAAATAGTTGCCAAGCATTTGAATTTTGACTTTTGGCACACTCTGTATTCCAATATTGAAAACTGTTGATCCAGTATCTACATAGGGGCAAACTATGTAACCCAATGTTGTCAGCAGCCCTCATGCTTCTTCCACCAGTTCCCAGTGTTGCACTGTTTGGATGGTTGATGGTTGTAGGAGATAACATGAACCAAATCACCCATTTTACTCTTCAAAACTCTAGAGCTTCCTCTCTATATGGGCTCTGTCCCAATCTGTTTTGTAGTCCTCTGCACGCATCCTGGGGAAACAACATTTACTAATTCACTCATATTTTTTCCTTCCTAAAATCAAAGTTAGACTCAGATGTAAATGCATTCAGACAATACGACCTTACTCCCAAGAAGAGATACATTAGGTTACAAGTAAAGTTCTTCCTTCAATTTCTAACCTAAATTAATGAAAAAAAGAAAAAGACCTAAATATAATTCAAGAATGCTACATTTTTCTGAACATGTGGGTATGGGAAATGACATTGGTTGACTTATATTTCCGCTCAAAAGAAGGAACCTTTAATTATGATGTCCAGAGGGTGGTGGTTTCTTTCCATTTTAGGTTAGGAAATGTACATTCTTCAGTTGGCATATGTCACTTTCAGAGTGATATAATTCATCCATGCACAACCTAGATTGGTCTAATTGCACGTAAAGGGAAAGAGGCTGTAGCTGCAGTACTTCCTGTTTGTGGAAACTGCATTTTCTGTTTTTGGTCCTTCCCATGAAAGAAACAAAAAGTGAGGAATTCTTGGAAAACCTCCAAAGTGATCCTTTATTCAATCCTGCCTCGTGCCTCAACTTGAACTAAGCAGTTTATTGGCTATAGACCTAACCCTCTTTCTGTAGTTCAACAACTTCTCTAGTCACATTAAATGTGTCTTATATGGGAGGAACTACTCCAAGAACTGAATGAAATATATATTTCAGGAAGCTGTACTTAGGTGGTTCTAAGCCCAGGTAATTCTTTGTTACAAGTTCAGAATGCTATGCCTTCTTCATTCATGTTTTTTTTTCTTTTTTTAATATCACCATACTAAACTTATCAACCAAAAAGGAAAATACACATACAGAATAGCAATAGGGTATCAATGCAATCTTAAATATATATAGCAAGAAAAAAAAGTGCTCATAGAAATATTATATATTGAACAACCACAAACACGTTGATCATACTGCTTGAGATTTTGCTTCTTTGTGGAGAAAAAGCCTAATTCAAAAGTTGACAAATAATGCATTACAAGCTAATATGTAAAGTTACATGCACAGATGCTGATGTGTGGAGTGTTCTAATATTCTAACATAAAAAGTCTACTTATTTTTTAGTAGTCACTTAGAAATTTAACCGCTAGTGTTATAGGTTATTACGGTAGATATGTTCATAATAGGCTATATAGTTCCTATCTAATTAATGGAATTAGAAATAAGAAAAAGGGATTTCTTCTTTGTTCTCTTCCCTCCCCTCCCCTATGCATACTTGCAGTGAAATTAAGACCAGCATTGTTAATAACTTCAGGCACATAACAGCAGCATAGATTGGGATAGACAGTTCCAATTCCACTGTAGAGCATCTGGACAACTTTGCTATCTATCACATTGCTACAACAGCTGATGCTGCTTGACATTGTTGTGATATGTGTGTGTGTGTGTTTATTAAATGATCTGCATTTATGTTAACAAAATCTATAGAGGAATGATAAGCCAGAGAGCAATAATGTGTTACTAACAAAGAGGAAAAAAAAATATTTGGCATGATTTTAGCCATTCAGATATTGCTCAACTCATTATTTTCCGAGACTCTTGTTTCTTAAATTCTGAAAGGGTCCAAATGATTAGTTTTGTCTCCCAAACAAAATTCTGCTATATAAGTTATTATTCATCTAGTTTTGTGGGAAACTGAAGTTAAAGAAGTTATCTGCTCTATGCACACTAGAACCAGGTTCAAGTTAGAAGAGCCCACTGGCAAAGTATCCCCCTAGATCAAAGATTAGGATCCATAGTGGTGTTTCCCTCATTTACTTGCTCAATGATCCATTTGCTTCTGGCTTTAGCTATTGGCTGAACATAAAAATCCTGTTTGATAACTTTAGTACCTAACACACTGGAAAATTACTACATCTGATCCAAGTCACCAGGGAAATTTAAAATAGAATTCAGGTTTTTTATCGCCAATGCCACCAGATAATCTCATGGACAGAGGACTAGTTGGATGGATAAGTCAATAGCTAAAACTGTCACATACTCTGCTCTCATATGCTTGGTGGAACTGTTTCTGCTGTCAGATGAGCTGTAAAATGACTAGATTGAGATTCAACTCCTAAGTCATCTAAGGTCAAATCTGTCTCCTGCTTCACACTGAGACCTATGTTTGTTTTACATCTGTGTTGGCATTAAATGGATGTGGAGCTCTGTTCAGTTCAAACTTTTCTTTGGGATAACACACCAATAAACTGAAGAGAGATATTTTAAAGGAAATGTATTTTGTGCATTCTCCAGGATATGGCATACTATACTGTATTATGAACAGGGAGAGAGGAAAATTTTAAACCACACTGGGTGATGTCTTCTTCCAACAGTTTGCTTAAAATTGTGATTATTGCTAAAAACTGCCAGCCAAAGTTCTTAGCTGTTCTACCAAGAATTTCTTCCTTTAACCCAGCTGTAGAAAAATATAAAGGAGGGTGCTTTGAAGCCTCTGTTTAGAATTAACTGTTCTTCCTTCCTTCCATTTCTTCCACTTTTTCCTCTTTAGGGAACAGATTTCATAATTTTGTATGATGTGGATCCCACCCCTTCCTGACTGGGGTGTGGGGGAGAAGGCTGAGAGACATGAGTAAAACCAGAGTGCAGACTCCTCCTATGTGACCCAAAGTATAAAGGTTATTTCAGTTGCCCAACTAAAGGAAGCAGATACCTGTAATAAGCAGTATCAATATAGGAAGATACCAGAGGCAGGTAATCACCTTAACGAAAGCAACATAAGCATCATTGCAAATTGTGTGGGAGAATTCAACAGTAAACCATTCCTGTATTTTACTAAGAAAACCATATGGGTAGACAAGATAAAGTGATTGATGATAGGGGCTCTGAGTTTCAATGATACTCAACATGCTTCTAGTGTTTATGATGTGACTACATTAAAACCTTCCAGGCATGCAGTTGTTGATATTACCATCCAGGAAAATAAAATCTGAAGCTTCAAAGGCAGAATTTTAGTGGGAACATAGAATATAAAAAGCACAAACGTGAGAAAGCTCAATGCAAAGATGAAATTAATTTTGTTGACATCTTGAATATCAACAAATTCAAGTAGATTGATGGTTGGACACTTTCAGTAAAAAAAAATCACATTTACTACTCAGGATATGAAAAATAAAAAATGAACAACCCTGTTTTCATAGTACAGAAGAACACAACAAAGACAGTCCTTGAGTATAATACCATGAATGGCTGAATAATGTCAATTAGATTTTGCAGACAAACTGTTTCTACCTTGCAATCACTTCTGGACTTTGTGCTTGAGGGAGAAAAAAAATGAAACTTTGATTTTGGGCTTGACCGATTAAATCAAGGGTCTTCAAACTTGGCAAGTTTAAGACTTGTGGACTTCAACTCCCAGAATTCCTGAGCTAACATGACTGGAGGAGGAATTCTGGGAGTGGAAGTCCACAAATCTTAAAGCTATCAAGTTTGAAGACTCCTGGATTAAATAGATATGATGTTATGGAAATGGCTAGTTTAAAATACTATGTAAAACTAAAAAGTTGTGGTTTGATACCCTATTCCACTGCACCAAAGAGTCAGAAATCAATGCCTTTTCTTTCTTTTCCCCCTTTCTTTTCCACACTTTTCCTTTCCCCTTTCCTTCCTTAATTCTCCTTTATTTTGCTCTTGTATTTTTTGTATGTTGTATCATAAATTAATAAAAATGTTGTAAACATTAAAAAAGATTTTGCAGACAATCCTTTAATATTATGACTATTCAAATTTATGTCACAGTCATTGGTGTGGGGGGAAAAAATCTTGATGAGTTTTAAGACACAGTTGCTTTCAGATTTGCAAGATTCTGTTACTGTAACCTTACAATAAAGTAGAATTAGCTCATCTGGTCATGCTTCCTGTTTGGTCTACCTCAAATGACTGACAAAGAAATTGTTAAAGATGAATCAAAAGATATTACCACAGACCCAGAAACAGAAGACAGGAAACTTGGTATTAAAAGAAATGCTAGAAATTACCAAGAGGAGAGAAGCAAAACCAAGAAAGATTGCAGCAAATATAGTGTAGGTACCCCATGTTTGTGGATGTTAAACTGCACCTGTTTCCACTTTCTTTATGGGCGCAATCCAAGGTGTCAGTTATTAAAGCCTGAATGGTACAGGCTTGGTTATTTGTGGGACTGCCTCTCCATGAAGGAATTTGCCTTCTCCACCTGGTCTGATAGGATGGGGTGTGCATCAGGTCCCTTCCTTAAAGTTGGACCTATTCAGTGCACCTTCTTGATAGCAGCCACTACTCTTTGGAACACTCATGCCTTGAGAAGTGGCAGGACTTTATCGCCTAACCTTCCAAAAAGCGAGCATAGGAGTAGTGTGTTACTGGGACCCCAAAAAGTTGTTTGTTGGATATAAGAGGAGGTACTTATACCAATTTTTCTTATTTATTTTTATTTTTTTGCTTTTATTATTGTTTGCAAACCATCCGGAGCTTTGCTAAGTAAGATGGGTGATTATGTAAACTAAGTAGATAAACAGTCAGTCATGTATAGATGTGGGGGAGAGAGAGGGAGGAAGGGAGAGAGAGGCGGGAGGAGTGGGAGAGGAAGAGACAGATGTAGATCTCAGGAAGAAATGTAACCATCTAGCAGAAGTAGTTGCCAATGAATTAAATTATGGAAAGGAGTTGACTTGATACACTGATGTAGTATCATTTGCTCTTTTTATTAGATATTTCATCTTTTACTAGACATAGGACTTCTGAATATAATGAGTTGATGCTCTTTCCATGTACCACATAATGAGTATTAAACCAATGGTTCCCAGTCTGGCGCACACTGAATTTACTGGGGATAAAATAGCCAGAATGTCTAGATAGCATAAGTAATTAGTTTTTCCCTAATAACCAAAACATGTTTATAATGTTTAAGATGCCCATCAGGCAAGAACAGTTGATTGCCCAGTTGTAGCACAGCATTTTAGAGTCAAATTAAACAAAAGTTTCAGTAATATTAAAGACTCTTTCCCATCACCTCCAAGGACCAGACAGCTATAGTTTGATGCATAGTGTTGCATGACACTGAGAATAATGAACACAGAAAGAAGATGATACTAAGCCACAGAATTCTTGAAGTTGAAGTCCACATGTTTTACAGTGACCACAATTGAGAAACACTGTATGCGTTTGTCATATGTTTTTGCTAGGTTTTGGGTTTAAGTGCTTGTGCTATAGTGAGACAATAGCTTTTGAGGTTCATGGCTCTCCTATGCTTCTTTTTTAATTGTCACTGTTTTTGTGCTTTTAATGCTCTAAGTAATTAGGTCATCAACAACCCAGAGTCAGTAGTCACCTCCTGACTAGATCAAAGATACAATAAAGAACAAAAGGTGCCTTGCATGTGAATGCTTAGCGGTCCTTCCTTACAGTACTTTCATCAGACTTGGCACAAATGTGTGGCAACCTCTTTTCCCCCCTTCCATTTCTGATCTTATCTTCATCTGATTCAGTAGACTTACACCATCCTTAGCTGCATCAGTTTTTAAGAAACATTATCCCATCTTTCATACATTGATTTGTTTAAAAATGTATATGGCCATCCATCTTAAGGAACTCTCAGTGGTTTACAATAACAATAAAATCAATAAATAAACAATTATAATACTGAGAAAAGTGTGAAACAATAAAAAATGGCAGTGTCTGAATTGTCCCCCTGGGATATCTCACAATACACTCAGGTACCCTCCTTCCATACTTTCTACCTATTCAACTCTATCTTAATACTCAGTAATAAGGCAGGTCTTAATGGCCTTCTGAAAGGCTAGAAGGGTAGGGACTTGTCAAATTGCTGATAGGAGTTGTCAAATTGCTGACAGAAAAGACACACATCCAACCCTAGGGAATGCGCTTACCCTATGTATTGTAATAGGTGGATATTATGTATTAGGGAGAGGCAGTCCTACAAATAACCAGGTCCCATGCCATGTAGGACTTTAAAGATGATAATCAGCACCTTGAATTGTACCCTGAAGAAAACTGGGAACCAGAGCAGCTCACACAATGAACATGTAACATGGGTGAACCATGGGCACCCAATACTGAGTACTCTGCTACATTCTACACCAATCGTAACTTCCAAACTGTCTTCAACAGCAGCCCCATGTAACGTGCAATAATCTGGTTACAATAATCCAACTGGAAGGTAACAAAACAGTGAAGGACTATGAGCAAGTCCTCTGGGTCCAGGAAAGAATGCAATTGGTTCACAAGATGGATCAGTGCAAAGACCTTCCTAACCCTTATCCCAGGTTTTGTCAAGAATAAAATCTGACATGTTTAACCAACCAGTCTGGTTTATGGTGACCTCAAGGGGTTGAGATCATCCCACTACCCATTGGACCCTTAAAACTATGGTAGGCATGTCTCCTTCCCTCTAGTCTCTAAGCATTATCTTCTTGGACCATTTGGTTTTGGGCAATGGGAAAATCCTGCTTTTAAAACTGGACTGTTCTTTCCAGACTTACCAGTTCTCCAAGCCTGACCAGCAGTTAAGCAATGGTAGTGATAAGGTAACTGCATACTAAAACAACTAATTGCTTTCTTTCTTACTATGTTTGCCAGCTGTGGTTCAGGCTGATATGACTATAGGTTCAGTGTCTTCAGGAACAGGAGGATTCCATCTATCAGCTTTGAACACACCAAAACATGCCAAACACTTGTGCAAACCAGAACAAGTTTTGAGAGATGGCTAAACCTGCTAGTCTAGCCATCTATCAAAACTAACCACTTCTCCAGCATCACCATCTTCATCATCCCAGGTGAAGGAGAAGGATTTGTGGGTGTGCTTCCAGATGGCCGATGACACTTTGTGGGAGGGAAGCAGAAGTGTTTATAACATGAACACTGTCAATAAAGATAACACCATATCCCAGCATCCTAGCTGCAGCAAGGTGGGAATCACCACCAACCTTCTGCCAGTTCAAGGATATTTGATTGCTCTTTAACTCATTCATCAGGGAGGGAAAAGCCCAGGACTCAATAAAACAACTTATTTTCAACTTACTTGTGTTTTAATAAAACAGTCTTAATTTTGACAGGAAGGGAGTTGGAAAGGAAAAACATCGCTTCCCTTTGCTTTGTAAATTGGACATAATGTTCCCGCTTCTTCAACGATTGAGACATATTTGGGTTTAATCAAATAGTGCTGCCCCCATGTCTAGGTGATCCTTATTCATTCTTGTTCTGTCCCCTCATTTGAATTCTTGAGATCCCCGCGCTTTGATTGGCCAAAGCGCGGGGCACTCGGATTGGCTAGGCGAGCCGTGCCGATTGGCTCGCTGAGAATCTCCCGTGATTGGTCAATTCGAATCGCGGGAGATTCAAAGTGGGGCCATTGGCCGCGGCCGCCGCGAAGTTTTCCTTTAGCCTCAGTTCGGTTCCTGGCTAATAAAAAGAGCTTGAAACACAGTCACCGACTCCTGGCTTCTTTCCACGCGTACATAACAATTCTTATTGTGTAAGAACACTTCCCTTGATTTAATTTCCATCCTGCTGCATGGAGTGAAAAATTGTTCTGCTTTATTATTGTTTTAAACAACAGAAACCATCAATCTGTCTTATCTTAATTAAATCCCCTTAAGCTAAAAACATACCCAGCTCCTGTGGTTGGGTGTCATCCAAACCTTCTTTGCAGTGTCATCTAAATATTTTCTAGGGCAAGGTAACCTGATTTGTGTTGATACTAATAAAGACATTACTAAACTTTGGATTTGGGGATTTTTTCCCCCTTGTGGACCAATACAGCTGTATTTCTTAAATATATGATTTAGGTGAGACGTTTGTAGAATGACAGATTTACAAAGCAGTTATTATTAAACTATTAAAAACTGGGATTACAGGATCATGTTAAACTATCTTTTTGTAGAATTATGTGAAATAATCCAGCATTCCTCAGGAGAGTTTTGGATATCCATCCATCAAAATTTGGCAGATGATCCATTAATTTGCCACAAATAACCCACAGGTTATGGTGGCTCTAAAAACATCTTATTTCTATGACTCATCAAAAGTTTTCTTAAGCCTCAAACTTATTTCCAAATTGTGGTGCTCAAAATTGAACACGGCACCCAAAAGTTGCTTGAAACAGCATTTTATCTCATCTGGGCCTTACAGGAATTGAAGTCTTTGGAAGGCACCAAACTGGGGAAAATTTGTGTATGTTTAAAAGTTTTGAATGTGCCTGATTAGATCATCTGGGCTAATTTTATGCTTGCAAGTATGATTTATGTGGTAAAATGTAGCCTTTAAAATGTCATTGATCTCAAAAGAAGAGATGAATTAAGCACTTGTCATGCTATTCCTAACCTGGTTTTGCAAATGATTAATTTTGGTTACAGCACATTCATTGTTCCTAAGCTAAAATGTATAGTAAGAGACCAATGCTTGTTATTGTTCATTAAAAGGAATCAATCTCATATTTGAAAAGAGAGGCCCTAGATTTTCTTTTCCACCCAAACAGGATGTCTGTGCTACATACATACAACTGTACTTTGGGGACATTTTTTCCCCAACTGCCTTTTTGAGAACATTAAACAGGAAATTGGTAGCACTGGGTATATTCATTCTTCCCATCTTTTTCCTTGCAAAAAATGTACAGACTCACTTCCTGTGGAACACTAACATTTGCCTCTCTTTCTACAGGAAAAACTGCTTTCTGTTTTATGTTTTAAAACAAGAAGACAGAGAAAAGGAGTGAGAGATGGAAAAACCAGCCTTTGGCCTATGTTGAAATAGCAGCAATGTTTGCAGCATGAGAATGCATTAAAGACTGATGCTTGCTCCAAATCCAGACCAGTTCAGGCAAGCTGGTAAATTCTATCAGGAAGGTCCCACTCCTTGGCAGGGACAGACTGAAATGTTAGAATTGTGTCTGGTATTTGTCCACCAAACATCAGCAGGGAAGGGTGTGAGCCCTTTTTAATGCTGAAAGAGCAGGGAATAGGAAATACAGGTTTCTAAATTGTTTGGTCTATCTTCTTACCTTAGGTTCTTAATTCTAAGGTGAGCAACTTGTTTACAATGAAAAGGAGGACACAAATAAATTGAAGAAAAAAAACAAAGCCACTTGCACGCGGCACACTCTCTCAAAACAATTCTGTATGGAGCACATGCATCTCATAATCGCGTCTCTCCACACTGTACCGAGCCTTGATGAATTGTCATGTCAAATACAAATACGTCACATCACACATAACGGATCGGATCGGATCGGCATTGATCAAATACGGAGATTTACAGATTAGTCTTCAAATATCAAAAAGGAGGACATGTAGGAGGACACTTTTCAAGAGAGGACAGAACTTACAAAAGGAAGACTGTCCTCCCTAAAGGAGGGCGGTTGGTCACCTTATTAATTCCATCTAAATAGAAGTAATACTGTTACCATCTTGTGTGGCTATTTTGCTGCATGTATATAGCTTGCCATAAAATGCTAATTGGCTTCTTGATTTCTAGATGAATTTTTCATCCGAATCAAATTCTCTGCTTGGAATAAGCAAGCTCACTTTCTTGTAATTTAATGAACTTGTCCATACATTTTTGACAATACAATACAATAGTCCACAATTTAATAATACCGCTAGCTCATTTAGTGACCATTCAAAGTTACAGCGGCACTGAAAAAAGTGACTTATGACCATGTTATTAATTTACTAATGTTACTAATTTAACCACTGCAATGATTCAGTTAACAAATGTGACAAGAAAAGTCGTAAAATGGGGCAAAACTCACTTATCAATTGTCTCCCTTAAAGCAGCATAAATTTTGAGTTTGATTGTGGTCATAAATTGAGGATTAACTGTACTATGGAATTGGTTTGATTCTTCCTGAGGGACTATTCCTTAGTCTAGCCAACATCCTGCTCTTCTCTATAAAAGTCTTAGAAAGTGCTAACTTGGTCTCACTCTGCTCCTAAATTTAGACAGATCTAGCCAGCGACTGTTCATTCTGGTTGTAGAGTTGTCTTCAGGTTATAATAAAAAAAATCTCCAGATGTTTTTTTATGTTGTACACATAAAAAGAACAAGTGGAGTTTTGATCACCCTATCAGATAACCAGATAGATTACATTCTATTATGTTATATTTTTTACTGATGTATTGCTTCTAAAGTTTTACCTAACTCTGTAACCTGGAAGCTAAATAAGCTTATTTTCAGCTTTAAAAATAGTGAAGCAATAGAAAAAGCTGACACAATAAAATAATAAAATACAGTCTCCCAACGTACAAAAAAGAGGCCTATGTTTCAGGCTCATAGTCTAAAATGATAAGCCATTCCAAGAAACAGGAAGCAGAAAAAAAAGGAAGAGGTGGAAAGCTTATTACTCAAGGCCAGAAAGAAATGATAGCAATAGCACTAGCAATCGCACTTAGACTTATGTACCACATTATAATGCTTTACAGCCCTCTCTAAGCAGTTTACAGAGTCAACATATTGTCCCCAACAATTTGAGTCCTCATTTTACCTACCTTGGAAGGATGGAAGGCTGAGTCAACCTTGAGTCTGGTGAGATTCGATCTGCCAAATTGTAGGCAGCTGGTTGCAGCAGAAGTAGCTTGCAGTACTGCTCTCTAACCACTGCTCCACCGAGGATCCAAAATGGACCTAAACTGGCATCTGGGCAGTTAAGCTTTCCCTTCCTGGAGTTTTTCGTTCAAATAGCAATGAATAGCTCTTAGGCCTATTGGACTAGTATTATGGGCTGGCCTTCAAGAAAACTATAGAAACTGAGTCCTTTGTCTAGCAGGGAAGGGCAAACGAAGCTTCTTGCACTTCTTTCTTCTTTAAATAATGAAAGAGGCTAGATTGTTCTTCCTGTTCCCAACAACAAAGGGTACATCCTACCAATGGCCCTGGATTTCCCAACTAATGGATGGTGTTAGGTCTGGAGCATGGGTGCGAATAATGGAGACGAGCCGGTAGAAACAGTGAACTTCAAACTCTTTATTTACATGGTGTGACAGCTCAAACTGGATGGCTGCTATAGCGTTCCTTATATAGGCAACTTATTAACTATTCAACCAATAGCAATCCGGGAGCGCTAGCTCCGTTAACCAATGAGAATGGCCTGTTAATGGCCAATCAGATGCTCCTGAACGAACCAATCCGTTCTTGCCATTAACAGCCAATCAGAAGTGCAGGGCCAGAACCCTGCACTTGACTTCAAGCTCAAGATAACTTTATTTAACATTTATTCATTCACAAAACCCCATTCCCCCGGCTTCTGCTTACGGGGCGCGGTCACATAGTCCTTGAGGTAGGACGGTTGTTTTATCAGTCTTTTTGATATTCGCAGAGTGCCTGGCATTTGGCTGCACTTTTGTTGAGGTAGATTGTTGTTTAGCAACAGGGTTGCCTCTGGTTCAGAGTTCGCGTTTCCGTCATGACCAATATCTTCGGTAACTCCCTGAGGTGAACTCACTCCCATCCCTGGTTCCTGTTCCTGCGTTTCAGTTCCGCTATCATTCCCTTCGAAAACATTTTCCTCTAGTTGAAATTCATCTTCCTCTGTATCTCCCCCCCCCCACTCAGTTTGGTTATAAGGGAGTTCGGAATTGCGTGACTGCAGCCGTGATCGTAATTGATCTATGTGGCACTTCCAAAGTCTATCATCAGGGCACTGTACAAGGTATGATCTTGGGCCGGTTACACGGATTACGGTCGCTTCTACCCATAGCGGATCACCCAATAAGTTTTTAGCAAATACTAAATCGCCTACCTGGAAGGTACGGCATCGGCCGCTGGATCCGAGTGGTTTTTCCGGTTCGTAGGCTGGGTGTAACTGGTCGAGGTGGGAGTGGAGCTTTCGTCCCATAAGCAGCTCGGCGGGAGTTTTGTTGGTGACGCTGTGAGGTGTGATGTGCTGTAGAAAAAGGATTCGATTGATTTTCTCGTCGATGTTGTTGTAGTCTATTTTTTGTAGCATTCTCTTGACAAATTGTACCATGCGCTCAGCCCTACCGTTGGCTGCAGGGTGCACAGGTGAAGTGAGCGCATGTCGGATACCGCGGTCAGCCAGGTACTGTTCAAAAGACAGCACGGTAAATTGGGGCCCATTGTCGGATACCAGAACGTCTGGTAATCCGTGGGTTGCTAACAGTCTTTCCAGTCTTTTGATGATCACTTCGGTGGTTGTGTTCCTCATTCGGTGAATCTCGAGCCAATTTGAGTAGGCGTCGACGGTTAACAAGAATGTGTGGCCTTTGGTCGGCCCAGCAAAATCTAGATGGATACGGGACCAGGGTCCCCGCAGCATCTTCCATTTGGTTGGGGTTGCCTTTGGTGGAGCGTTGCTTACTTCTTGGCATCTCTGGCAAGTTTTAACCCACGATTCGATTTGTCTGTCTATGCCTGGCCACCATGCATAGCTACGTGCGAGGCCCTTCATGCACACGATGCCAGGGTGGCCATCGTGCAAGGTTCTTAGCAGTGCCTGTTGGAGTCATTCTGGGATAACGACTCTATCGCCCCAGATGATACAGCCCTTTTGCGAGAACTCTGTTTGACGACTTTTGAATGGTGCAAAGTCATCTGGTACTTGGTCCAATGGCCATCTGCATTCCACCCATGTAAGGACTCGTGCTAAGATGGGGTCGCGTTTTGTTTCTCTCGCGATTTCACGGGCAGTTAATGGTGGTGTATGAAGTGTCTCGATCTGCAACATTGTCATCGTTGGTGCAGGATCGTTGATGCTCCCCTATCTGGAATTCAGATAAGTCCCCTATCTGGAATTCGTGGCATTTCCCACTGGAACCATGTGGTTTTTCTGGTTCGTACGATGGGTGTAGTCGGTCAAGGTGGGAGCGGAGTTTTCGTCCCATTAACAATTCGGCCAGAGTCTTGTTGGTGACGCTGTGCGGAGTGATGTGTTGAAGAAGGAGTATCCGGTTAATCTTATCTTCGATATCGCCATAGTCCATTTTATGTAGGGTCTTTTTGACGAATTGTACCATGCACTCGGCTCTTCCATTGGCCGCAGGATGCACTGGCTAAGTTAGCACATGGCGAATACCATGGTCCGCCAAATACTGTTCAAAAGAAAGCGCGGTAAACTGGGGCCCGTTGTCGGATACCAGAACGTCTGGCAGTCCATGGGTTGCGAATAACCTATCCAATTTCCTGATGACGGATTCGGTTGTGGTACTTTTCATTTCATGGATTTCAAGCCAGTTTGAGTAGGCATCCACCGTTACTAGGAATGTGTGTCCTTTAGTAGGTCCCGCAAAGTCAATATGAATATGGGACCATGGTCCCCTGGGTGTTTCCCACTCTGCTGGGTTGCTTTTGGTGGGGCATTGCTAACTTCCTAGCATTTGCAACAAGTCTTTACCGAGGCCTCGATTTGCTTGTCGATACCCGGCCACCATGCGTAGCTTCGTGCGAGCGCCTTCATGTGCACTATGCCGGGGTGGCTTTCATGCAAGGTTTTTGATACCGCTCGTTGCAGCCGCTCTGGGACGATGACTCTATCCCCCCAAATTATGCAGCCTTTCTGGGAAAACAGTTCCGTCTGTCGATTCTTGAAAGGACTGAAGTTGTCAGGGATTTGATCCAATGGCCATCCTCGCTCGACCCAGCTAAGAACTCGCGCCAAAACGGGATTGCATTTGGTTTCGATCGTGATATCTCAAGCTGTCAGTGGTGGTGATTGAAGTGTTTCAATCTGGAGCGTCGCTATGGTTCGAGCTGGGTCGTCAACAGTTTCAGGGAGTGGTGCACGGTTTAGTGCGTCAGCATGGGGGATGGCTTTTCCCAGGCGGTGTTGCAGTTTATAATTATATGCAGCCAAGAATTTCGACCAGCGAGTCATTCTGGGAGATAATATATAAGGGGTTGGCTTGTCCCCTGCTATAATCCCCAGCAAAGGTTTATGGTCGGTGACTATAGTAAAAACTCGCCCATAAATATATTCATGAAATCGTTTAACAGCAGAAACGACAGCAAGAGCTTCTTTATCAATTTGACTATAGTTACGTTCAGCTTTTGATAGCGTTTTTGAAAAGTAGGCAATAGGGGCTTCACTACCGTTTGGTAACACATGGGTCAAAATGGCACCCACTCTGAATGGTGATGCATCACATGTAATCGTTAAAGGCAAAGTCTCATTATACTGCATCAAAACAGAGTCTGAAATCAATAAGTTTTTTACTTGTCAGAACGCGTGTTCCTCTTGGTGTCCCCAGACCCAGGTTGCCTTTTTGTCCAACAGACAATGTAGGGGCTCGGCTACTGTTGCTTTGTGGGGCAGGAACACGTTGTAGAAATTGATAGGGCCCAGGAAAGCTTGGAAATCAGTCTTATTTCGGGGCCTTGGAGCATTTTTGATTGCCCTTAGCTTGCTATTGGTGGGGTGAATGCCTTGTTTATCGATTAAGTACCCCAAAAATTCTACCTTATCCATACACAGTTGACACTTATTTTTTTTTACTTTAAGGCCAGAGTCTTTAAATTTCTGTAGAACTAACCTCAGGCGCTCCCTTTGTATTTCTCTAGTTGGAACAGCAATTAAAACGTCATCAAAATAAGGTACAACCCCTTTTATACCCTGTAGTAGTCTCTCCATCAAGCTCTGAAAAATTCCTAGGGCCACGCTAACTCCGAATTGGAGTCGGTTGGACTTAAATGCACCTCAGTGCATAACGATCGTTTGTGCCTCTGACGTTTTTTTATCTACAGGCAGTTGTTGGTATGCCTGTGCTAAATCCAATTTAGCGAAGACTTTTCTGCCCCCCAGAGAATGGAGAGGATGTTGTACCACCGGTACCGGGTAAGCGTTCTGCTGAAGGGTGTGATTCAGGGTGGCTTGGTAGTCCCCACAAATTCTTAATGATCCATCTGGCTTGATGGGTGTTACAATTGGGGTTTCCAAGGAGCATGGTCGGTTGGTTTTAACACACCCTGGGCTATTAATTTATCAAGCTGCTCGTCAATCTTTGGTTTAAGGGCAAATGGAACTCGAGGCTTAAGGCGGATGGGAGCTACTTTGGGGTTAAGGTTAAATGATATCGGGGTCCCCTTGTACTCGCCTAATTTATCTGTAAAGACGTCCTGGAACTCCCGGACGATGGCCTCTTCCCAGTCGTCGCTGTTGGTTCGGTGAATGCCGGCTACCTCAATTCCAAGTGGGGCGAACCATTGGAGGCCTAACAAACTAGGCCGATCCCTGTCGACTACGGTTAGTGGTAGGGATGCAGTACGATTTTTAAATAAGACATGGACTTTGTTGGATCCAACAACTGGAATTCAATTTCCCTGATAGTCCTTAAGTATGATTCTTTGGAATCTGAGGTCTTGCCGCCGGACGGTGGGAATTAATTGTTTAAGGGTCTTCCAGGAAACCATCGAGAGGGACGATCCTGAATCAACTTCCATCATGCAGGGCTGGTTTTCGATGGTGACCTTCACCTGGATCTTCTTGGCGTCTAATGATGAGGCGTGACCTATCGTAATGGTTTGGTGTGCCTCTTCTCGTTTCGTTGACTGGGCTAGTGGTTTGTTTCTGTAGGAGTGGTTGTTCCATTGGTGGGTTAAGTATTCCCGATTCACAGGGCGACTTCCTGTTAGCTGGCGATAGTTGGTCCCCCTCTGAGGTGGTTTGGATCCTTGCTTGCTTCTACAGACTCTTCCGATGTGACTTCTTTTCCCGCACACACGGCAGAGCGCATTGAGGAATTTGCAGTCTGATCGTGGGTGGTTTGGCCCAGAACCAGTGCATTGGTACTGTACTCTCTGGTTACGTTGATGGCGTTGGTCTCGTTCAGACCGGATCCGGTTGACCTCTTCTTCATCGCTTTCCGATGACGATTTGAGGTCCTCGTGGTGGGCTGTCATTGCCTGTCCTTCCAGGTGAGGTGAGGTTTCGCCGGCGAGTTGGCGGAGTGGGGCGTGAGTGCGGCGCATTTGTGCAGCCGACTTCCTGGTTGCTTCTGCTGCAGTTGCGTCAGCAATGGCATCTGCAAGGCTAATGTCGCCTTTCACCATCAGCTTACTTTGGATGGCTAGTGCATCTAATCCCAGAACTATTCGGTCTCTCAAGGCCTCTTCGAGGTCGGCGAACCCGCAGAGGCCTCCCAAATTCCGGAGATCTGCAATGAAATCTGCAACGCTTTCTCCCTTCCGCTGGTCTCTCTGATAAAATTCATGTCTTCGAACAAGCGTTGGTACGGTCGATGCGTAGTGGGCCCGTAGAAGGGGCTCGAGGACGTCCCAGTCCATGGACTTCACCTCAGCCGGTTTGGCTAGTGCCTTGGCCATCTTAAACATGGTCGGCCCGTAGTGAGTTAGGAATACCGCTTGCTTCTTTCCAGTAGTGGCATCCTTCAAGTTGTTGGTCTCCAGAAACATCTGGAATCGGTCCATATATGAGTCCCAGTCTTCTTGTGCCGGGTCGAATGGAGCGGGTGGTATGACGCTGCTAGACATGGTTCTGCCGTTGGTGCGTCTTCAGCCACGTGCTCTGTTTGGCGCTCTGTAGTGCTCAGTCAGCTCTGACGTCTCCAAATCCCATCCTCGTCGCCAGTGTTAAGTTCTGTGCATGGGCGCAAGGATTGGAGATGAGACGATGAACAGTGAACTTCAACTCTTTATTTAGCATTGTGGAACAGAGCAAAAACTATGGCAGCAATAGCCCTTTTATAGGCAAGCTGTTGATCAAATAACCAATAAGAACGGGAAGCGTTAGTTCCCTTAACCAATGAAAGAGGCCCGTTAATAGCCAATCAGATTCCCCTGAACGGACCAATCAGATGTCGCTATTATCGGCCAATCAGAAGTTCAGGGCCAGAATCCTGCACTTTTCTAAAGGTTTTTAATAATCTTTATTTAAACACTTTTATTAATTCACAACAGTTTATGCCTTCCACATATGGAACTGATTCCTGACTCAAGGTGCTGGGAGCAATATTCCCTTATGTGTTTCAATCACTGAGCATCACTGAGCCAATGGGTTGTGAACCGGATTTCTCTTGCACAGCCCAATCACATAATGTCACCGCAAAGCATGGGTATCCAGCTAGTATATTATAAATCTACAGTGAAATCTTGGAGGCTGAATATGTCCATATGAAAGAAAGCAACTTGCAACAAGATTTCTGTCAGCTTCAAGGTTGGTGCTGCATAAAATACTCTGCTTTTCAGGTCTGTCTCATGAGGACTTTGATTCCACATATCTTTTAAATTGAACAGGCTCTGAGAACACCATCACTGTGCTCACCCAAAATTCCCAACTTCCTTCAGACAGGTGTTAACTTTGTAAGCTCACTATTTTGTTTAACTGAATGATCTGACAATCCCCCAGGGATGGCAAAAACCTGTAATCCCCATTAATGATGTCTTCAGGAACTCCAATCTATATTATTTGTTTATATCTCTCTGTTGTGACTGAAAGGATCGATCCTGCTGTGAGTTTTGATTCTGATGACACTGAGGATGAAAGGCTGGAGCCTGCTGAGAAGTTGGAGTCTGAATTGTTAGAGGACACAGATGTGAGCCAGGGGGATGAGAGGTTATCACACAGACATTCTTCGCCTGAACCCTCGACCTCATTCATGCCTGCAGTTGAGCCACAAGATGAGTCAGAGGAGTCGAGCGAGGAAGCTGACAGATCGTGGCTAGATGCCAGAACAAGAAGGAGGCTGAAACGTCAAGCTGTGTGGAGGCATCAGGCCAAATGAGGATTTGACACGCCCATCTAGGTGGTTCACAGAGACAAACTGAGTTAGAAGGGAGAGCGAGCCAATTAGCACGTTGCCTCAAAGATTATAAAAGGACACAGCTGTGTGTGGGAAGTTTGTCAGGAACAAAGTGATTGATTACATGCAGAGGTTTTCGGCAGAGGCTCGGAGCTTTGAGAATTTGTGCCAGAACTGTTGTGATAAACAGGGCATGTGGAATATAATTTTGTAAGACTCCTTTCTGTTGGATTTGAGTTTTGGGGCAGCTGCCTTTGGTTTGGTTTTGTTGGAACTTTGAAGGGGGAGCCATAACATCTCTCTATATATCCATATTTGTATTCTATATCTATATTACTTTTTCTATATAGTAAAGGAATAACAAAGAAAGAAATAAAACCATAGAAAGTAAGAAAAATAGAAAAATAAAGAGAATGAAAATGCCTTTCTTTCTATAGAGTAATTGTCATCTTGGTCTTTTCGATGTCCTGTTCGTCCTTTTTTTAATTCCCATCTATATCTTTTCTTAATTCCTATAAATTACTATGTATAATTTGTTTATGGCTTTGTTGTTATTGTTGTTTTAAAGACCAACTCATGCAATCAACAATTCTCAATGCTTTTGTATGAGATGTTGGACAAATTATTGAGGATGTCTGTGAGAATTAGCAATCTCATCAGTCATTTTAATTTTCCTGGATCCTTGTGATAAGACAAAATGGTCTGAAAAGGTATATTACTGGCTTTACAGTCACCTGAAGTTAAAATGGTTTGTTTTTATTATTCGTTTCTTCTTATTGGTTTCCATTTATTGATATGTTTTACTTGTGTTATTTTAATTTGGTTACACAAAAACACACACACACACACACAAAATCAGTGCCAGGTTTCAGGAAAGAGAAAATGGTTTCAAGCTTCTGATATAATTCTCAAAAACAGTGTGTGCATGGAAAGTGTCACTTTGCAAGCAATGCGGAAATGGCCTTCTATACCACCTCTGGTCTGGGAAGACGCAAGATGTTCCTAACAGTTTCATAGATGACCTTATGCTTGGCCACATTCTCTCCATTTTACTTTATCTTAAACATCTATTCAAAAAACAAGCATTCTCACATAAGGGAATGCAGAATAAGGCACCACCTTAATCCTCAGTCCCGACTCTTCTCTGTTCTAAACATTTTTTTGTGTATTTCTGTGTATGTGTGTGTGTTAGAGAGAATTTTTACTAATTTATTTATTTTTCACATTTCTGAACTGCCCGCCTCCTCAAAGAGTTTTTGAAAGTATTGCAGCTTCTGAAGGGGAAAGCATTTTGCTCTGTGTTTTGAGTTTTTGGATCTTGCTCTTTGTTTTGAGTTTTTGGATCTGTTGTAGAGAATTTATATAAAGCACACATTCATCTCACAAGTTAACAATCCCTCTGAAAATTTCTCTGTTCCTCTCAGGACAAGGCTACCCATTGGAGAGTTCTGAGAAAAAAAAGCTTTGTGAAATTTAATCATCTGTCCTCATCCAGACCAAAACTGTTATCTACACCACAGAAAACAGAACTTCCATGCTGGTTTGGAGAAGTCACACTGGAGAAGTACCTGCATGCCCTGTGCTCTGCAAGTTGATAACAAAGAACTAGTCGCAGGGATGTCCAACCTTGACAACTTTAAGACTTGTGGACTTCAACTTCCAGAATTCCTCAGCCAGCTTTGCTAAGGTTGGACACCCGTGAACTAGTGTTTCATACAGTTGTTTAATTCTATATCAGCATTGCACTATTCTCTCTCCCACATACATATATAAGGTGTGTAGTATACACAAATGAGCATTTTTTTTCACCAATATATTTTTCTTTTGGGATGAAACATTTCTTTTCTTTTTAGAAATGTGAAGCTATTATTACATTGACAGAATAATCTTACATACTCTGCTGGAGCTGTTTTTCCACATTGATCCATGATTCCCAGATTGTTTCATTTCCATAGTTGTTTCATTAATTGGCTTCTGTTTGCACCTGATGACTTGTTCCCACAGCTCTAGGTTCATTGGGTACGTAGGCAAGATTTCTTCTAATCAGTTTCTTCCTCTTCTAGTGAACACCATCATTAATATGAAGCAACACTATATCAGAGATATTGTGGGAAATTACTATTAAAACCAGCCAGTTTGGCAAGTCAGTCAATAAAAAAGCCTCAGGAAAAGCTCTTAGTAAGTTGAAAATTTGCTGAGGTTCTCACATGCTAATGCTTTCCTTCTGTCCACCTTTAAAGTTCATGCATAGATGATCTTTGGCCACATGCATCAGAGATCTTCTGAAGGAATTACTTTATATTACTGCCTTCCCATGCACCAATAAGTCAGCTCTCTGACTGAAAATGACTATGGGAATTGAAATGGACCCCTCTTCCTCTCTCTCTGTCTCCACCTCAACACTCTTTTTTTATTTCATTCCTTCCTAGTTATTTTCCCCGGTGTACTTCCTTTTTATGACTATGGTAATAGCTGCTTATCACTTATAGGTAATCTTGTAATGTGCTATGCAGTTCTATGGGCAATCTTATATCAAAAACAAGTTCTGTTTTGGTCAGTGGAACTTTTTGATTAAGAGTGCACAGAATTACAATTGCATCATAATTTGGCATGAGGAGAAAAGGGAAAAAGAAGATATCGAAGAACTATGCCTCAAACCTCTTGTATTTAATAGACTAATTCATCATGCAGAATGGTAAGTAGCAAAGCCAAGCAGGCTATATACTAAATAAGTAGTTTCGTTTTTCTTATCTGTATATGGCCCAGCATTCTACTTTAATTAAAATATGTAAAGGAGCCATGGTTATAGAGAAACTTGATATCATCAAGATGTGATCGTACTTGACCAATCTTTAGATTTTCACGCTTTACTTCTCTTAATACTCTAGAATGCTGAAATAATGCTGTTGATATTATTCCAGGGTAATTGTTCATACCAGCACCATGTTTGGAAATCATGCCTAGTTTCTAAGAAAAATACATTATTACTGCAAAATCTATGACAACTCTTTCCTGATACTCAGTTTAAGAGTATGTCTGATATTCAAGAATGGGTTAATGAAGTTTCTTTAAGACTTATATTTCAATTACTCCACTATGAAGCTCTAAATTAAATAAATAAGTCAATTAACAAATACTTTACTTTAAAAGAGAGAGGAATTGTATCAATTAGAATGTATGATATTTTTAAAAAGACATATACAATATTTGTGCAATATTTGTATAAATCTCTTCATACACATTCAGAAGAAAGCATAATTTAAATATAATTCTACTATTATTTGAGCATATGGTATATAATGCATGGACTAAAATTTTTAGCAAAGGGTTTTGTGCCCGGTTGCTGGGTAGGCATGACCTAGTTGACCTCCTGCACCACGGCAGGAGGGCATTTTTGCCCTCCCCAAGCTCTGGAGGCTTTCCTCGAGCCTCCAGGAGGGCGAAAGCGGCCTCCCCGGGCTCCAGAGGCTCTCTGGGAGCCAGTAACAGGCCCATTTCCGGCCTATCTAAACTTCTGGGATGCCTGTTTTTCACCCTTCCTGAGCCTCCCCACGCACTCTGCACTTAAATTGCATCCAAAGCTGCCGTGTAGGAATTCCTGGGAGGGGAGAGGTGGGGTGAGCAGGACCAACCAGGAGTGGGATTTGGAGGTTCTCTGAACTGCACAGAATCTTAGCTAGGGGCTCTCCCAAACCCCTGCGAACCCCCAGCAACCCACCCCGGGGGGTTTTATATATATACATATACATACACATACATACACACGTGTGTGTGTGTGTGTGTGTGTGTGTTTTCTTAAGTTTTCACGGGTACTTACATGTATGGTATTTAGCTTTGTTCGGGTATTTTTCCACGTCATTGTAGTTGTGCTTTTAAAGTTGTAGCAATGTTTCGGCAGAATCTCATCTGCCATCATCAGGCTTCTGTATTGTGTTCCTCTGTGAGTCAGGTCCCCACAGTTGTTTCAGTTTTAAATTTGGGGCAGCCTATTGCTATGCCAGAATGGTTTTTTCTTCATCCTGATTGGTTGGGAATCTTGGTCTGTGTTTATTGTTCTTGGAGTTTGCTGTGTTCTGCTTGATTGGTGTTTTTAATATCTTCTGTCTGTTTTGTGGCTCTTTTTGTAGCTTGATTGGCTGGCAACATTGTGTTCCTTTATTGGAGGCCTTTTGTGAAGCTTGGCTCTGGGTAAATGGACGGCTATCATTAGTTAGGAAGCTGGGTTTCATCTGGGTGCCTGGTTGGGGTGTGTTTGAGCTGGAGGTATCGGGGGGATCTGTTTGTGCCCAGGTGTTTGCCTGGCTAGCGGTGTGGAGATTTTTTTGTTTGTGAGTGCAGGCTTCCAAATGATTGACAGTCTGGTGGAATCGTCTCTTCTATTCATGCTTTTAGGTTTTTTTTTCAATCTTTATGGCTTCTCTGATAATTCTGTGGCTGGGGTTTTCTATAGTGGCTAGGGTTTTGGTGCCATTGAAGTTGATGCTATGACCTGTGGCTTTCATGTGTTGGACTAGTGATTTAAACACCACTACACCACTATGTATATATGTATATATGCATAGGTATGTCTCTGTGTGTATATATCACTTTGTTATATATAACTTTGAGACTGTAACTTTGTTTCTTGTATCCTTACAATTTATATTGACTGCTTCCTAGTATGATTTGATTTCTTATTGTACCCTATGTCTATTATGAAGTGTTGTACCTGATGACGGAATTTAAACAAAATTGCAAAGAGACAAATAATAGAAAAGGCTGATCATTATAGACATGGACTATGCCAGTTTAGCATAGTGCACATATATATGCACTGTATATGATTTAGGAATTGAGTTTGGCTCTTATCACCAAATAATTGTTCAAGAAACAGAATATCTTGAGATGAAAAAGGCTGTATTTACATTTGAATGATGTGCAAAATGATATGAAAACTACTTTTTCAAGCACAAATGCATATGCTACTTTTTGAAACAACCTTTAAGAGAAGAACATTGTGGAAGTTATATGTGGTCGCTCAACAGTGAAACACTGGTGAGGTGGGCACAGTACCGCCTGCATTTTCTGCATCCTTCCCCTGTCCTCACCACTTTCTATAGAGGGATGATCGAGAGCATCCTGTCATATGGCATTACAATCTGGTTTGGAATCTGCTTGTTTCAGACAGGAAGGTGGTGCAGGGAGAGGTGAGGATGGCAGAAAAGATTATTGGTGGTTCACTTCCTTCTATCCAGGACACAGCATATAAACAATGCTTGAGCAGGGTCCGCAGTCTTGGTGCAAATGCTCTTCGTGTACATAAAAGAAAAGATACATACATCGAATCAAGAATCATCAGGTACAACACTTCATAATAGACATAGGGTACAATAAACAATCAAATCATACTAGGAAACAGTCAATATAAATTGTAAGGATACAAGAAACAAAGTTACAGTCTCAAAGTTATATATAACAAAGTGATATATACACACACAGAGACATACCTATGCATATATACATATATACATATGTATGTATAGGGATGAGTGTGTGTGTGTGTGTGTGTGTGTTTTCTTATGTTTTCATGGGTATTTATATGTAGGGTACTCATCTGCCATCATCAGGCTCGTGTGTTGGGTTCGTCTTCGTCGTGTGTGTGTTAGGTGTGGCTGGCTGTCATTTATTAGGAAGCTAGGTTTCATCTGGGTGGCTGGCTGGGGTGTATTTGGGCTAGCCTAACACATCCCAGCCAGCCACAAGCCAAGCAAGCACCTGGGCACAAACAGACTCCCCCTGATACCTCCAGCCCAAACGCACCCCAGCCAGCCACCCAGATGAAACCTAGCTTCCTAATAAATGAAAGCCAGCCATTCACCCAAAGGCAAGCGCACTGAAAGCCCCCAATACACAAAACACAATGTTGCCAGCTAATCAAGAAAAAAATGCTACAAAACAGATAGAAGGTATTAGAAACACCAATCAAGCAGAACACAGCCAACTCCAAGACCAATAAACACAGACCAAGACTCTCAACCAATCAGGATGAAGACAAAACCATTCAAACACAGCAGTAGGCTAGCACCAAATTTAAAACAGAAATGGCTGTGAAAGCCTGACTCACAGATGAACGCAATACACAAGCCTGATGATGGCAGATGAGATTCTCTCGAAATGTTGCTACAACTTTAAAAGCACAAGTATAAAGACATGAGAAAACACCCGAACAAAGCTGAATACCATACATATACACATATACATACACATCCATACATACATACATACATACATATACACACACATACATACATACACACACACACATATATATCTATCTCATGTATATATGTATGTTATGTATGTGTATGAGTAGATATATACTTTCTTTTGAGAGCAGGCAACAGATTTTCATTTTTAATGTGTGCCAGTCTGCCCACAGTAAAATTACAATAAAGGTTATATTATTATCTATGTGGCCAATGGGTTGCCCATCCTCACAACTATCCTAAAGAGGTTCCTTAGTAACTCCCCCCCCCCCCCCCCAATCTGTTGGTCATCTCTTCAGCAGGAGGAAAATGCTTGATTATGCATGGCTGGTCCAGCTGAGTAAAAAAAAAAATGGCCAGACTCTACTCAGCTTCTCTTTTACTTACAAGGTAATAGTGACAGTGAGAATGTACAAAGAATAATTAGCTGAACAGAACAGAATGCAAGTGGGATTTAATCCAGAAATGATTCTTTTGCCTTTGGATTCTTTTTCCTCAACTTATTTGGAAGAATCTGGTGTGATTTAAACAAAAAAGTGAGAGTGGGTGAGAGTGCCGATGGGTGACCATTAGACACTGAATCTGCCAGCCACCATTGTCCTTACTGTTTGTTGTGGTGAGTTCTAACACAATAGCATCACAATGATGATAAGCCACCCTATGTTGCACAATTGATTTGGAACAAGGACACAGTTTTTGTTAGAATTCTCAGAAAGGCAGCAGAAGTATTATTTGTTTCTCTAACATAAGAAGAGGGAGCCTTAGAAGAGCTAAAAGCTGCATTTTAAAGAAATCTTTGAAACTGTTGAAGGATTAGTTTTTGTACAAGAATTCTTGGAAGGCTAGAGTTTTATGGCTCTTCTAATCAGCAGCAACAACATACTTTACAGGAGGGTTATTCTCTAACTGTTCTTAAATCAGCATATTTTTGCAAGCTCACATTCACAGGCAATATGTCCAAAGAGGCAAACCACAGTTATCTGGTGTTGGGAACAGCAGTTTGTCTACTCATTTTTATTTTCACTCACTGAGAACTCAAAGCTGGCTGAGATCTCTGTTGCTGGCTTAGTTGTCAATGATCATCTGAGCTTCCAAAGTCTGCAGAAATCTGACTCAGGCAGCTCTACAGTGTTCAGTTCTAGAGGAGATTTACTTGAGAGTAATAGATTTACTTATGAGTAAACCCTTTTGTCTGGTCACTATTTTAAGGTGACCAATAGGCCAGGACTGAGATTTTAAAGACAGAAGAATAGCAACACCAGAACTACAGCAATATCTGACAAAGTCAGATATTTTTTTTAACTGGTCCTCCTTGGTGGTCCAAATTTGTCCCCAAAACTGCAAGGCAACTGATCCTTTGGGAATACAATCCAGTACTGTTTGTTTCTTTTTTGCTCTTGAATACTTGCAGGTATTGTATATGGACTCTGTTTCTACCCTCACCATCTTTAATCATAATTGTTTATTCTCCTTGTATACCACCATTCAATACAGACCCAAGGTGGTTTACAACACAATTAACAAAAGCATCCATAGCAGTTAAAAATGCCCACACTTAATATAAATAAACAACCAAGAGCTAATCAAAATCCCAATACAAGGACAAGTTATAGTCATAATAATGAAAGATAAACAATAATCAAACCAAGTAAAATGATGTGAATAATTAAATCAATACCAGTAATTCAAAGTGAATTGAATTAAACAAACAATTCAGCCAAATGTTCTTCAGAAATATTCTGTCTTGAGTAGCTTCCAAAATGCTAGAAAGGATGATTTTAATACTACAGGAAGGTATTACACAAGATTAGAAAAGCAATATTCCCTTTATTAACTAAATTTAAGGAATGACCAAAAGTGTCTCCTGAAAAGAAGAATAGAGCAAAGTATCATCTTTATAATAAAACAGTTTTCAGAAATAGCTAACTAAAATGTATTATTTTGAGTTAGGGTTAGGGTGATGATAGCTCCAACTAGTTTTTATGTGCAAAGAATCATATTGATCTTGATAAGCAAATTAAGACTTGGATTCCCAAGGCAGTGTAGATTAAAATCACACCAGACTTTAAAACAATTAAAATATATAATAAACACAACACCTAGAACATATCAGATTAAACTAATTAAAAATCTGGGGGCTAGTAAAGATTATATAAGATTAGCATACCATATTCATAATGATCAGTTATTATCAGTGTTCTTGATGCATTATGGTGTCTTTGTTGAATTTTCCATGCTATCTTCTAGAACAGGTCCACTGTGTACTGTAATAATCTATGTGAGAAATCATCAGCATTCAAGACTGTCAATATGCAATGGGGTTACAGCATAACTTTGTGTCCCAGCCTAGTTGAATAAGAGATTATTTATGCCATAGGAGCTGTTATGGATTAAACCATCTCAGCGATACAACCCTAAACAGCTTCGTCTTACAGCGGGCTTGTAATCCTGCAATTCTCATTGGCCCGTGAATAGCGAGTCGTGATTGGTCAGGCTTGGCCAGTCTGATTGGCTGTTAATGGAAACCCCTGATTGGATGCTTGTGAAAGCGATAGACCCAGTTCATTGGTTGTTTGACGGCAGCAAGCTCTATAAAAGAGGTACTGCTGCCCAGGTCTTTTGCTCCGTTCTTTCTTGTTAAATAAAGAGTTGAAGTCACCATCCGATGTCTCGTCTCCGTTCTTTGCGCCCATACCCAGGACTTAAAACTGGCGATGAGGATAGGATGTGGAGAAGATAGAGCTGACTAGAATATATTGGACAAAGACAGAGCACATGGTGAAAGAGCACACACAACAGATGGCAAGATGACTAGCGGCGCCATACCACCCGCTCCATTCAACCCAGCAGCCGAAGACTGGGACTCGTATATAGACCATTTCCAGATGGTTCCAGAGACCAACAATTTAAAAGATGCTACATCTGGCAAGAAACTAGCAGTGTTCCTGACTCATTGAGGCCCTGTTGTTTTCAAAATGGCTAAAGCATTAGTGAAACCGGCAGAAGTGAAGACCATGGATTGGGACACCCTCGCTCCAATCCTCAGGGCCCATTACGCACCCGCAGTACCTACACTGATAAGAAGACATGAATTTTACCAGAGGGACCAACGGAAGGATGAGAGCGTTGGTAATTTCGTAGCTGACCTCCGGAACGTAGGAGGCCTTTGTGGTTTTGCAAACTTAGAGGAAACCCTAAGAGACCTAATAGTTATGGGATTAAATGCACCACACATGCAGAGTAAGCTGATGGCGAAAGGTGACATCAGCCTTGCAGATGTCATTGCCAACGCTACTGCCGCAGAAGCAACCAGGAAGTCAGCCGCTCGAATGCACTGAGCGAATGCACTGCTTCGCCAACTCGCCGACGAGGTCCCACTTGCCATTGAGAAGCACGCTACCACTACCCACCATGAAGACCTCGAGTCATCCTCAGACAGTGATGAAGAGGAGGTCAACCAGCTCCGCTCGGAATGAGAGCAAAGGAACCAGTGACGTCTGCGCCAATGTGTGGGTTGCGGGGCAAACCACCCATGATCGGACTACAAATTCCTCGATGCACCCTGCCGTAACTGTGGGAAAAAAGGCCACATCGCGAAGGTCTGCAGAAGCAGATGAGAGTCCAGTCCCAACCGGACTGAGAACAACCTCCGTTGGGAGATAAGCAAACCTCCTGAGAACCGGAACCGTCTGAACCACTAATGGAACAACCACTACTGCTACAGAAACCAAGCACCTGCCTTTTCAATGAGACGAGAAGAGGCCCACCAAACCATTATCATCACCATGCTTCATTGTTCGATGCAAAGAAAATACGCATGAAGGTTACTATTGAGAATTGACCATGTGTGATGGAAGTCGATTCGGGATCGTCCCTGTCGATGGTATCCTGGAAAACCCTCAAACAGCTGATCCCTGCCATTTCCCACCAGGACCTCAGCACGCAGCGAATCATCCTGAAAGACTATCAGGGAAACAGAATCCCAGTTGTCGGTTCCAGCAACATCCAAGTATCATTCAAGGACCGCACAGCAATGCTTCCCCTAACTGTCGTCGATTGTGACCGACCCAGCTTGTTAGGGTTACAGTGGTTCACTCCACTCGGAATTAAACTAGTCGGCATACACCATACCACAAATGACGACTAGGAAGAAACTCTCATCCAGGAATTCCAGGACGTGTTCACAGGAACATTAGGCAAGTACAAGGGGACCCCTATATCATTTAATCTCAGCCCCGATGTAGCTCCCATTCGGCTTAAGCCCCGTCGAGTACCTTTTGCCTTAAAACCTAAAATTGACGAGCAGCTAGATAAACTGATAGCCCAGGGTGTATTGGAACCGATTGACCACGCCCGTTGGGAAACCCCGATAGTAATGCCCATGAAGCCAGATGGTTCGTTAAGAATTTGCGGGGACTATCGGGCCACCCTAAATCATGCTCTTCAACAGAGCGCTTATCCAGTACCAGTGGTTCAACACCTTCTTCATTCCCTGGGTGGCGGAAAAATATTTGCAAAATTGGACTTAGCTCAGGCGTACCAGCAACTCCCTGTGGACGCAACAACTGCAGAAGCCCAGACAATAGTTACACATAGAGGCACTTTTAAGTGCAATAGACTCCAATTCGGAGTAAGCGTGGCGCCGGGCATTTTCCAAAGTTTAATGGAGAGACTATTACAAGGCATAAAAGGCGTCATGCCTTATTTTGACAATGTTCTAATAGCTGCCCCCACTAAAGAATTATTAGTACAAAGACTCAGAAAAGTTCTGCAGAAATTCAAAGACGCGGGTCTTAAGGTAAAATGAGACAAGTGTCAACTTTGTACGGAGAGAGTGGAGTTCCTGGGATACCTTCTCGACAAACAGGGAATCCACCCCACCGAAAAAAAACTAACCGCAATAAAAAAGCCCCGAGACCTAGGAATAAGACAGACCTTCAAGCCTTCCTAGGACTCATTAACTTTTATAACATTTTCTTGCCCCAGAAGGCCACCGTAGCCGAACCCCTACATAGACTTCTCGATAAAAAGGCTCCTTGGGTTTGGGGACAGCATGAAGAGAAAGTGTTCAAAGAGATAAAAGACCTGTTAACCTCCGATGCCATATTAATGCAATACAATGAGACTCTCCCTTTGACGGTTACCTGTGATGCCTCACCATTTGGAGTAGGAGCCATCTTAAGCCATGTCCTCCCAAATAGAAATGAGGCACCTATTGTGTTCTTTTCGAGAACTTTGTCTAAAACTGAAAGGAAATATAGTCAACTTGATAAAGAGGCCCTCGCTCTTGTATCTGCAATTAAACGCTTCCATGAATATGTATATGGGAGACCCTTTACCATAATTACAGACCACAAGCCGCTACTTGGGATTTTGGTGGGAAACAAGCAAACTCCCCATATATTATCACCAAGAATGACACGTTGGTCAGAATTTTTAGCCGCCTATGATTATTGATTGCAACATCGCCTGGGGAAAACCATACCCCACGCTGATGCTTTGAGCCGCTCGCCACTACCAGACATTATAGAGGACCCTGCTCCAACCGTAACTATACTACAAATCGAAACCCTCAAATCGCCACCATTAACCGCTCGAGACATAGCCTTAGAGACAAAAAAGGCCCCTGTTTTGGCACGAGTCCTCAGCTGGGTAGAACGCGGTTGGCCGGTCAGTGAAACCGATGACATGTTCAAGCCATTTAAGAATCATCAAACAGAACTGTTCTCCCAGAAAGGTTGCATAGTATGGGGAGACAGAGTCATAGTTCCGGAGAAGTTACAATATAGGGTATTGAAAATGCTGCACGAGGGACATCCAGGCATCGTGTGAATGAAGGCATTGGCCAGGAATTATGCATGGTGGCCTGGTTTAGATATACAAATAGAAACTTGGGTAGCAAAATGCAGTAAATGCCAGGAGACTTGCCCCGCTCCTCCAAAGACTCCCCCAACTCAATGAGAAACGCCTTGAGGTCGGTGGTCCCGTATCCACATCGATTTTGCAGGACCCACAAGAAGACACACTTTCCTCTTAACGGTGGATGCCTATTCAAACTGGCTTGAAGTCCAAAAAATGGAAAGCACCACCACAGACCACAGACACAGTCACTAAAAAACTGAATAAACTATTCGCTACCCACGGACTTCCTGATGTCCTCATCTCAGATAATGGCCCCCAATTCACTGCCCTGCCATTCGAACAATACCTGGCAGATCGGGGCATTCGCCATGCTTTAACGTCACCAGCTTCCCCTGCAGCCAATGGTAGGGCTGAGCGAATGGTTCAATTTGTAAAACAGACCCTGCACAAAATGGACCACGGCGACATTGACGACAAAATAAACCGAATGTTTTTTATCCAACACATAACCCCAAACAGCACCACGAACAAAACCCCAGCAGAGCTCCTGATGGGCCAGAAACTTTGCTCGAATCTTGATCGCCTCCACCCAAACTACACGCCAGAACAACCCCCGGGATCCAGCAGCAAGTGTTGGGCATTCCAGGAAGGTGACCTCATGTTTGCAAAAAACTTTTCGGGCGACCCATTGTGGGTCCCCGCTACCATAATGCAACTGACGGGACCCCGATCCTATCGCCTACAAACGGCAGATGGTAAGATGTGGAAATGCCACATAGACCAACTTCGTTCCAGATTAGCGCCGGAACCTCCAGCTTGGGGGGAAAGGAACATGGAGGAGGATGAAGAAGAAATCGAAACCCAACAGCCCAGGGGATACTCACCACCCGAGGGAGAACTGAACCAGGGAGCGGCCTTGCCACGTGACAGCACCACGACGGAGGCGGATCCAGGGAACCCGGAAGACAGCGCTGACGAGGGCAACCCAGAACCACAGTCTTCGCTATCCAGCCCAGCGGATAGCCCAGCGGAGCCAGAGCCAGAACCAGAACAGAACCCGGTGGAACAGTGCAGGTTGAGCAGACAGGTGAAGCGACCTGCCTATTTGCGAGAATATGTCACCCCACCCCTCAGACGGAACCAGGGGGGAGGGGTGTTATGGATTAAACCATCTCAGCGATACAACCCCAAACAGCTTCATCTTACAGCGGGCTTGTAATCCTGCAATTCTCATTGGCCCGTGAATAGCGAGTCATGATTGATCAGGCTTGGCCAGTCTGATTGGCTGTTAACGGAAACCCCTCATTGGACGCTTGTGAAAGCGATAGACTCAGTTCATTGGTTGTTTGATGGCAGCAAGCTCTATAAAAGAGCTACTGCTGCCCAGGTCTTTTGCTCCGTTCTTTCTTGTTAAATAAAGAGTTGAAGTCACCGTCCGATGTCTCATCTTCGTTCTTTGCGCCCATGCCCAGAACTTAACAGGAGCCACTTACATTTCTCAATGTTTTTAGAGGCAGTCTCAAATTATTGCATCTGAACTTTTGAGGTGAGTGTATTCCTTCCAAAATATGTTGAATGCCAGCCACAAGACCATCTTCTGTCCCCTCTGTCTCCTCTGAATTGAGCTGTATACTTTGGTAGATCTCATTCAGCCCTTCCATTGCCTCCTTTGGAAGAAAAGGAAAGATAGAGCTACATGTCATGATATAACAATGATCTATTGTTCTAAGCCTTTGAATGAACTCATTTTGCAGCTTCAGATTGATGTTGAAAAACATGGTGATAAAATGAAGGTTTACAGTAGTCCACAGAATAAACATCATGGGATTAAGTGGTTATCCCACAGCACCATCCTATGAAAGCAACCAGTCAGAGAAGTAGGAAACTATCAGATAAAACAAGTGAAACTAATTATTGTCCACACCTAGCTTGGATCACATCATTACACCAGTGTACTGTGATGTGGTGCGGCAGTTAAAGTATTAATCCAGGACTCAGGAACTCCATGTTCAAGTCAACCCACAACTATGTGTGACTTTTTGGTTATCTTTTTTCAGCCCAACATATCTCACAAAGTTTTTGTTGCCGGGTGTGGGGGAGAGGAATCTATTGCAATCCATCCGGGTATGGAGACACATCATCTAACATCCTTGCAGAGAGGAATGCTGATTGTAAACCTAAATCTTGCCACCATCTTGAAGAGTGGGAATTTTGTGACACAGGTATATACTGTAAATACTCTAAAGCCAGGGGTGTCAAACTCGATTTGAGTGAGGGTTGCATCAAGGTTGTGTTTGACCTCGGGGAGGGGTGTGGGGTATGACCGACGTGGGCCTGGGCATGGCCAGCTCGACATCACTTGTTGAGGCTCTGTTTTCAGCCATGACAGTCTCATGTAGCCCTCTGCCAGTAAAAACTGAGCTTGGGGAGGCCAAGTGTGGCTTCGTTGTTTCCAGGGTGGCCCCCGGGCCAAATCTAAACACCCTGCAGGCCGGATCCAGCCTGTAGGCCTTGAATTTGACACCCTTGCTCTAAGCAGACAAAGAATCCAAGTCACAGATGGAAGTTACAGAACATTGTTAATGGTATTGCTGGTTAATCGATAATATTTTCTTTAAAGGACAACAACCTTAACTGCAAAACTATTTATTGTAAAGTTCTGGTGATCCCAGTGATTAACGAGCTCTCAACTTAGGATACACCGGCTTGATGTTTAAATAATACACTGTGATTGTTGGGAAAGGTATTCTTTGTTCTTGTTACATTCTTCTTGGCATGAAAGCATTAAGCTGTGAACAGCTATCCAATAGTTTCTATTTAAACTGGGGGAGATAGACAGAGAAGAAAGAGAGCAGTGAAATGAATAAATTTTGAATGTTCAGGTGTGATAACAAAGTAAATGATACCTTTTTGTTATAAGTAAACAAAGCAGTGATATATTTCTCAGCAGCAGCAAATTAGTCTGTATCTTTTGTGAAAAATTACTGGTTTCTGCAGGAATAAATAAGGAAAGAAACTATGTGACTTGTTTTAGAAAATGAGGGCCTTTAAACTTAGAGTGTTATTATTAGTTACAAAAGGTAGGGGGAAGGAACTCGTTCATTCCTTTTATGTAATTATGAAGTAGCTTTTCCTCTGAAATCGCAATTACATTGAGATGAGAAGTTCCTGTCTTCTGATGTTCTTTATCAGAAAGTACTTGCACATGCCTCTATAGTCTATATTCGTATTCAATTTTTTTTCTATCAGCAACTGTACATCTAGCAATGTGTACCTTAGAAATATGAATTACTCTCTAGGCGAAGCAGAGTGGAAAGGAGAAGAAAGCAATTAAAACCCCCGTAGCCTGATTTATGGTCTTTAGAAGGTGATTCTTAAAGGAACAGGAAATGACTCTGCTTTATCCCCTATTCCCATCCTTACTACTGCAAATACTAAATAAATAAAAATGTTTTCTTAAAGCTACTTTAGTCAATGCTTATTGAACTGCAAGGAAGGCTTGGGAAACTGGCATGGGGAAAATATTTTTCAAGTGATATAAAGTGCAAGAACTTATGCTTCATTCTCAGCTGTTTTTTCAATACGTTCAAAGCCTCCTTAAGTATCCTAGCTTAGATACATACACACGATATATAGGACAGATGATATGATCGATCTTTGATATATGTGTATTATATATATATATATATATATATATACACACATACACACACATTATATGTACAGGTAGTCTTTGACTTACAACCATAATTGACCCCCCAATTTTTTTTTTGCTAAGTGAAACATTTGTAAAGAGAGTTTTGTGCCATTTTATGACTTTTCTTGCCACTGTGGTTAAGTGAATCCCTGCAATTGTTAACTTCGTCACTCGGTTGTTAAGTGAATTTGGATTCCTCATTGACTTTGCTCATTGGTAGGTCACAAAAGGTGATCACATGACCTCGGGACACTGTAACCAAGTATCTGAATTTTGATCACGTGACCATGGGGATGCAATGGTCATAAGTGTGAAAAATGGTCAAAAGTCACTTTTTTCAGTGTCATTGTAACTTTGAATGGTCACTAAATGAACTGTTGTAAGTCAAGGACTACCTGTATCATATATACAAATATAAGTAGTTCTTGACTTACAACCATTTTGTTTAGAAATCATTCAAAGTTATAACGGCACTAAAAAAAATTAACTTATAACCTATCATCATACTTACAACCGTTGAAGCATCCGATGGTCATGTGATCAAAATGCAGTTTCTTGGCAACTGACCTGTATTTAAGACGGTTGAAGTGTCCTGGGGTCATGTGATCACCTTTTGCAATCTTCTGTCAAGCAAAGTCAATGGAGAAGCCAGATAGCAGTAGCCCTTAGATTTATATACTGCAGGGGTCTTCAAACTTGACAGCCTTGTGGACTTCACCTCCCAGAATTCCTCCTCCAGTCATATTATCTCAGGAATTCTGGGGGTTGAAGCCCACAAGTCTTAAAGCTGTCAAGTTTGAAGACCCATTATATACTGTTTCACAGTGCTTTACAGTGGTTTCCAGAGTCAGCCTATTGCCCCCAACAATCTGGGTCTTCATTTTACCAACCTTGGAAGGATGGAAGGCTGACTCAACTCTGAGCCGGTGAGATTCAAACTGCCAGATTCACTTAACAGCCATGTTACTAACTTAATGACTACAGTGATTCACCCAACAACTATGGCAAGAAAGTTTGTAAAGTGGGGCAAAACTCACTTAACAACTGTCTTGCTTAGGGACAGAAATTTTGGGGCCATTTGTGATCATAAGACAAGGACTACCTGTACATACAAACTTATCCTATATTCTATACACACACACACACACACACTTCAGATATAATTTTCTATGCTTCTACTATGCCTGAACATTATTGTTCTATTTAGCTAGGCCCTCCCTAACTCAGTTCCATTCATGTGGGCTGCTACCACAACACCTATCATTCTCAGCAAGCATGGCCCGTGCCGGGAATTCTGAGCTCAATTGTTCCAGAATGTCGGGGGGGGGGGTGTTACATGTAAAAGACTGACTATATATATCAGACAACATAACAATGAAGGCCTTCTCTTGGAAAGGACAAGTTCTTTCACACACACTGGAGGAAAGAAATTTCCCTGTACTACCAGCCCACTCATAAAGCAGCAAAGGAAAAGAGAGATCTGGTCAATAATGGGTAATAAAAGCTCTATTATTATATTTCTCAGCTTCATCAACTTTAAGCTGCGTAGACTCAACTTCCAGATTTCCCCAGCCAGCAGGGAATTCTGGGAATTGAAATCCACATCTTAAAGCTCCTGGGATTGGAAAACAGTTCTGTAAGTTCAGAGGATTTTTTTTTTAATCATTTGATCTTGGAAACTTTAATTAGAGTTATTTGAGGATGGCACCTCTGCATACAAAGCAGATGCTTTGCCACTCAGCTAAGTTCTTTCCTGAAGGTTAAATCCCAAGATGTCCATGCTACAAATTAAAGCTTGCATGAAATCACAGCTTCAATACAAATTATGTTGGAAATTGCAGGTTGTTAGTGTGTTCGGAATCTCACAGTATTTATAATCACATTTATAATGTTCTAAGAGGTTACTTAAGCCTAAACTTGTTTTTCCACAGTTGGTGAGAAGGAAGTCATTTTCATAACACATTTTTTTAAATATTCAAAAACTCCCAACACCCAATCCTGTATGCCAACCATACATACTTATAGGGATTTTCTATCAGTGCTCTATTCAAAGACAAGAAACATAAAGAGCAACAATAGGAGAATGGGAGATAAGAGCATTAGGTCCAATAAGAGAAGAGCACAGAATCTTTAGCTGCAAATAAGGCAATGAAAGCATGCAATGATAGCATGGACTTCATTTAATAAGGACCTTACTTCTAACTAAATACTTACAGATGCTTTGCATTAAGAAAACAGATGTCCATTTATTTTGTTTATATCTAACTTTTAGTTGAATTCAAATTGAGCAGTTCCCATTCACACAACATGCTTAACTAGGTAAAAAGCCTAGGGTTTTCGTGTAAACACCTAATCAGCAGTGTGGGATGAAGGAAGATAGTTTTAGATCTCCATGTAATCTTGGGACTGTTGGAGCCTAATTCACTGAACTCCAATTAACGGAGTGATACAAATAGCATCAAACAATTCTAAAACAAGAGACAGGCTGGCCTTGAAAAATGGGCTTCTAAGGAGCGGTCTTTCTTTCTCCTTTTGACATTGCACCTTTTCAACCATCCAGAGGATAGCAGTGGGATATAAAAAAAAAAAGCTTTGGCTAAATTAAATGTGGTGCTGGCTCCAGTTGGGCCACTCTGGATATTGAAACATTTGCTGGGAAGGAAGCCAGAAAGTAACAGCTGCTCAGCTTCCTGTATGGCAGATGGAAAGGTAAAAAACACTGAACCTTCCTGATTCATGATTGACTGGATCATTAGTATCATATACTGCTGGCACACAAGTTGTGTCAATTAAATACAGAGCACTGATTTGGTCCATTGTGTCATTGGAACATGGCCAATGTACCTCTTTTAGAGGTTTCGTTACCATTTGACTCCACCATTTATACCTTTCCCCCACTGTATCTCTACACCAGGGGTGTCGAACTTGTGTCGTCATGGCAGAGCCATGTGACATATCAGAACTTTTTTCCCCCTTTCACTAAACTGAGCGAGGGCAGGGCCAACACTTGACGCATCTAAACCACAGGCCATGAGTTTGACAGCCCTGGTCTACACACTTCCCTAAGGAGAAATGACTCCCTACCTTTTCCAAAAAGAAAACTGACTAGTCCAGTGTTTCTCAACCTGTGGTTCATGGACTCCTGGAGGGGGGGGTGCAATATCATCCCAGGGGGTCTACAAAGACTCAAAGAAATTTTATGATTTAAATCTTGAGTTAAGTTTTGTGGGTAAGTGGCCAGGGATTTGTGGCCACCAAAGGTATTTTAAAAAGAGTCCATGGTGACGAAAAGGTTGAGAAACACTAGACGAGGCTATTCCTTTGATGCAGAGAAGCCTAACAATATTTTCAACAGATTTGACCATAAAGGAATTTGAAGACCTCAATACAGTGCAGCAACTGTGTGATGCAGAAATGACAAACATATTGTAGTTTGTTCCCTTATACCAGGGGTCCCCAAACTTGGCAATTTTAAGACTTGTGGACTTCAACTCCCAGAATGCCTTATATCCTAAGTATATGGAGGCTTGTCCCATGTTGTTGTCTTTAACATTTTTACTGAAATAAAAGAAAATTCACTCAACAAATCCTAGAAAAAACAGTAAAATAAAATTTTCAATGATATATCATGATTTAAATGCAACACATGAAGTAATTATAACATGACTACAAATGTATCCCAAGAGACCTAAGGCCAAGTTGAAGACAACCATCCTGGAAATAATCTATCCAAGTCCTTGCTAAGAGTCAGCATGGACTGATGTAATAAATATACAAAACGTATGACAAATAGTTAAACCCCCGTTTTGACAAGTGCCTTATCTAATAAAGTAGTTTATGTATTGTATATAGCCAAGCTTTGAGGAAAAGGACAGAATCATATCTGCCATTCCCAAAGCAGGTTTTAGGATTCTTAAATAATTTTTAGGTCAGGTAAAAAGTTCTCTTTTTAAAAACAAGCTAACTAACAAAAATGCATAAACAATCCCTCAGATGTTCAGCAATGGTGAAAAAAGAAATTAAGAACAAGAAAAGGAAAAAATATCCTACAATAAAAGATACATGTCACAGAAGAGAAGCTGGCACAGAGAGGAAGAGAATATTCCACCACGAAAATTCAGAGAATAAAATATCTGTTTCTGGCAGAAGCTGGGCTACAGGCTGCACAAATCTGATACCTAACAACTTCATGAATGAAGGCAAATATACATGTGCCAGGATAATGTTGCAGGATTTAATATGGGTCAGTCATTGGGATCTGTTATGTTTTGAGCATGGGCGAGAAAGAATGGAGACAAGCCTCTGAACGGTGAACTTCAGCTCTTTATTTACATTGTGACTTCTGCCTCAATAGCAGTTAAACCCGCCTTATATAGGCAAACCCTGTAACTTTTAACCAATAACGAGCTAGGAGCACTAGCTCTTATAACCAATAGGAACTCTTTGTTAAGGGCTAATCGGATTCCCCGGAACGGGCCAATCCGGTCTGGCCGCTTAACAGCCAATCAGAAGTGCAGGGCCAGAACCCTGCACTTAATTCCAAGCTCACACTTTATTAAATCTTTATGCATTCACAACACCCCTTCCCCCTGGCTTCTTATTTGCAGGGCGCAGTTACATAGTCCCTTAGGTAGGACGGTTGTTTTATTAGTCTCTTTGATTTCTGTTGTATCGGCTGGCTGCAATCACGCTGAGGTAGATCGTTGTTTGGCAGTGGGGCTGTTTCTGGTTCAGAGTTCACTTCTACGTCGTTGCCCACATTCTCTGCAATTCCCTGAGGTGCAACTGTTTCTTCCTCCGGCTCCGCTTCCTGAGTCTCTATCAAGCCGTTGTTTCCTTCGAACGGCTTCTCTAGGAATTCATCTTCTTCTGTACCTCCCCCCCCCCAGTTTGTTCATAGGGGAGTTGCGGACTGGCTGCTAGAAGCCACGATCGTAATTGATCGATATGACGTTTCCAAAGTTTATCATCAAAGCATTGTACAAGGTAGGATCTGGGGCCGGTTACACATACTACTGTCGCTTCCACCCACAACGGGTCGCCCGATAGGTTTTTAGCATATACCAAGTCTCCTACCTGGAAGGTACGACAGCGGCCGCTGGATCCTAGTGGTTTCTCCGGTTCGTAAGCTGGGTGCAACCGGTCGAGGTGGGAGTGGAGCTTTCGTCCCATTAGCAGTTTGGCGGGAGTTTTGTTGGTGACGCTATGTGGGGTGATGTGTTGCAAGAAAAGGATTCGATTGACCTTGTCGTCAATGTTGTCGTAATCTACCTTCTGCAAGGTTTTCTTCACAAATTGGACCATGCGTTCTGCTTTGCCATTGGTTGCAGGGTGCGCAGGCGAGGTGAGCTCATGGCGAATGCCGCGGTCAGCGAGGTACTGCTCAAACGCTAGTGCGGTAAATTGAGGGCCATTATCGGATACCAGGACGTCTGGTAATCCGTGGGTTGCAAAGAGTCTGTCTAAGGTTTTGATAACCGCCTCAGAGGTCGTAGTCATCATGCGATGGATCTCGAGCCAATTCGAGTAGGCGTCGATGGTCAGCAGGAAGGTGTGGCCTTTGGTTGGCCCCCGAAGTCCAAGTGAATTCGGGACCAGGGTCCACGTAGTGTCTCCCATTCAGTAGGCATGGCTTTTGGTGGGGCATTGCTGACTTCTTGGCATTTGGGACAAGCTTTAACCCACTGTTTGATTTGCTTGTCAATGCCCGACCACCATGCGTAGCTTCATGCAAGGGCTTTCATTTGCACGATGCCAGGGTGGCCATCGTGCAAGGTTCTCAGCAGCGCTTTCTGGAGTCGTTCTGGGATAACGACTCTATCGCCCCAGATGATACAGCCTTTCTGGGAGAAGAGCTCGGTTTGTCGAGTCTTGAATGGTGTGAAATCATCTGATAACTGGTCCAATGGCCATCCGCATTCTACCCAGCTTAGGAATCATGCTGGGGTGTGGTCGCATTTGGTTTCTCTCGCGATATCTCAGGCGGTTAGTGGCGGTGAGTTGAGTGCCTCGATTTGCAATGTGGTTACCGTTGGTGCAGGATTGTCGAGAGTCTCTGGAAGCGGTGCTCGGCTCAATGCGTCGGCGTGGGGAATGGCTTTCCCTGGACAGTATTGCAGCCGATAGTTATAAGCAGCTAAGAATTCTGACCATCGGGTCATCCTAGGGGATAATATGTAGGGAGTCGGCTTATCTCCGGCTATTATCCCCAATAATGGTTTGTGGTCAATCACAATAGTAAAAGCCTGGCCATACACGTATTCGTGGAATCTTTTCACAGCCGAGACAATTGCGAGTGCTTCTTTATCGATTTGTCCATAGTTTCGCTCAGTTTTTGAAAGAGTCTTTGAAAAATATGCAACAGGGGCTTCGTTCCCATTAGGCAGTACATGGCTCAAAATGGTGCCTACCCTGAAAGGCGATGCATCACAGGTTATAACTAACGGCAAAGTCTCATTATATTGCATGAGTACAGAGTCAGAAGTGAGCAGTTTTTTAACATTTCGGAACGCCTGTTCTTCACGGTAACCCCATAGCCAATTTGCTTTTTTATCTAACAACCGGTGTAACGGTTCAGCGACCGTTGCTTTGTGCAGCAAAAATACATTATAAAAATTGATGAGGCCTAGGAACGCCTGGAGATCGGCCTTGTTTCGTGGCCTGGGAGCGTTTTTTATCGCTTTTAGTTTACTTTAGGTAGGGTGAATGCCCTGGCTATCAATCAGGTACCCTAAAAACTCAACACTGTCAGTACACAATTTACATTTGTTTTTTTTAACCTTAAGACTGGCTTCTTGGAATTTTTTTAGAACTAATTTTAACTGGTCCTGTAAGATTTTTTTTGTAGGGGCTGCAATTAATACATCGTCAAAATAGGGGACCATGCCCTTAATCCCTTGCAATAACCTTTCCATAAGGCTCTGAAAAATCCCCGGGGCTACACTAACTCCAAATTGAAGCCGGGTACATTTAAAGGCACCTCGGTGCGTCACAATAGTTTGGGCCTGTGCCGTTTTTTCATCTACTGGTAATTGCTGATATGCCTAAGCTAAATCTAATTTCGCGAAGACTTTCCTGCCCCCCAGGAAATGGAGAAGATGCTGCACCACCAGAACTGGATATGCGTTCTGCTGCAGGGCGTGGTTCAAAGTGGCCCGGTAGTCCCCACAAATTCAGATTGACCTGTCTGGCTTAATGGGTGTTACAATAGGGGTTTCCCAAGGGGAGTGATCGATGGGTTCTAACACCCCCTGAGCTATCAGTTTGTCGAGTTGTTCGTCGATTTTCGATTTTAAGGCAAACGGAACTCGACGGGGCTTTAGGCGAATGGGAGCTATTTTTGGATCTAGACTGAATGAAATCGGGGTCCCCTTGTACTCGCCTAAGCTGTCCGGGAAGATGTTCCTGAACTCATAGATAAGGTCTTCCTCCCAGTCACCGCTGCTGACTCGGTTTATGCTGGCCACTTCAATGCTGAGTGGTGCGAACCATTGGAGGCTTAGTAGGCTAGGCCTATCTCTATCGATGACCGTTAAAGGTAAGTATGCTGTGTGCTTCTTGAAGGAGACTCGGACTCAGCAGGAACCGACGACGGGGATTCGATTCCCTTGGTAGTCCTTGAGGATGAGGCATTGGGAGTGGAGATCTTGGCGTTGAATTGTGGGGATGAGTTGCTTGAGTGTCTTCCAGGACACCATCGAGAGAGACAATCCCGAGTCGACCTCCATGTGGCAAGGCTGGTTCTCAATGGCTACTGTGACTCGGATTTTCTTAGTGTCCAAGGCTGAGGCGTGACCGATAGTGACAGTATGGTGAGCCTCTTCTCTCTGCAAAGCTCGATTTCTGTAGGAGTGGTTTACTGACTCTCGCTGTACAGGATGGTTTCCTGTCGATTGGAGATAGTTAGCCCCTTTTGAGGCCTGGCTGTGGCCTCGTTTCCCACACTCATGGCAGAGTGCGTTGCAGAATTTGCATTCGGACCTGGCATGGTTGGCTCCACAGCCAGCGCAAGGGCGTAAGGGCTTCGGGTGATGGTCCCAGTCGGACCGCAGTCGATGGACCCCTTCTTCGTCGCTGTCTGACAACGAAGAGAGGTCCTCGTGGTGCGTCATTGTTAGCTGTCCTACAGACCTGGATAAAATGTTGCTTGTCGGTGGTGGTACCGGAGCGCAGTTTCGGCGTAGTTGTGCAACTGACTTCCTGATTGCTTCTGCTGCAGTAGCATCTCCGATGGCATCAGCAAGGCTGATGTCGCCTTTCGCCATCAGCTTGCTTTGGACGCCTGGTGCATCTAGTCCCAGAACTATGCAATCTCTTAGTGCTTCTTCTAAATTGGTGAATCCGCAGAGGCCTCCCAAATTTCAGAGGTCTGCTATGAAGTCAGCCATGCTTTCTCCCTTTCGCTGGCTCCTCTGATAAAACTCATGAAGTCTCACGAGCGTAGGCATGGTTGGGGCGTAGTGATCTTGTAGGAGAGGTTCGAGGTCGTCCCAATCCATAGCCTTCACTTCTCGGGGTTTGGCTAGTGCTTTAGCCATCTTAAATACGGTTGGACCGCAATGCGTTAGGAACACCGCCCATTTCTTTCCTGGTGTGGCGTCCTTTAAGTTGTTGGTTTCTAAGAACATTTGGAAGCGATCCAGGTAGGACTCCCAGCCCTCCTGTACTGGATCGAACGGAGCGGGTGGTACGATGCCGCCGGACATGGTTCCGTGGTTGGCGTCGTCTGTCACGTGCTCGGTGTTCTTTGAAGTTTCGTTGGTTCAGATATCTCCAAATCCCATCCTCGTTGCCAGTGTTATGTTTTGAGCATGGGCGAGAAAGAATGGAGACAAGCCTCTGAACGGTGAACTTCAGCTCTTTATTTACATTGTGACTTCTGCCTCAATAGCAGTTAAACCCGCCTTATATAGGCAAACCCTGTAACTTTTAACCAATAACGAGCTAGGAGTGCTAGCTCTTATAACCAATAGGGACTCTTTGTTAAGGGCCAATCGGATTCCCCGGAACGGGCCAATCCGGTCCGGCCGCTTAACAGCCAATCAGAAGTGCAGGGCCAGAACCCTGCACTTAACTCCAAGCTCACACTTTATTAAATCTTTATGCATTCACAACAGGATCAGAGGTTTAGTCTTCTCATCTTTTGGACTTGTGCTGGAGTTCATCCTGAGGGAACTTCTCTCTCTTGTCTCTCTTCTCTCTCTGTTAAAAGAGAAGTTCCCTCAGGATAGACTCTAGCACAAGTCCAAAAACTTGGAAGCCTAACCTCTAGTCCTGATGACCGACCCAGATTGGATCCTAACAATTTAATCAAATATCTCTAGGACTCGTTTACTTCTGGACATTTTTAATCAGGCTGATTGCTATTTATGACCAAGATAACAATAGTTTGATTAACTTAAAACAGGTTTCATATTGTTTAACTGCTAGACCAAGGCTTTGATAATTGTTCTGTTCTTGCCCTTAATTACCTCCCTCCTTTTGACCCCTTATCAAAAAAATGATAAGCTTATAAGTTGCTCACTTCATTCTTTCTTCTTGGCAGAAATTGGAGTAAACAATTACTCTAAATATCTCCATTCAAACCATGGAGAAGGAAAAGGTAATTCTATAATAATATACCATTAAATCAAACATACCCTTAGGAAAATGGGAATCCCAAAACATTGCATTGACCTCATATGAAACCCACACATAGGTCAAGAAGCTACACCGTGGACAGAATATGATGAAACAGACCAAGTGCAGGTCAGCAAAGGAACGAGACAAACTGTGCTAAATTTTTGATGCTCTTTGATGCCTAGTTGGGCAATGAAATAAATGTCTGCAAGCAGACAACTAAATCCAGAGAATACCAAAGACTCCATGGTTCAACCCTGAGCTACATGTACTCTCTTGTACTGAAACTATATGCTGAATATGTATGTAGGGAAGCTGGATTAGAAAACAAACATAATTTTAAAGCTGCAGGAAGATACATCGAAAGTCTGAGCTATGCTGATGATGATGCTCTGATAACTGAAAATGGAAGTTATCTGGAAGCTTTAATAACAAAAGTCAAGGAACAGGGTGTAAAAATGAGGCAAAGGTGAAATATAAAGAAGATTGTACTAATGACAATGGATAGAAATTAGCCTTAGAACTGGCATGGAAGACATTGAAGAGGTACACAGCTTCTTTTCTTTAGGACTGACTCAACAGTAAAGGAGTCAAGGAATATATTTCAAACTAGACTTTGGTAGAATAGCAATGAAAGCCCTGGAAAAGATATTCAGATGTGTTTCATTTAATGACCATAATAAAAACTGTTGTATATTCGGGTCTGGTCACATGGTGCCTCAACTTATGACCACAATGATCTATGACTAAAATCTCAGGCTCCATTATGGTCATAAATTGAGGAATACCTATAAATATTGTTAACGAATCAAAAGTAGATGGCAAATTTTCAAAGATGCAAAATAATATTAAGTAACATTGATTTTTATATTTTATCTGTCTCAAAGAAAAACCACTTTTTGACAGAGTATTAAATTTCAGCATAATAATGTAAGGAAAATGGTGGAACCGTAAAGTTTATGCAAAGCTAAATGCCTATGAGTCAAATCAGATTTCAACATACTCTCATTCCCTTTTTTCCCTTTTACTAAGCTAAGTACTTTATTAAGCCCATTCAGAGTGTCACTGAAGTGCTCCTTTACCTTCTGATGACTGCATTTCATGAAAATGTATGCTTTTAAAAGAAATGTGTTCGTCAAAAAATGTGCTACTAGACTCTTTCTGATCAAAACAATTTATCAATATGTTGTGGGGAGTAATCAGAGAGGCTTCTCCAACTGTAATACTGTATTATTTTTCCAGTAAAATAACACAATCTCTTCTAGTTGCAGAGAAACAACTTGTTCTGTCAGCCTTATGGCAGTGATTTATGTTCTAGGAATCTATTTAGGAAACCTCCCTACATTCTGAACTAGAGAAAATCACTCTCTTCAGCTCTGCATACTTGACAGAAAAAAGAGAGGAAATCTCAGGAAATGGTAACTAATGGGTTTTGGAGACTATAGTGTCTAGCTGAATTAGTACCTAGAATCGGATATCTCCATAAATAGCAATAGCATTTAGATTTATGTACCGCTCAGTTTTACGGCCCTCTCTAAACAGTTCACAGAGTCCGCATATTGCCCCCAACAATCTGGGTCCTCATTTTTACCGACCTCAGAAAGATGGAAAGCTGAATCAAAATCGTTAGCCAGTGAGACTCAAAATGGTAAACTTCTGGTAGTCAGCAGTTAGCAGAATCAGCCTGCAATTCTGTGACATCGTGCCACCAGAATCAGGAAGTAGAGGGACCCTTTCAAGATATCCCAGAGAAGTAACCAACAAAAAATTGATATTTTGTCCGAATACTCTGACATGACACCCAGTTTTGGATACTCTGTGTTTTAGTGCATGTCCATTATTGAAGTTGTTCTGTACCGTCATTTGCATTCTTGAAACCCCACGTTTGATTGGTCAAAGCAAGGGGTGATCTGATTGGTTTCGCGAGCCGCACTGATTGGCCCGCTAAGAATCTTCCGTGATTGGCGGATACGGATCGTGGGAGATTCAAAGTGGTGCCATTGGCCGCGGCTGCCGCGGCTTGAGAATAAAAAGCTGCAAGTTTTCCCTTGGAGCCAGATCGGTTCCGGGGGCTAAATAAAGAGCTGAAACTGCAGTCACTGCCTCCTGGTCTCCTTGCCGAACGGACATGACACTGTCGATGAGGATTGGATACCGAGGCTGAACCCCATCGAGCACGTGTCCGACGGAAGCAAGACCGACGAGATGGCCAGCATCACTCCACCCGCGCCCTTCAACCCCGCTAGTGAGGACTGGGAATCCTACACGGACAGATTCCTCATGTTCCTCGAATGCAGCAACATGAAGGACACCACCGGGCCGAAAAAACGAGCCGTCTTCCTGACACACTGCGGGCCCGCAGTGTTCAAGATGGCGAAAGCCCTCGCGAAACCCGCTGACGTCAAAGCGATGGACCGGGACGACCTCGAGCCCTTGCTCCACAACCACTATGCCCCCGCCATGCCCACCCTCATCAGGCGGCATGACTTCTACCGGCGGGACCAGAGATCGGGCGAAAGCATCAGTGACTTTGTTGCCGAGTTGCGGAACCTAGGAGGCATGTGCGGATTCTCCGACATGGACGAGGCCCTACGGGACCTAGTCGTGCTCGGACTTCGGGATCCAGTCCTCCAGAGTCAGCTGATGGCCAAAGGCGACATCGCCCTCGCCGACGCCATCGCTGAAGCCACCGCAGCCGAGGCTACCCGGAAGTCGGTGAACCGCATGCGGAGATTGGACGCAGAGGACCGCACCATGACCACTGACTCTGGACGGGTGACCAAGACCCAACCGGAAGCAAGTCACTGCAAGACCACCACCCACCATGGCGAATTCCATTCCGCCTCCGACACCTCGGACGAGGAGGAAATCCACCAGCTCAGGCAGGACGCAACCAGTGCAATCAGCGGGGTCATAAGTCGGGGACCATGTGTGCCGGTTGCAGAGGTGACCACCCGAGATCGGAGTGCCGTTTCTTCGATGCAGTCTGCCATCACTGCAACAAAAAGGGTCACATCGCTCGCGTCTGCTGACTAAAGAAAGCCTACAGCCCCAGACCCCGGGACCACAGCGAGCGGAGACAGGACAGCACACCCCCCAGAGCCAGAGATCGCCCAGCCGACAGCCGATGGGACTGGAACGGGCGAACCCAACGAGGTGGCGAGACCCGGCGGAAGGAGGAAACCCACCAGACAGTCATCATCGGCCATGCATTAACCACTGACGCCCGAAAAGTCTACGTGGAGGTAGGCATCGAAGGCGAGCCATGCAAAATGGAGGTGGACTCCAGGTCCTACCTCTCCATGGTCGCCTGGCAAGAAATCAAACACTTGGTGCCTACCATCCACAAGAAGGAACTGGAGAACCAGAGACTAATCATCAAAGACTACCAGGGAAACCGCATCCCGGTAGTCGGAACCGGACAATTCAAAGTGACATTTAAGGGCCGCACGGCGAAGCTTCCCCTGACAATCCTGGACCGAGACCGACCCAGCCTTTTAGGACTGCAATGGTTCACACCTCTCGGCATCGAAGTCACGGGCATCAACCACATCGCCGAGACCGATTGGGAGCAGCAACTGGCACGGGACATCCAGGAAGTGTTCGACGGCACCCTAGGCAAGTACCGAGGGCCCCCCATCTCTTTCAGCCTAGACCCTAACATTCCCCCGAGACGCCTAAAGCCATGGCGGGTACCTTTTGCACTCCGGCCAAAAATTGACAAGCAAATTGACAAGCTCGTCAAGCAAGGGGTCCTACAACCAATTGATCATGCCCGGTGGGAGACCCCAATAGTCACCCCAGTCAAGCCTGATGGGTCGGTGAGAATCTGCGGGGACTATAAGGCCACCCTAAATTGCACCTTACAACAAAGTGCCTACCCCGTCCCAGTAGTGCAGCATCTTCTACATTCACTGGGGGGAGGCAAGGTTTTTGCAAAACTCGACCTGGCCCAAGCATTCCAACAGCTGCCGGTCGACGCAGAAACCGCGGAGGCGCAAACCATAGTCACCCACCGGGGAGCTTTCCAATGTAACCGACTCCAGTTTGGAGTCAGTGTGGCACCTGGAATTTTCCAGAGCCTCATGGAGAGACTCTTGCAAGGCATCAAGGGGGTGGTGCCCTACTTCGATGATGTGCTGGTGTCGGCAACCAACCAGCGAGAACTAGAGGGCCGGCTAAGGGAGGTGTTAACCAAATTCAAGGAAACCGGACTAAAAGTGAAGAGGGAAAAGTGCCAACTTTACACAGAGCGGGTCGAGTTCCTGGGGTACCTCCTAGACCAGCATGGCATCCCCCCTACCGCGATCAAAATCAGAGCCATTCAGGAGGCCCCCACACCCAGGACTAAAACGGAACTGCAGGCATTTCTGGGACTGCTTAATTTTTACAATGTTTTCCTGCCCCAGAAGGCGACCGCAGCGGAGCCTTTGCATAAGCTCTTGGACAAGGCAGCTACCTGGACTTGGGTGAAACACGAGGAAGCTGCCTTCAGGAAAACCAAGGACCTGCTCACCTCAGATGCCGTCCTCATCCAATACAATGAGACCCTACCACTCGCCATCACATGCGACACCTCACTCTTTGGCATCGGCGGCGTCCTCAGCCACACAATCCCGGATGGAAGAGAAGCACCCATCACTTTCTTCTCCAGGACACTCACCAAACCGGAGCGGAACTATAGCCAGCTGGACAAGGAGGCCCTAGCCATCATCGTAGCAGTGAAGAGGTTCCACGAGTACCTCTACGGCCGCACCTTCACAATCATCACGCACCACAAGCTGTTGCTGGGCATCCTGCCAGGGCCACCCCAAACATTCTATCTCCCAGGATGACAAGGTGGTCCGAATTACTTGCCGCCTACAGCTACCGACTCACACACCGACCCGGTAAGACTATCACACATGCAGATGCTTTGAGCCGCTCGCCACTACCCGATCTAGACACTGACCCAGCACCCACGACGAGCACCCTCTGCCCGATCTACCCATAACCGCGTCAGACATTGCCCGAGAAACCAATAAAGACAAACGTCTGGCGCGGGTGTTACATTGGGTAGAGAAAGGGTGGCTGGAAAAGGACAACGACGAAGCATTCAAAACATTCCGGAACCGGCAAACGGAACTCTCGCTGCAAAAAGGGTGTGTACTGTGGGGGGATAGGGTGGTTATCCTGGAAAAAACCCCAAACTCCTCCAGCAAGCACCGGTCTTTTGCACCAGGTGACGCCGTCTACGCAAGAAATCTAACGGGAGACCCACTATGGGTACCAGCAACCATAACCCAACTGACAGGTCCCCGCTCGTACCGGCTGCAAACAACCAACGGACGAGCGTGGAAACGCCACATTGATCAAATAAGATCGAGAACGGCCACAAGAAACACAACCGACATGCAACCAGACACAGAAAATCCCCTTAACACAAGCCAAGAGGGGAGGGAATACCCCGGGAACCAAAACCCAGAAGGAAACCAACCATACTCACCAGCAAGCAGCCAGGGAGAAGCCTTACCAGGGAGAAGCAGCCAGGCCAGCTCGACCAGCCCGGAAAGACCGGGCGGGAGTGGCGAAAACCGCAGCTCAACCAGCCTGGGTAGACCGGGAGGGAGCTGCGACAAGCGGCACAGCATGGCCTACCAGGCGGGTCCATCGACAAGGCTGAGAGACACAGAACCCGACCGAACCGGCCGGGAGCCAACCAACGACTGACCTGCACAGGTCCAGTAGGCAAGTGCGGAGCCCTGCCTACTTATGGGACTACGTTACGTAGGACCAAACCAAGAGGGGAGGGGTGTTCTGTACCTTCATTTGCATTCTTGAAACCCCGCGTTTTGATTGGTAAAAGCGCGGGGTGATCTGATTGGTTTAGCGAGCTGCGCTGATTGGCCCACTAAGAATCTCCCGCAATTGGCGGATACGGATCGCGGGAGATTCAAAGTGGTGCCATTGGCCGCGGCCGCCACGGCTTGAGAATAAAAAGCCGCAAGTTTTCCCTTGGAGCCAGATCGGTTCCGGGGGCTAAATAAAGAGCTGAAACCGCAGTCACTGCCTCCTGGTCTCCTTGCCGAACGGACACGACAGAAGTAAGCTTGTATACTCGATTTCCCAGCAAAACCAACAATTTCTTCATCAAGGACACCATTTGTTCTTTCAGACTAGATGAATTACAAATAATAGGTAACAAAGTGAACAAATAGGGGAAATCCTTTATTGACCAGAGTTTTTTTCCCCCTCATCTAAATACTCGCTTGTGTAAGACCCCCCAAAAACTGGTTCTTACAGTCATGCTGTAGTGCATGTTAGACTTCTGATGTGAAGCTCTGGCAGTGAGAGAAACTTTTCAGTTGTGTTGGGAAGTCTGTGAGCTTCCTTTTTGTGAAAGACAAGGGAGATCTGGTTTTCCTAGTTATAGGATGCTGAGAAATGTTATGAGGAAGCAAACATTAGCAAGCTGCAATAGCACTATCAGGGCTTTAATGTGGGAGGTGATAGGATGCACAGCATTGCACAAATACTTCTTATCATATAAAGAAGGGACTTTCACAGAGGAAGAAAAATAATCTCCTAAAGAAAAGAGCTACTGGGTTCTGAAGGAAATCAATGACATCTGCTTCACAGCATACAGATGCCATGCCAACAGTTTTGCCTGTGGAGAGGAAACTCACAAAAAGTTGTGTGTATGTTCAATCAGAGGGTGCCCACCACTTCCTCCTATGCTGCCTGATACAGGTCATGCTATACACAGCTTGTGTCTATTTGAAACATTCTTCCCCCCACCCTACCCTCCTTTTCCTTTAAACTTTGCAAAGTCCATACTAACAGCACACATCCTTAGACCGATGAATTGTGTAAAAATATTCAACAGTGTGTATTTTGTTGCTTCTGCTTCTGTTTTTCATTCTGAAGACATAAAAATGGTATTTTTATTAGCTCCATAGAAAAAAGGAAAGCGAGGCAAACATTTGGCCATCATGTGTGGATTTCATGTGAGATGGCAGACTGCTAGTTTGTTTTTTCTGTCAGTAGCCATCTTGGTCCAGCCCCAGTCTTCATAAATATCTCCATTGATCTAAGCTCAACTATTGTGAAATGTTAAGATTCTGGTTTTCAAAGTTTTGCAGATGTTTTGCTATTCTTGTCTGTTAGGTCATGCTGCATTTTCTTTCCTTCTGAAGCAGCAGAATTCATTATAGGTCTGTCTTTACAATAGATTTAACTGAAAGGTATACTCTGGAAGAAGTAAACATAGAAGAAGTATACCCAGTATTTGAGGGGCCACCACAAAGAAGAGGGTATCAATTTATTTTCGAAAGCATCAGAAGGCAAGATAAGAATGAATGGATGGAAACTAATCAAAGAGAGAAGCAACCTGGAATTAAGAAGAAACTTCCAATCAGTGAGGACAATTAACCAATGGAACAGCTTGCCTTCAGAAATCATGGTTGCTCCATCACAGGAGGTTTTTAAGAAGAGACTGGACAGTCACTTGTCTAAGATGGTTAGGCTCTCCTGGTTGAGCAGGGGGTTAGACTAGAAGACCTCCAAGGTTCCTTCCAGCTCTATTCTGAAACTGAAATAGAACAGCATGTCTAGATGCTGCTCAAGTTGTAGATGATCAGCAAGACAGAATAATGCCCCAGGTCCTGTTTCTGTGATGTGGGACTGAGCAGCATAATACCTATACAAAGAGATCTTTGGAGGAGGGAAAAGTAGATGCATCAGATACAAATAACATAATTTGTGTCATCTTTTCCCAGATGCCTATGTGCCTTTAGTCCATAAGGAATCTGAATTTCCACTGCAAATTATCTGCAAATTCCCAAAGTGAAATAAAAATTAAAAAATTAAACCAAACAGAACTCCCTTTATTTGACCGCTTGTGAGAAAACTCATCACAATTCAATATTTTTTCACCAGATTTTGCAATTTGCCCAGATGATGTTACCTACTCATCCTCAGTGTGCCACAGTGGCACAGTGGTTAGAGTGCAGTACTGCAGGCTATTTCTGTTGACTGCTGGCTGATTGCAATTTGGCAGTTCAAATCTCATCAAGATTGACTCAGCCTTTTATCCTTCCAAGGTGGGTAAAATGAGAAGCCAAATTGTTTGGAGCAATATGCTGACTCTGTAAACTGCATAGAGAGGGTTGTAAAGCGGTATATAACTCTATGTGCTACTGCTACTTAAATAATGAGTAGCATTATCTAGCTACAAGCAAATAGCCAAGCTCAGAGAGCACCAAGGATTCCACAAGATTTTGGCCATTTACTGATTGGCACACAATTGCTCCTGGTTCCTACAAAAGACTCCTTTAAGCACAGATTGAACTTATCCAAATCAACAGCCAGTTCTTTTCCTACTTTTACTGAAACTCCTTATAGCTGCAAATCAAGTTCTTTTAAGGATACTGTAGTGAGGATATCACAAGAAAAAAATAATTGTTGGTCCAGTGTGGTGATATGCAACATTAACTTTTCCATCTGTGCTGAGTATTTTTCAGCCTCAGACCTCAGAACAGTTCCTAATTCTCAGGGACACCACAGTAATTCATTTTTCATTGCTCTTTGGTCCTGTTTTCCAGATAGGAGATTTTTTTTTTTTTTAAAAAAGCTCCTTCCAAGCAGTGTAATTGTGGAAAATTCAGCTAAGTGTAGCTTTGCTCATCTCTTCAATTGCATTCAGAAAAAAACTTCAGCTCTAAAATCCTGTTTGTCACATTGCTCTTAAACACACAGCAGCCCTGCCAGATATAAGCCAGAGACTGATCTGACAGTCATTCTCAATGCAAAATAAACTAACTTGTTTTGTCTGGTCTTTGTCTTTCCCAAGTGTAAATTGCAAATATTTTCAGCAGCCTGCTACCACCTGCAGAATGAATATAAAACATGAGCTTTGGTATCTCCAATAAAATAACAAAACATGGGGGGAAAGCATTTGAATGCCTGTTCCACCCAGAGGTGTGTGAGGTGGTGGGAGCTGGTTTCCCAAGGTTGCAGAATAACCAGAATGTTTTGCTGCTTGCAACTCATGACTGCTGATTGTTTCCAATTCTGTATATTACTTAGCCCAATGTTCTGGGGTTTTGCACAGAAATACATGGCTGGGTAGACGTCACCTGAATATAGCTAGCTGGAGAATGAGTTGCATCAGTAGTGACAATTAGTCTTCAGAGATGCTTTTGCCAGCAGAAACAATGGAAGGCTGGACTGACTTTTCTTTTATTCTAGAATGATGTTTGCTAATCTGGATGCCTTGGCCAGTATTTCTCCTTGCCATTTATAGAATCTCAGGGTCTTGATGCCTGCATAAAGGCCTTTTTTCAGTCTGTTACTTTTTTTTTTTTTTTGCAGAAACATGTAACCATGGTTGCAGTTATTTGAAAATGGTTGAGAACCAGAGTGGTATAATGGTTGTGTTCTATCTCAGAGGGTAGGCGCAAGAACAGAGACGAGACATCGGATAGTGACTCCAAACTCTTTATTAGTGACTTCAGGAACAGAGCTAAAAGGTACGGCAGCAGCAGCCCTTTTTATAGAGCTGGCTGCTGTCAAAGTGTCCAATGGTTTAAGTTTGCCGCACTTGGGCTGTCCAATCACGGCAGCCCATTAGCTAGCCAATCGGATCAGCCTTGAACGACCGATTGCGACCCGCTGTTAACGGACCAATCAAACTTGCAGGATTACTAGCCTGCTGTGGAAAAGGCCAGTCAGGTTTGCAGGCTTACAAGCTTGCTAGTTCGGAACACCCCTCCCCTCCAGGTTTTGCCTAAGGGGTGGGGTGATGTATTCTCACAGGTAGGCAGGTCTTCGTACCTGTCTACCTGGCTTGTGTTGTTCAACCTGCCTTCGCTCGGATTCTGGTTCTGGTGGGTCATTTAATGGTGACCTGGCTTCACTGCTGGGCAACCCTGGAGGTGACCCAGGGCTACCCTCAACGTTTCTGTCGTCTGGATTTTCCAGACTCGCTGACCCCGCTCGGCTGCTATTTCCTGGAGACACAAGCAACTGCCAACGCTCCTCTTCAGCAGGTAAGTATGCTGGGCTTGCTTGTTCGGTCTGTGGGTTTGCGAGGTTTGGGCCAGGTGTTAGTTCATTTTCAAAATCCTCGGCTTCCCTTCCGCCTCTGGTTCCGACTTCAGAATTCACGGAGGGGATAGTTGTCAGCCTGGAACACAGCTGGTCGATGTGGCATTTCCACAATCTTCCATCTGTGGTTTCTAATCGGTAGGAACGGGGATCTGTAACTTGTGTTATTTTGGCAGGGACCCACAAAGGTTCACCTGTAAAGTTCTTTGCGAATACGAGGTCTCCTACCTTAAACGTGCGATGTTTGCTGCTGGAACCCAGGGGCTTTTCTGGGGTGTATACAGGGTGTATTCGGTCTAGGTATGACCTAAGTTTCCGGCCCACGAGGAGTTCGGCTGGGCTTTTGTTTGTGGTGCTGTTCAGTGTAATATGTTGGAGAAGGAGCATCCTGGTGACTCTGTTGTGGATGTTTCCTTGGTCCATTTTGTGCAGGGCTGTTTTAGTGAACTGAACCATTCGTTCAGTCCTGCCATTGGCCGCCGGGTGGCCAGGCGATGTTAAGGCGTGGCGTATCCCCCGGTCTGCTAGGTATTGTTCAAACGCCAGGGAAGTAAACTGCGGGTCATTGTCAGAAACCAAGACATCTGGAAATCCGTGTGTTGCAAACAGTCTGTTTAGTTTTTTGATGACCGCTTCAGTGGTGGGGGTCTTCATCTTGTTCACCTCGAGCCAATTCGAGTATGCATCCACTGTTATTAGGAAGGTATGCCCTTTTGTAGGTCCCACAAAATCGATGTGGATGCGGGACCATGGACCCCTGGGCGTTTCCCATTCTGTTGGTGGTGCTTTTGGTGGAGCTGAATGTGATTCTTGGCATTTGCTACAGGTGGCAACCCCAGACTTCGATTTGTTTGTCCATACCTGGCCACCAGGCATAGCTCCTTGCCAGCGCTTTCATCCGCACGATGCCCGGGTGTCCATCGTGTAGCATTTTCAGGACTCTGTGTTGTAGCTTTTCAGGAATGGCTACTCGGTCTCCCCACAATATGCACCCTTTTTGGGAAAACAGTTCTGTTTGTCTGTTTTTGAAGGGTTTGAACTTGTCATTGGGTTCGATTTCTGGCCATCCCCTCTCCACCCAGCTGAGGACCTGCGACAAACAAGGGTCTTTTTTTGTTTCCAATGCAATGTCTTGTGCAGTTAGTGGAGATGAGGGAAGCATTTTAATTTGTAGCGTGGATACCGTAGGAGCTGGATCGTCCAGGAAATCAGGCAATGGCGAACGGCTTAAGGCATAGGGAATGGCTTTTCCCGGGCAATGTGTTAACAGATAGTCATAGGCGGCTAAGAACTCTGACCATCGTGTCATTCTTGGCGATAGAATGTGGGGAGTTGGTTTATCCCCTGCCAATGGCTTGTGGTCTGTTATTATAGAAAATGATCTTCCATACACGTATTCGTGGAACCTTTTAATGGCGGATACAATAGCAAGAGCTTCTTTATCTAATTGACTATAGTTTCTTTCAGTTTTAGACAAGGTTCTTGAAAAGAATGCAAGAGGTGCCTCTGTACCGTTTGGCTCAGTATACATGGCTCAGTATAGCTCCTACTCCAAAAGGTGAGGCATCACAAGTCACAGTCAAGGGTAGTGTCTCGTTATATTGGATTAACACTGCATCTGATGTTAAAAGATCTTTGACTTGCTGGAAAGCGTGCTCTTCTCGACATCCCCAAACCCAGGAAGCCTTCTTGTCGAGGAGCCTATGCAGGGGTTCAGCAACAGTTGCCTTCTGGGGTAGGAAGATGTTATAAAAGTTAATAAGGCCCAGGAAGGCTTGGAGGTCTGTCTTGTTTCTAGGTCTTGGAGCGTTTTTAATAGCTGCCAATTTCTTTTCAGTTGGGTGAATACCTTGCTTGTCAAGAAGGTGGCCAAGAAATTCAACCCTCTCAGTGCATAACTGGCACTTTTCCCTTTTTACTTTGAGTCCTGCATCTTAGAATTTTTGCAGGATAGTTCTTAGACATTTTTCTAATTGACTTTGTGTTGGGGCGGCTATTAACACATCATTGAAATATGGTACAACTCCTTTTATGCCTTGCAGCAACCTTTCCATCAAGCTTTGGAAAATGCCCAGTGCTACACTTACTCCGAATTGGAGTCTATTACATTTGAACGCATCCCTGTGCGTGACTGTGGTTTGGGCTTCTGCTGTCTTTGTGTCTACTGGCAGCTGCTGATACGCTTGGGCTAGATCAAGCTTCATGAATATTTTTCCGCCCCCAAGCGAGTGAAGAAGGTGCTGGACCATGGGTACAGGATATGCGCTCTGTTGAAGCACGTGATTCAGAGTGGCTTTGTAATCCCCACAGATTCTCAAAGATCCGTCAGGTTTTATGGGGGTTACAATTGGGGTCTCTCATCGGCCGTGGTCGATGGGTTCTAACACGCCCTGTGCTATTAATTTGTCCAATTGCTCGTCAATTTTCGCTTTGAGAGCAAATGGTACTCGGTGTGGCTTTAGACGGATGGGTGCGATGTCAGGGCAGAGATTAAATGAAATGGGGGACCCCTTGTATTTGCCTAATTGCTTGGAGAAGACTTCTTGAAAGTCCCAGATGAGGGCCGCCTCCCAGTCTTCGCTTATGGTCTGGTTGATGCCTGCCAATTCGATTCCTAATGGCGCGAACCACTGTAATTCCAACAAGCTGGGTCGGTCTCTGTCAACGATGGTGAGAGGTAGAGTTGCGGTGTGGTCTTTAAATGAGACCTGGACGTGACTATAACCAGCAACCGGGATTCGATTGCCTTGGTAGTCTTTTAATATAAGTCTCTGGGTGCTGAGGTCCTGGAGGCGGATGTCAGGGATCAGTTGCTTGAGAGTTTTCCAGGAGACCATGGATAAGGAAGACCCGAAGTTGACTTCCATGATGCACGGTCTGTCTTCAATGGTGACCTTTACCCGGATTTTCTTCTCATCCATGATGAGGCGTGGCCATTGATGAAGGTCTGATGTGCCTCCTCTCATCTGATAGAGGTAGCAGGTGTTCGGTTTCTGTTGTACTGGTTCCACTGGTGATTAGGGCGGTCCTGGTTTGATGGGTGGTTGCCTGTTGTCTGCCGGAAATTTGCTTCATTCCTCTTGGGGCTAGATCCTCGTTTGCTTCTGCAGATCTTGGCGATGTGGCTCCTTTTATCACAGGAATGACAGATGACATCTAGGAATCTGCAGTCTGCTCGAGGGTGGTTTCCTCCGCATCCAGCACATTGAAAACTGGTTCTACGACCTCTCTGGTCTCACTCTGATCTGAGTCTGTTGACTTCTTCCTCTTCACTTTCTGATGAGGATTCGATGTCTTCATGGTGGGCTGTTGACATGTGTCTCTCTGAGGGCATTGCGATGTTGCTGGGGGGTTGGCGGTTTGTTCCATTCACTCGGTGCATTCGGGCTGCTGACTTCCTGGTTGCTTCTGCTGCAGTAGCATCCGCTATGGCATCTGTGAGGGTGATGTCTCCCTTTGCCATAATCTTGCTTTGAACGGTGAGGTCTCTTAGACCTAGGACAAAACGATCTCTCATGGCTTCTTCCAGATTTGTGAAGCCACATAGACCTCCCAGATTCCTTAGATCAGCTACAAAGTCCCCGATGCTTTCGCTTTCCCATTGGTCCCTCTGGTAAAACTCATGTCTTCTGATGAGGGTTGGGACTGCTGGAGTGTAATGAGCCTGGAGAATGGGAGGGAGGGTGTCCCAGTCCATAGTTTTGACTTCAGCTGGTTTCGCTGGTGCCTTTGCCATATTGAAAACGGCGGGTCCGCAGTGCGTTAGGAACACCGCATGTTTCTTGCTGGGCGTGGCATCCTTCAGGTTGTTGGTCTCCAAGAACATTTGGAACCTGTCCATGTAGGAGTCCCAGTCTTCGTTTGCTGGGTCAAATGGAGCGGGTGGTATCGCGCTGCTGGTCATTCTGCCGTCTCTGCGCATTGTCAGCCACGTGCTCTGTCACTACTTCACGAGTGTTCAGTCAGCTCTTATCGTTCCGCATTAGCTCTTATTGTCTCCGTATCCCATCCTCGTCGCCAGTGTTCTATCTCAGAGGGTAGGCGCAAGAACAGAAACGAGACATCGGATAGTGACTCCAAACTCTTTATTAGTGACTTCAGGAACAGAGCTAAAAGGTACAGCAGCAGCAGCCCTTTTTATAGAGCTGGCTGGTCCAATGGTTTAAGTTTGCCGCACTTGGGCCGTCCAATCGCGGCAGCCTGTTAACTAGCCAATTGGATCAGCCTTGAACAACCAATCGCGACCCGCTGCTAACGGACCAATCAAATTTGCAGGATTATGAGCCTGCTGTGGAAAAGGCCAGTCAGATTTGCAGGCTTACGAGCCTGCTAGTTCGGAACAGGTTGCATACAACTTCACTCTCTTCTTGGGCAGGGATGATGCCATTGTGATTACAGGAAGAGAGGCAATTGCAGAACCAAGCCTGCAGCTGCATATCTAGGTATGTAGAGTTTAAAGTGATTAGGAGAGTTATTTGGCCGATTCTTAATCAGTCAGTGACAGAGAAAGAAACTCATGGATGGTGTAGGAAGTTAGCACCCACCCCTCTCCTAGAAAAATGAAATATCCTGGGAAATCTTAAAAAGGCAGAATATTTCCCCTAAAAAGAGTAAAGTAGAAACTCAGAGAAGCAGAAACTCAGCCCCATCACCACCACCACCTTTGCTAATGGGCCATTAAGGCCTAGGCCAGAGTATTCTACATAATAAAGGGTCTCCCCATCTCACCACCTGGCCTGAGAAGATTGTATCAGCTAGCACTCAGGTGAAGCCATGTGGTCCGGATAAAGCCTACAAAGTTAGCTAAGACCCCGCCCCTGGGAGTCTGACAGCCAATGGGATGCATTTCTTACACAGGAACAGGAAACACTAAGGTGGGGCTCAACAGAGGTTATATAAGGGTCTCTCAGCATCTTGGTCTTCCCTTCTTGACCTTCATACCTTGAAGTATGTGATCATCCTTTCTTTTTCACTTTGGAGCGCCAAGCCATGTGACCCTGCTGTCCACCATTAAACCATCTTTTCAAATAGTCTCCATGTTTCCAGTGTCTTTTTCCCCACTTGGAACTGAACCCAGAAGGATATTTCTTTCAAAATGGTTTTCCAGTTTGCCAATTTAATACCATTATCAAACCGAAACCACTTCCTTGGTTTCTCCTGCTGCATCTTATCTATAAAGAAGCAAGCTGGGTCCTGGATGGAGAGAAACTTTAAAAAGAAACCTAACAAGAAATATAAAATGTTGCCATGATTAGTCCAGTTCAGCCACTTTTTGCTATTATTGTTCCTGAGGAGATTGCGTAGGTTGTATTGTTTACCAGCTATAAATAGTCTGCTGAACATCATGCAGGCAGCAAAACTGAAAGGAGATAGTGTATTAGCAAAGAGCTGTCACAACAGTTCTGAAATAGAGAGACATGCATATGCATTATTTCTGCCTCTAGCCTGATTAAATTATAGCCTACACACCTGCAATTTGGGGTTTTAATGGCCTGATCCATTTCTCTCTGCTAATGCCTGTTATACTTGTTTGCCTGTCATGACTATCATGCTTAAAAAGCCCAGGAAAATCTTGCTGGTGTGAATATAAGCTGTCTTGGCTTGCCCAGTGGACTCATCTAGAGTGTTGTTGCTGAGACTAAATCAAGAGGTAATAAAAATTGCCATATTGTGGGAGTTTACTGTTGTGTGATCATGAAAGAAGGATGTGGCTGGGCAGACCAAATTAACCTGGGCTTCCACAATGCAATGAATTAAGCACAGTGACTGGATTCATAATTCTCAGAATCACTCAGGATGTCTGGTTGCAAAATTGCAGCTGTGTCTACACAATCAAAACCCTGACCTTTTTTTTTTTTTTTTAATGTGTGCTGTGTGTGAATCCATACTAATCAACATCATCCGAGCTCATGCTGGTTGAATCCAAGCCGTCACTTCAAATCTTCATTTTCAGACAAAAAAATCCTGCAAAAGATTCACCTCCCTGAAATGATGGTTGAAAGATATCATAGGGTGTGATCTCCCAATATGAAGGCCTGGGGGAAAAAAAATCCCATCCAATTTGAAATAGCCAAAGCTCATCTGCTTCCCTTCTACTATATTTCTTCCTTGTACACAGCCCATTTTGCATGCAGGTAAGTGCAGGGCACGCAGGAAGGCTCAGGGAGGGCAAAAATAGGCTTCCTGGAAGTTTGGGAAGGCCAGAAACAAGCCTGTTTCTAGCTTCCAGATAGCCTCCAGAATCCAGGGAAGCCATTTTTGGCTTGAAGAAAGACTCCGGAGCCCAGGGAGGGCAAAACACCCCCCCCCTCACCATGGTGCAGGAGGCCAACTAGGTCACGCCCTCCATGGTCACGTCTACCCAGCAACCAGGCAGAGAACCCATTGCTAAAAATTTTGAAGCCCACCCCTGCTCACTTCCTATTTCTTGAAGAAGTCTAAGGCAGTGTTTCTCAACCTCAACACATTTAAGATGTGTGGACTTCAAACTCCAGAAGTTTCAAGCCAGAGGGCAAATTGTTGAAGCTCAATGGTAGAAGACCACAGTAATAGTGAGTGTTTTGAATAAGCCTTGGCATTTGGGGCTTTCAGGGCTGTAAAAAGGGATTTTATGTCTCACATTTGTTTCTCTCCACTACATTAAACCAAAGATAAGGAAATGGTAAACTCCCCTTCAACACATATTTGCTATTCAAAAATGAATGAATGAATAAAATGTGATAAATTTTGCAGCTATTTTTTAGATAAGTAATTTATGGAACTGATATTCGATTGCATGGTTTATTTTATTATTTATGGGACTGATGTTCGATTGCATGGATTATTTGATATTTCTTGTCTACAATATCTACCAGTATATTGTTCAACTTCCTGAGAATTATACTGTGGCAACTAGCCAAGTTCTACCTTTTCTTTTTCCCTGCCACTCAACCCTCAATTAATGCTATATGAACCTTATTGGATATGGTTATCAGAAGGGTTAGAGTGATGTGTCATTAATATGTCATTGATGCTCAGCACTACCACTGATCAGAACCTGATGAAACCCAGCAGGTTTGAAATTTTGCTACGATAATTTGTAAGTATTGTTAAGGAATCTTGGATTCAATATGTTTTTTTCAGTATTCATGGTATTACTGCGTGACAATAGTGTTCTGTCCTTAATTTGAATACTTGAAATCCCCGCGCTTTGATTGGCTAAAGCGCGGGGATTTCTGATTGGCCAGGCGAGCCGCGCTGATTGGCCCGATTGAGGTCTCCCGCGATTGGCTTGCTCCAAGAGCGGGAGACTTGAATCGCTGCCATTGGCCGCGGCCGCTGCAGCGAAAAGGATAAAAGCCGCGGGCTTTTTCCTTTTCGCCGGTTCGGTTCACAACTGTTTAATAAAGAGCTTGAAACTTAGTCACCGACTCCTGGCTTCTTTTGCGGACACGACACTGGCGACGAGGGTGGGATCCCGACCCTGAACCGAACCCCGTGTCCAACAAGAGTCAGTTTCAGCACAGAGATGGCGAAAATCGCACCGCCCGCCCCCTTCAACCCCGCCACCGAGGACTGGGAATCGTTTTCAGACCGTTTCCGCATGTACCTCGAGTGCACCGGAATGAAGGACGCCCCGGGCCCGCTAAAACGCGCCGTCTTCCTCACACATTGCGGAACCGAGGTCTTCCAGATGGCCAAGGCATTGGCCAAGCCGGCAGACGCAACCGCCATGGACTGGGACGTCCTCGAACCTATCCTGCAGCGCCATTATGCCCCCGAGGTCCCCATCCTGATCCGGCGCAACGAATTTTACCGCCGAGATCAGAAACCAGGCGAAAAACTGAGCGATTTCATCGCCGAGTTGCGGCGCCTAGGAGGACTCTGCGAGTTTGAAGGTCTAAACAGCCTTCTAAGAGACCAATTCGTACTCGGCCTATGGGACCCTACACTCCAGAGCCGGCTTATGGCCAAGGGCGACATCAGCCTAGCAGACGCCCTCACCGCAGCCGCAGCCGCAGAAGCAACCCGCACTTCCACTGACAGCATGAGAAAATCAGACGCGAAGGGCGGAAACAACAACCCGACAAGGTCGGCCGACCCTAAAAGCGAATCAACTGCACACTACGGAGAATTCCAGTCTACGTCCAGCACGTCGGAAGACGAGGAGGACATACATCGCGTGCAGACGGGTCGTGGCGACCAGCGGAACCGAAGAGGTCGTAGGTCGAGGACCAACTGTGCCGGGTGCGGCGGCGACCACCCCAAATCAGAATGCCGATTTTTTGACTCTATCTGTAGGCATTGTGAAAGACGGGGACACATCGCTCGAGTTTGCCGCCAAAAGAAGACCCGCAGCCCGCCCAGATGGGAACATCACGACCGAAAGAAGGAAAGCCCCCCGCCCAGGACCAGAGATCGCCAATCGGACGGTCGGTGGGACCGAATCCAACGATCTTCAAGAGGCGGCGACAGTCGGTGCAAGGAAGATACCCACCAGACGGTAACCATCGGCCACGCCATCTCCGACGGCGCCAGAAAGGTACACGTAGAAGTCCATATTGAAGGCCAACCATGCAAGATGGAGGTGGACTCCGGGTCCTACCTCTCCATGATTGCATGGCACGAGATAAAACGGCTAGTGCCCACCCTCCATAAGAGGAACATTAATGCCCAAAAAATCATTATAAAAGACTACCAGGGAAACCGCGTCCCGGTAGTGGGCACCAAGAACTTTAATGTAACTTACAAAGGCCACACCGAACAACTCCCACTCACAATCGTCGATCGCGACCGCCCAAGCCTGCTGGGCCTACAATGGTTCGCCCCGCTTGACATCGCGCTGACAGGAGTCAACCACGTCGTCGACAACGGCTGGGAACAGCGGCTAGCCCAGGAGTTCCGGGAGGTCTTCGACGGAAGCCTGGGCAAGTACCAGGGGCCCCTTATCTCATTTGACCTAGACCCTAGGGTTCCCCCCAAGCGACTAAAACCTAGGAGGGTACCATTCGCCCTAAAACCAAAAATTGACGAGCAGATCGACAAGCTTGTCAAACAGGGGGTGTTGCAGCCGATAGACCATGCCCGATGGGAGACCCCTATAGTGACCCCAGTCAAGCCAGACGGGTCCGTGAGAATTTGTGGGGACTATAAGGCCACCCTAAATGGCGCATTGCAACAAAGCGCCTACCCCGTCCCAATCGTGCAACACCTACTGCACTCACTGGGAGGGGGCAAGGTCTTTGCCAAGCTCGATCTCGCCCAGGCATATCAGCAGTTGCCGGTCGACGAAAAAACAGCGGAAGCCCAGACCATCGTTACCCATCGGGGGGCATTCAAATGTAACCGGCTCCAATTCGGAGTCAGCGTGGCACCAGGCATCTTTCAGAGCCTGATGGAACGTTTACTGCAGGGCATCAAGGGGGTGGTGCCCTATTTTGATGACGTATTAGTGGCGGCGCCAAACGAAGCCGAATTAGAAAACCGACTCAGGGAGGTCTTAACAAAATTTAAAGTAACGGGACTCAAAGTAAAACGAGAAAAATGCCAACTATGCACAGAGCGAGTGGAATTCTTGGGCTACCTTCTAGACCGGCATGGCATTCACCCTACAATTAAAAAAGTGAAAGCCATCAAAGAAGCCCCCACCCCAAGGTCTAAAACGGAACTACAGGCTTTCTTAGGCTTGCTGAATTTTTATAATGTTTTCCTACCCCAAAAGGCTACGGCGGCGGAGCCTCTGCATAGGCTCCTGGATAAGGCGGCAACTTGGACTTGGGGGAGACGAGAGCAAGCCGCCTTCCAAAAAACCAAAGACCTCCTCACCTCCGATGCCGTCCTGATTCAATTCAGCGAAACCTTGCCCTTGGTTGTCACTTGCGACGCATCACCTTTCGGCGTCGGCGCTGTCCTCAGCCATACTCTCCCCGACAAAAGAGAAGCACCCATCGCTTTCTTTTCCAGGACTCTAACAAAACCAGAGCGGAACTATAGCCAACTGGACAAAGAAGCTTTGGCTATAGTTGCCGCCGTTAAGCGATTCCACGAATACCTTTATGGCCGCCCGTTTACCATCGTGACAGATCACAAGCCGTTGCTGGGCATCCTCGCAGGAAACCGAGCCACCTCGAACATTTTATCACCCCGGATGACAAGGTGGTCCGAGTTCCTGGCAGCCTACAGCTACGAACTGTTACACAAGCCAGGTAAGAAAATTTCGCACGCGGACGCTTTAAGCCGCTCGCCTTTACCAGACTCTGATCCTGACCCAGCACCAACAACAAACACCCTTAACATCGAAAATTTGCCCAACCTACCCATTACAGCGTCAGACATTGCCAGGGAAACTATCAAGGACAGGCGTCTGGCGCGAATTTTACATTGGGTGGAAAAAGGTTGGCCTGAAAGGGACAGTGACGAATCCGTTAAGACATTCAGAAACCGCCAGACCGAACTTTCACTACTCAAGGGATGTATTTTGTGGGGTGACAGGGTGGTCATCCCGGACAGGTTGCAAGGGAGGGTCTTAGAGATGCTGCACGAAGGGCATCCTGGCATCGTCAGAACTAAAGCCCTGGCCAGGAGTTACGCTTGGTGGCCAGGGATGGACAAGCAGATAGAGGCATGGGTAGCCAAATGCCAACGATGCCAGGAGACCAGACCCAGCCCACCCGCAGCACCCATCCTGGACTGGGAAACACCAAGGGGACCCTGGTCCAGAATCCACTTAGACTTTGCCGGTCCCACGAATGGACATACCTTCCTGATCACAGTTGACGCTTACTCCAACTGGTTGGAGGTAAGCGACATGAAATCCACTACCACGGAGGCCATTATTAAAGAACTTTGCAAACTCTTTTCCACACACGGCCTCCCAGACGTCGTCGTCTCAGACAACGGGCCCCAGTTTACTTCCCTCGACTTCGAGAGGTTCCTGGCGGAGAGGGGCATCCGCCATGCATTAACAGCACCGGCGCATCCGGCGGCGAACGGTAGGGCGGAACGGATGGTCCAATTTACCAAAAAAAACATCCGGAAAATGGACCACGGGGAGATCAACGACAAAATCAATAAACTCCTCTTTATACAACACATCACCCCGAACACCACTACCAACAAAAGCCCAGCCGAGTTGCTGATGGGTAGGAAGCTGAGGTCCCCGCTCGACAGGTTACACCCAACATATAACCCGGAGCGACCCCCAGACTCCAGCACAAAATACCGGACCTTTGCCCCCGGTGACCTAGTGTACGCAAAAAATCTGACGGGGGACCCCCTATGGATCCCAGCCGTCATCACTCAAATCACAGGTCCACGGTCGTACCGGCTCCAAACCACCGATGGGCGAGCCTGGAAACGACACATAGACCAGCTCAGGTCACGAACAGCAACGGACCTCAACCCCCAAAACACGAACCAAGGGGGGAGGGAATACCCGAATAAACAAACGCAAGAAAAAATAAACCAGCAGTACTTACCGGAACGCAGCCACCGCGATCCCCCACCGGAGAAGAACCAACCGGCCAGCTCAACCGACTCGGAGAAGCCAAGCGGGAGCGGCGAAACCCGTAGCTCAACCAACCCGGAAGGCCCAGGTGGGAGCCACGGAGAAAGAACCAGCCCGATCATCCAGCCGGTTCGCACAGAAGAGGGAGCAGCCAAAAACATGACCGCTCCGGCCGAAATCCAGCTTGCAACTGAGTTGCGCAGGTCAAGTAGGACTAGACGGAGCCCCGCCTACCTACGTGACTACGCAACGTGATGGACTATACCAAGAGGGGAGGGGTGTTCTGTCCTTAATTTGAATACTTGAAATCCCCACGCTTTGATTGGCTAAAGCGCGGGGATTTCTGATTGGCCAGGCGAGCCGCGCTGATTGGCCCGATTGAGGTCTCCCGCGATTGGCTCGCTCCAAGAGTGGGAGACTTGAATCGCTGCCATTGGCCGCGGCCGCCGCAGCGAAAAGGATAAAAGCCGCGGGCTTTTTCCTTTTCGCCGGTTCGGTTCACAACTGTTTAATAAAGAGCTTGAAACTTAGTCACTGACTCCTGGCTTCTTTTGCGGACACGACAAATAGAATCTGCCAGAAAGACAAACTAATCTCTATAAACTGATGCAAAAATGGTTTCATAATACGTTATTTTTAGATATGAAACAATACAAATGGTTTCCAAAAATATTGTAAAGAACTGCTATAATTTGAACAGAAAAAAGATAAAAATGAGGCCTTTTTTGTGGATACTTACTCAGCTAGCTGTCACTATTGATGAGCTATACCTAGCTCACTATTCTTCCTTTTCCTTCACATTCATTTTAAGCAAGCCTAAAAGTAGGTGAACATCTTCTTTAAAAGGGTGCTGAATCCATATCAAGTATCAGTAAAAACAATTTGCTGAGACTAGAACTGTAAAAAGATACATTTCAAAAGTTTTCTTCCTCAGTTAAAGAATTTTCTATTTTTAAATCTGTGGGATTCTGTATGTTGTTCTTATTGTCTACAATGCATTTTATTTTCTATTTTAATATTTTGCTGAAGTATCAGTGGAGATTCTCAGTTATCCAGGTCATGATTGTCCCAAAGCTACTTGTTTTTGCTTGAAGACATTTCACTTCTCATCCAAGAAGCTCCTTCAGTTCTTGGATGAGAAGTGAAATGTCTTCAAGCAAAATCCGGTAGTCCAGTTGCCTCTTGAAAAAGCACCTTTGGGATGTTTTGCTGAAGTAGTGCCATGAATTTATTGAACTTTCCATTATCCCAAAGTGTCTCTGCCTGTCACACTTCCCAGAGTGAAAAAACCCCAATAGGAGGGAGTTAATATAAATTTATTATTATTTTGATTTATATCTCATATTGTCTCAGGAGCTCAATGCAGTTTACATGATGTCTTCTATTTTACTCCTACAACAACAATTTGTGGCAGAGTTGACTAAGAATGAGAGTATCCAGGTTCTTAATGTTTTCCTTTAATTGAAGTGTCTTCCTAGAGAAACTTCAGACCACTTGAACATTAGATGTATAACGAACAACAGGACATTTCACACCACTGTCCACCTCTTCAAAAAGAAACAACAAGAGCACCACATGAGAATGTCCAAACTTGTTTTCCTGGTTGGAGGAAATTCTGGAACTATGCTGGAGAAAACAGACCTACACATTTTTCCTCCTTATCTTTTGGACATGATTAAGATCAAACCCATCTCCGCTCTTCATCTAATCCTATCAAACTCAAACAAATCCCTGCTGTATTTTCTAAACTAGAGACTAGAAATCTCCTCCCTAGCACACAGAACAGCATAGCCCAAGGGGAATTTTAACAAAGAATTCCAAAAAAGCCATAAAAAGCCATAACCCCAACCAGGCTGATGACATCAACATTTCAACTCCTTAACAATGGGCTTTCCCAGTTCTGCTGATGCTCCTGAAATAGCTGTTTGGACTAACAATCAAAATAACCCCAGGTATGGACCTGCCCAGCTTTCCCAAAATTGGCCAGCAAATCAAATCCCTACAATTTCCTACTACTTTAAAAAAACCTATCCTTTCCCATTGTTTGGGTTCCTTCTTTCTTTTAAACAGGCATTCAAATCATCATCAAAGTTTGGTTCTCCCCCAGTGTGCTGCTCAGTATTTCTGAATTTTTTACAACAAAAAGCAAATACACTTTCACCAGCTGAATGAGATCCAATAGAAGGGACAAGCAAGAGAGATGGTTTAACACATCTCTAATGAAGAATTCAGGATCCAGCCTCTGGCATACCCTGAAAAAAAACGGAGAAAATGGAAAATTTGGCAAGCCACAGCCAATTAAGGAAAACAGAAGCTTATGCATTCCCCAGGCCTTTCTGGTACTCCTCAGAAGTGCCTTCTCCATCAACACCACTGGGTCAGCAAATGCTGAAAGAATTGGCATGATTTTTCTCTTTTATTTTTTCAGAAGCAAGAATCAAAAAAGAACATAAAGATTCTGCTGGAAAAAATAAAACTGAACTTCTGCCTCAACTTTTACTTCAAAACCAAAGGAAAACCATATCAAAATGTTCTCCAAAAAATATTCTTTTCATTCTCTTTAGTGATATTGCTACCTCACTATCATGGGAGAGTATAATGGCCCTCAGAAGCTGCAGAATTGTTACCTGCTTTTAAGCTATGTAAATTAGTGATGTGATGGTACAAGGCATTTGAGGGACAGTTTGTCTAGTGGCTAAGGCATAGGCTGGAAAGCAGGAGACCATGAGTTTAAATCCTGTCTTAGCCATGAAAACCAGATGGATGGCTTTGGGTCATCACTCTCTCAAGTCCAACCTACCTCACGGGATTGTTGCTGTGGGGAAAATACGAAGAGGCAGGTACATTGGATATGTTTGCCATCTTAGGTTGTTTGTAAAAATAATGAAGGCAGAATACAAACAAACAAATAAATTTCCATTCTGTATTAGCTATAAACATCTGCAAAAATGAATAATCCAAACAAACTTTATCTGATGTTTGTTTCGCTATTCAGCAAGTCCTTAGCTCACCAAGAAAAAGTAAGGCATTTTCTTTTATTAAAAGACAAAGAGATGAGATATTGAGGGGTATTTTTTTATTCATTTAACACTCGTATAATGCCTTCAAAGCATTTTTTCAAATTACAAATAGACCTCAACATACAACTGTCATCAGAACCTACCTATTTTGGTTATACTGTATATCATGGCAGTTGTAAAACTGTCACCTACCAGATTTTACATTTTTTGTAGGGGACATTAAGCAAACCACCATGTGCTAAATGAATCCATAGTCATTAAATGAATGCCATGGTCATTAGGCAAACTAATGGCTTGCTATAATTTTTCTGAAAACTGGAGGTAAGTGCTAATTTTCATCAAAACCACTGTAAAATGTGGTCATATGATCATGGGATGTTGTAAATGGTTGTAAATGCAGCCATGTTGCTGAATGGCCAAGATATGGTCACCTGACCACAGAAGGGACATACTTGTTGGAACTTCAAATCCAGTTCAAACTAACTAAGTCACCCTTTTCAGGTTAGCCATAACATTGAATCGTCACTAAGCAATCAGTTGTAAGTTGAGGACTACCTACAAAATACATGACATACAAGCAATTAAGGGGACTGCGGCTTAAGAATATATTTCAGAGCTAACTGCAATATATTCAGTATCTGAACTTCCACACAGACTCTTCCTTCTCCTCACCTCTCAGCATTTACAGAAACTATGCTGTGTTTTTGTTCCCCTAGTTCACATCCCTTGTGAAGCTTCTGCTTTTTACAGCTCATATTTCAGACCAAAAACCTCTTGGTCATCCACCAACAATTGCATCTGCAAAACCATTTTCAGCCTGCCAGCAGTGTAGCTTCCTGCTGTGCTGTTCACATTTGCCATTCATTTCTGCAGCACTTTATTTGTTAATGCATACTTATTAATCCAAAGTTGAGGCTGCTAGCTGAAACATGCAGCAACTCTCGTGGAGAGTACACCAGTCAGCATATGGTATGATGGAATCTGTTTCCCAAAGCTTTTAACAAGTGTGCCATTTCTAGTTGTTGTGCTGTTGACTCTGTCTCTTGTGCTCGAGAACATGGCTGCATAGAAAAGGGAAAAATGGGACAGGGTGATATGTAATTCTGTTTGAATTCTATCCCTAGATAGCATGTCACATTAGTGGGGTTCACTGGTCCTACAAGAAGACTAAAAATATCCTTGAAAGAGCTGTAGATTTCTCACACTAATTTGGACTCTGTACAAAATCCGGTTTCTGTGTAGACAATGTCTACAAAAAAGACCTTACCTGAGTGGAAACTGTAGTCTCTATGTGCCTGTACAGGCATAGGGCCCTTTCACACCACTTCTACATGTGCAAGGTGTGGTGAGTGTTCTTGTCATTGATCAAAAACTATCTGATGGAATCACACATTTCTCTGGGAAGGTTTTCAGACCACTTGGAGATCACAAAATTCTTCAGTTGTCAACAACGTTGGGTTGTCAATTTAAAACCTTCTTGTGAAAATTATGTATGTCTTGTTGCTGTTTTGTTTTGTTCTGTTTTCAACTTGGAAATAACATCTGTGCTGAATGCAGAATAGAAACTATAGCTTTCTTTTCTAGCTCTTCTTCTGTTTTTTCCCCAACTGTCATAATCTATTTGTCTTTAAAGGATATTGTTTTAAAATGGGTAGTTGATTCAGATGACCAGGCAGGTTCTCTTCCAATTGATTATAATCTTTTCCTTAAAGATGAACTATGCACCAAGTTGGAGGATTTTGATGAATGCAAAAAAATTGTATGGGGTCTCAAATCAGAAATTCCTTCCCAGGTGAAAAAAGTAAGATTTTTTTTTCTGTTGAATAGAATTCAGAGGAGGGGATAGTTGCTACTTTTCATGTGGTATAGTTTTCCATGCAAAATACACCCCAGCTATCATATTTTCCAAACCACTAAAGAATGCTTCACTCCTTGTATTGTTGAGAATAAGGCCATCTAATCCAACTCTTTGCTTGATGCAGAATTTCCAGAAGTAAAGCTTCCTCAACAGGTTGAGACCATATCTGAAAGAGAAGGTTATAGCTCAATAAAGTGGCTCAGTATAACTGTCCTGTAGAATGTTCTTGTAGACTAGATCTGAATTCTACCATTTGTTACAGCTCATTTCCTTGATGGAAATTGCTTTATTTCCTTTATCTCCCTGCTAAGAGGTTTGCAATAGGAGAAACCATTAAGTCCTCAAGTTATGCAAGAAGAACAGATAGAATACAGTTTGGTGATACAGCAGTTTGGTTCATAATGGTATCACCTGATGCACTACTGTAGAAAGCAGAAACTACAATATTAGAACTGGATGTTTTTCTTTTTAACTGATGGGAAATCATGCACTCAGGAAAGTACACATAAGCACTGTCATTTGAGAAATGGCTCCAATACAAATACTATGAATGAAGAATTTGTTTATCCTAGCCAATTGTTTCTAACAGAGGAACCCTGTACAGATATCCAATCTTCATTTTAATGACAATCACAGCATCTCATTAAAATAAGTTTATTGTTTAACTAAACACTATGCATTAGTGTTTACACAATTAAGCATTTTTCCATGTCAAAAGCTGAAAGGTTTGGGCTTTTAGATAACTATAATGATATATCCATGAAGACTTTGGGATTTGTGCTTGACTACTGTTGGAATATTGAGGGCTTTGAATCTGAGCTCGTGTTGTCAGACTCCCATGGAGCCATGCAGGTGTAACTTTGTAGATTGTCTTTTGAGTCCCAGGCTTGGTTGGCTCTTGCTGGGTTTTTGATGCTTTGGGCAATTCCCATTATGGCTCTGCCTGAAGGAGATAGATCTTTGTTATGTAGAATAGACTGCTTCAGGCCTTAATAGGCCATTTAAAAAGGTGGGAGGGCTGAGTTTCTGCCTCTCTGAGTTTCTATTTCTCTTTTAGGGGAAATATTCTGTCTTTTAAATCTATCCTAAAACATTTCATTTTTTTAGGAGAGGGGTGGGTTTTAACTTCCAACACTACCTTTCCATGTAAAATGGCTTGCTTAAATACCCAAGGATAGAATGAAATGGGATTACTTTTTTATAATTAAATTGTTCAGTATGTGACATCCTGTTTACTGGGAAGTAAGCTCCCATGCTAGTCAAATGAACATGTACAAGATTTCACTATTAAAGGATTAAGTTTTCTTATAAGAAGGGTCCATGATTTGCTTAAAACTGCTTGCTTCTAAAGCATTGGTTTTCAAGTGATGTCCCATGGTTTTATCTAAACAATGAGTCAGCACAAAAACTAAATTTAATGTAATGTACATTCAAATTCAATTAAAACAAATAGGGTTAAGCATTAAGTTTATAAGATGTTTAATATACATTTATTTTTTATGAAACATCTGTTATTGTTACCAGTGTTAATCTACAGTACTTCAGGGATAGTGGTGGGATTCAAATATTTGTACTACCGGTTCTGTGGCCATGGCTTGGTAGGCGTGGCAGGGGAAGGATACTGTAAAATCTCCAGTCAGGGTTGGTATTGCCGGTTCTCCGAACTACTCAATGAGTAGTTGCATGAGAGCCAGTTTATCCTGATAGTCAAGACATAAGGCTAGAAATTAGCAATTTCTACTTCTGTATTGTGCACTAAGCCAGTTAGGTGATCATGGGCCAGCCACTTTCTCTCAGCTTTAACATTGAGGCAATGGCAAACCACTTCTAAAAAAGACTTTTCCAAGAAAACCCAGGGACCCCTTAGAATTGGACACGATTGAACAGATGAAAATAAACAATAAAATAAATAGACTTTTGCAAAATATCTGTCATTATAGGAGGAAAGTGAGGAGGATATTATACAAAGGCTATCACAACCTCTTTGATAATGGCCCTCCATATATATATTAAGCATAAGAAGGAGAAATTTGTGTCTACTTGGCTCTACCTCCATTTTTTCAGATTTTACCAAGCATATTTATGGTTTTCCACCTAATACCTGGAGATTCAGAAACATGAACAATTTCCTTCCTTCCTTCCTTCCTTCCATTCTTCCTTCCATTCTTCCATTCTTCCTTCCTTCCTTCCTTCCTTCCTTCCTTCCTTCCTTCCTTCCTTCCTTCCTTCCTTCCTTCCTTCCTTCCTTCCTTCCTTCCTTCCTGTTATTTGTATGCCCTGAGGCAGGGTTATTTAACTTCTTTTTTGAACCACAGTCTAAAACTTTCAGTAAAATTTTAGAGGATCTTTTTGAAATAAAATGCACATAATCAGGACAAAGAAATGGCTGGGATAACATGACACAGTAACATTGATCTGAGGTAAATGAATGCATTTTAGCAACATGATAATCTTTATACTGTAATTATGACCTAATCGTTCTTTCCCCCAATCAATTGACATATCTCTGTGCAGTCAAATATTTGCAGCTTATTGGCATAACCAGAAATTGGATACCAAGGACCAGTCTTAGCAACTAGCCCCATAGCGCATGATCTTGGGCACCTGTTTGGCCTATCTGATCTGCTTATAAATAACTTTACTAAGTAAAGCAACAAACAAACAAAAATATTCCCTTGGTTCAGTTAATCTATACATTTACAGACCAATGCCTTTTCGAAGCAAGAAATTGGTAGTTTCTTAGCAGAGGATGCATTTAGATTATATCTTAGATTTAGACTGTACCACAGGCTTCTATCTTGTCTTCCATGCACTTCAATACAGATAGTCCTTGACTTACAACAGTTTGTTTAGTGACTGCTCAATGATACAACAACACTAAACTGACTTATGATTGTTTTTCACAGTTACGATCATTGCATTATCCCTAGGATCATGAACAAAATTTAGATGCTGAGCAGTTGATTCATATTCATGACAATAGCAGTGTCCCAAGGTCAGGTGCTCACATTTTGCAACCTTCTGACAAGCAATCATGGGAAAGTCAGATTCATTAGGTTCTACTATTTCACATGACCTAAAATGGACACCTAACATCAAAAACGTCATCAAAAAAGCACAACGAAGAATGTTCTTTCTGCACCAACTCAGAAAGCTCAAACTGCCCAAGGAGCTGCTGATCCAGTTCTACAGAGGAATGATTGATTCTGTCATCTGCACCTCTATCACTGTCTGGTTTGGTTCTGCAACCCAACAGGACAGACACAGACTTCAGAGGATAATTAGGACTGCAGAAAAAACAATTACTACCAACTTGCCTTCAACTGAGGACCTGTATACTGCACGAGTCAAAAAGAGGGCTGTGAAAATATTTACAGACCCCTCACATCCCAGCCATGAACTGTTTCAACTCCTTCCCTCAAAATGACACTTATAGAGCACTGCACACCAGAACAACTAGACGCAAGGATAGTTTTTTTTCTAAACGCCATCACTCTGCTAAACAAATAATTCTCTCAACACTGTTCAACTATTTACAAAGTCTGTACTACTATTATTGTTAATCTTCTCATCAGTCATCACCCATCCCCTCCCACTTGTGACCGTATGACTGTAACTTTGTCGCATGTATCCTTACGATCTATATTGACTGTTTCCTAGTATGATTTGATTGTTTATTATACCCTATGACTATTATTAAGTGTTGTATCTTATAATTCTCAACTCTTGACAAATGTATCTTTTCTTTTATATATACTGAGAGAATTTGCACCACCAAGACAAATTCCTTGTGTGTCCAATCACACTTGGACAATAAATAATTCTATTCTATTCTATTAACAACTGCGTTACTAACTTAATAGCTGCAATGATTCACTTAACAACTGTGACAAGAAAAGTCGTAAAATGGGGCAAAACCCACTTAACAAATGTCTCAGTTAGCAACATACATTTTGGGCTTGGTTGTGGTCATATATCAAGGACTACCTGAATCTACATAAAGCCTTTAAGGGCAATCAGCTGAAGTTTTGAAATGGGCGATGTTCCTAACCATCTCATTGAAAGAAGCAAATGAATATTTGTTGAATATTAAATGAATTTAACAATAAGTTGGATGAAGGAGAACAAGCTGAAATCAAATCCACCCAAATGGAAAATGCTTTTGGTAAATTGGAAACTGGACTCAGGATCTGAGGCTCAGCCCCTTGGGATGAAATGGCTCTCTCCCAGAAGAGCAGACAGTCTGCCTGGAATTGCTCCTCCAAATCCTCAGCTGTCAGTGGATATGAAAAAGATGGCCACCGTTATGAGAGCTGTATTCTTTTTCGTGCACCAGCCATGTTCCTTCATGAATTAGATTTAGCAACAATTATCTGCACCTTGGTTACATCCTCTTGTTACAGCGTTGAGTATCAATTGTGGGGATTATATTTGAAAGGGGTTTGAAAATTGTTAAAATACAGCAGTTGGGTTGTGAGGTGGTCAACATACAGGGATCACCGTATGCTTTAAACTGAAAGACTCCACACTGGGTACAAGATGTTTATTAGAAATCATCTAATTTATTGGAATAGGCTTTTAAAGGCTTCAGCATAGGGCCTTACTATTTAAAGGACTGCCTTTCCTGTTTCAAAGTTGTCTGGTAGAGAAACATCCTTTTGGATATGCCCTCACCATTAAAGGCTCATTTTTTGGCACTTAAGGGGGAAAGCCTTGTCCTGCTTTACTCCTAGTTTAGAAAATTAAAATGCATTTGGCTCCCCACTTTAGGAAAGTGGTCAAAGTACATCTCTTTCAATAGTCTTTTAATGGGTAGATCCATGTTTCCGAGCTTAGCAATTTTAAGATGACTGGACTTCGGCTCTTATAATTCACCAACAAGCATGCTTAAAGTTGCCAAGATTGCAAACACTGGTTAAACAATGCTAGTATGTATTCTACTGGAAATTTAGCACTACAAGCAGACCGGTGTGCAGGCCCCAGTGTCTTGTTATTCAAGCTGTACCCATTCTCAGATATCCATTGGAAGGACTACCAGTGGATTTGGTGAGACTTCTTCACAGGATATGTGTATTGCCTTGGATCATACCGTATATTACTTTATATGGTGTCTTTCTTCCAAGAGAAATGAATAATTTCTCCCCTTTGATCTTTTAGGTCCCCATTGTTGTGTATGCAATATAATTAATAAAGTGTGAGCTTGGAGTAAGTGCAGGGTTCTGGCCCTGCACTTCTGATTGGCTGTTAAGCGGCCGGACCGGATTGGCCCGTTCCAGGGAATCCGATTGGCCCTTAACAGAGAGTTCTTATTGATTATAAAAGCTAGCGTTCCTAGCTTGTTATTGGTTAAAAGTTACAAGGTTTGCCTATATAAGGCGGGTTTTACTGATGTTAAATGAGCAAGTCACGATGTAAATAAAGAGCTGAAGTTCACCGTTCAGAAACTTGTCTCCATTCTTTCTCGCCCATGCTCAAACTTAACACCCGTCCCCTGATCTGAGAATTATTACTGTATCTTCTTACATTTGGGCAATTAATTCAGAACTCCAAAAATCAACTAGGCAAATATAAGTGCTTGGAGGAGGAAATATGGGGAGGATGGGAACCAGAATGGGCTTAGTAAACATCAAGCAGCCTATCACCTACTACACAATGTTTCCCACTCCTCACCCCTCTTTTTAAGGAGGTCTTTCTTCAAAAAGCAAATCAAGCAAGCTGTCAAAGAAGTTCTGAGCTCAAGACTTACATTCTAAAGTTTAGGAAGCATGATTTTCTCTTCTAAAAATACTTTTGGTGTAAAGTTGTGAACAGAAAGAACCTGTTCCATCATGGAAGATGCTGGTTGCACCCATTTCTTAGGCACCTCATGGAAAGGGGCAGGGGGAGAAAGGGCCAGCTTGCCTGCTATATTTGATGGAAAAGACAGCCCCTCCTGAAATTTAGCCTCAGGGCAGCAGCACAGTGAGTCATTGATGAGAAGTTGTCAGGAACAAAGCTATCTTGCTGTCAGGGTATCTGTGTCAACCAAGAGAAGAATGTCCAGATCGCCTTGACCTATTCCCACAATTTTGGGGAACTGGGACAGAATGACACTTGTATAAATAATCTGAAGCCTGAGTCAAAGAAAAACTTGGCATATTAAATGTTTGCATTTGACTGCTGAGTAGTTGCTTGTATTATGTAAAGGCCCTTCAAAACTTTCAAGAGGTAAATTTGTTCCAGACTTCATTGGCAAGAGTTGTAGGGGGGAGGAAGCTCCAAATCTCTCCTTTTCTCTTTAACTTTTAGTATTTTGTATCCATTCACCCATGCTGTGAAGCAGGCATGGAAAGAGAGCAGGGCAGACAAGAAAATAAAACAGAGGGCAGGGTGGGGTTTGAAGGAAAAAAGAAAAAAATTGGCTGGAAGGAAATATGAATGTGCCCAAAGGAGTTGCAAGCTGTTTGGATCCTGTCCAGTTTTGACTTGTTTCATCCATTACTGACATAATGCTCCAAACAACCTCTGTGTTTAGCCTAAAGGATGCAGGTCTACAAGGAGATAATGGGAGTGAGAAGCAGGAGACATTTTCTAAGCAGGCATTTCTTGGCTCTGCAAGCCAAGATGACATTACATGCATAACACAATTTGCACAAATGAAGTAAAATAATTATGCATGTCATTTATCCAATGATGTCATGACTTTACACAGAGAGAGGGGGAGGGGACACCAGTGGATATATTGTATAATTATTTTTGAATAAATTTAAATTTTAAATTTAAATTTCCAACAATTGGCAGATTTATATTTATTTATTGTTTTCATCTGTGCATAGGGTTTTTCAGTCTTTTTTCAACTTGATGTGGGAATCTTCCCAATGCAAGAATCTAGTGTCTATCCCAGTATGCCAATTATCACTTCAGCTTGTGGCAGAATGTTCAAGCAATGACTAAGTAACTTCAAATTAACAGGAGTTAAGATAGTTCCGTCTATGGTTCTAAAATTCTGGATTATAGCTCTAAGCAAATTATTTTGAAGAAGAAGCAATACGAAGAATGCAATCTGAAAAGGAAGATAATATTAAAATCAAGTTGCCTGATCCAAGGTTGGAATATTCATCATCTGGCATGGCCTTCCTCAACTTGGTTTCCATGAATGTGTTAGGAGCACAGTTCACAGGATTCCTAACTAGCATACATGTTGGGAATTCTAGATAATACATAGGAGAAGACAGACTGGGGAGTGTTGATCTAGCTAAACGCTATCTGGACTTTAGCTTGGTCTGTACAATTGTTCTCACTGTAGCAGGCCCAAATCTGCATCCAACTTGATGAATTAAATTCTGAGGCCATTAGGTTTAAGGCTACATTGGGGGCTGATGTCAAAAACTAACTTTCTTGATTTTTTAAAAAATAAATCCTATTTTAAGTTCAAAAGCTTCTCTCCCCTTGCTGGCAACTTTGATAAGATCATACGGTTGGGAAAGACTTTGAGGTCCTCTAGTCCGGTCCTGTGCCCAGTCAGGAATCCTCATACCATACATGTCCATTCTTTTTTTTAAAAAAACACCCTCCAGTGAGAAATACCCAGGACTTCAGGAGGCAGACTGTTGCATTGCTTAAGAACTCTTCTGGTCAGGAAATTCCTCTTTATTATAAGCTTGCATCTCTCACTGCAAGGCTTCCATCCACTGGTACTTGTCTTGCTTCAGAAATTCTGGACGATAAATCCACACCCTGTCCGCTGTGATATCCCTTCAAGTATTGAAAATTGCTATTATGTCTCCCCTTAACCCTTTCTTTTTGGGGGATAAACATACCAAATTCCTTTAACCATTCCTCATAGGATTTAGTCCAGGACTTTCACCATCTTTGTTGCTCTTCTCTGAATTTTTCCTCTGCAGCCTTTATACTGTAGTGAACAGAATGGTTGTTCAGCCAATTGTGACTCTATCTGGTAGCAGAACAATCCATCACATATTGTTCCAATTTGTCAAGAAATATTAGACAGTCAATTGTATCAAATGCCTTTTTGAAATCTAATGTATGCAGCATTCCCTTCAACTACTATTGTTAAAGAAAATAATAAGATGTTTCTGGCATGACCTATTTTTAACAGATTCATGATGGCTTCTAATAATCACCCTGTTCAAGCCTCCTGCTGGATTAACATTTCTAGAATTTTCTCAGGTATTGATATCAAGTTGATATCAGGTCAATATTTTCCTGGGTTGAATTTTATTCTCTCTTTAGATCCCCAATCTTCTGGGACATCCTCTGTGTTTCAGGATTTGTCAATTACTTCAGGAATTTGTCAGGTGACATCTGCCAGTTCCTTTAATACACCAGGATGTAAAATCTATCCAGATCAGGATACTTGAATTCAATTATATATTCTCTCATCAGTTCCTTATTTTGACCTGCATTTCTTTTTCTCCCCATTGTAGAGCTTCTAACAAGTAGGACCACTTTTTCTTTGGGTGAAAATGACAGATGCAAGGTAGCAATTAAGTAGTTCAACTTTTGCCGTGTTGACTGCCATCATCCTCCCAACTTCTCCACCCAGTGGGTCAACTGTTTCCTTGACTTTCAACTTGTTTCCACCCCCAAAATCATATGGAACAAAACTAATAAACACTCAGCTTCACATGAATCCATACCATAAATCTTCTGACAAGCCTTCATCACTTTTATATGGTCCCATGTGTCTAGAGAAATGTAGAAAGAAAGTACAACTGAAATACCATTTGTTAAAATCAAACTAATAACTCATTTTTGAAAATCTCCTTAGATTTGCTTGATCGATTGCTTGCATACCTTTTTTTTTTTTTGCTTTGGGAAATTCTGCAGACAATCTTACTTAAAAAGGCCATAGTAACCTCCCAGTCTAGCTACAAATACCAGCAAATGGTTTTGTCATAACCTTTTGCTCTGACATTATTCTGTAAGATGATAAATTACCTTAGCAATAGTGGGAAGAGGTATAAGAACTCATCATTTACTGGATCTCTGTGTTCTTTTTTCTTAGTTATCCAATCTGTTTCTTCTGTTGACAAGATAATCAAGACCACACAGTGTCAAATACATGCACCAAAGAGATGTGTTAATCTATGTGTTCAATAGCACAGGTTGTTTTGTTACATCCATTTTTTAAAGTTATTGTTCCATTTTTCCTTGTCCATGGAACACAATTTTGTTCTCCAGATCAACACCGTAATATGGAATTTTTCCTTATGAACTTTTGTAATTACTGTTGGTAGAAATAAGATTGGTAGAAATATATGTATTTAGGAGTTTGGATATCTGAAATATATTCAATATTGTCCTCCACTTTAATTGGATTTACTCCCAAAAAAGTGTGCATGTAGGATAGCGATCTATATAAAGCTTGGATCAGATTTGCTGTGTTAGCCCTCCTTTTCTTGAATACTCTAAAGAAACTGAAGAACACAATTTTCTGGGGTTTACATTCCATACTTTTATAGTAATTCTGTTTTGTAAGCCTGGGATTATTACATTTATTAGAAAAAACAGAGAATGAATGCGACCAATCAGTAAGTAAATAGTCCTCAATTCTATTCCATTCAATTTTTTAAAATATTGTCAGTTTTTAGCTGTTAAATCTTCAGACTTAATTTAGATAGATCATGTTAAGAACACTTCACCATTAGTAAAACAAAGTCATTGGATGTCAGAAAGTAATCATGAACCAAAGCACTACTTGTATAAAACATCTCCTGTTTGTAGCAGATTGAAAATGAAATACCTTGAAGTTGGTATATCTGTATTATTGATACCATATTGACCTGCGTAACATATTCTTTTGTCAGAACTAGATGAACACTAGAAAGCTTAAATTAGGATTGGTCACAATTTAATAATCTCCAAACCTTGATTTTGCTCTGCAGAGCATTTCCCAGAGCAAAATGAGAATATGTGCCTGAATATTTAGCTTTTTGTAAGGAACAAAACTACATTTTTTTAAAAAATGTGATTTTCTTTATTTCCCATACTTTCACAAATCACCTTTTTGTTGTTATGATCCTAGGAAAATTCTTCCTCATCAAACTAATTGGGCTATCTAAAAGAAGAAGAAGCAAAACATCTAGCCTCTGGAACATATTCTTAATGCATTTAGAAAAGCAGGATAGTTAAAAGAAACAATTATTTTCTAGATGGTAGGAATGAATCTGAGAATTTGCAAACTCTGGAAAAAGTTAGACTGTCAGAAGATGTAAAGTTTCACTGAACTTTATAGAAGAAATGCCCTCCAGAAAAGAGAAACATGTGGAATGTCCAGACCTTTGAAAAATGGATTGCTTTATTGAGAAGACAGACATATTTTCAGGAGCAATAAGAAATGCAACAAAGAAGGCTTAATCATGAGTTAGGCACGTCTGCATCACATCTGCATCATGTGGTTGTCAGCCAGATTAGAGATTAGTGAAGCAGTCCATTGCCAGTTTAACCCAATTACAGACAGGAGTTTAGAGCTGCCCCAAATTTATTAAAGAAAGCCAGTAATTGTACCAATTTATATAGCCTTAGTTATGTTTCTTGTCCAAACTCCCAGTTTCACATTTTTAAACAGTTTGAGTAAGTGATGCTAAAGTACTTTTCTTAAAACCCTGTGGAATTATGTTTTATGAGGGCACAGAAAAATAGAGGCTAAATTGTCTCATTATAGGGCAAACTTTAATATTAAAAAATCATTTTTGACAAGGTTTCATATATGAAATAGTCAATCATATCTGAATCTAGTGTGAGATGTAAATTCAGCTTGTGTATAAATCAGTATGCCTTAAAATGTTGGAAATGTGGACTAATTCCATAAATCATAATCATGAGACACCTTACACAAAGATGGACATCCTCTGCTACTTGTTAAGAAAGTCTGAGTAATCCAAATTGGACCTGCAATATTTTCTGACTTGCTTTTTATCACTGACTTCTCTTTTCTTCTCTTCCCTTCCTCTGTTCTGTTAAAAGTTTTAGTGCAAGCAGTTTAGGCAGGGATTTGTTCTATTGCACTTTGTAATGTGAAATAAGTATTATACTGATGCTGTAAAAACAAAGGTAATAATAACAGTGTGTTTTAATAAATGTAAGATATCAGATTGGTTCCATATTTGATTATAAAAATGACATATTTATTTGGATAGAGTTGCTTTCCTTGTTTAGCATACACTTGAAGTTTCTGGTTTAACTTGATGTGAATCTTTATTCTCAGTTTCAATCTCTTGGTTGCCAAAAATTCAAAAGGAAAAAAAAAATCATGAATCATTCTCTGTTTTCTCTTTCCATATTCAGGGCTGGCTTCTATACATGTAGCTCCTGATTTGCATATTCACTCAGTGGGAATTTGTAGAAGAAAAGAGGTATGTGTGTGTGTGTGTGGAGACTTTAAGCAGCCTGTCTCTTTCCTTTAAACTACAGGGAACGTGCTAGTAATTTTGCAGTGTTTGTGTAAACATCCTGTCATCGTCATGGGCAATGAGTTGGATATTTGCTCATGACCTCAAATTAGGCTTTCAGTTTTGGTTTCCAAAGAAGGCAAGCCCAAATACTAACCAGTTGGCATTAATCCCAGCTCCTTGACAGCTTCAATCTCTCAGATGCTCTGGGGACCTCATCTCTGCCAAATATATGGACAGACTTTTAGATCTTTCCAAATTTTCCCACAAGGCTGGAAATAGCTACTGAATTTTGGCCCACAGTGCAGCCTGTCTCCCTTGGAGGGCTCATTCCTGACGCCTGAAAGACTAACCTTGTAGACATCTAGCAGACCCGCCTTCTTCTACCTGGCGCCTCCCAGCTGGATTTAGAAGATTGGAGATGAGATGAAAGCCTTGTTGTGAGGATGTGGCATACAAATAAATTGCCTGGGTATACTTGAGCTGTGGTGAGATGATATGTGAATGAGCCTTTGCTAACCCTCTCCATGTCTACCTCCATTCCCTCTTTGAAAGAAGGTGAAAGGAAGGAGCAACAGAGCAATCCTCCTTTTTTTCAGGGGCACAATAGATTCTTTTAATGCCTATCTCTAGATACCAGAAGGCATAGTTAATTCTCTCTTTTTCATTTGCATGATACTGGCTAAATTTCAGGTCATACAGGCTACTTTTAGGATTTAGGAGGCCTGTTTATGACCTGAAAATAATTTAATTGTGACCTGATTTTAATCTGGGTTTGCATATCATTTGGGCTCTTTAAGTGATCTTGTCAAGCATGATAGGCAAATAGAGTAATTGACTGCTGTACAGATTTATCCATGCATTCTACAACTTATATATTCAGGGTTACTGGGTATTACCTTTGCCTTTCAGTAGCCTTTCAGGAAATCAGCTCTCCTTGCCAGCTATCTGGTTAGGTTGATCTAACTGGATGATGAAGAAAAGTAGGTTAAATTTCTAAAAAATCTGTAGGGTCAGTGGGAAGGACTGGGTGAATAGGGGAAGCATCTAAAGTTTTCTTTCTTTCCACTGCTTTGCTATAGATACAATTTCTCATTGTATCTCATTCTCATTGATGAGGGAATAGAAGGGGAACTTACCAAATTTGCAGATGATACTAAGCTGGCAGGAATAGCTAACACCCAAGAAGATAGGCTTAAGATCCAGATGGATCTTGACAGACTAGAACACTGGGCCATATCTAATAAAATGAAATTCAATATAGAGAAAAGTAAAGTCCTATACTTAGGCAAGAAAAACCAAAAGTACACATATAGACTGGGTGAAACCATATTTGGGTGGAAACCATATTTGGGTGGAAACCATATTTGGGCGGGTGAAACCATATTTGGCTGGTTGTCCACTAAGACTCCAAGATCCTGAGAGGGATCTTGGAGTCTTAGTGGACAACCAGCCAAATATGAGCCCGCAGTGTGCAGCAGCAGCCCAAAAAGCTAATGCAATCCTAAGTTGTATTAACAGAGGGATACAGTCAAGATCAAGATCAAGATCACTAATACCACTCTATAAAGCCTTAGTAAGACCACACCTAGAGTACTGCATCCAGTTTTGGTCAACACATTATAAAAAAGATGTTGAGACTCTAGAAAAAGTACAGAGAAGAGCAACTAGGATGATTAGGGGACTGGAGGCTAAAACATACAATGAACCGTTGCAGGAACTGGGCTTGGCTAGTCTAGTAAAGAGAAGGATCAGGGGAGACATGACAGCAGTCTTCCAATATTTGAGGGGCTGCCACAGAGAGGAGGGGGTCAAGATATTTTCTAGGCCAGACAAGGATGGAAACTGAACAAGAAGAGATTTAACCTGGAAACAAGGAGAAACTGACAGTGAGAACTCTGACAGTGAGAACAATCAACCAATGGAACAGCTTGCCCTCGGAAGTTGTGAGAGTGCCATCACTTGAGACTTTCAAGAAGAGATTGGACTGCCATTTGTCAGAAATGGTGTAGGATTTCCCGCTTGGGTGGGGGGTTGGACTAGATGACCTACAAGGTCCCTTCTAACTCTGATTATCTGTTATCTGTTGTAGAAAAACTGGTCTGTTCTCCACTGTCAATTTAGCTTGATTACCTTGCTTGCCAGGGAAAATTGGTCTTCTGCTACATTTGCAGTCTGAGAATGGTGTAAGTTCAGTGATGCATGTTCTTGCATGTTAATAGCAATAGACTCTATACTGAAATCCTGGTTTTCATTGTGAACCCCAGCATATTCATAAACACCAGAGGAGCCGTGGTGGTGCAGTGATTAGAATGCAGTATTGCATACTAACTTTGCCACTGTCAGGAGTTCAATTCTGACCAGATCAAGGTTGATTCAGTCTTCCATCCTTCTGAGGTTGGTAAAATGAGGAGCCAGATTGTTGGGGGCAATATGCTGACACTTAGAGGATGCTGTAAAGCAGTACTGTATGAAGCGGTACATGTGCTAAGTGTTATTGCTATGACTATCTCCCATTGATGACTATCAGTCCCTTGTTCTGATGTACTTTGAAATTTAAATGTAGGGTTTAAAAAAATGACTAGCAAGCTAGAATATTACCTAACAAACTACTGATTTTAACTTTTAAGAATGCCCTGAACTCTTCAGGCATTCTTAGAAAATAAAGAGCTGTACCTCATGATCTTGCTTCAAATGTTTCTACTTCCTCCGAAAAAAGGCAATGTTAATTGGAGAGATGATCATAGCTAATTTTTCACCAGGGTGCCTTCTAGGGAATGGGTATTCTGGAACTGGCCAGAGTAAATGTGGCAACTATTTTGTGAACAGGAACTTGCCTAACTAACCCTTACAAGGCAGCCACGGGACCCTCTCAAAACGTCAAACACAGTTGCTGTGCCCGAACACCTGATGTTTGCATTAGAGCAGGAGTCTCCAAACTTGGCAACTTTAAAACTTGTGGACTTCAAGCTCCAAGAATTCCTCATGCTGGCTGGAAATTCTGGGAGTTGAAATTGACAAGCCTTCAAGTTGTCCCTCATTAAAGAGATGTGTGAAACCATGATTTCTAATGGTGAGAAATCAGCAGATCTGCCTTCACTGTACAGAACCTTTGTTTGGATTCTTGATAGACACATCCATATGTGCAAATATTTTCCAATGCTTGCAAAAACCAATGATTAACTGTCCTAGCTCATTCGACCAAGCACAAGGCATGTTCGTCTCAGTTTGAATGCAGAACTAGAACTTGGCTGTCATCTGATATGGAATTGCTAATTTGATAACAGTTTTCAGGGGTGCCACATATGTTCCAGAGTTGTTGGTATGGAAACAACACAGACACTGACACTTTAGTGCTTTACTGTTTTATATTTTTGTTGCTAATTAATTAATATAAATCTCAGAACAGGTTGGTAGGAAATGTAAATTAGCTGAGATTTAGAATAAAGTATGGAATTGCCCATATGCTTTCAGACTTCTACAGAACCAGTCAGATTAAAAAAAATGTGTGAGAAATTCATCAATCTCCCTATTACTAAACTCTTCTGTGGCCAACTCCACATCACCATCATTTCTCATTCTTGCGGATTTCCAAGGAAAAGCAAGGCACTCAGTTCATCCATTTGTTGTTCAGCTCCCCACCCACCCTCACATCATTAGAAAGTTATGTTGGCATAAAATTTGCTACCTCTCTGCCAGTCCCTGCTCTGGCTTTAAAACTTCTGTTCTGACTTGTTGTACAGGGCATGTTAACCAAAGCCAGTGGTTAAATCTAGTAGTTTGGCTGCCCTTCCTTTCCTTTCGCCTTTCATCAGTACCCTATAGGAAATGATAAGCTAATCACAGTGATCTGGGATAACAGTATGGTGGGGAGAGATGGCTAGAGACATGGAGTCAGAAAGCTTTCAAAATACTGAACAGGTACTCCCTGACTTACAACTATTTGTTTAGTGATCATTTGAAGTTAGAATGACACTGAAAAAAATGACTTACGATCTTCACAGCATGCCTATGGTCACGTGATCAAAATTCAGGTGCTTAGCAACAGGCATATATTTACAACAGTAGCAGCATCCGTGATGGCGAACCTATGGCATATGTGCTACAGGTGGCATGCAGAGCCATTTGTGTGGGCACATGAGCTCTCGGCAAACTTACCTCACTGCACATATGCGCGCCTTTTTTGGCCTGCCAGAGGCTTGAGGGAAGCCTCTGCAGGCTTTGCAGATTGAAAATAGGCCCGTTTCATCACTTCCTGTATTTCCGGAAATACTGGAAATGACAAAACAGGCCCATTTTTCATCCTGCAAAGCCTGCAGAGGCCTCTGGCAGGCCAAAAAAGGCCTCAAATGGGCCGAAAATCATTTGGGAGGTGCAGTGTAGGTTAAGGGGGTGGCAGGGGGAAATTGCATGCGCATGCCCAGGTGCACATTGCCTTCTGGATGTTGGCACCTGAGCATGCACGCACATAAGAGCGCACAGTTTTTGGCACAAGAGCCCCAAAAGGTTAGCCACCACTGTCCTAGGTCATGTGCTGGCTATTTGTGACCTGCCCAGCCAGATTCCAACAAGCAAAGTCAATGGGGGAAGCCAGATTTGCTTAACAACCATATGATTCACTTAACAACTGTGGTGATTCGCTTAAGAACCATGGCAAAAAAATAATAAATCAAGCTTAACAACTTAACAACTATCTGACTTAGCAGTGGAAATTGTTGTCCCAATTATGCTCATAAGTCAAGGAGTACATGTTGTGAAGTAGCTAAACCAAAGTGAGGCAGTGGGTTTTTTTCTGCTTTTATGGGAAGTTCTTCTACAAGCCTCAATTCAGGCATTAGGTTGTGGCTGATTCATAGATGGCAGAGACTTTCTTGTAAAGCAGAAGAGTGTTTGCTATTTCATTAAGCCTTCCCCAGAGTCATGGGATAGTGCGTCATTTCTTTAGACAACCCTCCCAGTCCTTAGGGCTTCAGTGGAAGCATACTAAACTCATGTTTCGGCTGCTTTTAGAAGAAGGCTGAAGTTGGGTATGAAAGGCTGTCTACTAGTTGATAGGATTGCTTAGTGCAGTTGGAGAACTCCTGCACCAACTTACATGGCATTCTAGCTCCTCACATCTCTCCCTCCTATGTCTGCCATCTATTCGCTTAGATTATTTTAAAACATACTTTAGCGCATTTTATGCCCTAAACCTTTCTGGCTCTGCAGACTGGCAGAGACGGTGGCAGTGGCAGCAGTGACGGGGGGGAGAGATGGTTTCACACATGCAACCTAATCTCGCACACACACAAATGGAGCTTTATGCACTCTACCACCGCTTGTGCAGCCCTGGATCCCTGCTTTAGTGTGTTTGTTTAAAAGTTGGTGAAAGGGTGTTTCTCTCACTCTCCTCCAGTCAAGGTCCACCTCTCCTATCAATTTCTCAGCTACTCTTGGGGTCCTGACTTGGGCTTTGGAGCTAAAGATAGGCTTTCTCTCTTTGGAAGAGAAAACCAAACAATCAGGTGCCAGTGGGAAAAATGTTTGGTGTCCTTTTCAGCTTTGTTGGATCATTTTTATTATGTAATCCTTAATCAAAGATCGCATTCTCCTAGCTGTCTTATGGCTACAGGATTGTTTGGTTTTCTCTTCCAAAGACAGAGCTCAGGTTCCAATTTCAAACCAACACCAGATTTCTCCTCCTGGTTGTCATGCCTGCAAGTGGGGTATCAGAAATCGGACTGGGACAACTTGCCAAAGCTCCCAGAAATATCAGAAAATATGGAAGTGGCAGAGATCAAGAGGAACGACTCTTAACTCTTAGCATTCTTCCTATCCCCTCACAGTGGACCATCATATTAGGAGGTGTTGAATATGTTCAAAATGGTTGAATATGATGCAATGTAAAAGAGAAGGTGGCAATGTTGGAGCACTGCAATTTTGGAGTGCTGCAATTCAATTATGTCTATGGCAGGGGTGGGATTCAACTGGTGTTACTACTGGTTTGGTGGTTATGTTTAAGCTGTGCAACCCGGACAGCTGATAAGCGCTGCGTGCGGGTGCACAGCGTTTGAAAAGCCTCTTTTTTTCCTGCTTTTTTCAACCTCAGCTGTGCCACACAAAGTGGCTTAGGTTGAAAAAGTAGGAAACAAAGGACAGGTAAGAGTCCAGGCGGGCGGGTGGGCCAAACAGCAGCAAACAAAGAACCAGTTCCAGGTCTGTTGCTCTTCAGAGCTACCAGTTCTTTAGAACCGGGCAGAACTGGTAGCATCCCACCCCTGGTCTATGGAGATTCTCAGTCATCCAGGTCATGGTTGTTCTAAAGATGCCTTTTCAAAAGGCAAATGAACTTTGTTTTTCCTTGAAAAAATTTGCTTTTCATCCAAGAGGATTTTTCAATCAGAACTAAAAAAAGCTTTTGGGTGAGAAGCAAAACATCAGTTAATTTTTGAAGAAGTGAGGTCTAGAATTTAAAGCACATCATTTCTTTTCTTTCAGCACTGGTTTCATTGTCAACCTTAGAACTAGAACGTGAAAATTGAGTGAAGAGAGAATGTAAAAATGTTAAGCCAGACTGCTGAAAAATGGGCTCTTAATTCATAATTTTTTTTAAAAAAAAACTTAGTACTGTACATTGCACCAGTGCTATATTGAGAAATTGCAAAATTCAAGCATTGTTAATGTGGGAATAAACTTTGACTTCAGTATTGGGTAATGATTAGTCTAAGACCTTATACATATATGTCTGCCTAAGGGTCACTGAGATAAGCAAGGAAATTAAAAACAAACACCAGGAACAATTAAGCAGCTCAGACAACTGTAAACAATTCTGTGTACTATATCTAATTATTGTAATCCACAATGTGAATGCTTACTATGTATGAAATTCTCAATAAAAGGGAGCACTAGAATTTGCTCTAGACTCCCATCCCGAGTATACCAGCCTCTGTGTCTCATTCTTTCCATGGGAGACCACCACATGTTAACATGTTAGATATTCCAGTTCTCATAAGAACAGCTCACACTTTATCAACGGGGGGGAGAGAGAAGGAAAATCAATTACATGGAATCAAATAAAAATATTTATAGAGTGGACCATTTGAAGATTTTCTTCCCCACCAAGACCAACTCTAGAGAAAATTTGAATTTGCTTTGGAGAAAATTCTATTGTATAATTGGCCAAAGATGTGAGAAGGGAAAGGAAGACAGATTTCTCTTTAGCACTCAGCTGGCCATTTAGCACCTGCAGAGAGAGAAAATTGGCTCAGAGCTTTGCATAATATGCCCCAATGTGCATGCTTCTACCCAGGAGGTCCTTCCTTATGGGCCATGTAAAGGAACAAGAATGAAAGAACAGTTTTACAGCATCCTCAAACTCAGTATACCAGCCAAAATAATAATGTTGCTACCCTTAAAATGTAAGGGTTACAATGAGGATTGAAGGAATAGTTGGAATACCAGAACTCTTTATTTAATCAGTTGACTTCTAGATATTAAAAATGCTTTTTAAGTTTCCTTCTGAGACAAATCCTTACTTCCAGGAGAAATTACAAGAATTCTTATCAACTAAACACTTCAGAATGGCATTGGCACCTACTGTCATCTTTGGTTTAAAAGCAGGGGTGGAAATTCAAATTTTTTAAAAACCAATTCTGTGGGCATGGCTTAGTTGGTGGGCGTGGCTTAGTGGTCATGTGACTGGGTGAACATGGCTTGGTGGTCATATTATTGGCTGTGCATGGCCAACTCAATATCACTCACATCGAGGCATGCATCTCCTCACCTGGCCTTTCATGACTGTCGGGATGCTGCAACAGTTGTAAGTGTGAAAAATGGTCATAACTCACTTTTTTCAGTGCCATTGTAACTTTGAATGGTCACTCCACACAAGCAAAGTACCAGCAAAGGAGGGAAAAATAGCTCCAGAGAAGTTCCTGAGACAGGAATTCTTGTCCTGCCAAGAATGTAATAAGGGTTACGGAGAGGCAGTTTCTGTAAGCAACACCAGAATGTTTCCTTCCTGCCTTCCTTACAGGAATAGGCCAGTAATTTCTTGTAACAACAGGTTCTCCGAACTGCTTAGAATGTTAACAACCTGTTCTAGCGAATAGGTACGAACTGTAGAATCCCACCCCTGTTTAAAAGGCCATACTGGACTGAGCTGGGCTAATTTGGAACTTCAGACAGATATAAGAAATGATTGGGAGAAAAACTGAATTTTTTTCTTCACAAAGGAAGCCTAATAGGCGTGCCAAAAGCTTGGCTAATCATTGCATTGGTGTGCATATTAATAAGATGTGATATAACCCTCTGAGTGAGGGAGAGCAGATGTTATATTACAACAGGTTTCTGGTTTCTTCTGCTACTTTGTATCTCTGTCCATTTGAACAACCATCAACATATTAGATAATTCATAAGTTTGCAAGATACTACAGCTGCAGCAGATTCCTATTATGCAGCCTTGGATCTTAGTAGATGCATCAGTGGAGGTTCTTCTTATAAGAGGTTAGGACAACTTCCCTTTCAATCCTTCAACCAGCATTAGAATTAACATACATCCAAACGAGAGAAATCTATGTTCAGGATCTGTGACTGTCAGCAGGATCTTATACTAATAAACCTTTCATCACTATCTTTGATGATAGTAGGGTTTAGCTCAAGGTGCTTGTGCAGGCGGCTTACATAGATAAAACATTAAGAATAAGCTTGTGTGGCTCCTACTTTCTACCACTGTTGAATGCAAAATAGTCAGCATGGAATACCCCTAGACTTTGATCAATAGAGACCCACTTATTCATATGGGATATCTGTGCTACCAGGATCACAAAATATGCTGGCTAGGAAGATTCCACTTTGAATGGAACCCTCCCTAGCTGTCAGTTATGATATAGTTCTTGCAAGTAAGAAAGAAGAAATGAAAGAAACAAGGTCCTGAGTACACATTTCAAGAACCAACCGTTTTCAGGTTAAGGACTTCCCATCGTCTTTTAAGAGGCACACTGAAACTCTGCACAACCAGGAGAAAGATAAATGGGCAGAGCTAGGATAAAAATGAAAGGTTGATGTAATTTCAATTTAATTAAATCTTGCCCATATTATTGTTATTTGGCGATATTCTTACAAGACTTGAGTCATTTCCCCATTTATACAGTCTTCTGAAGTCTTCCAACCAACTTTTGTGCCAAAATAAGAGTAATAAAGGTGATATTTCTATCATTTCAACATTTTAAGTTTCTAATGGGGAATTTACCTTGATTCTGAATGAAACCAGTTTTCTGGGTTTGCAAAATACATTACACTATAAACTAATCAAAACAGGCTGGCTTTTTCCAACTTATTAACCCATAAGATACTAAACAAGATTATTTGTAACCAAGATTAGATATTGTGTCCCTCCTACTGTTATCTAACTCAATTAAAACATATTAGATGAACATAGCCTTTGCATACTTCATTTCTTCTGTCACATTCACAATCAGTTTGATTGGATTCGGGGGATACACCCAATGTTTTCATGCTCTGTAAGCAGTACTGAGTCTCAGTGTGTAGCCCTTGCATATTTCAAGAAAGTCAGTTCTTCTGCAAGTTTGAAGTAACTGCTTCTTCAGTTGAGAAGTACTTTTTGCTTTTCAAGCTAAGAATGGTTTACACATTTTCTTCCTCCAAATGTTCAACAATTTGTGATCAGGAGCAGAATTGTTGTCTCTGTGAAGTATATAACCCACGGAGTCTCGTGGATAAATTGCTATTTGATATTGGTTAAACCCTGCATTTTCCCTTCATTGCTATCTATGTCCTACTGAATTTTTTTTTTTTAAGTTTGACATTGTGGACGAACTCCAGCCCAGAGGCATTCATAAGATTTTCCTGAACTTTGTTCTAGTGGGATTACTTTACTGCCCAGATTCCACAAATTGCTTGTTCAATAAAAAGGGTGTGTTTTTTAACAGTCCACTTGGTTAAAATTTACCTTCAACCTTTAACAACCTTAGCTGCAAGAAATATTTTCCATACCAATGAACAGTTACCCCCCCCCCCCCTTTAAAAAAAAACTTCTGTGAAAATCAGGTCCTGTGAACATTGAGAAACAACCATGAAAGTTTAAGTGTTTCCTTTTCTAGATATATGTAGAGTGTGTGGAGAAATGAAGATAAGAATCGTTGCAGATGGTGGTTCATCAATCTATCACACAATCTGTTTTCTGTACAAAGGAAATGGAGGCCTATCACTTGGGCAAGGCAAAGCACAGTGTAGTGAACTGAAAAGCAATAAAGTAGAAGCCAGGTGTTCTATGATAAGTGCTGCTGTATATGCATCTGTGGTTTTCTCAGGAAAAAAAAAATCATTGCAAACAAATGTCCCCAATATTCAGGAACAAATACTACCCTTAGATAAAAAGCCCATTAACAACAACAAAAGTGGCAATAATTTTAAATGGGGATTGCTTTTGGCAAGGTAACTTGAAACTCTCCAAATGTTTCAGATAACAGTTGCCGCAATTCCTTGTCACTGGCCATGTTGGTTGCATTAGATAAAGGTTAAAATTGAGAACCAGTGAAGGTACTGTTACACTGCTTATCCTTGGCATGGGGGAAAGGAAGTGATTTTATTCTATTTTATCTGAAATTTACATTACCGCCCAATTCACACAAATGGGGAAGTTATGGTCTAAGTGAGAAGTCTAGGTCCCGTCAGATGACCTTGCCTTAAGAAAGTCACCTGAACTATAGTTATCCTATCAGAGCAGGAGTGTCAAACTCATGGCTACAGGCTGGATGCATCTCGCGCTGGCCATGTCCACTCCCAATTCAGCAAACGAAGAAAAAGTCACAATAGCTGTGACGACATGATGCCACAAGTTTGACGCCCCTGTATTAGATCATCTGGAATATAGTCAGAAATAGTCCTGTGTCTAACTCAGTTCTGTGCCATGGCAGGGGGATGGGGGGGGACACACGCTATAGGGGATAACCAGCCCCTTAACCAGCTCTGAAACATCTTTGGAGCCAGCAAGACAGCAAAGTAGTAGTCTTACATGTGCACTCAGGACTATTGCTACAATCTAGCCATGTTGCCATGATGTACTCCCATCTCAACATGTTTGTATAGCATATGAATAATGCAGTCTAAGTCCATTCAACAGCAAACTGTGATGACAATATCATAGCAATAGTACTTATATTTATATACTGCCCTGTAGTGCTTTACAACTCTCTCTAGATAGTTTACAATGTCAGCATATGGATTGTAACAATCTGGGTTCTTCTCATTATACTGACCTTAGAAGATGGAAGACTGAGTCAACCCTTCACAATTGAATTCCAGGCTGTGGGCAGATTTGCTGCAATATTGCATTGTAACCACTGAGCCTGACGCAGTGGTTAGAATGCAGTAAATATATATTAAGGCATCATCACACAAATGCTGCCATTATGTACTCACATGTGCTCTCATCCCAGCATACGATGCAGATGAGTCATGATATTTGCATAAGGATACAGTCATACATTTCAACATCTGGCAGTTTGTATGCCTGTGAATCTATTCTTTTGAATTTTGATGCTTCTGTGTTTAATAAATATGCCACTGATTGGTTAGACTCATACAGACCCCCTTCCTTTTTTGTTGAGACCAAACAGATGATGGAGCTGGAGGCCTTACTAGAGGTTATGGTGTATACATTTCACTTGACTCTCCTTAAGAATTCATCTCCATGAGTAGCAGAAAGTATAACATGAACACAGTTCCTGCTAGTGTTCGATTCCACAACTGATAAATAAAAAAATATTGCACAAACTGTGTTTTGTTCCCTGAGATGTTTCCTTATCAAAAACAAAACAAAACCCTCCAAAGATGAAAACTTCCGGTTTGTTGGCTTCGGCAGCAGCTGGGATTCGCAATCCTGCGCGATCCCTGTGGCACTAGCCGTTTTGGTGCCTCTGATCCTGATGGGTCTGGAGGCTAAGGCTGCCCCGCAGAGGCAGCCGAAGATAGGGGGGAGCCGGAGAGGGGTTTGGGGGTGTTGCAGACCCTCTCCCCAGCCGGCAAAACCCCCTTTTCTCAAGACAGTGGAGCGGCGGTCTGTAATGGCCGCCACAAAGAAGCCGGCAGCTGGGTAAGACTGAGCAGGAGGAAGAGGGGAGAAAGTTTACAAGAGAAAGTTTTTTGGCTGACCCAGGACTTTAAGAGACGCTTAACATCCTGAAAACTATGCCTATTTTTGAACGATACTTTGTTTCCAAAGGAGAATTTCAAACAGCAAATTTGAGGTGCTGAAAGGGAAAGTTTACTCTCCTTCCCTATGGAATCAACAAATGGACATTGAGAAACCTATCTTTTTATAAAAGGTAAAAACTTGGCTTCTTGTTATAAGTGGGAAGGGAGAGGACAAAAAAAGAAGAAAATATTAAGATCTTGCTGGAGGAGATACCTTGAAGATTTTGAGACTAGAAATTAATTGCAATAAGGCTTTAAAATATAGATTGGGCTTTTTTTCTTTTTCCTTTTATTGATATCACCCCAGGAAGAGAAAGTGAGAACTTTGTGCTTTGTTTGGATTGATTGATGTCTCTGGGACTTTGGGGAACTGTTCTAACTTTTGAAACATCTTGGTTGTTTTAAGAAAAGAATAAAGTAAAGATTTACAATGGCTTTACCTGTTGATGAACTTAGAAAGGAATATGGAAAAATAAAAAAAGAAGGCAAGGACGCTGTGAAAGAAGCCTTCCTTTTTTTAGAAATAGCGCTTGCTATTTATCAGCAAACACAACAACAGATGGAGGAAACAGAAGAAGAAGACGCCATCTTCAATGAATCTCAAAACTTAATTAAGAAAGGAGAAAGAGAGGAAGGAAAATGAAGGACTAAAGACTTAAAAAAACACCCAAGAAAGAGAAAAATAAGATGCAGAGAGTGGAAGCTAAAAAGGCGGAGGTTAGTAGAGGGGGTGGGGGGTGGGTAAAAAGGCCAGGTGGGATAAGAAAGAAAGGGAAAAGGGGGGAAAAGCCACAAAGGTATGAATCAAGATGGGAAAAAATGAATTTTTTTTAGGGATAAAGGGTAATGTATAATTTCTTTTAAAAAGAAGATTCTGCAAGGTACATAAGATGGTATTGTAGTATTTGTATTAGAAATAGAAAACTAGAATGTTATAAGAATTAATAAAAGATTAAAATATTGAAATGTTTAGTAAGACTGAGTTTAATTGAAGAGTTTAATTGATTGTTGTATTGATGTTACTATAAACTTACTATTGTAGCGTTTGTTTTTGAAATAGATAATTGGAATGTTGCAAGATTTAACATTTAGATTTATTATTTAACTATATTAATCATTTCGGATTTATTATTCTTTCCTCTTTTTAAAAGTTAGCTGGTAGAATGTACTAAGCAGAATCAGATTGGGTAATGGGCATTATTTTAAATATTAATTTAGGGGGAGGATAGAAAGGCATCATACTCTGATCAGTGATTTCAGGAGAAATCTTTTTTTTTTTTTGTAGGGAATGAGATAAATGGATAATTCGGAAAGAATGGACAAAAGATATAAACACAATGATTTAAATTAAAATGAATTAAATAAAATAGAATTAAGAAGAGTGAAAAGCGGGGAGTAGTTATATAGAAGATATAGAATGGTAAATAAAATAGGTAATGGTATATAAGATGAGCACGAAGCTAATTGAAGTCCATATAAAGAGAGGTAATCTGGGTCCAAACTACTTTCTTAAAAGAAGTTTTATTATTGTGTGTTTTGTGTATTTATGTTTGTTTGAGAATTAATAAAACCTCGGAGGAATGTTGGATGAGAATAATGGTAACCAAGTCAGAGAGAAATGTAGATGACGATTATAAATTGGATAAATATAGGAAAAAATAATAATGAAATTGAATAAGAGTAAAGAGAAATAATGAGAAATTTGCTAAGAGATATTTATATGGAAATGGTGTAAAACAGAACTATGTTGTATAAAATAATGTCTTATTCGACTTGTAAAATTTATAATGGAAAGAGGGTTTATGTATTCAATGGTTAATGATGGTTTGTTTGTCTTTAAAATTAATAAATTTGTTTAAAAAAAAAAAAAACCCTCCAAAGAGCAGCCTGAAGTGACCAGAATCCAAGAGTAGTACTATTTTATGCTGCTTGGCTCTAAGAAGCTAAGCCAGAGAATAATATTGATGCCTAAGGATGAAGAAGCCTCCTGTTGTATGTCCCAATGCCAACCTGGATATTGCCATCACTGGGAAGGCAGCCTGGGTGGAAATCCTCATTCCAGACCTCTGTATGTCACTGAAAACTCCCCTCTGATCCAGCTACTAAATACAATGAGTAGGAACAATACAGTTAAACTAGGGCCCCCATTCTTCCTTTATTACTACTTTCTGAACTCCTAGTTTTTCCATGAAAAGTATGCAGGCATGCAATAGGGACAGCTGAAACACAACAATTTTCTTTCCCCTCTCAATTTCTTCAGGTTTTCATTAAGAATGTGGGTTGTAATAAAAGTTTATATCAGGGACAGAAGTATAAGGAACATTTAATGTAGTGTAACCTACACAGAGATTTTCAGATAGGTGGAGGTAGTACAGCTGGACTTTCTTTTGACTTATGACCACAATTAAATCAAAAATTTCTGTTGCTGAGACTTTGTTAAATGAGTTTTGCTTCATTTTATGTCCTTATTTGCCACAGTTGTTAAGTGAATCTCCACAGTTGTTAAGTTAGTAACATGGTTAAGTGAATTTGCTTCCCCGCTGACTTTGAATTTGCTTCCCCGTTGACTTTGCTTGTCCAAAAGTTGAAAAATGTTGTTCACAAGGACACTGCAACTGTCATAAGTCAATTGGCAAGCATTTGAATTTTGATCACATGACCATGAAGATGTTACAATGGTTAAGTGTGAAAAATGGTTGTCACTTTTTTCAGTACCATTGTAACTTAGAACAGTCACTAAATGGACTGTTGTTGAGGGCTATCTGTATTCAGATAAATAAGCATTTGGACAATGTAAATGTAAAACAAGCAAGACAACGATGGCCTTTTGGCAATCAAAATTAATTCTCCATTGTATTATAGCGTCCTTGTTAGAATGTTGCGTGAACCCAATCATTATTTGTAAGCATGATAAAATGTACCTTTGTTAGATATGTTGCAGGACCACAGCCACAACACTGTGAACTCCAAAACTGACTGGGTGGGGGAAGGCATTACTTCTCACTTCTGAACAAATGGAAAACACCTGGCCAATGTTAGCATTATTTTAGCCTGCTTCAGTGATTATGGTGGAACAGAAGTGAAGATTATGCTATGTTTACTGGCAGCTGGCTTGCCCTTCATTTTAAAAGCAATCTCATATATTTTTATTTTGGAAAAATTGGAATATATATATATATATATATATATATATATATATATATATATATATATATATATATATATATATATATAAAAATAAAAATAAAAATAAAAAAATAAAAGTTTTCGCGGGTACTTACATGTATGGTATTCAGCTTTGTTCGGGTATTTTCCCATGTCATAAGGAGTTGTGCTTTTAAAGTTGTAGCAACGTTTCGGCAGAATCTCATCTGCCATCATCAGGCTTCTGTATAGTGTTCGTCTTTCACAGCCGTTCGTCTGACTCACACGAACACAATACAGAAGCCTGATGATGGCAGATGAGATTCTGTCGAAACATTGATCCAACTTTAAAAACACAACTCCTTATAACATGGGAAAATACCCAAACAAAGCTGAATACCATACATGTAAGTACCCGTGAAAACTTTTATTTTTTATATATATATATATATATATATCTATATTCCAATTTTTCCAAAATAAAAATATATGAGATTGCTTTTAAAATGAAGGGCAAGCCAGCTGCCAGTAAACATAGCATAATCTTCACTTCTGTTCCACTATAACGACATGGGAAAATACCCGAACAAAGCTGAAATTATCAGAAGGACATAGATGTTACATGCAAGTAAGGTGTGCAACTAGTTTCCACAATGGTGGACTGTCAAGCTGCTAGCCAATGAACTTGAAGTTAGGTTTGCATCTCACACATGCTTTTGTGTTTCCATTCAAAACTACATGGCCCTAAATGATTTTTTTTTTTAAAAAAAAAAAGCAGGAAAACAAACCCTTTCTAAGCATAAATCAATTTTATCATTTCCCCAAGCATGTCATTTTGTTGTCTCCATCTCTTAGCCATCTCTTCTCATTTATGAAAACCCCAATTGTTGAACACTTAAGAGGGAAAGTAGCCATAAGAAAATAAAGTGTTTCTATGGAAGCATTTGGCTTTCCCTTCCTGTTATCATTGTTTTATGTAGCAGGAACTGAATCTCCAACCTTGTTCCTTTTAGTGAAGCAGATAATATATTTCACTTGGGCATGTTGCCAGTAAATACCTGTACAGTTGCAGAGCTGTGATGTAGCCACACCTGCCTTCTAGATACTATTCAAAGGTGAAGCATTTCACAATAAGGGATCAAGTACCTCCAAAAGCCCAAGAAAGATCAAGTACTTCCAAAAGCCCAGATAAGAACAGCAAGGACTCAAGACAGACAAATTACAAGTTTTCAAGATATCACTGGGTCACACTATTAAGTTTTTAAAACATTAAATTTACTAACATAAATAGTGTTTATAACAAAAGGCACAGTCTTTTTCTTCTCAGCTATAAACAATGGAAAATATTTACAATTTGCACAATTGGTCTTTTCAGGATTATTTTTCTTTTTTTGTTAAAAAGGTTTATTTTTTCCCCCTCTGTGTTCCTCAATACCTTTATTAAAACTTCCCCAAATTGGATTTCTTCTCCCCCAAACAAGGAGTCCATTCTATAAACAGCAGAATAAAGTCCATCAACAACAATAATTTATCAATGGAAATTATTTCTCTCTCTGTCTCTCAGATGATAACAGTATTACTAACTTCTTCATACTGGATAACAAAATAAGGGTAACTCTGGTCATCGTTAAAAATAACAAAAATCTGTGGTTCGAAGTAGTTGTCCACACAGGAATCATATAGATCACTAGTGATGCTTGCAGGGTTCACAGGTGGAGGTCTTCTCATGGTGTGGTTCCCTACTGTGTATTTTCCAGTCAGTACTTTTGCTAAAAACATGTAGTGGATCCCTTTGGGTGACCGCTTGGAGAAATTATGGGAGTAGCTGGCTTTCCGAGCAAAGTAGCTGCCTTGCCCGAACATGGTGGCGTGTTTCCCACATACCCGAGGGTCAAAGTTGTGCTTGCAGATACCATCTACCACGTCTTGGGAGGTGCCATGGAACAAATGTCTTTCATTCATAATCTTGTCTAACCCGGTCATTTTTTTAGACATGTATTCTTTTTTCCTGGAAATGAAACGTAAGACACATACATGGTTATACTTTTCAAATTCCTAAAAGTTAAAGTCTGCCTAAAGGAACTTAAAAAGACCAAGACATTTTGTAAACCCTGGAGCTTGAGTAGTATGTCTTTGCCTGAAATAATCTCCAAAGCTGTCCTCAGTTCATGTCTGGAGGATTGGGTGGCTTACTTTCACCACTGCTTATTTGGTGCTCTTTAGCTATCCTTAACAACGCCCCCAATTGCCAATGCTTACCCTGCTTCTTTTGTGCCTGTTTTGACTCATTGCTAAATGGTGCTGCCTGATCTTTGCACACCCAGAGAGTGAAAAACCAAAGAAATTGGCCAATTCCACCAGTTTTCTTTACTGAATGACATCTGCTAACAAATCTTGAAACAAGAATGATTGCTATTCTGCCAACAAATCTTGAAACAAGAATGATTGCTATTGCTCTGTGCTTGCCATGACTAAATTGTTTCCTGGGCTTCTCTTTCTACATCCCATTCTGTCATCATCTGAGTTTAACACAATTAAGGAAGTTAAAATTCAAAGCATCACAATTTATTTTTCAGGAGGGACCACAGCAGTTATACCACACATGGTTGAGATATCTAGCACCACTGTTTTCCTCGATCCCTAACATAGCACAACTATTTAGGGAAAGAAGATGGCACCAAACATGGTAGCCTTAGGTTAAAGGAGAAGTGTGGCCTTAATGGGTATGTATGTGTAAGACTTTACATGTTTTGCAACTTCTTGTGAATACTATTCAGTTTAAGGGGGGGAACACTACTTTCACATTAGTACAGCTAAAGATGGTGTACAGGTAATCCTCACTTCATGACCAAGTGTTTTAAGACAAAGTTATGATGGTTATGGATTGAGTGCTTTAGGATCCATAAAGGATTTCAGCAATCATAAATGATCAGGCTGTGCCCCTATATTCACGTGTCAGGCAGGTCAGTTTATAACTAGCCATGAGCTTCTATGGTCACATGACTGATTCATTATGTTTTTTGTCGGTTTCTATTAAAAAAAATAGCCTATTCAAAAGAAGAGGTTTGCTTAACACCCACCACATTTATACTTAATGATTCCTGCAAAAAGGGCAGAAAATTACTTCTGGTCATGTGAGTGCAATTCCACTCTCAATTCCAGTCATAAGCTGAGGACTACTTGTAGACCTGCCTTACTTGTAGGCTGGGAATGAGATGGAGGCAACATCGAGACATGGCAGGAAAAAAAAACAACCCAATGCCAGGCCATTTGTACCCTGCTTAAATGAAACCGGGGAAAGGCTCTAGCAATACACAACCTAATTATAAAATGCAGGAATAGTAGGATTGCAGCATCCTCTCCTGGGTGTACCACTTGCCTTTCTGCTCTTCTTAATGGAAGCATTAATCCTGAGAAAAACTTACTTGTAGTTAAATGTAACTAAGATTTAGAAAACAGAATTATAAGTTGCTAATCTGTACTATTTCAGAGACAAAGCTGGAAAGTAGAATACTTGGCTATACCACAACATTAGCAATACTTTCTTTTTTTTAATGCTAGCTTAGAAAATTTCCCCCATCTCAGATTTTTCTATCAGCATACTGTTACAGTATTTAGAGGAAATATTCCAGGGGCAAAAAGCAAATAAAATGTGATTTTGTAGCTCTGTTTGTGGGATCTATCACGCAGATTTCTGCTCTTCTCAGTTTGGGTTAGAAGTTAAAACATGGTGCCAACTAAACAAAATGAGAAGCCAGGAAGCTCTATTCAAATTCAATCAGGCCAAACAAAACAGCTGTTCATCACCAAGGCGGGTGCTTCAACAAAAGGTCTCTTTCATAGGTTGAAGAGGAGATGCAGGTTTTGGTTCAGAGGGTAGCTTTTAGCAAAGCAGAGGCACTTCTTCTGTCTAAGCTACTCTCCTTCTGAACAATTTGTACACAACAACGTCCATTCCTGATATTTCCCAACAGAGACAGCTGTTGCCTGCAAATTTTTCCCCACTCCAATGTAGCTGAAGTTCTTGTTTGTGTTTCTAAGGACAAGCTCTTCACCAACATCCAGGCCAATAGTATATAAGGCAACTGACCATTAAGAAGCAAAATTTGTTTAATTTATATGCTTCCTTTGTTATTTTTATACATAACTCAAGGAAGCAAATCAAGGCAACACACTTTCCTCCTCCTAGTTTCCTCCCAAACAACCCTGGTCAGGTGAGTTGGGCTGACTATGTGTGACTGATTGAATGTCACCCTGCAGGATTTCATGAGTAAGGCAGGGTTAAAACTCAGAGACTTGCACTTTCTAGCCTGGTACTTTAACCACTAGACCATGATGGCTCTCTTGTTGAAGGCATTGGCAGTAAAAAATGCTTTTCCAAGAGATGTTGCTATTATTGTCCCACCTCTCAAAAACCGTGAAATAATGAAGTGAACAGGAGATTATTTATCTGATCTTGACTTACCTCTTGTACTTCTCCCACAAAAACTGGTTCTGAACTCGCAGTATTTTCAAGATTTTATATTTGGTCTCAGGCACAGTCTTATGAAAGAGATTATAAATGGTTCTGTAGCTTTTGTCTTCCTTTGAAACTGGCACTTGGATAAAGTCCTGAGCTGGGTCCATGCTAATCCATGTGTCTGGATAGAAACCGGGAGCAGTAACAGAACCTGGGAATAAAACTTGTGATAGGGTAGATTCTGTCATTGGCACTGCCAGGCTGCCACTAAGTGTCCTGGAGAAATAGGGAGAGAAATGGAAGAAAAGGATTTAATAGGATATCTCACATCTGTAAGCTGTACAGGGTCCTCCATATTTTTTGTAAAAAGTGGGAAGGGCTGCTAAAGGGGAAAAAATGCTGCTCTAACCTCTCACCCTGAGGCTGAACTTTTTGCTCTTCTAATATGTTAGTGATCGTCTACAGTTTTTTGTTATCTGAAGTTTGATAAGCATTATCTCTTCACTGAGGTTATTAATGAAAATACTTAAGACTGTTGTGTCTTGAACTAAATCACGAGACATGCCAGTTTGATGAAGAAACCCTGATGACCTACTCTCTAGTACAGCTTTCAAGTTGGCTATGAATCCAATCGATAAATATAACCTCCATCTCATACTTGCTAAAACATGTCATGATGAGTTTGTCAGATGTTTTGCTGAAGTCTAGATGTATTATCTCCACAGCTTCCTCTCAACTAAAGAAGTTCTCCAATCTGAAAATAAGATTTGTTTGGAATTCTTAACAATCTACACAATTTTCAAGGAAGTGGTTACAGAACTAACTCTTTCATGATCTATTCTAAAATCTTCCCATATAGTAATGTGAGATTGATTGATAGTACATATCTTATATCCTTTCTTTATTTTCCTTTTCCAAGTTTGTGTTATTTTGAACTATCCTTTTATAGATTTTTGGACAGACTATCATCAGATTACTTCCACATCATAAAATGCAAATATCTCTGGCCCAGAAAGTATTGAATCATTTAGATCAATACATATTCTCACTTATATTTCTGTTGAGCTCAAACTAAGAGAGATTCTGTTCCTTCAACCATGTTTTCCTCACCGTTTGGTAGAATGCATATTTCTTATTTAGAAGATATCTGAAGAAATACTTTTAGTTATTCTTAACATGTTTCCTAAGGGTACCTATATTTGAATTTTAGTTATATTGGCGCCATCTCTACAAAATTGGGCTACTTGTACATTGTTGTCTTTGCTGACCTATTCTTTCTAACTCCTTTATATAGCATGAACATAAACACACAGGTTTGGTTTTTCAGATTTTCTTTTATATCATGTTCTTCCCCTGTAGTTGTTATAATTATGCCCAATTGAGTTTTTAGTTATTTTTAGGAATTCCCATTCTTACCCATCTTGAATTCCCTTTCCCCATTCCTTTTGCTGTCATATAATCCTATTAATCCTTGTTCTGATCTGTGTATATTAAAACTTGCACCTTTAATTGCATTCTGCTTAGTGTCCCATCCTAAATGGAATTTCAGCATTCATTGGTCATTTTTACTCAAATTCACATTCTCTAGTAGCTCTTCCTTATTGGTTAAGGTCAAATAAAGACTGGCTAATCTCTCTTGTCTCTTAGACAAGAGAAAGGTCAGGAATTTCCTGGAAGTAAAGGGCCTGGCAGTGTTTGTCTCCCAGCAAATGCTGCAGTAATTAAAAAAAAAAAAAACCCATCACAACTAATTGATGCTTATTGAAAGATAAGCAATTTGTTCTTTACAAATAACATTTTCTCTTTGGCTGGATAATCAATGGTAGACACCAACAATGAAACTATTTTTATTCCACTTATTATAAATCCGATGCTCTCAATAGAGAGCTATAAACAGTATATATATGCTGAACTATGGCAATTCCAAATGCCTATTAACTAGCTCTTAGAAAGCAAATAATGCACCCAGAAAGAGCTAGATCCAGATGAGGTCAATTCCATTTTGGTCCTTTCAAAGTCAGTGTGGTTCATGCTAAATATAAATCGTTTTTCAAAATGAATTCAAAGGGAACTTGAGTGCAAATTTGACAGGATCCAGCTAACCGTATTAAAAACAAAGCCATTCAAAGAATTAAGATTCAGTTCTAAAACAAGTGTACGCCAAAGCAATTTTGTCAAAATATGGATTGTTGTGTTTCTGGGAAGAAATATTTGCACGTTGCTCACTTCTACACTAAATTTTCAGCAGTCCGAGCTGCCTTGTTCCCAACAAAACAGAGCTAACTTTAAAAACAGCTGAGAACTGGAAAGTGACTTGAATATGGAAAGTAACTTTCTTGCAGAAAAAGGGCTTCCCGAAATAAGGATTCTTTCTTATTAAAATTAATTTTTACAAGTTTTTAAAATAATTTGTGGCTGCATACTCTTTCCAATTTAGCAAAAGCAAATTGTGTAAAGCTAGTGCAATTCCACCCTTATTTAAAAAAAAGTTATATTCAAGCTAGTTTGTTGCCTTTAGCATAAGTGAAAGCTGTGCATCTTGTACAATCTTATCGGATTAGTAGTTAGTCAAAGGAGCAGAATCATTTGAATAGAGAGGATTAATAGAAATCCAATAGAAAAAAAAGAGGGGAAAAACAGAAGTACAATTCAGTTCAGTGTTTCCACAACAGAAAGCAATGCAATTAGTATCTACAGTCAAAAGGAAGATATCTGAGCTGATTTGCAGGCAGAGTTGTTGACATCTACACTTCAGATAGGACGAGTAACTCCATTGCTAAGCAATGTGGTCATAAGGTGTAACGTGACATGATCATATCAACTTATGACAGCAGTTCAGGCTGCCCCATTTGCTGTCATTAGGTGACTTCTGCATGGTTGCACTGTCCTGCATTTACGCAAACACCATCTGTGACCTTCTGTTGGCTTTTCCATTAACTTGTTTGAAGCTGGCAATGCAGATGGCAAATGGCAGTTCAAATGTGCAATGCTGCAGTGTCATAATTGTGAAGTTGCAATCATATGACTGTACAGATGCTGCAATGGCCACAACTGCAAGGACTGTTCATTCAGTGCCATCGTAACTTTGAACACTCACTAAATGAGTAAACCTTGAATGAGGACTACCTGTGGTATCAGAAGAACATCTAACAAACCCACTGTCTATTTCTATGTGTCGGTTTCTATTATGTTGAGTATGTGTTTATATGTGCATGATGGACAAATAGATTGTTTTTTTTTTATTTATGCAGTCTTGGTTTTAGTTGTTGGCAACATTTTTTAGCGGTATGCAAGCACCAGGAAGGAAAAATACAACGTTTTGGAAAAACAAAGAATTGGCTAACTCTATGACTAAGACAAAAAAACCCAAAGCTACACAATCAACTTATATTGTATACCTGTGCCACCACCCCATGGTTATTACTGAGGACCCCAAGAGATACATAAAGTACTTACTGCAAAAACGGCATGAGAATCACACAGGAGCGGAAGAGAGGTCTCTTCTTGATTTCTCTTCGAACACATGCATTTTGCTGGAAGCCATCCTTAATGTTCAAGATGTAACGATTGTGCCATGTAACAAATCGGACCTCTGCCAACCCTCGGTAGTTGGCTTCTTCTATCAATCGTACTACAGGCTGTTTGAAATAAAAATAATAATTTATTTCAGTCTAGTTCATGTTCAATTTCATAGAACTACTCATCAGAGTAAGCAACACTTCCCTTTTCCTTTCAAATACAGCCAAGCTTTCTTAATAATTTTAAAATGTAATAATACATAATGATCTGTTCATAGGTAGGACAGTCCCACTCAAATCAACAAGCCTTATGTTAATGATAGACATCTAGATCTAAAACCACTGTAATGAAAACAACCCCAACTCAGAACAACAAATTCAGTATCTAAAATTACTAAACTAGGTAGATCAACCTAGTGTCCTTCAAAACTGAATTATAACTCCTAAGGATCTCTCACAATAGACTATATTTTCTCTGAATTATATTTCCATAACAAATGAACTGCCACGTTATGTATCCTTGTAAATTTGAAACAGCCTGCTCAACCTTTAGCTGAAAGTTTTACTTTCTTCATAAAAGGAAGTAGATGAATAAATGAATATAACACATATGTACGTAAAATCCTTTGAGCATATCTCTTATTTCTGTATTAGAAAAATTACTGTTCTCTGGACCGCACCTTCAGGCATTCAAAACTCTTAAAACCAATCAAAGGGTGGGTTTGTACAATTCATTAAGCCACAGAAAGAATGCATATTATAAGACTAACTAAGCCTAGCATGTAGTACAAACACAGGCATTAGGTCTTTAACTGACCTGATTAAACATGTTGCAGAAACACAGCTACAGTAAGCTTCCTGATTAAGTGGTAATTTCAAAGCACAACCAAACCCCCTATGTTACCCCAATGATGGGAAAATTACCTCAGAATATTCTCTCCAGCCAAAGTGATCCCTGCAGAAATATTTCCAGACTGTATAATAGTTGGAGTCAGTACTTGTGCAGACAGGTGTAGAGAGTCTCCTCAACCGGTCAAACTCAGTTGTATCATAAAACGTCAGGGCATTCAGGTCTACTAAAAACTCCTGACCTCTGAAAGAGAAGATGACAAAAGGTTGAGTTCTTCCATTTGTTCACAAACGGATTGAAAGCTATATTAGCAGTACTATTTTTACAAGGGCAGCCATTTGGGACTGGAAGCCAAAGTAAACTCATTATTAAATGCATAGAAATAACTAACTACAGGCTTCTCATTATTCTCCCAATCCCATAATCAACTCTCAATTCTCCATCCCCTGGAGCTTTAATTTAGCTTAGTTTTTCCTTCCAACAGATCTGCAGGAAGGATATTAATTAGAATGTTCTAACAGTTTGTATGTAGACATGTAAATCTTCCACAAAAATCTTCAGTTCTTTCATGCTTCATTGTCCCAGTAATTTTTAATAGTACACATTATCTATTCTTTCATATCTATCTTTCTCAATTTGATCTGGAAACTGAACAGAATATGAGCAGAAACAAAAAAAATGGGGAGATATTATAGGACTATCAAAACTGGGTTGAAAATGGGCAATAACCTGGTCAGAGAACTGCTCCTTCCTTAGACGTTCCCGCTCAACCTCCAAACGGCTAACTGGAGCCACTGAGGGTCCAGGATCATCCAGAGAGTGGGAGGTGCTTCAGTCTGCGTTGTTGAAGGCTGAGCTTAATTACTGAGGAATGCTCCGCCCTCCGTCACGTGGCTCCCTTGCATTCCCCAGTTTACGTGAAGACGAGAATGAAGAGAAGATCATGCTCTCATCTTACTATGCTAAGCAGTTCCTTGGCCGAAACAAGACCCCACCAGACGGTGAACTAAAAGGGTGGGGCTGGATGATCCTCCCGGCTCCAGAGAAATGGCGTGTCAGGTAAGGACCAACGTCCATTCTCCTGAGAGCCGGTCGGATCATCCAGAGAGTGGGACATACCAAAGCTTGGCTGTCCTATGGGAGGGACTCGGTCTGGTTCTGAAGTCCCTGCGGTTCCTTGAGGACTCGCTGGAGAACTCATCTCCCAAACGAAGCCTCCGCCGAGGTAAATATGTCGATCTTATAATGCCTAATGAAGGGAGATGGAGAGGCCCAGGTGGCCGCCCGACAAATATCAGCAATTGGAGCTTGGGTGGCCCAAGCTGCCAAGGTGGCTGCACTTCTGGTGGAGTGTGCCATTATTCCGCTGGGCACCGGCAGAGCCTGGGACAAGTAAGCTTTGGAAATAGTAGCTCTAATCCAGCGGCCAATGGTTGCCGGGGACACTTTGTGTCCTAAGGATTTAGGTTGAAAGGAAAGGAATAAGGATTCGGACTTCCTAAAGGGCTGGGTATGTTTAATGTAAATGCAGAGGGCCCATCTTACATCCAGGGTGTGCCAAAGCTTCTCCCTTTCCTCCGAGGGATTGGGGCAGCAGTTCGGAAGTGTGAGTTCCTGTGCCCTGTGGAAGGCTGAATTGACCTTAGGCAAGAAGGTAGGGTCCGGCCGTAGAACCACCCGGTCAGCATGGAAGATGCAAAGGTCCTTCCTCACCGACAAGGCGGCTATCTCCGATATTCGGCGAGCCGAAGTAATGGCCACCAGGAATACGACTTTGAAAGTTAGGAACTGGAGTGAGGATTCCCTGAGAGGCTCAAAGGGATGTTTAGTAAGAGACGCCAGGACCTTGTTGAGGTCCCAGGAAGGGTATCTGTGTACAGTTGGGGGACACAAGTTAGTTGCTCCCCTAAGGAATGCCCTAATGCGAGGGTGGAGGGAGAGGGTAACCAGATTGTCGCAAATAATCACAGTTGAGAGGGCTGCTACCTGACGCCTCAGGGTGTTCGGAGAAAGTCCCTTCCTCAGACCTTCTTGGAGGAATTCCAAAACTTGAGCAATGGAGGGTGAAAGAGGGTTGATCTGGAAATTCTGGCACCACTTGCAGAAGCTATTCCAAGTGGCATTGTATATTCGGGTTGTTGAGGGCCACCTTGCGGCTAAAATGGTATCAATAACCTGGTCAGAGAACTGCTCCTTCCTTAGACGTTCCCGCTCAACCTCCAAACGGCTAACTGGAGCCACTGAGGGTCCAGGTGTTGGAGGGGCCCCTGGGAAAGGGATATCCTGTGCGGGGGAATTTTCCAAGGGGGGGCCACCGATAGATTGCGGAGGTCCGCAAACCATGGGCGCCTGGGCCAGTAGGGTGCCACTAAAATCAGCTCTGCTTTCTCGGAGATGAGCTTCTGGATGACTCTGGGGACGAGGGCATACGCATATAGAAGCCCTGTGGGCCAGGGGCAAAGGAGGGCGTTGTGATTCTCGGCCCCGTGGGAGGGGTACCTCAAGAAAAACCTGGGGAGTTGAGTGTTGAGCGGGAATGCGAATAGGTCTACTGACAGGAGACCGAACATCACGGTCGCTTCCCTGAACAGTGACGGGTGAATGCGCCACTCGGATTGGTCCACCGTGGTCCTGCTCAGCCAATCTGCTTGGGTGTTTGAGACCCCTGAGATGTGCTTGGCTTTGAGGGAGAGGAGATTGCGCTCTGCCCAACGGCAGAGGCGCTCGGCCTCTCTCATCAAACTTATGGACTGGGTGCCCCCTTGTCGGTTGACGTGAGCCTTGGCGGTGACGTTGTCCGTATCAGGACATGCCGCCCTCGTACGTGGGGAAGGAAGTTGCGCAGGGCCAGGTGGATGGCGTGAAGTTCCAACCAGTTTATACTGCGTGTGCGTTCTACCTGTGACCATCTGCCCTGTGTTGAGAGCGAGTGGATGTGAGCACCCCATCCGGACAGGCTGGCATCTGTGGTGAGGATGAGGCGTTGGGGTTCCTTGAAGCAATGTCCCTTGTTGATGGCGGGACTGGTCCACCAGAGGAGAGACATGAGGACCCTTGAAGGCACCTTGACCGCGGCCTTTGAATTGCTTCTGCTGGTCCTTTGGAATGGGAGCAAGAACCATTGTAGGGATCTAGTGTGTAAACGGGCCCAGGGAACAATGGAAATACATGAGACCATTTTACCAAGTAATTTAGACAATTCTAAAAGTGTTACCTTTCTTGATCGTCTGATATGTTTGACAGTTTCCTGGATGCTATGGAATCTCTCGGAGGAAAGAAAAACCTTTCCCTGAACTGAGTCAATGATGGACCCCAAGTGGGTGATCCGTGTAGATGGTAACAAATGGCTCTTTTTCCAGTTCACTAGGAACCCATGATCTTGGAGGGCAGAAAGAGTAGCTCTGATATCCTTTTCTGCTTGGGGTCTGGAGTGAGACAGGATGAGGATGTCATCTAGGTAACAGTAGAGACGAACCGGGAGGTCCCTAAGGTGGGCCGCTAGGACCTTAGTGAAGGTTCTCAGGGCAGAGGCCAATCCAAAGGGAAGTGCCACACATTGGAAGTGGCGATGGTTGTAGCAGAACCTGAGGAATTTGGATTGGGAGGGCCGGATTGGGATGTGAAGGTATGCCTCTGAAAGGTCTATAGAGGATAGCCAGTCCCCCTGCCTGATGCCTAGTAGAAGGGATTGTAGGGTGTGCATCTTAAACCTGCGGTAGGTCAGGTAACGGTTAAGGCGTTTCAGGTCTAGGATAGCCCTCCATCCCGCTGAGGATTTGGGGACCACGAAGAGTTGAGAGTAAAACCCCTGCCTCCACTGGGATGGTGGTACAGGTTGTATGGCCTGTATGGTGAGGAGATGGAAGATAGCTGAATCCATTAAGTTGCATTTGGTGAGATCCTTGGAGGGGGGGATGCCATAAAAAATTCAGGGGGGGCGCACTGAAATTCAAGTGCGAGGCCCAGTCTGATGGTCTCCCGGACCCAGGCATCGGAGGTGGAAGAGTCGGCGAAATGCTTGAGGCGTCCACCGATGGGGAGGGGTGGATGGGGTCTATCTGTTGTGCCGGAAGGGCTTCCCTCCGGAACCCCTGAAGGGGCGCCTGTAGCTGCCGCCCCTCCTGCTCCTGTCACCCGGATCGGCTCGATCCTGGGGCCGGAAAGGCCGGAAGGAGGGGAGTCTCGGGTACCTGGGCGGGAAAGGAAACTGATAGAAAGGTCATGAGGAACCTCTCCGAAAGGGCTGTGCTCTTGACTCTGACCTACGGAAAAGGGGGGGAAGAAATTTTTTCTTGCTTCTGGTTTCTGATAGAAATGGCTCCAGGATGGTGCCGAATAATTTGTCCCCTTTTATGGGGGCGGTGGCCAGCTTAACCTTGTTTTTTACGTCCGCCTGCCAGTGCTTGAGCCAGAGCAGGCGGCGAGCTGTAACATGAGAGGATATTGCTCGGGCAGAGAACTTAACCGCGTGGTATGTGGCGTCGGCCGAGAATTCTGCCGCAGCCGTCAATTTTGCTATGTCCTGATATGCCCTTGTGTTAGAGGGAGGGACATGCTGCCTCAGTTGACAGAGCCACTGGATCGAAGACCTGGTGAAGAAGGAAGCGGCAGTGGCCGATCTAATGGCCCAGGTGTCCACTTGGTGAGCCCTACGTAAAGCAAGCTCGGACCTCTTGTCCTCAGGCTTCTGGACCTCCAGGGGATCACTGGGGGAGGACGAGGATGCCAAACCAACGATGGGCTCATCTTCCTCAAGAGTGTTAAGCAGGTTGCAGAAGCTCGACTCGAGGTTAAAGAACCTCCTGTCCTGGCTGGATGGGGCAGGGGGGCTCTTGTGGAGTCTAACTGGTTTGAGACTAAGTCATAAAAAATGGGCGGGGCCAGGATCACCTCCGCCTCCACCACGGGCTGCCTAAAAATTGCATCCTCCGGTCCCTCTGCCGGGGAAGGGAGAGCTGAGGAGGACTGTACAGACAGGCCAGAAATGTTCCTGGCCTTAAATAGAAGCGATTTAAACATGTGCGGCTTGAACAGACCCACAAAGGTGGGTTGATCCGGGGTGAGGCCCTCGTCCTCAGACATGTCCCTCTCCATAGGGTCTATCTCCGATAGGGGCTCCCCTTGGTGCGTAGACCCCCATTCCAATTCCTCCTCCTCCCCGAACCGATCTAGGTCCTCCATGGCCTCCTCCAGATCCCTTTCTGGGAGAGGACTGCCCTCCTGTAAAGGTACCTGACCAAGAGTGGGGTCCGATCTAGGCGAGGACCTGACTGATGGCGAGTCATGTTCGGGCGCCATCGAGGGAGGACCAGACCTGGACATCTGTTGCAGGCCCTCTGCAATCCCCTGCTGAATAGCCCGTTCCATCCATGCCTGCATGTGCGCAGGGATCTCAACTGTGGCAACCTCCTCATGGCGCAGACCAGCGGCCATGGGCATAAATGTTGCTTCCGGCGTCCACCTGGTCGTTGGTCCGGGGACTTGGTGTCCCTGGGATGGGCTGCGCCTGGAGAGGGAAGAGCAATCTGGAGGGGGGGTGTCTGGAGGTAGAGGGAGCAGAGGGTGGGGGGTCTGGAAATACCGGTTGTGTCTCTCTAGATCACCTGTCAAATTCTTTCTCCAGTGCCCTATGACATCTTAGAGCGTTCCTCTGAGAAGCTTTGGAAGTATCCTTAAGGGCTTCCTTAGCCTGTTTGCGCAGGTGGTAGGATTTAGATTTGGCCTTCAAAGAAGGGACTTTAGCGGAATTGTCATCTGCCATTGTAGAGGAAAGGACTGTAATACAAATGTAAAGGCAGTTGGCTCGCCAAGGGTTCGACCTACAACAAAGGCTGGGTGTCCTTTCGCTGGCCCGCACCCCCTTTTGGAATTTTAGATGTATATAAACTAATATAATTATTAATATCTTTATATGTAAGCGTACAATCAAGATATATAATCCAACCAGTGTTGGCAATATGAAATAGCCAAATATTGATAAGATGTAAAAATATATATATGCAAATACGTATATATATATATATATATATATATATATATATATTTGTATATCTAAATATATTTAGATATCTATCTATTGATAAATATTACTATTAATATTATTATTATTTACAAATATTTAATCCAAGGAGCTCCCAGGAAGGAGTGACCCCAGAAATTACTGTTAATATTGCCAATGTGCCAAATAAAACGCCTGAGGCTGGAGTGAGGCCTCTGGCAGCTGGAGCTCCCAGGCAACAACCAGGAGGGATAGGCTGCTATTTCCTGCCCTGAGTGTGCTGCAGAAAGCCAACAAGTTTGCCAATTCCCCTAAATATCTGATAGCTCTCACAGGCTAGAAGGCCTATAATTAGAGCTAGTCCCTTCGCAGCTCAATGAGGCCTCTAAAAGCGGCGCCCGACACGTGGCGGTGCCCAAAATGGCGGCCGCCCATGCTCCCTTACTCACCGGCTGCTCAGGGCCAAAATCAGCCTCTCCAGCACGTCTAGGGGCCGAGAGAGGCAGCCAGGTGATTTTCGCCCCTTCCTGGGGCAATCGGCATTTACGGTGGGGGGGGGGGAACACCAGCTGCGCTATTACAGCGCGATCAAATAAAGCCGCTACGAGTGCGGCATAGAAAAGCGGCAGGAAGAGGATCGAATTGAGGGGGGGGATTGGCGCCGGAGCGCGGAAGCCGCCCGCTGTACAGCCCCCCTGGGTAAAGAAAATGTGCTCCCCTGTTTAATCACTATCCCAATGCGCTTAGAGGTTAAGGAGAACCGGAGGCAATGATCATCAAACCTGAGGAATAAAGAGTTCTTGAATCGGCCAAGGAGTGGTAAAATACACAGCCTACTCTCACGAAGGCTGAGCGTAAAACTGGGGAATGGAAGGGAGCCACGTGACGGAGGGTGGAGCATTCCTCAGTAATTAAGCTCAGCCTTCAACAACGCAGACTGAAGCACCTCCCACTCTCTGGATGATCCGACCGGCTCTCAGGAGAACTTGACAGATCTTCTGAATAGAGAGGTACAGTTTTTTTTTAATCTCTTTCCTTCCCTTAAGTATGCATTTTTTTCAGCCCACTGAAAAAACTATTGAGAACAAGGAATAGAAACTATGCTCCATTAAAGATACAATCACTAGCATCACCATCCAAAACAAAGACCAGGTAGAATTTAAATGTAGATTCTTTGATTACTTTGTCAGGCATTGAAAGACTACCCCTTCTTCATCACTGTGATAAAACCCAGATGGGTCAATATATTATACTCTATGGAGTGATGTTTTTTCTTTATACATGTATAATGCAAGACACACTTGTTTTGTGTGAATTTCAGATTTAAAATGTTATATCGTTGAACTACTTCTGATAATAAAGGTTTTTATGTCCTTTTTATGTTTTACATTACCACATATTTTGTTACATTTAAATTATGTACTAAAATGTTGTACACTACACCTGCAGGTGCATTGCACAACAGATAGAGATATTTTTAAATTAAACAAATGATTAATTGTTACTTTCTCTAGTCTAGAGCACATTCCATAAGCTGGGGATCTCCAGAAATGGGGATAGAACTATTCAACTCTTGTGTACTTTCCAATCTTGGCTGTGTTGGTCTCTCCTTCTGCATTGCTATGGAAATTCTTATACTAGACATAATTGTTTCTTCGGTTATTAGACAGAACTCCAGCAAGTTGAAGATAAGATATTTTATGATACCATTGTTTATTTGCAGTAAGTCATCATATCCTTGTAAAGCAGAAACAGGACAAAAGTCAACCAAATTGCACCATTTTTGTTTTTGGATTGAGCATAGAGTTCCTAGTTCAAAATAACCCTTCCTGACTTCCTAATTATATAACCTCCTCCAGGTTTAAGATAAGTTGTTTTGTTATGAGTAGTTAGTTACCGATCCATGGGCCTTTCTCCTCTTCTTTATGAACAATCCAAGGACTATTCCTATTTCCTAGTCAATACCTGAATATGACATATTTTATAAACCCTTTGCATTTTGAATGAAATGTTCACGAATTCGATCTGACAACTGCTTTTGTGAGCATGATATGTATTGATTGCCAGCACATTCCAAGGGAGCTGCAGTTTATACTGTCCTCTTACAATTTTTGCTCTCAAACCCTTAGAGGCAAAGGAAGACTTTAGAAAAGTCTTTTTATTCCTCATATTATTGGTAGCACAGCACTCTCATCTCAGAGCTTACCTATAAATCTTTTTAATGTAATCATTCTTTTCAGTTTTCAGAAAAAAATATGGAGCATTTTCTAGTACAGATATTCCTCAACTATAGGATTCATTTTAGATACCGCTTCAATCGTTTGAAGTAAGATAACTTGGGCTCTCCTGCGCACCTAGCAGCTCATAAGCATGCAAATGCGAGTAGATAAATAGGTACCACTTTGATGAGAACACTGTTCCGTGCACCTTGGCATATAGTCATGCTGGTCACATGAGTATGGAAGTGTCTTCAGAGAACACCGGCTCCTTTGGCTAAGAAACAGAGATGAGTACCACCCCTAGAGTTGGGCATGACTGGACAGGAGGAACTTTTACGTTGGAGCTGCTTTGAAAACTACCTGATTCAGATTTAATTCAGAACTTTGTTTTGGAAAAGTTTTGTGCTTTCAATTGATCATAAGAAAGCATAAAAAGTCAAATGGTTCTATCTTTTTTCCCCCCAATTCATAAAAAACGTTGATAATATATTCAGGCTCAGTTGTCCCTTTAAAAGAGGACTCTATCTACCAGATTCCAGATTGATAGCATTTCAAAGACATACTACTCTGTTTGAATCTTCCAGTGCCACCATGAATATCATATTTGCTAGGAAACTATTTGTTCGAATCTTTTAGAAGACTTGATTCCCATCTCCCTTCTACAAAAACCTCAAAGTACAGCTATGGACCTTAAGATAGCAATAGCATTTAGACTTGCATACCATTCACAATGTTGTACAGCCCTTTCTAAGTGATTTATGAGTCGGCATATTGCCCCCACAATCTGGGTCATTTTACCAACCTCAGAAGGATGGAAGGCTGAGTCAACCTTGAGTTAGTGAAAACTGAACCTCTGGCAGTCAGCAGAATTAGCCTGCAATACAGCATTCTAACCACTGTTTTACCATGGATGGGGGCAACTACACACTCACAAAGAGCTAATGACTTTTGAAGCTATGTCAATACCACAGTGTGGACAAGGAGGTAAATTGGCAACATTTAAACGGTTTTTGCTGGAATTGATTCACTGATTTCATAAGCACTTTTTTTTTTACTTTGTCTATAATGTAAAAAAAAAACCACTATTTGAATGGCAAGTTATGAAGCAGAGTATGAACATATTGAAAGTAGGGGTGAGTTATAAGAATATGGGGAGGTAGAATAAATGATGGTGTAAACAGATTTAGCTATTTTTTTAAAAAAAATTCTAAGCATATATGATTTGTTCTAATTGTTCCTTCTCATTCCTTTTCTGTTGTTTTGCATATGGTTGCTTACTTCAAAAGGGATTAGGCTGGTGGCTATGCACATGTGCATCTGAAACTTCATGGTGATTTAGAAATTCAATATTCAAATTCTGTATCGCCACACAACTAGTTTGCAATTTCCTGTGCCTTCCAGATGTACCAAATGGCAATTACCAGAGCATGGAGTCATGTACCAAATTTACTGCGTGGATCCTTTGAAACAGAGCCCAACCTTAAGTTTTAAAAGTCCCTGGTAAATAAAATAAGATTTAAAAATGGCTAAGGATGCACACTCTAATTATACTACTCCTGTTCTGTGAACTACAAGAAGGTTTTCCTATTATCTTAATGAAATGGTGGTAGGGTGAGAAAATTTGGAAGAGTTTTTTATAAGTGGACTGGGAAGTGAAGTGGCAAAGGTTCCCCACCATTAGCTCTATGGAGAATAACATTTGTCACTATAACCACATTCTGTTCTAAGAGACACATAATTCAGTCTCTAGTAAAAGAAGGGTTGGATTCAGCTTGCTTTGCAGGGGGAGACATGCAAAATTGTGCTAAAGTTCATCAACTCTCTTTAAAGCCTCTACAACAGATCATAAACACACACAAACACTGTGTTGATCCTATCACCCTGACAGCTGAATGAAAAAGATCTGCAAGCTCTAGTAATAAAAACCAAGGAATACATTAAAAAAGGGAGTAAAGATCAAACTTATGACAGTAAGTAGAACAACCAGACTTAGAACTGACAATGAAGATAACTGGAGTGGTAAGCTGCTTCTATTGTTGATAAACCATTAATAGTAAAGAAATAAACAGTCAAAAGTACGCCACAGACTAGCATTTGTAGAGCAGCCATGAATGCCTTGGGAAATACATTCAAATGCTGTGATGTGTCTACCTACAAAGATCAGAATTGTGTAAGCAACAATATTCCTTCTGACGTTCTATGGAAGCAAAGGTTGAGAAGCAGGATATGAAGAATTGATTATTCCAAGATCCAGCTCTATGAAGAAGGAAGATGGAAAGGAGGGAAGAAAGAAAAGACAAGCAAAGTTAATAAGCTCAGTTACAGTGGGGATGACTGCTTCATTCAAAGAGCTGAAAGACCAAATTAGGATAGAGTATCATAAAGAAAATCTATGTGGTTGCTAGGAGTCAAAAATGACTTAATGGCACATAATCAAATAAGACTGAGATATTTTTAAAACACTCTCCACCCAAACTTTAGAAGGGGGCATCTGCTTTTAGCAAATTAGCTTCTTAAAAAGGCCAGTCCACTCCTGGGAAGACATTGCCCTCTTTGTTCTTGCTCAGAACACATCTGTGCCTGGTGGAATCTCAAAGTTCAATTAACATATGCAGGACTACTATTAGTAAAGAAGGTTTTCTTGTGGGTTATAGTTCCTTGCAACCTATCCACCCAACAAACTATCCTCACTTTATATAACACTTTGAACTCATAGATTGCATTTGCTATTCTAGAAAGGGCTCCAAATTCTCCCTAACTGGACTCTAGCACAAGAAACTTCCTTAAGCAAGCTTATTTCTTGTCAGCAGCTAAAACATTTCCAAATGGTTTTATTAACTTGTATTTCACCAAAACAAACTCAAGCCATTTCTGCAAGGGGAAGAACTTGCTTAATTTCAACCAGAGCATTTAGTTAAAAAGGAAACAGTAGGGTGGCCTAGTGGAGAAGATGCTCGCCTCCCACTTGGAAGGTTGAGGGTTCAGTCCTAGATAGGAGAGGTGTTTATCTTAGGGTGAAAATTCTACATAGGCGACAGGAAGGGCATCCACAGCCAGTAAATGCTTAGCTCCATCCAATCGCCCAAACCTCTATTCCCAAAGAGGACTACAGGGTCGTAAAAAGGGAGGGTTTTTTATTAATCAAAAAGGCTTAATCTTTTTTTTTAAAAGATAATATCAGAACATATGAATAATTGGATGGGAAACCCCCCGGAAACCCCAGAACGATAGGCTAAGTTTAGAAGTTCAAAAAACATCCCAAAACAAGGAAACTACTGCTATATTGTTGACAGGAATCCTTCTTAGATATCTCTACAAGGTCACCCAGAAGTCAAGTTAAAAGTGCCACAGCAAAAAATTCTAATAATTTTGCTGAAATTGTTAGCAACTTCATATGAACGTGCAAGGAACTGAACAACACAGAATCCTCCAAATGTTGAACGCAGTTCTGATTAAACTAGATGTAGCGATACAAAGTCCCCTAACTTTTTGTAAGTTAGGAACAAGTCATCTAGCTGAGGAGAACTAGACACAACATTAAATAGCTAGCTGTGAGTAGGCTTTACAAAGGTTAACACAACAAACTATTCTTCCTCACACCTTGCTGCATAGAGATTAGTGCTTTTATATGCTAATTAATTCAACAATCAAGCTCACATTGATTGTTGAATTGTAGTTTGTTATAGCATCTGTATCCTGGCAGGAATTTAGCACCTTAACAAGCAACTCACTTGAGAGATGGATCAAGCTCAAACTGGTTTATGATATTAGACCAGCTGACAAAATTTATGGGTTCTTGTGTTCATCAATTTTAATATTTTATAATATTTGCTACTGCAAGGATATGTCTCAGTAATTGGATAATTACATTTATTTAAATAATTATATAAATTCTATGCAATGTTAAAACATATCAGTTTGTTGAATTAATTTGTATATAAAAGGGAATGAACCTTTATCAACAATATCAATAATACTTTATTAAAACTTGTACACTGTCCAACTCCCAATAACTCTGGGTGACTCACAAGTAGACTCAAAATCCTCTCCGTAATCTCAAATGAATTCTGGATTATCATCTGTCAGCCCACTTTACAGTGATTTGTGAAGATCAGGATTTTTGTACGTAGTACGCAACATGAAATCTGAGGGCTTGATGCCATGAACGTTACAAAAATTCTACACTGATATAAAAAGTAGTGACTTTCAGTCATTTAAGCCTATCCAATCTTCCAAGAGCTGCCATTTGACAGGAGCCCTGGTGGAGCAGTGGTTAGAATGCAATATTGCAGGCTGACTGCTGACTGCCAGGGGTCTGATTCTCACCAGCTGAAGGTTGTCTCAGCCTTCCATCCTTCCAAGGTTGATAAAATGAGGTAGATTGTTTGGGGGGCAATCTGCTGACTCTGTAACAGTGGCTCTGTACATTTTTTAAATACTGGTTCTGTGGTCGTGACTTGGTGGGCATGGCAGGGGAAGGATACTGTAAAATTTCCAGTCAGAGGTGGGATTTGCCAGTTTTCTGAACTAATCAAAATTTCCACTACCAGTTCTCCAGAATTGCTCAGAACCTGCTGAATACCACCTCTGCTCTGTAAGCTTAGAAATGGCTATAAAACACTGTGAAGCAGTGTGTAAGTCTAAGTGCCATTCCTATTACTCCTAGTAAAAACATCCCTTTGTATCACAGGTTGACACTGCACAGGAGGGCACAAAAATGAGTGTCTGGGAGAGCCAGACGTAGGTTGATTTCCATGCACAAGTTACACAATGGAAACTTCGGCAGACATGATTTTCCTAATCTGCACACAGGGTGTGGAAGCAGCATTCATATTCAATTAATGCCTTGCTGAGAAAGACAGGGCAGACTACAGGAGTCAATTCACCATGCCATGAACGGTTTCCATGTACCACATTAACTTCAGCCTCCTGGCTAAAAGGCTCCTGACAGGAGACAGGAGGATACTGTGCCCCATCATTTAAGGCTTTGCTTCAGTGACTATGCCCTGATTCATCAGCACTGGTCAAGTGGTGTGTGCCCTGCAGTTATAAGGGAGGAAGGAGGAAAACCACATGCAGACGAGGTTTTGCTTAATCACTCTTGGAAACTGGCTGACAAAGCTCTTTGTTCCCCTTTTGCCAAACCCATTGTGGCTTAGCAACAGTAGCTAGGCACACACTCAACACAACCAAAGTTAACACATAATACAGTTCCTAGTTTTGAAGTTTTCAAGCAATTCAGCAGGAAGGAGAGTGTGTGGAAGTCAATGCCCCCTTTTCAGTGTACTGAGAAAACAAAGCAAGGCACAGAGCAATTTGCTGTATGGAACAGAGGAGAGGTTTTGAGTGCCAACATCTCTGCCAAGATTACGCAGAAGCCGAGAATCTTTATCCCCTCCACAAAGACCGGGTTCAAAGAAAGCAACTTCTGCAATTTGCAAGTTTGTTTGTGACTCTTATTTATGTAGCTAAAACATTTATGTAGCAGTCTATCTTGTAACTAATTCTGGGTGGCTCCCAGTCAACAGTTAAAACAGCATAAAAGACATCTTAAAATTATAAAAAAGAAACGTACTGTATTTAAAACAAAAAACCTGATGCTAAGTCAAACCTCTGGTGTGCAGCCACCTCATCTTATTCCAGTGTTTGGGGGTGGAAAGCCAGATCTTCATATAGCTTTACTGAAAAGCTAGGAAGCAGCAGTGTGTTCCACAGGATAGGAGCTTCCATGGAAAAGTCATGTTTGCCAGCTTACATCAGATAGCAAAGTTTAGGCAAAGAAACTAGAAGCATGTCCATCTTACCTGGCCTGGTAGGATGGGGAGATGTCCTTAGGGAAAGAGGGTCCCTACAGATAATCTGGCTCTGATTCTTTCAGTACATTGTAAATTTTAAATCACAAAGAGAAACAAAGCACCACTTAAAATATTATCAGGAAAAATACAGCCTACTAACTATCAAAAGAAGCTTTTCCAAAGAAACCCAAAATAACCTCAACCATTTTTAAACAGAAAGAACAGTTTTCAAAGTGCTAACAACTCAATTACAAATAAAGCCAAATTTGGGGATAATAGCCTGGATCACGATCATTATCAGTATTAACTCTAAATAATTAAGTTTGTTTTAAGGCATGGATGCAGTCCACAATTTTGAAGAGAAATCAGAACTTTTTGAGTAAATGTTAGCTCACATTTTCCAAAATGGTGGTCTAGAACAAACTTTAAATGTAATTCAATTAAGTTTCTGCTTTGTTAAAAGTTAATCAAATAAAATTTATATGTTCACTCCTATGCACAGTATAAGCAATGTTTCCCTCCTTATGTCATATTAAATACAATTTGGAACTATTTAAAAAGGAATTTTCTATCCCAAAGTACTGTTACAAAGAATGACCTTCCTAAGAGTCTAAAATGAAGGATGGATTATAGACTTTTGTTTATGTAAGTGATGAAAATTACCACTAAAAATATCACCTAAAAATAAACTTTCACTAGGTAACCCCCAGTTATGGGTTCTTAAAGGAACTGATGTTTAATATTTGATTTCTAATTACTATTATACTGTAAGAAAAAAAATAAGAGACAAATGTAAAAAAAACCAACACCACTATATAATTAACAGATTACTCCATCCATCTGGGTATTTCTTTCAAAAAAAAGATTTAGTAATAGAACAAAAAAAGGTTTAGTAATAGTCCATTTTTATTAAATGAATATGCAAATCTAAATTGTTAATTTTTGCAAGTATTGTGACAAAGAATCCTATTTAAACAGCATAAAAGTTGTTCTAAGAAGCACATTTTCCAGGGCAAAAGAAACGCCTACCAAAGCAGAGAAGAAGACCAAATTCTCATTGTCAATTTTCAATGAAATAACTAAAAACACAAGTTAAAACTTGAGATGTGGACTTCTATCATTCTGTACTCTTCTGCCATCCCAAAAGCACTCATTACAGGACCACAGCAGTTATAGAAAGATTAATAGTTTGCACAATCTGCATTTCTAGGTACACAAATAAGGAAATGATAAGATTGGGGGAGACATCACAGGTTGCAAAAGCCTGTGTTTCCAAAGAGACTTATGACCGCTTTTCACACTTACGACCATTGCAGCATTCCCATGGTCACATGATCAAAATTCGAACTTGGAACATTTTTAAACATACACAAATATTTGGAGGATGTTTTTCCATCTACATGGCCAACAAGGGTGGTAGTCAGAAGTTTCTTGGAACAATTCACTAGAACAGGCTAAACCAGGGGTGTCCGACCTTGGCAACTTTAAGACTGGAGGACTTCAACTCCCCAGCAAAGCTGGCTGGGGAATTCTGGGAGTTGAAGTCCTCCAGGCTTAAAGTTGCCAAGGTTGGACACCCCTGGGCTAAACTGATTGCTGTGTTTACCTATGCCTTCTTTTCCTGTTAAGGCTGCCATGCATTTATTACCACTATACAAGGGATAGAATGACCTAGATCAAACCAGGTGACAGCTGCTTCCCCAATCTTATCATCATAGTAACAGAAGTAAATAGGAGAGTGTTGACTCTGCCCCCACCACTTCCAACATGTGTCTTTCATTTTTCTGAGATCTATAAGGAAAGAGTCTAATCATTTTGTTTCCCATATAAAAACAGCATATGAGCTTGCAGGAACCCATAACACACAATATCCACAACCATTCAATGCTGCTCCCATTTTTAAGATCTTTGATTCTTTTAGTCTTGGAACAGCCAAAGCACCCAAACGATGCAATTCTCAGAACCAGCCCAGAAATCAAATTCATCCGCACTGATTCATAGCAAGCTAGCTCTATCACTGAAACAGCATACAGGTAGCCCTTGACTTATGACCATAACAGCCAGTCCATTGTGATCGTAAGCCATGATGGTTGCAACCTGAGTCATCATGTGACTGACCCAATTTTACCTGTGGCAGTCATTAAGCAAATCACCCTGGTCATTAAGTGAATCTGTAGTCATTAAGCAAACACAGCTGTCATTATGAGAGCCTACTGTTCACTATGGAGTATTTTTGCCTGAAACCAGGAGTAAACACCAGCTTTTGGCAAAAATGGTGTAAACTGAGATCATGTGACCACAAGATGCTGCCAATAACTATAAATGAGGATTAGTTGTCAAGCACCTGAATGGAGTCACATCAGAACTGGGGGAGGGGATCAGATCTGGATCACAAGTAGCTTTTGGAGGGTCTCTAAGTTGCAGTTGCTAAGGTAACAGTCATAAATTGAGGCCTACCTATACAGATCACCCTGCATAATTTTCAGGTTAAATAAACTCTGACATCCAGGAAAATAAGAGAAGTCAAATAATATTGACTTAAAAAGCTACAGTACTTAAAAAAATGGACATCCTTCTACATCAAAATATAATCTGCAATCCATGTCGAAAATGAACAAAAATGCCAACAGTTTCAGCTATGGCAATCTGATTCTGATCATATTATACAACAGACGCAAATAAAAATAAGTTTCACTATGTACTAGAATTTATTTTTAAATAAGCTATCAGGACACCTGCAGCTAAAATAGCAAACACTTTGACTCAACAGGAGCAGCTTTATGTGCCTTTATATGGTGCCAGAAATATAATCACTACATTCTGTTTTGAAAAACAGATTAGCAGAAAACCTTTGAATTTCCTGTTCCAAATGCAAGGGGGAAATTATTTATATGGCACTGGGCCTACACATGAGAAAGAATCAGATGCAAGAATGTGAAGATGATAAAATGAACTGAACTATGCTAGTCAGCAGATGGATTTTGCCTTGTGAATCCACAATATGATTTTTAAACTTCAACACACACACACACACACACACACGTGGTTTTTAAAATTAACACACACACACACAACACACACACAAATAGATGTATTAAGTCTATTTGCTGAGGCTTTTATATGTAATGGAGCATTCACATTTCTACCCACAGAGTAGCAGTCCATTCTTTTAACACATTCTCACAACACAGAAAATTTCCCATTCTTCTTTGTAGGCACAGCTTCAGATGAAGACTAGAGGATCAACAGACCAGCAATCAAAACATGTTCCTCACTGAAAACTAACCCAGATTTCTTTTTTCCAGTCTGAGTTCATTAAAAAATAAAGATATTTGTAATAATACTGAAGAAAATTAACTATTTTAATGATTCTTAAGCTTTTTAAAAAACAAATGTAATTCAAAATATATGTCCTTCTAAATTTAGAAGGATTTGACTTCCACGGAATTATGCATGTCATCAAACTGCCAGAAAAAAAACCCCATATTACATAGTCAACACAGACTGTAAAAAGTGAAAATGTAATATGTTATGTGACTGGCAGTCCAAGGATAACCACTTGAGGCATATATGAGCAGAGCTTCTATATAAAAGCCTCCTAAAATTATAAGTAAAAAAAAACCCAATAGAAAACAGACTTCAATAAGCATAAACTATCAATTCCAAGGAGATTTTAGGGAAGGGGAAAACCTGAATGGACAACCCCCACTTTATATTCCCCCAATTCCTTATCAGTACAGAGTCCATTCCCTTCTCTCCTCTCATGGCCCCAAACAATTCTATGCCCAAAGAGAAAGGCAAGGCAAGTAGGCCATGTGCTGCTCTACCACTTCACTCCTTGCCTATTTGGACAAAACAATCAGCCAAGCAAGAGATAGCACAGAGGAACAGCAGCTGTGAGGAGGTCCCAAGTGCAAACAAGTCCCCTTTAACTGGTATAGGTTATGGCATCTGCTCAATACTTCTCACCCCCGCATCCACCCTATCTGTACATATGGCTATTTATTCTTTCTTACATTGCCAACAAGGCTTGGCAGCAGCAAAGAATACGGAATGCAATGTTGAATTTAAGTTTTAGAATAGATACAGGGGGTAAGATCAACTGAAAAGCAAGCTACTTATAGGGCACCTTGTTCTTTAGCCTCTGGATGAGCCATTGGTCCAGAATCATGAACGGACTTAAGAGCACCAAACAATGAAGGTATTATGGATACCAAGTGCAGTGATGGGTCACTGTGCCATGTAAACCATTCAAAACAAAGGGGAAAAAACAAACAGTTACCCCCTGCAGTTTACTACCCAAGGCTGGTGGCAGCTTGTCATCTCTTAGATACTCAGAACTGCTGAATTAGATATTTCCTTGTTCCTGGCAAGCTTTGCAGATAGTCCACTGAAGTTTTAATAGCTTTAGCCAAATCAAGAGTGGTAACCATGTGAACTGGGAAGCTCACAAACTAAATGCTAAAAGAGCCAGGTTCAAAAATACCACTATCCATGTGGAGTTGCCAGGATACACAACATCATCTGAAAAACAGAGGGGAAAGTTGGAGTGCAGCAGCCACATGTAGGCTCCATGTGAAACTGGCATGGGCTTCAAAAGTTCAGATCTTCTAGACTTCAGTGGAGACTAGAAGAATCCAACGTTCAAAGCATTAGTTAAGTTTATGAAAAACACATTAAATTAAACCCAGGGGAGAAAACCGTAATTCATGTAGTGTACTATGATCATGTTCTTCAATAAACCTCAGGTGGATCCTGGAGGAAAAGGATCCCTAAGTTTGGTGCTTGCTTTATTTATTTTGTAAAGAAGGCAATCCAACATGTTAATGTGCTTGTGTGAAGAAGTAATCACCCCATGCATTCAGTTATTCATTGCATTATTCTTAACAGAAAATAGATACTTCATCTAAGTACTAATAACCTCTCACATGGCTATGTGGAAAGTTAGGTATGTCTCTCCAGAATGAACTGCTTCAACTCCTTAACCCTTGGAGTTGAACTCTGAGCTTTGAACTGATTATTAAAAAATGCTGAATTTGTTTTTCTTCCTCTGCTAAATTTGCTCATACCATATATTGAGACCCTTGCCTTGTTCCACAAACCACTTCTGTTTCAGCATTAGCTGAAAGAAAGATGGCCTGCCAATTATTTTGATACAAAACAGAATCCACACTTCCTTTAATGGTGGCATGTCCTGAGGCAGCAAAGCATTCCGAAACCATGACTGTATCACCTCTATTGCTTGACAGTTGGTATGAGGTTCTTATTGCAAATGGAAATGTTTGGTTTCTGACAAATGCAACACCCACATAGCTAAAAAGTTTCAGATTGATTCATTTGGTTTTTAGAGCATTCCTCCAGAAATCTCAAGTAAAATACTTGGGAAGCTTCACTATTGCTCCCAATCTTCCCCTCGTCAAGTCTATAACTTTTTTTGCTAATATTCAATGGCAATAATATGCAAAAATTCTGAAAACCTAAAAGAAATGCAAATAGATTTTCACAGAATTATTTTCGATGAACAGATACTAACATATTTAAGGTATGTTAGATAGTGAAATTCCACCTTTTTTTCCGAAACAGAAGCAAGAAAGCTTGGCAGCCTACAAGATTGGGATATGGCAGATGAAGGTTCTCAGCCATCTAGGTAGAATTGTTTGAAAGCTGAGTCATGGCAACTGGACTTCTTGTTGATTCAAAACATTTTGCTGCTTATCCAAGTAGCTTCTTCAGTAGAACTGAAGAAGAGTGAAGAAACTACTTGTACCGGTAGCGAAATGTTTTGAATCAACAAGAAGTCCTGTTACCAACTTCCAGAGACAATTAAGTCCCTTTGGGAGTTAATATCAGTACCTATAAATGCAGCATATCCCAGGTCACCAAAATTCTCTCCAAGTACAGGTAGTCCTTGACTTAACAACAGCTCATTTAGTGACTGAAATTGAAAAAAGTGATGTATGGTCACCTTTTTCATACTTACCTTTGTAGCATTCCCCATGATCATGTGATCAAAATTCAGATAACTTGATAACTGGTGCATACTTATGACCGTTGCTATGTCCTAAGGTCACATGATCACCTCTTGACAAGCAAAAACAATGGGGAAGCCAGATGCACTCAACAACCATGTTGCTAACTTATCAACTGCAGTGATTCACTTAACAACTGTGGCAAAAAATGTAAAATGGGGGGAAACTCACTTAACCAATGTCGCAACAGAAATTTTGGGCTCAAGTAGTTGTTAAGTTGAAGACTACCTGTACCACTTTTTAATGGGCTTGAGATGGAAATTGGGTTGGTTAAGGGTGTTTGAGTTCACTTCAGGTATATGAATCTATAGTCCAATTCTCATTTGAGACACAAAAGAATATGCTTTACTCACCAAATTCGGCATTTTTTTCTTGCAATTTCAGAAGATTTTGGCTACCCCATACACTTTGTTCTTTCCCCCGCCAGCAAGTGAGGCTGGATAGGAAGGGAAACATTGCAGAGTCCAAACTGAGTCATTCATGGAGACCAAAGGTGATCGACTCAGATTGGAGCCTGCACCGTTATCCTGGGACACGTACAGTATATTTAGCTTTGTTTGCAACAAAGGGAACTGCTGATGGGAAAATACACTAATTTCCTGCCCTTAAATTGTTTTATATTAAAACTGAAAAGACAGCATCGGTTGTTGCCTTTTCATTGAGACAGTTCATCAAGGGAGCACAAATTTTTAATCAGCATCCTTTCCCGCTGATTCAAAGATAGAAGGAATGCACATAAATGTGAGAAAATATCCTTCATCCATCATTGCAACAAACTTGAGTATAAAATAATACAGCTACCAGATCTAGGCTGTAAATCATGGCCAACAAAGAAACAGAAAACCCAAACTCTTTTCTGTGTTAACATAAGAACACAAGCTGAACTCTGCTGGATCAGACTCTTGCTCTGGTCTCCTGCTGGCCATAAGGAAGCCCATTAGTTTTCCAGTGGATGACCTTGGCAAATAATAAAAATGGTAAAGCTATGTTTTAAGATAAAAGAATGACTTGCCACTTCAAATATTTTGAAGCTTTTTGGCAACCATCAGCAAGATGATAGGGCAAATATGCTGAATCATAACAGAGTATGTTCTAAGCTGCTTTGATCCAATTCAGTTCCATTAATAAATAAACCACTTGAACACATTTTGGAAAAAAATGTGCGGGCTTTAAAAATTAATTAGCTTCCATCATTAATAATTATCCTAGCAGCAGCCTTAAAAATTCAAAACTTCAATGAAAGAGGCTTGAGTATAAAAATAAGTTTTCACATTCTTTCCTCAAGGTCCAGGAAAATAATCAATATATCTAATCTTTGACTTACAGCTATTTGTTTAGTTACCAATCGAAGTTACAACAGCACTGAAAAAAAGTGACATATGATAAGTTTTCACATTCACAACCATCACAGCATCCCATTGTCAATGGGGGAAGCAAGATTCACATAACGACCACACTATTCACTTAATAACTGCAGTGATTCATTTAGCAATGATGGCAAAAAGGTCATAAGGTGAAGTGCAAAACTCACTTAATTGTCTGACTTAGCAACAGAAATTTTGGGCTCAACCATGGCCATAAGTATAGGACTACCTGTATAGTTACAGAGTCTGTTCTCCCAGTTCTCTTAATTTGCTCACATGTTGTTTTATCTCCTTTAAAGAATGTTTTATTTAGACAATTAGTCTTGTATACTTTTTAAGACAACTTCGTTTATTTGAATATATATTTAATACAGTACTTTAATTGTATTTGTACCAGGAGTGAATGCAAAACAATACAAATATTCCAGCAAAGTAGTTTTGAATACTATAACCAGCCAGAAATTCTGCATTGTAAAATAACAGTTAAATTTTATGGAGTTGTATGAATACAGAGAAATTAGATAAAATCTTAAAGTGCCCTGAAGACTTTTAAATTTATCCAAACCACATTGATAAAGGTTCTTTAGTATTTTCCTCTGTGGAAAACAACTTTATTTAATGCCATGGTTTCTTCTATATTTTTACTTTTTCCTCTTTTCATCAATAGTTTGCCCTGTATGCATGTGTGCTGAGAAGTCACAATTTGGCTTTTCCCACCTACATAAAGATTTCATACTCTTCCTTACATAAACATACATTCTACATCTGAAAATTGCTACTTATAGCAGGTGGAATGTGTTCATTTCCTATACACAAGTAAGGATAAAGTGAACATTCCCATGATTTGGGAGATGAGTAAAAACCAAAACTAGGTTTGTTGTTGTTTAAGGGTTCAAAGTGACATTCTGGTGTAGACAAGAATAAATTAACTTTGATTGCTGCAGAAACAACATAAAATTTTTAAATCTGTCTCCCCATTATAGATTTCAAAAGGAAAGCATCCCATTGCAGGCAGCCTCCAAGAATCAACAAGAATAGTATTTGAATTACTTCTCTAGAGACTAGAGATTTGTGCTCATTCTCTACAACATGCACATTAGACATTCCTCAGATCCAAACCATCCTCAATAGAGGTCCATTCAGCTTCTGTTTTAATGTCACAAAGAGAAATTCCACAACTTCCCCAAGGCAACTGTTCAACCAGCCAACTGCTCCTACTCTTTGACAGCCATCCTTCCCTACTCCTACTCCCAACAGTTTCACTGTGTCAGTTAAATCACTCTGATTACTCTTCCTTCTGTATTTGCATAAGCCTAAGCTACTTCTGTGTGGACCTACACTGGAATGTCAAGTGGGTCATGCATAACCAGCCCAACTGCCAGAGCAACTGCTTGGAGCAGCAGTAATTTTGTGGGTGCAACTAAGGCTTTGTTCCATCCAAGTAGAATGTCCTAGGATGAGGGCATGAACTTTTGGGTCATGTAGTGCAGCTGTTTCAAAGTATGGCAAATAGCTCTTGGTTAGTGCTATGCAAAATCATGTCTCCCAGCCCTTGTTTTGCTATTGTTGATTGTTTAATAACAAGGTCAGGTGCAAGTTAATTTCTCCAGCACAGTTCCCCCACAAGACAACAGGCACACAGATAAAAAGCCAACCAGAACAACATTTGAGGAGCAGGACAGATGGATATTTAACACAAATAAAAATATAAATGCGTAGACATGCAATCCTATCACATTAACAATTCGATTCAGTGGTCACTTTTGAATGTGATTTCAGGGACCTCTCTCAAGACTTCTGGGTGTGCTTTTAGAGTCACATGCATCCTTGGGGATTCAGATTATGTATGAACCTCTGCTTTAAAGAAATTATTAAGGAGTGGTGCACAAGTTCTTCCACTCTATATCTCTACTCTGTTGCCTATAATTTAACCCAATTTTGTGCTGGCAAATATAAACAACAGACAGTATGTTCCTCTCCCAAAGGTCTTTTAGTCTTCATGTTACTTCATACACTCTTTGTTCTTAGCACAGATTGCTCTGCTTGCATCACAGACAATTCACGCCCACGGTCCTTTGGTGTTTCGCCAAGCCTGGGTACAACCAAATCTAAAGAGTTCCCAGAGAGCTCTGTTTGCATTAGACACCCTGAGATCCTCCATTAAAGGGATCCTCCCTTTAATGGATTGTTTTAGCCTCCATTAAAGGGAGGCTAAAACATATAAAGCATGAGTGTCAAACTTGATCGTATCACAATGTTTTTTGTGTTTGTGGAACCCGTGCATGATGCATCTGGCCAGCAGGCTGCCAGTTTGACACCCCTGGTTGCTGGAATTGGGTATGTCTAGTTTAATGAAAAGAAAGACTATGTTCCAATATCTTAGGGGTTCTCACAAAGAAGAGTGGGGTCAAGCTATTCTCCAAAGCACTCAAAGGCAGGACAAAGAAGTAATAGATGGAAACTAATCAAGGACAGAAGCAACCTAGAACTAAGGAGACATTTCTTAACAGTGGGAGCAATAAATCAATCCAGAAGTTGTACGTTTCTAAAGAAGAGATTGGACAATCGTTTGTCTGAAATGGTGTAAGGTTTCCTGCCTGAATAGAGGATTGGACTAGATTTTCAAGATCCCTTCAACTCTGTTATTCTAATAATCTTTGGGGATCAACTGCTTCCTGCAACAGCTATTATAACTTCATTTAAGTTTACTATTTCTTGCAAATTTATCACCTTTGTATGGAAGTCAAACTATGTTGTTTCTTGGTCATAGCGATAAAGCGTGTTTTTGGAATCTCAATATTTTAACTGTGTAAAATAATGTACAACTATTTCAACTTTTGCCTTTGTATAAATCCAACCACATTTGGAATACTGTATGTACCCTGCTGCAACTTAGAAAGGAAATTTGAAAAAAAGTAGAACAAGACAATCTATATGGTCAATTTAGCCACCGCTCTGTAAGGAAAGGTAACAGTTTTGAGGCTTTTAGATATGATAGAAGTGAATCAAGTTATTAATGTAGAAAGTAAAAAATGTATGAAGAGCAGTTCCTGTCTCACATTGAGAAAACAATATCAATTATAGCTAATATAGGACAAATAAGATCTAATCAGAAAAGAAGAAAAACAGGAGACAAGCATCTGTTGACTATGGGGATCTAGTTGATCTAATTAAGATCTGTGATCTGCCCAGAAATGTGCAGGATAGTATCGTGGCTGAGAGATGATAAGTGACCCAGACAAAAGATGCAGAAGCTCACTGGATAATTACTATCTCTTAACCCAAGTTATCTCAAAGATAGGGGAACTGGCAGGAAAAGTGAGATAATGATCTAGCAAAGCAGTCAATCAAAACTTTTTAACATGGTTTCCACTCTACAGCACCACTTTTTGTTTCCAGACCAAAATTAATCACCTGCAACCAATGATAAAACTCAAAATAGTTACATCCACCAACATGATCCATTTTCTTCAATTACTTGTTTGACTTTTACTTTAGTTTTAAAGAGTATCTCTTAAACTATTATTTCATATTACTAACATTAAACAACCATCCAATTCATGAACCTTAGAAACAAGTCTCAATTATGTAGAGCAAGTCTTCAGAGCAAGTTCTTTTGAGACAAAGTTAGCTTTTAGAATAGAAGGGAAGGGGAAGGGGGAAGCTGTTACATTTCAACCTGTCCCCCAGCATGTACACCATCTGCCGTAATCAGACATGAACTCTTATGTCCTATTGCACAAATTCTGCAACTCTAGGAAGATTTCTAAATCCTACTTTTTGTTCCACCTGCACATTTATATTAAAGACCTACCGGTATCTCATTTTGACCTTGTCGTTATCTGGATTGCAGTAGAGTCTCTCCAGATGCTCCTGGGAGTCAGGAGACACACTTTGCCACGCCTGTGTAGCGGTTCTCCTGGCTTGCCAGTGATATGGCAGGACAGTATGATGTTTGGGGCAATCACTGCCATACACGCACATGCCTTGAAGAAAGTGCACACAGATCTCAATCCCATCCTTCTGATGGGTATGATATTGCAACTGATTCAGAAGTTCAAACACCAAGTCAAGGGAAGCGTCTTCACTTTTGTTCTGGAAAAGACCAGCTCCAAATTTATCATCTGGATTCCCATTACACTGGAGCAGGCACTGGTTGTTACTTGGGGATATCCCAGATGGGTAACCTTCAAGTACCTTGCCAGGGTATGCAAGGAGGGCAGCAGCATTAGAGGCAGCATGCAAGCAGCTGTCTTGGAATGGCTCATTAGCAGGAGAGGTAATGGAGGGGAAGCTCTGGTCCTGTGACTGGACTTCCTCTTCAAGATGTCCATCAGATAGTTGTCCCTGAACTGCTGGAGCTCCTGGCACTAAGACAGCTACATTGTTATCTGGCTGTGGGCATGGAGCTGCAATTCCCAAGTTCTTTTTTGCAACAGATTCACACAAGTTACTATGGCTACTACTCTGTCCCCTGGGCACGAAAATTCCATCCAAGGTGCCCGTGCCAAGCAAACTGGTGAAGATCGGCCGCAGAGCCCTCAGTGCTTCTGAATCCAGCCTTTTCTGCATCTGCTGCTTCTTCTTAAAGCATGGCTTGATTGGCGGTATCTTTTCGGGAACACTTGCAGGGGGAGGAAACGCCTCTGGGGGATCAGAGAGCTGTGTTTCCTGACAGGCAGCTGGCTGGACTTCACAGGGAGATTCCATTTCAGTTTCCATCGCAGATTGTGTGCCTCCTGGGCCTACCTGTTCAGAGTTACTTTCCAAATCCTAAAGACCTACAGTAAACAAAATAAAGGTGTTATTATAGAACGAGAGTTGTGTCACCCCTGTGGTGTCAAAGAACCAGGACTCCGGCAACACCTCTTATAACACATTTTATTGACTTTCATCAAGAGAGGAAAAGTGAGAAAAGATGCTACCAGGTTCCCAATATAAAAAGATAGTGAATCTCTCCCCAATTCTTGAGGCTAGACACAAAGCCTGAAACCAATTAAAAACTGAAGACCTAGAACCCCCAATAAACATATTCAAGTTTCCCCAAATCCATAAATAGTTCAGTTCTGGAAAAGGCATTAAAGCTACCTCTCTACCCACCCACACAATTTCCCTATTTATTTGCCCAGGACAGATTGTCTGGGATTCTTAACATCCCCTTGGATGTATTCACCTTTTTCCTTTCTTCTCCTGATCTTTCACTGATTAATGAACATAAAAGACAAACATGCCTGCATCAGTTGGTTATCCCAACAACAGGAAAAGATTCATTTTCCTTCCACGGATGACCTTGCAAGTTGCCACATTCAGAATTAATGACTAGCAGCAGTGGGAATGTGAAACTCTTTTCAAAAGGCTCTTTTGAAAGAGACCTTGTGCTTAGTGGCTTCGGAACTGCCAATTGTTCCTCCCTTCAAGCTTCCCGGACAGTTTCGTATTCCCACATACTGCTAGTCATTCTGTCTGAATCACATTCCACAAACCCAGGCTGTTTCTGGCTAAATGACACAGCAAATAAACATGCTGCCACCCACAGGCAGAGCCAAATACTGCAGTCACAGAAAGAAAAGGCAAAACAGGAGCTGCATACCCACACACACATACATGCAAAAATTAAAGTTTGGAAACGTTCTCTTCTAACAAGAGCCTGGGGAGGGAGTTAAAATGCTTAAAAAGGGGTGGTAGTGGATAGAAGCTCTTTTGAATTGCTTTTCTGGCTTTCTAAATAAGCAGTACAAAGACTGTGGCTAGGAACAATAAAGAAACTGGATACAAGAATAGGTACTAAAATGTTAAGAAACATTCTCCTGCTTTTTTTCCCACCAGGCCTTTCTCAATTTTACAAAAGTGAATTTGCATGAACATTTGCTTTCAGAGAACATAATTTCAGTTAAACTCTCATGGGTGGAGTATTCTTCCACTTCCTTAATTACAAGGTGGCCTTGAGTGCTGCCTTGCCTGTCATCTTTCCAGCAGCCAACAGCTCATCTCAGATTTACAAGTGTCAATTAAATCTCCAAGGAATTCTCCCTGCTGGGATGTTCAGACTGGGGACATGTGGGCAGCCAGGCAGGTTTCAGAAGGACAGAGAACTACACCACAAAAAATGTTACCACTGCTAGCTGTACTGCATTATCATCAATCATCTCCACAAACAGAAAAAAATAACATACACTGCCAAAATTCAAAAGAAATTCTTGAGCCCCTTGTTAAGATATAAAAAGAGAAGCCCCTTTTGCTGGGGAAGAAATCCTTAGAAATTGCAAGGCAGATTTAGACATGATATGAATACTGAATCCAGCAAAGGCTCCCTATTCCCTCTGTGCCAATGCAGAAAAGATGCCTCCCTTAAGACACAGAGCTGTGCCAGGCTACTCGACAACAGACTGAACTGGCCATCCCATTCTACTGCCAGGCCAAGCAGACAGAGATTTTATTCAAAGTATCATATACTTATATCCTACATATATATGAAGGATTTATCTATCCCTTGAGCAAATAGTTTTGGAGAAGTTGCCAACAAATTTACCCTCCGTGCAAACCTGCAGGTGTGTAGCAAGTTTATGCAGCACCCAAGGATTACTCAGATGGATGAGTCCCCTTCCTGTTCACCAGCTCCTGACCCACAGCGCTTCATTCATTACACTTCCTGAAGTTTTACAATTCCAGGATTATGCACCATCATTCAAAGGCGTCCCCTCTCCGCTGTTATTTTGTCTAGGAGGGGATCTCATTCTAAGGAGATCAATTATTCAACAGCGCAAGAGGCTGCTCCTCTCGCCTAACATAGATCCAAGCGTCGCAATAGCGGTGGGTGGGTGTAGAGTTTTGCTTGCATTCGTTTCTAAGCCTTCTTTTGAATTGTGGGATTCTCTAATCCACATTTGTCCCTGCGCCGAAAGGTCCAGATTATTCGCCCTGCATTAATTAACATACGCGTGTCGCGTTCCTGCCAGAACAATCGAAGGGGATTTCGAGATTCCTGGTTTTTGGAAGGCGCTAAATACCATTCACTTCTATGGGGTCCACCACCCCCCGGGGCTTTTTCTGAGGGTGGGACGGAAGCCATCCCGCTTTCAGACAAGCGGCTGAAAACTTTTCTCTCTTCTCTCTGGTCCCCGGTTGCTTCCTGCCTGGGCAATGCAACGCTAACTTCGAGGCGAATCCTGGCCAAAGTCAAAGCGAGGCTTCTGGGGCTTGGGATCCCCGAGCCAGAAACGGCTGCCCGGGAAGACCGACCACAGGGACTCGAGAAGGACTCGCGTTTGAGCCAAAAAGCAGGCTGGAAAAAAAAAGGAAAGGAAAGGAAAGGAAAAAAAAGGAAAACGCCCGCGCCCACCTTCGGCTCTGCTTTCTTTCTCCTCTTCAGGCGCTCCAACCCAACCCTCCCGCCCTCCTCCTCCCAGCCCGGATCCCTTTTTTGTTCCCTTCACGACCTGATCCCGGGGATCGCCGTCCTCCGAAGTCGATCCGCAACGCGCAACGTTTGCAAAAAGCGACAGGGCATTTTCCAACCCAACCCAACCTCCAGAAGCCCGGGCCAGGCCGAACATTTTAACGAGAACTAGACTCCTGCGCGTATATCAATCCCTCGGCTCCGTTCTGCCCGGGGCAAAAAAAAAAAAAAAAGTAAGGCGGGGGGGAGAAAGAAGGAAGTTTCCCTTCCCCCCCACCCCCCCCGAGTCAGCGGCTTGGACGCACCTCGCTTCCCGCTGCTCGGCGGCCGGCACCAAGCAGCTAAACAAGGCGGCGAAAGACTCCAAGTCGGATCGGCGGCTCGCTCGTTCGCTCGATCTCCCTCGGGCACCGTCCGTGCGCTCAGCGCAGTCTGCTAGGGACGGTGGCGCTGGGCGAGCTGGTGCAGCCGTTCCTGCCCGTACGTGACCAAGCTCCCATTCCGGCCGCCGGGGGTGGGTTGGGGTGGGGAAGGGTGGAGGGAGAGGCCGGCGCTCGCACCAGATCCCTCTCGCCTCCGCCTCCTCGGAGCCCTTCCGAAGACTGCGCGGCTCACATGCTCCTCTCAGCCTGTTTTAAATACCGCTTCCTGCAAATGCCCTCGGCCAACAGCTGCACGATCCGGGGGGAGGAGCCTTGTAGCCTGCGAAGGGGGTGGGCGGGGCGGAGCCCTTCCCGCCTTTCCTGTCTGTCTGTCTGTCTGTCTGTGTGTGTTTGGGGGGGGGAAATGGAGTTAGGGGTTGTGTGAGAGGAACTTTGGTCCACAGAGAGGCATTCCGGGCCGGCTTCCCACACTCCCCAACCTATTTTCCCTCAGGCCTCGCCTCACTTGCGCCTTTCCCACCCGAGCAGGGCGGGCGGAGAGGAAAGGCCTTATTTGCATACGGTTCTTGCGACTTAGGAAGAAAAGGAGGAAGACGCTCGCACGAACGAAGCCGGCAACTGGCCTGGTTGCAAAGAAGCACTTTGTTCCGGCAGAAGAAGAAGCTGGCAGAAGAAGAAGAAAAAAAAAAGGGGGGGGGAAGCACGCTTGTGCACACGTGTGCGTGGAATTAACATTCCTCCCCCCCCTTTCCCCCCCCCCTTTTTACAAAAGGGACTTCTCGGTTTTCCAAACCTTAACGAGAAACCCGGAGCGTGCTTTGAATCCAGAACCTGGCTTGAATTTGGATGCAAAGAGTGGAGCAGTTCTTATATACACACACATACACACAACGGTTGGGCAACAGCCTCAGGTATAAATTTCGGGTAAAACAAGAATTCCATTTCAGTGTCAGTTTCTGGCTTTGGAGCCGGAAGGGAGGGAATCCGAAATGAGCAAGAAGAATGACTTGATTGTTTGGGTGAAACTGGCCTGTGTTTGCTGGCGTAACTTAAGTCCCTGCCTCTTTGAGGGCTTTTAAATTAAACCGTCATTTAATATAAATTAAAGAAGAAAGTGAGGAACCTTAGCCAAAAAGGGTGGGGGCGAAAGAGGAAACGGCAAAGTGGTTCCAGGAGAACTTGTCTCTGTGAGAAAGTTTGTGAGATACCATACTCACTTTTGAAGTGCGGGCTCTTGGAACAAGAATTGCAACCCTGTGTATATCGAAAGTGAATGTGAATTGCCTCTCACAAACTTTCTCACATAGAAACAGCACCGTGTGCCTGGAAATGCTTTGCTTTGACTGGCAAGATAACTGGTATCGCTTATTGAGAAATATTGAGTTACAAGTAGAGAAAAAGTAATTTCAGAAAGAAGGAAGTACAAAGTGGACAGATAATAAATTTATAGATTTGGACAAGGTTATTTACACTATCAAGTCCAATCTTTTGTTTAGTACAGGACTAACTTCTATTTTTATTTCACTCATCCTCCCTGCTTTTCACACCATTCATCTGAAACCATTAAATCAATATATCCACCTGACACAATGAACTGTAACAATCATAGACTAATCATTTTTTTTCAGTGTGGCTTTAGCCACACTGAATAATGGTACAGAATAATGGTACAGAAACTTGTTCCAAAACACAAAAACCCTATTAAGTTAACAGGAAATGTAGGTAAAACTGCTGTCAAAATTTAAATCATCAATGCAAAGCTTTTTGATACAGGTAGTCCTCGACTTCATTTAGTAACTGTTCAAAGTTACAATGGTGCAGAAAAAAGTGACTTGATGGTTGCAATGACCTGGGATAATATAATCCCCTTTTGCAATCTTCTGACAAGCAAAGTAAATGGTGAAGTTAGATTCACTTAATAACCATGTTACTAACTTAATAGCTGCAGTGATTCACTTAATAACTGTCTAATTTAGTGACAAAAATTTTGGGCTCAATTATGGTAGTAAATCAAAGATTACCTGTACTGTCATGAAGTAATACTATGGATCTGTGACTTTGAATTTCATGGTTTTTGTACCAAAGTTACCACACTAAGATTATATTTGCCATTAAATTGGTCAGCGGGTAATCAGGGAATAGAGTAGAGAATGTGACTTTTTATTCTCTTTTATCTCTCAGTGGCTATTGAAACTTCAGTCTTTATATTCTTTTGGAGTACCTTTCAAAATTAGGACATCTGACTGTGTAATGAATCTAATCTTATTTATTTTATTTATTAATGAAATTTAATAATTCATAGTGATTCTGAGTGGCATATAGGAATAACCCTGCCTTTCCCCCCAAAAAACTCCCAGAAACAGTGACAAAGCAACAAGATAAGGTTAAAAGATAGCAGAAAGCTTTTTTTAAAAAAAATGTTTATGTACAATTAAGGCTTACTGATTCAATATTTGAAGTTTATCAGACGTTGTAAACAAGATTCCTCAGTCATTTTGTCTTCTCAGCAGCTGCTTTTAACATATAAAAATAAGACACACACACACACATAGACACACACACACACACAGAGGTAAAAGGGCTTTTGACAGAATATCTGAAAACGATAGTCTTGAAGAAATCTTCCCAGGAATCCAGTGACTTCTGTGGTCCGCTGGAGTTACTAATTATGTGCAATCCCCTGATTTGCTGATAAGTGTAAACAATTTTATTTGGACAGTTTGCTGATTACCCTGATCAAAGCTTCATCCTTTAGCCCCTGGTTATCTGCCTTCAGGTCTGATAGCATCTTGAATTCTTCCATTTCATGTAGTTGCCTTTTCGGAGTTATTCGCTCTCCTTTTTCCATTTCTTGCAGAGATTGATCAACACATGCCAATTGTAGTTTAAAGGCCATTAATTTGTATCACGCATTGTGCTTTCAGTTTTTCATTTTGAGCTATAATATTTCATAAAGTTTCTAAAAATAAGTTGTATCTTCTTTTTCTAGTTTACTGGCATATAATTTGTGATTTTCCAAGTAATTGTAACCGGGTCATCCTAATACTGAATCATAACAATCTCCAGATGACTCTATGTCATATCTTGAATGACTGTCACTCTTCACTTCTTTTTTATTAGTTTCCTCTTCTGGAATTAGACCCATGTTCTTGTTTCATCATTATCCTAAGTCCGAAAACAAATTCCAGCTGATCTTTGTTTTTCTCTTTCTCTTATTGATTTTGTTTATGATTTATCCTTTCCCTTCTTCTTTCTTGTTTGTTTTTCCTCTCTCATGTTCTTTTGCTGAACTTGTTGAGTAAGCAGAACATATGTCTATAATGCCGTTAGGTCTATTCATTTGCCTTGAAAAATTAGAAGATGCGGCTACTAAGAAATTGATGAAGCAATTGAAGATATAGTTTTACAACTATGACACGGCTCTTCTAAGGTTCACACATATATTTATCCTTATCCTTAGTTTCTGGTTCTTTGTTTTTTATTTGCTTTCCTTTGCCTTGTTCTTTTGCTTCCTATTCTTCATTCTCTTGTTTTTTAGTTCATGTAGCCCAACTTCTATATTTTTTTCCCCCCAGCTTCCTGGACATTGGTTAATGTTACACCTTGTGTGGATGTTCTGGATTGCCTCATTTGTCTTGAACTATCTTTTCTTTGGGATTTTGATTCTTCTTCCTGAAGAGGAATGAGGCATGACTTGTGCCTCTCCCTGACTTCTGAAGATCACACAGTACCGCTGGTCGTTGTAGACAAGGCAGTTGAAGTACTCACAGTATTTACAACTAATGGTATAACACAAGCAGTAAGTGATGTAAAAACATTGTATTCCTCAGCTCATAAACGATTTGAGATACTGCTCTGCATGGCTGCTGCTGCAGTATCTACGATGGCCTTTGTAGGAAAGTTTGTGCTACAAAGCAGATTTTTCTGAACACCAGTCACAGAGATAACAGTCAATGTGGATGCAATGTTTGGAATACTAGAATTAATCAAATCATCTTGTCTTTTACGAAAGGAACCATTTTTACTATAGTTTGAATTAAGTGATGAAGTTCCTTCATTTGATATATTTCTTCTGCATCTTATTCCCATTTTCTTCTAGTATAAGATCCACCACAATATTATTATACTGGCTTAAGAATTCCTATTTTCTTACTCTTCAGATTCGGAGCCGGACATGTTCATATCATAAGTGCCATATATGCATGTTGTTGTTTTTGTATCTTTATCTTTGTTGTCTAATCAAGAGGACAATCTAGGGCTTGAAGCTGAACATGTAACACAGTTTAACTTTTTTCCTTCTGAATTGGTTTGCTAGCTGTAATCTTTGCTGGAACCCTGTAATTTTTATTTATGCATTTATACCCCACCTTTATTATTTTTACAAATAGCCCAAGGTGGTGAACATATCCAACACATCTTCCTCCATTGGTGTACAGGGGAGACTTAAAAAAAGTCTTAACAGAAATGGCCTTCAGATTTTTGGGAAATTCTTCAAGCACCTCCAGAAACCAAATGAATCTTGCAGAATTGAAGTTAGTCCTATGAGACAGACCTTAGAAGAAGCACAACCAGGAGTACTAAGTCTGTTCTTTATTGTAAGGTTATATTAACAGAAACTTGCAAGACTGAAAGTATTTCTCCTCTTCTTTCTTTTTATTCTCTGAAAAGTCCCTTCTGAAATGTTTTCCACACCCTCCCCTCTTCTGTGGGTTGAGACATTTTTTTTTTTGAAAAGAATTTTATTAATTTTCTACAAACAAACAAGACAAGCAAAACATTAAAACATCAACTCTCATATGTACATCCAGTGTGTCGGTTGGTTCATCAGTTTTGTGCATTCATTTTGTAGTCTCAATTACAATTATGTTACATAACAACTCATATTGTCAATCCAAACTTATATATCCTAATATCACTAAAAAAAAGAAATTTTTGACTATACTTTTAATCATTCATGCTTTATGAGATAACAATACTTTAAACAGTTTATTCTGTAACAAATCATATAATCATACCAAATCAATCCTAAAAAACCCTTTATAAATATAATGTCAAATTACAAAGGCAAGTAAAACAAAGATATTCCTTGCTGTCTAACATTCTAAATATTCTATTATTGTATTTTATCATCTAGCCATTGATAAAAAAGATCCCAAATTTCATAAAATTGTTTATCCTCTTGCTCTCTAATTTCAAATGTCAATCTACTCATCTCAGCACATTCCAATATTTTCTTAATAATTTCTTCCTGTAATGGTATTTTCTCATTCTTCCAATTTTTAACAAATACAATCCTAGCCGCTGTTAATACATTTACAATCAGGTATTTCAAATCTTTACTATATGTATCAGGTAAAATTCCCAATAAGAAGATCTCTGGTTTCAAGTCTATGTGTTTCTTTGTCATTTTTTCCAACCACATGCGAATTTTAGTCCAATATTTTCTAGCGTCCTCACAAGTCCACCACATATGGTAATACGAGCCAGGTATCTGATGACATTTCCAGCATTTTTCAGATCTGTTCTTAAACATTCTTGCTATTCTTGTCGGGGGAAAGTGCCACCTGTAAAACATCTTATACAAGTTTTCTTTATATGCTGTTGACATTGTCATTTTATAATTTTGAGACCACAATTTTTGCCATTTCTCTAAATCAATCCCATATCTAAAATTCTTCCCCCAAACAATCATAGTTTCTTTAACTTGTTCTTCCTCTAATTTAATTCCCAGTAAATAACCATATAATTTTTTAATCACCTTCTCATCAGTACCCATCAAGATCTTATCTAAATCAGTCTGTTTATCATAGAATCCCTCCGTTTTAAAATCTTCATCATACCTTGAATGTATTTGCGCATATGAAAACCAATTCATCCTTATACCATGTTCCTCTTAATTTTGGATCGATTTAAGTTCACCCTTTTCATCCAATAGTTCCCCATATCTAACTGTTTGTTCCTTCTTATAAATTATAGGATAGGAAAATGCTCAATAGTCGATAACCAAACTGGAATTTTCAAATAACATTGTCTTTTTATCTTCTCCCGGTTTAACCACAAAGACTCCCGTATATAATGTCTTCTAAAATAACCGTGTGTTTTAGTTCCCTTATACCATAAAAAAGCATGCCAGCCCAACAGCAAATCATGCCCTTCTAATGTCAACAATCTATGCTTTCTTAATGTTATCTATTCTTTGACCCACATCAAACTTGCAGCTTGATAATACAATTCCCAATTAGGCAGGCCAAAACCTCCTCTAATTCTAGTGTCTTGCAAAAGCTTTAGCTTTATTCTTGCTTTTTTACCTTGCCATATAAACTTCAACATGATTTTATTTAAATCTTCAAAATAGTCTTTTCCAAGCCTAATTGGTATTGTTTGGAACAGAAATAGAATTCTGGGTAAAATATTCATCTTGATTGTTGAAATTCTCCCTATTAATGACAATTGCAAGTTTTCCCACTTCTTCAAATCTGTAGCTATCTGTTGTTTGAGTTTAATATAATTATTCTCTTTTAATGTGCTACATCTTGCTGTCAAATATATCCCCAGATACTTAACCTTATTTGTAACTTGGATTTTCAAAAGATCTGCCAGTTCTTCTCTCTGTCTCAGTAGCATGTTCTTTGTCAAAATCTTTGTTTTATCTTTATTTATTTTCAAACCAGCCATCTCACCATATGTCTCTATCTTTTCCAATAACCTTGGAGCTGTTTCTAATGGGTCTTCCAGAATAAAAGCTAAAGCATCAGCAAAAGCTTGTAGTTTAAATTCTTCCTTCTTAATTTTCATTCCTTTTATGCTTTTATCATCCCTAATATTTCTATTCAACACTTCCAAAGTCAACACAAATAGCAAAGGAGATAGGGGACATCCTTGTCTTGTGCCTTTTCTTATATTAATAAAATCTGTAAGTTCCCCCTCCATCATTACCTTTGCTGTCTGTTTATTGTATATGGCTTCTATTGCTTGAATAAATTTTTTGGCAAAACCCATCTGTTCCAATAGTAATAACATAAATCTCCAGTTCACGTTGTCAAATGCCTTTTGAGCATCTAGGAATATCAAAGCCATTTGCTTTTCAGGATGAGCCTCATAGTATTCCAAAGTATCCAAGATTACTCTCATATTGTCTCTGATTTGTCTCTTTGGCAGAAATCCATTTTGATCTGGGTGAATAAAATTATTTAAATATTTCTTAAGTCTTTCTGCTAAAATTGAAGCAAAGATTTTATAGTCTGCATTCAATAAAGAAATAGGTCTATAGTTCTTAATTTGCAGTGGGTCAGCCTCTTCTTTTGGAATAAGTGTGATATAAGCCTCTGACGGGTTGAGACATTTTTATATGCCTATTGTCCTGTTTGTAGCTCTTCCTAATGTTCCCCAGGATCATTCCCCACATACCATTACCACAAATTCATCCATCTATGAAAGCTCTGGCTATAATAATCTTAACACATCAGTCTCCTCCTTTCCCATTCTGGCACAGTTGCATAGTTTTGCAGATTCTGCTTATGACCCCTAGGAAGCATCCCATCCAGCTCCATCCTCAAGTCAGATGAGTCTGAACTCTGTCTGCGATCACCAGTCATCTCAATTGTTCACTGTGCTATTCTGTTTACCCCAATTTCTCCAATTTCTATATCCTCCCATACATCCTTATCATCAACCACCCAACAAGCCAGTTCTTCCTGCCTAGTTAAAACACTTGCCATTCTCTTTTTATCTGAACAAATAATCCCACCCAAAAGCACTCTTGTCCTGATCACTAGGTCCCCAAACAAACAAAATTATTCATATCAAATGTTAGAGAATGTGATCCTCTATCTCACAATTAATCTACCCTCCTGTTGTCTGGAATGTGGATTATTATTAGACATTGAGTTACACGTTCAGAATCAACTACTTCTGATGAAAACATTCAGCTAACAATGTTGTTACACTTTAACAGTTTTCCAGTGGAGATTTTAGACAATGGAAAATTATCGGTCCTTTCAGCTGAGAGATTTGTTTTATTTAGCAAACTTTTGTCTGAAAGGTGGAACAATATAGACACAATTAGTAAATAATCGGTAACCATAATTATCATGAATATTATAAGCAATACAGCAGAGACTAAACCATGATGCTAAGAATCAAATCAGTAGCTTGAGATAAATATTTTAAAATAACTGCCACTTGATGCCTTACAAATACTATAAATGAACATCAGGCTCATCTCAGTCCCTCTTTAGGAGATTAAAAAAAGAAAGCAATCCCATGCCTGAATACAGCTCAAAGCCTAATTTATAGCCATTACAGGAGTCGTGCTGATGAAGTCTGACTACAGCAGCTTATTTAAACATTTTTGCTTGTCCTTGATGTTCAGCCTGCAAAAGCTTTATAATTTCAAATTTGCTGAGTTTTTGGTCTTGAGATCAATTGAGCTTGGGTAGGCCCTATTTCAGCCTTAATTCACCTTTGTTAGTTACTCCATGTATATTATAATTATTAACTATTTGACTTAAATTTCAGTTTCTTTACTCTTTGTCTCCTTGTGAACTGCTTCCAAAGACTTTACAAGGATTTACACTGGAACTCTGTTATTGTTTCAGGCCTCTCTGTTGCGGCATTCCTTTCAAACAGAATAGATCTCCAGTAAGCACACATCAATGGCCAGAGCTCAGTATCTGTTTCATTTAATATATGAGCATAAAGTGCACATCAATGCATATACTCCCCACCCTGAATCAATGAAGGTTAAAACTAAGGAGGCTTAGTATGTCTTTAAATGCAGTGTGCTCTAAATGTGGCTGCCCTTGAAGACTACTTGGAAATTTCAGCTGGTCCAGAATGCAATGGTGTGAACAGTTATCAGCAACCCTCTGTTTGTCCATGGGATAGCTCTGCTTCCCAAGCTTCACTGGTTGCCAGTTTGTGTCCAGGTGTGATTCAAGATGCTGGTTATGACCTATAAGGCTCTACACAGCATGGTGTCCACTTATTTGAAGGGCCACCATCTCCCATGGTGTCTTCCCGGCCAATTCAAGCTGACAGGGTAAGCAAGGTCCAGTTTCCTTTGATTAAACAACATCACTTAGCAGGACTGAGGAAGTGCAACTTCTCCATATGGTGCTTGCTCTCCTGAATGAGATTCCTCCTGAATCCCAAGAAGCACAAAGGACCTGACTGTTCTCCTAGGATTTGTGCTGGAATGTTTGTTGTCCCCTTTGTTGGATGTCAGTTGTTAATCAGAGGTTTTCTGGATTTGCCATTTTGTTCTTCTTTGAATTGGATTCTGGTGTTTGTATGTCTGTTTTTATATTGTTTTAGTGTTGAACCACCTAGAGGCAGCGTGACCAAGTTTAATACTGATTTAATTAAGCATGTCAACCACAGTGTTTTAAGTGTGAGAGAAATAGGTTAAATATAATGCTTTTATAAATATAGTGCATTTTAAAGGAATACCACAGAACTAGGCTCCAATTGCTGTCAGTCAATTAACTATTATTATGTGCATCACAATATAAAATAATATAAATGGATTCTGCATGTTCATATAATATACTCCTGCCCCAGCTCCATTACTTGTCCTTCTCTTTTCTTCAAACAGAGGCATCCACAGCAGCGGTCACTGGCTTTGAAAGGACAAGTGGAATTGCACAATCAAACCCCTGCCCCTGTAATGTATGTTATATATACTGTAAGCACCTAAAAAGAGACAGGGTTTGATTGCCAGTTCCTCCTGTTTTTTGATGCCAAAGGCTTCAAACATAGTTGCTGTGTATATTGTAGTAATTTCTTCTATAAATTCTCATTTATGCTTATCAATTTCTCTTGCAAATGTCTACACTGTAATCAGTTTCTAAATAAGATCTTATCAGCAGATTCCAGCTTTATCTATAGTTATGCTGTAGGATTGGAAAACTGTCTGGATTATTTTCTTTCTTTAATTTACAAGTTTGTGTGTGTGTATGTGTGTGTGTAAATTTTCCTTTAACAAAACTCTGGAATTAAGATGAATATTGTCGAGCTTTCAAAGATACTGTTCTTACCAGCACAAAATAGAAAAACACTGCACAAAATACATGTCATTCCCCCCCCCCACACATTTATAGTCAATGTTCTACACAGCCAATGTCTATAAACAGATGTGTTTTAGAAAGAGAAAAACAAGCAGCTCAATTTCTTAGGCATGCTAACATGTTTTTTGTCAATAGCATTTCTCAGGAAAAACAGGTATAAGTGGGCAAAAGTCCACTCGATAATGTAAAAGTTCCTTTTCTCGCACAGTATGTTTCATAGGTGTATATAAATAGGATGTGAATGCTTTTATAGCTATTACTTAGTTTTTATGCCAAAAGGCAGAAACTTAGTTTTTAATGCCAAAAAGCAGAATTTCTACTAGCTGACTATTCTGCTTGCAATTTGTCTTAAGGAAAGAGAAATAAGGAAAGAGAGATGGGAAGAGGAAAGGGGTAATTATACATAATTTTTTCATATCCATGGGTTTAGACTTTGTTTTATATTTCATGCATGCACAAAATGACACATATTAAGTACATATCTTACATATAGGGTTAGGTGTTTAATGTAGTTGGTTTTTTTAAAAAAAAAAAAAAACAAGTTTTATTTTCAAAACACACAATACATAAATACACATAAACACAAAACATAAAAGCATAAAAAATCTCTTTTCTGAAAGTTGCTTAGTCCCGGGTTAAAACTCTTGGTACAGACACAAATTCAAATTCATATTCATTTTACATACCATTTCATATCTTATCAACATTTTCAATTTTCTATATAACTTCTTCTCTCCTTTAAATTTTCTCAATTTTATTTTATTTTATTTATCTCCTCTCAATTCATATCATAATATTTATTATTCTTTGTCTGTTCTATGCCAGCCAACCATTTATTTTTCTTCTTTAAAAAAAGAAGAAATACTTCTGTATACTATATGGAGTATGATGCCTTTATCTCTTTCCCCTAAATTTATAATACTTAATATAAAACACATAACATACATTGGGATTCTGTCTGGTACATTTTAAAATTATACTATATTATCAAAAATAATACAAATCTATTCATTAATATTAATATTCATTCATATCTTAAACATTTAACTCATTGCTTTTCAATTAAATCACATACTCTTATGGGAGTCCCATTTTCCATAATAATTCCCCCCCCACATCACATATTATAGCTCAATATTTCATTAAAATGTTCCTCCTTCTTCTACTTCAAATCTCATTTCACAAAGATTTTGCTAGTATACCATATTCTATTCATTAATATTAACAATCATTTATATCTTAAACATTTTATCCATTTCAATTAAATATCATGCCTTTGTGGGAACACTTATGCTTTCCAAAAATTATTACACCCCCCCCACATCACAATCTTAAATCATGTTTCATTACATTACTCCCTTTTCTTAAACAAAAATTTCACTAATTTATGTTAAATATTTTATCATATTTTAAGTTACATATTATTTCTAATTTTCTATGATTACTTCTAAATACAAGTATAAAAATGCATCTTATGTACCTTTCTAGAATCGCTTTAACAATAAAATTTATCCATTATCTCTAAAAAACTTTTGCTTCTTAACATCTTGCTCCCCACCATTAGGACTTCTCATCCCTTCCTTTCTCTCTTGCTTCTTCTTTTCCTTGTCCTCTTTAACCCCTTGTCTCTCCACCTCCCTTTTATTCTGCTTTCCCCCTTTCTGTTGTTTCTTAACACAATGTCCCCTTTTCACCTTATTCTTCTCTTTTTGGGCTGTTTTTCCAGATCTCAAAGACCTTTTTTCCTTTTTCTCTTGTTTTTTCCCCTTCTCCAGTCAAAGTCATTTGTTCATCAAAGATGGCTTCTTCTTCTTCTTTGTCCCCATCATCCTCATTCTGCTTCACATAAGTATAAACACCATTTCTAAGTATTGAAAAATAGTGCCAAGACCATCTTCCCCTCCTTGTTTTTCTCTTTCATATTTTTGATATATAAGTTTCAATTCATCCATAGATGATGCCATTGTGTAGAGAAAAAGTTTCCCCAAACAACCACCCAGATGATTTAATCAGAAGTAATTTCTAAAGGTTCCAAAATCACCAAAACAATCCAAACAGACTGTTTCTTTTAGATACCTTCTTCTTCTTCACTTTCTCTTTCTGGGGTTAAAGTAGTCACAAATCCTTTTCAAATATATTTTTGGAAGTTTTTAAACTCTTTGCAATTCTAGGAAATCTTCTCCTTATTTCCAAATTTTGCTCTTATTTTTTCCACTCTCCCTTCCCACTCACAGCCAAAAGGTTTTTTCTTTCTTTCTTTCTTTTTTTCCCGCTGTCACTTTAGGAAGGAGAGTAGAACAAGGAAAAAACTTTCCCTTTTAGAGTATTCACAGCTTATAACTCTCACAAGGGACAATATATACTTAGCAGCCTTCCAGGTTACAGATCACTTTCTCCCGTCTTGTCCCGATAGAAGCAACTTTCACTTTTCTTCCAGCTTTCTCCCTCCTGCACCTGCTTACCCGGCTGCAGCTTTCTTCGTGGCGGCCATTGCTGACTGCCGTTCCTCCGTCTCAGGAAAAGGGGGTTTAGCTGGCTGGGTAGGGGGTTTGCGACACCCCCAAGCCCCTTGCTGGATCCCCCCTGTCTTCATCTGCCTCTATGGGGCAGTTATATCCCCCAGATCCAAATGGATCGGGGGAACCTTGGCGGAGAATGCAGCAGGGATTGCGCGATCGCGAATCCCTGCCGCCGCCGAAAGCTTGCAAACCGGAAGTCCTAATGTAGCTGTTTTTGTTTTCCCTTCTCCTCATTCAGTTGTAGCAGGTCTGACTGGGTCAGCCTGATCACAAGGCTCCATGTGGCTTTCTTAGAGCAGCTGGCTCTTTTCTTCCTTGAACTGACTCACTAGGCTGATCAAGGAGAGAGTCATGTGGCTTATACTGGCTTCATGTTCCACTTGGTTCTTTTATGATTTTGGTCTCATATTGCTGCTGAATGTCTATGTGATTCAGATAGTCCCTCCTATTTCTATTGAAGTCTCCAGCCACAGAGATGGGCTAGTGATAACATATGGAACATGATAATTTGAATATAAGAGGAGTAGACCATACATTAATGAAATTTAAAAAAATAAAGATAGATACTTGATAGAAGGAAAGAAGAGGTCTTAATGAAGGTGGACTGATCTTCTGAAGACATGCCTCTGAAGTGTGTGTATGTGTGTGTGTGTGTGTATGTATGCATGTATGAATCTTAATATGAAGCTGATTATTTTGGAAGCAGCCCTTTCAGTTTTATGAAGAATACAGTTTTGAAAGTGATCGTCTTTAATCACTGTAATTACATCATTTTTTCCTAATTATATAAAAGCCCTTGTTATATCTCTGACAGAATTTGAGGAGGCACTTGGATAACTTGAAGATGGTTTTACTTCCCCTTTTATAATTTAATTGGTAATTTTCATGCAAAGTTGGGCGGGGATAAAAATAAATTATCTATACATTTAAGCCTGGAGGTGTATGGAGATTCTCAGTTGTCCAGGTCATGATTGTTCGAAAGGTGCTTTTTCAAAAGACAACTGGACTTCCTTTGTTTTTCCTTGAAAACATTTTGCTTTTCATCCAAGAAGCTTCAAACAACAAAGAAAACAACTCCAGTTGCCTTTTGAAAAAGCATCTTCGGCACATTTAAGTCTGGAGATACTGAAAATATTTCCTCCCAAGTATTTCAAAATGTGGGACATACCTGACATATTTATTCAGGTCTCAAGTGTACTGTTCATCCTGTGTTGTTTATAGAAGTCACAACAGGGAGAAATAATAAACTTGTCAACACTTTTTCTTTAAATAGGGAACATGAAGGAAAGGCAACGCCTAAAGTTTTGCAATAGGTTAATGGACACATGGAACATAATATGCATGGCTCATACTACAGTAAACCACTGTCCTCTGTTGTTTCATGAGTTTCTAGAGTATTATGTTTGGTATTTGATTGTCAATGATTTTAAGTTTTCTTTCTCACCTTAAGGGATATTTATAAGGACTGTTTGGTGATGCAAGAGTTGAAAACAGTAAAAAGATAAAGGTTTCCCTTGTCCAGACATGTGTGACTCTAGGGGGCAATACTAGTCTCCATTTCTTATCCGAGGAAGCCAGCATTGTCCAAAGACACTTCCCTTGTCATCTGGCCAGCATGACTATATGCCAAGAATGCTGTTACCTTCCCACCAAAATGGTCCCTATTTATCTATTTGCATTTGCATGCTTTCGAACTGCTAGATGGGAAGAAGCTAGGGCAAGTAACGGAGCTCACCCCATCTCATATGCTTGGGTCTTGAACCTGGGCTGTCAGTTTTCAAGCTGACAAGCTCAGCATCTTTAACCCTAGGCCATAAAAAGGGCATATTTCATCAATAATTGCAGGCTCAATGAAAGAAACATATTGAAAGAAATATTGTAAGAGAAGTTATCCATGTCAGAAACAAAACAGAATTAAGTGAACTGCTATTTTAGTCCCATAAAAAGGTGAACAGGAAGCATTCATGCAGAACGGTGCAGAATATCTTCCCAACTGGAGAATTGCTTTTAACTAACATTAAATGAGGCATGCATATAATTGGTTCACCACCCTGGTTGCTAGGGTACACTTAACTATTCCTTGCTTTACATACTAAGTGTGATCTCTGCTTTTGCTGCTTTAACAATCTAAACCCTTTGCTCAAAGCAGGATCTGTAGGTCCATATTAGATAGTTATGGCAAGAAAACTGCTAGATTTTATTGACATAAACAGATTATCAGACCTTGATGGCATCCATCCAGATGTTATTAAGGTGCTTACAGCCGAGATTGTAGACCTCCTAACTAAAATATGCAACTTGTCTACACTCTGTGGTTGAGGACTGGAAGGTGGCCAACATAACTCCCATTTTTTAAAAAGGGCTCACATGGAGATGCAGGAAATTATAGACCTGTCAGCTTAACATCTTTTCTGGGGAAGATAGAAACTGCTGTTAAAGATAAAATTACTAAACTTAGGAAGGCACAGCCTTATTAAAGGATACTGAACATGGTTTCAGTAAGGGGAGGTGCTGTCTGTCTAACTAACTACTATAGGATGTTAATAAAGACATGGATAAGGGCAAGCCAGCAGACATCATCTACTTAGATTTTCAAAAAGTCTTTGATAAAATCCATCATCAAAGATTTCTTAATAAGCTTAACAACTATGGAACAAAAAGGCAGGTCTTCTTTTTGATAAGCAACTGCTTAACAAAAGAAAATCTATTTCTATCACATTGTGAGACATGTACTATCTCACGATGGAGGGATAGAACTGAGATCCTGCATGGTTTTATCCTAGGATCAATGGTTTTTTAACTTTATAAATTATCTGGAATCAGGTGTGACAGGAGGAATAGCCAACTTTGCTGGTGATGCTATATCGCCCAGAGCAATAAAAACGAGACTGCCAAGATCTCTGATTTTGGCATGTTAGAGGAGTGGGCTTCAAAGTGGCAGGTGTCATTTGGCATGAGCAAATGTAAAATAATGCACTTTGGAGCCAAAATTCCTGCACACATCCTGGAGATTGAGAAGTTCCCTGAGGATGTGCTCCAGCATGAGCCCAAAAGATTGAAAGAACAAACTTCTGGTCCCAGTGACCAGTTCAGATTGGATCCAAAAATCCCAATTAATCACACAAAGGAATGGGATCAGAACTAGCTGTGATCTCCAAAACAGGCAGAATTCCTCCAAGAAGTAGGTAGGACTACAGCAAAAATTAAATTTGATTTCATTTGATTTCATTTATTTAACATTAAAAAGAATGAATATAGGCAATATCATACCCTAAATTTGTTCATTTTTTCTTTTAGTTCACATTAAAAATATATTTAGAATGACCCATAGAAACTAGATACATGGGGTTTGGAAGAATGTGAATTTGGAGCTCCAGGCTGTGTATCCCTACATCCTGGTGTCCTTTTCTTTGCTTAAGTGTCAGTACAATAGCCAAGTGATCAGCTAAACTGAGTCTATAGTCACAGAGCTATACATATTCAAGTGAATGTAAGCCAAATTCATGGGAATTCAGAGGATTGCAAAGGCAGATAAACATGCTTGGAGACATCAGAAGAAAAAAGCTGATAAAAGACAATATTTGTAATTCAGGGTTAAACTGCAGGGTTCTTGGTGCACTCTGAGCTTGGTTTTCTGCTGACATTTCATGACCAAACTAGATAACATCATTGCATCATGGTTACTGATGATGTTATCTAGTTTGGTAATGAAATGTCTGCAAGAAAACCACCAAGTTCAGAGAGTACCAAGGACCCAACATTAGAAAAACTTTATCCCTCTGTACTAAATTTCATGTCTTCTGAGGGCTTGTGTACATGTGGGGAAAATCAGTTCTTAGATGAGTGTAATTAATCAAATCAAGTGCATGTATAGACATATAAGCCCAAAGTCTATAATCAGAATCATCTCACAGATTTGCAATGGGACATTTTTCTTTTTTGCATCTGGCATTCCCAAACTGCCCCCACCCCTTGATGTATGGGAAACACTTCCTCCCTGTTTTAGTGTTTTATTGCTTTAGTTCTCCCTTTTGGTTTCTGAAGGAAAATGGAGGCAGGATATAACATGAGCTCTATTGCATATAAGTAAGTGAGATCCTTTACCTATGCATATGTTTTATTTTTATTTATTTATTTGGTTTGTCAATTGCTTACAAGATAATAGGTATAAGTAAAAACATAGTTATGAATACATGGATACATATAAGAAAAATAAAAGAAACAATAGGACAAGGACGGTAGGCATGTTGGTGTGCTTATGCATGCCCCCTACAGACCTCTTAGGAAACTGGTGAGGTCAATAGTAGACAGTCTAAGGTTAAAGTTTTTGGGGTTTGGGGAAGAAACCACAGAGTCAGGAAGAATATTCCAGACATTGACCACTCTGTTGCTGAAGTCGTATTTGTTAAGTCTGGAAAGATGGGCGCAATAACGGAGACGAGACCTCGGATAGTAACTTCAACTCTTTAATAGTGACTTCAGATCGGAGGTGAAAAGCCTAGCAGCAGCAGCTCTTTTTATAGAGCTGGCTGCTGCTAGAGCGTCCAATGACAGAGATTTGAGCCTGCCGCGCTTGGAGTGTCCAATTGCGGCAGCCCGTTTACCAGCCAATCGGATCAGCTCTAAACAACCTATCACGACCCATTGTTCACGGACCAATCAGAAGTGCAGGATTTTGAGCCTGCTAGTTCGGAACACCCCTCCCCTCTAGGTTCTGTCTAAGGGGTGGGGTGATGTATTCTCGCAGGTAGGCGGGTCTTCGTACCTGTGTACCTGATTTACACTGTTCAAAATGTCTTTGCTCAGTTTCTGATTCTGACGGATTGTTTGCTGGAACTGTCTGGCGTGGCAACCTGGCTTTTACGCTGGGTCTCCCATGAGGTGATTCAGGAATACCTGCAACGCTTTCATTATTGCTGTCATCTGGGTTCTCTGGAATTGCGGACCCTGTTTGTCTGCTAGCTCCTGGAGATACGACCACCTGCCAAAGTTCCTCCTCCGTTTGTGAGTATAGTGGCCTTCACTGACCTGGTTGTGGGGTTATGCTTCCTGCGCCAGATGTTGGTACAATTTCAAAAACCCCTGTTTCCCTTCCCCCTCTGGTTTCGAGGTCGGGGTTAGTGATGGGAGTTGTGGGCAGCCTTGAGCGTAGCTGGTCTATCTGGCGTTTCCACAGATCTCCCATCTGTGGTTTCTAATCGGTAGGAGCGGGGGCCTGTGATTTGTGTTATTTTGGCAGGGATCCACAAGGGGTCTCCTGAAAAGTTCTTTGCAAATACAGGGTCTCCTACCTTAAAGGAGCGGTGTTTACTGCTGGAACCCAGGGGCTTTTCCGGGGTGTACGCTGGGTGTAGGTGGTCTAGATGCGATCTGAGTTTTCTGCCCATCAGGAGTTCAGTTGGGCTTTTGTTTGTGGTACTGTTTGGTGTAATATGCTGGAGAAGGAGCATCCTGGTGACATATTTTGATAGTAAAAATGAATATTTTGCCAAAATTGTTGTTCTTGTTTCAGACAGTGCCAGTCAAGTTGGAAAAGAATTTTTTTGTAGAATTAAACAAATGTCCATCTAAATTTTATATATGGCAAAGGAAAAAACCCAGAGTTAAATAAATTATTACAGGATGCCAAGAAAAAAGGAGAATTTGGCCTTCCAGATTTTGAATTATATTATGATGCTGCTGTAGTAAACTGGTTTAAGGATTGGATTAAATTAGAAAATAGAAGGTTAGTATTAGAAGGTTTTGATCTCCAACCTGGCTGGCATGCCTTCACGTGGTATGGAAAATCTAAACAACATTCATGTTTCCAAAGGCACCATGTAAGAAATGTATTGTTTAATATCTGGGAAAGGTTTAAAAAAAACACTACCCAAAGGTTCCATTGTGGCTATCTACATTGGAAGCAGTCACACATCCAAATGTATTGGATTATGAAAATATTGTCAGGTATAAAGATTTATTATATGACACTGGAGAGCTTAAAAATAGAAACCAAATACAAATTCAAGGAAAGGAGATAGCATGGTGGCCCTTTGCACAAATACAAACCCATTATAAAAAAGATAGAGAACAATTTGGCTTTAATATGACCCCACAAGAATTAGATAAAGTATGGTTAGGATAGGACAGGTAGGACATTGCAATGTATGATTTTATATACTATACTTAGATTGGACTGAAGGCGGCGTAGTTCTAGGTTTTCTAGGTCTATAATTTCAAGTCTGGTGGCATAAGGTATTCTGCAACAAGTAGAGGAGTGGAGAACTCTTCTTGTGAAATATTTCTGGACTTTTTCAACTGTGTTATTATCAGATATGTAATGCGGGTTCCAGACTGATGAGCTGTATTCAAGTATTGGTCTGGCAAATGTTTTGTATGCTCTAGTTACTAGTGTGATATTACCCGAGAAAAAGCTACGCAGGATTAGGTTAACAACTCTTAATGCCTTTTTGGCTATGTAGTTACAGTGGGCTCTAGCACTTAGATCATTGGAGATGAGTACTCCAATGTCCTTGACAGAGTTTGGATCATCAACAAGGTTATGACTATTTAGCTTGTATTTTATTTTCTGATTTTTTTTGCCAATATGTAGGACAGAGCATTTATTGGTTGAGATTTGAAGTTGCCATTTGTTTGACCATTCTGATACATAGTCAAGGTCTTTTTGAAGTGTAGCAGTATTGTCAGTAGTGTTGAATAGCTTTACATCATCAGCGAAGAGAACGCAGTTGCTCTTAATATGATCACAGGAGTCATTTATGTAGAGTATGAAGAGAGTTGGTCCTAGAACACTGCCTTGGGGGACACCACTATTGACAGGTACAGAATTTGATAGGACGCTCCCAATTTTGACCATTTGTTGTCTGTTTGACAGGAATGCTTCTATCCAGTTAGGCAGGTGTCCAGAGATACCATAAGAATTTAGTTTTAGGAGTAATTTGTCGTGTTCCACTGAATCAAAGATTTTACAGAAGTCTATGTATACTGCATCTATTGCTTTGCCCTGATCGAGTTGTGTAGTCCATATGTTTTTGCAGTGTAAGAGTTGCAGATTGCAGGATAGTTTTTTCTGAAACCAAATTGTTTATTAGAGAGTGGGTGTTGGTTCTTACCTGATATGCCCCTTCTCGGCGAGCCGCGAGGAGCATCCAGAGAGTGGGATGTGCTTCTGAGTCCTCTTCTTGCAGGCTGAGGAAATGCTCCACCCCCTCACGTGATTCCAAGTAGCGTTCCCCCAGTTTTTTGCGATAATGAGAAGATAGGTTATGAAATCCTTCTAATCAACTATTGGCTCCTTGGCTGAAACCAGAGTACCCCCCAGACGGAGGAGTTAGGGTGGGGATGGATGCTCCTCGCGGCTCGCCGAGAAGGGGCGTATCAGGTAAGAATCAACACCCATTCTCCCTCGAGCCGCTTGGAGCATCCAGAGAGTGGGACATACCAAAGCTTGGCTGTCCTACGGGTGAGACTCCGTCTGGACCGGAAGCCCCTCCGGGTCACTGATGACCTTCTGTAGGACTCGTCGGCCAAAAGAGGCCTCCGTTGAGGCGTATAAGTCTATTTTGTAATGTCTGATGAATGGGGACGGAGAGGCCCAAGTGGCTGCCTGACAAATGTCAGCGATTGGGGCTTGCATGGCCCAAGCCGCCGAAGTAGCTGCACTCCTGGTGGAATGAGTGGTTATTCCACCAGGTGCGGGCAGAGATTGTGATAGGTAGCACCTGGCGATAGTCACCCTGATCCAGCGACTGATGGTTGAGGGAGAGACTTTGAGCCCCAGTGTCCTGGGCTGAAAGGAGAGGAAGAGGGATTCTGATCTTCTCAGGGGTTGTGTGCGCTTAATGTATATGCGCAAGGCCCTTCTAACATCCAGGGTGTGCCAAAGGGTTTCCCTGTCCCTCGAGGGTCTGGGGCAAAAGTTTGGGAGGACCAGTTCCTGAGACCTGTGGAAGGGTGAGTTAACCTTGGGTAAGAAGGTGGGGTCAGGGCGAAGGACCACCCGATCAGCGTGGAACATGCATAAATCGTTTCTGATTGACAATGCTGCTATTTCCGAGACTCGACAAGCAGAAGTAATGGCCACTAGAAAAACTACCTTAAACGTAAGAAATTGAAGGAAGGACTCCCTCAGAGGATCAAACGGGTGCCTTGTAAATGAAATGAGGACCTTGTTGAGGTCCCATGTGGGGAACCTGTGAACAGTCCCTCCGACTGTTGGCACAAGTTGGTGGCGCCCCTGAGGAAAGCCCTAACCCAGGGGTGATGAGAGAGGGAACTGAAATTATCATGAGAGACAACGGTTGAGAGGACAGTGACCTGCCGTCTCAGGGTGTTAGGGGCAAGCCCTTTACGTAGGCCTTCTTGAAGGAATTCCAGGACCTGCACAATAGAGGAGAGAGGGGGTCAACTTGGGACCCGCTACACCACTTGCAAAAGCCCTTCCAAGTGGCATAAATTCGTGTGGTGGAGGGTTGCCTAGCGGCCAAAATAGTGTTGATTACTTGACTGGAGAATTTTTCTCTTGTCAAATGGATCTGTTTAACCTCCAGATGGCTAACTGGAGCCATTGGGGCTCCGAATGCAGAAGGGGCCCCTGAGAGAGGGAGACCCTGTCCGGGGGATCCTCCATGGGGGCGCTACCAAAAGATTGCGGAGGTCCGCGAACCACAGTCGCCTGGGCCAATAAGGAGCCACCAGGAGCAGGTCTGCCTTCTCGTGAATGAGTTTCTGTATGACTCTGGGAACTAGCAGCAGCGGAGGGAAGGCATATAGGAGCCCTGGGGGCCATGGGCAGCATAGTGCATTGGGGTTCTCCGACCCATGAGATGGATACCTGGAGAAAAATCGTGGAAGCTGTGCGTTGGACGGGGAGGTGAAGAAATCCACCCTCGGGAGGCTGAATATTCTGGACGACTCCTTGAATAGGGATGGATGGAGACGCCATTCTGCTTGGTCCACCGTGGCCCTGCTCAGCCAATCCGCCTGGATGTTGGAGATTCTGGAGATGTGCTTGGCTTTTAGTGAGAGGAGGTTGGATTCTGCCCAATGGCAGAGACGCTCGGCCTCCCTGAATAGACTGGGTGCTTGCTTGCCTGTTGATATGGGCTTTGGCCGTGACGTTGTCCATGAGAATAAGGACGTGACACCCGTGGACCAGGGGGAGGAATCTGCGCAGGGCCAGTGGGACGGCGTGAAACTCTAGCCAGTTGATGCTGCATCTTTGCTCACTTGGCGACCACTTGCCCTGTGCCGAGAGCGAGTTGACGTGAGCGCCCCAACTGGATAGGCTGGCATCTGTGGTGAGGGTTAGCCACTGAGGTTCTGAGAAGAGATGGCCCCTGTTGATGGCGGGCTTGGTCCACCAGAGGAGAGACGTGAGGACCCTTGGAGGCACCTTGACTCTGGACTTTGAGTTGCTTCTTCCAGATCTTTGGAATGGGAGCAGGAACCACTGAAGGAATCTGCTGTGTAAACGGGCCCAGGGAATAATTGAGATGCATGAAACCATCTTACCCAATAATTTAGAAAGGTCAAGTAACGCCACCCTCCTTGATCGCCTAATCTGTTTGACCAGAGCTTGAATGCTGAGGAACCTCTCCGAAGAGAAGAAGACCTTTTCTGTAACCGAATCAATTATGACTCCCAAGTGGGTGATTCGGGTGGATGGGGTCAGTTGACTCTTTTGCCAATTGATGAGGAACCCATGTGCCAGTAGCGCGGAGAGGGTGGCTCTGGTGTCCCTGACTGCCTGGGTCTTGGACAAGGAGAGAATAAGGATATCGTCCAAATAGCCGTGAAGGCGGACGGGAACGCTCCTGAGGTGAGCCGCCAGGGCCGCGAGGACCTTGGTGAAGGTCCTGAGGGCCAAGGCCAGACCAAAGGGGAGGGCCACGTATTGATAGTGAAGGTCATTATACCAGAACCTAAGGAATTTGTGATGAGAGGGCCGGATTGGAATATGTAGGTATGCCTCCGAGAGATCTATGGAGGATAACCAGTCACCCCGCCTGGTACCCAAGAGAATCGATTGCAAGGTGTGCATTTTGAATTTGCGCTGGATAAGATGGCGGTTTAGTCGTATTAAATCTAATATAGCTCTGCATCCCCCAGAATGCTTGGGAACCACGAAGAGGTAGGAGTAGAATCCTCGTCCCCTCTGGGCCAGTGGAATGGGTTGAATGGCCTGAATGTCAAGCAGGTGTTGGATGGCTGCATCCATTAGTGCACGTTTGGCGGGATCTCTTGAGGTGAGGGATGTCATGAAGAAAACAGCGGGGGCGGACCGGAACTCAAGGGCGAGACCAAACCTGACGGTGTCCCTAACCCATGCATCAGATGTGGATTTGTCCCATTGAGCGGCGAAGTGTCTGAGGCGGCCGCCGATGGGGAGGGAGGAAGATCTGTCTGGGTCGGCGTTAGGGCTTCCCCCCCAATCCCCTAAAGGGCCTCTTATAGTTGCCGCCCCATCTGCTTCTGTTGCCTGAGTCCGAGCGGTCCTGAGACCGGAAGGAAGAGGGTCTCGGGTATCTGGGCGGGAAGGGGGGGTAGAAGGGGCAGGGGAAGCCCCTCTGAAAGGGCTGAGGGCCTCTTGTCTCTGGCCTCCAAAAAAGGGAGGGCAGGTACTTTCTCTTGCTGCGGCCCTCGACCAGCAGGGGTTCCAAGGCCAGGCCGAACAGTTTGTCTCCCTTGACGGGAGCAGTGGCCAGCTTGACCTTATTTTTAACATCCGCCTGCCAGTGCTTGAGCCACAGCAGGCGGCGAGCTTTGACATGGGATGTTATCGCTCTGGAAGAGAACTTTACTGATTGGCAAGTGGAGTCAGATGAGAACTCGGCTGTGGCAACCAGTTTCGCTATGTCTTGGTGTGCCCTCACATTGGACATGGCGACGTGTTCTCTCAGCTGCTGGAGCCAGCGGATAGAGGACCTTGTGAGAAATGAAGCGGCTGTAGCCGATTTAATGGCCCAAGCGTCGGATAGATGGGCCTGGCGCAATGCCAGTTCCGTCTGCTTGTCCTCAGGTTTCAAGGCCTGTAAGGCCTCACTGGGGGTAGAGGAGGAAGCAAGGCCACAATGGGATCATCAACCTCCGGGATGTTTAGAAGACTGGACATTGCCGAATCGAGATTAAAGAATCTCTTGTCTTGGTTAGAGGGTGTAGGGGGGGCTCCCGTAGAAGCAAGTTGCTTCGCCACTAGGTCCACGAAGGTGGGCAGGGTTGGGATGACCTCAGCCTCCACCACTGGTTGTGTGAAAATGGAGTCCTCTGATCTCTCTGAGGCGGGGGGGGGAAGTCAGAGGGAGACTGGGGAAGAAGACCAGAGACATTCTTGGCTTTAAAGAGGAGGGATTTAAACAAGTGTGGCTTGAACAGCCCCCCGAATAAGGGTTGGTCGGGAGAAGCCCCCTCGTCCTCCGACATCTCCCCCTCTATGAGGTTCGCCTCTGAGAGGGGCTCACTATAACGGGAGGATCCCATTCGGGAATCCTCTTCCCTGAAGTCACCAAAGTCCCCTTCCTCCTCCTCCTCCTGGGCCCCTACGGGAGGAGGGCTGTCCCTCTGAGAGAGTACCTGACCAACTGGGGGATCCAGCTGTGGAAGGGATCTGATGGATAAAGAGTCGTGCTCGGGAGCCCGTGGAGAGAAGCCTGATCTGGACATGTGCTGCAGGCCTTCCGCAATGCCCTGGCAGATAGCCGATTCCATCCAAGCCTTGATGTGGGCTGGAACCTCAGATGTAGAGGGTTCTTCCTGACGCAGACTAGCGGCCATAGGTGTAAAGGAGTTTCAGGAGTCTGTCTGGTTGGTGGCCCAGGGGTCAAGTGACCCTGAAGTGGGCTGCGCCTAGATAGGGAAGACGGGTCTGAAGGGGGAAAAGGTTGAGTAGAGGTGGAGGGGGTGGGAGAAGGAAGGGCTGGAGGCCCCGAGCGGACTCCCTTGATCGCCTATCAAACTCCTTTTCCAACGCCTTATGGCGCCTTAAGGCATCTCGTTGGGAGACTTTGGAAGGTTCCTTGTCCTGCCTGCGCAAGTAGTGGGACTTTTCCTTAGCCTTCAAGGAAGGTCATTTAGAGAGATTGTCATCTGCTATTTTGATAATTATAATAACAGTAATAATAATAGTAATAATAGCAAAGGGCGGTTGGCTCACCTGGAATTGGCCTGAGTGGGGCCGAATGAGGTTTGAGCTGGCCCGCTCCCCCTTTTGGAATTTAATATGTACAGTGATAACCGGTAGTAAGATGTGTGTATATATATGTATGTATGTATGTATATATGTATGTATGTATGTATGTATGTATGTGTATATATATATATATATATATATATATATATATATATATATATATATATATATATATATATATATGTGTGTTTTCTGAGGTTCTCGCGAGCATTTGTATGTGGATCTTTGGTTATTCAGGTTTTCTCCCACATTTTACGAATAAGTGCATGCATTGAAGAACATAAGAACTCAATCAAAAAGGAAGAACCGACCTCTTCCCTGGTCCAACACCTCAAAGCCACAGGACACGAGATTGACTTTAAAAATACCAGAACTATTACCAAAACCGAACACTTCAGCAGTAGAATAATCAGAGAAGCCATAGAGATAGAAAAATGCCCACACAGCATGAATAAACGAGATGATACCTGCCGCCTACCAGCCATTTGGAAACCTGCCCTCATGAACAGACGAGTACCTAACATGAAGAATGACACCAGACCCACACCCCTTAGAACCACACAAGATGCCACCACCACACTTCCATGTAGAAAGCAGACTCACATCCACACAGAAGATGAGACACGACCACGGACCAGAAGCTGCACTGCAGCTGCATCACTACCCACTTCAAACCCCTCTGAGCCATACATGAAGCGAACTGACCCCCACCATGAAGATGCAGCACGACCACGAACTCGAAGCCAAACAGCAAGATCACAGCTCACTAGCTCAAATCCCCCAGCAACTAAGACTAACCTGAGGACAACCAAGCCCCCACCTGAACAGAACACGCCTCCAGCCAATCAGAACACAGCCAACCCCCCAACCAATCAGAACACAGCCAAAGCCCCAACCAATGAGAACACACCCCCACCCAATCAGAACACAGCCAAGCCCCCACCCAATCAAGTCACACCCCCACTAGCAGTTAAAAGGAAGAAGCAGCTGCAAGCTCACATCACTCTGAGAAGCACAGAGCTGAAGAGCAAGCCTGAAGATGATGAATGAGACTTCATCGAAACGTTGCCTAGATACTTCCAATCTTACGCGGGAGAAAACCCGAATAACCAAAGATCCATATATATATATATGTTTTCTTAAGTTTTTGCGGGTACTCACATGTCTGGCATTCAGCTTTGTTCGGGTATTTTCCCACGTCATAATCTCATGATGATGGCAGATGAGATTCTGCTGAAACGTTGCTACAACTTTAAAAGCACCACTATTATGACGTGGGAAAATACCCGAACAAAGCTGAATGCCAGACATATATATATATATATATATATATGGATCTTTGGTTATCGTTGCCTAGATACTTCCAATCTTACGCGGGAGAAAACCCGAATAACCAAAGATCCACATACAAATACCCGCGAGAACCTCAGAAAACATATATATATATATATATATATATATATATATATATATATATATATATATATATATATATGTATGTATGTATGTATGTATGTATGTATGTATGTATGTATGTATATTATGTACAGATATATAATCTTCTGATTTTTATTTTTATTTTATTTTATTTATCTATTTGCATGTAAAGGTTATCTATGTATATACATATAAAAATGTATAATTTTTTCTGTAAATTTTTCTCTCTCTCTTTTTTTTTAATATAAACAATAACAGGAAAGAAACTAAAGAGGTACCACAGTACAGGCCGGATTTATCAAATAAACACCTGAGGCCTAGAAGGAGAGAGGCCTCTGGCAGCAGGCCTCCAGACAACAAGTCGGAAGGGGGGGGGTGCTGCAACTTCGCCCCGATGGAGGCTGCGGGAGGGCAACAGAAACAATGAAAGCCAGCCCGGAGGATCACTAAAAGCAACTAACTCTTGACCCAAGGGGTCTGGGACGTTTACTTCCACCGCAGCAGCAAGAATCAGAAATAAAAATGGTGCCCGACCACGATGCGGCACCAAGATGGCGGCCGCGAGCTGAGCTATGTTGGGCACCTTCGGGACGGCAAGGAGGGCTTTTCCGGTTAGCTCAGCACGCCTGGTGCTCTTAAGGAGCGACTAGCCATCCCGGTCGGCGTTTAGGGTGGGGGGGAATCCAGCAAAAGTTGCGCACCACAAGGCAGTGCGGAGGCAGTGACGCGATCTAATAATGGGGGGGTCGCATGAAGCGCTGCGAACCCGCCCGCTTGGCCCCTAGGGGCGAGGGGAGACTTCCCCTAAGTCCCAACCTTTTGTGCAGGAGGAAGGAAAGAAAATATCAGACCTGAAAAATGAGGAAAATAGCCAGAATAATATACGTAGTATGAATCAGCCAAGGAGCTCTTTCCAACAGCAGCCTGACTCTTCGAGGCTGAGCAAAAGACTGGGGGAACGCTACTTGGAGTCACGTGAGGGGGCGGAGCATTTCCTCAGCTAAAGCTTAGCCTGCAAGAAGAGGACTCAGAAGCACATCCCACTCTCTGGATGCTCCGAGCGGCTCGAGGGAGAATAGGTTGTTTGTGTCTAAGTGGAGGATAATGGATTGGTTAATAATTGATTCCATGACTTTACAGATGATGCAGCATAAAGAGATTGGTCTGTAATTTTCAACTAGGCTGGGGTCTCCCTTTTTGAAGATGGGGATGACTGTGGCTTGTGACCATAGTTTTGGCAAGGAGCTGGTCCTGAAAGATTTTTCGAAGATTATGCTTAGAGGTTCAGCTATGGCAGTGGATAGCTTTTTAAAGAAGTACGCACATATTTCGTCCAGTCCAATAGTTAGAGATGGTTTTAGATTGTGTAGTGCTTTTTCAACATTGTCTACTGTAAAATGGATGTGTATTAGATCATTGTGTTGTCTTTGGTTTGACTAGGAAATACTGGGCATGATCCATTGCTGTTTACAAATACTGAAGAATGTGTTAAAGCGGTTGGCTTTAACAGTGTCATTGTTGCAGTCTTTACCATTATGTCCTTTCAGGGGTGGGATGGACCTTGAGTCTTTTAGTTTGTTGTTTACAAAATTGTAGAAAGCACGGGTAGAATTGGTGCGTAGAAGGTTTTCCTCTTGTTTAATGTGATAATTGGTGCATTCAGTCTTTATCTGATGGCATAAATTTTTGTATCGGCTTTTGAAGTTGGCAATGTGACCAGATTTGTTTTTCTGCCAAAGTGATCTCTTTTTGGATTGAAGCTTCCTTATTGTTATGGGTAATCTGGGGTTTTTTTTGTGTGTGGTTTTTGGAGTTGTTATTGGTACATATAGTTTGATGACTCTTTTGACTTCAAGTAAAAATATGTTGTAATGGTTTTCAACAGTATTGCATCCAGTGAATAGAAATTGCCAATGAAGGGATGAGAGATCGTTGTCTATAAGATCATAGTTGCCTTTTTTGAAGTTATAATTAGGGATCACATCGTTGTTTTGATTTTTGTGTGGACGTATGTTGAGACAAAAGTCAGTCATGCTGCGGTCACTGTTGGAAAAGGGTTTAATTTGTATTCCATAAATTGAATTCAAACTATTGCAGAAGATGCAATCAAGGCAGTTGTTAAGTCTAGTATTGTTGGTTACTAGTTGTTCCAGTCCCAGGTTTGTTACAGCATTGTAGAGGGTTGCATGTATGGGTTCAGTTTTATATTCGTTTAGGGTCCAGTTAATGTGAGGTAGATTGAAGTCACCAAGAAAGATAAAAGTGTGTGGGCAGGATGTTGCCCATGTTGGTAGTTGTTTACATGTTCGATGTCATAATCAGGGGCTCTGTAACATAGTAAGAATCAAAATGTGATATTTAAGGTCAGTTCACAGATAATGGTCTCAGGAAGAGCAACTTGGGTAACTTGGATGTTTTTTAGATGTAAGGACTTTTTATAGAAGATAGCAACACCTCCTCTATGGCTTTCATGATCTCATGGGTAAACATGATAGTCTCTTACTGTGGTAATGGAGTCAGGGAGAGATGCATTGAGCCATGTTTCATAGACAAATATGATGTTGAATTTAGCCATATTTAAATAAGAGGAGAAATTCAGGTATTTTATTCACAAGGCTTCTTGCATTGAGTAGCTTGCATTTAAGGCTAGTTGTCGTTGGAATTGAGGTAGTTAGGGGTGTGCATACCTAGTTTTGAGTGATGGTGCGTTGGATGAGGTAGGGTTGGATGTGGAGTTGTGGGTTGTTTGTCTTACTTTTGATACAATCAGCGTGGTAGTCAATGTAGAGATCCTTCTCTCCATTGTCTAGACGTCTTTTGAGTTCCTTGCAGAGTTCACGGGAGCGGATTCTTTGCAGTATGGATAAGTCTGGTTTTGAGCGAAGTTTTTTGTGGTTGGGATTGTTTTTTGCAATGGCATTTATTGTATGAATGAATATGCATTTGCTGGACTCATTTTTGCAAACAACTACAAAATTTTGGGGCCAATGAGCCATCATTGTATTTGGACTCAGGGCCATCTCTAGTTATTTCAATGATATCTTCAGGAGAGATGTTTGTTGTATTTGAGTTGCTTATGATATTACGAACTTCGGTGATGTCATCTGATTCATTGGTGTCTTCAAGACCAAATAAGATGGCATTTGGATGTTTCCGATCATGTTCAATGGTGTCTCTGATGATTAAGGAGATATCACTTGTGGAATTATTTGATGGGATAGTAATTATTTGTGGTTGTGCTTTGGTGGTTATTTTTGATTGTAGTTGTGATTATAGTTGAGGTAGTATCTGTGGTTGTGGTTGTTGGGTTGGGATTTGATTTTGAGCTAATAGGTAGTCGCTTATTAGTGCTGTATTTTTTTTTCAAGAGAAATTAGGCTTTCTTGTATGATTGTTTCAAAATCTATTGCTAAGCGCTTTTCTATTGAGTGCATGAGTGATTCTATGCTATCAACTCTGTCAGGCAGTGTACTTGGTTTGTTTAGCTTAGGAAAACATGATGGACATAGACAAGGGAATGTATCTGATGCTTTTAGGAGATCAGCTATGTCTTTGTTTAAGTTTAAGCACGCAACGTGGGCTTGATTGTTACATAAGTAGCATTTGATGTTATTTTTGCTTTCATTGATGGTTTTAAGACATCAGAAGCATGTACAGGAGTCTGGGAGGTCATTGGTAGAGATATTTTGTTGTTGTTTGGTAGTGGAGGATTTGGAGTTTCTGGCTAGCATGATCAATGACAGTAGTATACTAAACAATTACAATAGCAAATTAATGTGATAGGTAGACAGTTACTTAATGAATGTTGGTAATTAATGTTAATTGATAAGTTAGAAAACAAATCAAAAGTAAGGTTACTTATTACTAAAAATCAATCAATCAATCAATAGACTAGATAATACAGTATTAAATTTCTATCAGTTCAATGAACCAGTAAATTAGTGGTCATTTAACAATTAATTATTATACTATTATATGATAAATCAATTATTATAGACAAAGCATTATCTATAAATATTTGGTCTTGAGGTACTGAAATAGTGGAGGTAGTAAAGTATTGGAGGTTTGTTGTGTAAAGTTCCTTTGTTTTTCCTTCAAGCCAATTTTTTTTTGTTTTTGTTTTGTTTTGTTTTGTTTTGTAAAGCGTTGCTGAGATTTGAATGGAGAAGATTTGAATGAGCTCACCAATCATCTACTTTGGAGTTTGGAAAGGATGAGATTTGGGTGGGGGTTTAGTGGAGGTTGTCCAATCAGCTGAGTGGGAATTTAAATTCCAGCTGACGAATCAGCTGCGTGATTTAAATGGAGCTGGGTGATTTATATGGAGACTATCAATTCTCCGTGAGTCTCCTTTGTTCTCCCCAATTGGTGGCCGTTTAGAATTATTTTTGGTGATTTGATTTAAATGGAGACTGTAGACATCATTCCAGTTCTTCCATCATCGGAATTCACAATCAGTCTCAGTTTCAAAAGGCAGTTTTCCTGAATAAAAACCTTCTTCACACCTCTTCTTCTCGTCTAGTTCCCCCCCCCCTTTTTTCCTCCTTTAATCGCTCTTTTCATCAAGCTGCCATTGAACTTCCAGAGTTAGAGGGTAAAAACATAAATTAAGCCGCTGCTGCTTAATCTCCACACTCACCCTTTTCGCTCTGGAATCTTCGCTTTTAAAGTTGTTTCTGATTCGGGTCCACAGTAAATCTTCGAGCTGTTTATCCACTTCTTCTTCCTCCCACTGAAAAATGCACCACCGATCTATAAGGAGCCGGGGGAGACACTCACCCACAGTTGGGTAGCTTCTAAGCTTGCAGTTTTTACTGGCAGTTGCCGCAAACCCTCAGCTCGTTCGTTCCCCGTGTCGGCTTCCCTCTCTCGAGACCAGGCAGATTCTTTAGACCAGGTAGCTTCTTTTCACTGGGCAGCTTTTTCCTCTCCAGGCAGCTATGATGAATGTCCTGCTCTGGCTTGCTGCACTCTCTTCCCACAATAGGAAACTATATATGCGTACATAATACATACCTATGCATTAATCCAGGAGTGTCCAATCTTGGCAACTTTAAGACTTGTGGACTTCAACTCCCATAATTCCTCAGCCAGCTGCATTAATCTCTCTCACCTTTCTGAAATTTATAAATATGAGTGCACCCCTTTGTTGGGTTGGGGTCTCAATATTCTTTGGAGGAAATCTCATTAGCACATGCTGTTTAATAGACATTACCATATGCCTTGATTATTTGCTTTAGATCCTGTGTTTGATTCCACAGCAAGTCAAATTTATTCTCATGATTTGGACACCAGCCCTATGTTAACACAAACTGAGTATGCAGTGGGTGTTTGAGAAGTTCCATTACAGTGTTGCCTCATACCTGTGTCTCTAATGATGTTAGAACCTGAGAATGTGCCTTCTCAAAGTGTAGATTCTACAAGGAATTGTGTTCCTAAATATTTCAACCTGTGATTGATAGACTTCCTGGCCATTCAAACCAAGAGTATTTAGATTTCCCCCCAAGAAAGATAAGCACCCTGAAATAACGTTTATAGTTACTTATCTATCAACAGAACTTTGTGATAAGTCAATAGAGTATAGCACTAATGTCCACAATGCATTCTTTTCAGTATCCCTACTGGCAAAGAATTATTTTGTTCCCTCTCAGTATATCCCTATACAGTGGAAATAGTCTGAAACCCCAGGCTACAGGTAACTTCTGAAAGCCTTGGATATGGCTCTCAAAAGTTACCCAGGAATTGCCAGCAAGTGGCATCTGTTTAATGTTACAGAAGGAGAAAATTACAGAGTTACAGTAGGATTTACTTCACTGTTCTGTTCCACTACCTACATAAATTGCATAACTATGTGTGCCTATGTGTATACCTATATTTGCATACAGTTTATATTGTAAAAGTTGTATGCACATATGTGTGTATATGTGTTTATATATACATGCCACTTTAAAGATAAATCAGAGGCAACCCTATTTGTTTTAGGCCTGGACCCATTTTCACTTCATTTCAGAAACACAACTCCTGCTATTCCCCTCTAAGGTCCAGCAAAGTTCACAGGAGAATATGCTAAGAAAATGTAGATTGTGGGAAAGAATTCAGGATGTCCACAGTTGTACTTTTGCATATCTAACCTAGTTGGATTTGCAACAATAGGCAGATGAAGGCTTTTATTGGCATGGGAGAAGATTTTGTGTAAATGACTGTACACCAAGCTGCTCTAACGATGCAGCTACAAGACTGGTTCCAGCCACTATGAGAAAGCAATTGGAGAAAGACACTTCTCCTTATTATTTTTGTTTTTATTACAGATTACAAAGGATGATTCTTAGTTTACAAACACATGCTGTGTGAGTTCCCAGTCATTCAAATGGGTGGCAAATGAATGAGTCAATGAATCAGTCAATCAAACAATAAAGCAAATAAAGAGGCAGGCAATCCAGTCACCTGTTCTTGGCTAGAAACCAAGAAAGCTTTGGGCTAGCCCTTTTCTCTCAGCCCTATGAAAAAAGTAATGGCAAACCATTTTCAAAAATGCTAATAAGAAAACTGAAACAATGTGTTTAAGTAGTTACCAAGAGTAACTGAAGAGGAGGGAAGGATAAATTCCTATGAATGGGACTTCAGCTTGGAAATGCTAGAGTTACTTTTTTAAGGAAATATTAGGCTTTGGTTTAATGGTTTTAGGCCCTTACTTAGATAGTTCAGTAATTTCTGTTTCCAGGCGCACAACTTGACACTTCTGTCCTTCCCCATAGCAATTTCATGCTTTAGAATCCTTCTGTATCCCAAACAATTTGCAAACATTTGCATTTCGTAAATTAAATGCTGTTCATTTCTGCATTAAACTTAAACCATGACACCATGAAACTACACTTCTTTGTTGTAATGCAAAAATCATTTACTTCAGAATATACCTCTTGTCATCATAGAAAGGAGCATAATTTAAAAATAGAATTAGAAGAACATCTATGTGAAACCATCCACATTCCTGCCTTGTCATAAATACCATCTTCTAAAAGCTTTTCCATTAATTTAAGTATTGTGATAGTTGTTGCTAACCTCTCTCTCAGGCTCTCCCGTTGCTTCAAAAGGGATAATGTAGGATCAGTAGTTACAGCCATCCACCATGTGATATTTGATGCTACCAATGTATGATCATGTTTCTGAATTCCTTCCCAAACCATGTGTTGTTTGTTCAAATTAGCATGGTGGTATAATTCCTCATGGGCCACTTCAGTTAGTATTTTCCTTCCCCAGAGTCTATACATACAGCTGTATAGAGACATCAATCCATATGAACATACTAATGCAAGTGTTTAGGTGTGATTTTACAGAAACTGTTATTAATTTTGATTTGGCACAACAGTTGTTTACTAACTGCAAGGTCATCTTTGCAGTTCACTGTGTGCGTCTGCATGCATGCCAGAACATGGTGGGTTAATTAAACAGGCTGGTACCATTGGCAGGGGTGTTTTGCGTGTGAGTCACATCCTTACACTTGATTAGTAGGTTTCAGTGAAGGTGATACTCCAGTTGACCGATTTCAACTGAGCTGGGAGTAGCATAATTCTAGTAATTGACACTCTCCAATGAATTTATTATGCAAAGACTGACCCTGTTACCAATTGCTTCCACAGTCTATTTGAAGAAGAAACACAGAATTTGGGTATGAGGTTTTTTTATTTTTAAAACATAGCAAAACAAGATAACATAATTTGGATATTTTTTCAAAAGAAAATATTTGATGCCAAAAAGATTTCAAAATTTCCTAGTCTGCTAGAAAACTGGCTTACATCTGGATTTACTTCTAGAAAGCTTGTGTGAATCTCCCTACAAGAACAGAATATACAATATATTCTTATAAGTTGTTATTATTATATGAAGGATAATGCATTAATTTAGGATGCAGACGTAATTAAACTCTCAAAACAACCTTTGACTCAAAGATAGTTACTATTTTTTCCTGATCCTTCCTCCAAGGAAAATGCAGTAGTTACATTTTCATTCTGTTTTCTCAAAAACTAACTTGCTCTCACTTTAAGTGGTCCCGGTAGTCAAGACAGCAGAAGAAAGACTGCAGTGGGTCATCTGATGTGGACATGGAACTATGTTAGCTCCTTTCTTCAGAACAGTATTTCTTGGCCTCAACAGTTTTGAGATGCGTTGATTTCCAAAATTTCCCAGCCAGAAAGGTTGCCTGGAAAATTCTGGGAATTGAAATCCACACAACTTAAAAGTTCCTGAGGTTGATAAACCGTGCTTTGGATTATTTACAGAAAGCATAATTTTCAGGGCAAGATGTCACAGCCACATGAGGCACAGATTGTCAGATCTGTGTTCCAATGTTTTCAGAATCGTATCGCTCCACTGAACTTCAGAATAATAGGAAAATACAAAAAGCAAAACAAGAAATTGCCCTTTAAAACAGAATATGTATACCAAGCCGTGGAGACCCAGGAGAGAGGTTCACATGTTTAAGATTGCAAAGTCCAAACAGCCATAAAAAAGGTATCTGTTTATGCAAATATGCCAAGCACTTATTACACCCTTGGGTATGATGCTTGCTTTCTATGCAGGTACAAAAATGTTTTGTTTTAATCTGACAATAAATTCAAAACCTTGCTGTGAATCTTTTTATACAGTTACTGCAACCCATCTCAATCACAACTATATGATGTCACACTTCTGAACAATAGATTAGGTTTATTCCAAATATCTGGAAGGCAGCAGTCAACAATGCTCGATTTGAATAACAAGGCAAACTCGCCTACAACACTGATTCCTACTAGAATAACAAGATTAGTTTGATTTAAATAATTATTGATTAAAAAATCAGGAAACATAGATTAAGGCTACTGCATAACATCCATTTTCTTCAGTGGAAGAGTGATTTAAAAATGGAGTGTTCCATGAATCCGTGGAGCTTTTTATTCATGAACTATCAGGACCAATTTATAATTCTCTTAAAGCATAGCAGAGGATGAAATCTGATACTAGAAAACTAAAACATCTCTCTAAATCGAGTGGATGGATAAGTGTGATTGTGGTGTAGAAAGTTCAGTGAAGATGTACGCACACCCACTCAAAAACAATGAAAAGAGCAGATTCTACTAGGAATTAGTAACGGAAATGAATTGGCCAATATCATGGATAGTCCAAGTACTGCTGAGATGAGCTCTGATTTGTATGTCAGCCACCATAAAGAAAACCATTGTTTTTCTGGCTTTGCTACTATCACTTTGGAATGGGGAAGGTCCTACCTCAGCACAGCACCAAATTAAAATCAAGAATCACACAGGAAACAGATTTGAGAGAAGGCAGATTTGCTAGATTCTGCATAGCCAGAGAATAGATACCAAAGAGCAGCCATTCTCTTATACCACGAGGAAGTGGTTGAATCTGCCAAATAAAGGGAAACTGGATTATAAGTTGCAAAAGCCCAGTTCAGTCCCCCCCTCATTATTGTTTGGATCCTATAATGAGGGAAAATGAGCAGCTACATATTAAAGCAAAGATACATGTTAGAATATTATTAAATTGGATTAGCAAGCCACCTCTTCTTCCTCAGGTGAAATAGTAAATGTCTGATCTTCTTATCCACCTTGTCAGAAGCTTGGAGAGGAATTATGAAAAAAGGGGATGGAGATGATGGGTAGAAATGGCAACCAGGAAACAAAATCTTATCAGAAAGGGCAAATACTTGAAGATAATTGTCTAAGGCGGTGGCTGACTTATAACTACAAGGGAAGGTGTGGGCATGCTTTCTGAAACTCCCCAAAGGAATCTTCAGTCTCGCCCACTATTGATTACCTGGCTTTTTGCCCCCAAGCTAACGAATGACAAAGTGTGCCAAATGTTATATAATGTCTTAAATGGTACCATAAGAAGTAAAAAAAATACTGGTGAAGATAGTAACGACTTGTACCTATCTGATTCACTGGCTTATGATGAGTGTGGCATTGTCAGAAATGATTGTGTCATGATTAAATACAAGTGTGAATGGGGCTTAAGTGTTGAGATCTTAAAATGAATGTTTCAGAATTGGAAAAGGTTTAGGAAAGCAGAACTAAATCTCTCATGGGACTGACACAAACATGTTGCTTGGCTGTTTTGAATTTAGAATTACAAAGTAAGTAAGGAGTTATTGTAATATATTCAGTTTTTGTAGTATATTCAGAATTAAGTAGTGCAATATTAGATTTATGTACAGTTCAAACACAGTTATCTTGAAGATACAATATATTCTTAGGAGAAATAATAACATGAGCATGATAAATACACACTTTTTATACTTACATATAATATTTATTTGTTGGTTTGTATGCTGCCTGTATTATTTTTACAAACAATTCAAGGCAGCAAACATATCCCACACACTCAAATGTCCTTTTCCAAAAGGGAACTCTGAATTCTAGTCCCACCATCGCCATGAAAGCCAACTGGGTGATCTTGGGCCAGTCACTCTCAAAAAAGCAACTGGACTTACTGGGGCTTTGACCCCTTTAAAACATTTAGCTTCTCATCCTTGAAGCTTCTTCAGTTCTAAATGAAAAGCAAAACATTTTCAAGGGAAAAAAAACAAGAAAGTCCATTTGTCTTTTGGAAAAACACATTTGGAACAACCATAATTGGGATAATTGAGAATCTCCATAGATACATCTTTCTCCTCCTATTTTCCCCACACAATAAGCTGCGCTGAGAGAGAGTGACTGGCCGAGGATCACCCAGCTGGCTTTCATGGCTATGGTGAGACTAGAACTCTCAATTTCCAGCTTTCCAGTCTGCAGCCTTAACTACTAAACCAAACAGGCTTTGCTAAATAAAAATTTCTAGCTAGTGGCATCTGCAGGAATCGTTCTTGTCAATATAACCAAACAAGTGATGCAGTGCTTCTGCTCAATCTCTGGCCCCTTTGTACGTATATGCAACATCATGAGGCAGGTACAAAAGGGGTGGAGCTTGTATCACCCGACCATAGAACTTCTTTCTTTAACTAGTCACTTTTGAGCCTGATAGGTGCAAATCTCTCTTCTACTAAGGGAAACTTATATGACTCATTTCTTTGCCTCTTGGATGAGGCCAAGGAATTGCTTGCCTGTGTTTATTACTATGTAATGCTAAAACTGGCTTTTCCAATTTGATGCCCAGATGTATTAGAGAGCCAGTACAGTATGTTATAGGTAGTGCTTAACTTACAACTGTAAGTCAGCCTTATGATTTTTTCTTTTGCATTGGTTGTTAAGCGAACACAGTGATCATTAAACAATTGCCACGGTTGTTAAGCAAATCCATTGTTCACTATGGGAAAAGCAGAAGTAACAGTGCAAATTGCTGGAATGTAACAATGGGACCTTGCAAACAGCTGTAACAGCAGTCACGTGGGCTGGCTGTTTGAATTTTGGAACCAGATTGTAAATAGCTTTTTTCTTGGAAGGCGGGGGGTGTCCTTTGTAACTGAATAGTTGCTAAATGACTGGTGAGGACTACCTGTCATTTAGAATTTTTGGATATGGGCCTGGGAGACACCATTTTCAGTTCCCACTCAATCATGGAACTCACTCAGCATGTGTGGACAAATCACTTTTAGCTTACCTACCTCACCGGTTATTGTGGAGATATAGTTAGGGAAAAGTCCTTTTTACTAGGTCCTTTCTACTGCCTTGAATTCCCAAAGAGAAAATTAAATATAAGTGCAATCTTTAATAGTTAAATTTACAGATGCTACAGATGTTCTGTTGGGAATCCTTAGAACCGAAATTTCTTCCTACAAGTACAAAACAAATAAAAATAAAAAGATAAATCAATCATGCAAGCTTAGAATATGGCAAAGCCTTCTTTAATTATCAACTGGAGCCTTAAGTCTGGAAAGTTTCACGCATATACAAAGTACTTGTAGATGATTCAGTGCTTAGAGCAAAATATTTTATGTTCGCATTTTTTAATTAGATGGGTGGGAATCTATGCCCTACCTTTTCTGTCTATACAATTGCAAAGACATGTGCCAGGGTATAATTCTGTGAATTGCCATATTTCACTTTTGTATGAGTGAAAACATATGCATCAGATAGATAAGACTAAATTTTAAGGAATTTTGCAACATGCAAATAATGAGAAGGAGAGCAAGATCTTGTAGGACAAACCCTGTAACTCCATATAGGCAGCATAGTTGGTTTGTAGTACATGCAAGCCTATTTTTCATTATTTTGGAGTTAAGTGATGTATTATATGGGTGAATGCCAGCACTATGTACAGGTGTAGGAGATGACTAGGCTGAGCTGGAGGGTGGGGTCAGTCTTGAGTCCTTTTGCATTCACAATTAAGTCCAATTCTATATTGAATTCCATTGTCTCTTATCTACTGCTAATTTGCTTTGACCATTAGTTTGATGACCAACTCTCTTCATATTCTACATAAATGACCTCTGTGATCATATTAAAAGCAACTGTGTTCTCTTTGCTGATGATGTAAAGCTGTTCAATACCACAGACAATACTGCTACACTTCAAAAAGATCTTGACTATGTATCAGAATGGTCAAACAAATGGCAACTTCAAATCTCAACCAATAAATGCTCTGTCTTACGTATTGGCAAAAAAAAATCAGAAAATAAAATACAGGCTGAATAGTCAAGACCTTGTTGATGATCCAAACTCTGTCAAGGATCTTGGAGTATGTTCTGTATCTTCATTTGCATTCTTGAAACCCCGCGTTTTGATTGGTCAAAAAAACAAGCCGTTTTCCTGACACACTGCGGACCCGCAGTGTTCAAGATGGCGAAAGCCCTCGCGAAACCCGCCGACGTCAAAGCGATGGACTGGGATGACCTCGAGCCCTTGCTCCGCAACCACTACGCCCCCACTGTGCCCACCCTCATCAGGCGGCACGACTTCTACTGGCGGGACCAGAGACCGGGCGAAAGGATCAGTGACTTTGTTGCTGAGTTGCAGAACCTAGGAGGCATGTGCAGATTCTCCAACATGGACGAGGCCTTACAGGACCGAGTCGTGCTCGGACTTCGGGATCCAGTCCTCCAGAGCTGACTGATGGCCAAAGGCGACATCACCCTCACCGATGCCATCGCTGAAGCCACCGCAGCTGAGGCTACCTGAAAGTCGGCGAACCGCATGCGGAGATCGGACGTCGGGGACCGCACTGCAACCACCGACTCGGGACGGGTGACCAAGGCCCAACCGGAAGCAAGTCACCGCGAGACCACCACCCACCATGGCAAATTCCACTCTGCCTCCGACACCTTGGACGAGGAGGAGGAAATCCACCGGCTCCAGGCGGGACGCGACCAGCGCAATCGGCGGGGTCATAAGTCGGGGACCGCGTGTGCCGGTTGCGGAGGTGACCACCCGAGATTGGAGTGCCGTTTCTTCAATGCAGTCTGCCGGCATTGTGACAAAAAGGGCCACGTCGCCCGCGTCTGCCGACTAAAGAAAGCCTACAGCCCCAGACGGCGGGACCACAGCGAGCGGAGACAGGACAGCACACCCCCCCAGAGCCAGAGATCGCCCAGCCGACAGCCGATGGGACCAGAGCAGGTGAACCCGATGAGGCGGAGAGACCCGGCGGAAGGAGGAAACCCACCAGACGGTCATCATTGACCATGCATCAACCACCGACGCCTGAAAAGTCTACGTGGAGGTAGGCATCGAAGGCGAGCCATGCAAAATGGAGGTGGAATCCGGGTCCTACCTCTCCATGGTCGCCTGGCAAGAAATCAAACGCTTGGTACCTACCATCCACAAGAAGGGACTGGAGAACCAGAGACTAATCATCAAAGACTACCAGGGAAACCGCATCCCGGTAGTCGGAACCAGACAATTTGAAGTAACATTTAAGGGCCGCACAGCAAAGCTTCCCCTAACAATCGTGGACTGAGACCGGTCCAGCCTTTTTGGGACTACAGTGGTTCGCACCACTCGGGATCGAAGTCACGGGCATCAACCACATCGCCGAGACTGATTGGGAGCAGCAACTGGCACGGAACTTCCAGGAAGTGTTCGACGGCACCCTAGGCAAGTACCGAGGCCCCCCATCTCCTTCAGCCTAGACCCTAACATTCCCCCAAGACGCCTAAAACCACGGCGGGTACCTTTTGCAATCTGGCCAAAAATTGAGCAAATTGACAAGCTCGTCAAGCAAGGGGTCCTACAACCAATTGATCATGCCCGGTGGGAGACCCCAATAGTCACCCCAGTCAAGCCCAATGGGTCGGTGAGAATCTGCAGGGACTATAAGGCCACCCTAAATTGTGCCTTGCAACAAAGCGCCTATCCCGTCCCAGTAGTGCAGCACCTTCTACACTCACTGGGGGGAGGCAAGGTTTTTGCGAAGCTCAACCTGGCCCAAGCATACCAACAGCTGCCGGTCGATGCAGAAACCGCGGAGGCGCAAACCATAGTCACCCACCGGGGAGCTTTCCGATGTAACCGACTCCAGTTTGGAGTCAGCGTGGCGCCTGGAATTTTCCAGAGCCTCATGGAGAGACTCTTGCAGGGCATCAAGTGCCCTACTTCGACGATGTGCTGGTATCAGCAACCAACCAGCAAGAACTAGAGGGTCGGCTGAGGGAGGTGTTAACCAAATTCAAGGAAACCGGGCTAAAAGTGAAGAGGGAAAAGTGCCAACTTTACACAGAGCGGGTCGAGTTCCTGGGATACCTCCTAGACCGGCACGGCATCCACCCCACCGAAACCCCACCAAAACTAAAATCAGAACCATTAAGGAGGCTCCCACACCCAGGACTAAAAGAGAACTGCAGGCGTTTCTGGGACTGCTTAATTTTTACAATGTCCCAGAAGGCGACCGCGGCGGAGCCTTTGCATAGGCTCTTGGACAAGGCGGCTACCTGGACTTGGGGGAAACGCGAGGAAGCCACCTTCAGGAGAACCAAGGACCTGCTCACCTCGGATGCCGTCCTCATCCAATACAATGAGACCCTACCACTCGCCGTCACATGCAACGCCTCACCCTTCGGCGTCGGCGCCGTCCTCAGCCACACAATCCCGGATGGAAGAGAAGCGCCCATCGCCTTCTTCTCCAGGACACTCACCAAACTGGAGCGGAACTATAACTATCATCGCAGCAGTGAAGAGGTTCCACGAGTACCTCTACGGCTGCACCTTCACAATCATCACGGACCACAAGCCGTTGCTGGGCATCCTGGCAGGAAACCGGGCCACCCCAAACATTTTATCTCCCAGGATGACAAGGTGGTCCGAATTCCTTGCCGCCTACAGCTACCGGCTCACACACCGACTCGGTAAGACTATTACACATGCAGACGCTTTGAGCCGCTCACCGCTACCCGACCTAGACACCAACCCAGCACCTACAACGAGCACCCTCAGCATAGAGACTCTGCCCGATCTACCCATAACCGCATCAGACATTGCCCGAGAAACCAATGAAGACAAACGTCTGGCGCGGGTGTTACATTGGGTCGAGAAAGGGTGGCCGGAAAAGGACAACGACGAAGCATTCAAAACATTCCGGAACCAGCAAACGGAACTTTCGCTGCAAAAAGGGTGTGTACTGTGGGGGGATAGGGTGGTTATCCTGGAAAAACTGCAAGGGAAGGTATTGGGGTTGTTACACGAGGGGCACCCAGGCATAGTTAGAACGAAAGCTCTGGCCAGAAGTTACGCTTGGTGGCCAGGGATGGATAAGCAAATCGAGGCCTGGGTGGCAAGGTGTCAACGCTGCCAAGAAACCAGACCGAGCCCTCCCGCGGCACTAATCCTGGAATGGGAAACCCCCAGGGGACCCTGGTCTAGGGTCCACATAGACTTTGCCGGGCCCACCAAGGGACATACATTCCTAGTAACCATAGATGCTTACTCCAACTGGCTGGAGGTAAGCAACATGAAATCTACCACCACAGAGGCTGTAACTAAGGAACTTTGCAAACTATTCGCAACCCACGGCCTCTCGGATGTCGTGTCGGACAACGGGCCTCAATTCACCTTGCTGGAATTTGAAAAATTCCTAGCGGAACGGGGCATACGACATGCACTGACAGCTCCGGCGCATCCGGCGGCGAACAGAAGGGCGGAACGGATGGTTCAATTCACGAAAAAAACCATCCAGAAAATTGAACACAGGGAAATCCAAGACAAAATAAATAAAATGCTTTTTATCCAACATATAACCCCGAACACAACAATGAACAAAAGCCCGGCAAAGCTACTGGTGGGGAGGAAAATAAGGTCCCCACTCGACAGACTGCACCCCACATACAACCCGGAAAAACCCCCAAACTCCTCCAGCAAGCATGAGTCTTTTGTGCCAGGCGACGCCGTCTACGCAAAAAACCTAACCGGATACCCACTATGGGTACCAGCAACCATAACCCAACTGACAGGTCCCCACTCGTACCAGCTGCAAACAACCGATAGACAAGCGTGGAAACGCCACATCGATCAAATAAGATCGAGAACGGCCACAAGAAACACAACCGACATGCAACCAGACACAGAAAATCCCCTTAACACAAGCCAAGAGGGGAGGGAATACCCCGGGAACCAAAACCCAGAAGAAAACCAACCATACTCACTAGCAAGCAGCCAGGGAGAAGCCTCACCAGGGAGAAGCAGCCAGGCCAGCTCGACCAGCCCAGAAAGACCCGGCGGGAGCGGCGAAAACCGCAGCTCAACCAGCCCAGGTAGACCGGGAGGGAGCTGCGACAAGCGGCACAGCACGGCCTACCAGGCGGGTCCATCGACAAGGCCGAGAGACACAGAGAACCCGACCGAACCAGCCAGGAGCCAACCAACGACTGACCTGCGCAGGTCCAGTAGGCAAGTGCGGAGCCCCGCCTACTTACGGGACTACGTTACGTAGGACCAAACCAAGAGGGGAGGGGTGTTCTATACCTTCACTTGCATTCTTGAAACCCCATGTTTTGATTGGTCAAAGTGCAGGGTGATCTGATTGGTTTAGCGAGCCGCGCTGATTGGCCCGCTGAGAATCTCCCGCAATTGGCGGATACGAATCGCAGGAGATTCAAAGCGGTGCCATTGGCCACGGCCGCCGCGGCTTGAGAATAAAAACCGCAAGTTTTCCCTTGGAGCCAGATCGGTTCCAGGGGCCTAATAAAGAGCTGAAACCACAGTCACTGCCTCCTAGTCTCCTTGCCGAACGGACATGACAGAGTACTCATCTCAAATGACCTAAGTGCTAGAGCCCACTGTAACTACATCGCCAAAAAGGCATTAAGAGTTGTTAACCTAATCTTATGTAGCTTTTTCTCTGGTAATATTACACTAATAACTAGAGCATATAAAACATTTGCTAGACCAATACTTGAATACAGCTCATCAGTCTGGAACCCACATTACGTATCTGATATTAACACAGTTGAGAAAGTCCAGAAATATTTCACAAGAAGAGTTCTCCACTCCTCTACTTGTAGAATATCTTATGCCACTAGACTTGAAATTCTAGACCTAGAAAACCTTGAATTACCCTGTCTTCAGTCTGACCTAAGTATAGTATATAAAATCATACATTGCAATGATTTACCTGTCAATGAATACTTTAGTTTCAACCATAACAACACAAGAGCACATAATAGATACAAACTCAAGGTTAATCGCACCAAACTTGATTGCAGGAGAGTGGTCAATGTCTGGAATACTCTACCTGACTCTGTGGTTTCTTCCCCAAACCCCAAAAACTTTAACCTTAGACTGTCTACTATTGACCTCATCCCTTTCCTAAGAGGCATGTAGGGGGCATGCATAAGCACACCAACAAGCTACCTTCCCTGTCCTATTGTTTCTTTTATTTTTCTTATATGTACCCATTTCATGTATTCATAACTATGTATATACTTATACCTATTACCTTGTAAGCGATTGACAAATCAAATAAATAAATAATTCATATTCTGGTAGAGAGCTTACGCTTGCAATAAATCCTTACTCATTTTAACTGCCAGGATTTTCTGATTTCCCTGGCGCCCTGACAAGTTGCGCAAAGCATGGAAATTATGTGTTGCCTACATATATGTGAAATAGCTCTACATTCTAGCACAACATAGAAATTATGTTTATAAGCTGTACTTGTTCTGTTCAGCATAATTTATTCAAGGTTACATACAGTATAGAATTGTAAGCATTATTATAAATTTGTAATTAATTCTCTACGAACTGATGGATTGCTGGATCAGAAAAAAAAATCGGCCCTCTCTTTTTGTCTCTGGCAATGCTTGATTACATGATTTTGGATCATGCACCAGCAGGGTTTTTATAGCTATAATTATTTGCTCTTGATCTTTCATAATGCGATACTCCAAAGAAGAAGGTATTTGAAAATGCAGGCTGAGTTGTAGCTACTGAAAACATTGATTGATTGATTATGTGTCAGTATCAATTCTTAATGATCACTTAGATCAGGCCTGTCAAACTCAAGGCCCGGGGGCCCAATCCGGCCTGCTGGGCCATAGTGCCTCTGCCAGTGAAAACAGAACTCAGGAGGGCCACGGGCAGCCCTCCTAATCCTAAGCCCTCTTTTTACTGGCAGAGGATTGCAGGAGGACATTGCAGCAGAAAATGGAGCATGCGAGAGCTGTGGGTGGCCCTCCCAAGCTTTATTGCAGGAGGCTGTCGTAGCCAAAAACGGAGCTTGGGAGCCCATTTTCACTGGCAGGTCACCCCCAATATGAGTAATGTTGAGATGGCCATGCCCACCCTGGCTACACCTCCTCAGCGCCCCCCCCTCCGAGGTCAAATACAACCCTGATGCAGCCCTGAATGAAATTGAGTGTGACACACTTGACTTAGATAGATTTTCTCCAGGATGAATTGTCCCTAATCTTGTCCTTCAGTTTTTTTGCAGCAGTGCATCCAGTGCCAGTATGGCTGAGCCCATCCATCTTCTGCTAATTGCCCTCTTTTTCTTTTTCTCTGGAAACTTCATACTGCTATAAAAATGTACCTAATCATTAAAAAGTAATGGCTGAGTACTAATCAAGTGATTTTTTTTTACATATTTCATATTTTTTTTACTTACTTATTCCTTCATCCAATTTATGCAGCTGCCTATTTCAAATATATGCCTCTGGGCGGCTAACAAACAATTAAATATGAAAACAAAGCAACAATTTATAAAAGCAATAAAAAAATGGGTGGGAGGGCCGATCCTGCACTTTTCTTTCTCACCTCAGATGATTGTCTTTTTTTCCCCTCCTCTCAGCTTTTTTTTTTACTACCATACCACCACTGATCCCAACATCCACCGCCAAAACCACCATAGAGCTGGGGCCAGTCATTCATTCTTTTTATAGGCACCATATTAGAGTTGGGTTTCTAAACTGGGGTTCTGTGGAACCATAGGGTTCTGTGAGAGGTCAGTTGGGTTCCCTGAGAGATCATGGTTTATTTTACTAAAGCAGACACTGAACAGAATCCTCCAGCCTCCATACCCTGAGTTGGCCCACCAGAGCCTTTGCGGACCCCAGACAGTTTAGTTTAGTTTACTTTATTGTCATTGCACCTTGTACAACGAAATTAAATACCCTCTTCAGTGTACATTATGACTATGAAAATAAACACACATCTTTCACATTCTATACATTGAATCAAAAACCCCTGATGTTGCACTAATATTGCATTATATAGTGGCAGGGATTTTGCAGAAGTGTGCAAGTGGAGGGATAACTAAAGCAAAGCCCGAGCTGAGGAGTGAGTCACGCTGAACTAAGGATTAAGCAAGGAATGAGAAGTAGAGGAAAAGAAACAGAGGCGAGAGAGTGAGTGAGTGTGAGAGAAAGACACCACCAGGACCTCCATGCCAGTGCTCTCCTTGCCAGCCTGCCTGTCTTCAGGTGCAGCCGCCTGTGGAGCTCCGTCTCAGGGCAAAAACAGGAGATCGAGGGATAGGCACCAGTGATAGCAAGAGCCACCCACATTTATTTCACCCATATGAAATAAATACAGATAGTCCTAACTTACAGTAGTTCATTTAGTGACCCTTTGGCACTGAAAAAAAGAGACTTATGGCCATTTTTCACACTTATGACCACTGCAGCATCCCCATAGTCTCGTGATTTATTTACATTCAGATGCTTGGCAACTGGTTTGTATTTATGGCGGTTGCAGTGTCCTGGGGTCATAGGATTATACTTTGCGACCTTCTGACCAGCAAAATTAATGGGGAAGGCAGATTCATTTAACAGCCATGCTAGTAATTTAACAACTGCAGTGATGCACTTAAAAAATGAGGCAAGAACAGTCGTAAAATGGAGCAAAAACCCCTAAACAAATTTCTCACTTAACAACATCAATTCTGGGCTCCATTGTGATTGTAAGTTGATAATAATTTTGTAACATCAGCCTACCTTGGAGCCCAACTGTTCAGGGGTTCCCTGAGCCCTAAAAAAATATTTCAAGGAGTCCTCCGAGCTCAAAAATCTTGAAAAAGATTGTTTTAGAGCAGGGAATTGAACGACGGCCCCTTTATGACTTATGGACTTCAACTCCCAGCATTCCTGAGCCAGCTGGCTCAGGAATGCTGGGAGTTGAAGTCCACAAGTCATAAAGGGGCCGTCGTTCTCCATCCCTCTTTTAGAGAATGAGTAGAATTGGGCTGGGGAAAAGAGGAGGGCAGAAGAAAAAGTGTTTTTACAAGTGCCAAGCATCAAGGGCTTCTTAAGTCAGGCTCCAACGGTGTTATAAGCAGGGGTGGGATGCAAATATTTTTACTACCAGTTCTCTGGGTGTGGCCAGGTGGGCATGGCTAGGTGGGCGTGGGCATGTGACTAGGTGGATGCTGTGTTCAGAGACTAACGGCAGTCCTCTCTCTGGTCCGCTGCCTGCGCGGGAGCACCGATCGCTCCCATTGGTCGATGCCATTTGACAGCCGGCTATAAAAGGGAGCTGTCAAACGGCATTAGCTGTCGCCGCCAGCTGGCTGTCAGTTAGCCCCGGCAGCCTCGGTGACCCTTTATTCCATAGAATAAAGTCTGTTAGCTTCAGCCTGGCTCCGTCTCATTCTGTAACCACTGCTCCACAACACTGGCGACGAAGGTGGGATGCAGTAAAGACGACCAGGCAAGACAACTGAGCCGAAGTCACAGTAAAAAAGATCTGAAGCTGCTGCGAGCTGAACGAAATCACCGCCACTGACGCTCTCCAAAGAGTGCGAACTTTAAAGCTCCCCAGCTGAGGAGCCGAATGCCGCTTGACAGGCGCAGCCAGAAAAGCTTTTCTAAAAGTGGAAATTCAAAGTTCCCTCAGCTGAGGAGACCGACGTTGCCACTCTAATGGCCTCAAACCCGACATTCCCTCACTTCCAGCCAGAGGCAGAGACATGGGAATCATACATGAACAGATTCGAATGCTTGCTAAACGCCATTGATCTGTCTGAAGCCACTGACCTGAGGAAAAGGTCCTATTTTTTAAGCTTCTGTGGGGCTACAGTTTTCGATACAGCCTCTGCACTAGTGTCCCCACGCTCTATAAAGGCTATTCCCTGGGATGAGTTGAAGGAAATCCTGTCAAATCAATATTCTTCCAGACCCTCTCAGATAGCTAGGAGATTGGCTTTTAGGAGGAGAGTTCAAGCTGAAGGGGAAACTGTGAGTCAGTACATGGCACCCTTAAGGTCAGCTGCCATACACTGTGGGTTTAGGGATTACCTTGAGGACATGCTGCTTGACCAAATTGTGGGAGGAGTTAGGGACTAAAGCTACAGAGGCATTTACTTGCTAAAAGAGATTTAACCCTAGCCTTAGCTATTGAGGAGGCTCAGGCTGCTGAGCTATCAGAGATATCAGCAGCTGAGATTCAGGGGGAGCCCTTAAAGCATGGACACTCTACCATTCACTATAATGAGGTCTCCCAAAAAGAGGAACCTCTTGAGGTAAACTGCGTTACGCGTCCAAGACCCCCCCCCTCAGAGCTACCTAAGAAAAACAACAACCAGACAGTCAGACAGCAACCCAATTGTATGAGCTGTGGGGGTAACCACCCCAGATCAACTTGCAGATTCAGAAACATTATCTGTCTGAACTGCCAGAAGAGAGGGCACATAGCCAGGGTTTGCCAAGCTGAGCAGACCTCCACGCAAAGCCCTCAGGCTGCTGCCTCCTTTCAAGGCAAGTTGAAGATTGCTACGCATGTTACCATGCAGACAATACCACTCCTAGGTCTAACAAAATAAGCATTTCTCTTTTTATAGAAGGTAAACCCTGCCGGATGGAGGTAGACACCGGGTCTGCCCTCTCCATCATCTTGTGGACCACCCTGAAGAAGCTGCTACCTTCGCTCTCAAAGAAGAAACTGCTCAACTGCCACCTGACTCTTCGAGACTACCAGGGAAAGACCATTCCAGTCCTGGGTAAGGGCAAATTCCTCATTCAATTCCAGAACTTTAGAGGTCACTTGCCACTGGTGGTTGTAGATGGTGCCCTTCCTAGCTTGCTAGGACTAGATTGGTTCCCTGCCCTAGGCCTTAACATTACAGGGATTCACTCTGTGATAAATTCTGAAGTAGATTCCCTTTTCAGGGACTACTCTGATGTTTTCAGTACTGAACTAAGTTGTTTTTCTGGCACCTCTATCTCTTTCGATGTAGGCCCCCAAGCTACCCCAATTCGTTTAAAATCATGAAGGGTACCTTTTGCCATTTGGCCTAAATTGGATGCAGAATTAGACAAACTTATTAAACAAGGAGTGCTGGAGCAGGTAGATTTCGCCAAGTGGGAAACGCCCATAGTCACCCCCTTAAAAAAAGATGGCAGCGTGAGAATCTGCGCTGACTATAAAACGTCCCTGAACCATTTTCTCCAAATTAGTGCATACCCAGTACCTGTAATACAGCACCTGCTTCACTCCTTTGAACCAGGTACAATTTTTGCAAAATTAGACATGTCCCAAGCATATCAGCAATTTCCTGTGGACCAACACACTGCTGATTTGCAAACTATAGTCACACACAGGGGTGCCTTTAGATGTAAACGTTTACAATTTTGAATCAGTGTGGCCCCGGGCATTTTTCAGTCTCTCATGGAGAGAATCCTCCAGGGTCTTCCGGGGGTAGTGCCATACTTTGATGACATTTTAGTTTCTGCCACCAACAAAACACAATTATTACTCAGAGTCAGGTCGGTCCTTGACAGGTTTAGGCAAAATGGGCTTAAATTGAAAAAAGACAAATGCACCATTGCCACCAAGCAAGTGGACTTCCTTGGTTATCGAATTGACGCCTCTGGAATTCACCCCATAGAAACTAAGGTTAGAGCCATCCACGAGGCACCCACACCCTCAAACAAATCTGAATTGCAGGCCTTTTTAGGGTTCTTGAATTTTTATGCAGCTTTCCTACCTCACAAGGCCTCTGTAGCTGAACCCCTTCATAGGCTCTTAGATAAAAAGACACCCTGGCACTGGGGACAGAGAGAAGCCAATGCTTTCCAAGCAGTTAAGTCTCTTTTAACTTCAAACGCTGTGTTAATCCAATTTAACCCAAACATGCCCCTGGTGTTAGCCTCAGATGCCTCACCCTTTGGCATAGGAGCAGTTTTGAGTCATAGGCTCCCAAATGGATCTGAGGCACCCATTGCCTACTTTTCAAGAACCTTCTCTGCAGCAGAGAGGAACTATAGTCAAATCGATAAGGAAGCCCTAGCAGCTGTTGCTGCTGTAAAAAAATTCCATGAGTTTCTCTATGGCCATTGTTTTGAACTTGTGACGGATCACAAGCCACTTTTGGGACTTTTAGCTGAAGATAAGCAAACCCCACAGGTACTATCCCCGCGAATGACAAGATGGACACTGTTCCTGGCCGCCTACTCCTACAAACTGGTACATCGCCCGGGGAAGAACCTGTGCCATGCAGATGCCCTCAGCAGATGCCCCCTGCCAACACCAGTTGAAGACCCAGCTCCCATCCACGCAATCTTCGACTGCAATGTACTTGACCTACCAGTCTCAGCAGGGGATATTGCTGCCCACTCCAGAAGGGACCAAGTGATTTCCCAAGTCCTGGACTGGATGGGGAGGGGGTGGCCTGATATTCAGTATGCCCCTGAATTCATGCCATTTAAGACCCGCAGGCATGAGTTGTCTTCACTTCAGGCTGTCTATTATGGGGGGCAAGGGTGGTCATTGCACCCACCTTGCAAGATCAAGTTTTAAAGGCACTGCACGAGGGTCACCCTGGCATCGTGAGGATGAAGGCCTTGGCCTGCAGCTACGTATGGTGGTCAGGATTGGATGCCCGAATTGCCAACTGGGTTACCACATGCCAGCCCTGCCAGGTGACTAGAGCAGCCCCACCAACAGCTGCCCCAGCCAGATGGGAAGATGCTGGGGCTCCATGGTCCAGGCTGCATATTGACCTGGCTGGCCCTGTGCAGGGAAAGACCTTTTTGGTTGTAGTAGACTCGTTCTCTAAATGGACTGATGTGGCTTTGCTCCCCTCCACCACTACACTGGCTGTCACAAGGGCCTTGACCAGACTGTTTGTTACACATGGACTCCCTGACACTTTGGTTTCAAGATAATGGCCCCCAATTTAGTTCCAATGAGTTCGCAGTCTTCACAGCCAACCTGGGCATCAGACACGCCCTCACAGCCCCTTTTCACCCTGCAAGCAATGGGATGGCTGAGAGGGCTGTTAGGTCTGTGAAGGAAATTTTGGCCAGGCTTGGCCAAGCAGACTGGCACTCCAAGCTGTCCACTTACTTGCTCACGCAGCACGCCACTCCATGCCCCACTACTAACAAGACCCCAGCAGAACTTTTGATGGGCAGACGCCTCAGGACCACCCTGGGCAGGTTACACCCCCACTATGCTCCAAGCATACCACTGGCTTCTGACAGCCATGCCAGGAAGTTCGCCCTGCAAGACCTGGTCTATGCCAGGAACTATGCAGGGCACCTCTTATGGCTGCCAGGGCAAATAGTCTCTATTACAGGTCCCAAGTCCTACAAGGTCCTCTTGGAGGACGGTTGAGTTTGGAGAAGACACATAGATCAACTAAGGAGATGTTGGAGTAAGACTACCGCCGAAATCCTGGTCTACCAGCCGCCGGACAACCCGGTCTACCAGCCGCCTGCCGCAGCCAACCCACTCGAGGCCCTGGTCTACCAGCCGCCCGACAGCCCAATCTACCAGCCGCCGCGAGTCAATTGAGAGGACTCAACCGATCAGCAGCCGGACACCAGGACTCGGACATCTGACGACCCTCTGCGAGCTCCAGACAGCGCCCGGGGAAAGCAGGACTCGATGGCTGCAGGACTACGCATGCTCATGGCCAGGGGAAAGGAGTGCTGTGTTCAGAGACTAATGGCAGTCCTCCCTCTGGTCCACTGCCTGCGCAGGAGCGCTGATTGCTCCCATTGGTTGATGCCATTTGACAGCCAGCTATAAAAGGGAGCTGTCAAACGGCATCAGCTGTCACCACTAGCTGGCTGTCAGTTAGCCCTGGCAGTCGTGGCGACCCTTTATTCAACGGAATAAAGTCTGTTAGCTTTTAACCTGGCTCCGTCTCACTCTAAAACCGCCGCTCCACAACAGTGGGCATGGCTTTTTTTCTTTGTGCAGCACTCCCCCCCCCATGCTCCATTTTTTGACCTCCTGGGTCTCAGGGAAGCCTCCAGGGGCGGGGCATTTTTGCTCCCAGGAGGCTTCCCTGAGGCCCAGGAAGGCAAAAAATGGAGCACGGGCGGTGGCCATGCACTCCCTCCATGCAGTTCTTTTTGCCTCCTGGACTTCAGGGAAGCTCCCTAGGCAAAGCAGTAAGATGGTGAGGGGGATCCCGGCAAGCTGATTGTCAGAACAGCTGATTGTTGGGTAAAAAAAAGAAATACCGTTTTGGCTGTTTTTTTTTTTTTACTACTGGTTCACCTGAACTGGGCCTAACTGGTAGAATCCCACCACTGGTTATAAGGAGAGGAAGGTAACTTGGAGATCATGCTTGGGAAACAGGGAATGTATTGCCTGGATCGACAGCTATGTTTTCCTGCTTCAAGTAGAGCTGATCTTGTCTGCTATGGGTTGTTGTGGACAGTTAAGCACACTGTAAATATGGGCTGAGAGGTTTTGCCCATCTCTGATTCAAATGTGCCCATCAGAAGCTGCGTTAAAGCAGATGCCTTCTGGAAAAGTGAGTTGCTGAATAAGATATTTCTCCAGAGCTCAGGGAGTGCTTAAATTAGGACTTTGTACTCTGAAAGACAGGGACATTTTCAGCCCCTTCTGTTACACACTGCCAAAAAAACCAACGAACCAGGAATCCTTTGGCATAAACAAGATGGATGCCTGGTAGGAGGACAAGCTGCTGTAATATAGGTTAGAGCTTGACTTGCAACCATTTATTTAATGATCGTTTGAAGTGACAATGGCACTGGAAAAAAATGATTTATGACCAGACCTCGCACTTACGACCACTGCAGCATTCCCTGCAGTTACATGATCAAAATTTGGGTGCTTGGCAACTGGCATGTCTTACAATGTTTGTAGCATCTGGAAATATTGGTTTCTATTGTGGCTGCAAGTTGAGGACTATCTGTAATTTGGATCAGTGCCGCAGCAGTATCCCCCTCACCTTCATGTTTTAAAGAATAGATGGCAAATTTGATTTCGTTGAGGGCCGTATCAGAGTTGTGTTTGACCTTGGGGGCATGGACAGGGTGGGCGTGGCCAGCTTGATGTCACTTGTGTCAGAGGCACCTACAGCAAAAACGGGCTCTCAATCTGTTTTCGGTCATGACGGCATCCTGCAGCCCACTACCAGTGAAAATGGAGCTCCATTTTCGCTAACAGAGAGCTGCAGGAGGCCGTCATAGCCGAAAACGGGACCTGGACAGCCGCGCATGGCCTGCCAAGCTCTCTTTTTGCTGACAGAGGCACACAGGCCAGTCCTTCGCTGTTTCCAGGGTAGCCCTGTGAGCCATATCTAAGCACCTCACGGACTGGATCCAGGCCCTGGCCCTTGAGTTTGACACCCATGTTTTAAAGGATTCTTAGTAGTTCTATGAAGCAAATATCAAAGTGTAATTGGATAATTTAGACTGGAATATCTTATGTTGCAATTTTGATAATATACAAACTATGATCTTGAAAATAATGGAATGGATAGTTTTCTTCCTAAGGCCATATGGATGGGATTCAATAGTGATAAGGGTAGACACTGCTTTCCCCAAAATAAACAAAAGCAAAACAAACACAAGGGGTGTGTATGTGTGTGTGTGTGTTGGAATTTAAGATCATCTTGAGTCATAATTTGGTTTCTGCTATATTAATTCTGTTTTTGGAACCACTTCAGCTGACCAGACATCTCTGCTTTTATTGTACAGCCTTCAGTATAAATTCTGCCTGTTCCCAGATTCCTTTCTTTTGCTTCCTCCACCCCTGAAAATGAGTTAATTGGATCTTGTCTGTAGTTGTACTCCGAACGTCTCTGGAAATTCACTTTGTATTTGACAAATAAAAAATTTGGTTCAGATCTGTTCTGGTGAGCAGACATCATCCTTTCATCTTTATGCTGAAGCCTGGTTTATTTTCCCAGATATTTAGATCAATATTTCTTCATTTTCTTTTTTGCTATGTTGCTACTCCTGTGCCTTAAATTATTCTTGTTTGGTTTGATTTCAATTTTCCAGTTGAAAGCTTGAGTACCTCAAAAATGAAAGAAATTTCAGAATGAAGGAAATTGCAAGTTTAACAACAGATGAATCAGTGCTGGAAACAATGTCTATTGGTCTTGCATTTTATATGTTTTATACACTATCTGAAGATGACCCCTGGTAGGGTCCAAAAATTCCTACCTATTTCTCCCAGCCATGAATAGCCTTATTCAGACAGCAGAAAGCTCCACTTTTGCTGTTTTTCTACTCTTTTAGCTGTAATAGCATCAAGCATGGACTTGAGGGAGGATGATGAACCTAGATGTCATTAAATAACAACTCACATTACCCTTAATGGTGTTTACAAATTGAACCGCAAAACTCCAGGCCATCATTAGATGGCAGTAAGGAATTAGCATCTCTTTGTTGCCATCTAGTGGTCACATGAATTTCTGAAGCCTGCATAAGGCACCAAATTACCTGTCGTCCATTACCCATGCTAGCTGGAGGTATTGCAAGTTCTGTTATATACTTCTGGATGCTTGTACATTTTCTATCCTTGAAAAATGTTGAACACAAAGCTCATTCATTCCTGTAGAGTGCAGAAGATTCAGAGGAAGCACAATAACCAAGGGCAGGAGGGGACTAAATGCTTTATTATACAGTAGTTACTGTCTTCCATCCCCCCCCCCACTCCAACGTTTTTAAAAAGAAAAAAGTCTTTTATCTTGGGCAGCGTGAATCTTTGACTGTCAATTCTTCTCTGAGGTATTTTACCTTCCAAACTCCAAGGACTCTTCTCAACATACTCAGGCAACCTTTTATCCCTTCACACCTCTCTGAATACACATTTCTAAACCCAAACCAGCTTTTTCGGCCTGAGCAGAAAACAAGCCTTATGTAGGAACATCATTTTTGAGGAAAACAGTAATTGCCTCAAATCATTTTACTGCCACAGAATTCCCAGTGGCTATGTGTGGCTATATAGAATCAGAATGTGAGTGTTTGTGTTTTCCTTCGGCAACCTTGTAATTTAAGATGATCCGTCATGACACAAGTCAAAGGATTACAAAGCAATTTCTGAGGCTATGCCACACATAAAGATAGCAGCTGTGGCCACCATGAAGGCATGCTCTCAGTACATGTCTTTGTGCCCTCAGCAAGAGAACAGCAGCTTTAATACATTCTTTTCCAAGAGCAAACTGCAGTCAAGCATATGGGTTTGTTTACAGCTCGGGCATCCAAGAAAAAAGAAGCCTGCCTATACTTTTTCCATTCCCTATTGCAAGCTTTGCAAAACTATCCAACGCTGGCTGAATGTGATAGATTTAGCCCCCCACATCTGGAGAACACCAAACTGAAATAAGCTGCCACATGGGGTTGCTTGCACAAGATGATTCTTCTCCTTCAGGCTTTTGTACTCATTAAGAAGAATAAATTCACACATTGCTTAATGATAGTCAACAAAACAATCTTTTGACATCTGAAGTCCATTGCTTATATGCATTTGCTGACTTTAGAAGTACCGCTAGGGTACGGTCCTGAATGCTATTAGTGAATATTAGTGATCTCAGGCTGGATCTCTCCCACACATAACTCATATAGTACAACCATGAGAAGCTCGTAAGTTTGATTTTCTTTTCAGGTTAATATGTCTGAAATGTTTGAAGTCAACTTCAGAATTCTTGCTTGTAATTTTGTTGTTTGTCCCAACACAAAATGATGACACATACCCCCTTCCCCCAAGACAGATAATATTGCAAGTGTCAGTATTCTGGCCATCAACCTAAAAGTAATATGCTTCTCAGAAAGATTCTTACTGAATTCTCTTTAGCAACATAAAAGGGTGAGGTTACAAGAATCCCAGCAATAGAACTTCTTCTATTTAGAATCAGTAGATCCCCTTAAACACATAAAGCTAAAGACCCTCTGACTTTCTTTCCAACAGTAATTCAGCAGAGGTGGTATTCAGCAGGTTCTGACCAGTTCTGGAGAACCGGTAGCAGAAATTTTGAGCAGTTCAGAGAACTGGCCAATACCACCTCTGACTGGCCCCGCCCCCATCTATTCTCTGCCTCCCGAGTCCCAGGTGATTGGCTGGGTCTTCTTTTGTTGCTCTGCACAGGAGAATGGAGCTGGAAAGCAAGTTAGTGGGGTGGGGAGGGATTTTGCAGTATCCTTCCCCTGCTATACCCACCAAGCCACACCCGCAGAACAGGTAGTAAAATTTTTTTTGAACCCCACCGCTGTTATTCAGTGACATAAAGTGACAGTGGGTGTGTTCACTGAAAAGAGAAAAGCTTGCAGTTGCTTATTTATATAATAGCCACCCAAATCTTTATTAGGCTGGGAATAAGTATTAGAGCAAGCAATAGCTGTCCTCCCCAGAAGAGACGGTGGGGCAGAGTGGAGGACACATGCTAAATCTTGCTGCAGCTTGTTCTCCTAATGCTATAACAGAGGTCAGAGGTTCATTGGCCACCACAGAATCTTTTGGGATTGCATAATGGGGGGGGGGGGGCTGTGGAGTGGGATCTACAGTATCTTTTTATACATTGTGGCTATTAGCAGAACATAGTAAACCCAGTGGGCTAAAACAAGGGATCTCCAAATGTGGCACTTTAAGACTTGTGGACTTCAAGTCCCAGAATTCCCCAACTAGCAAGTTTAGAGACGTCTTATCAATCAGGCAGTAGTCACTTTCAGCCAAGCTAGCCACAAAGAAACCTGGAAGTTAGGTTCCTCTTTCAAGTCTTCCAAATATGTTCTTTTTTCCAAGTCTCTAAGGTATTTTCTGGTTTGTTGTTTGGCATTTTGACGTCAGATATGCTTCTCACTTTTACCAAAAATACCTGCAGAAAAGTTTCCTTAGTCAGAGGAAAGGGGAAAAAAAGACCCAGAGTAACTCCACCTAAATTACGCCAGATACCAATTGATCTGGAGAATTGCTCTGACAGGCTTTCAAGATTCAGTTTCATTAGCCTACCAGCAGTCAATGTTTTCCCAAAAGATCCAAGTAGTTTTTGTTTCTAAGTGTGTGTCCTTTCCAAGAGCTTGACTATATTCCAAGTATGGCCCAGCTAATCAGAAAACGGCTTCCTTCGATAAATGACCTTACGGTTTAAATACTATTAAGTTTAGGTTCATAGAGTTGCCTGCAAAATAACACATTCCAAGGAAGAGCACCCACTCAGAATATTAAACTCTTCTGATAGTCCAGAATACAATTATTAGGTGCAGCTTTTTGTTTTGTTTTATTGATAAGATTCCTGCTGCTTGGAGATAGAGCCTTTTGGTTTATTTTTCTTCTTTTTTGCACCTAACACTTCCTGCCTGGAAGGAAATATGCTGTCTGGGTGGCTTTTGTTTTCTTTGTTTGAGCAGCAGAGCTCAGCAGAAATAACCAGAGCATGCTGGTCAAAGAAGCTGGAGGAAAGGGCTTGGCTCTTGATAAGCTCCACTGTGGTTAACAATCAGAACCTTGGAGGGTGTTGAAAGGGTCCCCTCGCTCTCTCCATTTTCTGAAAAGTAGCTGAACAATAAGCTGAACATCTGCAGTACTCAGCTAGGCTTCTCAGGGTAGAAAAAGAGGTCCAAGGTCAGAGGAGGAGGTTCACTCTAACCCCCTTCCCTTCCCTGGTGCCCCTCAACATAGCTTGTTGTTCTAGAACTGGAGTCCAATGCTTATGACATCTATCTGTGAGATATACTGGAAGGTTTAATACACTCTTTATTGGCTAATTTCATAATCATTCACTGACATATGTAAGCTTTAGCTTCTATTGCAGCCAATGGGAGGGAAATACATATTTAAAAAGGCAAAAAGAACAAATTCAGGCAAGTTTAACATAATGTAGTTTCTAGGCCTTTGGACCATTTCCTTGCACTTGTGGAAGGATTTACTGTTACTGAGTGGCAATTTGGTACTTTCTTATCTGAGTAGGATGGTTCTATAAACTCTGCTCATCCAAGTGTTGTAGAACATATTGCAAAACAACCGGGAAACCCTCACTGTAGAGCACAACAAACGCTGTGCAGAATTCCTAATAAGAAACGTAAAGCAAGAGAACTGAGAGTTGGCCAAATCCCTTATTTCTGTTGAATCATTTCAATCTCACCAGATAGGCAGTAGAAATAGCCTGCACCAAAAACAGTTAATTAAAAAAGGGAAGAATAGAAACTCGTCTTATGCTATAATTGTTATCTGTTGCCCTTTGTTTTTTAAATGTTGTTTTAACAGCTTTCCTTTCTGTAATGTGACTAGAGGAAAAAAAGAAGCAATTTCAGCAAAGAAATTAACAGCATTAAGGTTAGCGTGAGAGCAAATTTAGTGTAGTGGTTAAGGCACCAGGCTAGAGACTGTGAGTTCTTGCCTGGACCCCCCAAGTAGTGTTGGGGAGGAAAGTCTTAAGAGGTGAAGAAAAGGTCCTCTCTAAGTTGTTACTTAGGAATTGCAATGTCATTCCGGTGACATTCAGGGCTGTTTTCAGTTGCATTAGTTCCTTTTCTCAGCTGCCTGAAACTGAACTGTGTTTGCATTTGCATTTTCTCAAACACAGCTAAGCTGAACTTTGACATGACTAAAAGGGCAAATTCTAAATGACTCAGGCTGCTGCATGAACAGTACTCAAAGCCAGGTCCTCCAGCAGATAAACTTACTGTTAAATCACTACTGTATGTAAACCAGTTGATACAGAAAGGCCGCTGTGTTCCCGCCCTGGGAGTCAAACTTCATTCTGAAGCTATTTTGAGAGATTAGTGATCGGAACCAGAGGCCACTTAAAAGCTGGCCTGCCTCCTTGTTTGGTTTCGTTTTAAGACAAGAGAATAGGTTTCTGGTTCTGGGCTGCGAAAGCTAGATGATGACTAGGTGGCAGATAAGAATCTACTGCATCTCTGTCATCTAGTGGTTGCCTGGATTTTTGCAGCCCTGGAGAGGTTTCAAAAGGAGTTGCCTCCAGAATTGGCACCAACTATGGACACTCCGTCCTGAGCAGCTGTGAAATCACTGATAACTGATAACTCACCTTCTCTCCTCCTTTGATAATCCAGCAATCTCACTTCCTGCCCACAGGCAAAGGACAGGCAATTGGGTTGATAGGCAAACACATGCTGACAGTTGAAAAAAAAAATAGCAGGTAATCCTCGACAACCATAACTGAGCCCAATATTTCTGTTGCTAAGCGACATGTTTGGTAAGTGAGTTTTGCCCCATTTTATGTTCTTTCTCGCCAGTGTTGTTAAGTGGATCACTGCATTTGTTAAGTTAGTAACATGGTTGCAAAGTGAATCTGGCTTCCACACTGACTTTGCTTGTCAAGTCGTAAAAGGTGATCACATTATCTCGGAACACTGCAACTGTTATAATTATGAACAAGTTGCCAAACATCAGAATTTTGAACAGAAAACCATGGGGATGCTACAGTGGTCATAAGCGTGAAAAACAGTCATAAGACACTTTTTTCCAATGCCCTTGAAACTTTGAACAATCACTAAACAAATGGTTATAAACAGGGGTGGGATTCAAAAATCCTAGCAACCGGTTTGTCGCCCAGTTGTTGGGTGGTGGGCATGGCCTACTGGAACTACCATTTTTTGCCTTCCAGAAGCTTCCGTTGGGTCTCTGGGAGGGCGAAAACGGCCTCCTCCGGGGTCTGGAACTCTCCGGAAGCCAGAAACAGGCCCGTTTCGCAACTTCCAGTACTTCCAGTAGGGCCATTTTTCATCTTCCCAAGAGTCTGGAGGCTTCCCTTGGGCCTCTGGGAGGGCGAAAACGGCCTCCCTCAGGTTCCGAAGGCCCTTCGGAAGCCAGAAACAGGTTTGTTTCCGGAGTTCTGGAAGGCCTGTTTTTTCCCCCCTCCCAGAGCCTCTGCGTGGACCCTGCATTTATCTGCATTGAAAATGGGCCGCGTGGAGACTCCTGGGAGAGGTGGGGTCAGCTGGTTTGGCAAACCAGACGCAAATTTAACATCCTGTTTTCCTGAAGCAGTCTGAAGCAGTAGAACCCCAGGCCTGGTTAGGACTACCTGTACCATACTTACATGGAAGGTTTTTAGAATTTCAATTTGGAAACTTATCCATTTAGGCATTCCCCTTGTCTGCAGGCTCACCAATTAGTTGCTAACTGGTACACAGATGACAATGCCCATGTGAAAAGATCTGCCAACTGCCAATTTGAAATGTTATTTTAAAGCCCTAAATGTGCCTGTCTTTCTAAAAGACTGTTGCTACTATAAATAAATGTACAGGTAGTGAAGAAGAAATGGCCTTTCTCTTCTTCCTTTTCACCTTCTTTTAATTTGGCTTCATTATTTAACACTGGCAGCTAATGTGATAATATTGAGCCAGTTCTGCCATGAGCCCCCACAAAAGGAAAAGAATGTTAATGATACAAACATCAAAGAAACTGTTGGCTATATCAGAATATAATACTATTGAAGGAATGGTATCATAACACAGAACATCACACTTATAAATAGTATTATTGTCAGCATTTATATTTAACTTTAAAATAATCTTACAACATTTGGGGATGGAGGGTGATGTATGACTTCTCTCTCATATTGACTTTTCTCTTTTCACTGCTCTCACATCACCATTTTTTCCGGGCCCAGCTGGCTTCATTTTCCCTATCCATCCCAAATACTGTAGTCTTACAGGTAGTTCTTGACATATGACCATAATAGAGCCAACAATTTCGGTTATATATCACGACAGCTGTAAAATGGATCACCACATGATCATGCCTGATTTTATGAGCTATTTTGCAGGAGCGTTTTAAGTGAATACCTCAACTTTAAGGGAACGCCGTGGTTGTTAAGTGAACCCATTGTTTGCTACAAGCATTTTATTTTGCTGGAAACTGTCATAAATCACAGTCATGCAGTCATGGGACATTGCAAGTGGAGGTAAATACAGGCCAGTTGCCAAGTGCCCAAGATATTATAGTTCCTGTGGCGGGGGCATGGTGGTGCTGGTGGACATTGGACCATTGAATCTAGGTCGTAACTTCCCTTTTTCAGGATCTGTTGTAACTTCAAATAGTCACTAAATATCCAGTAGTAAGTCAAGGACTGACTCATTTTTCAATTCTGGTAAACTTTACTTCCTCTCACCCAGAGATTGAGGGTAAACTTTCATCCCCTTCCCAAAATATCCATTCCTGGCAAAATATCAAAATCTGAAAAAGAATACTTTTTGTGTTTTCTATTTGCACACCCAACATCTTGTTTCTCAGCTACACAGCAGTTTTTAAATTTAAATAACTTTTCATTACAAAAAATTCATAACCTAAAATAAGTGGTTCATATATTACTACAAATGGTCAAAGTGCAAAAAATACCCACTATCTTCCGATGCCTATGAATGTCCCAAACAGTGGATATGTCATAGGTGAATGTGCAAATTACTAAGTATGGAGTGCCAACATTTGTTAATGCAGCAAGATTGGGAAAGCTGTATTGCTATTCTATTTGTTAACCTTCCCTGGTGTTTTTGACTTTAATATAAAAAGGTTTATCATGATATATATTGCATTTTTAAATGATTAATTAAAAAAAACACTGAAGCAGTTTCTAAAATATAAAACAAATAAAAAACAGATTAAAGAATATGAGCTTTATTGAAAATGATTTCTAGAATTTTCTTTTAAAGTCCTTTCCTCCATCCTGGAATAAAGCAACTCAAAAATCTAAAGGAATAGATAATCTATGGCTCATGGATCCAGAATTTCTCAGAATGTAATGCCAAAATTTAATGGCAAGTGCAAGCCACTCAATAATACTATGGTAATTTTCCATTAATTTTGGGTAAGAGTGAAAATCAAGAAAATCAAGTAAGGCAGGTATGCTAAATTTAGGCTTATGGCTTATTAAAAATCTGCTCATAAAGTTACAGAATAGAGAATATAATCCAAACACTCCAACTGTCTGTTCTTATGACATGATTGTTTTGCCACATTCTTGATAGTAGTAGATTTTAAAAGTACGGTTTCCAACCACAGAAAAGTTCCAAAATTGCTTGGGAAAATGAAAAAAGGACCTTACTTGCATTAAGACTATAAAGAATGTTCAGGTGAGATTTTTTTGGGACACTATCAGCATAATCTAAACTGATTATCTGCCTTCTGTAATTTCATGGAAATATCTGAGAAAAAGCCAATTGTATGACTTGTGTCTTTATGAAAAGACACTAGTCCTTATGCATGATGAGATTGATGAATATTAAGTAAAGATCCATATCAGGAACAAAAGAAAAGAAAACATAAATGCAATTGAATTTGAAAGTACAGCTAGGCAGTAACTTTAGCTCTGGCCCCACCTGGTGATCTAGAAACGAACTTGTTTTGGACAGAAAAGTGCCCCAGTTCTTCATACCAAGTATCATTATTTATCAGAAAAAGCCTTCAATTTATATTGCCTGTGGGAAAGAAATCAAGTTCCCCCACTTTACACATTCTTCCTTCTGTAATTCAGAATCCCCAAAATACAATAGGGTTTTGACAGCTATCAAAGTGCAAAAAGAATCATTTAATGTAATACGGTGCAACATTCCTCTTTATCTAAAATCCCAAACCAAGATCCCTTTGACCCAGAAATCTCTGATAAAAAAAGGCTTTTCCTCCTAAAAGATCACCTTATTATCAAATGCTATACTGCAGGTCTGCAGAGTATCTGAACCATGCGAGTAATTGGATACTGTAAATATATTTCTTAGAATTCTTCTTAGAATAGAGGGTGAGCTGAAATTCCTAGATAAAGAGAACTTGGAAAAGGTTTAGGGCTGGCCATCTAATAAACTGTACTTCAACCAGCTATCTGCATTCTTCCAACCCAGCTTGGAATGGATCTAATTTTCTTTACAACATTGCCTATTCTTTTTTTAAAAAATCACATCTATTAGCATGTACTTTTATATACCAGGTTCTGTATTTAGGTATTTGTTGTCTTTAGGAGTAAAGTATCAGAGAAAAATAGTTCTTTTTTCTGCAGAGACCTCTCCAATTTATAGCGATAAAAGTATGCTGGATTAATTCTCATTATCCTTCAATTTAGGCTTTTGTTTTGTTGAGAACCCCATTACTTTCTGAATAATCTGTGGGTCAGATGATGGAGCATAAGAGGAAATGCCAGATTGGCTTTGTTAATTTTTTGTTTTGTTTTTCTTGGCTGCTGTGAGAAAAGCAAACTGTTAATATCTCAATGCTGCAAAGTTTTTGAAATTATCTGAGAGTTAGTTTGGGAGAAATTCACTACAATAAATTATTTGCAATAATTCTACTTTATTGCAAAGCTAAATTAGTTTAACAAGTTGTGTTTCCTGTTTGATCTGCCTGATAAGGCTGACATTGGGAATTAAGCTATTAGAAATGTATCTTATAAAGTCAAACTTCCTATTTTCCTTTGCCCTTATTAGACAACATACACCTTAATCATATAATAGAAGTTGCAAAAAGACTTCAAGTAACATAGGTGTATGATAGTTATAGATACTAAGTTGGCACTGAACAGTGTATCAAAGATTCTGAGTTGTCAGAGAGGCATAAAGTTCTTTTTAAACTTTGTATAAATCAGGACATCTATACACCTGGTTCATTTCCTCTTTTATTTCAAACCAATCAATTTTATAACCATAGTTCTATCATTTTAGCAATTGCCTGAGAACTTTAAGAGCATGGCATCATGAGGAAGGCTTCAGCTTCCTGTCACACTTTATAGATTAGCTGGGGCAATCATCAATAGACTCCTGACAAAGCCAATCACAGAAATATAAAAGTTACACTGGCTTATTCTCCAACCATTTGCTACAATTGAGACAATGAGTAACACTCAAGCGATTGCCGATATCTGAATCGCATTATGTCTGTTACAAAGCATCCATGGAGCCCAAGTGTTTAAGTAAATCAAATTTATCAATGTGAGATATTTTTGGGATTCCTGAAATCTTCCAATATGTTGAGCCAATTAAGGGTGAGGGTTAGGCCATTGTACAAGATTGTGCAATTGTAGCCCCAAAAGAGCCCTCCCTTTGTAATATAGTTTATACATCGTTCTTGGCTACCTTTAAAACTAATCACTTGGAAATTACTTTATTTGAAAATATTGCAAATAATCCTGAGTTTTTGTCTGAAAGGCAAAGGACAGGGGCATTCCAACTTGCCCCAAGATTTATACGTCTTTCACTTAGGTGTTTCCTGTTCTCTTTGAAGCATTATCAGTTGCAGCTTTTTCTTGTAAAGTTAAATCTTTCACCAGCTAACTCTGAAGTTATATTTCTGACCCCTCTCTTCAATCTCTAGTTGTCATTTAGATCAGGAAGACCCAGATAAAAGAAAGGTTTGTGATTCAACTATTGTGAGCTGCAGCAGTACAGGGCAACTAAAGAGATAGTAGGTCACCAGGACCCTTCAGGGAATGTAAGCATCTCAATCACTTAAAACTTGGCAAATTCAGTGACATTTCTCTCCCTCTCACCTTTAAGATAGCTAGGAATCTTCACCATGCCACTGGTTTTTCAAAATCCTCTTATGATTATTTTATGAAAAATACACATAGATTCAACAGTATTAACTCTATACTTTGGCATAATTAGGAAAGAGAGAAAAGGGCCTAAGAAAAAATATGTTGTAAGCAGAATCAAATTTGAGCTCCATTGCTAAAGTTTTCTTCCTTAGTCTTGGCTGAAATTCAAATGTTGACAGGCAACATGCAATGGCAGCCATTGCTGCACATCAGTTTGGGTAATATTTCTTGCAGTCAGTCCCTATGTCTGAAAAAATTCCATTTAGAGGCATCTTCAGGCCTAGAGGCTTTTCCCAAAATGGTGGAAACAATCTTATGATGCAACTGGACAGTGAAGTATTTTGCCCAGGTCCCTTAATGGTTCTCTTATAACTTCCGCAATTATTTAACACCTCATTGCAGACATGGGACGTGCTGGCTCAGTGGTTAAGATGCTGAGTATTAGACTGTTATAGGTCTATAGCTTGGCAGTGTGAAATTTGAATGCCACAAGTTGGAGTGAGCTGCTGTCATTTGTTGCAGCTCCTGCCAATCTAGCAGTTCAAAAGCATGTAGCTGGACATTCAAACTGTAAATTCAAGTAGATGAATTGTGGTGCACATATAAGCATGCAGGAAGGAAAGTATTCCATGCTTTGCCATATGCTCTGTGCTGCTGTGTGATGTCATCTGGCTACATGACCATGGAAATGTCTCCAGACAATGCTGGCTTTTTGGCTTAAGAAACGGAGATGAGCACTGCCGTCTAAAGTCAATCACAACTAGAAGAGTAAAACCCACAGGGACACCATTTTTACCACTGCACACATTGTATCGCTAGCTTCCCTGACCCTTCCCTTGAAATGAGCCCATGAGAACTGATTCACAAAAGGAACCTATACTTCCACAATTAAGTTGTTAGAAATCCTAAATTCCTGGTTTCCCATTGGTTTATCATCAGATATCAAGCAATAGTGAAACTTTTTAAAAAGCTTATATTTGCAACTGGAAGAAATTTACAGTCAGAAAACAGATATTCAGAGTTGGAGGGGACCTTGTAGGTCATCTAGTCCAACCTCCCACCCAAGCAGGAGACCCTACACCATTTCTGACAAATGGCAGTCCAATCTCTTCTTGAAAGTCTCAAGTTCTATAAATAAATATTAAGATTATTGCACTTACTGGAGGGCATGTTCTTCACTTCAGAAGGCACAATGAAGCTGATTTGTTACTGAATCAGACAAATCCCCTGCGATTCAAATGATTCTACCATTTTCCATCCATGTTCTATCCAAGTTTGTTTGGACTACAAATGATAAAACTACTGATCCTTTGCAAATAATCACATAGTAATTTTATTTGTATCCCACATTTTATCTGATGACTCAAGGTGGGAAACTCATGCCGTTTTTTTATCCCCATCATCCTAATGGATAGTTGCAGAGAGAGAATGCAAATCTGAATCCATGATCCAACTCAACACCTTAGCTTATAAACTGCATTATTTAGAAATGTTTTGAGCTCATTTCTAATTTTAAAAATGAAAATAGTAATAATGAAAGCACTCTAAAATCAAGGTTCATAAATGCTTTCAATATATGAAAAAAATGTGCATGCACACCCAGAGCTTCACATATTTCCCTACCTGGACAGGGGTCTCCAACCTTGGCTCCTGGAAGCCTGGCGGAGTTCAACTCCCAGAATTCCACAGCTAGCTTTGCTGGCTGTGGAACTCTGGGAGTTGAAGTCCGCCAGGCTTCCAGGAGCCAAGGTTGGAGACCCCTGCCCTACCACTTTGTTTCTTTTAATATCTATTTTTATTAAGAAACTATATGGCTTATTATGTGAATGTCAGCTACACTTCCAGAAATGTCAGCCTGTTTCCAGTTTGGGAATACACGTCTCCATTTCAAACAGCATCTTCATGGAGGGGAGGGGAAAATGTTTTCCCTGCCCACATAGGCAGGTTCTCCCAGCACTTCCCTTCTAGATAGAAAAAAGTCTTTGTTCTTATAACAAAATAAAGAGACATGGTAGATTCCAAAGGATGCATCATTGGTCCTCTATCAAGACACGGGAGGGAATGCAGGAATTTGAAAAGTGTACAGCATGTTCTGTCACATGTTGATTTCCACAAAGGGCCTGTTTTTAAAACTGTCAGAGAACCTCTTCTAAGCATTGTGGAAAACAGAGAAAACCTGTCAATAGTGTTTTCACATGGATATTTCATTCTCTGGGATTTCTGAGTAACAAGATTTGAGGAAGTGCCTGATGTCTTCCATTCAGATGGGCACTGTTTTGTTTTAACTCCTACCACGAGAGTCATCATTCTAGTATGCTGACAGGTCTTTGGGAATATGTGAAAACCCAAGTCCCAAGGCACTTGTGGCATATAACACTACATATAGAGAGTGGTGGACCGCTGACATTTCCTAGAAATGTTGAGCTGAACCTAAATAAGAGATAACACTGTAATTCTACTGAATTATTTTTAAAAAGATGTAACACATTTTGTCCTTGCTTTTGAACACCCTCTGGCTATGGCAAGTTTAGTTAAAGGACTGGAATATCCAGGGAGACAAAAAGGGTAATTGAATGAAAAGGAAAGTTTGAAGTTCTCTACATTTTGTAGAAATGGATAAATATTTTAATTAGAAATATCACTATACATGTATTCTATGTGATGCAGTCATTTAAATCTATGAATAATTTAAGGGAATTGGATGAACCAAACTTCAGAATGTGCTTTATTTATTAGGAATCTTCAGAAAATCTGAACTATTTTGAATCTCATTCTAGTCTCTTTCTAGCTACCTTGCTTCCTTTTTATCTGTAGTGGACAACATCACTCATTCTTGTGGTCCATTCTTATTATTTTTCTTTTAACTTCTGATTGATCTATTTTGTTTCATCTACTTGCAATTGTATCTCTGGACTGGGACAGCTCTGTAATTTATCTTTTCCAACACTGATTATTTGCAGTTTAATATTTAGAGTTTATATTTTAAGTTTGTTTTTCCTCTGTGAAATTGGTTTAATTCTCAAAAAGATAGCTGTGAATTCTACAGTCATGAAGAGATACTACCACTTAATGGTATTATGTGATATTATCACTTAGTGATAATAAGTGATATTATCACTACAAGAAGTAATAGACGGAGTTGAAGTTTCCAGAACTTTGGGCAAGAATGACCACATCATATTGGAATTCAATATGATGCAAACACAAGCAACAGAACATAATTCAACCAGTGTCTTAAACTTTAAAAGAGCTCTTGTTAATAAATTCAGAGTGAGACTAAGGAAGATTCAATAGAGGGAAATCCTAAAAGAGAAAACAACTCAAGAAGTGTGGGAAACATTGAAAAATATTATTATAAGAGCTTAGTCCAGCACAATACAACTGGGAAGAAAAGCAAGAAATCCAAGAAACCAGCATGATTGAACAAATATCTCTCTGATAAACTAAAAGATGAAAAGAACAAGAACAAAAGATGGAAAGATAGCTAGGGCAGTATATTAGCAGATAGCACGAATCTGCAAAGATGAAGTCAGGAAAGAAAAGGCTTAGAATGAACAAAGATTTGCAACAAAAGTCAAAGATAATTTAAAAAAAAGTTTCTTTCAACATATAAGTAACAATAAAAAGTCAAGGAAATAGTAGGTCCACTAAAGAGAAAAGACGGCAGCAGAGAGGAAGCAGAACTGCTTAACTCATTCTTTGCATCAGTCTTCACACAAAAAAACCCAAACAAATGATAGCCCAACCTATCAAAAACGTAATCATAAAAAGGCAGTTTAAACTATAAGAAATTAAAATAAACAAGAAAATGGTTGGCAGATGTTATCTCAGAACCATTGTACCATGTATTTCAAAAATTTTGGAACACCACCTAAGGACTGAAAAAAGCTAATGTGGTTCCCATCTTTAAAAAAAAGGGGGGGAAAACCTGGATAAAGGAAACTACAGATCAATCAGCCAAATATCAATACTTGGAAAGATACTGGAAAAGATAACAAAAAATCAGATCTCCAAACATTTAGAAGCAGATAAAATTATAACAAAAGCTAACACAACAGGTTTGTTAAAAACAGATCATGCCAAACGAGTTTCATTCTTTGACAAAGTGACTAAATTCGTATAACAGAGAAATGCTGTGGACATAGTATACTTAGACTTCAACAAGGCATTCAACAGAGTAGACTATAACCTATTTTGGGGTAAGCTAGAAAAATGTGGGATAGACAGCATTACCACCAGATGGATTTATAACTGGTTAACAAACGAAACTCAACAGGAAGTCCTTAATGGTATTACATCTATATAGAGGGAATCAGAAGGTTCTTAGATCCAGTACTCTATAATATCTTCATAAATGACTGAGATGAAACTAAGCTGGCAGGAATAGCCAACACCCCAAAAGACAAGCTCAGAATCCAAAAAGATATTGACCCCCTTGAATAATGGGCTCTATCCAATAAAATGTGAAGGAAAGCATGGTTTTACACTGAGGCAGGAAAAACCAAAGGTACAAGTACAGATTAGGCGAAACCTGGCTCAAAAACAGTAACTGTGAGAGAGCTTGGTTGTACTGTCCAGACAGTTTAGAGTTAATGGGATTTGGGATAGTTAGTAAGGATTTGTGAGCTGTCCCCTTAAAGGAATGCATCATGGCAACTTAAGGTATCCTGGGAAATGTAGTCCATGTCATGTGGCCACATCTGTAACCCTGACTGGTCACTGAATTGACCCTTGGTGGGTTGAGGGAGGTTTCTTCACTCTTGCCTGAGACCACCACACCATGCGGCTGCTTCAATTATCATCATCATGGGGTTGAGACTTTATTATCTTCCTACACCACAATTCAGATATGCAAAGGATTGGACATTAAGAAGAACCTCATCATAAATGTGAGTTGACAGGATGCCTGATGAACCAATAAAAAAGACTGTGTGGATGCTTTGTGGAGTTGATCTATCTGCTTTTATACAGAATTTGTACAGGACAAGCAGAATATTGGTGTCCTATTGGACGATCACTTAAATATGAGCCAGTAATGTGTGGCAAGAACAAAAAAAAACTAATAATCATTGGTTGTATAATCAGAGGCACAGAATCAAAATCACATGAAATACTAGTACCATTTTATAAAGAATTAGTAAGGCCACATTTGGAATACTGCATCCAGTTTTGATTACATTACAAAATGATGTTGAAACTTTGGAAAACATGCGAAGAGCAACTAAGAGCATTTAGCCTGGAGAATAAACATATGAAGAATGGTTGCAGAATTTGGATTTGGCTATTCTAGAGAAAAGAAGAGAAAAGAAGGACTAGGGGAGACATGATAGCTGTATTCCAGTACTTGAGAGGCTGCCACAAAGAGGAGGGAGTCAATTTGTTTTCCAGAGGGCAGGACAAGAAACAATGGATGGAAACTAATCAAGGAGGGAAGCAACCTGGAATTAAGGAGAAATTTCCTAACAGTGAGGACAATTAACCAGTGGAACAGCTTTGCCCTCAGAAGTTGTGGGTGCTTCATCACTGGAGGTTTTGAAGAAGAGACTGGACACTCACTTGTCTCAAATGGTATTGGGTTTCCTGCTTGATCAGGGGATTGGGCTAAAAACCTCCAAGATCCCTTCCAGCTCTATTCTGATTGAAGATTTAATGAAACTTAGACTCAAACAAAAGTGAAACAGTCATATGCCTAAATGCTATATGACCAGCAGGTGGTGCCACAGAATTTTTCTTTTCATTTTTAACAACACAGAAACAACACAGGTTTGTATTTATTTATTTATTCAATACTCAAATATAGCTGCCCATCTCAATCCAATTGACTCTGGACAGCAAACAATATCATAACAATTAAAACCATTACAAATTATACATATAGGCAGTTGAGGATCATCATTAATAAAAATTAACAGTGCAACCGGATAACGTGTCCAACACTCTCAGGATGCAGGCTTTAGAGCAGAGGTCCTCAAACTTTTTAAACGGGGCCAATTCAGAGTCCCTCAGACTGAGGGTTGGGGTGGACTATAGTCTGAAAAAAACACCAACAAATTCCTATGCACACTGCACATATCTTATTTGTTGTGCAAAAAAATATGAAATAGTAATATATTTAAAATGAAGAACAATTTTAACCAACATAAACTTACTAGTATTTGAATGGGAAGTGTGGGCCTCCTTTTGGCTGATGAGATAGTCAATGTCCGGTTCCATATTTGTCCCTGCCAGTTATAACAAGTGATGCAAATGTTCATCAGTTAGTCTGGATCTGGTTGGAGATTTCAGATGTTTAATTCAGGAAAAAGTCTGTTCATAGATATAGGTGCTGCCAAATATGGTTACCATTTTGAGCACATGGTTCCTGAGATTAAGATATGTCTCAGAGGGGAGAGATGCATAGAAATTAGTAAGGTTACTTGACTTGATTGCGTCTTTCATAGTCACAATTCTGCAGTTCGGCCAGTTCCATTTGGTAAATTGGATCAACAGTTTCAATGTGAGCAGAAAATGGGTTCTGGAAAAGCTGTTCATGTACATGAAGCTTTTTAAAAATCATTTGAAATTCCCTTTGCGACATTTCCAGTGAAACCACACATTTTTTGTTTGGGAATGCAACTGTTGTTTTAGCCAACAGCTTTTGAGTAGTGGGGAGATGTCTGAAGTTTTCCTCCTTCACTTGTTTAATTAGGAGGTCCAATTTCAAATGCATTCGCTTCCCCTTTCCTTAAAGTTGCACATTGAAATTGTTGAGTAGCTCTGTTACATCTGTCAGAAAGGCAAGGTGCCATTTCCATTCTTCTTCTTTTGAGCTCTGGCACTTCTTTGTTTTTTGAAAGCAGAAAAGCAGAAACCTATGGAAGTAAATCATAAAAACATTTCAAAACTCTCCCTCGACTCAGCCAATGGACTTCTGTGTTGTACAAAATACTTTAATCGGCAACGTTTAGCTCAGATAGGAATTCCTGAAACTGTTTGTGGTTTAGTGCATATGCCCAAATGAAGTTAACAAAAGACACAACTTTCATGACAAAGTCCCACTTCAGTGGTTTACAACACAGCGCTTGTTAGTGGATGAGGCAGTGTATGGCTATTGGATGTGAGTGGTTGTGTTTGTCCATCTCTTTGTTAATGCGTGCAACCATTCCTTTCATACACCCCCACCATGCTAGGAGCACCATCAGTTGTCACACTGGCTAGTTTAGCCCAGTCCAGCTCCAAATCATTCAGTTTGGCAAAACTTTTCATAGATATCCTCTCCTGTTGTTCATTTGATGCTTTTCAGTGCAGCAAGTGCCTCTGTAACTTCAAAACAAACATTTGTCCCACAAATGAGACTTAGAAGTTGTGCAGAATCACAAATATCATTGCTTTCATAGAGTGCCAATGAAAAATAACAAAGTTTTTTTGTGGAGTTTTCCAATACTGATGCAAATTGTCCCCCGTTTCTTCAATCCTTTGTGTAATTGTAGGTCCTGACTCACTGCACTGAATAAATCAGCCTTCTCTGGACACATCTCTTTGGCAACAGTAAGGAGGCATTCTTTAACAAATTCTCCATCTACAAATGGTCTATCAGTGTGCGCTATTAGCTTGGCAACTTGAAAACTTGCTTGCAGTGATGAAATATTTAGCTGCTTCTGCTTCACAAAAGCATTTTGCTGAGTTGTCAATCCATTTTTCAGTTTTAATATTTTGTCTTTTCTCACTTGTCCGACCAAACAATCATATTTGTCTTTATGTAGAGTTTCGTAGTGTTGACGCAAATTGTATTCCTTGAACACAGCCACCAAATCCTGGCATATCAGACAAACAGCTCTTTCCTTGTACTGCATGAAAATAATCGTAAGTCCACTGTTCTTAGAATATCCTGCACTCAGTCAATTTTTCTTTTTCTTGACATAGTTGTTTCCTAGGGATTCAAAATCACTATTAGAAGGATACCAACAAATAGAACGCTACAAAAAACAGGGATCACTATAGCATGGAAGTAATGAGAGACTGAGAGAAGCTGTCAGTGAACACACAGAGCTACACACCTAGGGATTATCTTTGGTTGGGATTGAAGGATTGCTCCCGAATACAGGTGCTGGTAATCCTTGGGTGTACGAATCTGTGCATTCAGCGTCAGCTTCTCTCAGCCTGTCAATACTTTGTATATGAGTATATGAGTGGTTGCTGTTGATCGCTTACACTTGTCATTGCAGTTGCAAGAACCAGCTAATTCTTGCCAGATTCCAGATCAGATTTATTATTACTATCATTAAGTTGCTAATGGAGATGTAGTGTGCATATACTGTGTATGGAGACATGTGAAGATTGCTACGGTGATCTCTTATGTAGTGTACTATTGTATTAATCATATCTATTGATAATTTGCATATAATAAAGGCATGTATCCTGATTAATAGAAGTACCCCTTAGCAAAATGTTCACTTTAGCAATCCTGTGTCCTTATACACATATCTCCAGTGGCAACCTAAATACAGTCAGCACAAATAAAAAAGAGAGAACCATGTCAATTAATATTTGTTATGCAGACCTTTAGATGGCTCTTCAGCCTGCTTCTTAGTTCTTCTTCCCTGCCAACTGACCGGGAACTGTCTCTGTCTCTCCTTTGGCAAAGGCTAAGCCAGCTAGGGCACTAGGGCTGACCTATGCTGTCTCCTGGAGACCTTGCTGGACTCATTATACATGCAAGCCAGCAGGTTGATATTAGACGAGGGGCCCCCACAGGAGACCGGTGCATGCGCTGTACATGATGCACAACTGACAGACAGCCCGGCCCTCTGTCACACAGCTCAGTGTGTCCAGCTCTGAATAACACGGGGGCTGGAAACATTGCTTTGGCAGGCTGTAACCACCCTGGGAACCATAGTTTGAGGACCCCTGCTTTAGAGCCTTACAAAAGGCTAACGAAGTGGAGGCCATCCTGAGCCCTGATGGAAGAATGTTCCAGAGGGCAAGAGTTACTGCTTACGAGGCATGCCACCGCCTGATCCCCATGGACATTCCTTCCTGGTGGACATCCTGGAATGCCAGCAGGCATTCCTTGGCTGACGCAACCCACAGCATCCTCCATCTATAAAATCAAATTGGATGGGTAGAAACTATTGGGCGAAGGTAGTCCTTCAAATAACTTGGTCTCAAATCATATAGGGCTTTAAAGGTAACAACCAGCACCACTTATGAGACTTGTCTCACAACCCAGGGTTACAGAGAGGATGCCACATGAAATGCCCCTGGAAAAAGATAAGACAGTAGCCGCGAGAACTACCAAACTTCTATTCCAAATCAGGAGGCACAGTCAGGTGTGAAGACACAGAGGGTTTCTGGGCAGGAAGTCTGACATTTCCAGCTGATGGGTTCAACTGTTCCACTGCAGCTTCAACTGAACAGTCAATTATCCAATGGAAGAAAATGTATCTCTTGCATGAATTTTCCTAGGACTAGGACTTCTTTCTGCCCCTTCCTTTCACCCACATCTAGAAATAAAGAGAAATTTTCTGACAGTGAGAACAATCAACCAATGGAACAGAAGTTGCCTTGGGAAGTTGTGGGAGCTTCCTCACTGGAGGCTTTCAGTAAGAGGTTGGACTGCCATTTGTCAGAAATGGTGTAGGGTCTCCTGCTTGGGTGGGGGTTGGACTAGATGACCTACAAGTTCCCTTAAATCTCCAAAAAAAAAAAAAAATTCCTTCAGTCCTCCCTCCCAAAAGCTGGAGTTTTAACTGAAATTAGTTATTTTAAGGTTACCATTTTTGATTGTAGTAGTAATACTAATCTTCACACTTACTAAATCGAGATTCATTCGTTTTCTCTTTCTCTTTCTCTTTCACACACACACAAACGACCTGTCCAGTAGTAACTCCAATGGCTCTGCAAGAAATACGCCACTTTTAACTCCGTTTTAACAAAAAGCCATTTAAACGGAAAGGAAGAACTTCCTGACCGTACTCTTGCCTTAAAGCCCAAAGACAACATTATCCTTACAGATATTTTGTAAAAAAAAAAAAAAAATACAGTGTATATACAGGGCACCATTGACACAATTTTAAAAAATGTATTTATTCGGATAAGCAAACTACTTGAGACCAACGAACTGTGCTTACGGGGAGAAAAACAAGAGAAGGCAATCTTATGTGAGCCACTCTGAGCTAGGGAGATATAATTGCAATAAGTAAATAATTTCTTGAAAATATGCTTGTTCTGGTCGGGGGAAGAGTTTTATTGTCAATCCCCTCCCGTCCGGTTCCGAAAATGAGCAATTTTCAAACCCTGGGGCGTACCTCTTCAGAAAGACACTTTCCTGAATCATCCCCTTCCTTCCTTCCTGCATCTCAGCGCCATTACAACAGCGGCTTTCTCGACAGCAAGAGACCGGGTTTTTAATCCCTTACGGCCAAGAAGCTCCAGAAGGCCGCCTTCCTCTGTGCTAAACAACTTGGGTGACGTTCCAAGCAGCTCCCACGCGGAGCATTGAAAACTCGCGGTTATTCCCACGTGGCGGCAGCAACAGAGGCGGCGGCTCAGGGCGGGATTCGAACCGGTTTCTTGCCACATCCGCGCCACGATCCCGCGGCTCCGCCTCCCCAGAGCTCCCTTCACAAGCCCCTCCCTCCCTCAACGGAATCCGAAGACACGTCAGCAAAGACTGGACGACCCGGAAGTTCTATTAAATTGGCCAAAGGGGTTCTTGCATAATATCTCCATAAATATTCTACCGAGAGAAAAGGTTCTCCCCCCCCCATAACCGAAGCGGCACTTTTGAACGAGGGGGTGGAGGGAAGCCTCGAAAGGGGAAAAAAAAAAAGCTACTGAATTATCCGCCAACGAGGCGTGACATCGGAAGTACTCGCCAGCGGGCGGCTGTTAGCCGGAAGAAACCCCCCCTCCCTTCGCTCTGTGCGGCGTGTCCGCTTGTTGGCGAGTACGGTGGCCGCGGCGGTTGGGGTCAACGCCGTTCTGTCTTTTGGGTTTCGCTTCGTGTTAGGAGAGCCGCGGCGGCAGCAGCAGCAGCGATGGCTCCCAAGGGCAGTAGCGGCGGGGCTCGGCAGCAGTCGGAAGAGGAGCTGCTCCTGCAAGATTTCAGCCGCAACCTGTCGGCGAAGTCCTCGGCGCTGTTCTTCGGCAACGCGTTCATCGTCTCGGCAATCCCGATATGTGAGTGGGGGGGAGAAAGGCGCTGGGTTTCCCCCACCCCACCCGCTCTTTCATTCTCTCTTGCAAGGAGGCATTCAATAGGAAAGGGGTTTCCAACCTTGGCAACTTTAAGCCTGGCGGACTTCAGTTCTGGAATTCTGGGAGTTGAAGTCCGCCAGGCTTAAGGTTGCCACGGTTGGAGACCCTTGGAATAATTTGGGGCGACCTGAAGACCACTGCACCGGTGCCATTTCTGCCCGTCCCCACATCTGGGAAAGCCAGAAGAGTGAGGGAAATATTCCTTAGCACAGGTGGCCCCAAGCTGATCTCTGGGAGTGAGGGGAGCTCTGACTCAAGGTTTCCAAATCGAATGAACTGGGAGAAAAGTGATGTCCCCTCCTCTTATAAAACCTTTCCTGTTTTGGATGCTTCTGGCTTTTAAAAAATCTCTTGCAGGCCCTGCTCCTCAGATATGAAGGGTCAGGAAATGAGTCTGCCTTGGCTGGAGGCTTGCTTTAGACTTTCAACTTCAGCAGCTCTGCTCTAGAATTAAAGATAGCCTAATAGAAGTACTTTGTAGGATGTAGAATGTAGCATTGTTGCTATTTATGGTTTAATAACTAAAAATATAGTTTAATAACTAAATAGTCCTCGCCTTACAGCCACAGTTTAGCCCAAAATTTCTGTTAAGTGAAACACTTGTTAAGCAAGTTTTTTTACCCCATTTTATGACCTTTCCCGCGACAGTTGTTAAGTGAATCACTGCTACAATAAGTTAGTAACCCAGTTGTTAAGTGAATCTGGCTTCCCCATTGACCTTGCTTGTCAGAAGGTTGTAAAAGGTGATCACATGACCACGGGACACAGCAACGGTCATAAAAATGAACCAGTTGCCAAGCATCTGAATTTTGATCACATGTCCATGGGGATGCTGCAAAGGTCATAACTCTGGAAAACGGTCATGTCGCATTTTGCAGTGTCGTAACTTTGAACAGGTAGTTCTCAACTTACGACAGTTTATTTAGTGACCAATAAATGAACTGTGGTAAGTTGAGGACTACCTGTGTTTCGAAGCCAAAAATAAGATGATGGCAAATTACTGTTTGCCAAGAAAACAGCACTGAATTCAAGAATGCCTTTATCTCCTTTTATTCAACGTTCATAAAGATATGTTCATGTAAATTGTGTGTACTTATTGACAGTGTTTTTCCTTAGTTTGAAGGTTTTGGAGGTTGTACAGGTAGTGATCAGAACTGTTGCTAAGCAAAGTGGTGGTTAAGTGAGTTGCACCAGATTTTATAATATTTTCTTTTGTCATGTTTCTTCATTTGTTAAATGAATCATATGGTCATTAAGCAATTGCAAGTTCCCCATTAAATTTGCTCATTAGATGCTGGCTGGGATAGTTGCCAAATGGCGGTAACATGCCTTTGGGATGCTATAGCCATCATAAATACATGCTGGTTGACAAGTTCATGAATTTTGATCACGGGATCATGGGTATGCTGTGATGATCATAAGTGCGAGAACCAACTCCTGTTGCTTTTTTTTCAGTGCTGTTGTAACTTTGAACCATCGCTAAATGAATGGTTATAAGCTGAGGACTACATATAGTAACTGAAATTATGTGAGAGGGTATTTCTAAAACAAATCTTCATGATTAGTCCTTTTATTTACAACCTTCTCAGGTCTGTGAAGCAAAGAAAAGCTGAAGTAAGATCATTAGCAGATTTGTGGTTTCACTTAGCGACTGCTTTGCATTATAACCAAGTTGCCAATTCCAATTATGGTTGCCAAACAACGACTGCTTGTAACTATTTTATTATAACAAGCCAGCAGGATGTATTGTACATGCTAATAATGAAGTCATAACTATCTTTAAATTTTTTCACCTTAGGGCTTTACTGGCGGATTTGGCACATGGACCTCTTTCAGTCTGCAGTCCTCTACACTGTAATGACCCTTGTCAGCACCTATTTGGTTGCCTTTGCTTACAAAAATGTGAAGTTTGTTCTTAAGCACAAGTAGGTAGTAAAACTGTTTCCCTCAAAATATACTACACTGCAAAATATTATTTCACTTTTCTCCAGATGAATTATTAAAAGCCACTTCAAATCAGCCATGGCATATTCAGTTATAAATATTGTTCCTTGCATTTAGAAAGGTTTCTGAAGCTGCCAGTCAGATTTACTGACAACTCTGAGCCAATAGAATGCGAAGCTTTATGGTGTTTAATTTTCCATAGAGAAATATGTTTTGCATATTGATTATTAATGCATTTCAATAGCATTCGTGTTTGATGCAGTTGCAAATTGAAACTTTAACTGAAATATTTCATGTGATTGTCCCCAAGTAATGAAAATGAATATACCATTGATCTGAATGCTTTTTTAAAAAATAAAGAATGAACATTATCTATAGATATTATTTTAATATTTTAAAATTTATTGGAAAATGCACAATTAATAGCCAACTAGAGGATGCGGTGGCTCAGAGGCTAAGATGCTGAGCTTGTCGATCAGAAAGGCCAGCAGTTTGGCGGCTCGAATCCCTAGCACTGCGTTAACAGAGTGAGATCCTGTTACTTGTCCCAGCTTCTGTCAGCCTAGCAGTTCGAAAGCATGTAAAAATCAAGTAGAAAAATAGGGACCCCTTTGGTGGGAAGGGAACAGCATTCCATGGGCCTTCAGCATTTCGTCATGCCAGCCACATGGCCATGGAGATGTTTTCAGACTGCCTTTGGCTTTATAACGGAGATGAGCACGGCCCCCTAGAGCTGGAAATGACTAGCATGTATGTGCAAAGGGGAATCTTTACCAGAATAATGTCCTTCATTTCTAGTTTTGTGTTAAAAATGCATGTACTTCGATCAAAATATGTTTGATGGAACTCACTAAAGTCAAATGTTTCCAGTAATTGTCTGCTACTAGTTTACATGCTTTTCCTTTTATGATCTCAGGATCACTGTCTGGATCAGTATGAAACACAACTAATTGTTCTTTAATGACATTGAGACTTTCCTTTTAATATGGCTTTGTGCCTATGAAAATTTATTTAAACTATTTACTAAACTATTTACATTATTACTGTTACTATAATCTTCCCATCCTTCCTTTCAGCCATCTCCTCCCACTTATGACTGTATGACTGTAACTGCGTTGGTTATATCCTTATGATTTTTATTGACTGTTTCCTAGGATGATTTGATTGCTTATTGTGCGCTAGAACTATTATGAAGTGTTGTACCTGATGATTCTTGACAAATGTATCTTTTCTTTTATCTACACTGAGAGCATATGCACCAAGACGAATTCCTTGTGTGTCCAACCACATTTGGCCAATAAAGAATTCTATTCTGTACTATTCTATTCTATTCTGTGGAATTTTATTTGTTTTGTTTTGTTTTGATCCCGCCTTTATTATTTTTATAAATAACTCAAGGCAGCAAACATACCTAATATTCCTTCAACCTCCTATTTTCCCTACAGCAACTATTTTCACTTGTGAGATGAATTGGGCTGAGAGAAGTTGACTAACTCAAAGTCACTTAGCTGCATTCATGTCTAAGGCAGGACTAGAACTCCAGTCTTCTGGTGATCGGCAAAGTCACCAATCTACTTTCATGTCTAAGGCAGGACTATAACTCAATCTCCCAGTTTCTAGCCTGGTACCTTAAATTAACTCTCATGTTCATCATCAAGTTCACAGATGGAAATAATGTTGTTGTTGTATAGAGGGCTAATCTTTGGTGGATGGGAGCTACAGGAAGTATTTTCAAAAGTGGTTGGTCTCCAAGGTCCATAGGGAAATGTCAAGTCACATGGTTATAGCACACTTTCTTTGGCTATTGGAGGGGGTAGGGGGTTGCCTCGCTTGGGCTCTGTAAGTATCCAAAACCAGAAATATGAAATTGATAGTAAATGGTTATATTATTTGACTGGATGTCAATGCTTTCCTTTTTTAGGGTAGCCCAGAAACGGGAAGATGCTGTTTCCAAAGAAGTGACCCGCAAGCTTTCCGAAGCAGATAATAGGAAGATGTCACGAAAGGAGAAGGATGAGAGGTGCTGTTCTGCCACTATCCAGTCATACAATCTTACTTGCTCAGTAATTGGGTTCTCTTACTCTCAAATAAGAGTTGTAAAGCTGGAGGTTTCTTTGGGGATCAACTTGCTGATTCTCACCATTTTATAGCTTACTTGATTTATTTGGAGTTGCAAATTTTATCCTTGCTAATTTGGGGCTCTTTAATAAAACAATGGAAAGGAAGGGATGCCTGTTAAAACTAAGTATCTTTTCATCAATGAATGGGCATTTTTGAACTGCAAAACACATGTGAGAAAACCTGCTTTGCTGATCTCTCCCTCTCTCTCTCTCTCTCTCTCTCCCTCCCTCTCCCTCCCTCCCTCCCTCCCTCTCTCCCTCCCTCCCTCCCTCCCTCCCTCTCTCTCTTTCTCTCCCCCTCCCTCCCTCCCTCCATCTAATTATAATGAAGTATGTCTGGACTAGTTCACTAACTAATGTTCACTTTTGGAAGTCTAAATCTGTTATTGTCTTAAAGGTTGTCTTAAATTAAAGGTGTTTTTGGTAGTTTTTAATCTGGTGTTTGTCATTTATCATTTTATGTAATGTGCATTAGAAATGGTTTTCAAAACTTTTTTATGGCTTAATTTTCTTCAAATTTCTTGGTATTCATTGACATTTGAGTAATCACCATTTTTTACAAATAAGCTGCAGATTATTTCACTTAGAAAAACTAAGGTAATACATGCTTGTTTGTAAGATGGCCAGGGACTTAGTTGGCAAGAAACCAAATCCTCTTAAGACCCGATCTGAAAAATGGTTTCTAATGCTTGTCAACTTTAATTAGTCTGCTGGTGGTAAACACAATGTACTAGGAGAAATTGCATTTCATTGAGTGTAGGTGTCAGATTTGGAGAAACAATTTCGTAGTAATTAATTTTAAAATCTTAAAATCCACAGAAAAATCAATATAGTAAAATTTATTTTTCACTTAGTGAAAAAAAAACATTTTTTAGAAAAATTGTAATTTGGAGAAAAATGGTTTTGTCAGTGCCAAAGTGCTACTAGGTACATCAAGATAAACATTTTTTTTTTGCCTTTGCAGAATTTTGTGGAAGAAGAATGAAGTGGCAGACTATGAAGCAACAACCTTCTCTATCTTTTACAATAATACTCTCTTCCTCGTCGTAATAATTGTTGCTTCCTTTTTTGTGTTGAAGAACTTCAACCCCACCGTGTATCCTCTTTTAACAAAACATAGGTCATATAGCTTTTTGTGAATCATTTGTAGAAATAAAGGGCTTCGAACTAGTTATCTATATAATTCAGATATGGGAAGGAATGAGTAAGTTGTAATTACCAGGATAAGCTTCACTCTGTCAAAAAGGCAAAAGAAAAATCTCTATAGTTTACCAATGGACTCCTACAGTGAGTCTGGAGTCAGTGTCATTGGCCAAAACAATTTTTAGAAGAGAATAGAATTCTTTATTGGCCAAATGTGGTTGGACACATAAAGAATTTGTCTTGGTGCAAATACTCTCAGTATACATAAAAGAAAAGATATATTTGTCAAGAATCATAAAGTACAACACTTAATGATAGCCATAGGGTACAATAAGCAATCAAATCATACTAGGAAACAGTCAATATAAATCATAAGGATACAAGCAACAAAGTTACAGTCATACGGTCACAAGTGGGAAGGGTTGGGTGATAAGGAGTGATGAGAAGATTAACAGTAATAGTAGTGCAGACTTTGTAATAGTTGAACAGTTTTGAGGGAATTATTTGTTAGCAGAGTGAGGCATTTGGGAAAAAACTGTCCTGTGTCTAGTTGTTCTGGTGTGCAGTGCTCTTAGTGTCATTTTGAGGGAAGGAGTTGAAACAGTTTATGTCCGGGATGTGAGGGGTCTGAAATATTTTCACATCCCTCTTTTTGACTTGTGCAGTATACAGGTCCTTGATTGAAGGCAGGTTGGTAGTAATTGGTTTTTATGCAGTCTGTCTGTCCTGTTGGGTTGCAGAACCAAACCAGACAGTGATAGAGCTGCAGATAATAGACTCAATAATTCCTCTGTAGAACTGTATCAGCAGCTCCTTGGGCAGTTTGAGCTTTCTGAGTTGGTGCAGAAAGAACATTCATTGTTGTGCTTTTTTGATGACGTTTTTAATGTTAGGTTTTCTCAACTGTGTAGCTCTTTAAAGCACATGTAGAGAGCACTGAAGTATTACTTTGTTAGAATTAGAAGCATCACTTCTAATTCTCCCCATTACACTTGTAAGTTGTTACCAACCTTATGATTTTTTTTGCAGCATCAATTAAGTGGAAAGAGGAATTAGAAGGAATGTTTACTGAAGTCTACAAACGAACAGAATTGGGTCTGATAGTTATAACTCTAAACAATATTCAGAATTATCCTAATAGGTTAAAGCTGTTAAGCCTGAGTTCCCCAACCAGGGTTAAGGAGACAAGCTAAACAGAATGTGCAGCGTTAGTCAGATAGGCACACAGATAAATGAGTGAGATAAGTTTGTATGTTTATTAACATACAGTAAAAATAACAGATACGCTTGTGCTATCAAAAATATAGTTTATTCCATTTATAAGTTCATAGCATAGTCAAAATAACAGTCCATTAGTCATGTATCATTTAGTCAGTCCATTCAAGGATATTCAGTTAGCAAAGTCCGTGTGGAATATCCTATGTCAGTTCACTTACAAATCAGTCCTTTGTCTCTCTCCCGTTCGAGTAAAGCAGTCTTGAGTCCATGCAGTAATTAGCGATCATTAAAGCCAGAGAGAGAGCAAGCTGTCGTCTTGCTTCTTTTAAAGTGCTTTCACAACCACTCCCTTAATTACATTCCTATATTTAAAGTTGCAGACACTTTAACTTATAAACTATGATTACATATTTATTATTTTACCTAAACCAGTTAGGGTAAACAATGTTATCCCTAACATTCTCCCCTTTTAGGTTAAATAATAATAATAACTATTTACATCTTTAAATCATATTTGTTACAACTCTCTTTAAACTTAATTACTCCTTGAGCTTTTGTAAATTGGTCTGCAATGTTTTCTTCTGTCATGCAGTATTCCAATTTAATTAGCCCATTCTTTACAGATTCTCTAACATTTAAGTATCTTAAATCAGTATGCTTTGATCTAGTTTTTACAGCAATACTAGTAGCCAACTTTATGGCTGCTTGGTTGTCCTCGTACACAATAATGGAATCTTTAACAGTAACACCCATGTCTAATAATAACTGTTTGTGCAGAATTAAGTCAGTGCATAGTAATGACAGACATGAAAATTCTGCTTCCATTGTGGACAAACTGATATGCTGTTGTCTGATTGACCTCCACCCTATTAGTGTCTTACCAAATAATATAGCCATCCCAGATGTTGATTTTCTAGTGTTTATGTCAGTTGCAAAACTTGCATCTGCATAGGCACTAAGACTCAAATCACCCTTTGGTTCTATATACAATGCATGGTTCATTGTTCCTTTAAGATATCTTAAAATTCTCTTTAATGATTGCCAATGACATTGATGTGGATCTGAATTAAAACGAGCCAGCTGATTAACACTATAAGCTATACCAGGCCTTGACCAATTGCTTATATATGATAAGCTGCCAATCAAAGATTGATATATGGACTTATCAAATTTGGGACTTTGATCATCAGTTTGGCAAACTTCCTGACTCATTGGAGTCTTTGCCGGCTTACAAAGTTCCATTTTATATGTTTTAATTAATTGGCAAATTTTATCTTCTTGAGATATCTTAAATCCATTTTTTGTTTTGTTAATTGTCAATCCTAGATACTTTTTAATTTCACCTAAATGCTTTAATTTTATCTTTTTGGCTAATAATGATATAATCTCATTAGCTTCATTATTAGTCTTAGTTATCAAAGCAATATCATCTGTAAATAATAACAATAATGACACCGTTCCATTATTTTTTTCTTTTAAACACACATGGATCTGCTAAACCAGATTTAAAACCTATATTGTTTAATTCTTTCACAATATATTGATTCCACTCAAAGCCAGATTGTTTCAACCCGTAAAGACTCTTTTTGAGTTTTCAACAATCATTACTATTTACTTTATTGTCTTTTATACCTACTGGTTTTCTTAAATATATAGTGCTGCAATGGTGCATGCAAATAAGCAGTTTCTACATCTAAATGGTTAATGACATAGTTTTTCTTAGCTGCCCACACTAATGCTGCTCTTAAAGATGTTGCTTTAAGACTTGGTGCAAAAACTTCATCGTAATCAGATGCAGTTTGATTAAATCCTTGAGCTACCAACCTAGCTTTATGGGTAACAGTCCCATCATTTCCAGTTTTTACTTTAAATATCCATTTGCACCCAATGGATTTTTCTCCTAGAGGTAATATGGCATCTTCATATACTTTCATTACCTTTAATGAATTTAGTTCTTTTTCCATTGCCTTTTGCCAATTCTCCTGATCCTTAGCAGGATACATCTTAAGTTCATCTACACTAGTTGGAACTTTAGTTACTTGGCAAACTATACTTGCTTGATATCTATCAGGTGGTCTAGTTATACATGTAGTACGTCTAGGTATTACAGGACTTACAGGTGGACTTTCATTTATTAAGTCTTCTTGATTATCTAACTCTTCCTGATCAACTGTTTCCTCTTGTTCTGGTCCTATTTGCTCTTCATGGACTTCTTCTTTAATTGGACTCTTCTTATAACTAGTCTGTTCTTTTTGCCTTTTGTAGGGTTCAATAATTACTTCGTTATTTAAATCTTGCTCTAATCTATTCCATCCTACATGTTCTAGGAATTTAGCACTAGCACTGGTGTAAACTCTAGATGTACCTGGTTCCCAGAATCTATAAGATCTATGATTAGATTTATATCCTACAAAAAATAATCTTTTAGCTTATGCTGTCCTTTGTGTCTGAGTTGTGTAGGGATGTGCACCCATGCTGGTGCTCCAAATGTGTGCATGTAACTTAAATCAGGTTTTGTACCATGCCACAGTGTAAATGGTAATTCACCTGTTGTTGAATTAACAACATTATTTAATATATGATTACCACACATTATTGCTTCTCCCCATAAATTGTCAGGTAATCCTGAATCAGACATCATAGTTCGTGCCATTGATTATAGTGTTTGGCCTTGTCTCTCTATAAAGGCATTATGTTGTGGCCTATATGGTGCAGACTTTTTATGTTGAATACCTAACATTCTTAGTCTATTCTAGAATTTATTATTTGTAAATTCCATACCATTATCTGTTATAAGAGTTACTAATTTCTTTTTAGTTTTACTTTCAGCAAATTTAATCCAATTAAAGAGATTTAGATACGTTTCAGTTTTGCTCTTCATTAAATAGCAAAACCCATATCTAGAATAGTGGTCCATTATACTTAGTATGTATCGAGCTCCTCCTACACTTGGTTTTTTCGGACCTATTAAATCAGCAAATAGTACTTCTAAAGGCTCTTTGGTAGTAAATCCATCAACTCTATTAACCGGTTTGACCTTGCTCTTGCTTTGATTGCAAACATTACATTGCAAATACTTATTACAAGGTTTCAAACTTATTCCCTTAGATAATTCAACAGTTTTCTTAAGCATTTTAAAATTTAAATGCCCTAGCCTTCAGTGTAACAAGTGAATACATTCATCATGAGGTTTCTTATTATCATAAACCGTGTTAGCCACCTCTAAACCATTATCATTTAACACATATAATTCACCTCTTAAAGATGCAGTAATTTTCTTATCTTCTTTCTCAATTATGCAGTTATCTCCTTTAAAGGTAACTACATATCCTAGTTTAACCAAAATTCTAACTGAAATTAAATTAAACTTAAGTTGTGATACATATAACATTTTTACATTCTCTTTTATAAAAGAACAATATGCTATACCTTGACCTTTAGCTTTCAGTTTCCAGCCATTGGCTAACGATATCTGCTGTGTACTCTGGGACATTTTAATAAAATTTTTGTTATCATTTGTTATACAGTGGGATGCTCCACTGTCAACCACCCATAAATTATTTTTTACAGCTCCGTTAGTATACATGGCTAACTCTAAATTTTTATTTATCTTTTGATGACTTTTAGTATTCTGGCCAGCGTTCTGGCACTTTGATTTTTTACAAAATCTTGCCAAATGTCCTCTTCCTCCACAATTAAAACACTTTTTAATTGTGTATGCAGTGGGAAATTCATTATCTTCTTTTTGAGGTTGCTCCCTCCTTAACTCATCTCTTTCAAGCCTTCTTCTGGCCTCTTCAATCAATCTGCCAGTTATATCAGTTAAAGTTAGGTTTTCCTTAGGCAGAACTTCAAGGGAAGTGACGTAGTTATCATAACTTATGTCAAGTGAAGATAGAATTATGTAGACTTGGTGTAGTTCAGAGAAAATAAGCTCTTTCTCGTGCAGTTCTTGAAAAATGCTTTGCATAGTTTTCAAATGACTCAGCATATCACCATTCTTCTGGAGATGCGTACTGTAAGATTTATGTGAGCACCTACGTTATCTCGGACATAAATCCTCTTCAGCTTCTGCCAACACCCAACAGCCGTTTGCTCTCCGTGGATATGAACAAGTTGAAGGTCAGTTAATGTTAAACCAATTATGCAAATAGCTTGTTCATTTTTATGCATAAATTCTTCTATTTTTAGTCTATCTTCATCATCCTCTGGATCCCATTCCTCTACATTTGATGGATTTTCAATTATGTTCCACAGACCTTCTCTTCGTAGAAGCAGACTACATTTCATAGACCATGATACATAGTTTGTTCCATCCAACGTGGATATAATGGACAAACTTTGTAGATTGACTTGTGCCATGTTTTCTTTATATAAAACTATAATTAATAAAACACAGCTATCTGTTTACTGTAATGTGTAACAACACAAACTTTCACTTTTTACATAAATCTGTTTTATCCTATTTAAACTAACTTTGCAGCCTCTGGGCCCATAACCAATGTTAAGCCTGGGTTCCCCAACCAGGGTTAAGGAGACAAGCTAAACAGAATGTGCAGCGTTAGTCAGATAGGCACACAGATAAATGAGTGAGATAAGTTTGTATGTTTATTAACATACAGTAAAAATAACAGATACGCTTGTGCTATCAAAATATAGTTTATTCCATTTATAAGTTCATAGCATAGTCAAAATAACAGTCCATCAGTCATGTATCATTTAGTCAGTCCATTCAAGGATATTCAGTTAGCAAAGTCCGTGTGGAATATCCTATGTCAGTTCACTTACAAATCAGTCCTTTGTCTCTCTCCCGTTCGAGTAAAGCAGTCTTGAGTCCATGTAGTAATTCGGGATCATTAAAGCCAGAGAGAGAGCAAGCTGTAGTCTTGCTTCTTTTAAAGTGCTTTCACAACCACTCCCTTAATTACATTCCTATATTTAAAGTTGCAGACACTTTAACTTATAAACTATGATTACATATTTATTATTTTACCTAAACCAGTTAGGGTAAACAATGTTATCCCTAACATAAGCAATTGGCTAAAAATAAAATAATGGAATTTAACAATGTCAAGTTCTAAAGTGAGGAGACTAAAATAAAAGAATAGGTATAGGAAGGGGTTCTGATTTGGTAGTAGTATTTGTGAAAACATTAATCTGGAATGATAATAGATTGCAGGTTAATATGGCTAAATGAGTGATTTGGCTTCAAAAAGTCACCTCTAGATGAGATGGATGGCATATAAGTCAAACAAATGTAGCGTAATGTAATGTTGGGCTACATTAGTAGGAATATAATTTCTCAGTCGCAGGAAGTAATCCTTTATTTTCTCTGCACCTTGAGCATTAAGATAAGTTATGAACTCCAGAATTGAAGGATTCATAATAGATAATTGAAAAGTAATCAGGGAACTAGAAACTAAGTCTTGTGAAGAGAGAATGAAGGAACTTGATGCCTTTAGCAAATGCAATGAGGAAAAATATAATTGTAATCTTTAAATGAAAGGAAGCCACATAGAACTTGGATGGGATGGTCCACTGGGTTCATTTTACATAATTTAAATTCCCTGATCATTTAACTTTTGAATTCAAAACATTCTGCATCGAACCCGAGTTGGGAACATAGAACTTGGAGAGGATGTCACACAGAAGTGCTGTTTTCTCCCAGTCTGCAATGTAGGATATTGAATAATGGATTTTAAGTTGCAGGAAGAGTCCTGGAATTAATTACCCATAAGGGTGGTGAGCAGACTTTCTTTGGAAGTTTTCAAGCACATACTGGGCAGCAATTCCTTGTGTGTTCGTTTTGATTCCTGTGCAAGGCAGAAGATTGGATTCAGTGTCCTACATGGGTGATTCTTTGATGAGGTGCCCTCTCATTGCCAAAAGGGAATTGATAGTTCCCAAGTGCCTTGATTTTTTGCATTTTGATATCGGATAGCAGAATTCAAATATTTATATGTACTTGGGAGTTGTTTGTTGCACAATTCCTTTATTTGACATTTATTTGCAGAAAGAAATTCTGGAGATATGTTCTATCTTGCTAACATTTTCCTTGACAACTGCTTTTTCAGGAATTACATCCTCTCCATCAGTGCTTCATCTGGACTGATTGCTTTATTATCTACAGGCTCAAAGTAGATAGAATTATTTGAGTACATGAATTCATCTCTGTCTTGCCCAATCAGAAGAAGGTGGATTTGCCATTTTTTATACATTCATCTTTTTCATTTTTTGTAATTAGATTGGGGAGCAGTTTTGTTATAAAAATTATACAATGAAGATGAGGCATTCTAATTTAGGCGTGCAATGTGCTTATTCAAAAAAAAACTTCTGACCATTTGGGAGGGCATAGCGATACAGCTGTATCATCCGAGAAGTTCATCAACTAGATCTGGAATTCTTGATTAGAAGTTTTTGGGGTTTTTGTTACATTGTTATTAAAAAAAGCTTTGCTGAAAACAGTGATTATATGCATAACTTTGTGATAAAGACAATTCTAGACTTAAATTCTGGTACCAGAATTTCCATTGCTAAGCAAGGCGGCTATTAAATGATTTGTGCCCAATTTGATAACCTGGGTACTTTTTCCTCAAGGGTCCAGGCTTGGGCCTACTTTACTAGACAACCGTGGCCTGGTCTCCAGCTCTGCTTGTGTGGTTTGGGACCTGATTACTTGCCCACTTTCACTCCAAGCAAAATGTGCCTGCTCAAGGGACCCCCAGAAGGACCTCCCATTTCTCAAAGAGACGACTTTGAGCTATGCATTCTCTTACCATAGCTAGCCAACTATGAGGGTGAGAGTAAGCTATGCCAGAAATAAGATCTCTACCCTCATTTTTAATATTTTGAAACCTTGTTAAGATCTGGCTGTTTTGAAGTATTTGGTGTGTGTGTTGAAAAGTGAGGGGAAACTCTATTGGGACGTGCAGTGGCAGTCATTAGTATTACTGATTATTACTAAGTATTAAGAGCCATGGTGGCACAGTGGTTAAGAGTGCAATATTGCAAGCTACTTCTGTTGAATGCTAGCTGCCTGCAGTTTGAATTTCACAAGGCTCAAGGATGATTCATCCTTCCCTCCTTCTGAGGTGAGTAAAATCAGGGCCCAGATTGTTGGGGGCAATATGCTGACTCTATAAACTGCTTAGAGAGGACTATAAAGCACTGAAGCGGTATATAAATGCTATTGCTATTACTACTTATTAAAAATTCATATTTATTATTGATACTATATGCATTAGCTTTTGCAGAACATCAATTCTACCAATTGAAGTAGCATGAAAATATATTAAATCTTCAGATTTATAGAAATCTGCTAAAAACATTAGTTTGCTACAGGCATAAAGCTGTTTGCCATGTATCTGAGCATGACAGGTATGCAATATTCAAATCCAAAGTGGGCACTCTCTGTTGGCTCCTCAAAGAAGCCGATTATTTTTCTGGGTTTGTACAGTAGCTGCACAGCTACAGTAGCTACATTCTTAAGGAAGAGTTCAGGAGGTGGGAACACATGCTGGAAGTTGCTTGTGCTGGGTGTAAAGCACCTTTGCCTGTTTCAGTCCAATGCAACACAAATGTGTACGTTATCTCGAGAACTTACCAGTGAATACATTCTTATTACGAAGAAGCACATCATTTTAAATTAGCATCCTGTGGCTCTTGGAGAAATAGTTTGGCTTTATTTTGTAACATATACTTTCTTAGCCCTGGTGGTGTAGTGGTTAGAATGCAGTATTGCAGGCTAATTCTGCCGCAGCCTTGGAGTTCAATCCTGATGGGTTCAAGATTGACTCAGGGTTCCATCCTTCCAAGGTTGATAATATGAGGACCCAGATTGTTGGAGGCAATATGCTGACATTGCAAACTGACCAGAAAGTGTTATAAAGCATAATGGGGCAGTATATAAGTGTTAAGTGCCATTGCTCTTGCTATATGGAAAAAAATAGAACTAAAAACAGCATTAAAACAACACTTAATCCTTAGAATGTTTCTTTTTCTGCTCAAAAATCAATAGATCCAGTCATATATTTGGGGCATGAAATGCCTTTATTGTGTTCAAGCTAAAGTAGAAAGCAATTCTTGGTATACAGCAATTGAATTCATTTACATAGAATACTGAAGGAAATAGAAATATTAAAAAGGGTGGATCTATACTTTAAAATCCCAAGAGCTTTCTTTACTCACAGGATTTCCATATGAAATTTCAAACGAGGAACATGCTGGATGTAGAGATTGTGTCTTAGAAACCTCAGAATATGTGCAGGTGTTCCTTACCCCAATCCATCACAGAAGTGTCTTTACATTTTAGGAGCTCAACATACATTGGCTAAAGAACATTAGAGCCTACTGTGTCCACTGAAGTGAACAGACAATGCTATTCTAGGTTGGAAAAAGATATAATAAATTTCTGCCACCTGGACCACACGAGTGCTGTTGGATAAATGCGCAAAACCATGTAACTTGTACAAAGTTGGGAAGCCCTTGATTTCCATGAACGTGGTTTGGAGTATACAGATCACTTGTCTAAATTAAGATTCCAATTGTAAAAGGAAATAAACTGATTTGTATGGCAGGAAACCTAAAATAAGATTACTAATAATGTTCAATAGCAGAAAATAGGGAATATGTAATGCATAGTTGATGCCCAGCATTTTAAAGCACGGGAGTAGTTTGGATCTTGATAATAAATTGCAGCCGTATAAATATTTAGCAAGAGGCGATTTTGGATCTTTTAAACTTATTTTTAAAATGTACAGGATTGTACCATCAGAACCTATAATAGTCTGGCATTGCAGGGTAATTTTCACACAGAATAGAAAAATGTTACATTCTAGTCAAAGGTAAAACCTAAGGAAACCCTGTTAGAATAAGGGTTCTTAGCTATCAAAGTGGACTATCATAATCCAGGGAAAAATGGGCTTTTTCTGGGATGTAATGTGCATGAAATGAAACCACCTGGTAGAGTTTATTTTGCATTGTGTTAAAGGATGGATCCAAGCATCTGTAACCAGCAAAAGCAAAGACACAAGCATGGTTAAGAGCTTTAAATCACACCGTACTGAAGCCCGAACAGTAGTTGCTTTTTCTCAAGTACCAGGATAATTTTGAACTTAAAAGCTTAATCAGATTGTTAAGTGTCCTTGAATGAAGGACTGCATGAGAATCTAGACTGTGGCCAGATATTTCATACCATTTGTTTCCTTAACATCTGCCAGGAAAATTGTACATTTTTTCCATTTGAAGTATCTCATAGAAACCTATAAATGAAATCTAGGAAATGTGGCAGAACAAAGAAATTCCTTTTGATGCACATGGATGCCGGTGTCTTTTTTCTTTTGGCACAGATTCTTAGCATATGGTGCCCTCATTTTTCAGTTTGCTTTTGCTGGCTTTTAGCCACATGGCTGCAACAGAATAACTGTGTGCAAATAAAAATTTAATATGCCTTTAATATGCCTCAACAAATGCATGCACAGAATCTGCAGCCCAAATCCTACAATGCAGCTCTGACATTAATCTGGTTTAATATTTGGCCATTTTTAATATTCAGATGAACAGGATGACTGGAAAAATCTAAGCACTTACTCCTGGTAACAATCACAGATGCAATTTACAAATGGAATGGGGGAAGGAAAGGAACCGAGCAAACAAAAATCTGAGGATTTCATTAAACTGTGATAAAGTACTTTCATCTACATAGCTATCAGAAAAGTATATAGCTCTACATACTATGTACATTTATTGTACAGTTGTCTAAACATTGCCAAAAAGATGTTAGTAAAAGAGCAGTTAACTATAGCATTTCAATTTCCATTTCTGTAAGGAACAATAATTTTTCTCTTAATTTCACTGGCTAAGTGAACATTTTACAATAATCTCCATGGTATCTGTTTACTTCAGTATTTACACTTCAGAAAGCAAATTGGCATTTTTTTAAAACAATGCATTACAATCCAGCCAAAATCACATAAAAATCATGTTATTTCAATGGAATTGTACAGCAATTCCAAGCATTCTTTCTTAAAGCATTCTTACATTGTGCTTCAAGCAAAATTCCCAGAATGCCAGAATGGCATGTATATGATCAATAAAAAACAAGTTAATCCTGCCTGCAGGTTTACAGTCTGAATCTTGCTTATAAGTGCTTGGCTGGAACAGACACATTTTAAAAAAATAGATGATAGACATCTATCTCTAATTCCTCCATTTCCCCCCTGTCTTTAACAGTAAACCTTTCTTTTAGCCCAAACCCAAACTGAACAGTTTAGAAATCAATTCTATTTAAAATGCAAATGGAAAAAACTTCAAACTTACCTATTATTAATAGAGAGCTTGAAGAATCTAAATCCCTGAAATTGTCTAAGCTTTCAACTGTATCTGGCTTTTCATTTATTGAAAAAATATATCTATGCATCCTTCTTTTTATTTTTAAGTACCTAAGGCTTAGAAATCTTTGATTCTTTGTATTTTCACTGCATAAATAGGAAGAAAGAAAATAAGACTCAGTGGGGTTAGAATCTATTAAGAAAGTCCTAAGCAAACCCCAATGAACTGAATACTTCTGCATTTTTTTGTATTTTTCATTCACTAGAATCAAATTGATCTGAGTCAAGATTAAATCTAAACTCTTAAGATTTGATATACTGTATTTTAAAAACAGTAAAGACAATCTAGTTTAGACAGATCAGCCATGTTACTGAATTTTGGTGGAGCATAACCACCTTAGAGGATCTAGTAAATTACAGAATTTTTTTATTTAACTGGATAGTATCAACTCAGTACACTACTATGTACAGAGCTGTTGTTTAGCCATGCAGTCCAGACTAATCATGCAGTACATTAGGATCTGTAGTCCTTTTTGCAGAAAGGTTTGTTCCCCAAAATGTTATCAATTTCATTTACAATGTGAGTTGTCATCTTTGGAAGAACCTGTAGGCAAAGAAATACACATGTACTTTAACTAGTGTTGCTCTGTGATTTTGAAACACAGATTAATTGCAAAGAAGCCAAGAAAAATTGAATTCTATAATGCCTTTAATCTCCATATGATGGTCATTTGTTCAATCCAACAGAATTTGAAGTGCAAATACTTTGGCCACCAAATGAGTAGAGAGGACTCATTGGAAATGGCCCTGATGTTGAGAAAGATTGAAGGTAAAAGGAGACAGGGATAAGAGAAGATGAGATGGTTAGATAATGTCATTGACTCAATTAACATGAATTTGGGCAAACTCTGCAAGGCAATGGAGAATGGGGGGCAGGCATACTATGGTCCATGAGGATCACAGAGAGTCAGACATGACTTAGTGACTGAACAACAACAACTAATCCCAAAGAAAGCCTTTGTACTTGCCTGTATGGCACCAAGATTTTCTATCAGTTGCTCAGCATTGGATGATCCAAGGAGAACAGAACTCACACCTTCATTGCGAAGACACCATGCTGGGAACATGGGAAATACACAATAGAGTGTCAGTGCTCCAACAAATCCACCCCCATTCAAATCATAAGTCTCTAGCCGCATCTCTCAGAGAGAAAAAAAACAAGATTTATTAGGAGTGGCCATGTTGACAGCTGGGTACAGCCGACACTAATACATCATTCATTTCCTCCTTGACCCTGGTCTTTCCCCCACCTCCTGGATGTATATTCTCCAATGGGACACAAGTCATCATTCATGCTCTCCAGTAATATACTTGCGCACCAACAGCTTTGAGCTGCCAAGGTGATTATCTGATGCATTTAAGGAATGCACTGCTTTCCCCCCTACTCCCTTTCTGCTGGCAACTAAAAAGACCATATTTTTTAGTTGACATAGAGCATGTATTTGGTACAGCATTTTGGAGTCAGCAAAGGTAACATTAAATTGGAAGACTTAATTCTGGAAATTAGAAGGCCTTTCCCCACACCATTATTATTTTAGTGAAACACTTCTCAACTGCCTTTCAAATTTTTAGTCTTTCCACAGGTCAGTTCCTTATCATTTCAATAAGTTCGTAAAGCATTAAGAATGAACTCAATAATATCTTAAAAAACAAAAGCAGTATATAAAAATATCTAAATATCAAATGTTTCTGGTAAGCTGCAAAACTTATATAGTATAAGGACTATACTGCTATTATTTTTAAAAAAATGAAATATCTTCTTTGTAAGAATGAATGTAAATTGTGAATATTATTTACTTTTTGTAGGAATTAATTAATCATGCACTTTGTGTCTTTGCTCGTATGTAAATGGCATAACTTGTCACTTTCATGCAGTTCTGAATTTCATGAACATTGCAATTTCATGCAAATATCTATCAAAGGTAGTGTACATTTGTGGATCTATCTAAATAAGGAGATGCTTATTGGAATCCTAGGGCCATATCATATGAACATAAATAATAAAGCAGCTTTTTCTTTGGTAGCATTTAATTAGCAAGATTCTATAACCTGGAAGATTTAGTTGGATTCTGCTTTCATTTATCAGGTGAAGCATCATTTACTTCCTTAGTTTGCTTCTGCTGCTGCTTTCTTTTTAAATTTTGTGACTAGGGTTTTATTTGCAATTATGATCTAACACCTTTGGCTGGGGTGGACTTGAACCTAGGTCTCCCTAGTTCTGTAACCATCAGAATATACTTATTACAGTTCGTTTCAATAATGGCTGAAATTCATACTTGGATTTAACAAGTGGCTATTAAATTATTTTAACACCAAAAGTATATTTAAATCAATTGGATTCAGGCTTAAAAGACACCACCTCAATTATTGAAATCATGATTAATTTAAATTTTCCCGTTTTTCATGAGCAATACTTAGCACTGTTAAATTTGACTTTTAATGAAGAAATGGCAAGTTGTTAGCACTGTGTTTTTCCATTTTCTCTTGAATGGAGAGTGTCTTTTCAATTATGATGATGGATTATGATTTGTCTTATAACTATAGCTACACCCAGCCGAAGTATTCTTCCTACTTCAGAAATATTTGTTCTATCATACATACATATAACATTAGTAACTTAAATATGTACACAATCAACATATATTTAATTGGGATTACAAAGCCCAAGCTGTCATTTCCCACCCCCCGCATCTCATCCTACGACGAGGACAGCATGAACATGTTTACATAAGTGAATAAATGCCTATATAAATAAAGTGATGACATCACTGGGGAAAATACTGCAAGATATCAATGACAGCTTGTCCTACTGTGTTTCTCACAAAACAAGGCCGGGCCTTATTTTTTTTTTTTTGACCCCTGAAAAAACAGCTAGGCTGTCTTTTCGGGGGTGACTTAATTCCCCCCCCCCTTGAATCCTTGCGTGGGCGGTGACGGTTTGGATGTTGACCTCGGCGTTGGTAGGGCACTTCATATCAGGAGACCTTCCGCCACTGTTGCTTTCCCTTCTCCCCATGCTGTCGCAGCGTTTAGAGCAATGCCGTGGTGTTTGGCGCAGCCACGTGCAGCCAGCCAGGGCTCCTCCCTACAACCAGAGCCCAGCGGAGACACTCGGCTTCAGCCACTCCTGTTGCCGCCTTCCCTTCACCTTTGAAGGCAAAGCCAATTCTTTTAAAAACAACGCCCTACTACCGGTACGACAAAGCCTCCCCTGCCCGAGAGGGCAGCCCAACCCCACATGGGGAGCCGGGAAAGCAAGCCATGGGTGTGCCTGCCAAGCAAAAGAGCCAGGCCGACCCGAGCTTGGCTTCCTTCCCAAGTGTCTCCAGACCGAACCTGAAGGAGCCACCGGGAGAGGCCGCCTGAGGCAGTGATAGCCCCCACCCATCTGTGGACAGGGAGGCAAGGCGACGGCCTGCGTCTCATTCTCCTCTGAGCTGAGCCCTGCTGAGTGAGCACCTCTGCCCAATGCCCATGTCACTGCAGCGTTTGGAGCTCCTGGCACATTTGGAGATGCATGGGGATAGGGACGAGCTGGGTGAGGGGTGGAAAGGACAGGCGGCTTCGGGCTCTCTCCGCCAGACCAGCTGGCCAGGGAAGCAGCATTGCCGTCCCTTCGCCTCCCTGTCCCTGGACGGGTGGGCACAATCACTGCCTCGGGCAGCCTCTCCCAGTGACCCATTGGGTTCGGGCTGGAGGGACTTGGGATGGAAGCCAAGCTTGGGTCGGCTCTTTCGCTTGGCAGGCAGGCGTGCACCCGTGGCTCGCTTTCCTGGCTCTGCCCAGCCCGGACGGCCCTGGCAGGATGAGCGGAGGGCCCAACAGAGTGGTGCTCACTGCCTTGGCGAGAGCTCCACTGCCAGGGCCCACCTGTCAGCTGCACTGGGCGTCCCAGGCATAGCTCTGCCAGCTCTGCCCGGCGCCAGGCAGGAATGGTGGCTGGGTGCTTCTCCCAAGGTGGGCCGATCCTGCGCTGTGGCCCCGGGAGATTCGCCTCCCCATGTGGGGTTGGACTGCCCTCTCGGGCAGGAGAGGCTTTGTCATACCAGTAATGGTGTCATTTTTAAAAGAATTGGCTTTGCCTTCGAAGGCGAAGGGAAGGCGGTGACAGGAGTGCCTGAAGCTGAGTGTCTCTGCCAGGGTCCGGTTGTAGGGAGGAGCCCTGGCTGGTCGTGCGTGGCTGCGCCGAATGCCTGCAGCATGGGGAGAAGGGAAAGCATGGTGACGGAAGGTCTCCCAATACGAAGTGCCCCACCAACGCCGAAGTCAATGCAGGCAGCGCCATATGCGGGTATGCAACAAAAGTACTTCCTAACGGCAAGGCCCCCCCACCCCCCATTTTGCATGTTTAATTTGGGGGGAGGGGCTTAGTTTGATTTTATACCTACAAAACATGCTGGGACTTCCTATTGGGGGAGACCGTATTGTTGGATTAACACGGTACATGAGAACAAGCTCATAATGTTAACACAGCTAAGTATCACTGAGCACAGAGATAAAAAAAATTAGGAACTGGGGATGGGGTGGGGAGGCGAACCCCCAAATCCCTTACCAACTGCTAGCTGAGGTAGTGTACATCCAAGGCGTTCAGCAATTGGGAAAAGTTCTTTCAGCTTTGATTGTTGCATTCTTCCTTCCTCATTCACAATTTTCTCCTTTAGCCATTGATAGCACTTAGCAAATCAAAACACAATAAAAAACAATTTAAGTCCATGTCTGAATTTCAACTCCCAGAATTTCTACCGAGTTGCCACACCAGCTGAGAATTATATATAATGATGTTCAGCACATATAAGTGGCACCACATGGGAGAAGCCTGGTTTATATCAGCCCTTAATCTCTCACCTTTGTTTTGCTCATCACTGTTATTTCAAAGTTTTATCAGAAAATGTACTGTATGTACTATACATACACAAGCTTTATCAGAAAATGTATGTATTATACTATATTTCCACAGAGGTTACTGAATGAAGTCACTTTCTGGCTCTTTCAACATACTGAATCAATACCAATCAATCTTGATTTACACCCACACAGAAAAAGAACAATAGTTATTATTAAGCAAAGTTTGCATGTTTGTGAGCATGTTGCTATTGTACAGAACAAACATAGGAAATTTATGATCTTCCAGATGTTGAAGGCAATTCCCAATAGCTCTAACCAATTTGGCTAATGGTGGAGGTTGCTGAAAACTGTAGTTCTACATTCAGAAAGACTCAGATGTTTTAATCATAATTTGATTTTTCACTGATATCATTAGTAAAGGAAGTTATATTACACTAATGGCCAAAATTGTGGAAACCTTTTGGAGAAATGTCTCTTTATGTATTTTATGCCATCACTACCAAACAGAGAGTTCTTGGTCTCATCACTCCAAATAACACTGTCCCATTGTTCCTCTGTCTAGATAACGGGTTTTAGCCCAGTTTAGTCTTTTCAACCTTTGTTTGAGAGATAAATGTGGTTTTTTTTTTTTTTTTTGTGGAATTCTAGATTTTAGGCCAAATTCCTGCAGTCTGTGCCAAACAGTCCTTGCCCTCAACTTCACATTGCATTGCATCTTGTATACACCTAGATGATTTTCTTCTGTCACGCAGGCACAGTCTCTTAATTCTTCTATCACTTGCTATTGTGCACCTTTTCCTGCCTTTACCAGTGTGGTTTTGTAGTGACTGAGTCACCTTATACCTCTTCAAAAACTTAGAAATGCCACCTTTGGTTAAGTTTCCACCAATTTTTCTTCTAATTTCTTTATAACTGTAGCCTTCTTCACTTAATAATACTATTTTACATTGCTTTCTGGGCGAACAGTCAACTCTTTGCACCGTTACTTTAATGTTATTATGTTTTACAAGCTCACTAAATGAAAGAACACAAAAAATCCAACCAACTTGATAGCGATCACATAATACAGACAAATGTCCTCCTCTCAGCTTCAATTCATGACAACAATAACTGAATCCTACTGTGATCTGATTGGCTCATTGCCAAAACAAGATGGCACCTGATTGGCTCTCTAAACAGTCACTCTCATTGGCCACAATTGGATGAAGGAAAGCTACCTGATATCAATCTAAGCAAGTTGTGCTTCCTTTTTCTGGTTATTTGGCTATACCTTTTCATAGAATACAGATAATTGAACAAATCTTGTTGCATTATATTCTTGATTAAATTATCTTTCCATTGATATATAATTTCATGGTACTACTCTAAAAAAAAGTGTTATTAGCAGGGCTGGGATTCAAAATTTTTAACAACTGGTTCTGTGGGTGTGGCTAAGTGGGCATGGCTAGATGAGTGTGACCATGTGGCTGGGTGGGTGTGGCTTCTTTTATTGCAACCTCCCCCCCAGTTTTTGCCTCCTGGGCCTCAGGGAAGCCTCCTGGGGGTGTTTTTGCTCCTAGGAGGTTTCCCTGAGGCCCAAGAATTATTGAGCACAGGGGCTGCCTCCTGGGCCTCAGGGGTGCCTCCTGGGTGAAGCAGTAAGACAGCAAGGGGGATTCTGGCACAGCTGGTCATTGGAACAGCTGATCATCGGGAGTGGGGGAAAAGAAGTACCTTAAGGAGTGACTGGGAGGGGGAAATGTGGTCAGTGATGTTGGGCATGCGCGCAATGTCACGCATGCACGATAAGAACTGACTGGATAGGGACGGGAGGGAAAGGTAGAAGAGGCGGGGTCAGCCAGGGCACGATTTGCCAGTTCTCTGAACTGCACAGAATCATAACAACCGGTTCTATAGAACCAGTCTGAACCGGTAGAATTCCACCCCTGGTTATTAGCCATCAAACCTCAAAAATACACTTTTCCCAAAAGGTTTCCACAATTTTAGCCACTATTACAAGCATACAATGACTAGCAATCATGAATAAAATTGTTCTAACAAGAATGGTTGGAGGACGAGAGGTAAGTTTACTTCTACGTTGTATTTAACCCAATATATTTAATTCACATACTTAATCTGAGCTAAGCACAACAAAACCATTTTCCTATTAATCTTTTGTGTGGAGCAGCCTATCTGACTTAAACAACAAGCTGGGAAGCTGTAAAGACTGCTTTTGAATATACCACAATAACTGTCATGCATTGGGTCATCCTTTAAAGTAGCAATTTTTACATTTTTTACATTGTTGCCAAGAAAATTGTCTAGACATGGGCAAAATATCTAGAGAAGTCTGTATGTCAACTGACAAGATTTCCAGGTTCGAAGGCATGTCTTTACTTGGGGGAAATGTTGAACTTTCACAACTCAAAGTGATGATGTGGTCAGACTAAAGCCAGAAGAATCTGGTCACTGATAGTGCCAGTTCTAAAACAGGAGTTCTTTGTTTACAATTACACATAAGTACTTGTAAAAATACACATAGTTGGATGAGAGAATTTTGTAAAAAGCAAAAATGAAAACAGATGAAGTATATTGAGTTAGAATATTCTATGAATGGGTGAATGGCCTGAAATAAGCCACTTTGTATCAATTGATTAGATGATTCAGACATGAGACAAATGTGAAAAAATGGAGTGGCAATAATATTTTTTTAAAAATACTGCGATGTATGAGCTCAGCTATAATCCAATAAATGATAGGATGTTATCTAGTAGAATTAAATGGCTACCCGTCAACATTAATCTTAGACTGATACATGCATTTAATGTGATGCAGTGATTGAAGAGCCTGAGAAATTCTACTGGAAAAAGCAAAATGTTAAACTGCAACATCTAGAAACAACACAGTGCCATGAATGGATGTTTAGAATGCAAAAACGCGCAAAAGATCTTGGAAATACAGTCAGAGTCTTATTGAATAAATTTTGCTGGTCATTGACTGAATAAATATTATAGATTGACTGATTGATTGACTGAATAAATGCAATAATACAGGTGAGATGGGCAGAGTTTTGGAAAGAAAATCTGTTTATTGCTGATTCTTGCTTCAAGCAACATAGATATAAACTCTTCAAATGGACATCACCAAATGAACCGTATTGGAATAAACCTAGCTATATATTAATAAATAGAAGGCGGAGAAGTGAAATCCAGCCAACCAGGACATTTTCTGATTCAGATTATGGAAAGATCACGATTACTAGATCAAAATATAAGGATGAAACTTAAAAGTTCAAAGAGAAGGCATCTTGTCAGAATATAAAAACAATATAAGGAACAGATTCAGTTTTCATATGTGAAATTTGATGGGAAAAGAAACCAAGAGATGAAATAAGAGACAATGAGAAAGTGAGGTTTCTTCTCGAAACCAGGATATATATTGTCATATATTTGTTTATAGTAAGTAGAAAACATGGTTCTGGGGCAAAAGTAGTTAGGGGCTCAGGTAAAGCTCTTGTGAGGCAGGTTGCCCAGGTAGCTTTGGGACAAATACCTTCAAGGATGCCCTTGATCCATCAGGGACTCCACTGGCATATTTTCCTGAGATAATCCCACAAGCAAGTGGAGACCAAGTCATTGCTCCAACTCCTACAAAATAACCAATGCGTGAAGAAACATTAAAATGAAGACAAACCATTTAAAAAACCCCAAACAATAAAAGGCCAACCCCCCCCCCCATTTATCTAAGAACAGTTACAGCACTTTGAGACTTTGAAAATGTTCAATCAGGAAAGAGGTTAGGCAAAGTAATGCAAAATATATAAAATGAATATGGTTTTATCCCACTTTGATGCAAGCCCCAATCCCATGTGGGGAACCATGACTCACAGTTCACCCATCACAAGACCTTCACTTGACAAACCCACACCTGAAGCCCTTATAAACAGAAGAACACTGACACTGACATCCTCTAAACTCCACTGAAGATGTTACCTTGCCTGGTAACAAAACATTCGGAAACCAACCCACAAGCTCGGAGAACGAACCTTCACCCTTATCCTACACCCAAGCAGTGAACGAACTTACACCCTCAATCACTTTTTCTCAGCCAATTCAGTTCATAGTCTTGTTATTGTGGGGAAAATAGGAGGAGGAAGGAACATTAGGTTTGAGTTATTTATAAAAGTAATGCAGGCGGGATTAAAACAAATTCTAATCTTAGCCCTTTAAGGAGTGAGAAAATGAAACCTGTAGTTTTGATATATGATAGAAAACAGCTGCGGCAATCGTGAAGAAGTGCTGTCAGTTCCTTCTGTGCGTAGGGATAATTTTTCTAGGCAAAGATTCATATACCTGTGATAATGATTAAACAGTAGGGGACAAGCACTGTCTCTGAGTATACACTTTGAACATAAAAAGGATTAATTTCTCATTCTTTTATGAAAGTGGCTGCCTTGGTACATTACCTATCTTGTGGTATAATTCCGGCAACTGAACCTCAACTTTGTCTCTTTGAAAAAGGTGATATTCTGCTTGTTCACATACTGGTGGGATCATATTAAACTGTCTTGCTACTGAATATGCTTCCTGTTGAGAATCAGCAGCAAAAGAAAAATACATTAGAAGGGAAAATTCCTCAGGCATAAAATCATACATCAATAAAAGCCACTGTTTTTCATTCCTTGTTCAGGCATATTTATTAAAGATCTGACACTCGATTTACTTGGTGAATACATTAAAAATATTTTGAAGAATGAAAAAAGCACTGCTCTAAATGATCTGATAGGATTTTTAAAAATTGTAAAAAAAACTGCAGATAGCATTCTCTCATGGGTGATAAAACAACATTTGCAAATATTTGTGCGCATTAAGGACAAAAGTACATTATATGGACAATTATATACAGTAGCTGCCATGAATGCACTATGGAAATGATAAATTAAAAAGCTACATTTTAAAAAGCAAGTGTAGCTTCAGTTGCTGGCTAACCGTGTATGAAACAGCTCTTGAATTACAAAATAATTATAGGAACATACAAATGAAGGAAGAAGAATGCACGATGAAGATTTAGGTCTATGTCAAGTTGATCATGCATCTCACTGATGCATTGTTAATCCCTATAAGCAGATGCCCTGCTGGTCATTCTTCTGGCTTTGGGGAACAGAGGAGGAATTGTAGAATGAGTCAACATTTGGTCCAATTCCAATGTTTCTACAATTTATTCAAAAGTGTTAACATAGGAGATGTAGGTACTAATGTTTGTATATTTTGATGTTTTCCTACAATGGAAATATAAGAGGAAAATATTTGATGGCAACATCATGTACATGGCCCAAAAAAGTCAGACCATAGAAGCACAGCTGTTTCATGCCAGACTATTCTTGATGTTCAATTAAATGTGAATTAATTGATTATTGTTCATTCCTAAAAAGCTAAATTACCATAATCTCCATGGCACTCCAGCGCGAAGTCCCCCAATACATTGTCATCCCCCGGTCAATCACATATGTCATTGCTCGGACAATCTCTAAATCAGGAAAAAGGTAAAATTATGCAACAGATGCTAATAGATAACAGCCTACTTCAAAAGCCAATATATTCAACTTAGTCAAGAGAAATGGAGTGCATATGATGCTAACCCAGCCTTCGTCCATTACTAGCATCTTTCACGTTGATGGAGAAAATCTGTAGAGAAATACTGAATACATTTAGATGAATTAGGTTACAGTGCTGTACACAGCCACAAATTTGATCACAAGCCCTATTAGATTTTCTTCAGTTCTTGCCCATGAAAATAACAGGATAAGGCTGAGTGGGATTAGGACAATGTCCCTGTTAACAGATAGTCCTTGATTTACAACAGTTCATTTAGTGGCCTTTCCTAATTACAATGACACTGGTAAAAGTGACCGTTTATGACCATTTTTCACACTTACAATCTTTGTAGCATCCCCAAGATCACGTGATCAACATTAAGCAACTGGTTCATATTTATGATTGTTGCTGTTGTGAATGCATAAGGTTTAATAAAGAGAACTTGAGCTTGGAGTAAAGTGCAGGCTTCTGGCCCTGCACTTCTGATTGGCTGTTGGCAGCAGGATCGGATTGGCCCGTTCCGGGGAATCAGATTGGCCGTTAACAGAGAGTTCCTATTGGTTGTTATAATCGATTGTTATTGGTTAATAGTTATTGGGGTTGCCTATATAAGGAGGGTAATAACTGCCATTGAGTTGAGAAGTCACTATGTAAATAAAGAGTTGAAGAGCGTTCCAGAGGCTTGTCTTCATTCTTTCTCGCCCATGCTCCAAACATAACACTGGCGACGAGGGTGGGATGTGGAGCCGTCTGAACTGACGGAACTAAGAAGAAACACTGAGCACGTGGCTGACGACGCTACACAACGGAACCATGTCCGGCGTCGTCATACCACCCGCTCCGTTCGATCCAGTGCAGGAAGACTGGGAGTCCTACATGGATCGCTTCCAAATGTTCTTAGAAACTAACAACTTAAAAGACGCCACAGCCGGGAAGAAACGGGCGGTGTTCCTAACGCATTGCGGTCCAACCGTATTTAAGATGGCTAAAGCACTAGCAAAACCTAGAGAAGTGAAGGCGATGGATTGGGACGACCTCGAACCTCTACTAAGAGATCACTACGCGCCGACCGTGCCTACGCTCGTGAGACGGCACGAGTTCTATCAGAGAAACCAGCAAAAAGGAGAAAGCGTCGCCGACTTCATAGCAGACCTCCGAAACCTGGGAGGCCTCTGCGGATTTGCCGATTTGAAAGAGGCACTGAGAGATCGAATAGTTCTGGGATTAGATGCACCAGGCGTGCAGAGCAAGCTGATGGCGAAAGGCAACATCAGCCTTGCCGATGCCATCGCCGATGCTACTGCAGCAGAAGCAACCAGGAAGTCGGCTGCACAACTACGCCGCAACCGCGCTCTGGTACACCAACCGACAAGCGACATCTCACCTAGGTCAGAAGGGCAGCTTTCAATGATGCACTATGAGGACCTCTCTTCATCGTCAGACAGCGACGAAGAAGAGGTCCATCGACTGCAGTCCGACCGGGACCACCACCCGAAGTCCCTACGTCCTTGCGCTGGCTGTGGAGCCAACCATGCCAGGTCCGAATGCAAATTCCATGACGCGCTCTGCCATGAGTGCGGGAAAAGAGGCCACATCAGACGGGTCTGCTGAAGTTTACAAGGACCCAGCCAGGCCTCAAAAGGAGCTAACTATCACCAATCGACAGGAAACCGTCCTGTAAGGTGAGAACCAGTAAGCCACTCCTACAGAAACCGAGCTTTACAGCGAGAAGATACTATCACTATCGGTCATGCCTCTGCTTTGGATGCCAAGAAAATCCGAATCACAGTAGCCATCGAGAACCAGCCTTGCCACATGGAAGTCGACTCGGGATCGTCCCTCTCGATGGTGTCCTGGAAGACCCTCAAGCAACTCATCCCCACAATTCAGCGCCAAGACCTCCGTTTTCAAAAACTTATTCTTAAGGACTATCAAGGGAATCAAATTCCCATCGTTGGTTCCTGCCGAGTCCGGGTCTCCTTCAAGAAGCACACAGCATACTTACCGCTAACTGTGATCGACAAAGATCGGCCTAGCCTGCTAGGTCTCCAATGGTTTGCGCCACTTGGCATTGAAGTGGCAGGCATAAACTGAATCAGTGGTAGTGACTGGGAGGAGGACCTCATCCATGAGTTCAAGGACATCTTTGCAGAAAGCTTAGGCGAATACAAGGGGACCCCAATTTCGTTCAGCCTTGATCCAAAGATAGCTCCCATCCGCCTTAAGCCCCGTCGAGTTCCGTTTGCCTTAAAGCCGAAAATCGACGAACAACTCGACAAACTAATAGCTCAGGGGGTGCTAGAACCTACCGATCACTCTCCCTGGGAAACCCCAATCGTAACACCCATTAAGCCAGATGGGTCGATCTGAATTTGTGGGGACTACCGGGCCACCCTGAACCACGCCCTACAGCAGAATGCATATCCGGTGCCGGTGGTACAGCATCTCCTCCACTCCCTGGGGGGCGGAAAGGTCTTCGCTAAATTAGACTTAGCTTCGGCATATCAGCAACTACCTGTTGATGAAAAGATGGCACAGGCACAAACGATTGTGACACACCGAGGTGCCTTCAAATGCACCCGGCTCCAATTCGGAGTCAGTGTAGCCCCAGGGATTTTTCAGAGCCTGATGGAGAGGCTACTACAAGGGATTAAAGGCATGGTCCCCTACTTTGACGATGTATTAATTGCTGCACCTACAAAAAATATCTTACGGGATCGTTTAAAGTTAGTCCTACAAAAATTCCAAAACGCCGGTCTTAAGGTAAAAAAGAATAAGTGTAAATTGTGTACAGATAGTGTTGAGTTTTTAGGGTACCTAATTGACAGTCAGGGTATTCACCCTACCGACAGTAAACTAAGAGCAATAAAAAATGCTCCCAGGCTTCGGAACAAGGCCGATCTCCAGGCGTTCCTAGGCCTCATCAACTTTTATAATGTATTTCTACCACATAAAGCAACGGTTGCTGAATCGTTACACCGGTTGTTAGAAAAGAAAGCAAACTGGTTATGGGGTCATAGAGAAGAACAGGCATTCCGTAATGTGAAAAAACTACTGACTTCTGACTCTGTACTCATGCAATACAATGAGACTTTGCCGTTAAATATCACATGTGATGCTTTGCCTTTCGGAGTGGGCGCCATTCTGAGCCATGTACTGCCTAATGGTAATGAAGCCCCTGTTGCATATTTCTCAAAGACACATTCAAAAACTGAGCGAAATTATGACCAAATCGATAAAGAAGCCCTCGCAATTGTATCGGCCGTTAAAAGATTCCACGAGTACGTGTATGGCCGGGCTTTTACTATCGTGACTGACCACAAACCGTTATTGGGGATAATAGCTGGAGATAAGCCGACTCCCTACATATTATCCCCCAGGATGACTCGCTGGTCAGAATTCTTGGCTGCTTATAATTATCAGCTGCAATACCGCCTGGGGAAAGCCATTCCCCACGCCGATGCATTGAGCCAAGCACCGCTTCCAGAGACTCTCGACGATCCTGCACCAACGGTAACCACGTTGCAAATTGAAACACTCAACTCGCCGCCATTGACTGCCCGAGATATCGCGAGAGAAACCAAACGTGACCCCACCTTAGCGCGAGTTCTAGGCTGGGTAGAACGCGGATGGCCATTGGACAAATTATCAGATGACTTCACACCATTCAAGACTCGACAAACAGAGTTGTTCTCTCAAAAAGGCTGTGTCATCTGGGGCGATAGAGTCGTTATCCCAGAACGACTCCAAAAAGCAGTACTGAGAACCTTGCACGATGGCCACCCCAGTATCGTGCGAATGAAAGCCCTCGCACGAAGCTACGCATGGTGGCCGGGCATCGACAAGCAAATTGAAAATTGGGTTAAAGCTTGTCATAAATGCCAGGAAGTGAGCAATGCCCCACCTAAAGCCATCCCAACCGAATGGGAGAAACCATGGGAACCCTGGTCCCGTATTCACTTGGACTTTGCGGGGCCGACCAAAGGCCACACCTTTCTGCTAACCGTCGACGCCTACTCGAATTGGCTCAAGATTCACCGCATGACGAACACAACCACTGAAGCGGTTGTCAAAAACTTGGAAAGACTATTTGCAGCCCACGGACTACCAGACGTCCTGGTATCCGATAACGGGCCCCAATTTACAGCACTGTTGTTCGAGCAGTAGCTCGCTGACCGCGGCATTCGACATGTGCTCACCTCGCCTGCGCACCCTGTGACCAATGGCAAAGCAGAACGCATGGTACAATTTGTGAAGAAAACCTTACAGAAGGTAGACTACGATAACATTGACGACAAGATCAATCAAATTCTTTTTCTACAACACATCACACCTCATAGCGTCACCAACAAAACTCCCGCCGAACTGCTAATGGGACGAAAACTCCGCTCCCACCTCGAGCGGTTACACTCAGCTTATGAACCGGAAAAACCACTAGGATCCAGCGGCTGCTGTCATGCCTTCCAGGTAGGCGATTTGGTATATGCTAAAAACCTATCGGGCAATCCGTTGTGGGTGGAGGCGACAGTAGCTCGTGTAACCGGCCCGAGATCCTACCTTGTACAATGCCTTGACGATAGACTATGGAAACGCCATATCGATCAATTACGATCGTGGCTCCCGTCAGGCATTCCTGAATTCCCTTACGACCAAACTGAGGGGGGGGGGGGAGATACGGAAGAAGATGAATTCCAAGTAGAAGAAAACCTGTTTGAAGGGAACAACGGCGTAATAGAGACACAGGAAGTGGAACCAGAGAGGGAAATAGATGCACCTCAGGGAATTACCGAGAATAATGGCAACGACGAAGAAATGAACTCTGAACCAGAGGTGACCCCGTTGCCAAACAACGATCTACCTCAGCGTGATTGCAGCCCAATGACACAGTGAAAATCAAAAAGACTAATAAAGCAACCATCCTACCTAAAGGACTATGTAACTGCGTCCTGCAAACAGAAGCCAGGGGGAAGGGGTGTTGTGAATGCATAAGGTTTAATAAAGAGAACTTGAGCTTGGAGTAAAGTGCAGGGTTCTGGCCCTGCACTTCTGATTGGCTGTTGGCGGCAGGATCGGATTGGCCCGTTCCGGGGAATCCGATTGGCCATTAACAGAGAGTTCCTATTGGTTGAGGGAGCTAGCGCTCCTCAATTGTTATTGGTTAATAGATATTGGGGTTGCCTATATAAGGAGGGTTATAACTGCCATTGAGTTGAGAAGTCACTATGTAAATAAAGAGTTGAAGTTCACCGTTCCAGAGGCTTGTCTCCATTCTTTCTCGCCCATGCTCCAAACATAACAGTTGCTATGTCCCAAGATCATGTAATCATCTTTTACAACCTTTTGACAAGCAAAATCAACAGGGAAGCCACTTAACAATTGCGTCACTGATTTATCAACTGCAGTGATTCACTTAACAACTGTGGCAAGAAAGGTCATAAAATGGCCTTTAACAAATGTCTCACTTAACAACAGAAGTTTTGGGCTCAATTGTGGTCCTAAATATTCCTCTTTCTTGATCTGTCTTATCTGAGGAGTAATACATGTTGTTCATATTACAGTGGCACAAAATATTCAAGATACATTGGTCTGAAGGAAGCACCCCCTCCCTTACAGCATGGAAACAGGCACATCTTCTCAAACTTTCTCAGATCATCTCTGCATTTTCAGAGATGATCTGCATTTTCAGGCAGGAAATGCTGTTGTGCATTAATGACATTTTAGACAGTATCTACGCACCCAATGCACTATAGGCAACCCAAGAAAACTTTTTGCAAAAGTGGTTTGTATTGTATCCTATACACTTACAGATTCATGTCCTTGTACTGTAGTTCACTCTCTCAAATTAATATCACTAATAGGTAGTGTGATTATGTGTGTGTGTGTATGTATATATATATATATATATGTATATAATCACTACATGTAGAAAGATAATATATAGATATTACATAAGAACCCCTTAAAAAGATTTTTCACACTTTCCTTTTCAATACATCTATATTCAACTTTGGCCAGTAGCCATCCTGAATAAATTCCACCCTTACTTGGAAGAAAGAAAAAGGTGTTAGCATAAAGCTTAGTCTTTCCTCATTTTTTATGTTGCTTCTCGAGAGTTTTGCATTGTAAAAAGTAGTGAGGTAGTGATGTGTACATCATCACCTAAAGAGTAAAAATATCTGACAGATGGGGGGGGGGGCGATAACATTTAAACTGTCTGTTTGACTGCCTTTCTAAAATCTTCTAAGCATGCCTGTGGATATGCAAGAGACTGTACCTTGTTGTTTCACCAAACATGCATGCATGCCCTAAAGACTTCAGGAAGGCCTTAAACAAGCCACAATATACTTGCATGGCATCTTTAAAGAATGGATACTGAGATATGCTTCTTTCTTCATCTGCACAGCTCAAATGTAAACTGTGGAATAAAACTTGTTTCGAAGATACTTTAGAAATCATTAACCCAACCAGGGTGTATTGCTGCACTCTCAGTTCCTACATATTTTATTTATTTTATTTTATTTATTTAGTTTAGTTTAGTTTGTCAAGCGTGTATGAGAAAACAAGTATAAGTATGAACATAACATATAAACATATAAATATACACAGGTATAGGTATATACATAATAAATGAGTACGAATAAATGGGAACAGTAGGACAGGGATGGTAGGCACGCTGGTGTGCTTATGCATGCCCTCTTACATGCCCCCCTTACACCCCCCCTCTTAGGAATGGAGTAAAGTCCACAGTAGACAGTTTAAGGTTAAAGTTTTGGGGATGTAACAACAGAGTCAGGTAGTGAGTTCCAGGTGTTGCCACTCTGTTGCTGAAGTCGTATTTTCTGCAATCGAGTTTGGGTCAATTTACTGTGAGTTTGTATCTATTGTTTGCCCATGTATTATTGCGGTTGAAGCTGAAATAGTCATTGACAGATAGGATGTTGTAGCAGACAATTTTGTGTATTAAGCTTAGGTCAGACTGTAGGCGGCATAGTTCTAAGTTGTCTAGGTCCAAAATTTCAAGCCTGGTGGCATAAGGTATTCTATTGTGAGATGAGGAGTTGAGTACTCTTCTCATTAAATACTTCTGGACTCATTTAATTGTATTAATATGGCATAAACTCTCACTTATTATTGCAGGATATAATAAGCACATGTTGAAAGCCTAACAAAGATTCACTGCCATATAATCCAGGGGTGGGCTTCAAAAATTTTAGCAACGGATTCTCTGCCTGGTTGCTGGGTGGGCGTGGCCTAATCCCTGGGCTGTAGGGACTTTCCTCAAGCTTCCAGGAGGATGAAAATGGCCTCCCCGGGGTCCGAAGGCTCTCTGGAAGCTGGAAATGGGCCCATTTCCGTCCTTCCTGAACTTTTGGGAGGACCATTTTTTGCCCTCCCTGAGCCTCCACGTGTGCCCTGCCTACATCCAAAACTGGCTGTGTGGGGGGACTGGGAGAGGTGGGATGGGGTGGGAGGGGCCAGCCAGGAGTGGGATTTGGGGGTTTTCTGAACTGTGCAGAATCTTAGCTAGGGGCTCTCCTGAACCCCTGTGAACCCACAGTGGGCCATCCCCTGCATACATCCCATGCTAAATAATCAAGTCAGAGCAATCTTACATTTCTTTCTCATTCCTTTCTCCCTTCCTGGTTGTAACTGGTATTTACAGACTAATCACCGAACACTTTCTTCAATTCTAACTATGAACTTCTCTACAAAAAAGTACAGATAGTTCTCAACTTACAAGCACAATTGAGCCCAAAATTTCCATTGCAAAATAGTTGTTAAGTGAATTTAAATTTTTCCCCATTTTAACATTCTTGCCACAGCTGTTAAATGAATCACTGTAGTTGTTAAACGAGTAACACGGTTGTTAAGTGAATCTGGCTTTGCTTGTGAGGAGATCACAAAAGGTGATCACATGACCCTGGGACATGCCAGTTGCCAAGCTTCTGAATTTTGATCATGTGACCATAAGGATACTGCAACAGTTGTTAAGGGTGAAAAACAATCATAAGTCACTTCTTTCAGTGCTGTTGTAAATCGAATGGTCACTAAATGAACTGTAGGTTGAGGACTACTTGAAATGATTTTTTTTGAATAGCAAAACACTTTATGAGGTTGGAATTCTCACAAAACTTCTTCAAAGAATGCCAAAAATCTTGTTGGCATCTCATGCTGTTAAATTGAAATCTCACAAGATTTGCCTATGTCATGATGTTTCAATCACAACATTTAAAAAAAAAATGGTAAGAAGCACTTCAAAAGATAATTGATCCTTGAAGCAGACAATATACATACCTTTCTGTTATCCTTTCTAGATGCTTACTTTTATAAAAATGAAAACAAAAATGAAAGACGATGCTTTGGCTTGCGAAGACAGATGGTAGACAATTTTTTACTCCATATTGCTCTTCAAAGCTTGGAAACCAATGCCAGAAATCACAAAAAGACTGCATTTCACATATTTCAGCAGGAACAACAAGGGCATCAAAATTGTTTAGACAACAGGGTTGGTCTCACAACTGCAAAACCCATCATTTTGAATGTGTATGTGACATTGATATACACACAAAAAGGGTAGGACTTGGATTGTGGTGCTCCATCTGCCATCTTGCTATGGACAAAACTTTTAACGATGGCTATGGTCAACAGTTATTGTAATAATTATTATTTTCACTTATTTTGTGGGAGAAAAAGAAATTAGGGTAATTTACTTGAACACGATTAACATACAATTTGTTAGCGAATAATTCCTATTAAGCAAAAAGATGAAAGTGTAGCAAAATTACTCAGGTGGCAAAACTATTAAAGTTTCATAACACAAGAGGGCAGTATTGTAGAAAGAGTTAAATGGGATTTTTGGTGCATAGGCTTTAATTCCTCAAGTATAAGGCAACTAACTGAACTGAGGAAAATACAAATTATACAAAGACCACAGTGGTGGGTTTTTACAAATCATGTTTATTTAGATGTGCAAAAAGTATGAATGAATTTTAGTGGGTCATTTGGCAAAATCATAGAGCTGGAAGGGCCATTTAAGCCATCAAATGCAATTTATTGCTCTGCAGGGGAATCCCAATTAAGCATCAGTAACAGGTGGTTATGTAACCTCTGTCTGTTCATTATGTCATGAAAGGGACCCACTATCTCCTGGCATCATTAGATCCGCCATAAAACTGCTCTCACTGTTGAGGAGTCTTTCTTTTTTCTCTGCCCTGAATCCATGTTTCATGGGCTGTACTGTAATCTTCTCTTTTGAAAGCTAAACCTGACCTACTCCTTCAATTCCTTTTTAGTCCCCTTGTTAGAATTTCACCGGCTATGCTGTCTTTTATGTGACTAGGCAGCATCTCTTCATCCCATCTTCCAGGGTTTTCCCTACATGCCATTACACAAGCTGAGGTTGAACCCAAACATAAAAAAGAATTGCTCTTTATCCAGAGATCATTCTGGATAAGAAGGCACTTACACCGAAAAAGCAGATGCACAACTTCAGTATCCTTTTGAATTCATACTCACCTCTAAATTAACATTGAACTGCAAACATTGAACTGAAAACCAGCGCATACAAAACCTTTGCCAGACCAATTCTCGAATACAGCTCACCTGCCTGGAATCCGCACTATATAACGGACATTAATACAAATGAGCAAGTCCAGAGTTATTTCACAAGAAGAGTACTCCACTCCTCAGCTCACAATAGAGTACCTTATGCCACCAGGTTTGGAATATTTAACCTAGATAACTTAGAATTACGCCGCCTACAGTCTGACCTAAGCTTAGTACACAAAATTGTCCGCTACAACATCCTACCTGTCAACGACTACTTCAACTTCAACTGCAATAATAAATGGGCAAACAATAGATACAAACTCAAAGTAAACCGCTCCAAACTCAATTGTAGAAAATACGACTTCAGCAACAGAGTTGTCAATGCCTGGAACTCACTACCTGACTCTGCTGTTACATCCTCAAACCCCCAAAACTTTAACCTTAACCTCTCTACCATGGACCCCACTCCATTCCTAAGAAGTCTGTAAGGGGGTGTGTATAAGTGCACCAGAGTACACTTATTTACTGTCCCTGTTCTTCTGCTCCCATTTATCCATTTATTCGTACTCATTTATTATGCATATCCTATACCTATTTATAATTATATGTTTATATGTTAATGTTCATATTTATACTTGTTTTCTCATACATGCTTGACAAACAAATAAAATAAAGAAATAAAATAAAGAAATACATTGCAAATAGAAGTCATGTCTGGGGAAAGTTTGCCCATCTTCCACTGATGTTCCAGTTGCAGCCCTAATTGAAATCAGAGACCTGGTGAAGGTAACCAATGTCCTTCTCACCATCCTTAGTATCTACTACAATTAACTTCACACTGGATTTCTTCTGAACACTATTCAAGATGCAACTGGTGCTACATTGTGATGTACTATATGCTGATGGATGAAAGTCACTATACCTGAGTTATGGTTAGTTATTCTGTTAGTTGCTGGAAGACTGTGGGATACAATACAAAGTTTTTGACCTGTAAAAACCATAAATGTAAAAAGCATAAAACAATAAATTAATTGGTCTATGTGCTTGCAGGATTGGTTTTTCTTGGTAGAAATGATTGATCCAGTCTACTTGAGTGGGCTTCTAGGTATTGACTGATTCACTTGGTACAGATATGAATGGTACATATTCCAGTTCACATGTCATGAAGTTGTTAGGTAAAGAAAGACTTGGCTTTTCTGCTATGATATTATCTCTTTGGAGAACAGATCATTGGCAAATCTGGTTTCTTTGTGAAGGGAGGTCATAATTGGTTTATTCCAAAAGACTTTTGGGAATGGATGATAGCTGGTGCTATCTTATGCTGTCAAATGGCTAAAATGATAGCTATTGTTAATTTTACCTTTTACTGAAATGCTTTTAATCTGTATTGTTTTTAGGTTTGTATTGTTGTAAGCTACCAAGAGTCTTTCTGATTCTGGTGGCATAAATAAGTGTCAAAATGAAACCCAAATAGATGGACCTTACTTCAGTTTTCATGACAAATTATATTCCTTTATTAACAGGAGGGGTAGAATAGTTTTCACAGTGCTTACAGCTTTGTTCTTTATCACCATTATGTTTGACTCTACATCAATCTAATATACTCTATGGCCTACATTCTCTGATAAGGTTGTTGGTTTCCAACATTTCATTTGCAGACCAGAATCTCATGTCTCCTCCTATCACACTGTCATCCTTCTAACTGGAGATGCTAAAAGCTGAAGGCAAATCATGTGATTTGTAGCACTAAGCTGCAGAGTTTGAGAAGTGACTTGGGAGGCATACATTTCATTACCCCCTCTAACGTTCTATAAATACCAGGGTGAATGATATTGAAATATGATAAAAAAAGCTAACCAATTCATACCAAGAACTTTCTATTAAAAAAGAAAAAGAACTAAAAAAAAAGTTAACTTTCCCAGTTTCCTAACTGTCTTACTCATCGGTCGCTCTATTGGTTGACAGCACAGAGGATAATTACAATAGAACTTTTTTTTTTTACATCACCATGATTGTTTTCATGGTAGAGTTTGGTTTTTAACGTTTAAGGCTATATTCCTTTAGGCATTAACTCATTTGAAAGATTATTGGGATGAAAAATCAAATATGCATAACATATACTGTATATTAATTTTTAACAGATCTTTAGTGAGGTATGTGTTAAATAGGCCAATTTCTTCCAAATCACTTTCCTGTTTTTTAAAGTAGCCCTAGATACTGCAATTATGGATGTCTGTTTTATGACATTCATTTTGGTCGAAAGACCCCAGCAGAAGTATGGCTCCCATAAATTTTACATGTCTTACTTTCATTTCCAAGTAGTTTCAGCTTAAAGTGGGCCATCTTGGGGGTGGGGAGGAAAGAATGAAGGACTCATTTCCTTTTTTGAAGTGTGTTGAACTCTTTCTTTAAATGGTCATCAGGGTTAGGAATAGGTGATAAACAAGTATAGTAAAAAATACAGAAACAAATTAATAACCACTACATTTAGTAATAAATGTCCCACAAGAACTTTAGTAGGCCATAAAAGGTCAGTAGGTAACACAATGAGTCACAAATCCATTTATATAATGGAGTATATATCTACATATATACATACATACATACATACATACATACAATTATATAAAAGATAGAATCAGAAACCTACAACAGCAGTCTAATCTGGATCTTATAAATAATCTGGGCCTTATTTCTTGCTCCTTTGTTGCATCTTATTTATTTATTTTTTATTTTATTTGAAACATTTATGTAGCCACTCATACTGAACTTTTATGAAAGTGCCCCCTGAAAAGGTATAAACTATGCAATAGTGCAATAAAACAAAATAATAATGACATATAGTTGTACGCAGCAACCCTATCTTCAAATATAGCCTGGTCAGAGACAATGGTTGACCTTAAGGTTCTAGTGTGAAGGACATCCAGAGAGTAGGATACAGTCTTGGTGTAAACATCTGCCACTTCAAAAGGTACATCAGACGTTTCATTACGTATTGAATATGTGTGTACAAAAAGCAGATGGAGCTAGGATCCATTGCAAAGAGAAAGGATGGAGAGCCTCATGGGTTAAAATAGGAACTTGAAGTTCCTGCAAAGTTGAAAGCTCCTATTTGTCTTTTGAAATGCAACCCCACCCCCAGTCCAAACAAAATAAAACAAAACAAGATTTGTAAAAACCCACAAACAAAATAAGGCCCATAAAGTTGGTCCTCTACTACTCTGGGAAGTCTGAAAAATAAAGGCAGATGATGCATACCTGAGCTCGGCTAACCCAATTTTTCCTAAAAGCCAATCAAATCTCATTGCTGAGTTATTTGTTACCCAGGAGAGATACCCTCCTGGTTTTGGTGTTTCTTGCCTCCTGCCATCTCTGTCCTAGAGATATGAATGAAATAGTAGAAAACTCAATATCTGATTATTACAGATAATCGTATCTGTTGATGAACTTAGGCAGCATGGCTCAATTGCAAAGGTTTTGTATAGAAGAGCAAAAGAAAGAAATGCCCCCTCTCTCCTCAAAATGATTTATCTGTAGGACGGTAACTTTGGAACTTTGTTTATCATACATTTCAGAATGACATTAAGTATAGAGTTGCCATGGAAACTCTACATATGGTAGGATGCAATGAATTAGCTGTGGGTTGTTGTTTTTTTGGTTAATGTTCTGATCCTGTGCATATTCTTCTGGAGAAAAGCAGGAGTTACTCCAAACAAAGAGCATTAATGATTGCAACTATAATCTTTCCATTTCTATTAGGAAGAAAGCAACAATATTTTTAACTGCAGTCAACATGTTAACACAATCATTTGTTTAAGTACACATCTGTGTGCACGCACACTCATGTATACATATCCATACATGTTTTCGTAGATTTTCACAGGTACAGGTATGTAGGTCTAGGTGTGTTCGGGTCTTTTCCCGTGTAAGATTAAGAGTATCTTGGCGACATTTCGGTGAGGTCCCACTCGCCATCCTCAGGCTGGTGCTTGCACCGGCATGAAGCTGAAAGCACCAGCCTGGGGATGGCGAGTGGGACCTCACCGAAACATCACCAAGATACTCTTAATCTTACATGGGAAAAGACCCGAACACACCTAGACCTACATATCCATCCATATATATATGCTTAAACATTATGTGTAAGAGTTGGGGGATTGCCTAAGGCTGTCATGTGTCCTACTCAACTTGCCTCCACTCATAGCTAGAACATGATCCCTCAGAACTTTGCCTCCAAGGGTACAGCACTGAAGCCCTGTCATAACAGAAAGAAAATCTGAAAGTCAGGTAAAAAAGCTAACCAGCTGATTGAGTGTGTCATGTATGCAAATGGACTACTCGAAATCCCCGTGCCTTGATTGGCTAAGGCGCGGGGATTTCTGATTGGCCAGGCGAGCCGCGCCTGATTGGCCCGATTGGAGTCTCCCGCGATTGGTTCAAGCCGAGAGCGGGAGACTTGAATCGCTGCCATTGGCCGCGGCCGCCGAAGCCAAAGATATAAAAGCCGCAAGCTTTTTGTCTTTGGCGGTTCGGTTCCACCAGTGTTAATAAAGAGCTTGAATTGAAAGTCACCGACTACGAGTCTTGATTGCGGATACGACACTGGCGACGAAGGTGGGATCTCGCCTTTGAACCGAACCCCGTATCCGTTTAAGAACCAGCGACAGCGAAGATGGCGAAAATAGCACCGCCCGCTCCCTTCAACCCCGCCGCCGAGGACTGGGAATCGTACTCGGATCGATTCCGGATGTATCTGGAATGCGCCGGCATGAAGGACGCCCCGGGCCCGCTAAAACGCGCCGTCTTTCTCACACACTGCGGACCAGAAGTCTTCCAGATGGCCAAGGCATTGGCCAAACCAGCAGACGCAACCGCCATAGACTGGGACGTCCTCGAGCCCATACTGAGACGCCATTACGCCCCCGAGGTCCCCATCCTGATACGGCGAAACGAGTTCTACCGCAGAAACCAGAAACCGAACGAGAAATTAAGCGACTTTGTCGCTGAATTACGGCGCCTGGGAGGACTCTGTGACTTTGAAGGGCTTAATAGTCTCATCAGAGACCGCTTCGTGCTCGGGTTATGGGATCCGACACTCCAGAGCCGTCTCATGGCAAAAGGCGACATCAGCCTAGCCGATGCCCTCACTGCGGCCGCAGCAGCAGAAGCCACCCGCACGTCAGCAGACACCATGCGAAGATCTGACGCGAAGGGCGGGAACAACAACCCCGCGAGGCCGGCCGACACCAGAAGCGAAGCGACCGCACACTACGGTGAATACCAATCAACCTCCAGCGCGTCAGATGACGAGGAGGACATACACCGTGTACAAATGGGACGAGGCGAACAGCGAAGCCAAAGAGGTCGCAGGTCGAGGACCAACTGCGCCGGTTGCGGCGGCGACCACCCCAGGTCAGAATGCCGATTCTTCGACGCTATCTGCAGGCATTGTGACCGACGAGGCCACATCGCTCGAGTTTGCCGCCAGAAAAAACCCCGCAGCCCGCCCAAACGAGAACAACTTGACAGGAAGAGAGAAAACTCCCCGCCCAGAGCCAGAGAGCGCCAGCCAACGGGTCGATGGGACCAGAGACAACGATCGCAAAGAAGCAGTGACAGCCGGCGCAAAGAGGAAACCCACCAGACGGTGACCATTGGCCACGCCATTTCCGACGGAGCTAGAAAGGTTCACGTAGAAGTTCACATAGAGGGTCGACCATGTAAGATGGAAGTGGACTCCGGTTCCTACCTTTCTATGATTGCTTGGCGCGAAATCAAGCAACTAGTGCCTACACTACAAAGAAGAAACGTACCTACCCAAAAAATCATCATAAAAGACTATCAAGGTAATCGCGTTCCGGTAGTGGGCACCAAGAACTTTAACATAACCTACAAAGGCCATACAGAACAACTTCCACTCACAATAGTCGACCGCGACCGCCCTAGCCTGCTGGGGTTACAATGGTTTGCTCCGCTTAACATCGCGCTGACAGGTGTCAACCACGTATCCATTGAAGCTTGGGAACAGCGGCTAACCGAAGAATTCCAGGAGGTCTTCAATGGAGAATTGGGCAAGTACCAGGGGCCCCTTATTTCATTTGATTTAGACCCAAGGGTTCCCCCGAAGCGGCTTAAGCCTAGAAGGGTACCCTTTGCATTAAAACCCAAAATCGACGAACAGCTAGACAAGCTCGTCAGACAAGGGGTGTTACAACCGACAGATCACGCCAGATGGGAAACCCCTATAGTGACCCCAATAAAACCAGACGGGTCCGTGAGAATCTGCGGGGACTATAAGGCCACTCTAAATGGCGCGTTGCAGCAAAGCGCCTACCCAGTCCCGGTAGTGCAACATTTACTGCACTCACTGGGAGGGGGCAAAGTTTTTGCTAAGCTCGACCTCGCACAAGCCTATCAACAACTACCTGTGGACGAGGAAACGGCAGAGGCCCAAACAATAGTGACCCACCGGGGGGCTTTTAAATGTAACAGACTTCAATTTGGGGTCAGCGTGGCACCAGGCATCTTCCAGAGCCTGATGGAACGCTTGCTGCAAGGCATCAAGGGGGTGGTGCCCTACTTCGATGACGTATTAGTGGCGGCGCCAAATGAAGCTGAACTAGAAAACCGTTTAAGACAAGTCTTAACGAAATTTAAAGAAACAGGACTTAAAGTCAAACGCGAAAAATGCCAACTTTGTACAAAACAAGTAGAGTTTCTGGGCTACCTCCTAGACCAACAGGGCATCCACCCCACAACGAAAAAAGTAAAGGCCATCAAAGAAGCCCCCACCCCAAAGTCCAAATTAGAGCTGCAAGCGTTCTTAGGTTTACTAAACTTCTATAATGTCTTCCTACCTCAAAAGGCTACGGCAGCGGAACCTTTACATAGACTCCTGGACAAGAAGGCAGCCTGGACTTGGGGGAGACGGGAACAAACAGCTTTTCAAAAGACCAAAGACCTCCTCACCTCTGATGCCGTCCTAATGCAATTCTGCGAAACCCTACCTGTAGCTGTCACTTGCGACGCATCACCCTTCGGCGTCGGCGCTGTCCTCAGCCATACCCTCCCAGACCAGAGAGAAGCACCTATCGCATTTTTCTCGAGAACTCTGACTAAACCAGAGCGGAACTATAGCCAGCTGGACAAAGAAGCTTTGGCTATAGTGGCCGCCGTTAAGCGTTTCCACGAGTACCTTTATGGCCGCCCATTCAAAATAGTGACTGACCATAAACCGTTGCTGGGCATTCTCGCGGGAAACCGTCCCACACCAAACATCTTGTCACCCCGGATGACAAGATGGTCTGAATTCCTGGCAGCATACAACTATGAACTGCTACACAAGCCAGGTAAGAAAATATCGCACGCGGACGCTTTAAGCCGTTCCCCCTTACCTGACTCTGACCCTGACCCTGCACCAACAACAAATACCCTGTCCATCGAGTGTTTACCCATTACCGCATCGGACATAGCGAGGGAAACGGTTAAGGACAAACACTTAGCGCCAATCTTACATTGGCTGCAAAAAGGCTGGCCGGAAAAAGACGATAACGAGACTTTTAAACCTTTCCGCCAGCGCCAGACGGAACTGTCACTACTGAGAGGATGTATCCTTTGGGGAGACAGGGTGGTAATTCCGACTAAATTACAGAACAGGGTCCTAGAGATGTTGCACGAGGGTCATCCTGGCATCGTCAGGACCAAAGCCCTGGCCAGGAGTTACGCTTGGTGGCCTGGCATGGACAGACAAATTGAAACATGGGTCGCCAAATGCCACCGGTGCCAGGAGACCAGATCCAGCCCACCCACGGCACCTATCCGGGACTGGGAGACACCTCGGGGACCCTGGTCCAGAATACATTTAGACTTTGCCGGCCCCACAAATGGCCACACCTTTTTAATCACAGTTGACGCATACTCAAACTGGCTAGAGGTGGCCGACATGAAATCCACCACCACGGAGGCCGTCATTAAAGAACTGTGTAAGCTGTTTGCCACCCACGGCCTCCCAGACGTCGTTGTCTCGGACAACGGACCACAGTTTACATCCATCGATTTTGAACGATTCCTGGCAGAAAAAGGCATCCGCCACGCGTTAACGGCACCGGCGCATCCGGCGGCGAACGGTAGGGCGGAGCGGATGGTCCAGTTTACAAAAAAGACCCTCCGGAAAATGGACCACGGGGAGATCAACGACAAGATCAACAGGCTGCTCTTCATACAGCACATCACGCCAAATACAACCACCAACAAGAGCCCTGCTGAGCTCCTGATGGGCAGGAAGCTGCGATCCCCACTCGACCGCCTACACCCAACCTACAATCCGGAACAGCCCCCAGACTCCAGCTCCAGGTATCGGACATTTGAACCAGGCGACCTAGTATACGCCAAAAACATGACAGGGGACCCCCTATGGATCCCAGCCGTCATAACTCAGATCACTGGTCCAAAGTCGTACCGGCTCCAAACCACCGACGGGCGAGCCTGGAAACGACATATCGACCAGCTCCGATCACGAACATTGACTAACCTCAACCCCCAAGACACGAACCAAGGGGGGAGGGAACACCCGGTTAAACAACCACAAGAACAAATAAAAATTAAAAACTCACCAGAACGCAGCCTTCACGAGTCACAGCCAGAGAAGAACCGTCTGGCCAGCTCTACCGACCCGGAGAAGCCAAGCGGGAGCGGCGGAATCCGCGACTCAACCGACCCGGTAGGCCCAGGCGGGAGCCGCGGCGAAGGAACCGGCCCGATCATCCAGCCGGTTCGCTCAGAGGCAGGAGCAGCCAAAAAGATGACCGCCCCTACCGAGATACAACAAGGAAATGAATTGCGCAGGTCATCTAGGACTCGACGGAGCCCCGCCTACCTGCGTGACTACACCACGTGAGAAGACCAAACCAAGAGGGGAGGGGTGTCATGTATGCAAATGGACTACTCGAAATCCCCGTGCCTTGATTGGCTAAGGCGCGGGGATTTCTGATTGGCCAGGCGAGCCGCGCCTGATTGGCCCGATTGGAGTCTCCCGCGATTGGTTCAAGCCGAGAGCGGGAGACTTGAATCGCTGCCATTGGCCGCGGCCGCCGAAGCCAAAGATATAAAAGCCGCAAGCTTTTTGTCTTTGGCGGTTCGGTTCCACCAGTGTTAATAAAGAGCTTGAATTGAAAGTCACCGACTACGAGTCTTGATTGCGGATACGACAGAGTGAATGATTGAAAATATCTAAAGAGCCTTTGCAGCTCCAGCAGTTATAAATCAGTATAACATAATACATTCCAGATCCAGTATGAAAGGAATGGATAAAATACTGCATAGATACCCATATCTGGGCTGCAAAAATCCAGAGAGCCAATAGAAGGCAGCAAAAAGGTTGCAATAAACCCACTGCTCCCATCAAGTGGTTCCTTCTGGATTTGGGCATCCCAGATATGATAACACTAAGTAAATAGGCCAACACTAAACTCTGTTTAAAAGAGTGTGACTGATATCAAAAAGTTAAGCTGAATAAGTTTTGATAGGAAATACCAAGACATAAGCTGAATAGTCAAGAAAACATCCCAGAAGGTGGCAGGGACATGCAGTTGTAGCAATCCCAGTTGTCATCACTAGGCAAATCCAATGTGGTTGCAGCATTCTGCAGATGTGTGATTGCCATTTGAGACCTCCTGCTGGCTTCCCCAGTAACTTTGCTTGTCAGAAGCTGGTAGTCAAGATTGCAAATTGTTATCTTGTGACCGCAGGATGTTGCAACTGCAAGCCAACTGCCAAGCATTGAATCACTATTATGTGACTGCAGAAATATTGTGACAGCCACAAGGATCTGTTATAGTCCTCCTTGTTCAATGCTGCTGTAATTTCAAATCATCAATGAATAAATGGTTGTTCAACGAGGACTACTTGAAATGCCTGTACTGTAATGTTCCATATACATACATACATACAAACATCTTAACATGAAGCACAATGTGTCTTACTCTCCTTATCATCTGAGAACATCTAGACTTCTGAACCCTGAAATATTGAATCAGGCAAAACAATTCACTCAGCATTCTTTACAGGGATATAAAGCTGTAAAACTGTTTCATCGGGATAATGGGAGTAAGAGCTATTATGTCTGAAAAATAAGAGTAATCTGAACATAGAGAAAAACTATTCTCTTGAGCGTCATTAAAAACCTACATATACCTCTAAAACAGTACCAATTATGATGCCATTAATATTTCCCTCACACAATAGAAAATAAGACCTTATGCAGATGCTCCTCTCCACTGCAAGGGAATCATAGAAACATTGCTCACATCAGCAGTCATGGAGTAGGAACATTTCCAAAAGACAATGATGCGAGAGGTGTAATTATCACAAACACCATGTGGAGTTCTTTGCATTTTCTTCTTGATTTTCCTAATATGAGTCTGTACGAGGTTAGCTTCCCACAACTAGTTATTCTCTTGTCAATTTAGGTTGTGAACAATGGCTTTGTCCTCCATTAGTTCTTTTTTCTGGGTCCAAGATTGTCTTATAGCTTCTCCACTGATACACAGTTATCACAACATCCCTGAGCTAGTTCCTTTTGATCCATGAATCCTATCATTAAGAAGGAGGAAATCAAGAGTTGGTGCTTGAACACAATACAACTTTATAGAAAAGAAGAGGAGGAAATCTGAGAATGATCTAAGTCACATATACTGCATTCCTAACCAACTTGCATCCTCTTAACATTACAGAAATAAATAGTAAAATAAACAAAAATAATATGGATGTAAAAGTGTCTGTGTGCAGGAATTTGCCAGGGAATTGGGGGTGGGGGGAATTGGCCAGTTCCTACAAATATAACAGACATAATTATACTAATATAATTATGCTTGCAAAATTCAAAATGACTCCTTCTAGCCTGGTATCTCAAGTATTTTGAGTTCTTACATTTTTGTGTTCTTAAATTCCCCATCAAGCATTAGAGTTGCATTCACAAAACATCAAGAGAATGTTATCTTGAATTTTCAATATTTTTCTACATTCCCTCATCCATTTCCCCCCAGCCAACAGTATTGTAAAATGGACTGAATTGAGAGACAAAAAAAAACCCCTACACAAAACAACATGAAATTTATAATATAGATCTAAGAGATATCTCCCAATCCCCATTTTTATCTTTTTTTAAAATCATTAAGGTTTGCTCACATTTGTAATATTTCGGCTGGTTACAAAACGATATGCATTTTGAAAGATTGACTTGAACACGTAATCCTTTAATTCTTCTGCAAGCCACACAGCCTGTGTGATACATAAGTAATCTTGGTTTAGTGATTGCAATTGAGAATGGCAACTTGGTTGTTAAGTGAAGAGGTCACTAAATTGAGGGGGGGAAAAAACCTACATGACTGCATCTGAGCTTATAATTTTGTTTCAACTTTCCCTTGCCTTCCGGTGTCAGAAAGATATGACTTCAAACTGCTGGAAGCCCAAATGGCAAAAAGATTTCCTGGAACTCAACTCACAAGAGATCAGATAAAGGGATAAATCTTGTAGTCCATTTTCCCCACCCCGCACCCTGTGAAATGCTCAGCCCACCCCTGGGATAATTAGGAAGAAGGGAATTGATATTTATATTCTTTGGAGAGGGAGGGGATTACAAGACATTAAGCAGTCACACAACAGGGAATACCTACTGAAAAGAATGTGCTAGAGCTGGCTTTGCCTTAGGAGGCAAACCAAAGTCTTTAATGTGAAACTGATTAGGTCTTGTCAATTTCAGGCAACAGCTGTGAAGGCTAATTAAGGTCACAGAATTGAGCTTGTTAACTTGCAGTTAGCACATTTTAGGGAAGAGCTGTGCTAAGGAGAAAAGCAGTTCAGGAAGAGACTTGTTTAGGCAATGACCCTGTTTTGCAAGGTTGAGGGCAAAAAGAAAATGGGTCAAACACAGGACAACATGTACTGACTGACTGTAATGGTGAACATGTGACCAAAGGAGGTCCATGACAACTCAATGCAGCCAACTCGATGCAGCCAACTCAATGCAGCCAACTTGTTGCAGCCAACTCACTGGTGGCCAACTCGCCACAGAATCATGGCCAACTCGCCATGGACAACTCACTGGGGGACAAGAGTTAAACTATTATTGAAGAAATAGTGGAATAGAATCACTAAAGAAAGGATGCCAAAGGAGGGATAAATTGAAATATGAATGACAAAAATTAAAATAATTTTAAAAACAATTAAATTGAATTATTGAACTGTCCTGCAGCGACTTGTCCTGTGGTGAGTCCTGTGGCCACAGTGAGTTGTCTCCCAGTAAGTTGGCCATGGGGAATTGGCTGTGGCAAGTTGACCATGGCCAGTTGGTTGTAGCAAATTGTCCAATTTCAGACTGAGAGACAGAGATGCTTGAAAGGTCATAAGGTCATTGAAAGCAAAATTACTTTTCCATCGCCATCACAACTGAATGGTTGCTCTCCAAGGCAATTGTTAATTGAGGACCATCTGTATTGTTTAAGCAGCTGGACGAGGACTGAGGAGACCCAACTTCAGCATGGAAGGGTATGCTCTCTTAGACCAACGATCCCTTTTATCACCTTGTTGTGGTGATAAAAAAGAAAAAAAGATTTTCTACTTAGCTGCCTTGAGCTATAGAGAATAGATGAGATTGACATCTAAAAAATAAATGAAAAATGAAATGAAATAAGAGAAATTGCCTTTTTAATAGTAGTGGAGTTTTACCAAAAAGAATTCCAACAATGTGATACTGTGAAAAATTAACACCATTGCTGTTCAGGAGAAAAGTAACTGGCCTTCCTTTTAGCCAGTTGAGGAATATATTCTTGGAAGTTCTTGTACCATGACATTTCGACTAATGATCAAAATTTGAATTAATGAACTGTCAGGAAAGATTGAATGTAAAATTCAAAACACAAGATGAAGGGGAAATGAAGTGGTCTATGGAATTTATTGTTGTTGAAGTTAGACTGTCGCTTCACAACATAGTAGACTGACATATCTTGTTAGCATATATTAGTGAAATATGGGGACCTCAAACCACATGGCTCACCTAAGCGTATGTCTTTAAAATTTGTTGGTCATTAAACACCTGTTTTCTGGACATCCTAAATTAAATTATTCCCTTCCTAAAATAACTCCCTTTTTATGACCCTGTAATCCCTTCATTCAGGGTAAAGTTGGGGAAAAACTGAATGGAGCTGAGTGTTTTCTGGCCAGATGCGCTTCCTGATGGCTACATGGAGTTCGCAGCAGATATTTTCTCTTTGCATTCTGAGAGGGAAACATCTGCTGCTACTCAGAATTAAACTATCAACCTTCCAAAAGGGAGGCAAGCATCTTCACTGCTAGGCCACAATGCCACTCGTACTCTTCCTACAATAAGGAAAACAAATAGGACTAGCATCTATTATTAACAATTATTAATTTATCATTTGCTTATTTGAAGGCTGAGCTCTTTCTTCTCTAATACTTGTTTGGTTTAAATGATTATAGCTTGCAATTACTCAGTTCTTTTGATTGCATCTTAGACAAATTGCCATTTTGATGTTGGTAAAAGATAAAGGCTTTTGCCTAACTTTGTATTTCTTTTTTTAAATAAAGGAATTTATTTTATCTTGTTTGATTTGAGACTTGTGGCCACTTGCCCATTGAAGGACTTCTAGGTTTGGAAGGCAATTGAAATAATGAGCACAGCTGAGAAGAAGATGCCTTTTGTCCTGCACTCATTTTCTTAATAGAAAAGGAGTAGCATAGTCTCATTCGTAACTTGAGAGGGTTGAGCAACTGAGACCAACTCATTTTCCAAGTCAGCTTGCCATGTAATAGGAAGGCAATGGAAGAATTCCTAGTGGAGGTAGGATGAAAGTGTAATACTCCATAAAAGGCCTCTCTGTGGATTTGCTTTTTTTTCCTTCAGAAAGCTCTTTTACACTTCATTTAAAGAAGTCCATGGTTTCCTTGTGGAACAGACAATAACATTATTGAGGAATGAACAATGAGCTGGACTAAAGCTGAGATGGTGACTACAGATGGCAAATTATATGCAACCTTGACTATTGTCACTGCATATTTCAGTTTAACGGGGGAAGAGTTTATTCAGTGAACTGTAAAGAAGTCCTGGTTGAAGGAATTGTTCCAAATTATCTTCATCAACCTACAGGTTGTCCTTGCTTAACAATCACTTGTTGGGTGACCATTCCAAGTTACAACAGACTGCTCCCAAAGTTACTTATGACCTGACTCCAGAGTTCCGATGGTGTCACCCAGTCTCCATGGCACATGACAGGCACTTGGCAACCAGATCAGTTTTACAGCCGGTTATAGTAGTCTGCAGTCACAGGACTGCAATCTTTGCCAATTTCTGCCCTTTTAAGAGGGTTTCTGACAAAAACCACCCATAGGAATGAATTAACTCATTGTATGACTGCCATGTTTGTTTTGGAACTACTAGATTCACTTTACAACTGCCTCAAAACAGATTGTAGAATCGGGTCGGTTGTGTGGATGCCTTTACTAATGACTGCCATGACTTATGACATAAATTATGGGCTCCATTATTGTTGTAAGTTATCTTCTTAGTTAGAAACTATTTGTTTCCAGGAACTGTGGAAAGGCAACTGGACTTTGTTTTTCCTTGAAGATATTTTGTTTCTCATCCAAGAAACTTCTTCAGTTCTGACTGAGGATGGAAAGATTTATATTCCTTGCAGTCATAGGGTCATTAGCACTCTTTCTGACAGTTGTTGAGGGCACTTGGAGGTTTATCTATGCCCTCAAGGTACCCTTCAAGGAATATAAATCCTTCTATCTTCAACCATTCAGTCAGAATTGAAGAAGCTTTTTGGATAAGAAGTCTTCAAGCAAAAAACATAAAGTCCAGTTGCCTTTTGAAAAAGCACTTTTGGACAACTATGACCTGAATGACTGAGAATGTCTATAGACATTCAGATAAGGGGAAGCTGTATTAGTCAAAGTAGCTTGGAATTTTGGAATTATATACCCTATCACACGAGAAAAACAATAGTTGGAGGAACATTTATCAAGGAGTATATTTCATTAAAAGAGTCAGTTTGGTATAGTAGTTAAATGTACCAAGCTAGAAACCGGGAAGTTGCTAGTTCTAGTCCCTCTCTTAAACATGAAAAGCAGCTGACTGTTTCTGGACCAGTCCTAGGAAGAAGACAATGGCAAACCACTTCCAAAAAGTGTTGTCAAGAAAACTGCAGGGACTAGTCCAGGCTATCTCCAAGAATTAAACTAACACAAAGGACAGCCTCACACCCGCCACCCAAGAAAAAAAGTCTAATTAAAGTGGTGCTTACTTTGGAGCAAACAATTATGCCATAACACAGAGAGTCTCTTTGAATTATTTTCACTTAATGGGTAACTCGGAAGGCTGTCAGAGATAGATAATATTTCAATGTGTGTTCAGTGACTCAAATGGAAGTACTTAGCCTTCAGTGCTTAGACATATAAATACTTGTCACTATAACCGAAGGCAAGAACTGCAAAAATGTGTAAGCTATGCTGACAAATATTCCCATTGTCTGCTTTATCATGTGTATTTATCTTCCCTTCTGAGGAATGGTGGGCTTAACAGCATGGTGGGCTTGAGCATTAGCATAAAACAAGGCTGTGCAATTGGTCAAACAGTTACAGCAAGCTGCAAATAGATGCAGAGAATATATGCACGAAGATGATATAGATCAGGGGTGAGACGTGTCACGTGCAGTCCATGCCCACCACACCTCCACAAAGTGGAAAAACGTCACGTACGACACGTGATGGCAACATGATGCGGCAAGTTTGACACCCATGGTACAGATCCCACCCTGATGGCTAAGTATTTAAAAATACTGTTTCTGAAGGCCATTGCATATACTTTTATGCACAAATTACATTGTTTGCGGCCTTCAGAACATTTTCAGAACTAGCATTTGATTAAAGAAATCTTTTTCAAATAATCATGCTTAATTTGCTTTCAGGGCGCTTATTGGCAGTATGAAGCACCCTAGAGAGTCACCAATTGTATTCACCTGATAGGAAGATTAGATTTTTCCCCAGGTAATTATCTCTGGATTGAGGAAATCCTCTTACATTTGTTAAAAAGAAGATACTGACGTGCAGAAGGTCAAAGGGCCACCAAAGAATATGGATGGTTTTGAAAACTAATCAAACACCATAAAGCCAAAACCGGTAGCCGTTGTTGGGAGTTCTTTTTTTGAGGATGCTTAAAAGCAGGACATCTCTAGGCCATTTCCACACTTTGTTCCTTCTCTTTTCTTTCCTTCTTCTCAATGAAGCTTCTTTTTCACAAAGCTTTATCCTGACTTCCCCACTCCCCCTTTTTTGTTGCTCTTAAGAAAGATGGAGGAAGCTCTGCCATTCCATATTAATAATAATATGACAGTGGATTTCCATTGCCATCTTCAGAATGTTTTTTCAATGTTTCTCTAGTTTGTGATCTGGGATATTTTTGTGATTACACTTCCATGCTATCACAGCGTTCAGTCTTGCTTAACTTTTTCAAAATTAAGCAAAGTTGACCAGTTGTTACCATTAATTTCTCTGCATTATTTGCATATTTGTAGTTATGGATAAATAAGCACACAGTGGCTCAGTGGCTAAGACACTGAGCTTGTTCATCAGAAAGGTCGGCAGTTCAGCAGTTTGAATCCCTAGCACTGCGTAATGGAGTGAACTCCATTACTTGTCCTAGCTTCTGCCAACCTAGCAGTTCGAAAGCATGTAAAAATGCAAGAAAAATAGGGACCACTTTGGTGGGAAGATAACAGAGTTCCATGCACCTTTGGCGTTTAGTCATGTTGGCCACATGACCATGGAGATGTCTTTGGCTGTAACAGAGATGAGCACTGCTCCCTAGAACCAGAAATGACTAGCACGTATGTGTGAGGAGAACCTTTACCTTTAGTTACGGATAACCCTGCATATATAATCATGCAAATGTGCATGATTCATATACAGAAGTGTTTCTTATGTTTGCAGAATTTAAATACTATGAATTAAATCATGCTATGAATTAAATCAGAACTATCTAAATTGTGCTTTATATGCCAGGATCTGAATCACAGACAATTCATTTTTTCAAAAACAGGTGAGAAACAGAAAATTCCTATTTTCTTACTTTATGATGATGATGCATAATTGATGCATTGTTAAAAATTGAGGAATTTTTTTCATTGCAAAGGCTAAAGTTGTTCATCAAAACGTATGCCCTGAATAATAGAATACCCATAGGCCACCCATTTTCATTTCCCTCACTGTAGTGAGATGTGCTACATTACAAATTGAATTACAAACTGTTTTTCATTTGTGCATATAAATGATCATATAATTATTTTAACCTAATCTAAGTCCTATGTCATTTTTTGGGTAATATGTTAAATAGCATTTTTATGTTCTTTTGATATTCTACCTTGTATGTATATAAAGAGAACACTGTTCTATGCCAAGCAAAGCAAAGCAAAACAAAACAAAAAACAAAACAAAACAACCAAACATTTCTTAGGAAATCCAACTTTGCCCTTGTACTCTAAAAGTGTAAGAAGAATAACAAAAAGTAATCCCACAAATAATTCATGTTGGGCTATCTTGAATTCGTGATGCAATAGAAAGGAAGAAACCCAAACACATTTATATTGAAGTTCTCCGAGCTTATATCCGGGTGACAGACATTTTATTTCCCCACTAGATAATACTGGAATTGAGTGCTGGAATTGGGATGAAATGAGCACTGTTGGTTAACTATTCTCTCTCCTACCTGCTATCTTATCTATTTTGCATATATTTGAGTGCAAATATTTTTGATGGATTATATGTTTGTTTTTATTGTGATTGCCAAAATCCAGATGTGGTTTGGTTACTAGGCTGATATGGAGATAGTATATGTAGCTGTTGAAGATTATAGATTGCTGGGCGATGGGAGGATGTTGTTGGGTGCTGAGCTAAGGGGCTAATGTTGAATCCTTATTTATGTCTTTCAATACATCTATAGACATGAATAGAATTCTGTACCCCTGTTAATCGTTGCTTGGACTGAGTGCCATACGTGAATTATCTTGCAGTTTTCAATCTGGCCCGTTCTACTTTTTCCACTGCTTCCCAGTTAAGCAATACTTGAGGGCTGTCTGTGCAGAGGGGAATTAGTACAGTGCAGATAATCCCAAAATACAAGTCTTCATAAATACACAAAAGTAATCTAGGGATACTAAACAGGGAGAAGATACAGTTTAACAACTGTAAGAGATTAGCACTGCTGCAAACAGATGGGCCTGAAATTTAGCCAAAGGCACAACAGCAGAGAGGGCAGCCATGCCAGCAATTATTTGCATTGTTACTAGTGAGCAAGACTTAAGTTGGATGATTGCTGGGCCATCCCCGTAATTCTTATTCAGCTGCAAGCAACTAAAAAGGAGCAATAATTCTGAAACCTGTCTCTGTAAGTGATGTTCATATAAACACCATTAGAATGAACTGTGCACATTCAGTTATGATTGTCATGAATACATTTCTGTGCAAGAACAGGTAGTTCAAATGCCACTGAGTATAATTACTCTTATCTTTGGTATGGGATTTGAAACAGCCTGAACTACGTGTAGGATTGCAGCCCTATTGTATTTCTCCCCCCTTCATTATAACTGGTTGAGCAAAAAGGTTATATTTTGCTCCAAGTCACAAAACCTGTTAAGCTCATTATCCACTAACAAATTTGCAGTGTTCTTCCCATCTCCAATAAAGGCTCTCAACCTCATCACCACAGGGCAATGTCAGGAAACATCATATTAAACCATTTAAGAAATGCTACTGGTGTCTGTTTTAATTTATACAAAAGGGATGATTGTACTTTACATTTTCATATTAAAAAATAAAAATGCACCACAGATAATTTACATGTTAAGAAACTAATATGCCTAATTTGGATATTTGGTACAGAAAAAAATAATGCCACTAATTGAATTCTGTGGTCAAAGCAGTATTTTTTAACAAAAATAATGTCTAAGAAACAAATGATGATACACAAAGCACCCCAGGAAAATAAATAATTCCCACTGTTTTTGGAAGTCATACATGAAATCACAGCATTATTGGCAAAACACTATTGTAGGAATAAGGAAGGCTTTGCAAAAGGTTGACAGCAAAAAGCAGTGCAATTAGCATTTGCTTTTGCCAAGGTCTGATAATTGCATTCTTTATCATGAATAATATTTTAGTCAAAGGAATATTTACTGAAAATAAATATAATCAATCAGCACTTGAGTTCTATGTGCACCAAGGTAAGACAACAAAAAATACAGCATTACCTATTATACTGAGAGCCTCTGTTATTTTTCATAATGGTACAATGACCAAGAAAAATGATGCTAGGTAAACCCAAGCCATCATCTCTCTTCCAATAGCTGCCAGCAAATACACGTCATTATTGATGAACAACAGTGAACTATCCTTAGACGTGGAACTGAATGTTTAACTGATTTCCTAGCTATTAACTCTTGTCTGAAAGAACTATGTTTCAAGTATATATTTGAGAGCAGGGACAATTAGATTTTTTAAAAAGTTTATCACTGTCGATTCATGTCATGATTTCCATCATATATAAAGTCATGACACTGAGCAGCACCGGGTAACCTCTTTAAAATCTTTCTTCCAATGTTCAAAGACTTCAGAAGGCAAGGTCAGCAATGTGATGAAATGACCCCAGAGACTATAAATGTGTGCACTGGGGGGAGGGCAGCGACGACAGGGGAGGTTGGCTTTGTCTACCACATTTGTTCTGAAAAGTACCTGCTTTGGCACAACATTTAGTAGCTATCATGAGCTGCATCATATAGAACCTCCCACAGAATTAGTCTTCTTAATTGGAGGTCTTTAATTTGGTATCTGGAAATAGAAGTGCAGCAACTATATAATATATCATATATTTTAGATTTATTAGCAATTAGTGCAGTTAGTGGAGGAGGAATGAATCAGTGGTACGACAAGCTCTGTAATATCCATTCTTGGACTTAAGCTAAAAAGCCCTTTATACACGTACATTTTCACATTGGGAAAATTAAGCATTGGCTCAGCCATAATCAATTAGGCGCTAGGAACACTCAGGTGTGAAAAATGTTGCAGTAATGAGATGTGAAAGTGCTAACTGCAAGAATGCTAACTAGAACAAGGAGGAACTGACAATTAGCATGGTTTTAAGGCTTTAATAGACCAGCTAGAGAGGAATGAAGCTACTTTTGATATACTTTTTCTGACTCTTTGTTCTAATTTAAGAATGACACTGCATCCATTTGCTGTTTCACTTTAAAGCCATGCACATTAACTTGATAACCTGATCAATGAATCACAATCAAAATAACTCTATAAAGAGGGTTAGCTAATCTGCCCTATTTAGACTTGCTTTTGCTGCCAACACCAACCAATAACCCAATTTATGTTTCATTGATGATGCACTGGCCTCGAGTTTAAAGAAACTCAAACAGTTCTCTTGGCTTTTGTATTCTGCTTCCATGTATATATGGAAACACTTGTATCTGTCCATTTAGAGTAGTGTTTTTCAAACGTGGCCTCTTTAAGATATACAGACTTCAACTACCATGTGATGAATGGGGAATTCTGGAAGTTGACATGCATACATCTAAAAATGGACAAGTTTGAAAAACATTGATTTAGACCATGCTCAATCTTTAATTTTTCACATGCAAAGTTTATTTCTTACTGGTTTTTTTTTTTTTTTTTTGTAAATTTCATTAGTATGAAATCAGTATGCATTTTTGGCAGTGATTCCTCAAAATAATTTTATGCACTTTATGTGTGGTATAAGATATGTTCCAGGTCATCTGCCTTAATTGGCTTTTAATTAGTTTTTTTCTGTTCATTGTATTTTTATGTTCTTGTTCACCATTCAAAGCATATTAAGATGGGTGATCATCTATTTCTTAAATAAATACTGTAAATAAAATGGAACCTGCCAATTATGTAAATTTGTATGATTTAATTATGGATCTAGTCAGCCATCTCTAGTCAGCCATCTCTGTCTAGAGCTGCACAGAAATTACAGTATCAACTTGAAACTCTGAGTCAATTAAAATACAAATAACTTAAGAAAAGGAAGCATTTATGCTGTGCAAACAAAAGATGTTGAAAACTGGCAATACTTAGAATTAAGTAGTTAAGTACTAAGTGGGCTACATAAATATACATCCATTACTCTAAGTACAGGTCTCCTAATAAAAATATTGAAGACCTCAAAGAATCAAGACTTATATAATTTTCCTGCATATTTGAGGATAACCATTTTTCTATTCTGTCATAAGCAGCATAGACCTATGAGCCAAGATCAATCAAGCAAAATGTTTTTATTACATTTATTGCTAACCTTCCATTGGAGTATTACCATCTGGTCGATTTGCAAAGACCACATCCACATATTCAAGCTGCAGTCTCTGGAGAGAGGCTTTTAATCCTAGAATGAAACAGGAGATCATTAGAGCCAAACACATGACAAGAAATTTAATAGCTCAGAAGCATCATCCATCTAAGTCTTCCTCAAAGATAGAGTGGGAAATAGGTGAAATTATATTGCCTAATAAAATGAACCAAAACAAGAGAAGAATGTGTCTCTTTTTGCATGGCTTTATTCTGTCTGTTTATTACAATGAAAACTGGATTGAAGAATGCAAGCATTTGCCAGTCAACCCCTTAAAGTACATCCTCAAGAGGCAAGGTTTAGAAATACATCCTGTTTTTTAAATTACACTACCTAACAGGAAGCTCTGTTTTTTTTTTACATATTGGAACTCTTCAATAAGTTGCCAGATTTTATTCTATAGCAAGGGTGTCAAACTCGTGTTATCACGTATCATGACTTCCCCTCCTTTGCTACACCAGGGGAGGATGTGGCCAGTGTGTGACACATCTGGCCTGGGGACCGTGACTTTGACACCCCCATTCTATAGGGTTCAAACCCTCAATTGGAAATTGAATTCATGGATCTTTGCCCTTTGTATGACTATATACAGTGCATTAACTTTAGCAGCTATCCAGGTGCTGGCACTCAACTGTTTCATAAAAGGACATCTAATCAAGTTCATGCCACAGTGATGTGGCACAGCCTTGGTTTAGGATTTATTTATTTGCATATTCCCAATCCCCAAAGTATCTTTCCACACAGTTAGAAATTAAGATTTTCCCCAAATTGAATACCCAAAATAGAAGAATAAATTAGAATTACATATTAATTAAAATGATTTCATAATAAACATATAACTTCAATGTGGTGCATCAAAAGAAAACAGGTATCAAGATAGGATTTTCAAACTACCTTCTTCAAACTGGCTAGAATTGGGAATGATGGGAACTGCAGCCTAACCATCTAGACCTGATTGACATTATCTTTTTTCTCTTATGATGATAGTAAGACCCAAAGAAGTGTCTTGGATACTCCTCTTAATATATGGAAAGTTTAAGAAAGCTGTAAGAAAGCAGTTCCTGATTATCTCACATGAGTGCCACACATTTATTTGGCTGGTTTACTTGCTCAGTTTATATCCTGCCTTTTCTCCAGATGGTCAAGGAGACTTACATGGAAATATTCTTTCTTTATAGTAGGTGTGGCTGAGTTAGATACTGGTTCAAAATTATCTGACGAGTTTCCATAGCTAATGGTGAACTTAAGCCTGAGTCCAACAATGTAATCACTACGCTACATAGGATCTCTAGAATGGTTTACTATTTTGCATAGAAAAAGAAATGTGCTACAGTGCAGTTTTGGAAAATATGGAGGCAGAGGCAACTCATAACTTTTTGAATTCCAGAGGAAATGTGCATCTTCAAAACTGCTTTAAACTTTCATTTAAATTTATTTCTCAGCCCTGGTCCTTCATTTGGATTACTGTACAAAAATAATGTTACTGATTGTTGTAGCATTTCACTGAGTATAAAATATAAAGCATTATTATATACAGAATAGGAATAGTGAGGTCTTGTTTTGTTCAGTTGCCCGCAAACTAACCTGAGTCCTTGAAGTGGGCAGCCTATAAACACTTGTATAAATAAATAAGCATATTACCTTCAATAATATGTTTCCTTGAAAGTCCTCTTTCTGTTTCAGCTCTGCAAAAAATGTACACATTATTTTCATATGTTTGATTAGTATGGAAAGCTATTTGTATAAAACAATACCAAATATTTTACTAATAATAAAGCCCTTGCATAAAGTATACTACCATACATATTGACAAGCAACTGTGGCATATGGTTTTTAGTGGCCTGGTCTGACTGTTGTTTTGCTGCTGTGAGTCATTAAATGGAACTAGAGAAAGAGAAAAACAGCTCAATTTTGGCCCTTGAAGGGCAACAGTGCTGACACAATGGCTGATGAACCGACCAGGCTGTTGTGAGGAATTACAGAGATAGCAATACCATTGATCTAGCCTGGCATATAGGCATTGGGGACTAGAGCCCTGGGAAGACAGTCACTTCCTTGGTAGCTAGGAGGTATGCTACTGGTTTGACCAAAACTGGGAAGAAAGAGGGGATGAGAGAAGAATAGGAGAAAATGAAAGAGAGAGTATTAGGTATGTTTTTGCCCTCTTATTTATAAAAATAATAAAGGCAGGAATGCCTATGAGGTTCTTAGTCATCCAGGTCATGGCTGCTCCAAAATGTTTTCAAAAAGGCAACAGCACTTTTTTAAAATTTTGCTTGAAGATGTTTCACTTCTCATCCAAGAAACTTCTTCAGTTCTGAAGAAGCTTCTTGGATAAGAAATGAAATGTTTTCAAGATTTTTTTTTAAAGTCCTGTTGTCTTTTTGAAAGTATTTTTGGGCCAACAAAGATAGGAAATGGATGAATGGATGGATGGATGAATAGAAAAATTGGAAAGTAAAGTTATATGAGTGTGCAGTGTAGTTGTCATTTTCTGGTCAGAAAAGGAGAATAAAGGTCTATAGGTGACTTCCCTGAAAAAAGGGAAATGAAGACCCAGAGAACAGACATCTTCATGCCAGTCCCAAGATGGGAAGGAGGAGTTTCTCAGTCATTGGCAAAGCCTTGATCCTGGGGGAAGGACTGAACAGAAGAAGAACCTGAGAGAGGTTCTTCCGATAGAAGATAACTAAAAGTTTTTCTCTTCTACAAACAGAGAAGCAGTAGGCATTCAGCTGAGCAGATCCAGGAGCATGGATCATGCCATGCTGAGCACATTACAGTTAAGTCCAGCCCATTCCTTTCTTTTCACTCTTTCTCAACAAGCCCAGAAACAAGAGGAAAGAGATGTAGAGAAAAGGACAGAAAGCAGGAGAGCTAGCAGGGGAGGGAGAATGATAGTCTGTGAGTAGAAATGTGATACCAGAGGAACAACTAGGACTGTGTTGTATATACCTGTTTTAAATGCTTGTTATAAGTAGTTTCACTATAAATCGTAAAACATAAAAGCCTCCACTATCTTGTTTTTCTGTGTCAAATGCCACCCATTCATAGCAAAATACACCACCATTTCAAAAGAAACCCATCACAATTTCACTTCTCAATAAAACATTATTTTGCCATCTTTCTTCTTATTTCAAAGAATAACCAACTTGGTTTTGACCTTCAACTATTACTTGTCAGCAACTAATAGTGTCCGGTGACTACTTGGTTCAGAAGCTATTTAGGGTTGCACAAGGTTTATATTTAAAAGAAAGACTACATAGATTACAAGGTTTAGGCTAAATTGGGAAGTTGGGGGGAAAAAAACCACATCCTGGCAAGCTGCATCCATATTATTCTCAAGAAAATTACATGAACATGTTCATGGAGTTTCCTGGAGTCAAGCTGGATTTGAAGGAGACTTTTATCTATATATTTTTAAAACGTAAAATAAGATGAAATTTAACAGGTATCAAAGTTAGCCAGATGCCCTGTTAAAGTTAATCAGCAAACATAGAAACGGATATTTGTTATGAATGATTCATTCAAAATTCTTTGGAAAACAGCAATTCACTATGGATTTTAGAGGTTTTTAAAAAGTCAGACAATTTAAACTCCCATTTTATTTGGAATATATAGCAAAGACATCTAAAACAAACCCCTCAAATTATTAACATTCTAGTAACAAACAGATGCTTATTTACATTAATTTATAGTGTGACATTAATTTAAGATGCTTTTTGATTCAAGAAGCAATAACATTTGCAAATTATAAAGCTTTCAAATACAATTAAATCCCATTGTACTCTGTTAAAAAATTCTCTGTAGCTATCATTTGTAATCATTTTCTACTTTGGCATTGATCCAATAAAAGAAATGAAAATAAGGCTTTGTCACCAAGAAAGTTGGTAATCTAAGATTGTAGAGAAGGTGTCAGAAAGTTAAAGCCAAGGTTGGTGCCTTTATTTATTCAAAAAAAGGAAAAAGATTATAGTATCTTAACTGCTCACCAAAGATAGTGTCGTGTCCATCGCGGGAAAGGAGACTCGGAGCCAGTGACTCAGTTTCAGCTCTTTATTTGGTCCCGAGATCGGCTCAGGATTCAAGGGAAAAACAGCGGCTTTTATTCTCTGGCTGTGGCGGTCGCAGCCAATGGCACAGCTTTGAATCTCCCGCGATTAGTTTCCACCAATCACGGGGGATTTGTTATGGGCCAATCAGTGCAGCTCGCTCGGCCAATGAGATCGCCGTGCGCTTTGGCCAATCACAGCGCGGCGCTTGCAAGTATGGTAATGACTGTACAGAACACCCCTCCCCTCTTTGTACAGTCCTATGTAACATAGTCCCGTAAGAAGGCGGGGCTTCGTACTTGCCTCCTTGACCTGCGCAGGTTAGTTGTTGCTTGGCTCCTGGCCGGTTCGGTTGGGTTTGGTGTTGCTCTCTGCCTCGTTGATGGAACCTCCTGGAAGGCCTCGCTGGGCCTTTCGTCGCAGCTCCCTCCCGGTCTACCTGGGCTGGTTGAGCTGTGGTTGTTGCCACTCCCACCTGGTCTTTCTGGGATGGTTGAGCTGGCCTGGTTGCTTCTCCCTGGTGAGGCTTCGAGCTGGCTGCTTGCCGGTGAGTATAGCTGGTTTCTTTCTATTGGTTTTTGGTTCCCGGGGTATTCCCTCCCCTCTTGGTTTGTGTTATGGGGGCTGTCTGTGTCTGTTTGTGTGTTGGTTGTGTTTCCCGTGGTTGTTCTCGATCTTATTTGATCGATGTGGCGTTTCCATGCTCGTCCGTCGGTTGTTTGCAGCCGGTACAAGTGGGGACCTGTCAGCTGGGTTATAGTTGCCGGTACCCAAACTGGATCTCCAGTAAGGTTCTTTGCGTAGACTGCATCACCTGGGGAAAATGTTCGGTTTTTGCTTGAGGAGTTTGGGGTTTTTTCTGGGTTGTATGTGGGATGCAGTCTGTCGAGTGGGGACCTTAATTTCCTCCCCATTAATAGTTCTGCCGGGCTTTTGTTGGTAGTCGTGTTTGGGGTTATGTGTTGTATGAAGAGCATTTTGTTTATTTTTTCTTGGATTTCCTTCAATTTTTTGGATGGTTTTTTTTGTAAATTGAACCATCCATTCCACCCTCCCGTTCGCCGCCGGATGTGCCGGTGCTGTCAGTGCGTGTTGTATGCCCCGTTCCGCTAGGAATTTTTCAAATTCCAGCGAGGTAAATTGGGGACCGTTATCCGACACGATGACATCTGGGAGGCTGTGGGTTGCGAACAGCTTGCTGAATTCCTTGGTCACGGCCTCCGTGGTGGTGGTTTTCATGTTGCTTACCTCCAACCAGTTGGAGTAAGCATCTACCATGATAAGGAATATATGTCCTTTCATGGGCCTGGCAAAATCTATGTGAATCCTGGACCATGGTCCCCTGGGGTTTTCCCATTCCAGGATTGGTGCTGCGGGAGGGCTCGGTATGGTTTCTTGGCAACGTTTGCATGTTGCCACCCAAGCCTTGATTTGCTTATCCATCCCTGGCCACCAGGCATAACTCCTGGCCAGGGCTTTTGTTCTAACTATGGCCGGGTGCCCCTCGTGTAACAACTCCAATACCTTCCCTTGTAACTTTTCTGGAATAACAACCCTATCCCCCCAAAGTACACAACCTTTTTGTAATGAGAGTTCTCTTTGCCGGTTCCGGAATGTCCTGAATGATTCGTCATTGTCCTTTTCCAGCCACCCCTTTTCTACCCAATGTAACACCTGCACCAGATGTTTGTCTTTATTAGTCTCGCGGGCAATGTCTGACGGGTTATGGGTAGATCGGGCAGAGTCTCTATGCTGAGGGTGGCTGTCGTGGGTGCTGGGTCGGTGTCTAGGTCAGGTAACGGCATGCGGCTCAGGACGTCTGCGTGGGTGATTGTCTTCCCCAGTCGGTGTGTGAGCCGGTAGCTGTAGGCGGCAAGGAATTCAGACCACCTTGTCATTCTAGGAGATAGAATGTTCGGGGTGGCCCTGTTCCCTGCCAGGATTCCCAGCAGTGGCTTGTGGTCGGTGATGATGGTGAACGTGTGGCCGTAGAGGTACTCGTGGAACCTCTTCACTGCGGCGACGATAGCCAGGGCCTCTTTGTCCAGTTGACTGTAATTTCTCTATGGTTTGGTGAATGTCCTCGAAAAGAAGGCGATGGGTGCTTCTTTTCCATTGGGGAGTGTGTGGCTGAGGACGGCGCCAACGCCGAAAGGTGAAGCGTCGCATGTGACAGCAAGTGGTAGGGTCCCATTGTATTGGATTAGGATGGCATCCGAGGTGAGCAGGTCCTTGGTTTTCCTGAAGGCAGCTTCCTCACGTTTCCCCCAAGTCCATGTGGCCGTCTTGTCCAAAAGCCTATGCAAAGGCTCCGCCGCGGTCACCTTTTGGGGCAGGAAAACATTATAAAAATTAAGCAGTCCTAGAAATGCCTGCAGTTCCATTTTATTCCGTGGTGTTGGGGCTTCTTTAATGGCTCTGATTTTTTCTGCGGTTGGGTGGATGCCGTGTCGGTCTTGGAGGTATCCTAGGAACTCAACCTGCTCTGTGTACAGCTGCCATTTCTCTTTTTTCACCTTTAGCCCGGCCTCTTTGAATTTGGTTAGTACCTCCCTTAGACGACCCTCTAGTTCTGGTTGGTTGGCAGTAGGGCACCACCCCCTTAATTCCTTGCAAGAGTCTCTCCATGAGGCTCTGGAAAATTCCCAGAGCCACGCTGGCTCCAAACTGGAGTCTGTTACAGCGAAATGCTCCCCGGTGGGTGACTATGGTCTGCGCCTCAGTGGTTTCTGCGTTGACCAGCAACTGTTGATAGGCTTGCACCAGGTCGAGCTTCGCAAAGACCTTGCCTCCCCCCAGTGAGTGTAGAAGGTGCTGCACTACTGGGACGGGGTAGGCGCTTTGTTGTAAGGCGCAATTTAGGGTGGTCTTATAGTCCCTGCAGATTCTCACCGACCCATCGGGCTTGACTGGGGTGACTATGGGGGTCTCCCACTGGGCGTGATCGATTGGTTGTAGGACCCTTTGTTTGATGAGCTTGTCAATTTGCTCGTTGATTTTTGGCCGGAGTGCAAACGGTACCCGCCGTGGTTTTAGGCGTATTGGGGGAATGCTGGGGTCTAGGCTGAAGGAAATAGCGGGCCCTCGGTACCTGCCTAGGGTGCCGTCAAACACTTCCTGGAAGTCCCGTGCCAGTTGCTCTTGCCAGTCAGCATCTGCGACGTGGTCGACCCCCTTAACCTCAATCCCGAGTGGTGCAAACCACTGTAGTCCCAAAAGGCTGGGGCAGTCTTGGTCCACGATCATCAGGGGAAGCTTTGCTGGGTCTCTGAGTGACCTTGAAGGTCACTTCGAACTGTCTGGTTCTGACTACTGGGATGCGGTTCCCCTGGTAGCTTCTGAGGATTAGTTTCTGGGTTTCCAACCTCCTCTTGTGGATTTCCAGCACCAACTGCCTGATTTCTCGCCAGGCAACCATGGAGAAGTAGGACCCGGAGTCCACCTCCATTTTGCATGGTTCGCCTTCGATGCCCACTTCCACGTATACCTTTCGGGCATCTGTGGTTGATGAGTGGCTGATGACGACCGTCTGGTGGGTTTCCTCTTTCTGCCGGTTTTCGCTGCTTCGTCGGTTCCGTCCGTCTCGGTTCTAGCAATTTTTGGCTTGGTGGTCTCTGGCCCTGGGGGGGGGGTGCCATCTCATCTCCGGTTGCTGTGATCTCGCTGAGGGGGGCTGTAGGCTTATATCAGTCGGCAGACTCGGGTGATGTGACCTTTTTTATCGCAGTGTCGGCAAATTGCATCGAAAAACTGGCACTCCGATTGAGGGTGGTCACCTCCACACCCGGCACATGCGGTCCCCGACTTACAACTCCGCCGATCGCGCTGATCTCGTCCTGTCTGTAGCCAATGTTTTTCTTCTTCCTCATCTGTGGTGTCGGAGGTGGAGTGGAAGCCACCATGATGGGTGGTGGTTTCCCGGTGGCTTGCTTCTGGGTGGGCCTCGGTCGCCCGGCCCGTCTCAGTGGTCGCGGTGCATTCCCTGGTGTCCGGTCTCCGCATTCGATTCACCGATTTCTGGGTTGCCTCTGCTGCAGTGGCCTCAACGAGGGCGTCGGCAAGGGCGATGTCACCTTTTGCCATCAGCCGGCTTTGTAGGACTGGGTCTCTGAGTCCGAGCATGACACGGTCCCGCAAAGCCTCATCCATGTCCGAGAACCCGCACATGCCCCTTAGGCTCTGTAGATCAGCCACAAAGTTGCTGATGGTCTCACCCAATCTCTGGTCCCGCCAGTAGAAATCGTGCCACCTGATGAGGGTGGGCACGGCAGGGGCATAGTGGTTTCGGAGCAACGGTTCAAGGTCGGCTCAGTCCATCTCCTTCACGTCCCCGGGTTTTGCAAGAGCTTTTGTCATCTTAAACACTGCAGGCCCGCAGTGTGTTAGAAAGACGGCTCTTTTCTTCTGCCCAGTTGCATCTTTCAAGTTGCTACTTTTAAGGAACATTAGGAATCGGTCTGTGTATGATTCCCAGTCCTCGGTAGCTGGGTTAAAGGGTGCGGGCGGTGCGATGCTGGCCATCTTGTCGGTCTTGCTTCCTCAGGACATGTGCTTGATGGGGTTAGTCTCGGGATCCCACCTTCGTCGCCAGTGTCATGTCCGTCGCGGGAAAGGAGACTCGGAGCCAGTGACTCAGTTTCAGCTCTTTATTTGGTCCCGAGATCGGCTCGGGATTCAAGGGAAAAACAGCGGCTTTTATTCTCTGGCCGTGGCGGCCGCAGCCAATGGCACAACTTTGAATCTCCTGCGATTAGTTTCCACCAATCGCGGGGGATTCGTTACGGGCCAATCAGTGCGGCTCACTCGGCCAATGAGATCGCCGTACGCTTTGGCCAATCACAGCGCGGGGCTTGCAAGTATGCTAATGACTGCACAGAACAGATAGTACAGTAAGAACAGATAACAAAACAAATAAACAAACAAACTGAAGTGGATCAATTCCTATTTTGTCTCTGAATCTTCTTCAACAAGAGGACATACATTACCAGAGCAGATTATAAATGGAAGGAGGAAAGAGCCAGATTTAATATTGAGATTAAAAGAAACATATTTTACACCTCTAAAACCATATGAATTGCCTCCTATCTCCAAAGGAGTTTTGACAAATCATGAAGAACTGGTGTAGTGCCAGTTGACCAGGGAAGGCAAATGTTGTTTCAATGTTCAGAAAGAGGAAAAAGGATACTATTGACTGTCAGTTTAACATATAACTGAGAAGATTGTACACTGACACCTGGGAAAGTTGTCAAGCATTTCATAAAGTTAAACATCTTGCAAACAATGTAAGATAATAGACACTGTTATGAAGTTGAAAAGAACATATCCTTTATGAAGTTGAAAAGAACATATTATTACCAAACAGACAATCTCATTTTTTAATTAGTTAACTTCCTTAGTAGATTAAGGGGTTGCTTTAGGTGTAGTATAGTTTGATTTCAGCAAAGCATTTGGCAAAATAGCCAATCATAGGATGAGCAAACTAACTAACATGACCTAAATAGCATTCCAATTAAATGGATTCCAAATAGTTGCTCATTTATTCTCATTAAACTGCAGAGTCAAATGGAGGAGGGGAAGATTACAAGAATTAGTTCTAGATCCTCTCTCATATTTTTAATAATGATTTGAAGAGATGTAATAATTACCAAATTCATAGGTAAGACAAAAATTGCACAAGGTACCTCATATAAAATTAATAAAAGTAAAATAAATATTAATAGTTTAAAGCAAAGCTTCCTGAATCTTGTGTTTCTACTATCCCCTCATATGATAAACAGAATGATCTGATTTTTCCCATGAGTATAATGAATTACTGTATTTCATTATGGTTATGGTCGGATAGGAAATAAATATGTCGCTTAATAATTATTTTAAAGTTACACAACACAGAAGTTCTCAAATATGGGTGTCAACTCTAAAATGAAGCTGGCTGAGGCCATTTTGTCCTACCTCACAGTTGTCACACAGCCTCCTGGGAAGGGAGGGGGAAGTAGTTAGCCCAGTATACAGTCAAAACAAAAAAAATTCCTGTGGGAACCAAGGTCATTGTAACAGATGGGTAGTGAAGGAAGAGAGGAGCCTGCCAGCTATATTCATTGGATAATGTGACTGATGACACTGGGGAGGGGGGAAGTTTTACTCTTTTAATTAGGTGAAAACCACAGGAACTTTCAGAGTTGGTTTTCACTGGCTGTGCCAATATGATGTATCCAATAAACGTTTACTTTGTGGAATCTACCTGCCTCAAAATTCTGCTTTGAATTGGTACATTATTTATTTTTATTTTATTTGTTTATTTATTTTTGTCAATTGCTTACAAGATAATAGGTATAAGTAAAAACATAGTTATGAATACATGGATACATATAGCCTTTTTGGCTATGTAGTTACAGTGGACTCTAACACTTAGATAATTAAAGATGAGTTCTTCAAGATCCTTGACAGAGTTTGGATCATCAACAAGGTCTGTATTCAGCCTGTATTTTATTTTATGATTTTTTTTGGCAATATGTAGGACAGAGCATTTATTTGTTGAGATTTGAAGTTGCCATTTGTTTGACAATTCTGATACATAGTCAAAGTCTTTCTGAAGGGTAACAGTATTGTCTGTGGTGTTGAATACCTTTACATCATCAGCAAAGAGAACGCAGTTGCTCTTGATATGATCACAGAGGCCATTTATGTAAAGTATGAAAAGAGTTGGTCCTAGAACACTGCCTTGGGGGACACCACTGTTGACAAGTACAGAATTTGATAGGACACTCCCAATTTTGACCATTTGTTGTCTGTTTTACAGGAATGCTTCTGTTCAGTTAGGTGTCCAAAGATACCATAAGATTTTAGTTTTAGGAGTAGTTTGCAGGTGTCCAAAGATACCATAAGATTTTAGTTTTAGGAGTAGTTTGTTGTGTACCACTGAATCAAAGGCTTTACAGAAGTTTATGTAGATTGCATCTATTGCTTTGCCCTGATCAAGTTATGTAGTCCATATGTTTTTGCAGTGTAAGAGTTTCAGATTACAAGATAGTTTTTTCCTGAAACCAAATTGTTTATTAGAGAATAGGTTGTTTGTTTCTCAGTGGAGGATGATGGATTGGTTAATAATTGATTCCATGACTTTACAGGTGACACAGCATAAGGAGATTGGTCTGTAATTTTCAACTAGGTTGGGGTCTCCCTTTTTGAAGATGGGGATGACCGTGGCTTGTGACCATAGGTTAGACAAGGAGCTGGTCCTGAAAGATTTTTCGAAGATTATGCTTAGAGTTCGGCTATGGCAGTGGATAGCTTTTTAAAGAAGTAGGCACATATTCCATCCGGTCCAATAGATAGAGATGGTTTTAGATTGCATAATGCTTTTTCAACATTATCTTCTGTAAAATCGATATGTATTAGATCATTGTAGTTACTCGGAATGCTGACAATGGGAAGCAAAAACAAAGGCCAAAGTTGAAGTGTTTAAACTGTTCATGCATAGAATTGATTTGGAAAAAAATGGAAATTAGATGTTACAAAGACAAACCCTGCTATCTGCCAAAATCAGTTCAGATCATCTTTTGATATTCAGAGTATGTTCTATTAATAGCAGCAGACAATAGGAGCATAACCACAAGCATATGTACCTGACAGAAGAACTCTCCTTTCCATATTTCCTTGAATTAGCTTGGAAAACAAGGACATATGTGATGCCATAATCTTTAAATGGCTCATCAGCACACTGTTTATCTCATTATGAATGCAACAAAGCAGTGATTGTCCTAAAGATATTTTCTTAATGAAAAGCAAACAAAAAACAAAAAACACTACAAACAAGAAAAGGATAGTATAGAATATATGAATAAAAACTTGGTCATAGGACTTATGAAAAAGGTCTACGAACAGTAACTGACTGCACACTGAATATGAATCAATATTGCTGTATGGCTGTAAAAAGGGTAAATGCTATTTTAGGTTGTTGATTTAATATCAATAGATCCAAAGCACGAGAATTAATAGTTCTATTTAATTCTGTGTTGATAGGACGTGGTGGCTCATTGGCTAAAATACTGAGCTTGTCGATCAGAAAGTTCGGAGGTTTGAAACTCTAGCATTACACAACAGAGTGATCTCCCGCAACTTGTCCCAACTTCTGTCAACCTAGCAGTTCGAAAGCATGTAAAAATGCAAGTAGAAAAATAAGGATCACTTTGGTGAGAAGGTAATAGCATTCCGTGCACCTTCGGCATTTAGTCATGCCGGCCACATGACCATGGAGACATCTTCTGACAGTGCCAGCTCTTCAGCTTTGTAATGGAGATGAGCACCAGCCCCTAGAGCCAGAAACGATTAGCATGTATGTGTGAGGGTATCCTTTATCTTTACCTTATTCTGTGTTGATCCAGCTATTGTGTTTCAGAAAAACTGAAATAGGAGCAAAAAATAATCAGGGGCTAGAAAGCTTTTGTGATGAAATATTAAAACAGCTGGACATGTTAATTTTCAGAAGGGAGAACTACAGACAATACGTCAGTCTTCAAATACCTCAAGGACTATCACAGAAAAAGTCAGGGACTGGCTTAATTATTTCAGACTGCAGAATGTGGAGTAAGAGATTCAAGGTCCAGGAAGGAGATTTTAGTTGACTGATGGGAAAAAGTCCTAATAAATGCCACAGAAAGTAGAACCAAGACAGGACATGAGACAGCCATTTGTCTTGGATACTTTAATTTCAGGGGTATATGAAGTCAAGATGGTGGGCATCACAAGGGATCTTACACACAGGACATACACAAAACAGGCAGAGCTTCTATCACAGGGTGGTGGCTGCTTTGACTCTTGTGATTGCACACTGCAGAATTGATAAGGCTCAAACGACCCCTTTCAAGTTCTGGGATTCTGATCTTCTTTCTACTGAGTAGAGTTGGAACAACAATATTGCTCTTAGCACATTTTAATTATTTTTCATATGTTGAAGAAGTGTGACAGGGATATCATCCTTGTCTAAAATCCCTGACAACAAATTCTGACATCATGCAATAAAAATGGGTGTAGGGCAGGATTCAAATCTAAAGGTTAAAAAAAAAACCAAGAGATTTCCAGGGTTGGTAATTTTCAGCTGATATTGGGACATCTTGCTCTTTTTTTGTTTCATCTTTTTTTATTTGCCATGTTGTGTAATTGCATTGCTCATTAAAACACTGAGAAATGAAATCTTTTAAAAATTGTTTGACATCTTGATGGAAAAAATGAAAGCCAAAATAAAAAGAACAGATAGAGGAAAGATCCTAGTCATTCAGGAAGCTAACTGGGTCTTGTGGATAATAAAATGCTCCTGGATACTTTTGTCTGAGTATATGTGTAATCCATTTAGAAGTTGCTACATATGAAGAGTACAAATTGGAGTTGGGGCTTGTTTGGGATCTGAGGGGAATCCTCTCACTTCTTCCTACTCCCTGCAGCTCCAGAAACCTCTTAGAAGAAATTAAGGGTGAGGAAAGCCACATGTTCTGTCTGCTCTTCTTTCTTCTATCCAAAAAGAAACAATGCTGCTGAAAAAAAGAGAAAAGTTTGAAGCAGCTCCAACCCAAAATGAAAAGAAGGAACAGCATCTCCATTTCCTTCACTCTCCTTTGTTCCCAACCTGGCATCTGGCTAAACAAAAATGATTATTCTGTCTGGAGCTTAGAGTGGAAACCACAAATTTTTTCCTCTTTCATGGGAGGAATGGGTGCTGAGGAAGAGAAAGAGGATAAACGTAACAAATGGGAGATGAGGTTCTTCTGAAATATATCTTAATGAATGTCAAAGGGTTCAAATAAACTTTGAGAGCAGCTATTTGAGGAGGCATTGGTAGGAACAAAGCACAATGATTGATCTCATTCCTGATACCAGCATCTAACTCTTTTCAGACATACCCTAGTTAGGGGCATATATCTTTGATATATAGTTCACCTAATTAGGCTGAAGATTTTCTTCTGATGAAGCAACTGTCAATATAGCAACTGCCAATATAGCTTTGAACAAAACTGACACGCCAAGCATCTTTTAAATCTTTCCTTTTAGCTCTCCAATTTACTCCTGAAGTGGTATTGCTGGCAATTCCACTTCAGCAATGAGGGAAGGTTCTGAAACCTCTAATCTTAAGAAATCAAGTCACCATGAAATCAAAATCACAAGCAATCCAGATGGAACATAGAGAAGAAAAAGAGTGAAATTGAGGAACAGAATTAATATAGTGCCGGTTAAAAATATTTAACTACATTAATTAATTAATATAGTGCCGGTTAAAAACATTTAACTACATAAATCCATTACATGGTATTCAGTTTCACCCAGTAATGAAAGTTTCATGGATAATTTGAGGGACTCTTTCAATTTGTTCACTGGGGTCCCAGTTTAGTAGAGTAATGCATAGAGTAGAAATGAAGAATATCTGTAGCCAAATACTTAAAGAGCAACAACGTAAGTAAAATTATTCAGAAAATTCTGTGACTTAACAGAAACCCTTTGTTTTTCTAACTTTCTGTACTGATACAGGAGAAAAGATGAAAATAAGTTCTCTACATTTTTCCTGTGGAAAACAAGCTAAAGGGAAGATCTTAGGAGGCATTTTCTAGTCAGAGAAAAAAAAGGAAGGAAGGAAGGAAGAAGGGAAGGAGGGAAAAATTAAGGGAGGGAGGAATTCCTTGCTTGCTTTCTCTACTCCTAATGTCTCTACTGCTCAATAGGATAAAAGATGCAAAGAATCAATGTTTCAGCATTGCGTGTCTAATTGCAAACCAATTCTTTAACTCATCAAATTCTCCCAGAAATTCTATTCTGATCTCTCCAGTACACTCCATATTCAATCCAAGCTCAACCCTTTGCATTTCTACAAAGCATGCATTTTTTTGTTGCAGCACCAGCCTTTTGGAATCCATCAAACCACCCACCATCCATCCTAAAATTAGATTGGCCCTGATCCCACCAGCTTTTTGGAAAGCTTTGAAGATTGGGATTGGATTGATGGCTGCAGCCCATCAGATTCTTTGCAGAAGATTGTCTTCTTGCTGTATTTGTCCTAACAGGTATTTAATTTGCATTATGACTTTAAGTGATGTTAACTCAAGTTACTGTATGGAGATGGATGGTCATATAAATTGAATTAATAATAAAAATAACTTGATTAAACCAAAACCTGATAAACTCATAAAAATTATACAGTACTGAAGCTCTCAGTTGTCTATAGCTCATGGTGTCTTTCCAACAAAACAGTCATTCTTTTAGGATGCACTGTTTTGTTTTTGACTAAATGAAATATTTTTAAAAGCAAAAACCATTCAACTTTGAATAATTTAATCTCTAAATTCTAAAGCTGATTTTGGCACTATGAAGATAACTTTAACCAGTGAAAACTGGATGTCAGTTCTATGAGAGAGAAAAAATTCTTTCCTTTTTCATCTATACCTATGTAAGGGAAGAAAGAGGGCAAGTGAGAAAATGAGTGTACATGGGAGCAAGTTGGGCTCAATTCTAATGAAAGAAAATGGTCTTGATTTGGTCTTGCTGCAGGAAATGATTAGAGCTTATGCCCATGGGTGAGCCAGATATTTTTAACTCTCTAACATTTAATAAAATGCTTTCATTTCTGCAAAAGTTATTATTCACATCTATCCTGTTCCCAACTGATAATAAGTATTACATGGATGAGAATTCTGTTCCCCAAAGGTCTTAAAATTGAAATTATGCAACTAAGAAACAGCAGAGGAAGACATGTGGTTATCATTTAATGTTCAGAATGTTTAAGGTAATATATATAAAAAGAAGATACTGTATTTGCAAAATGCTGCCTGTTTCTTATAAGTCTGCGCCGCTTTAGCTAGTGCTTTTTAAAAATTCTCTCAAGTTGCTTTCAGGATTGACATTGACATTTTATTGGTGCCACTTCAGACACTCCTGGGATACTGGGAAGAAGTTGGGAAACAAGAATCATTTGGTTTCATAAAAAAGGGTATTTATTGCTAGTAAAGTAATAGAATCTCAAACGCCTACCAAAGTCAATCTCCCACACAACTTCTACCTAGTGTGATTTAAGGCAGAGTTACTCAGAATCTACTATTCATGCTTTTCCCTTTCACAGGACTCAAGAATTTGTTCTGTAATGGCCTGGTTTCTCCCTGTAATTTCTGCTGTATTTCCAAGGACTATTAGGCCATCCTCCCACTGCTTCATCTCAAATTCATTCTTCTGCTCCTTTCCAAATACATGGAAAGTGATGATACCTCTTCCAGTCTTTATAGAAGATCAGCCCTCTCCCTTTCCCTTCCAATGCCATCCCTCCCAGCCTTAGTAAGCCATTTTGAAGTGCCAGGGCTTGAAGAAGCTAGTAGAAGAAGGGGTGAGAGAGATAATCCTGCTAGACTGCAGCATCTATTGGCACATCTGAAAAGCAGGTGGTAGGTCATGTAGTGAAGTAGAAGAGATCATGCTCCATCCCACAGCCCTTCAGCATCAGTCAGCTGATTTTTCAGGCTACTTTGAAACATGGCTTTAATATCCTTTTGAGAGTGTACTAAACTCCTGTTCAGACTCCTTCTGAAGACAGATTGACCGCTCTTCCAGAAGAATGTGCTTGAAAGTAGCCCAATGAACAAATGGCAAGGGACCTGGAACATGCGTAGAAGCTAAAAGATATTGGACAAAAATACATATGTGGTTGGAAAAGATGATACAGCAACATATTGACTTAAAACCTAAAATATACCTGAAAATTATAGTAAAGAGAATGTATATTTAATTATTCATGTACTAACTGCAGCTAGAATTATTTTTGCACAAAATTGGAAAAGTGAAGAGATTCTGACTGAAGAGAGTGTGATTAGGAAAATATTAGACTGTGCAGAAACGAATAGGTTAACACTAGCAATTCAAGAGTAGGAATAAATTGAATATTATATGATATGGGATTTATTTTATCAATGGTTGGAAAACAAATATGGAAGTTAGAAATTAAAGAAGACTAGCGCAAAATAGTAAACATGTGGTAAGAATTAAAGATGAGGAATGTTATAAGAATTAGATATATGATGCAGATTAGTATTAAGTAAGAACAGAGTATTAAAGTTAAGCAATGAATATGTATAAACTATAATGGTTATTGCACAAGAGATTTATACCCAGATGACACACTGTTCAAATTAAAAATAGAGTCTTTGTATAAATAAAATAAAAAAATTATATATACATATATTTTAAAAAAGAACAAATGGAAGGGTTTGGAACAGGTGCTTATTGCAGTGGGAGAACTTCTTCCTAGTTCCTCTTAGAACCATTCCTCAGTGAATCTGCCAGATGTGAGGACTAATTTTAACCACTGGCTTGGGGTTCTTCTGAAAGATCATACAACAACTGACAGGCAAGTGAGATTTCCACTAACATTTAGCCTTAGACTTCAGTCAGAGGTCCACTGAAGTAAGGGAAAGGGAATGGCCCTTGCTCATTTCATACTTCTATGCTACTGCTAATCTAAAGATCAAGTTGGAGACTTGGTGAGTTTATGAAACTATTTTTTTGAAACATTCACACTTCCGTACAGCCCCCCAAAAGAATGAGCCTGAAGGACAATGTGCAGGGAGTAGGGGCAAGGGAGGATGCTTGCATCAAGCCTAAAGCTTCAAAAGTAACTTCGATTGAATGATAGATGAGTAAAGTAGTAAAGTTTCCATGGCTTGTTGCTTGTTTAAGGGGAAACAACCAAGAATAATATATTAAGTTTCCTCAGATAGGCAAAGGATGAGGTAAATGCAACCATATGAGGAAAAAAAGGATGTTAGGACAATAGGACATGTTTAGCTATGGTTAGGTACAAATGGGGAAATACTCCATGTTTCATTGTGATATTTCTGTGATCAAGAGAAGTATCTTTTTTGTCAGTATTTCAACATTTCTGGGACTCTGGACAGAGACAGGTTTATGGTTTGAATTTACAACTGCACACTGTGTGCTAAATATACAATTCAGTGCCATGTTTGATTCACACATTTCAATTTTCAAATGAAATATTACATTGCTAAATATGTTGCATTTGTGTTATCTTTTGAAAATAGACATGATACCAGAATTTCAAAGTTTTAGTTTTAAGTCGTACTTTGTGCAAAAAAATAAGTTTAGCAAATGTTCTCTGGACAAATCTTGACTTTAAGTGATTTACAGATCATGCTAAATCCTGGTTTTTGACCATCCAAAAAAGGGCCTTTGAAAAGAGAATGAGAAACTGGAGAAAGCATGGCATCCTTCTAATTAACTGAGCACATCTAATAATTTTTCTTTTTCCAACATCTGAAATCTTCTCCAAACATATTTACTGAGAGAATAATAACCAGTTTTAAAATCAAAAGGTATGCCTGTTTTTTTTTTTTTTTTTTTTGGGGTGGGGGGAGAAGAGGCCAAATTAGTCACCAACCAAGATGTAATAAGTAATACCATGTCATGTTGATACTTATGATATAAGCATGTATTATATAAACACACACACAAAGCTAGAGAAATTCATTATTTCCATAGCAAAGGAAATCATAGCATTCAATACTTACTTTCCACCCCAGTAGAGTTTTGTTGTAATGACCAGACTTGATCTCCTAAACAAACAAAGCAAATTAAATTTCAATTTTGTTCAAAACAGATTCCTTAAGAAATACCTGTTAGGGATAACATTGTTTACCCTAACTGGTTTAGGTAAAATAATAAATATGTTATCATAGTTTGTTAGTTAAAGTGTCTGCAACTTTAACTATAGGAATGTAATTAAGGGAGTGGTTGTAAAAGGCACCATAAAAGAAGCAAGGCACTGCAGCTTGCTCTCTCTGGCTTTATGATCCCTAATTACTGGATGGATTCAAGACTGCGTTTTTCTCCTCCTGGAAAGGGAGAGAGAAAGGACTGATTTATTGTAAGTGAACTGACATTGGATATTCTACACGGACTTTGCTAATTGAATATCCTTAAATGGACTAACTAAAATGATACATGACTAATGGACTGTTATTTTGACTATGCTATAAAACTCTAAGTGGAATAAACTATTTTTGATAACAGAAACGTATCTATTATTTTTACTGTATGTTAACAAACATACAAACTTATCTCACTCATTTATCTGTGTGCCTATCTGACTAATGCTGCACATTCTGTTTAGCTTGTCTCCTTAACCCTGGTTGGGGAACACAGGCTTAACAATACCAATATTGTCCATGTTTTTCCAAATGCAGTTTCATCTCCTACACTGCCAATTTAAGCTATGTCTCTAAACAGAAAGTCATCTGAAAGACTTAGTGCAATTGCTAACATTATGATCTCTACATGTTAAAGATGTAGGGTTGTGATTGAATGCTCAGTGTAATTCTTTTTTTAAGAAAACATCCATAGGATGAGAGATTTGAGAAAACAAAGATAGTTTATCATCATGACAAATATCTAAAATACATGCTGAAGCAGCCACAGAGTGTTCCAATTTATCATTGGCAATGAATCTGTGCAGCATTTGACAATGCCCTTGGAATCCCAGAATAAAACAACACTGTAGTAATATAATGGTACAATATACTATACTGTACTTTTTTCAATTGTTCTATTTTTTTCTTTTTATGTTCAATGTTATTTAAAAGTAGTGCTATTAGTAATAGCAGGAAGTAGTGAGACACAGCAGCAACTGTAGCTAAAATTTGGTGTGATTCTCTCATGAGATCTCTCAAGATCTTGGAAGTAAAACCATTTGAACCTCAGAAAATATAGCAGTTCAGCCATTTGCTTGTATCAGGCACCCGAAAACATTTTTGATCTATATTATGTACTTTGGCATTCTTTCCTTCAAAAAGAGAGTGAGAAATTTCTTCCATTCTTCATTGTTTCCCTGAAGTGTCTTATGACTGACTATTCAGACTGTGATCTCTCTATAAAGTACACAGCATGTTGGGCTTTTTAAAGTTTAAAAAAGTGAAAGAGATTAAATGAATTCTGTTTCCATCTTTCTTTCAGTCTGGCAAATGTTTCTACTCTGCACAAATTGGCAGCAAGAGAAACAGATTTTTGAGACCCTGGACCTCCCCACCTGTACAGACAAGCATTGTGGGGAGGATATATGTTGGCACTGCATTTTCAAATGGTTGAACCGTGATGAAGTCAATGGGCTTTAAAAAGGTAAAGCTGAAGGGTACCACTCTTTTATATTCTGCTTGCACAAAGGGGAAGCAAATTCTGACAGGTATCTACATCAATATCCCTCAGGAAAAGGGAGAGAATCGGTTTAGCCCTTAAACATCCTACCTTTCCCTTTGCTTGCAAAGGCAAAGACTGAAAAAATTGTAACACTATTGTAGATAGAGTCATAAAACATTATCACATGACTACATTGCTGTTTATTTTTCTATAAACTGATAGAATCCCCAGACACATGCATTAAATCAGGACAATCTCAATAAAATTTGGATCTGTATAAACCTAAACAGAAACTTGGAAAAGCTAAGTGGAACAAATCTTTTATAGTTATTTAAAGATATCTTCAAAACTTTGCCTAGCTCCATAAGGGCAAATGATTGGAAGTATTCCAGCTTCTTAAGCAAGCCATCAATAGAGCAGTTGGTAGAAGTTGGTCTCTATGATCTCCTACAGAAATAGGAAGCTCAGAATTAGCCAGGCAATAGGCTTGGATGTCAGATCAGGTCTGAAAAGCCTTAGAAGCACAAGCTGGCAGAGTTTTCTGAGTCTGAATTATTCTCCATTCTACAGTTAATGCAAACAGCATATAAACAACAAAACATCCTACCTCCAGCCTTTCTTTTTGATAATGTTTCCCAAAATAATTTCAGCCCTGTAAAAATAAAAATTACAGATCATAAGTATTTTCAAAATTCATTTGTCAAGCTATCTATGCCATTCATGTGTTTCAATATTTGAACAGGTGCCAATTCTTTTGGGGGGAGCTGTATTGGTTGCCAATCTATTTCCAGGTGCAATTAAAGAAGTTGGTTATCACCTTTAAAGCCCTACATGACTTGGGGTGAGGCTGTTGAAGGACCACTTCTCCCTAGTTACCTCTATCCGAGTAGGACATGTGACTCCCATCTATCAAAAAAATACATTTGGTGAGATCAAGAAAAAAGGTCTTCTCTATAGTAGCTTCCTCCTTGTGGAAGATCATTCCCTCAGAGATAAAATTGACCCCCCACACACACACCTTGTTACTTTTTTGAAAGACCTTCTAAATATGGTTCTGTTGGAGATGTTGGGTTGATATCGAGCTGATCAAGTAGCTTGTTTGATTGGATTTGTCACTACTATGGGAGGAGGGGTGGGTTTTTAATTTTGGCTTTTTATTGCAGTATATTGCCCACAGTCACATTGTGTGAGTTTGGAACCTGTATAAATTTGTTTAATAAATATAAATAAACATAAATGCATATTTCATAATTTGTCATTTCATATAAAGAAAGTTTGAAAAGATAATCCCTTCCCACACTTTAAAAAAAATATAATTAATAATTTTGGTTTTGGAACTGGGCAGAAATGAAATAAACATTTAGCTGTACATGCAGTACAGAAGAACTTCATTGTTCTATTAAGTTCATCAAGATATTTTGTTATGGTTTGAAGTTTTTCAGTTTGGAGACATGGAGGGAACAGAAAATTTGATTGCTGACTTGTATAAAAGGAGAAATGAAGAGGCTGCAAGAAAGGACAAATGATTGATGCACATCTCAGCTTATGGCAGAGAAGCAATAGAAATATAAATATTAAGACATATGGGAACCAATGTTTTATTTTCTCTCTCTATATATTTAACTGGATCATTTTGCTCTGTCTCCAAATGTCACAGCAGAGTTTGTGTCCATGGAAAGCAAAATGTCACAATTTTACTCAGAAAATAATCACCAAATCATCTGGCCACCAAGGCAAACCAGTCCGTGGTGCCTTGACTCATAACTGCATAGTATGGGATATTTTTTGTTGTGCTCAAACTGTCTTGTGAAATGTCAGCAGTTTCCCCCCCAGAAAATAGACTTCCAATATTCTTTTACCTCTAAGTAAGCACCTCCATTTTAAAGTTCAAAGTCTTTTGTTTTTGGCTTTAATGGAGATGTTGAGACCAGAGATGAAAATCTAGACGAACCCAGGTTTAGAGTCAGTATTCTACACAAGCCTTGCTGCATTTGAAATCCCTAAATAAATTCAGAACGCCCAGAGAATTACAGAGGTAAGATGTACAGAGATCCTGAGAACTGAGATAAATTCAGATGAACAGAACAAGAAATATATTAAATGGACAGCCTATGTCTCCATGTATATGTTTTGCCTGTGTGTATGTAAAGAAACAGATGAAAATGGATAGGCATATGGACAGAATTCCCCAAGGCCACTGGAGAAAACTCCTTTCCTTTATGACGGTGTCAACCAAGAGAAAAGCTGTGCATGAGTTTGGCCTGGTTGTGATTCTTTCTTTCTGTTCCCTGGATTCTGCCTATTATCATAGTCCAGCTTTGGCAGCCATCTGTCAGCAGGCCTGGAGGGAATTTACAAAGAAATGATTATTTTTTGAGATATTTTGGGAAACAATTTGGCTCCACTACCATATTAGCAGAAAGGAATTATTGTAATCCTACTAAATTGGGTGAGGTGAATCTCCTATCCCTCTCATATAATAAATGAAACAAATCCTTGGTTTTCCTGTCAGAAGAACAGCGACAAGAGTACATACACATAAATTTATATACACAACCATATGTGAAATAGTAGCATGTTCAAAAATGAACAATGAAAGTCACAGCACAGAGTTTTGGCTTTAATTGGTGTAAGGAAGAACATATAGAACATAATTTAAGACGGATCCCCATCAACCTAGTACTTTTCAGAGGGTTTGGATTTCAGCTCACATAATCTTTAGCTAGTATTAACTAGATATTATGGCAATTTTATAAGACTAGGGAGACGACTGGGTCCCATTTTTAGATTGCCTGGAATTACTTATTAGATGGAACTGGCAGGTTAAGAAGGATAAGTTGAGGGTGAAATTCTGGACTACACTGAGCTGCTACTGAAGCTGGTAGGATTTCTCCTGTAATATTTGCTATGATGCAAAATCCCACCGTATCAGTTACATGAAATGGAGACAAGGAAGTCCTCACTAATTTTAACAAACACATTTCTTCTAGCTGACATTATTTTCTCTCTTTTTAGTCCAAGAACATAGCAAACTGTCTCATACTAAACACAGGTAATCCTCAATTTACAATCATTCATTTAGTAGCTGTTCAAAGTTACAATGGCATGGAGAAAAGTGACTTATAACCACTTATGACTATCACAATATCCTCACAGTCATGTGATCAAAATTTGGATGCTTGGCCACTGTCATGTATTCACATCAGTTGCAGCATCCCAGGGTCAGTCGCTATTTGTGACCTTCCCAACTGGCTTCTAATAAGCAAAGTCAATGAGAAAAGCTAAATTTGTGTAACAATGGCCTTGGTTAGCAATGGAAATGAAAATTATGGTTCCAACTATGGTCATAAGTTGAGGGCTACCTATAACTCTATTAATTCATCCATCTAACCTAATATGACTGATACTGATAAACAGAAGATCCCCATGTTTTCAAACAGGTGTTTTCCCAGTCCTACATAGAGGGGTCTGGATTAAATGTGGGATTAAAAAACATGAATTAAAGTTCAGCCACTGATCTATATGGTGCCTACTTGAAAAGCCATAATATTCAATTAAGAAATAAGATCTACCTATGATGGAAGAATAAAAATAAAATAAAAAGAATAAAAATCAGAACACCAAATATAAGTTGGGCGAAAATGATCTCATAGACAACCCTCACTCTGTCAAGGTCCTAGGAGTACTTATCTCAAACTATCTAAGCCCCAGAGCTCACTGTAACAGCATTGCCAAAAAGGCATTAAGAGTTGTTAACCTTATTTTGTGAAGCTTCTTCTCTGGTAACATTGATTTGCTAACTAGGGTATACAAAACCTTTGCCAGACCAATTCTTGAATACAGCTTGTCTGCCTGGAACCCACTTAAAATGCTGTTTCATTTTAATGTATATTAAAATGCTGTTTCATTTTAATGTACATCAAACATTAACATGATTGAGCAGGTTCAGAGGTATATCTCGAGAAGAGTTCTCCACTCCTCTACTCACAATAGTATTCCCTATGCCTCTAGGCTTGAAATTTTGGGTTTCGACAATCTGGAACTGTGACCAGTGGTCCGATCTAAGCATAGTTCACAAAATTGTCTGCTATAACATCTTGCCCATCAATGACTTCTTCAGCTTCAATTACAACAACACATGGGCAAACCACCGATACAAACTCAAGGTAAACCACGTTGCAAACTTGATTGCAGAAAATATGACTTCTGCAACAGAGTGGTCAACACCTGGAATGTTCTACCTGACTCCATTGTTACAGCCTCAAACCCTCACAGCTTCCATCTCAAACTGTCTACCATGGACCTCACCCCATTCCTAAGAGGTTCTTAAAGGGGGTGTGCATAAGCACACCAGCATGCCTACCGTCCCTGTTGTACTGTCCCCATTTATCTATATTTACTTCCCTCGTTCTTGTTTATGTTCATACTTATACTTGTTATCTTCTACATGTTTGACAAACAAACAAATAAATAAAAATAAATAAAACAAATAGAAGAAAAGAAGCATAGATACGTACTTTCCAGCTGCATATACCTCTGCTGTGTCAAAGAGATTCACACCACTTTCATATGCAATGGTCATTAGATGTTCAGCCACCTTTGGGAAATAGAGACATTAAATTAATCTTAGAAATATAAAAACTCTCTGTCCCCAATCTTGCAAATTTTGCAGGAATGACTCATTATAAAATAGTTTCAGAGCTTAATGCCAAATCTAGCTTAATTTTTAAATCATGGATGATGGACTGAATTTAGGATGCAGGAAAGTAGATCGCCACTATTTCTTACCAATACTCACATTTTTGAAACTGGGATCTTTGCTCACACCAAGTAGCTAAGTACATTAGTTTCCTAACTCAAGCTTGAAACTGCTTGCAATCATCTTCAACACTAAGGCTTTATGTGATATCCAGTGTACATTGCAATAAATAGTAATAGTTAACAATTAACTGTTTATCAAATCAGCTTTCTTATGATACACAGAACTTTTCAATCGTGAAAATGTATGCTACAATATGTTTATTAGCATGATAGAAATCATTAAAATCTATGTGAGTTGATTTAACCAACATACTGTAAATGGGTATAACATTATAACTTAAAGCACTATTGATATAAATTATAGGGGTCATCAGAAGTAGGAAACCAATGTGTTCTATTATGTGATAGTGATCGATCATGATCTAAGAACAGTCATGGTTCAGAGTCAGGATTCCCTAATTCACATTTCATTCTCTTAATAGCTTTGATATCATGGCTTCAGAGATGCAAAACAGCTAATTTTAGATGGCCCATGTCTGGATCAAAAAAAAATGTACACTACATTTTATCTGGAAATGCCCCAGCAATATTGGTCTAAGCTTGGGTATGGCATGCAGGTTTCAAGAGCTGGGCAGCAGGAAAAACCACTGGAAAGGAAGACTCTGAGAAGATAGGGAGGAGTGAGACAGATAGTCTGTGCTTGAATTCAAGAATGGTAGTTAAGAGGAATAAGGGACGTGGTGGTTCAGTGGCTAAGATGTTGAGCTTGTTGATCAAAAAGGTCAGCAGTTCGAATCCCTAGCACCACGTAACGGAGTGAGCTCCTGTTACTTGTTCCAGCTTATGCCAACCTAGCAGTTCGAAAGCATGTAAAAATGTAAGTAGAAAAATAGGGGCCACTTTGGTGGGAAGGTGACAGCGTTCCATGCGCCTTCAACATTTAGTCATGCCGGACACATGACCACAGAGACAGACAGCACTGGCTCTTTGGCTTTGTAATGGAGATGAGCACTGCCCTCTAGAGCTGGAAACTACTAGCATAGACATGTGAGTTTACATTTACCTTAGTTAAGAGGAGATAATGGAAAGGCTGGATGTAGGCCATCAAGAAGACAAGGAGCAAGGGGAGAGATATACCAGTCTTGTCAACTAGCCATATAAGATCCCTCTAGATTTTTATTTGACCAAAACCCAGATCAAACCTGCTCAGCCTTAAAGCATATTCTTGCTATGAGTTCCATGATACTGTCTTTGGAGACCAAGTGTGCCAAATTTGAACTAGACTGCTTTATTACCATAGATGAAATAGTATATGTCCAATTAAGAGAAGAGAAATGAGGTTTTTGTTATTATGATCATGCTTTTCCATATCTGTTTATTCAGACATCCATGACATGGCTTTCAGTTTTAATGCAAATGTTAAAGTTATGTATTTATTTCTAGATTACTCAAGTTTGGTTTTCTAGGTTGTCATTAAATGACACATCACTCACCTCATCTGAAACTTGACCTCCAAAAGTCACCCAAGTCCCTAGAGAGAAAAGAAGATTTATTAACATTTAGGACATTATTTTCATAAATCAAAATATATGATAATTAAGAAATTGTTCTTTATAGGATCTCCTGATGTTTGATCTATTGAGGATCCATTATCTTATGAGAAAGTATTTCAATGATATTGAATTTTAACCATTGTACTGGCTGACCAACTCCTGTTCCCTAGACAACTTCAACTAAAGTAGGGATTCCTTCCTTTCGAACAGAAGACGAATGAAAATGCCTTGGGATTATGTGGATGTTTCCATACCAGTAGCATGGATAGCTCCAGGATCAAAGCCAGATTTGATAAGCCTCATCTGTGTTTGGGAGCTGAGTTAATTTATTTCTAATTCTTCTTTGGTTTCTTAAAAACAGCAGTAAATTTGGCAGTTTCTCTGATGTGCTCCAATTTGGCCTCCACTGTAAATGGTTTTTTTCCTCCTGAGGAGAGTTCACAATCTGGCTTATGAACTCAAACAAACTATTATTCCTCCCTTTTCCCCAATTCCCAATTCATTCATGCAACTTTTCTTTCTTTGTATATTTTGGAACAGATTTTTTCTCCTTTTCCAATCCACCTGCTTTGGCATCCAATTCCTGCTCACAGGACATGTTGACATGCCATCAATGCATCTTCATAACTTGCAAGAAGTTTGTAATGCAACAGCAGAAAGGTGGCCATGAAGCTTTTGGACATTTCAGTTTTACATTTTTTGCAGTTGATCTTCCCTTAAGCCAATTGTTTTCTAAGCAAACTACAAGAAAAGTGAACAGAAATAAAAATACTGAAAACATGTATCGCTATGTTTGTGCTAAAAAAAACCATATTTCTTGTGTGTTATTCTAAAGTCAGTAATAATTCAGGAACTAGAATCTGATTATATGTGACATTCTTTGTATCTTTACCATTAGATTCAAATTTGTATCATATTTCTCTTCATTCTACAATAGATATAAGGAATATAATCTATTTGCAACAAATTCCACGGAAAAATGGAATTCTACAAAATCAAGCCATTTCCACAAAAGTGTTCATTTTTAAAATTAATAAACAAGTAAAATGTCTATCTTTCTCAAAGTGAAAAGCTAGCACAAGAAAACCAAGCCATGTCATCAGAATGAACTAAAAATATCCACGTGCTTAAATAAGTACAGATCAATTTTTATATTGAATTTTTATACTTATAAACCAAGCATACAAATAAAACAAAATATCTAATACATTTACCATATAATTATAGCTTTGCTTAACATGGTTCTAAAGAACACATGTTTATGGTTTTTACAATGCAGGTTTGTGTAACCTGGAAGATGGCAACACATACACACATTACTTGTTCATTCCCACAGGTAAATTCTTCTGAATTGTCTTAGAGGTGCTTTTTCAAAAGGCAATTGGACCTTCTTTGTTTTTCCTTGATGAAGTTTCACCTGTCATCCATTCTTCAGTACTGATGCTGCTTCTTAGATGAGAAGCAAAACATCTTTAAGTCCAGTCACTTTTTGAAAAAGCATCTTTGGGACAACCATGACCTGTGTTCTGTCCCTAATTAGCATTCTTGAGATCCCCGCGCTTTGATTGGCCAAAGCGCGGGGCACTCTGATTGGTCAGGCGAGCCGTGTCGATTGGCTCGCTAAGAATCTCCCACGATTGGTCCATTCGAATCGTGGGAGATTCAAAGCGGTGCCATTGGCCGCGGCCGCCGCAGCTAAAGGAATAAAAGCCGCGAGCTTTTTCCTTTGCCCCAGTTCGGTTCCAACTTTAAATAAAAGAACATGATTTGAAGTCACCGACTCCTGGCATCATTTCGCGGACACAACACTGGCGACGAGGGTGGGATCCAGACCCTGAACCGAACCACGTGTTCGACGGAAGCCAGACGAACCACCACGATGGCGAAAATCGCACCCCCCGCACCCTTCAACCCCGCCACCGAGGACTGGGAATCGTACTCCGACCGATTCCGCATGTTCCTCGAGTGCAGCGACCTGAAGGACGCCACCGGCCCCCTGAAGCACGCCGTCTTCCTGACCCACTGCGGGACCGAGGTATTCAAGATGGCCAAGGCACTTGCCAAACCCGCCGATGCGACCGCGATGGACTGGGACGTCCTCGAGCCAATACTTCGGCGGCACTACGCTCCAGAGGTACCCATCCTGATCCGACGCAACGAATTCTACCGTTGGGACCAACGGTCGGGTGAGAGCTTCAGTGACTTCGTCGCCGAGCTACGGCGCCTAGGGGGGCTCTGCGAATTCGACAACCTGAACGACGCCCTGCGAGACAGAATCGTGCTCGGTTTGTGGGACCCCGTCCTCCAGAGCCGGCTGATGGCCAAGGGCAACATCAGCCTAGCAGACACCCTCACCGCAGCCGCAGCCGCCGAAGCAACCCGAACATCCGCCGACCGCATGTGCAGACCGAACACTGGGGACCGAAGTGGAAACAACAACCCGGCAAGGTCGACCGAGGCCCAACCCGAGACGACCACCCACCAGGGCGACTTCCACTTGGCATCGGGCACTTCCGACGACGAGGAGGACATCCATCATCTCCAGACAGGCCGCGACCCACGGAACCGGCGGGGTCGTAAGTCGAGGACCAACTGTGCCGGTTGCGGCGGCGACCACCCCAGGTCGGAATGCCGGTTTTTCGAATCGATCTGCCGGCATTGCGACAAGAAGAGACACATCACCCGTGTCTGCCGCCTAAAGAAGAACCGCAGCCCGGCACGATGGGACCAGAGTGACCGGAGGAGAGAGAGCACACCACCCCGGACCAGAGATCGCCCCTCGGACAACAAATGGGACCGGAACGGACGATCCCTGCGAGGCGGCGATAACCAGCAAAGAGAGGAGACCCATCAGACGGTCACCATCGGCCACGCCATAACCAATGACGCCCGGAAGGTCCACGTGGAGGTAGGCATCGAGGGCCAGCCATGCAAAATGGAGGTGGACTCTGGGTCCTACCTCTCCATGATAGCATGGCATGAAATAAAGCGCTTGGTGCCTACCCTCCAAAGGAGGAACCTAGACGGCCAGAGACTCATTGTAAAGGACTACCAGGGAAACCGCATCCCGGTAGTCGGAACCAAACACTTCAACATCACATATAAAGGGCACACCGAAAGGCTTCCCCTGACAATCGTCGACCACGACCGCCCAAGCCTACTGGGACTGCAATGGTTCGCCCCGCTTGGTATTGCAGTCACGCGAGTCGACCACGTCACCAACGACAGCTGGGAGCAGCAACTGGCCCGGGAATTCCAAGAGGTCTTCGACGGAAACCTAGGCAAGTACCGAGGGCCCCTTATATCATTCAACCTAGACCCAAACGTCCCCCCAAAATGCCTGAAACCAAGGCGGGTGCCATTCGCACTTAAACCCAAGATAGACGAGCAAATTGACAAGCTCCTCAAGCAAGGAGTCCTACAGCCAATAGACCACGCCCGGTGGGAGACCCCCATAGTCACCCCGATCAAGCCCGATGGGTCGGTGAGGATCTGTGGGGACTATAAGGCCACCCTAAATGGCGCGCTACAACAAAGCGCCTACCCCGTCCCAGGAGTGCAACACCTACTGCACTCACTGGGAGGGGGCAAGGTTTTCGCCAAGCTCGACCTCGCCCAGGCGTACCAACAGTTGCCAGTCGACGAGCAAACGGCAGAAGCGCAAACCATAGTCACCCACCGGGGGGGGCATTTAAATGCAACCGACTCCAATTCGGAGTCAGCGTGGCACCGGGAATATTCCAAAGCCTAATGGAAAGACTACTGCAAGGCATCAAGGGGGTGGTACCGTACTTCGACGACGTCCTAGTGTCGGCAACCAAGCCGAACTAGAGGGTCGCCTAAGGGAGGTCCTAACCAAATTTAAAGAGACCGGGCTAAAGGTCAAGAGGGAGAAATGCCAGCTATGCACGGAACGGGTTGAATTCCTAGGATACCTCCTAGACCATCACGGCATTCACCCCACAAACAAAAAAATCAAGGTGATCAAAGAAGCCCCCACACCCAAGTCGAAGACGGAACTACAGGCATTCCTGGGGCTACTTAACTTTTACAATGTTTTCCTGCCCCAAAAGGCTACGGTGGCGGAGCCCTTGCATAGGCTCCTGGACAAGGCGGCGACTTGGGGGAAAGGCTCCTGGACTTGGGGAAAACACGAGCAAGCCGCCTTCCAAAGAACAAAGGACCTCCTCACTTCGGACGCCGTCCTTATACAATATAACGAGACCCTACCTCTGGCCGTCACATGCAACGCATCACTCTTCGGCGTCGGCGCTGTCCTCAGCCATACCCTCCCCGATGGAAAAGAAGCGCCCATCGCGTTCTTTTCAAGGACCCTCACCAAACCGGAGCGGAACTATAGCCAGCTGGACAAAGAGGCTCTAGCTATCGTTGCCGCCTTATCGTTGCCGTAAAACGATTTCACGAGTATCTCTACGGCCGGACTTTCACCATCATAACCGACCACAAGCCGCTGCTGGGAATCCTTGCAGGAAACCGGGCCACCCTGAACATTCTGTCTCCCCGAATGACAAGGTGGTCCGAGTTCCTGGCAGCCTACAACTACGGACTCATACACAGACCGGGTAAGACAATCTCCCATGCAGACACCTTAAGCCGCTCGTCGCTACCGGAACCTGACACCGACCCAGCACCCACGACGACCACCCTCACCATAGAGACTCTACCCAACCTGCCCATAACCGCGTCAGACATTGCCCGAGAGACTAATAAAGACAAACGTCTGGCGCGGGTGTTGCATTGGGTAGAGAAAGGGTGGCCAGAAAGGGACAACGACGAGTCCGTCAAAACATTCCGAAACCGCCAAACAGAACTCTCGTTATTAAAAGGGTGCATACTATGGGGGGATAGGGTGGTCATTCCAGAAAAGCTACAAGGGAAGGTTCTGGAACTGCTACACGAGGGGCACCCTGGCATCGTTAGGACTAAAGCCCTGGCCAGAAGTTACGCTTGGTGGCCAGGGATGGACAAACAAATTGAGACCTGGGTAGCAAGGTGCCAACGATGCCAGGAAACTAGGCCAAGCCCACCCACAGCACCCGTCCTAGAGTGGGAAACCCCAAGGGGACCTTGGTCTAGGATTCACATAGACTTCGCCGGGCCCACAAAAGGACACACCTTCCTTATAACAGTAGACGCTTACTCCAACTGGCTGGAGGTAAGCAACATGAAGACGACAACCACGGAGGCCGTGATCAAGGAACTCTGCAAACTCTTTGCAACACACGGCCTCCCAGACGTCGTCGTTTCCGACAACGGGCCCCAATTCACCTCGCTGGAATTCGAAAAATTCCTAGCGGAAAGGGGCATCTGCCACGCGCTGACAGCACCGGCGCACCCGGCGGTGAACGGTAGGGCGGAACGGATGGTCCAATTCACTAAGAAGACCATCCGGAAAATAGACCACGGGGAGATCCAGGAGAAAATAAACAAACTACTCTTCACCCAACACATAACCCCAAATACCACAACGAATAAGAGCCCAGCCGAACTATTAATGGGGAGGAAATTAAGGTCCCCACTCAACAGGTTACACCCCATGTATAACCCGGAGAAGCCCCCAGACTCAAACAGCAAACACTGAACCTTCGCACCCGGCGACCCCGTATACGCAAGAAACCTGACGGAAGACCCACTATGGATACCGGCTGTCATCACACAAATAACAGGCCCACACTCGTACCGGCTACAAACAGCAGACGGACGAGCGTGGAAATGCCACATCGACCAACTAAGGTCAAGGACTGCCAACCAAGAGACCACCGACACACAAACAGGCGAAACCAACCCCCACAACACAAACCAAGGGGACCAAAACCAAAGAAGAATAAACCAGCCATACTTACCGGAAAGCAGCCAGCACGACCCCTCGCCAGGAAGAGACAGCCAGGCCAGCTCGACTGACCCGGAAAGACCGAGCGGGAGCGGTGAAACCCGCAGCTCAACCAACCCGGGAGGCCCAGGAGGGAGCTACGGAGAGCGGCCCGGCCCGACCGACCAGCCGGTTCCCACGACGGTATCAGGAGCAGCAGAGATCCCGACCGAACCGGCCGGGATCCAACCTACGACTGAGCTGCGCAGGTCCAGTAGGCTCAGACGGAGCCCCGCCTACCTAAGTGACTACGCGACGTAAGGACTGAACCAAGAGGAGAGGGGTGTTCTGTCCCTAATTAGCATTCTTGAGATCCCCGCGCTTTGATTGGCCAAAGCGCGGGGCACTCTGATTGGTCAGGCGAGCCGTGCCAATTGGCTCGCTAAGAATCTCCCGCGATTGGTCCATTCGAATCGCGGGAGATTCAAAGTGGTGCCATTGGCCGCGGCTAAAAGAATAAAAGCCGCGAGCTTTTTCCTTTGCCCCAGTTTGGTTCCAACTTTAAATAAAAGAGCATGATTTGAAGTCACCGACTCCTGGCATCATTTCGCGTACACAACAACCTGGATGACTGAGAATCTCCATAGGCTTCTGAATTGTATTATTGCAAGAGGGGCTTACCAATTCTTCGATTATTTCTTTCACAATAACTTCCCCTGTTCTAAGCAAATATATATATATATTTTATATATTCAGTATCTGCCATTGAGAGCAAAAAATAAAATAAAATCCCTTCCCTAGTTTAATATACAGCCATAACAAATTATTAGACCTTGCTGATCAGTAAAAACTGAAATAGCCTTTGTTTCTGTTCTCACTGGCAAGCTTTACAGATTGTGCTATGGAAAGCAGAGTGCTGAAGTGTGAAAAATTGAATTAAAACATCACCCTTTGCACATTGTTACCTAGTCACTTTGATTCAGTCACAGTTCCAAGACAATCTCAAAGATGCCAAATTCAGTGTATTCATGCTCTAATATATAATAAGTGTGTTAGGGCTTAAACTGAGGGAATCATGAGAAAAAATTTATAAGGAACTATCTCTTGAGAGAACTGTAATGAGTAACCTAATATCATTTTCCTGGCCCAGAAGACTCTCAAAATTCCGCATTACCTTGGGCCATGAACGCTCCTGTTCGCAAACAAATCGGGTGGTAAACAAAAAATCCACCCGATTTTTGAATCGGGTCACAATTCAAAATTTGAGTGGTTAACAAAATTGCCACATAAGGATTCCCTTTCTGCGCTGCTCCTTCAGTGCCATTTTTATTTTGACTGAGCGCAGTGCTTCTAGACACAACCAAATCAGGTTGCGACCAGAACCGATTACCCTCATGACCTGAGGCTCCACTGTAGTTCTCGGCTTACAACCACAATTGAGCCCAAAATTTTTGTTGCTAAGTGAGACAGTTGATAAGTGAATTTTGTTGCATGTTATGACCTTTCTTGTTATTAAGTGAATAACTGCAACACTTAAGTTATCACACTGTTGTTAAGCGGCTTCCTCATTGACTTTGCTTGTCAGAAGGTCACATGAGGTGATCACATAACTCTGGGACACTGTCATAAATATGAACCAATTGCCAAACCTCTGAATTTCAATCATGGAACCATGGAGATACTGCAACAGTCACAAGTATGAAAAACGGTCATAAGTCATATTTTTCCATGCCATTTCCACTTTAAACAGTCACTAAAAGAATGTTGTAAGTCCAGGACTACCTGTAGCCCATTGGTCCCAAAATGTATTTCTATACCAATTTTATAAAATATACAAATAGACCAATACGTGACCAGGACAGGATTATGGAGATAATTAATGGAGTTGAATAAAAATAGTGTGATAAATAAATCAACATCTCCTTCTTCTGTGATTCAGTGGTCAACTTATTTTCCAAAGCACCTGAGGGCAGGACAAGAAACAATGGATGGAAACTAATCAAGGAGGGAAGCAACCTGGAATTAAGCGGAAACTTCCCAACAGTGAGGACAATTAACCAGTGGAACAGCTTTGCCCTCAGAAGTTGTGGGTGCTTCATCCCTGGAGGTTTTTAAGAAGAGACTGGACAGCCACCTATCTGAAATGGTATAGGATTTCCTGCTTGAGGAGTGGGTTGGGCTAGAATACCTCCAAGGTCCCTCCAAGGTCCAACTCTATTCTGATTAATTGTTTTTTTTTTTTTGTGGAATATTATAATATTATGTATCAACTAAAATTCTGAAAGATTTCTATCATGTCTGAAAACTTTTAATTTGAAGTGTTGTTTCAAAGCTTAACCACAAGGGGACAAAATAATTATGATTCTGCTGTGTTTCCCACAAGATTTGTTTTTGCATTTGAAATGAACATATGAATTTTTAACATTTATTTCTTCCAGTGACTGTGGCACCTCCAGGTATATTGGGACTGTGTTTGCGAGAAATTTCAGACTATGGTCTTACTGGTTACCTGAGGTTGGCTGAAGAAAAGAACACCAAAGATGGACAAATGGAAATGTTTATCTGGTATTGGATATTCTCAGCTATAGTTAATTCTAACCCATATTCACATTCATTTATGGATATGTAAATTTCTATGGATTATTGAGCACAAAGTCATTTGTGGAAACATTGCATTCAATTTATGCTAATATACACTTTTTTTTTGCAAATTCATTTCCCTAATATTTTTCCAAAATATTCTTATGCATATTTGGATGTGTAAAATTTATTGCAGAATGTAAAAAGTACAAAACTTGAAGCTAATTACATTCTAACAGACATACAAATTCAGCAAACAAAAAAGCATGGCGCATTAGGTGAATTAAAGAAATTCTGTGCTATTCTCCAGAAGAAAATGAAAAAACTGAAGAGGTGTAGAGTGATTGACAGAGCAAATGTAAAAAAAAATACCACACAGGAATGAAGTAATGCTAATAATGGCAGTTAAAATATGCACAATGCATATTTTTCCAGCTCTAAAATATGCTTTCACAAATTCTTTAATTCTCTATGAATTACAATTCTTCACTAAGGACAATTTTTTTCAATCATTTTCATTATGTTTATTTCTATAATAACATATTAGCAAAGGAAAGAGATAAATCTTAAACCAATTCAAAAGCAATTTAAGAAAAATGGTTATGAACAAGACTTTAAAGTATTTAAGTATGCTTTTCTCCATAAGTTAGAACATGAAAATCCAGACCATAAAAATTATTGCTCCAACTGCCTATTATAAAAGGGACTCTCAAGACAAAATCAATCAATAATGCAGTATTTTTGAAACAATATCAAAGGTGATTCTGAAACAATATTACAGCCACAATGAATAACTTGCTTCAAAGTCATTATCACTGTATACAAATGGATACCTGGGAGATTTAATTTAACTTACTTGATTTTAGCATCACCAACTCCAAATGACTCAGGCAGTTTTTGAGGTCTATCTTTATGATAGGCTGGCCTTAATTTGTAATGGCATAAATGAAACTTAATATTTATAGCCTGGGATAGTAAACTAAAGATATACTGTATAATACAATAAAATCCTGGGAAGACAGCAACCTCAGGGACAGATAGATTAATGAGTTGTACATTGTAATTAAAATTATGTTTTGGGTCGTTATGTGCCTTGTTTTTAATGTCAGCCATGCAAAATGTTCTCTCCTCAGATTTCAGCAGATGTATGTATGATGCAAATGTTTATTATAAAATATAACATATCACACACAGAAATGGGATGCTGGGGTTCGCAGGGGTTCGGGAGAGCCCCTAGCTAAGATTCTGTGCAGTTCAGAGAACCCCCAAATCCCACTCCTGGCTGGCCCTGCTCACCCCATCCCTCCCCTCCCAGGAGTTCCCACATGGCCTGTTTTGGATGCAGGTAAGTGCAGGATGTGTGCGGAGGCTCGGGGAGAGCAAAAAACAGGCCTCCTGGAAGTTCAGGAAGGCTGGAAATTGGCCTATTTCCGGCTTCCAGAGAGCCTCTGGAGCCCAGGGAGGCCATTTTCGCCCTCCTGAAGGCTCAAGGAAAGCCTCTGGAGCCCAGGGAAGGCAAAAAGCACCCTCCACCTGCCATGGTGCAGGAGACTGACTAGGTCATGCCCACCAGAGCCACACCGACCCAGCAACTGGGCAGAGAACCTTTTGCTAAATTTTTTGAAGCCCACCTGATTATACACACACACACACACACATCGTTTAATAATTGTAACCTGCTAGTAAAATGTCACCAAAATTGTAGGATTAGGTCACCTCACAAGTTATAATAATATTCAATTGTTTTGGAATTGTAAGCTACCCAGAGTCATTGCTTGAGACAGGTGGCTATAGAAATTGCATAGATAAATAAACAGGTCTCCCTTCTAGACTCTTCTATTTTCTGAGACTAAGAAATCGTGCCCTGTGAGATCTCCAAAAATGGTACAATGCAGATTGGAAAGGAACAGACAAGGTGAAATTTGAATTGGATCCCGTCCAATTCCGTTGATCCAGAGGAATCTTGAAGCAATTAAGATGGATGGATGGATGGATGGATAATTGAAATGTTGGTTGATGGCAGAGCTTGGGATATGGGAATTATTCCACCACTGAATTGCTATTTCCCACTAGGACTGCATTGTAATATGTCTTTAAGAAATCTTCTTCCTTACAGATTTGTTAATCCGGATCACAATGACTACATATAAATAATTTTCTAACAAAATATACATTTTAAAATACATGTATTCCTGAAATACTCATGTTATAGGCCTAAAATAAAAATCATGCATTTTTTGTAAATTGCAAAATCCAAATAAATGAGGAATAAATGTAAATGTATAAATATATTCAAGGATTCAGGGATCAGATTAGGTTATTCTGACACATTCAATTCTCAAACATCCTTACTGTTATAAATCTAATTGCAGGATTTCAGCAGTGTCCCAAAGGTGCTTTTTTCAAGAGGCAACTGGATTTTCTTTGTTCTTCCTTGAACATGTTTAGCTTCTTATTCAAGAAGCTTCTTTAGTTTTGACTGAATAGAAGAGAATGGAAGGATTTATATTCCTTTCAGTCATCTGGTCATTCGTACTCTCTCTGAGAGTCATTGAGGCACTTGTGGCCTCCAAGTGGCCTCAACGACTCTTAGAAAGAGTGCAAGGAATATGAATTCTTCATCAGAAGAGCTGAACTGAACTGAAGAAGCACCTTGGATGAAAAGCAAAACATCTTCAAGGAAAACAAAAAAAGTCCAGTTGCCTCTTGAAAAAAGTACTTTTGGGATAACCATGACCTGGCTGACTGAGAATCTCCATAGACTTCAGCAGAAACCATAACACTGATTCAAAATGTTGGGTATGATGGCAGTACTATTTTAAAAAAAAAGACTGCACTTCATTCCCTCCCCGTGTTCTGCATATTCTCAGAATATGCATGACTCAGAATCTGGGAGTGGGCAACAATGTACTGAGCTAATTTGGAATTATTAATGGATTAAGCATTGCTTCCTTAGAGCAGCACATGTAGCAAGCAGTCCCCAAATATCAAATGTTTTGAAGCTTGCTGTTAAATATGTTGTTAATGAAACATTTTAGACTTTGATACCACTATCAACATTCAATACTTCCAATTGATTATCAGCTGAAAGGAATGAAAAAACCAATTAAATTTCTCACTCAGAGCTGTCAGAGGAAGATCATATGTACATTTCTCCTTGGCGAGCCATTTTTGCAGTATTTCCAAAGGGATTCTTGGCGTTCAAGATCATTCAGGCAAGAATTTATAATAACTTTGCGGCAAGTGGCCATTCATTTTATTTCCAAAGTTCGGATTATACAAACTAAATGCCTATTTTAGGCTATGTGGATGAAAACAAAACATTAAAAGATCAAGTAACATAACCTATCCAGGTGGATTTTTGTTAAGGCAGAAAAAATTACAAATAATGATTTCCTTTATCAGGGGTGTCAAACTCATGGCACCACATTGTCGTCACGTGATGTATCGTGAATTTTTCCCCTTTTACTAAAACAGGGGAGGGCGTGGCTAGCCCACGATGCATCCGGCCTGCATGCTGCAAGCTTGAAACTCCTGTCCTATATAATGAACCACTGCCGATATCATGGTAATAGCTCAATATCTCAAACATACTGAAAAAAACAACAAACTGCAAATAAATAAATTTACTAAGCTTTAATGATTATGCATAGAAGACCAAGATTCCCAACAAAACATCTCCAAAATTTTCAGCTAATAATTCTAGATTTTCAGAACTGACATACATCAGCTTCAGTCCTATTTTAAATATTTCCAGCAAAGACAAAATAATTAAGATTTGTCATCCAAATCCTTGTATAAAACAGCTTTTACCAAACTAAATTTCTCCTCACATATTACACTTCAACTCTTAATGAAAGTCAATCAGTTTTAAGCAATATTGCTTTGGACAACTTCTGCCTTCATTTAATAACTAAGTAATAAAGAGAAAAGTTTCATTATACTGGTTGCACACACTATTTCTGCATGAGTATTCAGAATTAAACAACAGGAATTATACTTAACACCAATGGGAATTATTCTTAACACCAAGATGGATACTGTTTTTAAAACCAGACTGCCCCATGCATTAGGAGACTTATATGTGTATATATTAATCAATATTTCAGTTTTAGAGCTTTTGGAATAAACTGTACTCTAAGGGACATCTTTAGGAAGTCACATTAAAATGCAGGAATTTTTCCTTAAGCAAAATTCAGGTAAAATGGGCCAAGATTTAGGTGGTAAGTACCTGAAGTTTCTATGTTAGGAATTAAGAATTTCTTCTGTAAATTATAAGTCAACAATAATAATATATGTTCGCAGTAAGAATAGTGACTACCACTAGAAGTTGACTAACAGCTAGAAAGTCATTTACAAATACTTTATGAACAAACAAGTTCCAATAATAATTCAATGGACTGACTCACTCTGGTTGAAACTATGTGATAAATTTCCTCAACATAAATCTGATTTCAGGCTCTATAAAGCTTTGGGAACTGTCAGATTTGATTATTACATTTTGCTATCATCTATGGATTCCACAGCTTATGTCTCATAGCAACACAGTAAAATGTGCAAACTGTGCCAGATTCCTCATCACCAAAGAAGGTTTGAATAAACAGTTCCACATTTTAGAAGTAAGAGTTTCAAAGTGGTCTTTAATTCAAATGAAGTAAGTAAACATTACATATATATTTCTGATTAGAATTTGCATAGATCTTTATCTTGGAAGCTACTGTATGTAAAAGATGAAAAATGATAAAAACGCTCTCAAGTGAAGCTCAAACTCCTAGTGATAACATAGACACATTTATGTAGTTTTCTCAGTAATTCTAAGAGACAAACAGTTAGGAAATCATCAGAAATCAAGCTTGGGTTGAAAGAGAAATTGCTTCAACTTCCATGACATAATTCATCCCAGGGCAGGTTACAGTAAAAATGAATATGTAACAATAAAGTATGTTCAACTGAATATAAATGTGAAAGATTATACCGTGTTTCTCCAACAATACGTCCCCCCCAATGGAAAGACCCAGCATGTTTTCTAGGCATAAAATGAAATTAAGCCCCTCCCCCCAAATTTAGGCCTATTTTAAAACATGTAAAATGGGGGGAAGGTGGGGGAGGGACTTGCCATTAGGAACACCTCGTGGGCAGCCATGCCTCACCACCAGCCACTCCTAATGGCCGATCATGGCGGAGCACGGAAGGCTCCCTACCCTCACCAAGCACCTTTGCTGCAGACCCAGGTATGATGCTGGTTGCAGGCTGGGTCAGTGGGCAGGCAGCAGTAGCATGGATGTCAGCCTCGGCAGGGCACTTTAAATCATGAGAACTTCAGTGCCCGCCGCTGCTGCTTCCTCCGCTGCTGTTGCCTTCCTTTGCATTCCTCCACCGGCAGCAGTTCAGCCACTTCAGGGGCGGGGGAGCTGCCTCTGTAGCTTCCACGGTTCCCGCCGGCACTGGGGATTCTCTCACCAGCGCCATCTCCAACAACAGTGGCAGTGCCAGTGCCAGCGGGAACCATGGAAGCATTTCAGCTGCCAGTGCCAGCGGGAACCATGGAAGCATTTCAGCTGCCAGTGCCAGCGGGAACCATGGAAGCATTTCAGCTGCTTCTTGGGCAGGGAAGCCACCTCTGTAGCTTCCACAATTCCCACCAGCGCTGGCAAGAGAACAGCGGCAGCGCCGGCGGGAACCATGGAAGCTGCCATTAGGAGCGGATGGTTGCAAGGCATGGCTGCCCACGGGGAACTCTAGGCAAAGGTGCATGGGGGGGGGAATTAATTCACCCCCGAAAAGACGGCCTAGTTGTTTTTCGGGGCTCAAAAGAAAATAAGTCCCAGCCTTATTTTCTAAGAAACACATTGTTAGCTGACAGAAGAGGGGATAGGCAAAGAAAACATCTGAATTTGCTTTGTTTCAACTCTTGTTTCTCATACTGAATCATCAATTCCTAACTATGAAGAATGAATGCATGCATGCATGCATGCATCCATTCATTCATTCACATATCTATAGAGCTACTCATCTCAAAATTGTGACTCCAGGATTCCAATCAATTTTACTATGTTATATCCATGCTTTCATACAAGGTAACTGGGTTGGCCTCACTTGTGCTAGGTGCTTTCTGAGTTGATTATTTCTTTGCAGACATTCATTACCCAACTAAGTAACTTCATCACTGCTAGTGAGTGTGGGGCTTGTCCTGTCAGTTTTGGTGGGGGTATGATTTTGGGGTGTGTGGTTTTCTTCTTGGTAGTTTTTTTTTGAGAGGGTATGATTTTCTGCTTGACTATTTGTCTGATATTAATCTCTGTTTATCTTGGTGCAGGCTGTTAAAAATGATGTATTCTGATCTTGTTTCCTGCTTACCGTATATACTCGAGTTTAAGCTGAGTTTTTCAGCACATTTTTTGTGCTGAAAACCCCCCCCTCAGCTTATACTCGAGTCAGATTCCCCTCTGAAAAAAAAATGGTGTGGAGCTCCAAAACTGGGCAACCGCTTCCCTGCTTCCGTGTTTCCTTTGCAACTTTTAAGCATGGGGGTAATCGGAAGCAGAAAAGTTCTTGCTTAAGGATATATTGTTTTTTCTTTTTTTAACTGTTTTTTTTTGGGGGGAAGACCCACCGCCATGTGAGAATGCTCAGACATGAAATCTATCCAACCGAAAATAAGTGTGTATGTGTGTGTGTGTGTGGGATTTTAACAGAGGGAAGATGTAGGGAGAAGGCAAAAGCGACAGAAGATCCTTCAGGGGAAACTGAGGGGGAGACTCACCCTTGGTCCAGATGAGCCCCCTTCCCCTTTCTCTAGGCTGAGAAAACAACGCGAGCCGAGGTTGCTTCGGCTCCACTCAGCTTCATTTCCTCAGCTCCAGCTGCTTTCAGTCCACTCGGGAGGAGGGGGAGGAGGGGGAGGAGGAGGTAGCTTGCGTTGTTTTCTGAGCTCTAGGCTGAGAAAGCAACGCGAGCCAAGGTCGCTCCACTCAGCTTCATTTCCTCAGCTCCAGCTGCTTTCAGTCCATTCGGGAGGAGGGGGAGGAGGAGGGGGAGGCAGCTCGCATTGTTTTCTGATAGTGAGATCATTTCCCAAATTAATTGATTCACTAACCCAAAAGAAGAAGATGTTGATGACAGTGGGAGGCAGGAGTCACTCTCTCCCTTGCAAGAAAAAAGCAAGAGCCATTCTTATGATCTCTCCCTCTCTCTCTTTCTCCCTGTAATACAGGAAAGCCCTTTCCAGCACGCACGCGCGATCCGCCCCCGCCGCTTTGCACCTTGCAAATGCAAAAACCCTGGGGTTTTGCATTTGCAAGGTGCAAAGGGGAGGGGGCGGATCGCGCGCGCATGCTGGAAAGGGCTTGACTTTATTGGGGGGGGGGAGAGAGAGAGAGAGAGATCATAAGAACGGCTCTTGGTTTTTTCTTGCAAGGGAGAGAGTGACTCCTGCCTCCCACTGTCATCATCATCATCATCTTTTGGGTTAGTGAATCAATCAAACCTTTCATGATAGTGAGATCGTTTCCCAAATTTCCCTTAAATCAGGGAAGAAATCAGAAACAAACCTTTGGGCTGAGAATAAGCCTGTTCCTATGATGCCATTTTTGTTCATTTCAGTGTGAAAAGTGTGAAAAAACACACTTCTTTTTCTTCATCTTCTTGTTCCCTATTTACTGGTCTCTTTCAAAGAGGAAATTGTGAACATCAAACTTATTCTCAACTGTCCTAGTGAAAGTTTTTATTGGTATCTATTTTTATTTTTGAAATTTACCAGTAGCTGCTGCATTTCCCACCCTCGACTTATACTCGAGTCAATAAGTTTTCCCAGTTTTTTGTGGTTAAATTAGGTGCCTCGGCTTATATTCAGGTCGACTTATACTCGAGTATATACGGTAGTTTTTTATTGTCTTTTTTGAATGATGTGTAAATGTAGTTTATGTCTGTCTGTTGATGGCTGATTTATCTGAATCTTTCCAAGAATCTCCTAGGATTTTTGGCCTAGGATGCTCATGGTTTCCCAGTTAAAGGTATGGTTGAATCTGTCCACATGTTATTAGATTGAAGCACGGGTGGGATTCAAATTTCTTAACAACCAGTTCTGTGGGTGTGGCCTAATTTTTGGGTGTGGCTTGGTGGGCATGGCTTGCTGACTGGGCATGGCTTGGTGGTCATGTGACTGGGTGAGTGTGGCTTGTATGTAAATATTATAAATATTTATGTAAATATTGATTTTTTTATAAAAAAGAGCAACTTTTACCCAAAAGCAGGCAAAGCAAGCAGGCAGATTGAGTTGCTCACAGAATCACAGGTTCATTCAGAGATCTATGTTTCTGCTATCGACTAGCTTAGTCTGTCACATAAAATTTGCTTGCAAGCAACTTAACAAACAAAACAACATTAACTCACAACACACCATATATGTAAATATTGAATTTTTTTTATTAAAAAAAAAGAGTTAACTTTTACCCAAAAACAGGCAAAACAGGCAGGCAGATTGAATTGCTCACAGAATCACAGATTCACTTAGAAATCTATCTATCTGCAATCGGCTAACTGAGTCTGCACTGAAAAGCTTCAGTCTGCTTTTAGATTAGCTAGAAAGCAAGAAATCCAAGGATTTCCTGCTTTCTAGCTAATCTAAATCTCCTGGCAGAGCAGAACAGCTGATGGTCGGAGAAAAAAAAAAAGGAAAAATAGCAACTCACCAAACCAGGCAAGTTGGATGGCTTGCATGCCAGGTAAGGAGTGAGTGGGCAAGGAGGGGTGGGGCCAGCCAGTGGAGTGATTTGTCAGTTCTCCGAACTGCAGACAATCATAACACGTGTGTGTGCAGTGTTTGCAAGAAATCATCAGCTGTGCCGCCTGGATAGCTGATAAGTGCTGCGCACGGTTGCGCAGCATTTGAAAATCCTTTTGATTCCTACATTTTCAACCCTGTGCTGCGCAAAGCATCTGAGGAGGGAAAAACAGGGAATAAAGGACAGCCTAGGGCCCAGGGAATAAAGGACAGGTGGGCCAAACACCAAACCTGTTTGATGTCAGTTGCTCTTTGCAGCTACAGATTCTATAGAATCGGGCCGAACTGGTAGCATCCCACCCCTGGATTGAAGAGTTTTCATTCCATCTTCCGACTGCTAGCTGCTCTTCATGAATATATTCTACTAGTCCTCTGACTTTGTGTCCTACATCACCACTAGTATAGTCTTTAGATTATGGTATATATTGCAGATGTCTCCTTCTCGTGCTACTGGATATTTTGGTTTACTTAAGATATTTGGAGGCTTTACTTGATATTACAGGTATGGGGAACAAAGTCATTACATCTAAAAAACATCCAAGTTACTCAGGAGCTTTCTCTTCCTGAGACCATCATCTGTGAACTATCCTTAAATATCACATTTCGATTCTTACTATGTTACAGAGCACCTGATTATGACATTGAACATGTAAACAAGCTAAATACACTACTAACATGGGCAGCATCCTGCCCACATGCTTTTATCTTTCTTGGTGACTACAATCTACCTCATATTGACTGGACTCTAAATGAATGTACAACTGAACCCATACACGCAACCTTCTACAATGCTGTTACAAACCTGGGGCTGGAACAACTAGTAACCAACAATACTAGACTAAACAACTGCCTCGATCTCATCTTCTGCAATAGTTTGAATTTAGTTTACGGAATATAAACTAAAGAACCTGTTTCCAACAGTGACTACAATATGATTGACTTTTGTCTCAACATACGTCCACACAAAAATCTTCACAATGGAGAAGGCGGAGCTTCGTTTCGGCGATACAGCTGCGATCTCGGGGCTCTGAGATCGCAGCCGATATTTTCGCCCCTGGTCGGTCCTAACGGACCTAAACCGTCCCGTAGAGACGGTGATTGTGAAGGGCACTGTTCCAGGATCCCAGAGATATCACAAAATCTCTGGTTTGATCCGGAAGAAGCCCTTTCGCTGGCGGCGGAGAGGCAGCCTCCATAGCTGCTGAAGTCGGGACAGCTCCGGAAAGAAAGTGATTGGAGTGAAGTGTGTCGGCTGGGTGAGAAAAACTTTTTTGTGTTGTAAATTCACTGAGGTTGGAAAGTTCATCCGGAATAAGAAGAAAGCTGTGAGATTTTTTTTTGACTGAAATTGTTTGAGCGGCGTTTTTTAAAGTGATGTCAAATTGAGGCTTGGTTTTTTTTTTTCTTTTCTTTATATTTTTTGGGAAAGATTTTACTGTGACTTTGTAGGTAACCGGATTGAATTTTCTATTATATATATTTTTATGCTCCCTTTGATTTTTTAACTTTCTTTAGGATAGAGGCTCCCTTTGGCTATTTTTTCTTTTCTTTTTTTTTGTATATATTATTCCCTTTTTCCGGCTGGGGGAGAGGAAGAGCATTAAGAAACTTTGTAACACTGCCAACTAGAGGCTTGAAAGTATTTTATTTGAATGGGAGAGAATTGCAAAAAGACCTCTTCTCAAGGACATTTTAACGTGATAAGATAGAGGGAGAGCACAGCAAAATTTAATTGCAGGTGCTTTCCTGGACTGTTATCAAGAACACTTGAGGTTTGGCTTTGAAGCTGCTGGAGAAGAGAGTCATAACAAGAGCCTTGGATAAATAAATAAAGTGCAGTGTGCTTTCTTATACCCCACACGCTAGCCTTTTTTTTTAAATTTCAATTCTAGTAATATTTTTATTTTTGTTTGCTATTTTTTTTAAAGGGAAAGCCTCAGGGTTTTTTTTTTTTCTTTATTTTTCTTTTCTTTTTTATTGGGACTTTTTTGCTTCTCCTATCTATGTTCTTGGACCACTTTGTTGTTGTTTCTTTTTATTATTATTATTATTATTGAGACTTTTCAACTGGATTAAGGTGTGAAGAATCTGGGAACTTTTTCTTTTTCTTTTTTTTTGCTCTTAATCAATATTATTATTTTTGGATTTGTTTTTCTTCTTTCTACTTTTTTTTTTTTTTTTTATGGTGGACTATTTCGTAATTGGATTAGGGTCTAGAAGAACCTGAATATCTTTCTTCTTCCTTTTTTGCTGTTTCTTCCTTGGTTTCGTGTTTTTGACTATCGGAGTTTTCCATTTTGGATTATAATTGGCTGCGTTACTAGTTGGATTAAAAGTTAAGAAGAATTTGAAGCATTGGAAGCATTGAAATGAGCAGGAAACCAATATCAACTGGCATTTCTGCTTCTACCTCTGCTTCCCCACCAGCTGGAGGACAACGCTTAATCCAGACAATGTTGAAGCAAGATAAGGAACAAGAAAGAGTAACTTTACAGACGATTATGCAAGGAATCCAAGATCTCAAGATAAAATCAGACATCATTGAACAAAGAACAGAAAATATTGAACAAAGAATAGAGAAGACTGATGAAAAAGTGGAAGACATCAAATAAATGATGGTTAAGTATGAGGAGAGATTTCAAAAAATTGAGGAAGAAGGAAAACAAAGAGAGAAGAAGATTGGAAATATTGATAGTAGATTAACAGCGGTTGAACAAGAAAAAGGTGGGATGCTGAGGTGGGAGATGGAAAGGTCAGAATTTTACCTTAGATTTCAAAATATAGAAGAAGAAAAAGGAGAAAACTTGGTAGCGCTAATGATAGAAATTTTGGCAGATGCTTTGGAAATTACAGAGGAAAAGATGATGGATGGAATAGATGAGGTATATCGAGTTTATACAAGATATGCGATGAGGAATAAATTACCCAAGGAAGTCCATATTAGATTTACCAAAAGATCCATTAAAACACAAATATTACAAGTGGTAAGAGAGAAAACATTGAAATACAAAGGTAAAGAGATTGTGGTTTTAAAACAAATACCCAGAAGAGTGAGAGAGATGAGAAGAGAATATTGATTTCTGACCAAAATGCTACTGGAAAACGAAGTGAATTATAGATGGCTGATTCCAGAAGGATTAATGTTTACGTGGCAAGAGCAGAGACATAGAATTGATTCAATTGAAAAAGCAGAACTTTTCCATGCAGAATTTTTTGGAAGAAGAAGAGAGGAGGCAGAGAAAGAGGTCTCAGTAATTGAGTTTCAAGAGGAACAACTAGAGACTGAAAAAGAGAAAGGAGCTGTAAGTGGACAGGCGGACAATAAAGAACAGCGTGAAGTGAGATCCACGAGAGCTGTTAGACCTAAATATAAAGCATAATCATGGAAGAAAGAAAACTGATTACAATGAATATAAATGGACTTAATTCAGCTGTTAAAAGAAGGAAAACTTTTCATAAATTAATGAAATTAAAATTTGATATAATTTGTCTACAAGAAGTTCATATTAAAAAACAACATGAACAATTGTTAATACAGCCAAAATTGGGGAAAATATTTACTTCTTTGACTCAATGTAAGAAAAGAGGAGTGGTTCTATACATTAAAGAGGCTATCCCAGCAAAATTGATTTACACAGATGAAGATGGAAGAATATTAATAGTAGAAATAATGGACAATAATATAAAAATACTCTTGATTGCAATTTATGCTCCGAATGATAAACAAGAAGAGTTTTATAAAAAGCTACATATGAAAATAATTGGACTGGACTATGTTAATATAATTATGATGGGAGTTTTTAATGGAATTGTGGACAATAAATTGGACTATATAGCAACAACAACAAAGCAAAATAGAAAGGCTCTCCCAAGGTCTTTTTTTAAAATGACAGATGAATTAACTTTAAAAGATATTTGGAGAGAAAGAAATGTTAAAACTAAACAATATACTTTTTATTCAAATAGACATTTATCATGGTCCAGATTAGATATGATTTGGATCTCAACAGAATTAATATCCAATATTCAAGAAACAAATATTGAAACAAGTACTTGGGCAGATCATAGCCCAATGACAATTAAATGGAAGGGACAAAAAAAAAGATCGAGATGGACATTAAATAATACTATTTTAAAGGAGAAAGATTTTATACAATGGATGGAGAAGGAATTGGCTTTTTTCTTCAGAGAAAATAAAAAAGAAGATACTTCAACGCAAAATGTGTGGGATACAATGAAGGCATATGCCAGAGGTTTGATAATAGATTATACAAGAAAAAAGAATATTAGGAAAAGGCAAGCTTTTAAGGCCTTGGAAGATGAGTACAAAATTCTTGAAAAAGAATTAAAGAAAATGCCACAGAAAAAGGATATTAAATTGAAGCTGGATGTAATTAAACATAAAATGGAATTAATAGAGAAAGAAGAACTGGCACAGAAAATCAGAAACTCTAAACAGTATTATTTTGAAGATGCAAATAAACCAGGTAGATGGCTAGCATATAAATTGAGAAAAGAGAAGGAATCAAGAAAAATATTGAAGTTAATAGATGATCAAGGCCAAGTTTGTTATGGGAATAAGGAGAAAAAAGAAATTATTCGAGATTTATATGGGCAACTATATAAACAAGAGAATATCGATGAAGGAAAAGTCAAACAGTATTTACAGGAAGCTAATTTACCAAAGATACCTAAAGAGACTGAAGAAATGCTAGAAAGCAATATAACAATGATGGAACTAAATGAAGCATTTAAGAGACAAAATAATGGGAAAGCACCGGGTCCAGATGGGCTTCCAGCAGAATTCTATAAAACATTTCAAGAATTATTGAGCATCCAATTGTTAGAAGTTATGAATGAAGTTATGTTAAAAAAGAAGATACCTAAAACATGGTCAGAGGCTTACATTACACTTATACCGAAGGAAGAGACTGACCCACTGCAAATTAAGAATTATAGACCTATTTCTTTATTGAACGCAGACTATAAAATCTTTGCTTCAATTTTAGCAGAAAGACTTAAAAAATATCTAAATAATTTTATTCACCCAGATCAAAATGGATTTCTGCCAAAGAGACAAATTAGAGACAATATGAGAGTAATCTTGGACACTTTGGAATACTATGAGGCTCATCCTGAAAAGCAAATGGCTTTGATATTCCTAGATGCTCAAAAAGCATTTGATAACGTGAACTGGAGATTTATGTTATTATTATTGGAGCAGATGGGTTTTACTAAAAAAATTATTCAAGCAATAGAAGCCATATATAATAAACAGACAGCAAGGGTAATGATGGAGGGGGAACTCACATATTTTATTAATATAAGGAAAGGTACAAGACAAGGATGCCCCCTATCTCCTTTGCTATTTGTGTTGACCTTGGAAGTGTTGAATAGAAATATTAGGGATGATAAAAGCATAAAAGGAATGAAAATTAAGAAGGAAGAATTCAAGCTACAGGCTTTTGCTGATGATTTAGCTTTTATTTTGGAAGACCCGCTAGAAACAGCTCCAAAGTTATTGGAAAAGATAGAGACTTATGGAGAGGTGGCTGGTTTGAAAATAAATAAAGATAAAACAAAGATTTTGACAGAGAATATGCTATTGAGACAGAGAGAAGAACTGGCAGATCTTTTGAAAATTCAAGTTACAAATAAGGTTAAGTATCTGGGGATATATTTGACAACAAGATGTAGCACATTAAAGGAGAATAATTATATTAAATTTAAACAACAGATAACTACAGATTTGAAGAAGTGGGAAAACTTGCAATTGTCATTAATAGGGAGAATTTCAACAATTAAGATGAATATTTTACCTAGAATTTTATTTTTGTTTCAAACAATACCAATTAGGCTTGGAAAAGACTATTTTGAAGATTTAAATAAAATCATGTTGAAGTTTATATGGCAAGGTAAAAAAGCAAGAATAAAGCTAAAGCTTTTGCAAGATGCTAGAATTAGAGGAGGTTTTGGCTTGCCTAATTGGGAATTGTATTATCAAGCTGCAAGTTTGATGTGGGTCAAAGAATGGATAACATTAAGGAAACATAGGTTGTTGACATTAGAAGGGCATGATTTGCTGTTGGGTTGGCATGCTTTTTTATGGTATAAGGGAACTAAAACACAGGGTTATTTTAGAAGACATTATGTACAGGAGTCTTTGTGGTTAAATTGGGAGAAGATAAAAAGACAATGTTATTTGAAAATTCCAGTTTGGTTATCAACCATTGAAGCATTTTCCTATCCTATAATCTACAAGAAGGAACAAACAGTTAGATATGAGGAACTTTTGGATGAAAAGGGTGAACTTAAATCGATTCAAAATTTAGAGGAACAAGGTATAAGGATGAATTGGTTTTCATATGCACAAATACATTCAAGGTATGATGAAGATTCTAAAACAGAGGGATTTTATGATAAGCAGACTGATTTAGATAAGATCTTGATGGGTACTGATGAGAAAGTGATTAAAAAATTATATGGTTATTTACTGGGAATGAAATTAGAGGAAGAACAAGTGAAAGAAACTATGATTGTTTGGGGGAAGAATTTTGGATATGGGATTGATTTAGAGAAATGGCAGAAATTGTGGTCTCAAAATTATAAAATGACAATGTCAACAGCATATAAAGAAAATTTGTATAAGATGTTTTACAGGTGGCACTTTCCTCCGACAAGAATAGCAAGAATGTTCAAGAATAAATCTGAAAAATGTTGGAAATGTCATCAGATACCCGGCTCGTATTACCATATGTGGTGGACTTGTGAGGACGCTAGAAAATATTGGAGTATAATTCGCATGTGGTTGGAAAAAATGACAAAGAAACATATAGACTTGAAACCAGAGATCTTCTTATTGGGAATTTTACCTGATATATATAGTAAAGATTTGAAATATCTGATTGTAAATGTATTAACAGCGGCCAGGATTGTATTTGCTAAAAACTGGAAGAATGAGAAAATACCATTACAGGAAGAAATTATTAAGAAAATATTGAAATGTGCTGAGATGAGTAGATTGACATTTGAAATCAGAAAGCAAGAGGATAAACAATTCTATGAAATTTGGGATCTTTTTTATAAATGGCTAGATGATAAAATACGATAATAGAATATTTTAGATAGTAAGAAATATCTTTATCTTGTTATTTTGCTATTATTTTGTTAATCGATATTATATTTATAAAGGTTTTTTTTTTTTTTTTTGGATTGATCTGGTATGATTATATGATTAGTTGAATAATTTGGTTAAAGTATTGTTAGCTCATAAAGCATGAATGATTAAAAGTATAGTCAAAAAAATTTTTTTTTTGTTTAATGATTATAGGATATATAAGTTTGGACTGATAATATGAGTTGTTATGTAACATAATTGTAACTGGGACTACAAAATGAATGCACAAAAATGATGAACCAACTGACACACTGTATGTAAATATGAGAGTTGTATGTTTTGATGTTTTGTTTGTCTTGTCTGTTTGTAGAAAATTAATAAAAAAAATTTTTCAAAAAAAAAAAATCATCACAATGACATTATCCCCAATTATAACTTCAAAAAGGCAACTATGATCTTATAGACAACGATCTTTCATCCCTTGATTGGCAATCTCTATTCACTGGATGCAATACTGTTGAAGACTATTACAACATATTTTTACTTGAAGTCAAAAGAGTCATCAAACTATATGCACCAACAACTCCCAAAACAAAACAAAAAAACAGATTACCCATAACAATAAGGAAGCTTCAATCCAAAAAGAGATCATTCTGGCGGAAAAACAAATCTGGTCACGTTGCCAATTTCAAAAGCCGATACAAAAATTTATGCCACCAGATAAAGACTGAATTCACCAATTATCACATTAAACAAGAGGAAAACCTTCTATGCACCAATTCCACCCGCACTTTTTACAATTTTGAAAACAACAAACTAAAAGATTCAAGGTCCATCCTACCCCTGATAGGACCTAATGGTAAAGACTGCATCGACGACACCATTAAAGCCAACATCTTTAACACATTCTTCGGCTCAGTATTTGTAAACAGCAATGGATCATGCCCAGTATTTCCTAGCCGAACCACAGACAACTACAATGATCTAATACATATTGATTTTACAGAAGACAATGTTGAAAAAGCACTCCGCAATCTAAAACCATCTCTATCTATTGGACCGGATTGAATATGTGTGTACTTCTTTAAAAAGCTATCCACTGCCATAGCTGAACCTCTAAGCATAATCTTTGAAAAATCTTTCAGGACCAGCTCCTTGTCTAACCTATGGTCACAAGCCATGGTCATCCCCATCTTCAAAAAGGGAGACCCCAACCTAGTTGAAAATTACAGACCAATCTCCTTATGCTGTGTCACCTGTAAAGTCATGGAATCAATTATTAACCAATCCATTATCCTCCACTTAGAGACAAACAACCTACTCTCCAATAAACAATTTTATTTCAGGAAAAACTATCCTGTAATCTGCAACCCTTACACTGCAAAAACATATGGACTACACAACTCGATCAGGGCAAAGCAATAGACGCAATCTACATAGACTTCTGTAAAGCCTTTGATTCAGTGGTACACGACAAACTACTCCTAAAACTAAAATCTTATGGTGTCTTTGGATACCTGCATAACTGAACAGAAGCATTCCTGTAAAACAGACAACAAATGGTCAAAATTGGGAGTGTCCTATCAAATTCCTATCAAATCAATGTACAGTAGGTGGCTCAGGAATAATGAAAATTATAGTCCAACCTATGGAGAAACCAGCAGGCTGTTTCTAAGCAATAAATGGTCAAACTGCCTAGCTTCCAACATAAGAAAATAGGTGAAATCTTTTCATTGGAGACTATAAAAGTATAATAAATAGTTAAAAACTGATCTTACTACTGTGACACCAAGAAACACAAACACAGTGAACATGTCTGTAGTATAATACTGTCACAAATCTGTTCTGAATGTCTAACAGGGAAATGCAACATGACTATGATTTTGTACACAAATAATTGTCACAGTATTTTATTTAGTTACTTATCTGGCATTAACATCAACGTTATGCAAATTAAATCAGTATCTCCAACAAATATACGCACAGACACTCTGAAACATAACATACTCACCCAGTCCCAAACAAGAAACTCTTAATCCAGATTTCCCAAGGTTTCTAGAATTAAAATAAGAATATAATTAGCATCAAACAGCAAATCAATCCAGCAAAAACCTGTTATCTCACCTTGTTACCTACCATATTTCAATTATATGCAAATGATAGTCTGTGCTAATCATGTGTATCCAAATATAGAGCCCTTTGCCTTACCTATTCTGAAAAGTTTCCCAATGCACACATCCAGATGCACAAGCAACAGCAGATGAAGAGGATGGGGGTGGAGGGCAACACAATATATACTTATACCGCATTCTCTGAAAAGGTGGCTCACATTCATTCTGGCAAGGAAGTATATTTCATATATTATTTACTTATGAAATATATTTGTTGCCTATTAACAGTTTTCTCTGAGAAACTTATAAGCAAATGAAAATACAATCAATACTTCATGTGAAGCTAAAGTATGGATTGTATTGGAGTCATGATATGTTTGTTTGGAGCCATGGTGGTACAGTGGTTAGAATGCAGTATTGCAGGCTAACTCACTGCTCGCTGCCATGAGTTCGATTCCTTCAATCCTGACAAGCTCAAGGTTGACTCACCTTTGCATCCTTTCCAAGGCTCGTAAAATGAGGACCCAGATTGTTGGGAGCAATATGCTGACTTTGTAAATCACTTAGAGAGGGCTGTAAAGCACTATAAAGTGGTATATAAGTTTAAATGCTATTGCTACTATTTAAACTGTATTAACAAATTGTATGAACCCTGTTAATGCAGTTTGTAAATTATGATTAATGGTTTACTATCTACATGAATTATGTATTAATGGCAAGCTTAGTCAGCCTATATGACAGTTGAAGGGAACTGAAGCACCTGCCAGCAATTTGGATGGTTTTGGACAGTGGTGGGATTCAAATTTTTTTACTACCCATTCTGTGGGTGTGGCTTGGTGGGCATGGCAGGGGAAGGATACTATAAAATCTCCAGTCAGAGGTGGTATTTGCCAGTTCTCTAAACTACTCAAAATTTCTGCTACCGGTTCTCCAGAACTGGTCACAACCTGCTGAATAACACCTCTGGTTTTGGGGGGATTGTGGTTTTTGGGATGCTGTGATTTAGTTTGCTTTTTAAAAAAGGCTTTTCACTGAAACTAATCAGAAGGAATCAATTACAGTTGCTCCAGGTCTTATTACTCTAAGATTTTGTTGAAGGAACAAATTCAGGGGAAAAAGAATATCTAGTTTTGGTCCTACTTCAAACACTATAGTAAGGAAGCCTTAAACTGAAGGCTAAATTCCCACACTGTAACAGAGTAACATATAGTCCTTGGACTGATTACACATTAATATATAATTATAATTCTAACAAACAAGGAAACCCTCCAATTTAACATCTCAGAAATCAAATAGAATATAAATCATTTCCAAAACTCTCCCCCAAAGACCTAGGGAGGTGATTGAAACTTATCTTCTCTCTGAGTGTGTCTCTTGAAAAAGCACCCTTGGGGTGTCCACTCCCTGATTTGAGACTATTTTATGTCAAAAGTCCAATGAAATTTTTCAATAGCCCCTCATTGCATCTCTACTTACTGAGTATCCAAAGAAGAGGCCCTAAGAAGACTTGGTCCAGGTTAGCTATATCTGGAAAGAGCTTTGAGACAACCTGGCCCTAAATCATCCAGTGATATAAAGATAATATAACTGGAACTCATAAGGTATGAACTAGTTGGTGCTGCGTGTAGTTTCTTTGGGTGCCAGACAAACTCAATTATTTAGCCAGACCTCAAACATGCATTTCCAGGAGGAAGAGAAGTTCTTTGTCACATGATCCGCTAGTCAAATTACCATTATGCTCTCAGATTTCCAGAAAACCTTATGTCTTTTCAAATATGAGGGCAGAAATTGACAAGATGTGCACCAATGCTGAGAAAACAAAAAGAATTCCTTCCATCTACCCAGCAGCCTCAACATTAATTTAGTTCAGTGTCTGAGAAAGAGGAAATCCACAAAAAGTAGAACAGATGCTTCAGACAGCATTATTATTATTATTATTATTATTATTATTATTATTATTATTATTATTATTATTATTATTATTATTTGGGGGGGAGGAATATTAAAAAGTCTAGCAGAAATTCACATTAGATATTTTTTCTTCTTCATGCATGTGAAAAACCTGTGTCTTTCTTTGTAGAACATAAGAAACTGTTTTATGTTGTCTGTGCAGCCTACCTCAGGCTACACATGGGGATATTCTTTTTCTTTCAAATCTCTTGTGCACTGTAATATTAATTTGGAACTCTCTGCCCCAACTCTTATTTAATGGAGGCTTTGGGACAGTAATGAGTTATTGGTAGAAGATCAACAACATCTTATGATCTACTGGGAGCATTACACTGTCTTTTGCATAGTTTCTGTTTTTAATCAAGGAGCTCTTTTCCATAATCCAAACAGTTTTATAATTATCTCCTTCCCTATTGAAAATCTGCCTTTTTAAATTTTAAGTTAATTATATTTCATCTTTTTTTAAAAAAAAAAAAGTTTAATTTTGGTTATATCCTGTGAGTTCCTCAATCTACCAAGAAAGTGCTAAATCCTCCAGCTGAATGAAGGCTGTATTATAATAATATTTCTTTCTTTTTTCCCCTCTGCATTTTTTAATCACCAGAAAGACAGCACACAGAGAGACAACTCTCACACAAGCACTGGAATTAGGGGAGAAAGGTTCCTTGGAAAACAGGTGATGGCATTGATGAAGCAAGCTGCTATCCTGAAGCTGGAGTTTTGCTGGATGAAAAGACCCAAAGACCCAAATATCTCATGTCTTCTAGTTTACAGCATCAGGTGGGTCTACTACATGGCTTTATAAAATTTTGAAGGCTAAAAATGATAAGCTGCCAGATAGTCATGAGAGACAGTTAAGGCACCAGGTTAGAAACCAGAAGAATGTGAGTTCTAATCCTATCTTAGTCATGAAAGCCAGCTGAGTGACCTTGGGCTGGTTACATTCTTGCAGCCCAACCCATGGGGAAAATAGGAGGAGGAATGATTATTAGGTATGTTCACTGAGTTGAATTGTTAATAAAAACAATAAGGTGGGATTAAAAATATATGTATTTTCCCATGTCATTATAGTTGTGCTTTTAAAGTTGTAGCAACATTTTGGCAGAATCTCCTCTGCCATCATCAGGATTCTGTATTGTGTTCGTCTGTATATATATGTTTTCTTAAATTTTCACGGGTATTTATATGTATGGTATTCAGCTTTGTTTGGGTATTTTCCCACGTCATTATAGTTGTGCTTTTAAAGTTGCAGTGACGTTTCAGCAGAATCTCATCTGCCATCATCAATATAGAAGCCTGATGATGGCAGATGAGATTTTGCCGAAACGTCGCTACAACTTTAAAAGCACAACTATCATGATGTGGGAAAATATCAGAACAAAGCTGAATACCATACATACATACATATATATATTTGTTTTCGTAGATTTTCACAGGTACAGGTATGTAGGTCTAGATGTGTTTGGGTCTTTTCCCGACTTAAGATTACTCTTAATCTTACACAGGAAAATACCCGAACACACCTAGACCTACGTATGTATGTATGTATGTATGTATGTATGTATGTATGTATATATGCAGGCCTTGGTGTGTTTGGGTCTTTTCCATTGTAAGATTGAGAGTATCTTGGCAACAGGTTGCCAAGATACTCTCAATCTTACATGGGAAAAGACCCAAACACACCAAGATCTGCATACCTGTACCAGTGAAAATCTAAGAAAACTTACACACACACACACACACACTGTCACTGTCTCTCTCTCACACATACACAGACAAAATCTATTCTCCCAATTATCTGAAAAGCAGGAAATTGGCTGGTCTAAGATCAATGTATGCAAAAGATTATGAATGTCCCTTTATTCAGCTTGGTTTTTCCAGTATTTTTCTTTCTTTATTGAGTACTGTAGAAGAAAAGATCTTCAAGGAAAGTAATTAGCTGCCATAGAATGGATCCAGTGCCACTAACCTGCAGATCCATTTCACTCTTAAGAACAGGATCCTTTTATTTATACTGGTTATTAACTGAAAGTATACTGCGTTTAAGGTAAAGGTTGCTCCAAATGACTCTGAGCATTAGTAAACAATATTAAAAGGAATAAAACAATGTAATGGCAAACAAGAGCAAGCAATGTAAGACAGCAAAACAGGGAAGAGTAAAAGCAATTCTGCACCACTTCAGTCATCTTCCCCAAAGACCTGAACAAAGAAGCATGTCTTCAAGCCCTTTACAAGACCAGCAGCGTGGGGGCCAGTCAGATCTCATGGAGGGATCTCATTCCATCCTCTAGAGAGATGGAGAAAGAGCAGAAAGCATGTCAGAAGGTTAAACTGTAAGGAAGTAAACTTAATGTTTACCTCCTTGCTTGGAGTGGTCAGGATTAGAACAACAGGGCAAAAAGAGATTAAAAGGGAAGGTCCTGATCCTGTCAGTCTGGAGCTGCTGCCGGTCATTATAGGCAATATGCTCATGGATCAGTGATATGACATAGTAAACCAGAGACCTCCAAACTTGGCAATTTTAAGACTGGTGGACTTCAACTTCCAGAATTCTCCAGCCAGCTATGCTCTGGAAGTTGAAGTCCACAGGTCTTAAAGTTGCCAAGTCTGGAGACCCCTGTAGTAAACAGTGATTTCATATTTTTTATATCCATTTTAGCCCACATTGCGACTCTAAAATGGGTGTGTAATGTGGTGCAATGGCACATTCACTATTTTGATGAAATTCTACAGATCATTTTTGAATGTACCAATTCCTGTAATGAGTATGGTCAAGCAATACAAAACTGACCTTATCTTAAAGTTCCTAAGGTTGGAAAACACTGCTTTAATTTAATTACTTCTTACTATTTATGTATAAATATGCGCATGAGCCATCCCCATTCCAAATAACCTCAGTTAGTTTTGGTAACCTGGCTGTTGTGAATCAATAAATGCTAAATAAAGATCAGTAAGAGCTTGAAGTAAAGTGCAGGGTTCAGGCCCTGCACTTTGGATTGGCCGATAATAGCGACATCAGATTGGTCCGTTCAGGGGAGTCTGATTGGCTATTAACGAGCCTCTTCTATTGGTTAATGGAGCTAGCGCTCCCTGCGTTTATATTGGTTAAATAAGTTAAGAGTTGCCTATATAAAGGGGCCCATCGTGGCCATCAGTTGAGCTGTTTTCACATGTAAATAAAGAGTTTGAAGTTCACTGTTTTACCGGCTTGTCTCCATCCTTGCACCCATGCTCAGAACTTAACACTGGCGACGAAGGTGGAATGTGGAGACATCAGAGCTTGCTGAACGACGAAGAACCATAACTGAGCACGTGGCTGAACGCACCAATGGTGGAACCATGTCCGGCAGCATCATACCACCCGCTCCATTTGACCCGGCACAAGAAGACTGGGACTCATATATGGATTGTTCCAGATGTTTCTGGAAACCAACAATTTAAAGGATGCTACTATCGGAAAGAAATGAGCGGTATTCCTAACTCATTGCGGGCCAACCGTATTCAAGATGGCCAAGGCACTAGCAAAACCGGCAGAAGTAAAGTCTATGGACTGGGACATCCTCGAACCACTGCTAAGAGCTCACTACGCACCGACCGTGCCAACGCTCGTGAGAAGGCATGAATTCTATCAGAGAAGTCAGCGGAAGGGCGAAAGCGTTGCTGATTTCATCGCGGATCTCCGGAATCTGGGAGGCCTATGCGAATTTACCGACTTGGAAGAAGCCCTAAGAGACCAAATCGTTCTGGGATTAGATGCACCAGGCACTCAGAGTAAATTAATGGCAAAGGGCGACATCACCCTTAAAGATGCCATAGCTGAAGCTACTGCAGCAGAAACAACCAGGAAGTCGGCTGCCCAAATGCACCGCACACACGCCACGGTTCGCCAACGAGCCAGCGAAATTTCACCTCAGTCAGAGGGACAGCTTGAAACGGCCCACCACGAGGACCTTGACTCGTCGTCAGAAAGCGACGAGGAAGAGATCCATTGACTTCAGTCCAAACGGGACCAACGCCAGAAATCACAGTACCAATGAGCCGGGTGTGGAGCAAGCCACCCCCGGTCAGAACGCAAATTCCTCGACACACTCTGCCATGTGTGCGGGAAAAGAGGCCATATAGGATGGGTCTGTAGAAGCAAGCCAAGACCCAGCCAGCCCTCAAGGGGGGCTAACTATCGCCAACCGACGGGAAGTTGTCCCGTGAAGCGAGAACCCGTGAACCACCAATGGAACAACCACTCCTACAGAAACAAACCCTAAACCACCCAACGAAGCGAGAAGAGGCTCACCAAACAATCACAATCAGTCGTGCCTCGTCACTGGACGCCAAAAAGATCCGGGTGAAAGTAGCCATCAAAAACCAGCCCTGCCTGATGGAAGTCGATTCAGGATCGTCCCTCTCGATGGTTTCCTGGAAGACCCTCAAGCAGCTCATCCCCACTATCCGTAGGCAGGACCTCCGGTTCCAAAGACTCATACTTAAGGACTATCAAGGAAATCGAATCCCAGTTGTTGGATCCAGCCGAGTACGAGTATCCTTTAAGAACCGTACAGCATTTCTACCCCTGACTGTCATTGACAAGGATCGTCCTAGTCTGTTAGGCCTCCAATGGTTCGGTCCACTTGGAATTGAAGTAGCCGGCATTCACCGGACCTACACCAGCGATTGGGAAGAAGACCTCATCCACGAATTCCAGGAATTCGCAGAAAAATTAGGCGAGTACAAGGGGACCCCGATATCATTTAACCTCAATCCCAAAATAGCTGCCATCCGCCTTAAGCCTCGTCGAGTTCCCTTTGCCCTTAAACCAAAGATTGATGAGCAGCTTGATAAGTTAATAGCTCAGGGAGTGCTAGAACCAACCGATCACTCTCCCTGGGAAACCCCAGTCATAACGCCCATCAAGCCGGATGGCTCAATAAGAATTTGTGGGGACTACCGAGCCACCCTGAACGACGTCCTTCAACAAAACGCTTACCCGGTACCAGTGCTACAACACCTCCTCCATTCCCTGGGGGGTGGAAAAGTCTTCGCGAAATTAGACTTAGCTCAGGCATACCAACAACTGCCTGTTGACAAAAAAATGGCAGAGGCACAAACAATCGTTATGCACAGAGGTGCGTTTAAATGCAACCGACTCCAGTTCGGAGTGAGCGTAGCCCTGGGAATCTTTCAAAGTTTAATGAAGAGGCTATTACAAGGGATAAAAGGGGTTGTTCCGTATTTTGATGATGTGTTAATTGCAGCCCCAACCCAGAAAATACTAAAGGAACGCCTGAGGTTGGTTCTCCAGAGATTTAAAGACTTCGGTCTCAAAGTTAAAAAGAACAAGTGCTATTTATGTACAGATTGCGTAGAATTTTTGGGATATTTAATTGACAGCCAAGGCATTCAGCCCACCGATAACAAACTCAGGGCAATCAAGAATGCTCCAAAACCCCAGAACAAGGCCAACCTCCAGGCTTTTCTGGGCCTTATCAATTTTTATAATGTTTTCCTGCCTCACAAAGCAACCGTAGCTGAGCCCCTACATCACTTTTTGGACAAAAAAGCAACCTGGGTATGGGAACATAGAGAAGAACAGGTGTTTTGACATGTAAAAGATTTATTGACTTCTGATGCTGTCCTCATGCAGTATAATGAGACTTTGCCTTTAACGATCACGTGTGATGCATCTCCATTTGGGGTGGGTGCCATTTTAAGCCACATTTTGCCAAATGGTAATGAAGCCCCTGTTGCTTATTTCTCAAAGACGTTATCAAAATCAGAATGCAACTATAGTCAACTCGACAAGGAGGCCCTTGCGATAGTGTCCGCGGTTAAGAGATTTCATGAATATGTGTATGGACGAGCATTTACCATAGTGACTGATCACAAACCTTTGCTGGGGATAATCGCGGGAAATAGGCCAATACCATATATATTATCTCCCAGAATGACCCGCTGGTCAGAATTTTTGGCGGCATACAATTACAAATTACAACATCGCCCAGGGAAGGCAGATCGAGACACTTCAAACGCCGCCATTAACGGCCTGGGATATCGCGACGGAAACGAAACACGGCCCCATGTTAGCACAAGTCCTCAGTTGGGTCGAGCGGGGATGGCCGTTAGACCAAATATCTGACGACTACGCCCCATTCAAAAATCGGCAAACGGAACTATTTTCTCAAAAGGGCTGCATTATCTGGGGTGATAGAGTTGTCGTCCCAGAGCGGCTGCAACCAGCAATACTAAGGACCTTGCACGATGACCACCCCGGCATCGTGCATATGAAAGCCCTCGCACGAAGCTACGCGTGGTGGCCGGGTATTGACAAGCAGATAGAGACATGGGTAAAAGCCTGTCGCAAATGTCAAGAAGTAAGCAACGCCCCGCCGAAAGCACCCCCAACTGAATGGGAAATGCCGAGGGGACCATGGTCCCGCATTCATTTAGACTTTGCGGGTCCTACTAAAGGACACACATTCTTACTGACAGTGGATGCCTACTTGAACTGGCTTGAAATCCATGAAATGAGGAATACATATAATACAATATATGAAGCAGTCATCAGAAAATTGGACAGACTCTTTGCGACACAGGGATTACCAAATGTTCTGGTATCCGATAACAGGCCTCAATTTACCGCGCTGTTCTTCGAACAGTACCTGGCAGACCGCGGTATCCGACATGCGCTGACTTCGCCAGCGCACCCTGCGGCCAACGGAAGGGCCGAGCGCATGGTACAATTCGTCAAGAAAACTTTGCATAAGATGGACTATGGTGACATAGAAGACAAGATCAACCGAATACTCCTTTTACAGCATATCACTCCGCACAGCACCACCAATAAAACTCCCGCCGAGTTATTAATGGGATGGAAGCTCCGCTCCCACCTCGACCGCCTACATCCAGCACATGAACTTGAAAAGCCACACGGTTCCATCAGGAAATGTCACAAATTCCAGGTAGGCAATTTGGTTTTCGCTAGGAACTTTTCGGGCGATCTGTTGTGGGTCGAGGCAACTATAGTACAAGTAACTGGCCCTAGATCATACCGTGTAAAATGCTGCAACAATAGAATTTGGAAATGCCACATTGATCAGCTGCGATCAAGGCTACAGTCGGGGATCTCTGAGCCCCCTGATTTCCAAACCGAGGGGGGAGGAGATAGCGAGGAAGCTGAATTCGAAGCGGCAGAAAGTTCAGGCCCTGCACTTCTGATTGGCCGATAATAGTGACATCAGATTGGTCCGTTCAGGGGAGTCTGATTGGCTATTAACGAGCCTCTTCTATTGGTTAATGGAGCTAGCGCTCCCTGTGTTTTTATTGGTGAAATAAGTTAAGAGTTGCCTATATAAAGGGGCCCATCATAGCTATCAGTTGAGCTGTTTTCACATGTAAATAAAGAGTTTGAAGTTCACTGTTTTACCGGCTCGTCTCCATCCTTGCACCCATGCTCAGAACTTAACACTGGCGGTCTCAAGAAGTGTTAAGACTGAGAGTGCTATCTATTTTCTCCTGAATTGCCAGAAAAATAAGTATTATCCTCATCATTAATCTTTAGTGTGCCTCAGCAATGACACAATAGACTGGTACTATCCTTATTGATTTTATGTGGAATAGTTTGACAATAGTATTTCCTGTTCCTTTTCCCTCACTTTTTAGTGGGAAAAACAATCTCCAAGTGATTTTTGTAACATTTGATGGGATAGAACAAATGAAACTCCATGATTGAAACTCCATGTGTGAGATTTAGCCCTCATTCATTAATTAAGTGAACACGGGCTTGTTAGTCTCTTGGAAAACTGCTATTCCACTATCATTTTTTTAAATTAAAAACCCTTCATATATCATTAACCTCTTCCTCTCTCTCCTCCCCCTCCTCCTACTTCCTCCTGCATCCTTCTGACCCTAACCCCAGGGAGTGGCAGCGAATGGCAATAAGTAGTAGTCTACGAATAGACAAAAGATAGTTCAAACCGCAATACCCTCTCCCCAAATAATGCAATATGCAAAAAATATTTTCATCAGGAAATGCAAAATTCTTGGGTTTTTTTATTAACCCCAAACCGCAACAGCTTATTATTGACCAATGGCAGTTATGCTGGAGTGAAAGTCAATCAAATTGGGAATTTATGTCCCAAATGAGTACCAAGCATAGTTTCTCATAAAGGACATATGGATAGACCAATGAACTATTGTTATGAAAATTGGTCTTTCATGGGGATTGGAATGGAGTGATTTCCCCCCAAATAGACTTCATAGAAAAATATTAAAATTACACAGTGTAAATTACCAAAAGTTTTTTTTTTTAACAAATTTTATTGATTTTAAAGACAAACAAACCATCATTAACTATTAAATACATAAAACCTCTTTCCATTATTAATTTTACAAGTCAAGTAGAATATTATTTTATGCAATAATTCTGTTTTACACCATTTCAGTATAAACATATAGATATTTCTTAACAAATTTCTCATTATTTCTCTTTTTGTATTCAATTTCATTGTTACAATTATTATTTTCTATATTTATCCAATTTATAGTCATCATCTTCATTCCTCTCTGACTTGATTACCATTATTCTCATCCAACATTCCTCCGAGGTTTTATTAATTCTCAAACAAAACATAGATACACAAAACACAAAAATATAAAACTTCTTTTAAGAAAGTAGTTTGGCCCCAGATTACCTCTCTTTGTATGGACTTCAATTAAATTCGTGCTCATCTTATATACCATTACCTATCTTATTTACCATTCTATATCTTCTATATAACTTCTCCCCGCTTTTCATTCTTCTTATTTCTATTTTATTTAATTCATTTTAATTTAAATCATTGTATTTGTATGTTTTCTCCATTCTTTCCAAATTATCCATTTATCTCATTCCCTATAGTAAGAAAAATAAAAGAATTTCTCCTGAAATCACTGATCAGAGTATGATGCCTTTCTATCCTCCCCCTAAATTAATATTTAGAATAATGCCTGATACCCAATCTGATTCTGCTTAGTACATTCTACCTACTAACCTTTAAAGAGAAAAAATAATAAATTCATAATAATTAATATAATTAGATAATAAATCTAAATATTAAATCTTATAACATTCCAATTGTCTATTCCAAAAAACAAGTGCTACAATTTTATTAAATTTTAAAATCTGTCATTACTAAACATTTCAATATTTTAATCTTTTATTAATTCTTATAACATTCTAGTTTTCTATTTCTAATACATAGTACCATCTTATGTACCTTGCAGAATCTTCTTTTTAAAAGAAATTATACCTTACCCTTCATCCCTAAAAAAAAATCCTTTTTTCCCATCTTTTTTCATACCTTTGTGGCTTTTCCCTCCCTTTTCCCTTCCTTTCTTATCCCCCCTGGCCTTTTTACCCCCCCCTACTAACCTCCGCCTTTTTAGCTTTCCCTCTCTGTTGTAATCCTTTCTCCTTTTGCTCAGTCACATTAAGTTGGTTTTGCATCTTATTTTTTCCTTTCTTAAGTGTTCTTTTAAGTCTTAAGTCCTTCATTTTCCTTCCTTTCTTTCTCCTTTCTCTCTTAATTAATTTTTTAGATTCGCTGAAGATGGCGTCTTCTTCTTCTTTTTCTTCTTCTCCTTCTATTTCCTCCATATGTTGTTGTGTTTGCTGATAAATAGCAAGCACCATTTCTAAAGAAAGGAAAGCTTCTTTCACAGCGTCCTTACTTTCTTGATATTCCTTTCTAAGTTCATCATCAGATAAAGCCATTCTTTGTTCTTCTTAGAGCAACCAAAATGTTTCAAAAGTTAAAACAATTCCTCAAAGTCCCAGAGACATCAATCAGTCCAAACAATGCACAAAGTTCTCGCTTTCTCTTCCTGGGGTGGTATCAGTAAAAGGGAAAAGAAAAAAAGCCCAGTCTGTATTTTACAGTATTGTTACAATCAATTTCTAGTCTCAAGATCTTCAAGGCATCTCCTCCAGCAAGATCTTAATATTTTTTTTTGTCCTCTCCCTTCCCACTTATAACAAAAAGCCAAGTTTTTACCTTTTATAAAAAACAACAGGTTTCTCAATGGCCATTTGTTGATTCCATAGGGAAGGAGAGTAAACTTTCCTTTCAGCACCTGAATTTTGCCGCTTGAAATCCTCCTCTGGAAACAAAGTATTTTTCAAAAAGTCATAGTTCTCAGGATTAAACGCCTCTTAAAGTCCTGGATCAGCCAAAAAAAAAACTTTCTCTTGTAAACTTTCTCCCCTCTTCCTCCTGCTCAGTCTTACCCAGCTGCCAGCTTCTTTGTGGCGGCCATTGCAGACCGCCGCTCGACCGCCTTGAGAAAAGGGGTTTTTGCCAGCTGGGGAGGGGGTCTGCAACACCCCCAAACACCTCACCAGCTCCCCCCTATCTTCGGCTGCCTCTGCAAGGCAGTCTTAGCCTCCAAACCTGTCCGGATCGGAGGCACCAAAACGGCTAGCGTGGCAGGGATCGCGCAGGATCGCGAAACCCTGCCGCTGGCAAAGCCGACAAACCGGAAGTTCCAAAAGTTTTTTTTTTAAGTGGATGGACAATTTAGAGATTGTTGACAAGAAAGTATACATTTTTTCTGAAAGACATAGATCCTTTTCAGGAATAGATATACTTGGATTTTGAGGAATTTGGCTATTAAAGTTTATAAAGTTGAGATAATAGCAAATACTTTTACATATCATAATCCAGTAAATTGGTTTATAAAAGAACACTTTGGGATGAAAGATAAATGAAATGCTGTTACAGAAAGAACCAATAGTGGAGGATTGTAAAAGAGATTTTTTAAAAACTAATTTCGATAAAGATACTGATGTAAGAATGGTTTGGGATGCCATTAAAGCTTTCATCAAAGGTTTTGATACAACATAATAGTGAGTTCAGAACAAATAAGAGAAAATAAAAGCTATTTTGGTTGAGATAAAAATATAAGAAGAATAAATGATATTTCCAAAGAAGATAAATGTTTCTTAACAAATTAAGCTTCTCCAGTGATAATTATCTATCTTATTAACAATAAGAGAAATAGAAGCAAATGAATTAGGCAAAGCAAAGAAATGAGTTTGCAAACAACCCAGGGAAATGGTTGGAAAAAAAGAAAAAGAAAATAAAATGATATTAAAATTACAAGAGGAAGATATTGTATTAACAGATAATGTGAATATGCAAAAAGCATCCCCTCAATATTACTCAAAATAATACAAAGGACAATGATTAGTGAGTAATTTCATTAAGGAATCCACACGTGCCTTGAAACTCAGAAAATTGTTAGCCAATATTTGGAAAGTTGTAGGCTGGGGAGGTTTGGCCTAAAACATTGTCTTTCATGAACTTTTTTTAAAAATAAATTTTAGCAACCCTCCAACTATATAAATGGTGAAGATGTACCAAAACTCCATCTACATTCCACTCTTGGTAGCTGCCAAGAATTGGATACAGACTGAAATTCTGAACATCCTGAATCATCATCATCATCATTTAGCCATTGTCTGTCTACTGCAGGATGAACGCCTCTTCTGCATGCTTCCAACCAATATGGTCCTAAGCTGTCTTTTGCCAATTGAGCCTGCAATACTTGCTGATGTCATTGATCCAAGCTGTTTTAGGTCTCTTTTATGGATGCTTTTTATCAAGTGGGATCCCTTTTATGACTGCCTTGGTCCACCTGCAATCAGTTCTTCCTGCTAGGTAACCAGCCCATTTCCATTTCCATTCTTTTACTCTCTGGATGTTATTGTATACTCGAGTTTGTTCACTAATCCATTTGCAGGTCTTTCTATCTTGTCTTGTAATGCAGAGCATGCATCTTTCTTTGTGCCTCTCTTAGCTTTTGGATTGATTGTAAGGTTAGTGTACATGTTTCATTGGCAAATGTAAGAGCAGGTAGGACACACATTGAAAATCATGGGGAGAGGTCGTTCTTGAAAATTATGCTTAGTTTGCCAAATGCCTGCCAACCACATTTAAAACGGCATTTAATTTCTTTTATTGTATTACCTTCCAGTGAGATCTGGTGGCCAAGGAACATGTAATGGTCTACTATGTCTAGTTTTTCTCTAGATATATATATTTTTATTTCTTTGGTAAATTTATTAAAACATAATGTGGCTCTTTTTCAAGTTTATTTTTAAGCCAGATATTTCTCCTGCTGTATGCAGCTCTTGTAGTTGTCTTTGTAGCTCTTCCGGGTCTTGTGAGAAGAGACCAACATCATCTGCAAATCTTAAGTGGATTAAATAGGTGCCACTGATTCTTATTCCATCTTGAATCAACATATTAAATATAGAGAGAAAAATCACAAAATATAAAAACCTGCAAATAGAAGTAGAATGACTATGGTAAAAGAAACCAAAGATATAGGTCTCTTGGATGGAACACCACTTGAACACCACTGACACTGACAAAAAACCCTTCAGTCATCTGCAAAACACAGTTTACTTGGAACAGATATCCTGTGGTGAGACCTTTAACACCATGAAATAACAACTTCTGCCTATTGATAGGTGGAAAAAATACCAAACCCAGTCTGAACAACTGGCTGACTATGTGACCAACTGTGCAATAATACCTTCTTGAAATGGTAACAAGTATCCTCTACGCAGTTTCACAGTAGAATCAGACAACATACCATCAGGTAACAAAGATTAAGTTTTACACCTTAAATGTGGAAGGATTTTTAAATTTTACATCTTTAACGTGGAAGCTTACATTAAAAAAAAAAAAAAATCACCGAAAGCCAAATGGAACACTTGCACGGTTCACTGAAATGCCTTCAAAGATCAGATAAGTTTCATCTTCTTTGAAACAAAATTGCATAACCTGAGCATTGACATGGAAAATGTTCTGTCTTGGGTTCCCACAAAAATAATTTGGTGATAGACATAAAAAGGACAAGATCAATTGGAAATGTTTTCTTGTTTAATCTGCATCTGAGGCAATAGCGGTTAACAGCTTGACTTGTTCATTTCTGCCTATTATGCAGGCCATTGAAGATTCTGATAATGAGAAGGGAGCTGATGGGAATCTTTTGGCATACTTTGGCATACATCTGAGTTCTTAATAGAACAGGAGCTGATACCACATTAACAGATGGCATCCTTTTCTGTATTTTTAAAGCAGAGCTTTTTCCAGCAGACTGTTAATTACATCAACAATTTAAATGCATTAACACTTGTTTGTTATGTGACTGTCACACTTTTTAAATGGAAAAAATAGGCATAGCATTGTAGAAGCTGATAAACATCCTTGTTTAGAGTTCTTTGTCACTGCAGCACCTTTCTTTCCCCCCCTCTCCCTCTCCTCTCTCTTCCTCCCTCCCTTGATAATTTATAACTATGTTGACAATGACCAATTAGAGTTTGAATATGTTTTGGCTTCCTCCATTCATGCCTTTGTACTTCTGCACATTTCTGCTTTGTGCTTCCAACAGATGGATAGGTGAGAGGATGAAGCACCTGAATTTTGTCTTTCTGCTTAGCCTCATGAGGGACAAATCTTGCTTAAATTTGGTGCTGCAGGAGAGGTTCCTTCACTTCAGTTTGAATACATTCATTGGGTACAGTGCTGGGGATTAGCTTCATATCAAAGGGGTTGTAGGGTAACCTGATGTTTTAGCTACATCAAGGAATTCTTTAGAGCCCTTGTTGCTTTGAACTGCATGACCTTGATTATTGCAGTCATTTACTTTCAAGGTTTAAGAGCTATTATTGTTCTGTTGCAGTACTTTTACAGTACTGAGACAAGGGAAGATTAATCCTTACTGGAAACATGAGGCACGCTGAAAAGATGCTTGGATCACAGCCACTGTTCTGGACAGCTACACAAAGGATATTAATCGTCAGCTAAAGCTGAGCCATTTCAAATCTTTGATTTGGATCTTTAAACCTGTTCTCAAAGTAGATGCAATTTAAGCACAGCCACTGAAAAATAATGTTTTCCCCATCAGATTCCATTTAAAAAAAAGTCTTCATACATCTTCATTGGATTATCTTAAAAACAAATTCAAATAACACTTACAAATATTTTTATATATCTTCTACTACCACATACATTTTAAAATGATTTTTGGCTTGCAATGTATACACATACACAGAGAATAAATATACATATACATACTATGTGTGTGTACACATACACTGCACATTTATGATTACTAAAATGTGGTTTTATGCAGACTTCCTTCTAATTCATAATATATTTAATTGGAAAATTCCATTGCAAAATGATTTTAAGGGATTAACTGTATTTAGGATTATCCAGATAGCAAGTATAAAACTATTCTGTGTCTCTGTGTGGGGATCTTTCCTGCAGTCCAAAGGTGTCTTGATTTTTATTTTATTTTTTAGCAATATGACAGCTATAGCTAAGAAAAACTGGAGAATATTTACCAGTTGGCATAAACATTGTTCAACTTTTTTTGGCTTAATAGGAATCTGTCTAACATCGTAACTGTTTAACCCATTTGCTTACAAATAATCTGAATGTGTTGTTGAGACATGAAAATGATAGCTCAAAATAGCTTTTTTTAAAGTGTGCAATTTTGCAGTTCCTTACATGCTAAAATGAGTAAAAAGTATTAACTGGAGCCAACAGGAAGGAAAAGTCTGTATTATGTCATGAAAAATATCCATGCTGTAGCTTTCCCTAAGCTTTCCCTCCACATATGTTAAATTTCATTCTTCAAAATTGTAGCCAGGATCCTCAAAGCCTTCTGAGATCTTAATGTGCCAATGAGCCAAAGCTAAATACAATATCAGATATCATGATTATTCCAAGTAAACCAATACTGCCTGTAATTTGGGGGTCCTTCTGGATTCACAACTCCTGCTCAAGAAGCAGGTGGCCATAGTGACTAGGAGTGCCTTTGCTCAACTTCATCTTGTGAACTAGTTATGCCCTTTCCTAGACTAAAAAGTTTTCAGTCAGTCATAGCACGATTACCCCCTGTACGGACTATTGCAGAGCAACATTGAAGAGATTCTGAAAGCTGCAACTGGGGTAGAATGTACTGGTCTTGAGCATCCATAAGGTTTCACATTTAGCACCTCTCGGGGTGGGCTTCAAAAAATTTAGCAACCAGTTCTCTGCCTGGTTGCTGGGTAGGCGTGGCCATGGTAGGCATGGCCTAGTCAGCCTCCTGCACCACCCTGGCCTCGGAGGGAAAACAGGCTGTGGGGGCCATTTTCACCCTTCCAGGCTCCAGAGGCTTTCTTTGAGCCTCCGGGAAGGCAAAACCGGCCTCCTTGGGCTCCAGAGGCCTGTTTCTGGCCTTCTAGAACTTCCAGGATGCCTGTTTTTTGCCCTTCCTGAGCCTCTGCATGGATCCTGCAGTTACTTGCGATCCAAAATGGGCCACACAAGGATTCCTGGGAGGGGAAGGGCAGGGTAGGGACAGGGTAGAGGCCTGTCAGGAGTGGGATTTGCTGGTTCACCAAACTGGCCATAAAATTAATTGGTTCACTTGAACTGGTGTGAACTGGTATCAGCCCACCCCTGGCACCTCTGATACACAAGTTGCATTGTATGCCAATTTGCTTTGGGGTCCAGTTCAAGGTGTTGGTTATCACCTTTAAACCCCTTCATTGAACAGGACCAGGTTACCCAAGGAACTATCTTCTCCTGATTATATTGTCCCATCCCCCCTGATCAGGTAGGCAGGATATGTTGCATATCCAGTCAGTTAAAAATTTTAGCTGGTGGAAGCCAAGAAGAGGACCTTGTCTGCTCTTGCCCACACCCTTTGGAACACCTTATACCCACAGGTATTCAAGATGGACAGTGATTATATGTATTTATATCAATGGGTATAAACACATATTTATAATATGTATTGATAATAGTATTTATATCAGAAAGTGTCAAGACCTGGCTCTGCCAATTGGCATGGGGGGGTGTCAAAGACTGTTAGGCAACCCTGGGGATGATTGGTGCCATGAAGGTGTTCTCTCCACTTTTTTCGCTTTTTAACTTTAATACTGTAACCCCAATCTTTTAACTCTGTTTTTTCTTTGTTTTTATTTATGCTTTTATATGTTGTGACATGTTTTTAATTTAAATCGCCCAGAGTCACTTAGGTGAGATTGGCAGTATAAAAATATGGTGAATAAATGAATGAATGAACGAACAAATAAATAAATTTGAATTTAAATTTTTGGATTCGCACATTCTCACAGAACTGTTTTAGTCTGTCTGATATCTTTAAAGCATATTTATGAACCCCCAAATCCAGAAATAACTAGAAAAGGGTTTGGCAAGGGATCCTTTTGAACAAAAAGAGATAGAGATAGAGAAAGGTGAATTACAGAAATCGTTTCCAAATCAATTATAGAGAAACGTAATTCTAAACTAACAAAGAAAATGTTCACAATTTGTGGAGAATTTTATATCAAGCCTCTAAACAAAGTTTGCAAACAAGCATTGAAAATTCTTGCTTATTATTCAACACCACAGTAATGCTTCCAGAATATTTCCTTAAAGAATTTTGTTTCACCTTTTTAAATCCCTGAATGTAAAACAAAAACAAAACATTGATCTTGATAATCACTCAGCACACCAGCACATTTGGATGATTATGCATTGTTAATAAACATTCAATCTTATTGTAGCTCTAAAACAAGTATGTTGCAAAACATTCTGCAAAAAAATACCATTTGCAGGTGAAAAACATTTAGCTTCACCTTGGCAATGCTAGAAAAAACTCATTTACATTCATTTATGTGTTATGGCAGAAACTATGTTTCAAAACACTATGCTACTATGCATTAAAAATTAAGCAATTTACAGCATGCTCATTTTTTAATGTAATGAAAACAGTCAGTAAATAATCTAACTCCTTGAGCTGCTATCACCAGAATGATGCTGTCAACTCAAAAATATTTCTCTGGTCTTTTAGAGTTGAGAGCAGAAAGGCAGTGGGGGAAGTAATGCATTCTTTAAATGCTTTCATAGATAATAGCTCGGCAGCTGAAGCTTCTGGCCCGCAAGATTATTACTGGAGAGCATGATTGATGACTCTTGGCTATGGATGTGTCCCATTGGAGAATATTCTTCCAGGGGATGGGGAAGACCAGGGTCAAGGATGAAATGAATGATGTGTCTCAGAGTCGGCTGTACCCAGGTAGTGCCGGCATGTTCACTCCTAATAAATCTTGTATTTTTTTTAAACTCTGAGAGATGTGCCTAGAGACTCGTGATTTGAATGGGGGTGGATGCCGGAACCCTGACAGGTGCATTATAAGTTAGCATCATAAAAGAAGGGAAGGTCAGAACAAAAATAACCAGGATGAATAGAATTAAAAAGTAAATATTGTATCAGTAATATGAATGCTAATGGTCTAGTAATATTTTTGTATGTATAGCAAGTGTAACACCAAAATGGTTGCACTGTGTTGTATACTTTTAGTTGTAAATAACAAAAAACATATAAACATGAAAAAATGTGGATGAACTGTTGAAAATTTACATTGACTTATTAAGTGAAAGAATGCTATTTATAAAATGATGTATGATTGATACTTAATTCCTGATAAATTGCTAAAGATGTATAATGGTGTTTCAAAATTCTGTTGGAAATGTAAAGAAGCTACTTTTTATTGACCTTGGGGACTTGTGAGAAAGCAGAGAAATGCTGGGCCCAGATCCATGTTATAATGTAGAGGGTTCTTAAAAATAAAGTAAAATTGAAACCTAGGGGGAAAAATGATCTTAGTTCAAACAACGGGTTGATAAAGAATTTATAGTTACCCAGGGTGCTCTTTTATGCCCTTTTGGAAGCAAATGCTGCACCAAATAAGTTGGTACAGTTGCAAACCCATGTCAGTGAAAAACATTCACTGAGCAAATAGGGATTCAGTTAAGGCAATGTTTCTCAAACTTGGCAACTTGAAGATGTGTACACTTCAACTTCCAGCAAAGCTGGTGGAATTCTGGAAGTTGAAGTTGGCGCATCTTTAAGCTGCCAAAGTTGAAAAACACTGGATTGCTGCTTTGTGTGTGTGTGTCAGAAACAATGAGGCACTTTTCCAGGTTGAAATGATTAAAAATGGCATCATCATTGCCCAGGGGATGTCCAGTTGGGGGCTCCTTTCATGACCCCATTAATTGCCTATCAAAGTGGTACCTATTTATCTACTCATGTTTGCACACTTTTGAACTGCTAGCTGGACAGGAGCTGGAGTGAATGATGGGAACTCACCCCATCCCACAGTAGCACTCGGGTATCAAATGCAGGCTTGCGGAACTTCAGTGCATGAGCTGCCACGATCCCTCACACTGAATTAATGCATGCTGACCAAAGAATTTTTATACTGCCAAAAAACTTAAATATTAAATATTTGGGATGGCCCTTTTTATACAAAACAATATAAGCATGTCTTTAAAATTATAAAATTGGAAAAACCACTACTAAAAAGCATATGTGGGATTGTGTTCTCATAAACACATGCATATGTACACATAATCATGAAATACGGGTAATCTCTCTACTCTGTCATTTATTTCATGACATGTGGATATTATCAATATTGAGCCATGTAAGGAAAGTGAAGCATTTAATATTTAAAATAAGATACCGATTAACTTCAGGGAGGTTAATCACTTTTAAAAGACTACAGTGAGGAAGATCCAGATATTGTTCCCTGATCCTAAATCAGCACAACAACTGCTCTATCTGAGATTGAAAAATTCTGACTTTGAGAAGCCCACAAAAAGAAGATGCTTGAACCAGCCATTGAGCTAATCTAACTATCTTCCACTGTAAGCAGAAAAGGAAAGAGAAAAAATGCATTATATGTGGAATTATAAAATAAATTATTTTCCTTTTGAGTGTTTTTGCAATATACAGTAAACTGTGGGGAAATGACAGATTATAGTGACATAAAAATAAATAAATGACATATTTATCAAAATCATATTAAGTAATCAACAGAAGCAATTTTATGCTATTTTATGTCCCCTTCTTTAGATTGATGAATTTCTTCTTTTACTGGCAGAGAAGAAGTGGTGAATACATTTTGGTAAGTTCAATAACTGGCAGAAATTTTGGAACCCGAGCCAGCAGTTTTGCAATATAAAGTTAATATATTCAATGGAAGACATATTTTCAGGTCTCAAATCCCTGCCCAGATATGTCTTTCCATCACTTACAGGGCACTATTTTGGTTTCTGCCCAAGCTGAGTGAAGGAAACTCTGCTTTCTTTCCCAATGCACATAGACAAAAGCTATAAGGAAGTCTATCAGCAAGAGCTATTTTTTAATTTTGTAAACAAAACCAATGACATTTCTGTAGATGTACAGTAGAATGAAGGAACAGTTTTCTTTCCTTTTATCATTGTAACATGGTAAAATAAGGGAGAAAACAACAACGAAGACAGGGTCTGGATTAGTGTAAAACAAGGGAGTATAGAAATAGGTTGAGAAAGGTAGTTACTGTATGTAAACAGCTGGGGATCAAAAATAATGAACAGATGCTAGTAAAGAGGAACCAATCCATAGAAAGCAAAGACCGATATTGTTTGATTGACCCACCCAAAGGACCCCCAATGAATAGATGGGAAGGGCAAGAAGCAGGTGGAATGTCCAATCAGGATCTTTTGTGGTCGCAATATGGACCAAATGCCAGCCTGGCTCCACCACCAATCCACTGCAATCCAAGCTTAAATTTTGAACACTGCCTTTAGAAACAGGCAGGAGAAGCACAAGAGACCAATAACTTAAGCTAAATTGTGGTTTTGTCATGAGACTTAGAGCCATTGATAATATAAGCTGTTAAAACACATCACTGTGAATATGGATACAGCCTTTCTGAGCAAAATGTTCTATCATTTATTGCGTTTCTAAGAATAACCTAACACATATTGCAGCTGTAATTTTTCCTCTAAGCTCATAAAGATATTTTACCACCAATCTGCAGCATAAAATATTGTTGAACGAATTTGTTCCTTGGTCCCACAACTGTAAAATACATGGGACTGGTAGTAAAAATTGCTTTTTTGGACATGATTTTTTTTAAAAAAATCCTGTTTAGGACTAACATACAAGTATGTTTGAACTGGATTCTTTTCATCCATGAAAACATGCATATATCAGCTAATGTACCAATATGCAATACATATAGTACAATATCCTGCAACAGGGCATGCATTTATTGCAGAAAAGGTTTTGATTCTTTTTGGAAAAACCTCAAGGAAATCATATTTATAAGATGCTTATTAAACACAAGAATATTTGATTCTAATTTAGAACTTATTATGGCTGTTCCTCTTTTCCTAAATAAGCAAAAATGAGAGAAGAACTGGAGATATCAAGGAATAATGCAACACAAGGCATAAACCTTACTCCAAGAAAGATAGTAGTACAAAGATGGTATGTTCAGAGTCAATGAGGTGACACTTTAATACCTGTTAAGAATATAAAGAAGGTAAGAGTGAAGCCACTTTATTATTTATTACTACTGTGTTTATATCTCAATCTTTTCTCTGACCACTGAAAACAACATATATAGATGTATCCTCTCAATTCATCCCACATCTTTATAAGAAAAATTAGGCTAAAGGAGAATGACTGACACAAGTCATTCAATGAATCTAAGGTCAGCTTCCAAGCCCCAAATCTGGACTTCCATCTATTAACATTACCCATAAAGATGAGGAGGTTCAACTATTTTCCAAAGCACCAGAAGACAAGTCAAAAACAACAGATGAAGACTAATCAAGGACAGAAACAACTTACAGGTGAAACTCGAAAAATTAGAATATCGTGCAAAAGTTCATTTATTTCAGTAATGCAACTTAAAAGGTGAAACTAATATATGAGATAGACTCATTACATGCAAAGCAAGATAGTTCAAGCCGTGATGTGTCATAATTGTGATGATTATGGCTTACAGCTCATGAAAACCCCAAATCCACAATCTCAGCAAATTAGAATATTACATGCAATCAATAAAACAAGGATTGCACATAGAACAATATCGGACCTCTGAAAAGTATAAGCATGCATATATACTCAGTACTTGGTTTGTGCCCTTTTGCAGCAATTACTGCCTCAATGCAGCGTGGCATGGAAGCTATCAGCCTGTGGCACTGCTGAGGTGTTACGGAAGACCAGGATGCTTCAGTAACTGCCTTCAGCTCTTCTGCATTGTTCGCTCTCATTTCTCTCATTTTTCTCTTGGCAATGCCCCATAGATTCTCTATGGGGTTCAGGTCAGTTGAGTTTGCTGGCCAATCAAGCACAGTAATCCCACAATCATTGAACCAGGTTTTGGTGCTTTTGGCAGGTGCCAAGTCCTGCTGGAAAATGAAGTCAGCATCCCCATAAAGCTCGTCTGTGGAAGGAAGCATGAAGTACTCCAAAATTTCCTGGCAAACGGCTGCGTTGACCCTGGACTTAATGAAGCACAGTGGACCAACACCAGCAGATGACATGGTTCCCCAAATCAACACAGACTGTGGAAACTTCACACTGGAATTCTTCCTCCAGACTCTGGGTCCTTGGTTTCCAAATGAGATGCAAAAGAGGACTTTGGACCACTGAGCAACAGACCAGTTCTTTTTTTCTTTAGCCCAGGTAAGACGCTTCTGATGTTGTTTGTTGTTCAGGAGCAACTTGACAAGAGGAATACAACATTTGAAGCCCATGTCCAGGATCCGTCTGTGTGTGGTGGCTCTTGATGCACTCTCAGTCCACTCCTTGTGAAAGTCCCCAACACTTTTGAATGGCCTTTTCCTGACACTCCTCTCCAGGCTGCGGTCATCCCTGCTGCTTGTGCACCTTTTTCTTCCACACTTTTCTCTTCCACATAACTTTCTATTAATGTGCTTTGATACAGCACTTTGGGAACATCCAACTTCTTTTGCAATTACCTTTTGAGGCTTTCCCTCCTTATGGAGGGTGTCAATGATGGTTTTCTGCACAACTGCCAGGTCAGCAGTCTTTCTCATGATTGTGATTCCTACTGAACCAGACTGAGAGACCATTTAAAAGCTCAGGAACCCCTTGCAGCTGTTATGGCTTAATTAGCTGATTAGAGTGGGACACTTTGAGCTTAGAATATTGAACCTCTTCACAATATTCCAATTTTCTGAGATTGTGGATTTGGGGTTTTCATGAGCTATAAGCTATAATCATCTCAATTATGACACATCACGGCTTGAACTATCTTGCTCTGCATGTAATGAGTCTATCTCATATATTAGTTTCACCTTTTAAGTTGCATTACTGAAATAAATGAACTTTTGCATGATATTCTAATTTTTCGAGTTTCACCTGTAGAATTAAAGAGAAATTTCCTAACGGTGAGAACAATCAACCAGTAGAATAGCTTGCCATTCAGAGGTTATGGATGTCCCATCACTTAAGGCTTTCCAGAAGAGACTGGAGTCGACAGTCTGAAATGGAATAGAGTCTCCTGCTTGAGCAGAGAATTGGACTGTTATTCTATGTTCTAAATAAGAACCATTTCAAACTAGACCCAGATATACACATTCAGACCTAGATATACGGGTGCAAAGTTATATACCTACAGAAGTCTGTTTAGTTAAAATTACTTTGATACTACAGCAGTAGCAAACAAAAAACAAAAAACGCCCCAGCCAAAAGTCTATGTGTATTGTATTAATGATTGATAAAATGGTTATGGCAACTGTAGCTGAAAAACACATAAATACCCTTCCCTTTCCTTGGCAATAAAACATAAATATAGTCAGTTAAATATCAATTGCTGCCTCTTCAAAGCATTCAAAACCAGCTGCTTGAGATACGTATTTCATTCTCTTATTTGTCCCTTGTGTCACTGGTGCAAATACAGTTTGATTTCACAAGATTCAAAAGTCAAACTTCCCTCTACCTTACCAAAGGCATAGACAAACAAAAGTGTTGAAACGGTCAAGGGTAACAGTCCAAGAGCAAGACTGAATACAAAATCCCTCTGGTGTATCTAAATGAGGTTAGTAAATGGAAAGATTAGCTAACTAAAAAATAAACCACGCAGTGAGAATGACACACTGTCAGCCATGATTCTCCAAGAAACTAATCAAATGTGATAAAATTCATTCAAGGAAGAAACTTCCCTCTGGGGCCCAGTGTGATGATTTGTTAGAAAGATGTGAAAATGGGATAATTATTCATAGGCAGAAAGAACTTATTCCTCTCAGTTTTATTTCAAAGTTGTGCACATTTCAAAGGGATTTATGGAGATACTTTTCTTAAAACTTACTATTTCAATCAGAGAAACAGAGCACTTTTCATCTCAGTATGTTGTTCTTCCACTTATGTTCTTACAATATATTAGAGTAACTTCAGTCTCTCTTGTATTCTGGAGTTATAAATAAACATGAAGGGGCCAAAGTATGCATTTTTGTGCTTTTAAAAATACATGAGTCACTAGGAATAAGGCTGCATATAAAATGTAAGAATAATAAAGGAAACAGCAATAGTGAGGTGTGTTGAAATATCTGCAAGAAATACCATTTGCTTGCAAGCAAGAACCTCCAAGTGGCCTCAATGATTCTCAAAAAGAGTGCTAACAATCAGATGATTGCCAAGAATATAAATCCTTCCATTGTCCACCATTCAGTCAGAACTGAAGAAGTTTCTTGGATGAAAAATGAAACATCTTCAACGAAAAACAAAGAAAGTCCGGTTGCCTTTTGACCTTTGGGCCATTCAAAGAATAAGTGCAGCCTTTGAACTGCAAAAGATTGTTCAATCATGTATTTGTTCAATATAGTCTTATTTTCCTTCAGGAGGTCCAGAAAGTAACTTTCCCAGTCCTAACTGCAGATGCTGAAGATTAATTTTACATATACTTTATATATAAAACTTGTAGTCATACTCAAGTTTTTCATTTTATTCTCTCTATTTTGTGTGTGCAAAAATCTCCTCAAAATATTTTTAATGAGCCAATTTTTCAGCTGCTAAAAATGTTGTGTATGCATAAAGATTAATAAAGTGTGAGCTTGGAGTAAGTGCAGGGTTCTGGCCCTGCACTTCTGATTGGCTGTTAAGCGGCCGGACCGGATTGGCCCGTTCCGGGGAATCCGATTGGCCCTTAACAGAGAGTTCCTATTGGTTATAAGAGCTAGCGCTCCTAGCTCATTATTGGTTAAAAGTTACAGGGTTTGCCTATATAAGGCGGGTTTAACTGCTATTGAAATGAGGAATTCATAATGTAAATAAAGAGCTAAAGTTCACCGTTCAGAGGCTTGTCTCCATTCTTTCTCGCCCATGCTCAAAACATAACAAAAAGTGTGAGTCAGTACATTACACAACACTTTCTTTCACACATAAGCATACATGCTTTTACAAAAGGAACGGAGAAAAGACATGAAAACAATCCCACAATGAATTTAAATTAAGTTTCCTGTTGTTACTGCTTCTAAGCGTAAGAAAGCACAATTAATATCCTGAAGTAATACATGTTTTTTTCCTTGGGAAAAAGTGCTTGTGTGATGCTATACAATTGTTCTGAAAAGATTAATTAAAACATTTTATCATACATCTGATGTTAAAAAGCACTTACCCTGTGCTTTCTTTTAGCTGTGTTGTTTTAATTGAATGCATTTACAATGCAAAGTGAAATCCAAAGTATTAAAAGAAAACAGCACTGAGAAAATGTTTTTGTATGAGACTATACCACCTTCAAATTGCCCTGAGATAGATAGATAGATAGATAGATAGATAGATAGATAGATAGATAGATAGATAGATAGATAGATAGATAGATAGATATTATATACTCTATGTTTGGTTTGTGTTGTAATGCAAACTTATCTAACCAATACATAAGCTAAAATCCAGATTTATTCCTAAAGATCTTCCATTTTTTTCAGTAATCACCAACAGATATTTTAGTGAAAAATTCCTTGCAAAAATATAAATATATTAAATATATATATAAAAGCAAAATGGGGAAAATGGGAATAAAAGCACATATGAATTGGGGGAAATGGGAACAAAAGCACATATGAATTACAGAACAGCTTTTGTTTTAAAGTATAATATATATATAAAATAGGAAGGACTGGATCTGGCATATTTGTAAAAATTAGAAATTGAATAAATTGAAAGGCTAAAAAAGAATAAACTAAATGGACGTTCTCAATTTGCAGAGATTTCTTCAGTTTTATATAACCCAGGCAAAATCTTTATAATTTGGTAGACTATAACTCCCAGGTACCATTCCAGATAGCAATGAATAATTACAAACAGACTTTACCCCCAAATCTAGCCATTATGGCTTCATGGCTGCAAAATAGGTTTATTAACTGATAGTAGGCTAAAATGTTAACATCTGGAAACCTTGATTCAGAAACTAATTTAAACTTTACATAATTCACTTGGCCTGATGTTCTTCATCCAGACACAGTATATCTTAATTGTCTGTTTTATTAAAATATATTTATTAAACAAATGTATATGGTTATCCAACAAGTGACTCTGAGCAGCTTACAACATTAAAAATCTACAACATAATTACCATAACACACACAAACACTACACACACACACACACACACACACACGACAGCAACAATACAATCAAATCAACCATTTGATTGGCATGGCCAGTTTAAGTCTCAGGTCTATATTTTCTATTAGCTAAAAGTGACAAGTACAATTCTTTTTATCACTTGAAACCAAGATCACCAGAGGCAGTCATGTCATGAAAGTTGACTCACTCAAAAAATCAATCATGTTAAGAATGTGGCTAAGTGGAAAAAGAAGGGGCCACTTTAGGACCTACTGGCTGGACACTATAAAAGATGATACCGGGATGATTGTGGTGGACCTGAAGTATGAGACAGAGGGACATGGCTGATGACGACAATGATGCAATGACTTTGAAGAACAGAGAACCAAGTTGTACACAGCTAGCTTCCAGTTTCAGGAAACATTAGACATCTTCAAAATGTTCCTTTGACAAATTATGAATTACTGACACTTTTTTTAATAAGTCTAAAATTCATAAAATTCAAAAATGAAAGAAATACGTGGGTTTATAGCAAATGTTCTTTTTTTGTTGTAGGTTTTTGTTGCTGTTTAAACCACTTCTTTTTCTATCTATATACCAATGAGTGAAGCTCAAACCATCATCTATTAAAATACTGAAGTTTGCAGATGATATAACAGTGGATTGGTCTCATTCAAGACAACGACGAATCCGCATACAGACAGGAGGTTGTACAACTTGCTCTGTGGTGTAACTGGAACAATCTGGAACTGAACACACTCAAAACTGTACAAATGGTGGTAGACTTTAGAAGAAACCTTCTCATACTACCACTTCTTACAATACTAGACAACACAGTATCAACAGAAGAGATCTTCAAATTTCTAGGTTCTACTATATCACATGACCTAAAATGGACACCTAACATCAAAAACATCATCAAAAAAGCACAACAAAGAATGTTCTTTCTGTGCCAACTCAGAAAGCTCAAACTGCTCAAGAAGTTGCTGATACCGTTTTACAGAGGAATTATTGAGTCTATCATCTGCACCTCTATAACTATCTGGTTTGGTTCTGCAACCCAACAGGACAGATACAGACTTCAGAGGATAATTAGGACTGCAGAAAAAACAATTACTACCAACTTGCCTTCAACTGAGGACCTGTATACTGCACAAGTCAAAAAAGGGCTTTGAAAATATTTACAGACCCCCTCGCATCCCAGACATAAATTGTTTCAACTCCTTCCCTCAAAACGATGCTATAGAGCACTGCACACCAAAACAACTAGACACAAAAACAGTTTTTCCCAAATGCCATCACTCTGCTAAACAAATAATTCCCTGAACACTGTCCAAACTATTTACAAAGTCTGCACTACTATTACTGTTAATGTTCTCATCTCTCCTTATTACCCATCCCCTCCCACTTGTGACTGTATGATTGTAATTTTGTCGCTTGTATCCTTACAATTTATATTGACTATTTCCTAGTATGATTTGATTGCTTATTGTACCCAATGACTATTATTAAATGTTGTACCTTATGATTCTTGACTCTTGATGAATGTATCTTTTCTTTTATGTATACTGAGAGCATTTGCACCAAGACAAATTCCTTGTGTGTCCAATTATGCTTGGCCAATAAAAAAAAAGAATTATAAACAGTTTAAACCAAAAATAACTCAGAGAAAGAAAATCAGTATACTTCTTTTCCAATTAGACTTTCTGTGCACTCTCAAGCCATTACACATATTTTATAATTTTGTTATCATCTGTAAAATCGAGCCTTTAATATTGGCTTTGCATTTTTAAATGCACACAATGTAAAAGTTCCATTGCAAACTATATAGAATTTTTCAGACAGGTCCAGTTTACTTATTCTGCATGAAAATACTCCGCTTTAGTCTTTATTCAGTTTTCTTTGAAACAATACTTCTTGTTTGTTTCACTGTTTTTTTCCAACTATATAATGTCTTGCAAGATTGCTCCTCATGGGTTCAGTTGGGGAGAGGGGAAATCATGTATTTTATTTCACCCACATGATTCCAACATACTCTATAACTTCAAGCTATTGTGAGATAAAGCAGTTCCTCCTATGCCTTCTACTCTATTGAATGAATACCTTACTGAATTTATATAAAGTATCACAGGAGAGACCAACTTAGAACTAAGGAGAAATTTCCTATCAACGAGAACAATCAACCAGTGGAATGACTTGTCTCCAGATATTGTGGGTGAACACTGGAGGTTTTAAAGAAGAGATTGGACCACAATTTGTCTTCTGAAATGGTAGAGGGCCCCCTACTTGAGCAGGGGGTTGATCTCCAAGTTCCCTAAAGAATCTAGGAACAGAATGAAGGACTTACTCATGTAAAGCCAAGTGTTGTACTAGTGAACTAAGGTTCTTGTTAATTATATAAAACAAAACAAGAAATGAGAGATAATCCTGTTTCATGGGGAGTCATATAGATACCTCCCATCCTTGTGAATTACTCATTTATATGGAGCTGTGGTCCTTGACTTATGATTACAACTGAGCCCAAATTTTCTGTTGTTAAATGAGATATTTGTTAAGTGAATTTTGCCCCATTTTATGGCCTTTGTTGACACAGTTGTTAAGTGAATCTGACTTCCCATTGATTTTGACTGCCTGACCGTCACAAAAGGTGATTGTCAGGGCTCCGACAACCCACCCCCATCCAAATCATGAGTCTCTAGCCACAACTTTCAGAGTTAAAAAAAAAATCATTTATTAGGAGTGAACAATGTCGGCGTTACTTGGGTGCAGCCAACTCTGAGACACATCATTCATCTCACCCTTGACCCTGGTCTTCCCTCACCCCCGGATGCATATTCTCCAATGGGACACATCCATAGCCAAGAGTCATCAATCATGGTCTCCAGTAATAATCTTGCATGCCAGAAGTAATTATCTATGAAATATCTAAGATCTAAGTTACTGCCCCACTCCCTTTCTGCTGACAACTCTAAAAGACCAGAAAAATATTTTTGAGTTGACAGTGATCACATGATTGCAGGACACTGCAACGATCATAAATATGAGTCAGATGCCAAGTATCTGAATTTTGATCACATCACCATGGGGATGTAAGAGTGTTGTAAGAGTGAAAAATGGTCATGTCACATTTTTCAGTGCCATTGTAACTTTGAATGATCACTAAACAAACTGTTGTAAGTCAAGAACTGCCTGTACCATTCTAAGAGCTTGCTCTTGATGAAAATACTAAAGAGTCATATGGCACCTTAAAGCCTGACACATTTATATTGGCAGAAATTCATAGACAGCAGCCAACTTAATCAGAAGGTAGTTGAAGAGGCATCAAGGTCTCCACTACACTTTTGAGATTATTGGGAAGCATATTGATCTGAGCAATAAATGCTACTAGCTGATCAATGCTGCTGCTTTTTGCTTGAAATGCCTGTTTCCCAAATGCATTTATAATCATTCCTGCATACTGATGAGTTTAATGTATAATTCATCAGTAAAGATTAATGTACTTTGTATTATTAAGCAAATGTGTTACATGTAAGGGGGAAGGATACTATGAAATACTGTGAAATGAAAAATATGCTACTAATAATAAAGCATTTATTCCCAAGCCAGCAGCAAGTTAACTCATCTATCAACCTGCAATTACTTAAAGACCTCAGAAATGACATCCTCTGCTATCTGCAGAAGACAAATGGTCACAACACTTTTCAACATGGTTGTTCTTATTTAAGTTATGGATTACACATTTGGACAAAGTGCTGACAAAAGGTGAAATGGTTGAATAAATGTCACAGGATACTGAGAGAGATTCTCTTCTTAAAGCAGATTATATGACACAATTCTCAATTACATTCAAGTAAATGAGGCTAATGGAATTCTATTTGCATTATGCCACCGAAAGCAGTTTGGACAGAAAAGAGAAGTAAGGCACAATTCAGGTGTAATATTGAGTTAGATAAGTACCTTTTCACATTCTGAGGATCTTAATAGTCTGTACAAAGGGTGGCAAGAATCATATGGAACATCTACCTTTGTCTGCAGAAGGTTTTTACTTATAGTGGCAGACTATAGGTTAAACTTTTGCCCAAAACTTTGGAAACCATCAAGGTGACTTCTTTATTCTTTTTTCTATCTGTGGGAAAGGTATCTTTATTCAGATCAGCCTCTAAAGAGATATTTTAATGTTTTTGAACGAAGGAGGGTCTTTCTAATTAACACATCTTTTAAAAAGATTATATAAATTAGATGTTAAGCTGTGAAGGTATAAAACTTTTTAAAAAGTGTCATTTTTAAAAAAGGGAACGTTGGACAGAAAATTCGAATTAGAAGATGCAGCTACTTTATGCATTTAGGAACTTCATTTGTAACCAACACTTTTTGAGAAGCCCTCTCTATGAAAGCTTCAGACAGCTCTATTGTATATTGTATGGCAGAAATACAGGGTTAAGAAGTGGTGGCAATTATTCATTTTTAATTAATTCTAAAATATTTGAATCAGTAAAACAACTTGTGAATTACTGAAGTTTAAATTTAGAACTGTAACCAGGTAACACAATGTACTGAAATCTGTTGTCTACATAGTATAACTATTTTAAGGAAATGATGAGGTCTGAATACATTAAGATAGGTGGCACAGTAGTCTTGTGATCTAGAGGTACTTATCATTGACTCTGTTGTGAATTAATAAAAGTGCTTGAATAAAGATTGTTGAAACCTTAAAGTAAAGTGCAGGGTTCTGACCCTGCACTTCTGATTGGCCGATAATAGCGATATCGGATTGGTTCGTTCAGGAGAATCTGATTGGCTATTAATGAGCCTTTCTCATTGGTTAAAAGAGCTAACGTTCCTGTGTTTTCATTGGCTAAATACCCAAGAGCTTGCCTATATAAAGGGGGCTGTTGTGGCCGTTTTTAGCACTGTTGCACCATGTTAAATAAAGAGTTGAAGTTCACTGTTCACCGACTTGTCTCCACTTCTTGCGCCACGCACAGAACATAACACTGGCGACGAGGATGGGATGTGGAGACATCAGAGCTGACTGAACACTACAGAGCGACAATTGAGCACGTGGCTGAAACACACCAACGATGGAACCATGTCCGGCAGCATCATACCACCCGCTCCATTCGACCCAGCACAAGAAGACTGGGACTCATATATGGATCGCTTCCAGATGTTTCTGGAGACCAACAATTTGAAGGATGCCACTACTGGAAAGAAACGGGCAGTATTCCTAACTCATTGCGGACCAACCGTATTCAAGATGGCCAAGGCACTAGCGAAACTGGCAGAAGTGAAGTCCATGGACTGGGACATCCTCGAACCCCTGCTAAGGGCCCACTATGCACCGACCGTACCAACGCTCGTTAGAAGGCATGAATTTTACCAGAGAGATCAGCGGAAGGGCGAAAAGTGTTGCTGATTTCATAGCTGATCTCCGGAATCTGGGAGGCCTATGCAGGTTTGCCAACCTCGAAGAAGCCCTGAGAGACCGAATAGTTCTGGGATTAGATGCACCAGGCGTGCAGAGTAAGCTGATGGCGAAAGGCGACATTAGCCTTACAGATGCCATCGCTGACATTACTGCAGCAGAAGCAACCAGGAAGTCGGCTGCCCGAATGCACCGCACCCATGCCCAACTTCGGCAACTCGCCAGCGAAGTTTCACCTCACTTAGAAGAACAGGCAAAGACAGCCCACCACGAGGACCTCGAATCATCATCAGAAAGCGATGAAGAAGAGGTCAACTGGCTCCGGTCCGAACGAGACCAACGCCAGAGATCGCAGTACCAATGTGCTGGTTGTGGGGCAAATCACCCCCGATCAGACTGCAAATTCCTCAATGCGCTCTGCCATGTGTGCGGGAAAAGAGGCCACATCGGACGGGTCTATAGAAGCAAACAAGGACCCAGCCAGGCCCCGAGGTGGGCTAACTATCGCCAATCCACAGGAAGTCATCCTGTAAAGCGAGAACCCTTGAACCACCAATGGAACAACCACTCCTACAGAAACAAACCTTTAAACCACTCAATGAAGTGAGAAGAGGCACACCAAACTATTACGATTGGTCACGCCTCATCACTGGACGCCAAGAAGATCTGGGTGAAGGTGGCCATCGAAAACCAGCCTTGTATGATGGAAGTCGATTCAGGATCGTCCCTCTTGATGGTTTCCTGGAAGACCCTCAAGCAACTCATTCCTACCATCCGGCGACAAGACCTCCGATTCCAAAGAATCATACTCAAAGATTATCAGGGAAATCGAATTCCAGTCATTGGATCCAGCCAAGTCCGTGTCTCATTTAAAAATCGTACCGCATCTCTACCCTTGACTGTAGTCAACAGGGATCGGCCTAGCTTGTTAGGCCTCCAATGGTTCACTCCACTTGGAATTGAAGTAGCCGGCATTCACCGAACCAGCAGCAATGACTGGGAAGAGGCTCTCATCCAAGAATTCCAGGACATCTTTGCAGATAAACTAGGCAAGTCCAAGGGGACCCCGATATCATTTAACCTCAACCCCGAAATAGCTTCCATCCGCCTTAAGCCTTGTCGAGTTCCATTTGCCCTTAAACCAAAGATTGATGAGCAGCTTGATAAATTAATAGCTCAGGGAGTGCAAGAACCAACCGATCACTCTCCCTGGGAAACCCCAATCGTAACACCCATCAAGCCGGATGGATCAATAAGAATTTGTGGGGACTACTGAGCCACCCTGAACCACGCCCTTCAACAAAACGCTTAACCGGTACCAGTGGTGCAACACCTTCTCCATTCCCTGGGGGGTGGAAAAGTCTTCGCTAAACTAGATCTAGCCCAGGCATACCAACAACTGCCTGTAGACAAAAAAACGGCAGAGGCCCAAACGATTGTTACGCACTGAGTTGCGTTTAAATATAACCGACTCCAATTCGGAGTAAGCGTGTCCCCGGGAATCTTTCAAAGTTTCATGGAAAGACTATTACAAGGGATAAAAGGCATTGTCCCCTATTTTGATGACGTTTTAATTGCTGCTCCGACTCAAGAAATACAAAGGGAGCACCTGGGGTTGGTTCTTCAGAGATTTAAAGACTCGGGTCTCAAAGTTAAAAAAAACAAGTGTCAATTATGTACGGATCGAGTAGAATTTTTAGGATATTTAATAGATAAACAAGGCATTCACCCCACTGATAGCAAACTTAGGGCAATCAAAAACGCCCCAAAACCCCGCAATAAGGCTGATCTCCAAGCTTTCCTAGGCCTTATCAATTTTTATAACGTCTTTCTGCCTCAGAAAGCAATCGTAGCCGAACCCCTACATTGTTTATTGGACAAAAAAGCACCCTGGGTTTGGGGGGCACCGAGAGGAACATGCGTTTCGAAAAGTAAAAAACCTCTTGACCTCCGACGCTGTTTTGATGCAGTATAATGAAACTTTGCCTTTAATGGTTACATGTGATGCATCACCATTCGGAGTGGGTGCCATTTTGAGCCACGTTTTACCAAACGGAAGTGAAGCCCCTGTTGCCTATTTTTCAAAAACGCTATCAAAAGCAGAACACAATTACAGTCAAATCGATAAGGAAGCTCTTGCTATTGTATCTGCTGTTAAACGATTTCATGAATATATTTATGGGCGAGCTTTCACTATAATAACTGACCACAAACCCTTACTGGGAATAATAGCAGGAGATAAACCAACCCCTTATATATTATCTCCCAGAATGACCCGCTGGTCAGAATTCTTGGCTGCCTATAATTATAAGTTGCAACACCGCCCGGGGAAAGCCATTCCCCATGCTGACCCATTGAGCCGTGCACCACTTCCAGAAACCATTGACAACCCTGCTCTGACCGTCACAACACTGCAGATCAAGACACTCCAAAAACCACCGTTGACAGCTCGCGATATCGCGATTGAAACTAAACGCGATCCCATTTTAGCACGTGTCCTCAGCTGGGTAGAGCGTGGATGGCCATTGGACCAAATCCCTGACAACTACGTTCCCTTCAAAAGTCGACAGATGGAACTGTTTTCCCAGAAAGGCTGCATCATTTGGGGTGATAGAGTCATTGTCCCAGAGCGGTTACAGCGAGTGGTACTGAGAACCTTGCATGATGGCCACCCCGGCATCGTGCGCATGAAAGCACTCGCACGAAGCTATGCGTGGTGGCCGGGCATAGACAAACAGATCGAAGCCTGGGTAAAGACTTGTCCCAAATGCCAGGAAGTCAGCAATGCCCCACCAAAAGCAACCCCAACAGAATAGGAAACACCCAGGGGACCATGATCCCGTATTCATCTGGACTTTGCGAGACCTACGAATGGACACACATTTTTATTAACAGTGGATGCCTACTCGAACTGGCTCGAAATCCATGAGATGAAAAATACAACAACCGAATCAGTCATCAGGAAATTGGACAGATTATTTGCAACACACGGACTACCGGACATTCTGGTATCTGACAACGGACCCCAGTTTACCATGCTTTCTTTTGAACAGTATCTGGCGGACCGCGGTGTTCGCCATGCGCTAACTTCACCAGCGCATCCTGCGGCCAATGGAAGGGTACAAGTCAAAAGAACTCTACATAAAATGGACTATGGCGATATCGAAGACAAGATTAACCGGATACTCCTTTTGCAGCACATCACTCCACACAGCATCACCAACAAAACTCCCGCTGAGTTATTGATGGGACGAAAACTCCGCTCCCACCTCGACCGACTACACCCATCGTACGAACCTGAAAAACCACACGGATCCAGCGGGAAATGCCGTAACTTCCAGGTAGGTGACTTGGTTTTCGCTAGGAACTTTTATGGCGACCCATTGTGGGTCGAGGCAACTGTAATCCAAGTAACCGGACCCAGAGTGAAATGTCACGACGATAGAATATGGAAGCGCCATATTGATCAGCTGCGTTCAAGGCTGCAGTCTGGAGTCTGTGATTCCGGTGATTTCCAAACTGAGGGGAGAAGAGATGCCGAGGAGGCTGAGTTTGAAACGGCGGAAAGCACAAGCGGAAAAAATGACCGCTCAGACACAACATGTGAAGAAGGATCAGGGACAGGGGTAAACTCGCCTCAAAGGGATACCGAGGACATTAGTGGTAACGGAAGTTTAGATACAGAACCAGAGGCACCCTGTTCACCAGATAACGTCCTACCCCAACAAGACTCTAGACAAATACCGGGAGGACAACATAAATCAAATAGACAATCAAAACAACCTGCCTACCTCAAAGACTACGTTACCGCACCCCTTAAACGGAACCCAGGGGGAAGGGATGTTGTGAATTAATAAAAGTGCTTGAATAAAGATTGTTGAAACCTTAAAGTAAAGCGCAGGGTTCTGGCCCTGCACTTCTGATTGGCTGATAATAGCGATATCGGATTGGTCCGTTCAGGAGAATCTGATTGGCTATGAATGAGCCTTTCTCATTGGTTAAAAGAGCTAACATTCCTGTGTTTTCATTGGCTAAATACCCAAGAGCTTGCCTATATAAAGGGGGCTGTTGTGGCCGTTTTTAGCACTGTTGCACCATATTAAATAAGGAGTTGAAGTTCACTCTTCATCGACTCGTCTCCACTTCTTGCGCCACGCACAGAACATAACAGACTCTGACTATGTTCACCTTATTAATAAGGTATGAAACTCATAAGAAGTGATACAGTCTTCTTATTCTTTCATAGATGCAACCATTTCAGATAGACATGAAGAAAAGCATACCTTGAAGTACGATACAGCAAAAAGAGATATTTATGCCTGAATCTAAAAGTATAAGGAAAGACCCCTGGCCGACTGATAGAAAAAATACTGTCAATCTCCATAATCTCCAATTAAGACAAATGCTCAATAAGGCACAGTTAAGCATTTTCTATCCTGTACCCGCCAAAACTATTTTCATTCAATTTTAAGAATTATAATTTTAAAAACTTTAAAAATGTTTTTTTCCTTATCTATGTATTTTTTTTCTTTTCCATCATGTTATTTGACTGAAGTGTAATATCATTTTTGATATCTGGAAGCAACTGTGGGTGCTTTTAAAGCTAAAGCATGGGTAAAAATATTGCAAATAAATGAATAAGCCAATAGTGAAGGGTTTTAACTTGGAGTCAAGATAAGTTATTTTCCTCCTTCATTACTACCGTTTGGAAGGGATTTGTTGTATTGCCTTAGCAGCTAGCATAGCAGGACTGGAAAATTTGGCTAGAGTGGAGAAGTACTGTAAAAATAAAAAATAAAATCTCAGAACAATGGCAAACCACTTCTGTAACACTATCAAGAAAACAGAATAGATCCAGTCACTCAGAATAAAATTTGACCTGAGGGTATCTATCATTTATTGTCCTAAATGCAACAACTGCAGCTGTATTCTGCTGGCCAAGGAAGGCTGGTGCTCATTTTTCATTGGTGATTTAGATGTTAGTGGACATGGAGAGGAGAGAGGTCTTCTTATAATAATTTCATTATAGAGAAGCAGTAACTGGCTTGCACTACCCTAAAAGAGTAAAAAATAAACGGTGAAGGCCTATGCCAATTGCTGTGCTGGTCCACAATCATCATAAAGATTTTATTTGATTTATGCCAGTCACATCTGAGTCATCATGCTCAGCTGTTGACTTTTGGCCAATTGTTACTTTTTCAGTTGAACTTTCCTCAACTGAGGAAATCAAATGGGAGAGAACCACACACACTGTGACTTTGATCTCAAAAGGAAGATTGAATTTATAGTAGCAACATATGCAATGAGTAGCAATAAGGTCAAATGTCTGAGAGGCTGTCCAGAAGCAGATATAACTTGAATCTGTTTGAAGATGCTCATTGAACTATAATCATTGGGCAATGCTAAGGAAGAAAGAGTAATGTAATACAAAAGGAAACATTAACACAAATAAATATATAAATAAAAAATCCCCTTATAAAAAGGCAGTACCATGGTAACTGGAATGAAGTTAACTCAAGCAACTCATGAAGAAAGGTTGGTAATAACTCCGTTTCTATGGCAACATCTAGGAAATGTGTAGGATCAGAATTCACCTTTTTGCTGAAAAATTCAGTTAATATTTGGGTTATCAAGTATATCAGCAAAAAGTTTCTCAAAATGAAATGTATACATTTCCTATAGACAGATGAGTAATGTAATTGCAGGGATTTGGTTAGATCTGTTTTGTTCACAAGTGATTGTTTGCTAGTTTTTCAAAGGCAGCTAAAATAGTTTAAAGGGTGCTAAGATGTTGTGAAGTAGTTGAGGCTTGGATATAACAAACCAGAATTTAAATACCTGCTTAGCCATGAATATTCCTGAATATTTTTGAGTTATTTAAATTAAAACTGGAAAAATACTTTCAGTGGATATCTGTGAAGATGAAATAAGATATATAGGGAAGAAACAACAGGTAATCTTCATATAGTGATAGTCTGTAGTTACAACAGTGTAAAAAAAAGTAACTTTGCAACCAATGGCCACATTTGCAATATTCATAGCATCTCTTTCTTCTCCAGTTATGTCACACGCAGAGCAGAGAGATTGCCTAAACTAGCAATATCTTCTGAAGCTGCTTTTCTCCACTGCAGAATCTGGACTCTTAAAAAAGTGCTAAGGGCAAGTTAACAAGCTGAGCTTTGAATTAATTAGGAGTCTTACAGTTGCTGCCTGAAATTGACATCTCCAATGAGAATTTCAATTTTTCTTCTTGCTAATTATTCAGGGCCTGGGTGAGTATTCCAAAGGATGAGGGGGTAGAGAAAAAGGGGTTGATTTGTCCTCTCAAGCTTCCTTGTGAGTTGAGTTCTGGAAGGCACATCTGGTTATTTGAGTGCATATCCTTCTGATGTTGTAAAGCAAAATAAAGTTGAAGTAAAATCATAAGCACAGTTGTAGTCACATGTTTTTCACCTAGCAACCATTTTGCTTAAAGACCAAGTCACTGGTCCCAATTGTGATCACTAAATAAGGATATGTATACCATCTTGAACAAATAAACATTGTAAATAAAGCTATTTTAACTACGGTAGTTTTATTCCACAAGGTTGTTAGATAAGTCAAAGTTATGAATTCTATCAAGGAAAAGCAGTATTCCCCTAAATATTTTCTTATAGTTAATTAGTCATAATGTGATTATTTTTGTTTGAAAGTAAACCTGAATAATCATAGCATCTGGTTGAAGTACATATATAAAAAGAAATACTATGAGGCACAGATTACATTTTCAGAGCGATTCACAACATCTGTTTACCATAACAAACTTTACATTTTACTTAATCTTCCTAAACCTTTTTCAGAATTAGCATTAGTCATCATATATGCATCATAATGCCCAAAGGCACACCTGACAGAAGATTCCTAGTGCTACAAATAATGGATGCAAACTCTGCTTTTGATACACAGAACACATTTCTGCAAATACTCAAATGTATCCCTATGAAGTCTAGCTCAGAGTTCCAAAGCTAAGATTTCCCATGTGAGAATTGCTGTGTTGGCTGAACCACAACAAACTCTAGCCTGTATAAATACCACAGAGAGTTGCCTGGGAGCACAGTTTGTCTCAGAGTAACAAAGGCTCATACCTCAGAGCAGAGAGAGAAGTAAGCCTACGTAGGGACCCTAAAGCATGTAGGAACTATAAGCAAATTCAGAATCAATTTCTGACACATCTGATTTCCAGAGACAGACAAAATGAGGCAAGAGTGAAACAAAAACAGGAGCATCAATGATACTTGAATGGTCAATCTTGCTTATGCATAATTCTGCTACATCTAACCAACCTGGTCAAAATAAACACAACAGGAGGTGAGGACTATAAGTCACAGATGTTAGAAAGTATCCTTGTAGTGTCATATAATAGGGCAAAATTTCTATTGCTTGAAGAAATATCGTCCTTGTATTAAGAGTCAAAAATAAAACTTAAATTCCACCTGTACAAGCCATTCCGCTACAACTTTAACTCATTACGTTTTCATTGTACCCTCTGTTGCCTTTTTGGCATGATTTCTTTGATCTACACCTGGGCCTTTCCATAGGAGCAGGCAGCTATCAGTCCTCAGGGCTCAAAAAAAAAAAGTTTGTCTCATTGGGAAGCACATTTCAGACAATACATGGCTATTGGTATTTCTTCATATTGTCTATAGTAGGGAAGAGCAATGTTTTGGCAAGAGGGCTGCAGGTTTTTATTATTTCAACATCTGCAGTAGAAAGTATGGTGATGTAATGATGCTATTGGAGAGCATAGGGGCAAGTGGCTTAGCATTCCAATGTTTATTCTTTTCACCTGGCAAAATTTGCTGAGGAAATGAATGAATCAGCGCATATTTACTCCAGACAGAAGATAGCAGGAACCTTTGAGACTTTCAAATATTGAGATTTTCCCACAATCTTCTGCCATTAGGTAGAAATGCTGTCTAGCACTGATCAGAACCGAAGTCCAAAATTGAAGTTGCCTATTCCTTTGCTAGCTCAGTTTATTCCTTTCCATTTCTGAACCAGTCTGTACTACATTAAAGATAGAGGAGAGGAATGTGTGCTTATATTCAGGACATTTTCTTGAATAGATGTGTTTTGATGTACATCTAGTCTAAAGAAAAGAGGAATTAGGGGTGACATGATAACAGTATTCCAGTATTTGAGGGACTGACACAAAGAAGAGGGGATCAAATAATTCTCCAAAGCACCAGAGGGCAGGACATTTTTCTGAGGTAAAAACTATATTGTTAACCTAGAAGAACATGGATTTTCACTATTCTTTTTTTAAATATTTTTTTTATTTTCGATAGTTACATTAATTCCATCTTTCATTCATACAGTGTGTCAAGTGAATACATATATCTTATGCTAACAATCATAATTAATATTTCTTAACCAATATAACTTTAATCACATTTAATCTGTAAGTCGTAAGTTATTTCCTCTTATATTTGTTGTCTTTATAACCAACTTAACTATGTTCTTTATATATTTATCTATACAATTTTAACTCGTTTTATTTTCTAAACATTGATAAAATAAATCCCATATCATATAATATTCAGTTTCTTCTTTTTCTTTAATTTCCAGTGTTAATGTATTCATCTCTGCACAGTCAAATATTTTCTCAATCATTTTCCCTCTGCTGGTATTTTATCATTTTTACAATTCTGTGTAAATACAATCCTAGCTGCTGTTAATATGTATATAATTAGATATGTTTCTTCGTTGCTATAACCTTCAGGTACCATCCCTAATAGGAATATTCCCAGTTTCAAATTTATATGTTTATATCATTGTGGCTTCCCCAGTGGTCTGCAGACCACAGATTGAGAACCACTGTATTCATAAACATACATTAGATTGATTGGCAAAAATATGGACTCAACAAACTTTAGCTTTCTGGAAAAAGAGAAAAAGGAAGCATTACAGTCACACTACTGTATATTGGCTGTGCATCCTGTAAGCATGATGCAGAAAGAAGAGGTGACTTAATTTTCTCTTGTTAATCTGACCTTAATGACAGTCACAGAATTCACATAATGCCCTTACAAGCACAGGATAAAACTTGTGAAAGAAAAGATAAACACATTTTAATGGTCGTTTTAAAACAAACCCACCACACAACATATGCTGTTGGTTACAAAAAGCCGTAAGGAATTCATGAGCATAGTATTTCCAACCATCTGTTCATTTAATGTTCTCTTCCTTTCAACAAAGAAAAAAAATAAATGAAAACACTACAGTAGCAAGAAACATTTTTTTTAAAAAATAGCATGTTTGTATATTTTATTATGGGTGAATAATTGAGATAGGAATAGTTTTGCTCAATAATTCACAAAATATACTTATCCCATATTTTCAGAACCCTCAGGTAGGATTTAGTTATCACAATAGTTGACATTTTACTGAATTAATCTCTTTCCTGGGATAGCATAATTAGGATTACTATTTCCAGGCTGCCAATGTTCAGACAAAAATCTCTTTCCTATCATCTCCCAGGTTTCAAGAATTCTGTGTTCCTCACATTGTAGACCGAGCACAATACATTAAACCACAAATTAAGGAATAGGCAGGATTTTCACAATACAATAACATCCAGCCCTCAAACATACCAACAATATCATATTAATCCTAACTCAGCATTTGAAAAAGATCAGATGTCTTTTAAATATTTTTTTAAAATTTCCCCTTTATTATTTTTTTATAAATAACTCAAGGCAGCAAACCTATTTAATGCTTCTTCCTCCACCCATTTTCCCCACAACAACAACCTGTGAGGCGAGTTGGGCTGAGAGATAGTGACTGGCTCAAAATTAGCCATCTGACTTTTTTAAATGACCTAGGTAAATTTAGGGAATTAACTCAATGCTGTCTGTTATTCTTTTGATATCAAAGCTTTTCAAAACTGCTCATTGGGATATCTATGCTTGGTGTGCAAATGGTTCAAATTTCATTCTTGGCATTATTCAGGAAAAATACATCCTGGAATTCTGCACAGCAGTTGCTGATTAGAACTGATAAGGTGGAACAACAATAGAATAGAATAGCAGGCTTAGAAAGGACCTTGGAGATCTTCTTGTCCAGCCCACTGCTTGAGCAGATGACTTTACACCATTCCAGACAAATGGTTGTGCAATCTTTTCTTAAAAACCTCTGGTGATGGAATACCATAAGTTCTGGATGCAAGCCACCCCACTGATTAATTCTTCTCATTGTCAGGAAATTTCTCTTTAATTGTGGGTTCAATCTCTCTTTGATAATCTTCCATCCATTACTACTTGTCCTGCTCTTAGATGGACAAATAAGTCGATCTCCTCTTCTCTGTAGGACAGTATTGGAGGACTGCTAAGTTACCCTTAGTTTTTGTCTTCCGTGGACTAGGTATATCTAGTTCCCACAATCACTCATTATATTATTTAACTGCCAGACCCCTTATCATCTTTGTTGATCTTCTCTGCACAAAGGGTGGCAAGAATCTCAGCATCTTGTTTGTTTCATAGAGTCCAGAAGTGGATGCAATACTACAAGTGTTGTCTACCAGTGCAGTGTAAAATAGTCATATAACTTCTTACTATCCCTCTGTTGATGCAGCCTAGGACTTCATTGGCTTTCCTCACAGCTGCAGCACATTGCTGGCCCATACTTAAGTAGTAGAACACCTAGATCAGGGGTTGGCAACTTAAACACTCAAAGAGCCACAAAGGTCCTAATGGGAAGACTCATCTTCAATTCTGGAATCCACTGGAAGTCCAGTTCCTCCACCATAGAGTTTCCTCCTAGAGCAGGGGTCTCCAACCTTGGCCCCTGGAAGCCTGGTGGACTTCAACTCCCAGAATTCCACAGCCAGCTGGCTGTGGAACTCTGGGAGTTGAAGTCCGCCAGGCTTCCAGGAGCCAAGGTTGGAGACCCCTGTCCTAGAGCAATGTTCTTTTTCCTTTTACTGACCAGCAACAGGGAGTCACAGCAGAGCTTCTTGTGGCTGCAGAAACACAGGTTGCCAACCCCTGAACTAGATCCCTCTCGACTATTGTTGAGTCAGATACTTGTGCTTTTGGTTTTTCTTGCCTAAGTGTAAAATCTTACTTTTATCAAGACTGAATTGCATTTTGTTGGACAGGCCTAGCTTTCAGGTCTGTCAAGATCCTTTTGTAGCTTGAGTCTATCTTCTAAAGTGTATTTTCCCCCAGCTTGTTATGGTCTGCAAAGGACTAATATCCTTTTCTCAAAGAATTCTGCAATTTGGATTTCTTTGTATGGGGAGAGAGAAATTCCTAAGATGTTCCTAAATTATAATCCCTAATGAGTTCATCGTGAGTTTTTAATTAATAATTTCTGTAATGTATATTTAAACTAAAGACAGCATTTTCACATAATCATAAGGCTTGCAAAAAAAAAAAACACCCACACCAAATCTTCCACAATTTCTTTGTGACCCTCCTCTGTCATACAGTTCCTCTCCCTTCAATTAAGTTTTGAAAGAACTATTAATTTTCAAATGAAATATTAAGATTAACGCACAGGGTGAAACAAGTATCCACTGAAGATAATTAAAGGAGCAAATGGACTTCTGTTGCAGTTACAAGCTAGGCAGTTATATTTGAAAACACGTTTTAAGCTTCCTGCCACCCAATTAGCCAATTCATGTCAGGAACAGTCAAAACATCTGATTATGTTCAACCAGCAGAAGATGTAAAAGACACAAAGACCTAAAAGCTTCCTTTCAATATACAAAGAGCTGTCATATAGAAGATGGAACAGTCTTGTCCTCTGGATGGCATGGCAGAAAATATCTCTGTTGAAGAAAGACATTATGTATCTGATATAAACACTGTTGAGAAAGTCCAGAAATATTTCACAAGAAGAGTTCTAATACTCCTCAACTCGTTGTAGAATACCTTATGCCACCAGACTTGAAATTCTAGAATTAGAAAGCTAGAACTATGCCGTCTTCGGTTTAATCTAAGTATAGTATATAAAATCATACATTGCAATGTCCTACCTGTCAATGAATACTTCAGCTTCAAACATAACAATACAAGAGCACACGATAGATACAAACTCATGGTTAACAATACCAAACTTGATTGCAGGAAACACGACTTCAGCAACAGAGTTGTCAATGTCTGGAATACTCTACCTGACTCTGTGGTTTCTTCCCCAAATCCCAAAAACTTTAACCTTAGACTGCCTACTATTGACCTCACCCCTTTCCTAAGAGGTCTGTAGGGGGCATGCATAAGCGCACCAACGTGCCTACCATCCCTGTCCTATTGTTTCTTTTATTTTTCTTATATGTATCTATTTCATGTATTCATAACTATGTTTATTCTTATACCTATTATCTTGTAAGCGATTGACAAATCAAATTAAATTTAAAAAATTAAATTACTCTCACACCAGCCTTACTTAATCCTAACTCTGACCCTATTGAGGACTGAAAGAGATTGCCTGGGGAAAGGGGCATAGCTTCCCTGTTACTATTTCAGCAGGGGACATTGCAATCATTCTGCAAATTCTATGTTGGATGCAGAGTTGATTAGTTGATCTCCAAGGTAATTTCCAGTGTGATGAAAAGAATATTTTACTGGTCCCTTGGGTCTTACAAATTTTGATTTAATTGCACAGAGAATGGTTTTCTGGAAGACAAGGCCTTCTCTTAGCTTATCCTACTGTCAGTATTTCAAGTTATGCTTCAGCATGTTTATGGAAATCAATCAAAGATAAGATTATAGTTAAAAGATGGAGAGGAAGGGAGCAGAAGGCACGGGGGATGAGGTGGGATTGCTTCTTAATTCATCAACCACATCCATTGTGATCCTCCCTCATTGTTGGGATGATAGGAACAGAGAAATTATATTTTTAAGTGAGTTAACCCAGTCGGTGATTCCTCAATCTAATATGTGGGTCATATTAATTTTTATACATTGTTTTATTTATCGATTATAATGCACTGTACATCACTCAGAGCCCCTCTTTGAGAGAAATGTGTGATTTAGAAATATGAAATATAAATAAATGTGGTTACTGTGGAATTTGATGTCATTAGATGGGATGACGATTCCAGTCATTAGATGGGATGACGATTACACCTTTTAATAGGTAAATTGGACAAATTCCTAAGTACCAGATTATCTACAGCAGCTAATCCTTATGAATATTATTGGCTTCTTGGACCCCAACAGCTTCCTTTATCCCTCAGGTGCTATTTGAGAGCAGGAGTAGAAAGATGTTGTCTTCTCTATTTAATGGTTAATAGATCTTGAACACATAGTTTATGACCAACATTTGTGTTAAAAAATGCTGGACAAAGAGAGTGGTTTACTTGAAACTTAAAAAGGATTTGTGGGCTTGATTGTTATAGTAATGACTTTCATCCCTTTTACTTTCCAATATTTCAGCTTGTTCAAAAGTTGACAATGTGCCTCATAAACACTTTGGTGGTGGTGGTGGGGAAATAAGGAAGAAAACATATTGTATTTAGAGAAAGAAACTACAGTGTTGTTCTGCTACATATATTTTACAAAAGCATGAATTATATAAGTATCAATTGTATTTCAGTTATAAACCCTAACATTACTACAGGAAGTGAAAAGATACACAATCAAAATTATCTTGATAAATCTAAAGAAAGAAAACAGTTTTTTCAGAAACAACTACTAAACTATGCACTACTTCTCAGCTTTGAAAAACCAACTGCCAGCACATATTAATTCTTTTCAACATATTCCAGTAAATGGAACATTTACTGAAAGTTTTAGGAGTGATGGGAAAAAGGAATGTGAAAATAAAGCACCGCACTATGAATCTGAGTGGCTTAATCAAGGTTAAGATGAGTCCCTCGCCTCAAGTAATAAATGGATCGTTAAAATTCACAACTTGTGATCCCATTATTTGTTCTGCAACAAATGCGTGTTCCTTGCCAGGTTCAAAAATAACATATGCATATTAACTAAGGCTGGTTTACAATTGAAAAACAAGTGTGTTGAAAACAGAATTGAAAATATTACTAGCTTTTTTTTCATTCTAGACATTATGTTGAAAAATGGGATGAATGAAGGCCGAAAAAAATGACTATTGGCTACATGACTTAATAAAAAATAATATAGGATTCTGGAGCTAATGAACATCTTTACTTCCTAACAATACTATTCGTGAATATGAGCATCATTTATCTGCTTTTACAATTTAGTAGCAGGAAGACAAGCCTGTAACAGATAGGATCCATGCTTCTATCTGCAGGCAAAGCCAAATCAGAGAAACGACAGGATAAAGCTTAAATTAGATCTTATATTGTATTAATTAAACTAAGTGGAATTAATGTATTGTAATATCCATGTCTTTCTTTCACTTAAAAATCTCATAGATCAGTAAGAACTTCTGAATGGGCTCAGATCCAAACCAGGGTTTTCAGCATGGGTGGGATTCAAAATTTTTAACAACCGGTTCTGTGGGCGTGGCTTAGGTGGTGGGCATGGCTTGGTGGCCATGTGACTGGGTGGCCATGGCTTGGTGGTCATGTTATTGGCTGGGTATGGCCAACTCAATATCACTCACATTGAGGCACGCATCTCCTTGCCTGACCTCTCAAAACTGTGGGGATGATGCAATAGTTGTAAGTGGGAAAAATGGTCATAAGTCACTTTTTTAAGTGCCATTGTAACTTTGAATGGTCACTCCACACAATCAAAGTACCAGCAAAGGAGGGGAAAAAAAACTCCAGAGAAGTTCCTGAGACAGAAATTCTAGTCCTGCCAAGAATGTAATAAGGGTTAATGGAGAGGCAGTTTCTGTAAGCAACACCAGAATGTTTCCTTCCTGCCTTCCTTACAGGATTAGGTCAGTAATTTCTTCTAACAACTGGTTCTCCAAACTGCTTAGAATGTTAACAACCCATTCTAGCGAATAGATGAGAACCTGTGGAATCCCACCCCTGGTTTTCCGCTACTGAATGTCTGCATAGCAGACTATCTTGCCTCTGAAGATGCCAGCCACAGTTGCTAGCAGAATGTTGGGCAATCTGTTGTCTACTCCACGGTTACTAAATCTTGAAGCCCAACAATATTCAACAGATACTAGCCATAAAAGCTTGTAACAGTATATTAGTATTCTGTACTAATGTATCTGTGTATCATACAATTCTATTTTGTGACTTCTGAATTGCCTTAAGGAGTGCCCAACATAGATTGTAATACAACACAACAAAACACTTCCTGTAAATTTCTTTTTGGAATCAAAAATAGGAACAACTTCACTACCCTATCTTCATGAAAAGGGGGAAAAACCTTGCACAATTTAAAAATTATATTATATGCAAAATGGTTTTCTTTTACTTTATTTTCCCCATTAGCATCATCTATAAGGAGAGTACAGTAGATTTGACAATGACTACACTATAAAAACTGAATTAAAATGTAAGACCTGCTGACATAACATGATGGATAACCAATGTCTAATTAAGACCTTAATGACCACTAGACAGTTGAGAGACATAAATGTTGGTCTCAGAAATGGTATGGAACTTCACTCCGATACCTCTGTGGAATTTTATTGTCCACTGACTTACCAAAAGAACAATGGTGAAGATGCCATCTAGCTCTTTACAGGAAATTATCTTAGGTCAGCCATAGATGGTGTTTTTGATTAGTTAGTTTGTTAGTTAGTTAGACAGGGAGAGAGAGAGAGAGAGAGAGAGAAAGACAGACAGACAGATCTTTAGCCTATTGGTTTGATTTAATTCTACCTTTTAGTTTTATTCCCATAATTTATTAGTTTTTTTCCCTCTGTTAGGACCACATTTTGTTCCCTTCTGTTTGGACCACATTTTTGTTTTTATCTGCTTGTTTTAATCTTGTTAATATTTTGGGATTTACTGCATTATTTAAATTGTATTTATTTCACATATTCTCTTCAAAATGTCATTTTTGTCAGCAAAAACATAGACATTAACATTATCAACAAATACCACTGGGACAATCTGTGCTTTTACAATTATAAGATCATTGTGATTGTTTAAATAAATTACTAACCAAGGAACAAGTTAACTAATGGCACTGTCAAGTGAGAACATTGAGGAAATAATGAAGAAAATATGGTAAGTATCCTCTCTTTTGTGATGTGCCTTAGAGAAATATTGAACTTCAATTACTTATCATTTTCCATATGTTTGAACTACTGTATGTTATTAAACCTGAAGCAAACCAAAATCTCAAACTGAGTTTGGCTTACAGCTTAAGATCCTCACTTGTTCTGAATCTGATAATCATGATTTTTTTTAAAAAAGTGAAGATGTCAAATAAATCACAAAGTTTGAACTAGAAGCTTTGACATAGCACAATATGAATCACAAAAACAGAAGAGAAGGGAATATTTGTACAGAGAAAAAAATAATATATATTTCTACCTAATAAATTAAAATCAATTCACAGAGTTTTATTGTAGATCTCTTGTTATTGCCATCAAATATTGAGCCAATATTTATCAGATGTCATTGTGAATCAGATATTGACAGCTAGCAAAAAAACTCCTTCTGGATATCAAAATTACTATTACAAATTGCTGATTATTTATACATACCAAGCTAATTAAGTAAATATTCTCAAACTACATTTTATAAGAATAATTAGATAAAGAGTATAAAGTCAAATCTTCAAATCAAGTCTGACTCATAATGACTAATAACAGACATATAGTTTCCTTGGCAATGCTGTGAAGATGATTTGTCATGCCCCTCTTGGAGTCTGAATTCGAGGAGGAAGACGAACAGCTGACAGAGAGTGGGAGTGTAGCTCCGTTGACTGTGAAGGAAACTGGGGAACGGCAAAGTCTGGTTGGGCAGAGCAGGGAAGAGGTAGAACAAGGGAAAGGGAGTTCAGAGGAAAACACAGGCCCACCCCCTCTTCATCCTAGGGCACACAGGAAGGACCAGAGAAGAGAGCAACGTGGGTTGCATGGCTTATGGGGGAGGAAAGGGCTCTGATTCCCTTCATTAGTCACACTGGGAAGAAAGTTTAAAAGAGATGCAAACTGCGTCTGCTGGGAACAAACGTGAGTTTATCTTGTGTTGACTTTGGTTATCTGTGTTCCTGGCATTCTCCTAAATGGCTTGAATTACTGCCATTCTTTCACGTCTGTAATTCCTTCTCTTGCCCTGCCGGACTAATTACCTCATCTTGCCTTGATTAGACTTATAGTTACAGTTTTTGTTGACCATGTTTTGGACTTGATTCTCCATAGCCAAAGGCTGTTTCTGGGAGAGTTTTTCTCCAGCCCAGAAGGTAAAAAGGGCACTGGGGACAAAGTTGGAGCTAATAAAGAGACTCCTACTGATTATCTGACTGTGTTGCCTTTGTGCCATGCCCTGGATCATCACATGATTTGTTACTGGCTTCTTCTGGATGTTTTTTGATATCCCAGCCTAACCTTTAGCAATAGAAATAGCAACAGCAATAGCACTTAGACTTACTGCTTACTTAGCACTTACTGCTTTGTTGTTTTTTAAGCCCTATCTAAGCAGTTTACAGAGTCAGCATACTGCCCCTAACAATCTGGGTCCTCATTTTACCAACATTAGAAGGATAGAAGGCTGAGTCAACCTTGAGCTGGTCAGGATCGAACTCCAGGCCGTGGGCAAAGTTAGCCTGCAATACTGCATTCTAACCACTGTACTACAACAGCTCCTAGTCTTGAATCTGAAATTTCCTGGTTACCCCATCAAAATATAGATGAAGTAAGGCTACCATGTAGAGAACATGACTTCAGTAAGTCAGAATCAGTAGTAGCTGAAGCTGCAATATATTATGCTGGTATGAGATTAATGTCCTGGATCATAAAAAAATGCTTTATGCAGTGTATAGACAAGTAAAAACAGCCTTGAGTCTTGGTAGATTTAGGGAAAGTTCTTTCCAGAAACGCTTATATTAAATTGAGACTGTCAAGGTCCTATCCCAGTTCCTGCAAGCTGTGTGGGCCTAGATTGAAAGAAACTAACTCAACTCACTGCTATCAAGATCAAATTGTTGTAGATGTTAAGGCTACGTAGACTTGGGGATTGTCCATCTTCACTTTTCAAAGGGGTTGCACTCTGGGGGTTCTGACTCCTGCTGAAACAACAGGTGACAACTAGGGTCAAGAAGGCTTTTGCACAGTTCTATCTGGTGCACCAGTTAAGTATTTTATTTGATCAAAAGACCTCTTGAACAGATATCCAATGAACTTGTCACCTTATGGCTCATTTTTTTCCTATATGTGGTGGAATGTAGCCTGGATTCCCAGGAGGGAAGAACAGCATTCCAGAGGGCAAAGAGGCAGTGGAGCTTGGAAGGGATGGTCAGCAGAAAGAGGACTAAAATGGCTCTCTCTAAGAGTTTCCAGAGTATATACGATAGCATATAATTATGTAGATAGTTGCTTTATTTTGGCAAGGTTCTGTCTATAAGTGAGGAGCAATAAAGGAAACTACACAGAAGTAACTCCATGTACCATTCTTGATTCTTGGGACCCAACATTATATGAGGTATTTTACACTAGATGAAGTCTTGGAAGCTGCCATTGATCCAGAACACAGCAACATGGACAAGCATTACCAAGTAGCATTACCAATCGCGAGCATGCCATTTTAGCCAACATTACAGGTAGTCCTCAACTTACAATGGTTCATTTAGTGACTGTTCAAAGTTACAATGCCACTGAAAAAAGTGATCTATGACCCTTTTTCACACTTTTGACCTTGTAGCATTCCCATGATCATGTGACCAATGTTCAGATGCTTCTCAATTGACTCATACTGTGGATTTTCTTTGACAGTTGCTCTATCCCAAGGTCACATGATCACCTTTTGCAACCTTTAGACAAGAAAAATCAATGGGGAAGCCAGATTCACTTAACAACCATCAACTATTACTAACTTATCAACTGTGATGATTCTCTTTACAACTGTAGCAAGGAAAGTCATAAAATGGGACAAAAATTACTTAACTGTCTCACTTAACAACATAAATGTTGGGTTCAGTGGTAGTCATAAGTCAAGAGCTACCTGTATATCTCTATTTTGTGAGTGCACTGTTTGCTAGTATGCTTCTGGGTGTGATTCACAGTACTGGTTGTAATCTAAATAGATCTACTATAGAGCCAGGTTATTTGAGGGATTGCCTATCTCCCATGATATCTGCTTGCATGGTGAGAGCTGACAGAAGGAATACACTTCAGGACCTCTTGGTCAATCAATATTCAAGTGGTGTACCTTCTCGGTGCTAGCACCTGCCCTCTGATCCCTGATGAGATCCAGGTAGCTCCCATACTGAGGGTGCTCTAGAAGGTGTTGAAATCTGGATGTTCTTTTAAGCTTTGAGTTACAGTGAATGAAGCTGCTTTTTGGATATGTTTGTGTATATTCTGCATGTACTTCTTAGAGTTGGTAGTTACGTATACAAATGCAGTATACTAAGGGATATTGCAAAATTGTGTTGCAGTATTTTAGCTAAAACTGCAAGCAAAAATTAATGTGTTTAAAATGTCCCCAACATTCATTTTATGTAACTTTACAAAAATGCTCAAATTTGAAAAACCGAGCTTGGCAGATTCCCCAAAATTAAAAGCTGACAGAAGCAGAATCTAATACAGTCACAAAAGGGAAGCTGAAGTTGATAGATTTCCAATGCTTTTTGCAGAAATCGGTTAAGACAATTAAAACCTGATTCAGACTCTCAAGATGTGGGGTAAATAAATAGACTATTAAGGGCCTTTCAAGTGTTTTTCTTCTTTTTTGGTTTCTGAATGTTGGGGCAATAAAGATACTAACAGGGATTCATCATCTGACTCTGATGGTGGCAGGACTATGCCCACAGGCTGGAATGGTACCAATTTCTCCCCACATTACAACTGGAACTCCAGGATGACAAGCATATATTGAATATGGAAAGATGTATATAAGTTATATATTCCATTTCCTCCCTATGAGATACTCATAATTCTTTCCCAATGATGTAGGGTCTTTCCCTAACATGCTGCTACCTACACATTATTGAATTGACATAAAATTGTATTTTTATAATATTAAAATTATGCCACATAACATTCATTTTTTCCTTTACTCACTCCTATCCTAATCTGTGGCTTCTCTTCTGGCCTATCATGAATGATGGTGCCCCAATTCTGGATAGGTAAGGCATTAAATAAACCAATTGATTAAACCCTGGGATTTTGCTGCTTCCCTCCTTTCTGAAATTTATGAGCTTATGAGAAAACAATCTGCCAATCACAGCAATGGTATAAGTAACAGATGGTTTTGACAAATGGTTAGATCTGTGGGTTTAGACATCTGTCAAAACTCATTCCCAGCTTTGCCTATAGAAATCTGCAGTTGAATAACTGATAAGCCAGATGGTATCAAGCCATTATCAAAGAGAATTACACCCACACCGCTACTTGGTTTTGAATGACCTAAGCCCTCCCATTTTACAGATGTTAGCTGTTTTATCAAGACAGCCTAACTCTTTCAAATTTGGCATTTCTTGATGCCTCTCAAATAGCTGAATGAAGTGACAAGTACAAGATTGGTTTGAAAGAACTGGACTTTTTTATTTCCCCAAAATTGAATGACCTTGGAGAAGAATGCCCAAGGACTAGAGAGGAAGGGGCACTCACATCAGCCTGAAGTGATCAGTGTGTTTTAAACTAATCTCCCACCCTGAAGTTGATTCAGTTGACTCAGCCACCACCAGCATTTATAGTGAATCATGATAGATTGTCCATTAGACATAGTAGATTGTCCATTCTGCTGGTTGCTGGCAGCTTTATCAGAGTATAGCAAACCATAACTTAAACCTATCTCATACTTCAGCCAGGTAAAGGCCTGGTCACACTGCAAGAACTTTGCTATAGCGGTCCTGGAGCGGTGAAAAAAAATCATCACCGCTCGTAACCGTTTACCACCGTTTAACAGAAGTTGGCCTCCGTTAAGGCAACGCCATATACGCTCGGCCTCCGCTGATAGTCCCTCCTACCGCTCCGAAAGTTTTGAGCTGCACAAAATATTGCGAGCAGTGAGGAGCGCACAATTTTCCGCTCCGGCAAAGTTCACCACCGCTCCAACAACGCCCGGTCAAAGTTTGGTACCGCTAGACGCAAGTTCGTGGACGCTTGGGTCCGCTAGGCCAACGCAGAAATCTTCAACGCTGGACCACCGCTGTTTTGCAAGCTTTGCCTGGGTGGTGATTAAACGTTGCACTAACTTTGGTGGAGCGGTTGTAAGCGTTTTACGAGCGGACACGGGATTCCTGGAACGGTGTCAGGCGTTGAAGCAGCGATCCATTGCGGTGATGAACTTTGGTTTGGCGTTGGTATGGAGGTGTTGGAGCGGAACCAGAATTTGGCTATAAATACGGGGAGAAATGGACCAGTAGCCCTTTTGGAATAGCCGTTGAGTGCAGACATCTCTTGTATCGAATTTGCTTCCGAATTTATCGAATTTGAGAACTTTATCAAGCGATCCGTACAGCTCCATTACAGTAGTCCAAAGCGGCATGTCGCTAAATCAATTACTTCAAACCCCCACCGAGCCAACGCACGCATGCGCAGAACACTGCTTTATCAACGCTCGCGTCACCGCTAAACCAATGTTCCCTACCGTTAAACCAACGCTAAAGCAACGCCGGCTTCAGCGGTGCACCGCTAAAGCAACGCCCATGTTTTCGAATTTTTTTCTAATTTTGTGCGCGGTGATGAGCGGTGTCGAAATTTGTCCCCCTCTTCCTACCGTTCAAGGACCGCTATAGCAAAGTTCTTGCAGTGTGACCAGGCCTTAAGGGATGAATCAAAAACATGGGAAAGTGGTAAAAGAAAGATATTCCTGAGGAGTGTTTATGGTATAATAAAATTCAAAATGGGGAAAATTCTATCTAATTTTATCATTGTCATTGATAAGGGAGCATGTTACATGTCTAATTTACATTGTTACTATTTCAAATACTTTCTATTTTTTTAAAGTTTCCCCCATAAATGTCGTGTTGCTCACTCCTGAACTTCTTTAAAACATCTGAGTGGCAGTTGTTGGAAAATGCTTCAATCATAAAAGTACAAGCCTTGTGCCCAGATATGCCAGCGGGAGTCATATATACAACGAATTAATCATCCTTTGGAGGCAAAATGGACATATCTGTGCAAATGTGGGAAGTTCCATGCCTTCAGTTTTGTCCCTTCCTAAGAATACCAAGAAAAGTTTTATTTATTCTTTTTTGGACCTACTTCAAAATTCATAATGAATTGAGAGCCAAGCTAGATTGGAGCAAGGTCAACTAATCCATTATGAACTTTTCCACATTAGCTAAATGAAGAATCATGAGAATTCCAGCACCAGCATTCTCACATTCAGAACTAAGTTGCTCTAATTTTGGAAATATCATAAGACATGAAGACTAATAAACAATGGAAATATTTGATCACAGGCAACCAACCCATTCTTCAATTTTCAACTTTTGTCATAACAACAAAAGATCTCTATAAACCAGACAAAGTCTGTCAACATCTGAGACAGGGTGCCATTCAAAGTTGCCACAACATGCCATTTCAGAGTTCCCACACATGCATAGGGGGAGGGGGCTACATGGGGGCACAGATGGGTGTTGGGTGATGGGACTCATGCTGGGAGAAGAACTAGGAAGGCAACCCAGCTATGGTCAGTTCAGAAGCCATCCAGGCCTGAAGACTACTTGCTGGAGCTGGGCCAAAAAAGTACTTGCTGGAACCAGCCAGGAGCAACCCGGAACAGGAGGATGAGACGTGCTGAGTCCATATAGCCAGCTGGCAAGCAGAAACCAATAATATGGCTAGAAATCATTTTACTTGTATTGTTCACCAGGTACCAAGCTGAGACTTGATAGAGACCTGTTCTGCTCACCTCTTCTTTTGCTGGCTTGGTTTGGAACTGTGACAGAGTCAAAGTATCAAAGCCACTCTTTGTAAAGAACTATACACGATCAAATGTCCCTAGGAAAAATTATAAGTGAGACATGAGGGCAATACGGTAATTCTCCTCCATTGGTGCTACCCAGTTTTTACAGATTTCCATTAATTTATCTAGTTCCATTTTGATCTACAAAAAATGCTGAAAATAAATTTTGCTTTTCAAATAGAATGAGAACCAGTAGTAAAAGCAAGATAACTTTTCCATACCACATAAGTTATGTGTAGTAGAGGAAATGGTGTTTGCAAAAATGAAGTGTCAGAGAAGTGAGAAATGGCATTAGTATTTTAGCACACATTTAAAATTCCCTGGATATGATGCCTGAGTAATGCTTCTGTCCCTACTACTTGCATTCACTGGACATTTTGCTTTGAATATTTCAGCAGCAAGTGACAGGGCACACCTATCTCAAAGATGACACTGCTTTAAGTTTAAGATGAGTGTCTATGTGTTTTCAGCACTTCACTAAACAAATAGGATTTCCTAAATAGGACGGATTTCTTACGAGGCAAATATTGTCAAATAGAGCTGCATGGACTGTTAAATGCCCCACCTTATCTACAAGAGAAATTCTAATAATCAAATACAACTTCTCATATTATCTTCCAAGGATTCTGACTTTCAGTATGACTTTTGGTCTATACTGGGCTTCAGAGAAAATCTTGAATGAGCATAGGACAGCACCGGGAAAGAGTTATGTATAAAAGATTTGTCAGATCATTAGAGTTTTAGTGGTGATGCCTAATTAGTTTAGTTGCTAGGGCAACTGTATTTTCTATTTTTGTACTGGTTCTACAGCTGACAGCAACAACATACAACTATTATGAGTTACTAGTCAGTTCCTTTTCAAGCTACTGATCCACATTGACTTTTCTGCATGTTCAGAAATACAAAAAATTGTTCAGAATGTTTTTGGGCTAACCCCTGGGGGCTTTTTTTATGTCCTCATTTGTTAACATTCATAAAGTGAAGAAGATTATCTGTAATGCAAACCTAACACAAAGATATGAAACGTATATACAAATATAACTGATACAGATACAATGAAACTGTTAAATATTTGCGCCATTGCTTTTACAGAAATTTCAACATTACTGTGTAATTTATATATAGCATTAACCACTGACTTGAAATAAATTCAAGGAAATTAAGATTTTGTGGGTGTTGCAAATATTGTGATTGTAGCCAATAAATCAATGGAGGCATATTAGCAAGCTGCAGGAAAGAACAGAAAAAACCCTCATTGACCTACATTGCTGGCTTTTAAAGCAGAAGCACCATCAAAGTTTGCAAATTTTAAAAATGTGGCTTATGAACCTGAACTCAGAAATGTGACCCATGTAATTCCTTCTTGACAGAACATTACATATGAAAAATAATAAGGTTGATGAACATTGGAAAGTAGTGTTATGTCAACTAGTTGCAGCACTTCCTGGTGTAACTTTGTTTTATTCTAATTTTTACAATTATACCAATACTTTGCAGCTGTAGTGCTTGTCTTCAACTCTTTGAACTAGACATATATTTTCAAGGAATCATGTGGCAGCTGCAGACACCCCCCCCCAAAGATGTGGTTGCTTTAAATGATTTGCATGAAGCTGCTACCATACTTACTCCCACATTATCCAAAGCATTTTTTTCTGAATGATTTCAAAAATGCTACATAGCTCTACTAATATATATAAGTTGAGTGAAGGAATATGTGAAATTCAAGGACCTATACTTTCACCCAGAAGCATGAATATATATGCACATAAACACAATACTAAACATTACTGAGATATACTTAAAATTTCCAGTGGTAAACTCTTAAGACACTTCTGTCTTCTGACACTTCTGTAGTCAATGTATATGGAGATTCTCAGTTGTCCAGGTTATGGTTGTGCCAAAGGGGCTTTTTCAAAAGGCTACTGGATTTTCTTTGTTTTTCCTTGAAGATGTTTCTCTTCTCATCCAAGAATCTTCTTCAGAACCAAATGAGCTTCTTAGATGAGAAGCAAAATGTCTTCAAAGAAAAACAAAGTCTAGTTGCCTTTTGAAAAAGTATCTTTGGGTGTAGTCAATGTAGTACCATTAATATGAAATCAAAGCTTAATTATTGGTATAAGAAAACTAAACAGGCCTCTTGGGCATTTTGAGATAAAATTTTAAATAGTGGCTAATCTTCTAGAAATAGCCAAGAAAATGACATTTCACTTCTTCAGAATTAATAATTAAAAAACTATAATTAGAACTTGAAGGATTTGCCAACAGATATCTATTATTTGTTGAAAGAAGTTCATTGTATTTGTTCAGTCGAAGGGATACTGTGACAGCCTTCATTGGGCCCTGAAGTTCTGAAGGATGGTCAGGCTTTGTGTTGGTTCGCTGATAAGGAGAAGCTGAAAGCGATTCAATAGTTAATTTCTCATAGGAAGATGTTCTGTTGGAGAAGGAGCGATTGGGCTGGCATGAGAAGCAGAATCTTAAATTACAACAGAAAACCTAGGAAGAAGAACAAGGAGTGGAGGCAGAAATGGAATAGAAGAAATATAGTATCTGGCAACTAAAATGAACCTAGACAGCAGTGACTGTTGACTGATTTAGATAAAATTTTCTGATGAAAAAGTAATCAAAAAATTTTATGGACATTTGCTAGAGTTTAAATTAGAGGAAGAACAAGTAAAAGAAACAATGATTGCATGGGGGAAAAATTTTGGATATGGGATTGACTTAGATAAATGGCAAAAATTGTGGTCTCAAAATTATAATATGACATATTAACTGCATATAAAGAAAATTTGTATAAGATGTTTTACAGGTGGCACTTACCCACGATGAGAATTGCGAGGATGTTCAAGAATAAATCGGATAAATGTTGGAAATGCCATCAGATACCTGGTTCATATTTACCATAAGTGGTGGACATATTTGGATGCAAAAAGATATTGGACTATAATCGATACATGGTTGGAAAAAATGACAAAAGGACACATAGACTTTAAACCTGAGATATTTTTATTGGGAATCATACCGGAAATATATTGCAAAGAATTGAAATATTTGATTGTAAATGTTTTAACAGCGGCTAGAATTGTATTTGCTAAGAATTGGAAAAATGAAAAACTACCTATGCAGGAGGAAATTATTAAGAAAATCATGGACTGTGCCGAAATGAGTAAATTGACATTTGAAATTAGAGAACAAGATATGGGATTTATTTTATCAATGGTTAGATAAAAAGACATGGTAAAGAAATAGATTAGTACGCCTTACAATAAAAGTTAATAGATTGATACAGAATACAATATAAAATATATAACCATTGGATAAATGTATACGATTAAATCATAAATCTCATATAAAATGATGGAAAAATAGTTTAGTCAAATGAATGTTTAATAATTGATATTTCATAAGCACAAGCTAGATTGATATGGTGAGAATTTATATAACTTGTGAGTAATGGTAAAAAAAGGATAGCACACAAAAATGTAACCAACTGACACACTGTATGTATATAATTGAAAAAGGGTTTTAGGTTTTTATGTTTTATTTGTATGTTTGTTGTAAAAAATAAAAACTTTGTTTAAAAAAAAAAAAGACTCAAATTCCACAACAGTTGCTGAATGAATACCATAAAAATACCATAAATAAGTTGCCAAATAAATTGTTGTAAGTTGAAGATTACATATAAAATGCACATTTATTAATATGGATGTTATGAAATAAAGGATGAAGCAAAGGAGGTAAGAGATTGGGCCAGAGATACTCAGTTGAAGTTTCTATTCAACAACAAATTATTCACTCAGAATAAATAAAGGCAGTCCTGAAGTACATTACTCAGAATTTTCTTTAAACACAAGCTACACAAATTTTAATATTTTAATACAATATATGCTATGTGTGTGTGCATATATTTTTTTGCATTTTTTTTTTTTGCATTTTGTTAACTGCCTTTGCAGAGCAGAAAGGAGAGGAAAAATCAATAGATAAAGGAACAATAAATCAAATCTAGATACTTCCTTTCTTTCTTTTGACAGTGTTCCTAATTTATAATATTTTAAGGTATTTTTGGTATTTCAGTTTAAAGACAGGTTCCTACAGAGGTGTTTTGAAAAGGAGCTTATGCAATCAGAAATGAATACTCCAGAATCCAATGATGCCCATTTCCAAACTTCTGAGTGTTTTTAATGTCCTTGTAACCCAAAGTTACCTGAATTTTTATCAATTTCTACTCACTCATTAAAGTTTGAAATATAAGGAAAGAAGACAAGAATTAAGATAAAATTGTTGCAGGACACAAGAATGAGAGGAGGCTTTGAACTACCCAATTGGGAATTATATTATCAAGCAGTAATATTGATGCGGATAAAAGAATAGATTGTATTGAAAAATGTTATATTGTTAATATTGGAAAGTCATGATTTGCAATTGGGGTGGCATACATATTTATGGTATAGTAAAAGTAAGGCACATGGATATTTTCAGAGATATTATATTAGGGACGCTCTATTAACAGTATGGGAGAAAATAAGGGAGTATTATTATATTAAAATACCAGTCTGGTTATCAAGAATAGAGGCATTTCATATACAAATATTTTTAAAATGGAACATACTATCAGATATGAAGAAAATTTAAATGAAAAGGGTGAACTCAAAACAAAGCAAGAATTAGATGAACAAGGGATAAATATAGATTGGTATTCATATTTGCAAATACATTCAAGATACAAAAAAGATAGTAAGATGGATGGGTTTTATAAAGAATTGACTGAACTAGATAAAATCTTAACAGGCATTGAAGAGATTATAAATAAATTATATGGTTATTTATTGGGAGTGAAATTAGAAGAAGAGCACGTTAAAGAAACAATGATTACATGAGAATTTTTTTTGGATATGGGATAAATTTGGATAAATGGCAGAAACTGTGGACAAGAAATTATAAATTAACAATGTCAGCTGCTTATAAAGAGAATTTGTATAAGATGTTTTACAGGTGGCACTTGCCCCCGGCAAGAATAGCGAAGATGTTTAAAGACAAATTGGTGAAATTTTGGAACTGTCATCAGATACCTGGATCATATTACCATATGTGGTGGACATGCATTGAAGCTAAAAGAACTAGAATACACATGTGGTTGGAAAAAATGATAAACTAATACATAGATTTAAAACCAGGGATATTTTTATTGGGAATTATGCCTGAAGGTTATAATAGAGAGATAACATATTCAATTATTAATGTATTAACAGCAACTAGAATTGTATTTGCACAAAATTGGAAAAATGAGAAAATTCCGACAGAGGAGGAAACAATTAAAAAAACAATGGAATGTGCGGAAATGAATAGACTTACAATAGCAATTAGAGAACAGGAAGATAAAGAATATTATAAGATTTGGGATTTATTTTGTGAATGGTTAGGCAGAAGAATAAGAAACTAAAATATGTGGTAATAGTAATAATATACTACAATTGATTAATCTTGAATGAGTAAGAAAATGAATATAATTTAGCAAGAATGAGATATGTTTTTTAAAAAAATAACAATTATAATGTCAATGATAATATAATAATTGAATAATATGATATAAAATATAGTTTAGAATGGTTTATAAAGATAATTAAGTAAGAAATGTACAATAATATTACTATGCGCACAAGATATATGTACCCAACCAACACACTGTAAAATTCAAATATGGTTTTATTTGTTGTCTTTGTTATTAAAATATTTTTTTTTTAAAAAAAATGAAAGTTTGAAATATATAAATATGCAATTTTATAGCAATTTTTCAAAGGTAAATCATTGATCTGATTCTGGTTCATTTTTTTAAAAAAAGGGAAACAGTAAAGCAATCTTATTAAATTAGCATAGTAAGATAATATGCATATTCAAGGAGGAACACTGCCTCTAGATGCTGAAGATGACTGAAAGAACTCTCTTGACACAATATAAGTACTTACAAAGACCAATGACAGCCAAGGGTATACATCATTAGCCATTATAAATAAAGTGAAGAAAAAGTTCTCTTTACCAAATATCTAGAATCCCAGGAACTTTCAAGCTGGTCCATTCTACTTCCTGAACCAGAAAATAAATAAATTGAGTCCTAAGATTGCTTTTTTATTCTATTTTTGTAAACACTGACACAATATATGGAACAATATATTTGCTCAAAGTGGAGGCACAAGCAGATGTGCTAATTCAGCAAAAATATATTGGGCATATAGCAAAAAATACCCTTGCTTATATAATTAAATTAATACAATTTCTACTTATCTAAGCATTTTTAAAAAATTATGTTACACTGCTGGGACCCTGAATCCTGTTTTCAAAAAAATAATAAATAAAAGAAGTACAGTAGAGAATTAAACTGGAAATTAATTAGCCTGGGGTTATAATTTTTGGCTATTTATAATCATGCACTTGTTTCAGCTTTCAATGTAACCATGAATTACTAATATGAGGATGGTCATTTATCAAGTGGTAATCAGTTGGAATGTATACATAGAGACATAAGAAGCTGAAAAGAATATTATGACAGTCTTACAATATTAATACTTTAGTTGCCAGCATTTTTGTTAGAGATTTTATTGTAATAAACATGAATAATTTCTTAGAATAGAGTTAGGATGTAAGAATTTAGTATTGATTATATGAGGATTCTAAACTAGCAACATGTAGCCTTTGAAGCAAGCCTCAACAAAGAAGTTCCTAGACTTCCAAGACTATGGAAAAAGTCACAGGGGAAATGTGTCTATGATCCTCCAGATAAGTACATCTTCAAATGATCTTTATCATCATGACCTTTGACGAAGGATGTAGAGCAGAGGTCTCCAAACTTGGCAACTTTAAGACTTGTGGACTTCAACTCCCAGAATTCTTTGCTGGCTGGAGAATTCTGGGAGTTGAAGTCCACAAGTCTTAAAGTTGTCAAGTTTGAGGAACCCTGATGTAGAAGAGTTAGATTTCAAAAATGTCTTGGAAGCAACAAGTCTACCAAACGTAATACAGGATATCAAGATTTCGAAAGTATGAAACAGATAAATTTTAAAACAATAATGTGATATGGCACAGGTATTGAGATTTGGAGGAAAAAAGCCAGAGATTGTTTCCTCCAGAAATGGAAGACTGATAAAACAGATGAGGTGCCTGATTTAACTGAATATTTATATTATAGGACAGTCAGGAAAGGAATTACTTTTGAAAGGGGTATCTAAAAGGCTCTAGAAAATGCCTAAGGTAGCATTCAGATTTGAAAAGTTTTCTTCCAGGAGAAAATGAACTCCTGATGATCCTGTGTCATTGTAACAAACTGGACCAGCTTTTGGATTATTTGTTTATTTTACACAGATGATCTTAAAGATGCATAAATAAATGAACAGCAGCTTTATCAATTGAAAAACAAGTCAAAATAAAGGTAAGGAGGCCCTCAAGGCAAACGTGACCAGATAAACACAGCCCTTTTCCAAACAGGGAATGCTGTCACTGCCTTCTTCAAAGTTGTTTTCAACTTCTCAGACTAGCCTACAACCCCTACTATTTTTTGGTGATCCAACCTCAAATGAGGCTCAACTGTTCTTAGCTTCCAAAACTTAAGTACTTCAATCTGCAAAGCAGAAAAATCAGTACTCAGCTCAACCAGAAATGTTTGTGTATTCCAAGAAGAAAAGGTATGAAGATCTTAGTGAGAAACCATAGTTCTCAAAAGCCAGCTTTCAGTTCCAAACCAGAATCTATGGGTCAGATTCAGAATCTATCTCTCATCTTCATCTTGCTTACTCATCACATTTTTTAAATTCTTCTATTATCTTTTAGCTATAATTGTCCTGATATGAATTCTCCCTTGCAGATTTACAGCTGATGTTTAAACATCTCAGTCTAAACTGATCAAGGTTGGATGAAAAAATGTTCTCAAAAGGCCAATTATCCTGGAAGAGATGTCAAATTGTAATGAAAAACTTTCTGCACCATATTGTATTTCTTCAACCCTTCCCCCCCCCAACAAGAAAGAAGATCATGATGTTTTGTGCAGTCTTTTAAACTGATGAATATTAAGCAAGCTCTATCAATGTTGTGATAATTCAGATATTTGAAGAAGCAATCCTGACCTACTAAATCTCTCTGCAAACTAATGAAATGAATGAGTTTGGAAAGACAGGGTGTTATAATGCTGCATTTGCACATTCCTGCTGCAGCATGTTTATTTCTGCCAGCCAAGATGGATCAGAACCAAATTTCTCTGACATCATGTCCTGCAGGATGAAATGTTTCAACTTCTGCATTGCTGGGCTTGTTCTACTGCATTATAATGCACTTTCTATTGTATTTTTCTTTTACAGAAAGACACTCAAATGTTTGCCTGAGGATATGAGAACTAAAACTAACCATTGAGCGTAGGACTCAATAACCATCTCTATTGATAATTTGGCCTCCTACTTCTGTATGATGAATGAGGTGGTCTAAACTGGTGGGATTCAAATAATTTAACAACCGGTTCTCTGCCCTAATGATTTTTTTCCAACAACCAGTTCACCAAACTGCTCAGAAAGTTAACAACCGGTTCTCCCGAACTGGTGTGAACTGGCTAAATCCCACCACTGAGTTCTACTGCACACATTGAAAAAGAGAATTCCTAGCTCATATAAAGAATTTTACTTATGATCAAATGTGGAGAGAATGAACAGTTTTACAAACTTGCATTCAACATAACAATGCTGAAGCTACAGGAAAGAGAGTAGATACCCCTAAATGTTCAAAGAGGCAGCTTGCAAATCTTGCCCATATTTTTATCTTTCACTGTTTTCCTAGCTGCAGAAAGCCAAGAAGCCAAACAAAGCAAAAGAAATATAAACAGGACTAGTATCTCAGAATATTAGCACCTTGGAGAGTTCCCTATAGATTGTCCAAGGCAGACAAAAATTCCATAGAAGAAACTTTTGTTTCTAAATCAGACTTTACAGTATTTAATCCAGTGAAAACAAGACTGCAAGGGCCTGATATCTTCAATGCTACTTGCTGCTGATTCTGACTTTCTGAAGCTCAGATTTATGGATGGATATTGAGATCTAAAACCCTCAGGCTACATCCTCAGGTTGAAAGACATGTTGAGGGCTTCCCCTAATTTAGGGTGACCTGGATTCTTATGAATCTTCTTCAGAACCTTACTGGGCTTATTATCCTTGGGACAGAATATAAATTTTAAAGGAGTTAAATTCCATCCATTTAATGCTTAATTTAGACATACTGCTTTTGATCACTTATTATACCTTATTTTCATCCATGTCCAGACAATTCAGCCTAAATAAAAGTTAGTTTCCAGTTTAAAAATTCAAAATAAAACAAGAATATTAAGTTAAGGCAAAAAAAGTTTTTTTTCATTGAGTTGGTCTGCTTAATAGAGGTTAAAATATATAAAGATATCTATTTAAACCTTTCTTTTTTGCAAACAATAATTCCTACAGTATTAAAGCACTAAGTATATTTAGTGGAAATAATCAATACAATTTTGTCCTATTCTAATAGCAGCTAAAACATTAAATTGTTATTAGTTAGTGATGTCATTTTTCAAATTATAAAATGAAAATAGAAATAGCAATAGCACTTAGACTTATATACTGTGTCATATTCCAGCCCTCTCTAAGTGGTTTACAGAGTCAGCATATCACTTCCCAACTATCTGGGCCCTCATTTTACTAATCTTGGAAGGATGGGAGGCTGAATCAATCTTAAGCTGGTGAGAATCAAACTACTGGCAGTTGGCAGAGTTAGCCTGTAATACTGAATTCTAACCACTGCACCACCACTGCTCAAATCCAAGCTGAAGAAACAGTGGACCAACTATTTAGCTGCTGCAAGAAGATTGTACATACTGATTACAATGGCATGGCAACAATAGCAGCAATGGTACATTGGAAGATCTGCAAGAGATACCATTTGCACATAAGCAAGAAATAGTGGGTTGACAAAACAGACAAAGTAATAGTAAATGAAAACTTAAAGAGGTTGGGAACTTTAGAATTCAGGCAGAAAAGCACTTGCCAAATAATATGTCAGACTTAACAGCTGTTGATAAGAAAGAAAAAAGTCTGGATAGTAGTCACTGCAGTACCTTGAGACAACAGAATAGAAGAAAATGGACTGGAGTAGATAACAAAATACAAAGACTTGTAAATAGAAACAGAATCAGTGTGGGAAAAGAAGATAATAACAATAGTAATAGGTATCTTGGGTACAATCCCCAAACATTTGAAGCACCATGTATTGGCACTGACAAAATCACCAATAATCCATTGCAAAACAGCTTACATCTTGTGACTAAACTTTTAACACTATCAAACAACATGTCTATCCCGGGTCCTTGGGAAGGACTTCATAGGTTGATTAAAATGCCAAATCCAGTCTAAACATCTGGCTGACTGTTCAATCAACCCTAATAAATGCTCCAGAAACTGCTAATATACTTGCAATTTCATTGGAAATGGCTTAGTATATAACTGCATGTTGTTTTGAACTGCTTCCCTGCTTGTAGTTATATAATTAACTTATTTAAGAGATGAATTGCATGAACATAATCCACTGAAAACCTTTCAGTTCAAGATATTCAAAGCACTGAGTAGCAAATTGCACCTGCAGAGTGATGGGTAACATCAGAGTCTGGATTATCATTTGAAAGTTCATAGATTTCAAAAAAAAAGATTTGTTGACTCATTTACTAAAGTCTATCTAATAATCTCCTTTTAACAGCAACAACCATATGGAAGGTGATTTCAGTGAGCAGTGAAATGAGATTTTGCTATATTCAACTGGACTATCAGGGGTAAGCATTTAATATGCATAAGTAATGAACTCCAGACAGATGCTTACAATCAGTTCAAACAAAACTCACAGAGAGTTCACAGCTGATGACTGGCTTTATGGATATAATGAAGGAGATTCAGATTCACAAAAAACATTTGTCATAATTGGACCTTTAAATGTAATTCAAATTCACTGTTATACTAAGATGATCTACAGCAAAAAAAAATTTTTACACTGGTGAGTGCTCCCTAATCAATATTTTAATCACTCTATGCTATCTCCTCTTCCTAAAAAGAAATGCTAAAACATATAGCGAACGGTTGCTGGAATTGGATATATCTAGTTTAATGAAAAGAGGGACTAGAGGGTGATATGATAATGGTGTTCCAATATCTTAGGGGCTGCTGCACAGAGGGAGTCAAGCTATTTTCCAAAGCAACTGAGTTCAGGACAAGAAGCAAAGGATGGAAACTATAATCAAGGAGGGAAGCAACTTAGAACTAAGGAGAAATTTCCTGACAATTAGAACAATAAATCAGTGGGACAATTTGCCTCCAGAAGTTGTAAATGCTCCAACACTGGAAGTTTTTAAGAAGAGATTGGACAACCATTTGTCTAAAATGGTATAGGTTTTCTTGCCAAAGTAGGGAGTTGGACTAGAAGACCCCCAAGGTCCCTTCCAACTCTGTTATTCTATTCTATTCCAATTTCAATTCCATTCTTCCTTTATTTTTTTTCTTTTAATAATATTTTGGGTGTTTGCAAGCTTTTGGATTTTCAAATTTTTACCACCTTCTGCATAATCTATGCTTTTTCTTATTACATAGATAATTTATATCTAAAGATATACATTTTAAGTAAGACATTTTCATCCTCTTTTTTGTAATATAATTCAAATACAATTCAAATATTTTTGGGGGCATCCAGCAAAATGTTAGTGGTTACTCCAGTTTAGAACTCTTAAGATGTGGGGCTCTAACCTTTGGGGGAACCATGGATCTTCAAAACTGGACCCATCTCATCTGTACTTCATGTATCTAGCCAGGTGGATTTTAAATAAAGCAAGCTATTTCAGTTGATGCCAGATGCTCTGATGCACAAACAAGGAAGGGAAACAAATAAATATATACACAACCTATATACTCATAAAAATAAGAAGCCTGAGCAGGAAAATATCTGCTCTAAAACTTCAGAAAGAAACATATCATAATGGTATCTACTTAAGTCAAAAAGAGATATCAGAAATTAAGATCCAGAACTCCATTTGCTGTAGATTTCTTTTGTAGTTCACAGTATAAATAGTATCTGGACATCATTGAGAGCTGTGGTAGAGTGCAGTACTGCAGGCTACTTCTGCTGACTGCTGATTGCCAGCAGTGCAGTTCAAGTCCCACCAGCTCAAGGTTGACTCAGCCTTCCATCCTTCTGAGGTCAGTAAAATGAGGACTCAGATTGTTGGAGGCAATATGCTGACTCTATAAACCACTTAGAGAGGGCTGAAGCAGTATGTAAGTTTAAGTGCTATTGCTATTGCTATTAGGCAGGGATCCTCAAATTATGGCCCACGCGCCAGATACAGCCTGCCAAACTCATCAGCCCATGCCCTGCCCTGCCCACATTGCCCCACCTACCTGCAGGCCGCCACCACCTTCTAGAGGCCGAGGCCAAAAATGGAATGTGCAGAGGCCTCAGGAGACCAAAAATGTGCCTGTTTTGGTTTCCCTGGCTGAGAGAGAGAGAGAGAGGGAGGGAGAGGGAGAAAAAACCCCACACACAAATACAAACAGAAGTCCCTCACATACACACACACAGGCAGCCACATCCCTTCACTCACCTGCTTTCCACTCCCAGAAGCATAACAAAGTTTAATTTATATGTATTATTTAATGAACTGCTAAATTGGCCACATCCACCCAGTCACATGACCACCTAGCCATGTCCACCCAGTCACATGACCGAGCCACACACAGCCCAACAGCCTGAGAGACCATGAATTGGCCCAATTTAAAAAGTTTGAGGAACCCTACTATTAGATAAAGTTGAAGAGTTAGGTATACTTGGCTTGAAGAGGAGAAAAGAGGAATTCAAAAACGAATTTGGCTTGGCATCAAGAACAGCTTGATGCCATTACTAAGTGGCCAACAGTGAAATAGATTGACTTTGAAGATGTAGGAGTTTGTTGTTGCTTCTGTTTTAAGAAACTTAATAGTGACCTAACTAAGATGCTGAAACAAATTAATTGTATATTAGTGGAAGAAAATCATTTCCTTCTATGGTATGATGATAATTTAAAAACTCAATATCTGCCTTTTTTTCCAATTTGCCAAAAAAATTAGTGATGTGTAATGTCTCCAGATAAAATGTGACTTATTCATATGAAGGGGCCTTCATGTTTTATCTCAGATGGATAGTCACATTTTCAAAGTAATCATGAGGAAAATCATCATATACAGTGGATTGCAAGCATATCTGTATATACACTTTTCATTAAATGACATGGGTTGCATTCACTACATTTCAATTATGCTCCTTGGAGGAAAAAGTTTCACATTCCTGCATTTTGTATTCTGTAAATTTCAAAATTATGGGTGGTTGTTTTTTTTTTTAAAAAAAAAAACATGTTCATTGCTTGTGTAGATTAATGAATCAATTAATTTTACTTGATCAGGTGTGAATTTTTTATCTCACTTCAGGTTATTTCCCTTGTTAATGAAGAAACATATTTGTTTTGATATGCTTTAAAAAAGCCAAACTAATGGAATGCTATGCTTTCCTAGAATATTTTTTCTCTAACTATTCTAAGATGGCAAATAGGTGACTGTTATATCTTAGAAATTTGGATTTTGATTGGACAATGTCAGTTCTCATTCAGATTTTCAGACTTTATAATTGTATTTGTATTTGCATGTGGCATTATGGATCTCAGTGTATTAGGCTTTTAAAAACTCAGTAGACATGAATAAGTAGTGCCTTTCAGCAAGATCAGATAACCTTAGATCTTGTACAAAGTGATCCTCTTTTTTTTAAGAATTAATAACAGGCTCACATATAGAAGACAATATTAAGTGATTATTTCCTATTTTCTCTTTTCATTTTATTGATATAAACATAAATTGATACTTTAAACTGTATTTATGTCTGGAAGAAAAATAATGTTGAGTTGTACATTCAGACACAGATTCTTTTTTGTTGTTGTTTAACAAACATACCACAGGCAATAAAAGGGTCTGGAAAGAAACAACTTATTACATTTTGATCAACTGAATATTGGAATGTATAACGTATGTATATATCATAAGATATTCATATCTGAAATGAAGTTTGAAAAATTTATATTTGCTCTATTTCATCTCTCAAGTAATTATTGCTCTTTTTTACCCCTCACATGGTAATTGAATGATTAGAATTAGCAATTTTAACAAATAAAAGCTAGCTCATTTGTATTTCTATATGGTGACTCATAAATCTTTCCTATCATGTTGGTATTAATCTCCATTTTAAGAAAACAAATGTGACACAATATTTCAGTATACATTCTTTAGCTCCTCTGTTCTAAATGTACTTAATCACACAGTCACATTTTTAAAAGATAAATTTTGACACTAATCAGTTGATTTTTTTTTGTTCCTGAGCATCTTATGGAAAACAGAAAAAAAAAATAGCTACAGAAACAGAAACAAACATAGCTACATCCAATATGTACAGAGCACTAAAACTGTGGACCAGAACAGTGCCAATAAAAAATATTCCTCAAGTATTCAGAGCTCTGAGCTTGGCTGTTTTCTTGCAGACAGTTCATTACGCAAACTAAGTAACATCTTTAGAGCTCCAAATCAGCTTCTTTTTGTCCAACCAGTACTATATTCAAATTCAAAGATGCTGATTTCAAGGAATTTGAGTAGGTCTCTATGCAGAGAGGTAATTTAAAAAAAAAAACCACTGTTACTTAACAGCTCTCAAATGATTCATCAAAATTAGGAGCTGGAACGAAGTAAATTTTCCCATTGTTGTAGTAAAAAGCTTTGAACTAATCCACAAATAAATTGGTGGAGACATTCAGCTACAAATCTAAATGCTCCAATTCACATCTTTGCCTACATAATGAACTAGCAAACTATCTTAGACAAACCATTCACTTTCAACCTCATAGAGTTTTGATTTTGTGTGTGTGGAAAAAAATCACAACTGTGCATGTGACACATTTTTACTCTTGAATGAGGCAACATGCAAACTTTGTTGATATGGCTAGAAAACAGAAGAGCTTTTATTTAAACTAATGACAAAATAAAGTATAAAAGTATAAAATAAGCACCTATTTTTTTTAAAAAAAATACTCAACATCAAATTTTGATGAAATCAAATTTTGTGAAAGTTACCCAATCTGGTGGTACACAATGCAAATATTACTTAACTTAAATCTTACAGATACGGAAGCTGCACTGTGGATTTTTTAAAAAAACTATGAACTTGATGACTGAGAACCATGAGATTAAAAAAGTATCTCTAAAAATGCATGTATTTTTTTAAAAAACTGTGATTTATAAAGTGCTTTTCCCAAAATTATTCCAAACTACCCTTATATTAAGGTAAACATGGGGTACCTTGATTCACGCATTATGGTTGTAAATGTTACAGCAAGAAGAAAGAAGCTTTTTCCGTGATGATTGTTACTGTGTAAGTCATTGTTACCAAAGAATCAGCCACCAGGATTCCTGTTAGATCACTTAAACAAAAATAATCTTTGCACCATTTCTGAATCAGTGATGCACCTATATGATCACCCTACACTGGAACTCCTGCTGAGGCAATTTATTTCTTGTTTCACAGAATGTGTGGGTTGATCTGTTTTCCACTCACATCGGTTCACTTCCAGGGATCACACAGCTTCTCTATTTTTCCAAAGTGGACTATCACTCATAGTGCTATTATTTATCAGCTCATTAAAATGTAACAAAGGGATAACTGATATTTCTGAGACAAACTGCATTAGACAAATGTACAGAGCATGAAATAAAAAGATGAATGGTGATTCAAAACTGCTCTTTTTCAGCATTTCTCAATATTGGAAGGTTATTGTAGGTTGCAGTATTGCTTCATACTGCAATGTTTTTATTATTTTAAAGTAGTAAATTGTACAAATTATAATTACATTTGTTTAAAAGGTTTCAATAGCCACTAGAAAAAGACTATGAAGAGACACATTATCACTCTCATGATCGTATAATTGAATTCTTAAATTACATTTTGTTTTATATTATCCATTTGTGTAGTGGTTTAAGAACCAGGAGGTTTTATGTCTTTCTATATATTGCTACATTTACTAATCATTTATTCAGGGTACTTTTGTCCTTTTTCCTTTATTTTTTCCTTCAAGTCAAACGTTTTCTAGTATCTTTAGGTACAACATAGCACCTGAATGCATTCCAACTTTTTCAACGGTAAGTTGGAAAATATTGTAAGGTTCCAACAAGATACTCACTGAATGATGACATTATATCCTTTATATTTGATTTTCATCTGGCTGCAAGAGTAACTGATATTTTTTCCTCTCCATTGTTGGCTTAAGAGATCTCATTATCAAAGATATTATCCTACTTTGCCACACCCACAATCCATGTTCATAATATCAATGAAGCTTTTTAATGACATAGTGGTTAGAATGTAGTATTGTAGGCAAACTCTGTCCACTGCCAGACACTCAATCCTGACCAGCTCAAGATTGACTCATCCTTCCATCCTTCCAAGCTGAATAAAATGAGGACCCAGATTGTTGGGGGAAATATGCTGATCTCCTGCCATCTATCAGCTCACTCCACTCAAAGAAGGGGCTATTCTTAATATCCTGGTTATCTCTGGTGTAACAGAATTTGTCAGTACCAATAAACTGAGGTAACAATATTATGATTTTTTTTTCCTCATAGAAGGATCAAGAATAGAATGACCTCACTAAACATGGAGGAGTTTATAAAATGAGCCATGAATGGATATGCTGATAGAACAATACTGTAAATAAATAGTTTATTAAATAGAGCTTAATTGAAGGAGGGAATATATTGCATTAATTTGGTTTTCTTTTTCGCAAAGTAGGAAAATACAATTTTCCCCAACCTCTGACACACATTTCAAAACAAATATTTTTTCAAAAAATTGCAGCACTTGGTAAAATGGCATTTGAGCATACAGATCATTTTGGGGCCACAAATTAAATGAATCATAACATGTATACAGGTAGGGCACAAATATTTTTACTAAGCCTGTCAGACTGCTATCATCTCACACAGAATAAAATTCAAGATTCCTGCATGTTTAATTCATAATATCAATTAATTTAAACAAGGCAATGAAAGTGCAGAACTGAAGTTTGATTCCTCTGTGAAGCCAAGAGGTGTATATACCTGGTAAGGCAGAATGCCTGTGAACTGTTTCCCCACTCAATATTTATCAGTTCTATGGGGCATCCTGCTACTATAGGTGCTTTTGGTATGTTATCTACAGTACAACCCAGAAGCGACTGCAGCATCTTTGATGTTCAGGTGTGAGGCCCAGATCTCATAAAAATTCATATACTGTAAGAAATGGGCTGAGTAGTTTCACAATAATCTGTATTATTGTGGAATGCAGTTGCACGCTGATCGGTTTCTTTAGAGGCCTCTAAATATATCCACATCACAATGAATCAAATATATTTCAATACAACTCAGCTGCCGCTGACAATTGGGAACACTTTTAATGGTTGCTCATAAGGTGGAGAAAGTACATTAATACATGTAATTATATATAGTACGTATAGTAAATGTATATGCATATATAAAATTTTCCATCACTGGTGCAGGGTCTGTTTTTTTCAGATCAATTGATTGTTGATCCATTGGTTGAGACAGGACCAGTTGACTGACCAGTTGTCGCTTAAAGCTGACATTGTGGGCTGAGACAGAGTGACTGGCCCAAGATCACCCAGCTGACTTTCACATCTAAGGCAGGACTAGAATTCAGTCTCTAGATTTCTACCTGGAGCCTTAATCACTAGACCTGTGGCGAACCTATGGCACACATGTTGGTACACGAGCCCAGAGCAGGTCTACTGCACATGCACACGTACCGCCCCCACACAACTGATTGTCGGGTATCTGGTGTGCATGCATGAGGGGCATGGTGCACATGGGAGACATGCATGCATGTGCAGAAATGTGCGGGGTGCAGGGTCACACGTGCATTTGTAGAGGCATGTGGTGTGTGGGTTGCACATGCATGCACAGGGGGTATGGGGGGGCCACACGCATTGCCTTCTGGGTGATGGCACACAAGCACGCATGCATGAGAGCATGCACAATTATCAGCAAAGGAGCCCCAAAAGGTTAGCCACCACTGCAGAAACTGTAGAAACTCCCCCTCACCTTTGTTAACGGGTGGGTCATTAAGACCTGGGCCAGAATACTTTACATAACAAAGATCTCCAGGTGAAGCTATAGCAATTGCCAAAAGTCCTTTTAAGGGCATAATCATCCAGCAAGGCTCAACTAAGCCTGGAACTCAGGACAGCCTACAGAGTTGGCCCTCATGGGAGTCTGACAACCAATCAGAATACAAGTTCAAATTCAAATCCCAACAGAGGGTATAAAACCCAGGCACTCTCAGCCACCTGAATCCTTTTTTAAAAAAATCTCTTCCTTCAGCTTGAAGCATGTGATTATCCTTCCTTTTCACTCTGGAGCTCCAGGCCATGTGGTCCTGATATTAAACCTTCCAAACAGCCTCCATGTTTCCAGTGTCTTTTGCCCCACTTGGAACTGAACCCAGAAGGATATTTCTTTCAACAGTATTATACAATAATTTATCCTGCGTGGCATTTATATAAAAACACTGACAGAGCTGCTCCTTTCAGGAAGGAAGCTGGTCCTTTTAGGTTTAGCAGTTCAAAAGATGCCTACCAGACATAGGAGGCAAAATAGTGTAAAAAAACATGGAAGAGTGAAATAATGAAGCAAAAAAATCCCATTCTGCTGAAAAGTGTTGTCTAAAAAGTCATATATATATATATATATATATATATATATATATATATATATATATATATATATATATATATATATATATATATCTTTGGTTATTCGGGTTTTCTCCCGCGTAAGATTGGAAGTATCTAGGCAACGTTTCGATGAAGTCTCATTCATCATCTTCAGGCTTGGTCTTCAGCTCTGTGCTTCTCAGAGTGATGTGAGCTTGCAGCTGCTTCTTCCTTTTAACTGCTCCTGGGGGTGTGACTTGATTGGCTGGGGGCTTGGCTGTGTTCTGATTGGATGGGGGGGTGTTCTGATTGGTTGGGGGTTTGGCTGTGTTCTGATTGGTTGGGGGGTTGGCTGTGTTCTGATTGGCTGGAGGCGTGTTCTGTTCAGGTGGGGGCTTGATTGTGCTCAGGTTAGTCTTAGTTGCTGGAGGGTTTGAGCTGGTGAGCTGTGATCTTGCTATTTGGCTACGAGTTCGTGGTCGTGCTGCATCTTCATGGTGGGGGTCAGTTCGCTTCATGTATGGCTCAGAGGGGTTTGAGGTGGGTAGTGATGCAGCTGCAGTGCGGCTTCTGGTCCGTGGTCGTGTTTCATCTTCTGTGTGGGTGTGAGTCTGCTTTCTACGTGGAAGTGTGGTGGTGGCATCTTGTGTGGCTCTCAGGGGTGTGGGTCTGGTGTCATTCTTCATGTTAGGTATGCGTCTGTTCATGAGGGCGGGTTTCCAAATGGCTGGTAGGCGGGAGGCATCATCTCGTTTATTCATGCTGTGTGGGCGTTTTTCTATCTCTATGGCTTCTCTGATGATTCTGCTGCTGAAGTGTTCGGTCCTGGCGATAGTTCTGGTATTTTTAAAGTCAATCTCATGTCCTGTGGCTTTGAGGTGTTGGACCAGGGAAGAGGTCGATTCTTCCTTTTTGATTGAGTTCTTATGTTCTTCAATGCGTGCACCTATTCTTCTGTTAGTCTGTCCAATGTATGTGGTGGGGCAGGCAGTGCAAGGGATTTCGTATACTCCTTGATTTTCTAACTCGATTCTGTCCTTAGGGTTTCTTAGGATGGTGGATATCTTTCTGTTTGTGCAGAATGCTGTCTTAATGTTGTGTTTTTGGAGGATCTTGCTGATTTTGTCCGTAGTGCCTTTTATATATGGGAGGAGGGCTTTGCCATTCTCTTGTTCTTTGTCTTGGATTTTGGCTGGGGTTTCTTTTTGGATTAGGTGGGTGATCTTCTTTCTTTGGAATCCATTGGCTGTCAGCACGCCGGTGAGAGTGTGTAGTTCGGTCTCTAGGTGTTGTTCATCGGCTAAGCATTTTGTTCTGGAGATGAGTGTCTCAGCTACGGAATTGATCTGTGCTGGGTGGTGGTGTGAGAGTGCGTGTAGATAGCGGTTTGTATGTGTTTTCTTCTGGTAGATGGTGTGTCCTAGGGAGCCATTGGATTTTTTGTATACCAAGACATCTAGGAAGGGAAGTTGGTTGTTAGCTTCTGTTTCCATGGTGAATTGTATTTTGGGGTGTTGGCTGTTGAGGTGTGTGAGGAAGTTGTTCAGTTTTTCTTTCCCGTGTGGCCAGATTATGAAGGTGTCATCTACGTATCTGAGCCAGAGTTTGGGTTTGTGATCATATTTTTCTAGAGCTTGTGTTTCAAAGTGTTCCATGTAGAGGTTAGCGATGACAGGTGAGAGGGGTGATCCCATGGGTGCTCCTTCTATTTGTTTGTATTTTTGTCCATTGTAGGTGAAGTATGTATTGGATAGGCAGTGGTTGGTCAGATCTAGGATGTGCTTGGGGGGGTTGTATTTGTTTTGGATGGCTGTCAAGGCTTCTTTTATTGGCACTTGGGTGAAGAGGGATATGACATCGAAGCTCACTAGTAGGTCACTGGGTTGTAAGTTTTGTTTCTTTATGATCTCGATGAACTGGAATGAGTTTCTTACGTGTGAGTTGATGGATTCTGCATAGGGCTGTAGTTGTTTGGCGAGAAATTTGGCTAGGTTTTGTAGAGGTGAGCCTATGGAGCTGACTATTGGTCTAAGTGGGGTTCCTTCTTTGTGTATCTTGGGGAGACCATAAAGTTTAGGGCATCTGGATGATTTCTCTCTGGGTATGATTCTTTGCTGGATTTCTTCACTGATGGGGGAGGCTTTTATTTTGGATCTGGTGGTTTTTTCTAGGTAGGTGGTGGGGTCTGTCTTTAGGGGTTTGTATGTGGGGTCTTGGAGTAGGTTGGTTAACTTGGATTGGTAGTCAGATGTGTTCATAACCACTGTCGCGTTTCCCTTGTCTGCTGGTAGGATTATTATGCTGGTGTCTTCTTTCAGGTTAAGTAGTGCAGTTTGTTCTTCTTTGGATAAGTTGCTTTTGGGTGGTTTGCTAGTGCAGAGGATGTTGGTGATTTCGAGTCTGATTCTATTGGCATCATCAGGGTTGGTTTTGGTCAGGCTGGTTTCAACTCCGCATATGATGGTTTCTGTGGGGATGTGTTTGGGAGCGACAGCAAAGTTGAATCCTTTAGAAAGGACCTTGGTTTCGGCTTCGGTGAGGATCTTGTCTGAGATGTTGTGCACTGTTTGTTTCATGTGTGGCTGTGAGGGGGGAGGAGTTGGTTTCTGGCATTGTTGTAGTTTTCTGAGTTTGTTGGTGTGTGTGTCTGTCTTGAGGGTGGTCTGTGTTTCGGCTCTCCAGACAGCGAGCTGTTTGGATTTGTCCCAAAGTAAGGGGTGAATCTTGTTGCTGAGTCTGAGGTGAAGTGTGAGGAGATCTTTGTTGATTTGGTCTAGGAGAAATCTTTTTGTGTGAAGTTCATTTCTAATTAGGGCCAATTCTGTTCTTTTTAGGATGCGTTTGGTGGCTGCTGTGTTGGTGTGGAATTTCAATTGGAAGCTTGTGGGAATTAAATTTTGATCTCGGCAGTTGCATAGGAATGCGAGGTCACATAAAATGGAAGCTCTTTGGACTTCAAGTTTTTCATAAGTCCTGGTCAGATGGTGGGTTTCCTCCCCGTAGAGGTGCAATATTTGTTTTCTGAGGTTCTCGCGGGTATTTGTATGTGGATCTTTGGTTATTCGGGTTTTCTCCCGCGTAAGATTGGAAGTATCTAGGCAACGTTTCGATGAAGTCTCATTCATCATCTTCAGGCTTGGTCTTCAGCTCTGTGCTTCTCAGAGTGATGTGAGCTTGCAGCTGCTTCTTCCTTTTAACTGCTCCTGGGGGTGTGACTTGATTGGCTGGGGGCTTGGCTGTGTTCTGATTGGATGGGGGGGTGTTCTGATTGGTTGGGGGTTTGGCTGTGTTCTGATTGGTTGGGGGGTTGGCTGTGTTCTGATTGGCTGGAGGCGTGTTCTGTTCAGGTGGGGGCTTGATTGTGCTCAGGTTAGTCTTAGTTGCTGGAGGGTTTGAGCTGGTGAGCTGTGATCTTGCTATTTGGCTACGAGTTCGTGGTCGTGCTGCATCTTCATGGTGGGGGTCAGTTCGCTTCATGTATGGCTCAGAGGGGTTTGAGGTGGGTAGTGATGCAGCTGCAGTGCGGCTTCTGGTCCGTGGTCGTGTTTCATCTTCTGTGTGGGTGTGAGTCTGCTTTCTACGTGGAAGTGTGGTGGTGGCATCTTGTGTGGCTCTCAGGGGTGTGGGTCTGGTGTCATTCTTCATGTTAGGTATGCGTCTGTTCATGAGGGCGGGTTTCCAAATGGCTGGTAGGCGGGAGGCATCATCTCGTTTATTCATGCTGTGTGGGCGTTTTTCTATCTCTATGGCTTCTCTGATGATTCTGCTGCTGAAGTGTTCGGTCCTGGCGATAGTTCTGGTATTTTTAAAGTCAATCTCATGTCCTGTGGCTTTGAGGTGTTGGACCAGGGAAGAGGTCGATTCTTCCTTTTTGATTGAGTTCTTATGTTCTTCAATGCGTGCACCTATTCTTCTGTTAGTCTGTCCAATGTATGTGGTGGGGCAGGCAGTGCAAGGGATTTCGTATACTCCTTGATTTTCTAACTCGATTCTGTCCTTAGGGTTTCTTAGGATGGTGGATATCTTTCTGTTTGTGCAGAATGCTGTCTTAATGTTGTGTTTTTGGAGGATCTTGCTGATTTTGTCCGTAGTGCCTTTTATATATGGGAGGAGGGCTTTGCCATTCTCTTGTTCTTTGTCTTGGATTTTGGCTGGGGTTTCTTTTTGGATTAGGTGGGTGATCTTCTTTCTTTGGAATCCATTGGCTGTCAGCACGCCGGTGAGAGTGTGTAGTTCGGTCTCTAGGTGTTGTTCATCGGCTAAGCATTTTGTTCTGGAGATGAGTGTCTCAGCTACGGAATTGATCTGTGCTGGGTGGTGGTGTGAGAGTGCGTGTAGATAGCGGTTTGTATGTGTTTTCTTCTGGTAGATGGTGTGTCCTAGGGAGCCATTGGATTTTTTGTATACCAAGACATCTAGGAAGGGAAGTTGGTTGTTAGCTTCTGTTTCCATGGTGAATTGTATTTTGGGGTGTTGGCTGTTGAGGTGTGTGAGGAAGTTGTTCAGTTTTTCTTTCCCGTGTGGCCAGATTATGAAGGTGTCATCTACGTATCTGAGCCAGAGTTTGGGTTTGTGATCATATTTTTCTAGAGCTTGTGTTTCAAAGTGTTCCATGTAGAGGTTAGCGATGACAGGTGAGAGGGGTGATCCCATGGGTGCTCCTTCTATTTGTTTGTATTTTTGTCCATTGTAGGTGAAGTATGTATTGGATAGGCAGTGGTTGGTCAGATCTAGGATGTGCTTGGGGGGGTTGTATTTGTTTTGGATGGCTGTCAAGGCTTCTTTTATTGGCACTTGGGTGAAGAGGGATATGACATCGAAGCTCACTAGTAGGTCACTGGGTTGTAAGTTTTGTTTCTTTATGATCTCGATGAACTGGAATGAGTTTCTTACGTGTGAGTTGATGGATTCTGCATAGGGCTGTAGTTGTTTGGCGAGAAATTTGGCTAGGTTTTGTAGAGGTGAGCCTATGGAGCTGACTATTGGTCTAAGTGGGGTTCCTTCTTTGTGTATCTTGGGGAGACCATAAAGTTTAGGGCATCTGGATGATTTCTCTCTGGGTATGATTCTTTGCTGGATTTCTTCACTGATGGGGGAGGCTTTTATTTTGGATCTGGTGGTTTTTTCTAGGTAGGTGGTGGGGTCTGTCTTTAGGGGTTTGTATGTGGGGTCTTGGAGTAGGTTGGTTAACTTGGATTGGTAGTCAGATGTGTTCATAACCACTGTCGCGTTTCCCTTGTCTGCTGGTAGGATTATTATGCTGGTGTCTTCTTTCAGGTTAAGTAGTGCAGTTTGTTCTTCTTTGGATAAGTTGCTTTTGGGTGGTTTGCTAGTGCAGAGGATGTTGGTGATTTCGAGTCTGATTCTATTGGCATCATCAGGGTTGGTTTTGGTCAGGCTGGTTTCAACTCCGCATATGATGGTTTCTGTGGGGATGTGTTTGGGAGCGACAGCAAAGTTGAATCCTTTAGAAAGGACCTTGGTTTCGGCTTCGGTGAGGATCTTGTCTGAGATGTTGTGCACTGTTTGTTTCATGTGTGGCTGTGAGGGGGGAGGAGTTGGTTTCTGGCATTGTTGTAGTTTTCTGAGTTTGTTGGTGTGTGTGTCTGTCTTGAGGGTGGTCTGTGTTTCGGCTCTCCAGACAGCGAGCTGTTTGGATTTGTCCCAAAGTAAGGGGTGAATCTTGTTGCTGAGTCTGAGGTGAAGTGTGAGGAGATCTTTGTTGATTTGGTCTAGGAGAAATCTTTTTGTGTGAAGTTCATTTCTAATTAGGGCCAATTCTGTTCTTTTTAGGATGCGTTTGGTGGCTGCTGTGTTGGTGTGGAATTTCAATTGGAAGCTTGTGGGAATTAAATTTTGATCTCGGCAGTTGCATAGGAATGCGAGGTCACATAAAATGGAAGCTCTTTGGACTTCAAGTTTTTCATAAGTCCTGGTCAGATGGTGGGTTTCCTCCCCGTAGAGGTGCAATATTTGTTTTCTGAGGTTCTCGCGGGTATTTGTATGTGGATCTTTGGTTATTCGGGTTTTCTCCCGCGTAAGATTGGAAGTATCTAGGCAACGTTTCGATGAAGTCTCATTCATCATCTTCAGGCTTGGTCTTCAGCTCTGTGCTTCTCAGAGTGATGTGAGCTTGCAGCTGCTTCTTCCTTTTAACTGCTCCTGGGGGTGTGACTTGATTGGCTGGGGGCTTGGCTGTGTTCTGATTGGATGGGGGGGTGTTCTGATTGGTTGGGGGTTTGGCTGTGTTCTGATTGGTTGGGGGGTTGGCTGTGTTCTGATTGGCTGGAGGCGTGTTCTGTTCAGGTGGGGGCTTGATTGTGCTCAGGTTAGTCTTAGTTGCTGGAGGGTTTGAGCTGGTGAGCTGTGATCTTGCTATTTGGCTACGAGTTCGTGGTCGTGCTGCATCTTCATGGTGGGGGTCAGTTCGCTTCATGTATGGCTCAGAGGGGTTTGAGGTGGGTAGTGATGCAGCTGCAGTGCGGCTTCTGGTCCGTGGTCGTGTTTCATCTTCTGTGTGGGTGTGAGTCTGCTTTCTACGTGGAAGTGTGGTGGTGGCATCTTGTGTGGCTCTCAGGGGTGTGGGTCTGGTGTCATTCTTCATGTTAGGTATGCGTCTGTTCATGAGGGCGGGTTTCCAAATGGCTGGTAGGCGGGAGGCATCATCTCGTTTATTCATGCTGTGTGGGCGTTTTTCTATCTCTATGGCTTCTCTGATGATTCTGCTGCTGAAGTGTTCGGTCCTGGCGATAGTTCTGGTATTTTTAAAGTCAATCTCATGTCCTGTGGCTTTGAGGTGTTGGACCAGGGAAGAGGTCGATTCTTCCTTTTTGATTGAGTTCTTATGTTCTTCAATGCGTGCACCTATTCTTCTGTTAGTCTGTCCAATGTATGTGGTGGGGCAGGCAGTGCAAGGGATTTCGTATACTCCTTGATTTTCTAACTCGATTCTGTCCTTAGGGTTTCTTAGGATGGTGGATATCTTTCTGTTTGTGCAGAATGCTGTCTTAATGTTGTGTTTTTGGAGGATCTTGCTGATTTTGTCCGTAGTGCCTTTTATATATGGGAGGAGGGCTTTGCCATTCTCTTGTTCTTTGTCTTGGATTTTGGCTGGGGTTTCTTTTTGGATTAGGTGGGTGATCTTCTTTCTTTGGAATCCATTGGCTGTCAGCACGCCGGTGAGAGTGTGTAGTTCGGTCTCTAGGTGTTGTTCATCGGCTAAGCATTTTGTTCTGGAGATGAGTGTCTCAGCTACGGAATTGATCTGTGCTGGGTGGTGGTGTGAGAGTGCGTGTAGATAGCGGTTTGTATGTGTTTTCTTCTGGTAGATGGTGTGTCCTAGGGAGCCATTGGATTTTTTGTATACCAAGACATCTAGGAAGGGAAGTTGGTTGTTAGCTTCTGTTTCCATGGTGAATTGTATTTTGGGGTGTTGGCTGTTGAGGTGTGTGAGGAAGTTGTTCAGTTTTTCTTTCCCGTGTGGCCAGATTATGAAGGTGTCATCTACGTATCTGAGCCAGAGTTTGGGTTTGTGATCATATTTTTCTAGAGCTTGTGTTTCAAAGTGTTCCATGTAGAGGTTAGCGATGACAGGTGAGAGGGGTGATCCCATGGGTGCTCCTTCTATTTGTTTGTATTTTTGTCCATTGTAGGTGAAGTATGTATTGGATAGGCAGTGGTTGGTCAGATCTAGGATGTGCTTGGGGGGGTTGTATTTGTTTTGGATGGCTGTCAAGGCTTCTTTTATTGGCACTTGGGTGAAGAGGGATATGACATCGAAGCTCACTAGTAGGTCACTGGGTTGTAAGTTTTGTTTCTTTATGATCTCGATGAACTGGAATGAGTTTCTTACGTGTGAGTTGATGGATTCTGCATAGGGCTGTAGTTGTTTGGCGAGAAATTTGGCTAGGTTTTGTAGAGGTGAGCCTATGGAGCTGACTATTGGTCTAAGTGGGGTTCCTTCTTTGTGTATCTTGGGGAGACCATAAAGTTTAGGGCATCTGGATGATTTCTCTCTGGGTATGATTCTTTGCTGGATTTCTTCACTGATGGGGGAGGCTTTTATTTTGGATCTGGTGGTTTTTTCTAGGTAGGTGGTGGGGTCTGTCTTTAGGGGTTTGTATGTGGGGTCTTGGAGTAGGTTGGTTAACTTGGATTGGTAGTCAGATGTGTTCATAACCACTGTCGCGTTTCCCTTGTCTGCTGGTAGGATTATTATGCTGGTGTCTTCTTTCAGGTTAAGTAGTGCAGTTTGTTCTTCTTTGGATAAGTTGCTTTTGGGTGGTTTGCTAGTGCAGAGGATGTTGGTGATTTCGAGTCTGATTCTATTGGCATCATCAGGGTTGGTTTTGGTCAGGCTGGTTTCAACTCCGCATATGATGGTTTCTGTGGGGATGTGTTTGGGAGCGACAGCAAAGTTGAATCCTTTAGAAAGGACCTTGGTTTCGGCTTCGGTGAGGATCTTGTCTGAGATGTTGTGCACTGTTTGTTTCATGTGTGGCTGTGAGGGGGGAGGAGTTGGTTTCTGGCATTGTTGTAGTTTTCTGAGTTTGTTGGTGTGTGTGTCTGTCTTGAGGGTGGTCTGTGTTTCGGCTCTCCAGACAGCGAGCTGTTTGGATTTGTCCCAAAGTAAGGGGTGAATCTTGTTGCTGAGTCTGAGGTGAAGTGTGAGGAGATCTTTGTTGATTTGGTCTAGGAGAAATCTTTTTGTGTGAAGTTCATTTCTAATTAGGGCCAATTCTGTTCTTTTTAGGATGCGTTTGGTGGCTGCTGTGTTGGTGTGGAATTTCAATTGGAAGCTTGTGGGAATTAAATTTTGATCTCGGCAGTTGCATAGGAATGCGAGGTCACATAAAATGGAAGCTCTTTGGACTTCAAGTTTTTCATAAGTCCTGGTCAGATGGTGGGTTTCCTCCCCGTAGAGGTGCAATATTTGTTTTCTGAGGTTCTCGCGGGTATTTGTATGTGGATCTTTGGTTATTCGGGTTTTCTCCCGCGTAAGATTGGAAGTATCTAGGCAACGTTTCGATGAAGTCTCATTCATCATCTTCAGGCTTGGTCTTCAGCTCTGTGCTTCTCAGAGTGATGTGAGCTTGCAGCTGCTTCTTCCTTTTAACTGCTCCTGGGGGTGTGACTTGATTGGCTGGGGGCTTGGCTGTGTTCTGATTGGATGGGGGGGTGTTCTGATTGGTTGGGGGTTTGGCTGTGTTCTGATTGGTTGGGGGGTTGGCTGTGTTCTGATTGGCTGGAGGCGTGTTCTGTTCAGGTGGGGGCTTGATTGTGCTCAGGTTAGTCTTAGTTGCTGGAGGGTTTGAGCTGGTGAGCTGTGATCTTGCTATTTGGCTACGAGTTCGTGGTCGTGCTGCATCTTCATGGTGGGGGTCAGTTCGCTTCATGTATGGCTCAGAGGGGTTTGAGGTGGGTAGTGATGCAGCTGCAGTGCGGCTTCTGGTCCGTGGTCGTGTTTCATCTTCTGTGTGGGTGTGAGTCTGCTTTCTACGTGGAAGTGTGGTGGTGGCATCTTGTGTGGCTCTCAGGGGTGTGGGTCTGGTGTCATTCTTCATGTTAGGTATGCGTCTGTTCATGAGGGCGGGTTTCCAAATGGCTGGTAGGCGGGAGGCATCATCTCGTTTATTCATGCTGTGTGGGCGTTTTTCTATCTCTATGGCTTCTCTGATGATTCTGCTGCTGAAGTGTTCGGTCCTGGCGATAGTTCTGGTATTTTTAAAGTCAATCTCATGTCCTGTGGCTTTGAGGTGTTGGACCAGGGAAGAGGTCGATTCTTCCTTTTTGATTGAGTTCTTATGTTCTTCAATGCGTGCACCTATTCTTCTGTTAGTCTGTCCAATGTATGTGGTGGGGCAGGCAGTGCAAGGGATTTCGTATACTCCTTGATTTTCTAACTCGATTCTGTCCTTAGGGTTTCTTAGGATGGTGGATATCTTTCTGTTTGTGCAGAATGCTGTCTTAATGTTGTGTTTTTGGAGGATCTTGCTGATTTTGTCCGTAGTGCCTTTTATATATGGGAGGAGGGCTTTGCCATTCTCTTGTTCTTTGTCTTGGATTTTGGCTGGGGTTTCTTTTTGGATTAGGTGGGTGATCTTCTTTCTTTGGAATCCATTGGCTGTCAGCACGCCGGTGAGAGTGTGTAGTTCGGTCTCTAGGTGTTGTTCATCGGCTAAGCATTTTGTTCTGGAGATGAGTGTCTCAGCTACGGAATTGATCTGTGCTGGGTGGTGGTGTGAGAGTGCGTGTAGATAGCGGTTTGTATGTGTTTTCTTCTGGTAGATGGTGTGTCCTAGGGAGCCATTGGATTTTTTGTATACCAAGACATCTAGGAAGGGAAGTTGGTTGTTAGCTTCTGTTTCCATGGTGAATTGTATTTTGGGGTGTTGGCTGTTGAGGTGTGTGAGGAAGTTGTTCAGTTTTTCTTTCCCGTGTGGCCAGATTATGAAGGTGTCATCTACGTATCTGAGCCAGAGTTTGGGTTTGTGATCATATTTTTCTAGAGCTTGTGTTTCAAAGTGTTCCATGTAGAGGTTAGCGATGACAGGTGAGAGGGGTGATCCCATGGGTGCTCCTTCTATTTGTTTGTATTTTTGTCCATTGTAGGTGAAGTATGTATTGGATAGGCAGTGGTTGGTCAGATCTAGGATGTGCTTGGGGGGGTTGTATTTGTTTTGGATGGCTGTCAAGGCTTCTTTTATTGGCACTTGGGTGAAGAGGGATATGACATCGAAGCTCACTAGTAGGTCACTGGGTTGTAAGTTTTGTTTCTTTATGATCTCGATGAACTGGAATGAGTTTCTTACGTGTGAGTTGATGGATTCTGCATAGGGCTGTAGTTGTTTGGCGAGAAATTTGGCTAGGTTTTGTAGAGGTGAGCCTATGGAGCTGACTATTGGTCTAAGTGGGGTTCCTTCTTTGTGTATCTTGGGGAGACCATAAAGTTTAGGGCATCTGGATGATTTCTCTCTGGGTATGATTCTTTGCTGGATTTCTTCACTGATGGGGGAGGCTTTTATTTTGGATCTGGTGGTTTTTTCTAGGTAGGTGGTGGGGTCTGTCTTTAGGGGTTTGTATGTGGGGTCTTGGAGTAGGTTGGTTAACTTGGATTGGTAGTCAGATGTGTTCATAACCACTGTCGCGTTTCCCTTGTCTGCTGGTAGGATTATTATGCTGGTGTCTTCTTTCAGGTTAAGTAGTGCAGTTTGTTCTTCTTTGGATAAGTTGCTTTTGGGTGGTTTGCTAGTGCAGAGGATGTTGGTGATTTCGAGTCTGATTCTATTGGCATCATCAGGGTTGGTTTTGGTCAGGCTGGTTTCAACTCCGCATATGATGGTTTCTGTGGGGATGTGTTTGGGAGCGACAGCAAAGTTGAATCCTTTAGAAAGGACCTTGGTTTCGGCTTCGGTGAGGATCTTGTCTGAGATGTTGTGCACTGTTTGTTTCATGTGTGGCTGTGAGGGGGGAGGAGTTGGTTTCTGGCATTGTTGTAGTTTTCTGAGTTTGTTGGTGTGTGTGTCTGTCTTGAGGGTGGTCTGTGTTTCGGCTCTCCAGACAGCGAGCTGTTTGGATTTGTCCCAAAGTAAGGGGTGAATCTTGTTGCTGAGTCTGAGGTGAAGTGTGAGGAGATCTTTGTTGATTTGGTCTAGGAGAAATCTTTTTGTGTGAAGTTCATTTCTAATTAGGGCCAATTCTGTTCTTTTTAGGATGCGTTTGGTGGCTGCTGTGTTGGTGTGGAATTTCAATTGGAAGCTTGTGGGAATTAAATTTTGATCTCGGCAGTTGCATAGGAATGCGAGGTCACATAAAATGGAAGCTCTTTGGACTTCAAGTTTTTCATAAGTCCTGGTCAGATGGTGGGTTTCCTCCCCGTAGAGGTGCAATATTTGTTTTCTGAGGTTCTCGCGGGTATTTGTATGTGGATCTTTGGTTATTCGGGTTTTCTCCCGCGTAAGATTGGAAGTATCTAGGCAACGTTTCGATGAAGTCTCATTCATCATCTTCAGGCTTGGTCTTCAGCTCTGTGCTTCTCAGAGTGATGTGAGCTTGCAGCTGCTTCTTCCTTTTAACTGCTCCTGGGGGTGTGACTTGATTGGCTGGGGGCTTGGCTGTGTTCTGATTGGATGGGGGGGTGTTCTGATTGGTTGGGGGTTTGGCTGTGTTCTGATTGGTTGGGGGGTTGGCTGTGTTCTGATTGGCTGGAGGCGTGTTCTGTTCAGGTGGGGGCTTGATTGTGCTCAGGTTAGTCTTAGTTGCTGGAGGGTTTGAGCTGGTGAGCTGTGATCTTGCTATTTGGCTACGAGTTCGTGGTCGTGCTGCATCTTCATGGTGGGGGTCAGTTCGCTTCATGTATGGCTCAGAGGGGTTTGAGGTGGGTAGTGATGCAGCTGCAGTGCGGCTTCTGGTCCGTGGTCGTGTTTCATCTTCTGTGTGGGTGTGAGTCTGCTTTCTACGTGGAAGTGTGGTGGTGGCATCTTGTGTGGCTCTCAGGGGTGTGGGTCTGGTGTCATTCTTCATGTTAGGTATGCGTCTGTTCATGAGGGCGGGTTTCCAAATGGCTGGTAGGCGGGAGGCATCATCTCGTTTATTCATGCTGTGTGGGCGTTTTTCTATCTCTATGGCTTCTCTGATGATTCTGCTGCTGAAGTGTTCGGTCCTGGCGATAGTTCTGGTATTTTTAAAGTCAATCTCATGTCCTGTGGCTTTGAGGTGTTGGACCAGGGAAGAGGTCGATTCTTCCTTTTTGATTGAGTTCTTATGTTCTTCAATGCGTGCACCTATTCTTCTGTTAGTCTGTCCAATGTATGTGGTGGGGCAGGCAGTGCAAGGGATTTCGTATACTCCTTGATTTTCTAACTCGATTCTGTCCTTAGGGTTTCTTAGGATGGTGGATATCTTTCTGTTTGTGCAGAATGCTGTCTTAATGTTGTGTTTTTGGAGGATCTTGCTGATTTTGTCCGTAGTGCCTTTTATATATGGGAGGAGGGCTTTGCCATTCTCTTGTTCTTTGTCTTGGATTTTGGCTGGGGTTTCTTTTTGGATTAGGTGGGTGATCTTCTTTCTTTGGAATCCATTGGCTGTCAGCACGCCGGTGAGAGTGTGTAGTTCGGTCTCTAGGTGTTGTTCATCGGCTAAGCATTTTGTTCTGGAGATGAGTGTCTCAGCTACGGAATTGATCTGTGCTGGGTGGTGGTGTGAGAGTGCGTGTAGATAGCGGTTTGTATGTGTTTTCTTCTGGTAGATGGTGTGTCCTAGGGAGCCATTGGATTTTTTGTATACCAAGACATCTAGGAAGGGAAGTTGGTTGTTAGCTTCTGTTTCCATGGTGAATTGTATTTTGGGGTGTTGGCTGTTGAGGTGTGTGAGGAAGTTGTTCAGTTTTTCTTTCCCGTGTGGCCAGATTATGAAGGTGTCATCTACGTATCTGAGCCAGAGTTTGGGTTTGTGATCATATTTTTCTAGAGCTTGTTTGTATACTTTTGTATACTTCCTCACACACCTCAACAGCCAACACCCCAAAATACAATTCACCATGGAAACAGAAGCTAACAACCAACTTCCCTTCCTAGATGTCTTGGTATACAAAAAATCCAATGGCTCCCTAGGACACACCATCTACCAGAAGAAAACACATACAAACCGCTATCTACACGCACTCTCACACCACCACCCAGCACAGATCAATTCCGTAGCTGAGACACTCATCTCCAGAACAAAATGCTTAGCCGATGAACAACACCTAGAGACCGAACTACACACTCTCACCGGCGTGCTGACAGCCAATGGATTCCAAAGAAAGAAGATCACCCACCTAATCCAAAAAGAAACCCCAGCTAAAATCCAAGACAAAGAACAAGAGAATGGCAAAGCCCTCCTCCCATATATAAAAGGCACTACGGACAAAATCAGCAAGATCCTCCAAAAACACAACATTAAGACAGCATTCTGCACAAACAGAAAGATATCCACCATCCTAAGAAACCCTAAGGACAGAATCGAGTTAGAAAATCAAGGAGTATACGAAATCCCTTGCACTGCCTGCCCCACCACATACATTGGACAGACTAACAGAAGAATAGGTGCACGCATTGAAGAACATAAGAACTCAATCAAAAAGGAAGAATCGACCTCTTCCCTGGTCCAACACCTCAAAGCCACAGGACATGAGATTGACTTTAAAAATACCAGAACTATCGCCAGGACCGAACACTTCAGCAGCAGAATCATCAGAGAAGCCATAGAGATAGAAAAACGCCCACACAGCATGAATAAACGAGATGATGCCTCCCGCCTACCAGCCATTTGGAAACCCGCCCTCATGAACAGACGCATACCTAACATGAAGAATGACACCAGACCCACACCCCTGAGAGCCACACAAGATGCCACCACCACACTTCCACGTAGAAAGCAGACTCACACCCACACAGAAGATGAAACACGACCACGGACCAGAAGCCGCACTGCAGCTGCATCACTACCCACCTCAAACCCCTCTGAGCCATACATGAAGCGAACTGACCCCCACCATGAAGATGCAGCACGACCACGAACTCGTAGCCAAATAGCAAGATCACAGCTCACCAGCTCAAACCCTCCAGCAACTAAGACTAACCTGAGCACAATCAAGCCCCCACCTGAACAGAACACGCCTCCAGCCAATCAGAACACAGCCAACCCCCCAACCAATCAGAACACAGCCAAACCCCCAACCAATCAGAACACCCCCCCATCCAATCAGAACACAGCCAAGCCCCCAGCCAATCAAGTCACACCCCCAGGAGCAGTTAAAAGGAAGAAGCAGCTGCAAGCTCACATCACTCTGAGAAGCACAGAGCTGAAGACCAAGCCTGAAGATGATGAATGAGACTTCATCGAAACGTTGCCTAGATACTTCCAATCTTACGCGGGAGAAAACCCGAATAACCAAAGATCCACATACAAATACCCGCGAGAACCTCAGAAAACAAATATTGCACCTCTACGGGGAGGAAACCCACCATCTGACCAGGACTTATGAAAAACTTGAAGTCCAAAGAGCTTCCATTTTATGTGACCTCGCATTCCTATGCAACTGCCGAGATCAAAATTTAATTCCCACAAGCTTCCAATTGAAATTCCACACCAACACAGCAGCCACCAAACGCATCCTAAAAAGAACAGAATTGGCCCTAATTAGAAATGAACTTCACACAAAAAGATTTCTCCTAGACCAAATCAACAAAGATCTCCTCACACTTCACCTCAGACTCAGCAACAAGATTCACCCCTTACTTTGGGACAAATCCAAACAGCTCGCTGTCTGGAGAGCCGAAACACAGACCACCCTCAAGACAGACACACACACCAACAAACTCAGAAAACTACAACAATGCCAGAAACCAACTCCTCCCCCCTCACAGCCACACATGAAACAAACAGTGCACAACATCTCAGACAAGATCCTCACCGAAGCCGAAACCAAGGTCCTTTCTAAAGGATTCAACTTTGCTGTCGCTCCCAAACACATCCCCACAGAAACCATCATATGCGGAGTTGAAACCAGCCTGACCAAAACCAACCCTGATGATGCCAATAGAATCAGACTCGAAATCACCAACATCCTCTGCACTAGCAAACCACCCAAAAGCAACTTATCCAAAGAAGAACAAACTGCACTACTTAACCTGAAAGAAGACACCAGCATAATAATCCTACCAGCAGACAAGGGAAACGCGACAGTGGTTATGAACACATCTGACTACCAATCCAAGTTAACCAACCTACTCCAAGACCCCACATACAAACCCCTAAAGACAGACCCCACCACCTACCTAGAAAAAACCACCAGATCCAAAATAAAAGCCTCCCCCATCAGTGAAGAAATCCAGCAAAGAATCATACCCAGAGAGAAATCATCCAGATGCCCTAAACTTTATGGTCTCCCCAAGATACACAAAGAAGGAACCCCACTTAGACCAATAGTCAGCTCCATAGGCTCACCTCTACAAAACCTAGCCAAATTTCTCGCCAAACAACTACAGCCCTATGCAGAATCCATCAACTCACACGTAAGAAACTCATTCCAGTTCATCGAGATCATAAAGAAACAAAACTTACAACCCAGTGACCTACTAGTGAGCTTCGATGTCATATCCCTCTTCACCCAAGTGCCAATAAAAGAAGCCTTGACAGCCATCCAAAACAAATACAACCCCCCCAAGCACATCCTAGATCTGACCAACCACTGCCTATCCAATACATACTTCACCTACAATGGACAAAAATACAAACAAATAGAAGGAGCACCCATGGGATCACCCCTCTCACCTGTCATCGCTAACCTCTACATGGAACACTTTGAAACACAAGCTCTAGAAAAATATGATCACAAACCCAAACTCTGGCTCAGATACGTAGATGACACCTTCATAATCTGGCCACACGGGAAAGAAAAACTGAACAACTTCCTCACACACCTCAACAGCCAACACCCCAAAATACAATTCACCATGGAAACAGAAGCTAACAACCAACTTCCCTTCCTAGATGTCTTGGTATACAAAAAATCCAATGGCTCCCTAGGACACACCATCTACCAGAAGAAAACACATACAAACCGCTATCTACACGCACTCTCACACCACCACCCAGCACAGATCAATTCCGTAGCTGAGACACTCATCTCCAGAACAAAATGCTTAGCCGATGAACAACACCTAGAGACCGAACTACACACTCTCACCGGCGTGCTGACAGCCAATGGATTCCAAAGAAAGAAGATCACCCACCTAATCCAAAAAGAAACCCCAGCCAAAATCCAAGACAAAGAACAAGAGAATGGCAAAGCCCTCCTCCCATATATAAAAGGCACTACGGACAAAATCAGCAAGATCCTCCAAAAACACAACATTAAGACAGCATTCTGCACAAACAGAAAGATATCCACCATCCTAAGAAACCCTAAGGACAGAATCGAGTTAGAAAATCAAGGAGTATACGAAATCCCTTGCACTGCCTGCCCCACCACATACATTGGACAGACTAACAGAAGAATAGGTGCACGCATTGAAGAACATAAGAACTCAATCAAAAAGGAAGAATCGACCTCTTCCCTGGTCCAACACCTCAAAGCCACAGGACATGAGATTGACTTTAAAAATACCAGAACTATCGCCAGGACCGAACACTTCAGCAGCAGAATCATCAGAGAAGCCATAGAGATAGAAAAACGCCCACACAGCATGAATAAACGAGATGATGCCTCCCGCCTACCAGCCATTTGGAAACCCGCCCTCATGAACAGACGCATACCTAACATGAAGAATGACACCAGACCCACACCCCTGAGAGCCACACAAGATGCCACCACCACACTTCCATGTAGAAAGCAGACTCACACCCACACAGAAGATGAAACACGACCACGGACCAGAAGCCGCACTGCAGCTGCATCACTACCCACCTCAAACCCCTCTGAGCCATACATGAAGCGAACTGACCCCCACCATGAAGATGCAGCACGACCACGAACTCGTAGCCAAATAGCAAGATCACAGCTCACCAGCTCAAACCCTCCAGCAACTAAGACTAACCTGAGCACAATCAAGCCCCCACCTGAACAGAACACGCCTCCAGCCAATCAGAACACAGCCAACCCCCCAACCAATCAGAACACAGCCAAACCCCCAACCAATCAGAACACCCCCCCATCCAATCAGAACACAGCCAAGCCCCCAGCCAATCAAGTCACACCCCCAGGAGCAGTTAAAAGGAAGAAGCAGCTGCAAGCTCACATCACTCTGAGAAGCACAGAGCTGAAGACCAAGCCTGAAGATGATGAATGAGACTTCATCGAAACGTTGCCTAGATACTTCCAATCTTACGCGGGAGAAAACCCGAATAACCAAAGATCCACATACAAATACCCGCGAGAACCTCAGAAAACAAATATATATATATATATATATATATATATGGATCTTTGGTACCCGCGAGAACCTCAGAAAAGAAATATATATATATATATATATATATATATATATATATATATATATATATATATATATATATATATATACACACACATACACACATGCATACATATATATATATATATATATATATATATATATATATATATATATATATATATATATATATATAATTTTTTCCTTTAGCAGGAACCAAAATATACATTTATTATAACATTCTAATGACACTTAATTTTCAAGACAATAATGCAATTGAAGGCTTTGGGAAAGCAGAGATCTTTGGTATCATAAGACAGCTTTTAGCCCCAAAACTGATTATCTAATAATTTTACTTATCAAAAGGTACATGTTTATCATGATTATGTAATATATATAACTAAGTCTATTCCACCTGGAAGTTCATATATTCTCCAACCCCTACCTAGGTCTTGATCTTTTTACAATTATATATTTTTGAGCTATTCAGAAAGTTTAGAGCAATTTTTAAATATAAAATCAAGAATCTTAGGATACCAAATGCCAAACTTCAATTAGAGCAATTACTAAGTGCAAAATTAATTTATATCCCAAACTCTTTATAAAGATTTGAAAGATCTCAGTTCCTTTTCTTCTCAAACCTCTATATGCTGGATAAGTCAAGAATAATCAGTTGGACAAAGATACATAGTGATTACAAACTTTCATTTCATTCATTAATTCTAGAAACAAAGCAAGGTCAGATAAGATAATAAGTCTGGTCTATATAACAAAGTCCCTTTGATAATCTTAGTATGATACTTTTTATCTTGACTTTCCAAGCAGTCTTCTACAGTCCATACTGATTTCATGAATACTTGAAACTTTGTTCAATCTGGTTTCCTCCAGGTGTCTTCATTAACATTCCAAGATGGGGAATAAAACCAAAGTTGATAATTGATCAATAAAATTTAAACTAAAGAAATATCCAGGATGGGTAAGGATATATCTAATATATTTTCCTGGTATGCATATGGATGTTTCATAAATATGGATGATAGAACTTAGTATCACCAACTGAACCTAATTGTGGGAAAGTCTAAGGAGATACTTCTTTATTCAATGAATTTCACTGCCATTTAATATAATGGCCACCAATTTATATGATTTTAAAATGGGGTTAGAGACAATTGGACTGTCAATCACTACTAATCTTGAACACTGTATATCTCGAATAACTAGAACTAATGGACATCAACACAGAAAATGATTCTCTTTGGATTGTGATTGAAGTTTCCAGATTCCTGACTGGTCACTATGTGATATCAAATGTTGAACATTTTGATGCATTTTGATCCACAAAACTCTTGTATTCTTGCAAATGTTGCATAATTCAGGTGATTTGGTCCTTCTACATCTCATAGCATTTATTTGATCAAAGGGTATTCTTACTAACTTTATGAGTGGTACATAGACATCCTTCATATATTTCAAAGGCTAGCTAAAGAATCCTGAACAATGAGATTTATAATGGACATTCTTGTTATTTAAGGTATTAGCAAACCAATTTAAAAGGTGACGGTTAAAAATTAAGAACTGAAAATGTTTCCTAGTTAATGCCAGAATATTCAAAGTATGAAAGAAAGGTATAATTGTGTAACATCATATAATCAGCAATAACTCACTGGATATTTAGTTAAAAACTTTTTATCATGTTTCCAAAACTCAAAACAACATAGTATAGTACAACTTATAAGAATATGATAGATGGTTTTTAGAACACTCTGTAAAGACCTGGTTCTGCCAGCAGGCCTGGGAAACCCAGAGTGGAATGGAGCCTATTAAATGGCTTGTGTAATCTGCTGTTGCTGGGGGATGGGGGGGGAGGTAGGGGTGATTTTACTATATTAATTTGATTTTACAAGTTTTTTGTTTTAAATTGTGGTTTTATATGCTGTAGGCTGCCTTGAGTCGCCATGGTGAATAGGCAGCAATACAAATCCAATCAATCAATCAATCAATCAATCAATAAAATTAGTTACAAGGTATCTTTGGAAAATGGTCTGTCTCTTAAAGGAGAAGAAAGTTAGAACCTAACTCTCACAAATCTTGAGGTAATGATATTCCCGCTCTTAAACAAAAATGTACTATTTCAAGATGAATGGTACAAAAATCAAGGAGTTGGGTCCAGGTCAAGAATGTAAATGGAAGGCCTTCATCAGATGAATTGTAGAACTCTAAGACGTTGATTGTTGAATCAGACCACTGACTCACTTATTTCAACACTATCAAAATTGACTTTCAATCCGTTTCCAGGATTTTAACTTGACATTTTTCAAGCTCTACCTGGAAATGGCAAGGAATGTATCTCAAACCTTCTGCATGATAGACAGCATGAACTTTACAACTGAGAATATTTTGGGTTAGAGAGAAACATCTTCTCACAGTTGGACTATTGATGATTCAGTTTGATCTGGCAGTTTAGAAACTAGGAGACTCTACGTTCTAGTACCATGAAAGTCAGTTGCCTGACCTTGAACCTATTACTCTCTTTCAGCCCAACCCACCTCACAGGGTTGAAGTTATGGGGAAAACAGGAGGAGAAAAGTATGTTGAATATGTTCACCACCTGATGTTACTTATAAAAATAATACAGGAGGGATATAATAAACAAATTGGAGACGGATGGGATATCATTTTGCTGCCTTCTATCCTATATAACATCCTATCTCTACTAGCAACATAAAATATATAGGCAAACCCAACTGAAGTGATCTGGAAAAGATGAATGACCTTTTATATATAGTGCCGCCAAAATTCATGACCTCTTACATTCCATCTAAAAGTAATAACCGATTCGTCAAATTGTTTGATTCTCCTGATTTGGTTTAACTTATGTCTTAGATTTACTTACTGCTTTTCCCCAAGAGAAATCCCCAAGATGAGATCCATGTCATACCCTCTAACGTTCCCCATTACAGCCTGATCATGTGGGATGGAATGAAAGAGTGTGACTGCATGAAAATCTGCTCGGGACTTTCCACAGCTGAGGGTAGATTTGAACTAGGGTTTTTCCTGTTCTAATCCAGCACCTTTAACTTCTTCCACTGAAAATTGTGCTTTTCATTGGAAATGCTTGCATTAAATTATAAGAACAAGAAAGCTTTTGCTATCTTGATCAGCTTGATCAACTAAGCCTAGTGGTGCAATATTTTGCATATTCTTCTGTTTGTAAGGCTCAAAGTACAGAGAATCTACTCTGGACAAGCCTGTGTTAAGAAACACTGACTTTCTTTACTCAGTGGAATTAAAACTTGTGTTTAGAGCTTATCTTCAATACCATTCACAATGTTACTGCAGTAAATTCAGCAGGTAATCTGATGACTAAGCAACAACCCTGCTTATGATAGGTGTGGGACAAAGTGCTTTGTCCTCTTGTACTCAAGAACTAACTATTCAAATGCCAAATAAATGACTTCTCGAAGGAGTCATTCTGATGCCATTAAATACAGCTATTCATTTTAGCAAGTAAAAAAAAAATACTGTTTTAAAATCAGGATAAAATATAGTGAATCTCAGAATTCAGTAAGCAACCATCTTCACTGCCTTCTTTGGTGACAAATAAGACTTCTGCAGGTAAACTTGACTGTATTATGCAAATCACTTCACATTGCACTCAAAGCAAATCCTTCTCTGTTGTTGATAGGAAGTTAATTATGAGCCCCTCAGTGATAATTAGAATGCAAAAGGGAAATGAGTGGCATATAAAGTTAATAAATAAATACACAAAAAGAACATCCAACTGAGTTTAACAGATATTGCTTTTCTGAACAACCCAGTGGGTGTCTTGAGAGGCAAACTTTCTCCTGAGCTCCTCAAGAGTGATTCAATAATCCAAATTCCCTAATTACAAATGGAAAGAAGCCATCAAATCTCTCTTCGCTAGAATACTTACGCGGTGAAATTACAAAAACTTACCTGCGGTTACAAAGACCAAAATCCCAATTAATGGGAGGCAATCAGCACCAAAACCAAAATTACCACAAATTTGGAACCCAGTGTTCAAGATTTCTAAAGGATTCAAACTTTTTTAGGTGACTTCATTTCTAAACAAAAATGATTCTAGTTTCATGTTTTGGGAAAAAGGAATTTAATATGTCCATAACTTTGTTTGTCAATAACCATCTTTGAGGTGCACGGGATGGTGAGGGGGGGGGAAAAAGATAACCCGAGATGTGACCCAAAGGTCTGCCATACCTGTATTTCATGCCCGTCTGCTTTGCAGTGGATTCTTTTAAGGAAATGTGATGCTGGGGGGTAAAGGTTCCCAAACTACGAGCGATAATCGCCACTGTCCGGAATTTTGCTCTGGCAGCATTGACCGCATTTGGAGCGGTGGTGGTCTGTTTACTGATCATCCTGTCTTCCCCATTTCGGTTCTTGAGGTTATGTTCCGTGCACGCTATGGAGACTTGCATGGCGAAGCTTTCCTTTTCAAATTGGGAAGAAGAAAAAAAAACTTTGCCTCCTTGAGAGGCTAGGACTGCAGGAGCCGAAGATCTCCGTCCCCGGCGCAAATTCAATGAGGCCTCCCGAGACGTGCTCCAACAAAAGTGAATAGCGTACAGCAACAACCTACGAGCGCGGAAGTTGCCAAAGCAAAAAATAAAAATGCAAATGCAAATGAAAACGGCAGAGAATGAGCTTTACAATCGCTTTTCCCTCTTCCTTTTCCTTCGCGAAGCTTTCTTTCTTTTTTTTCTTTTTTCTGTTCCCCCTCCACCCTCAGTATTTACACAGAAAAACCTTCCATTTGGTCCACCGCTTCGGAAAAAAAGCTCACGCCTGCATCTTTCCAGGGAAGATAAAGCGGCGGCATCTAATCTTCTTGCCTTAACGCAGAGGGGCTCAAATCAGCGGCAGGCACGCCTCAAGAGGAATCGCGAAGCCCCGCTGGACCACGAAAGCGTGTCCATGCAGAACTCAAGAGGAGTCTTGACACCCGCTTAATCCCGCCCCATCCCATGAACGTCCTTCTTAGTCTCCGTCGGCATCTAACGAAAGGCCACGCCTCCTCCGGATCCCCCCGAGCGGCAGGATTCACACCCTGGCTGGTAGCGAAGCCCGGTTTCTGCACCCACCGGAGGCTCCGATGCGGTTCCGTCGCGGGACGTGCAGCGCGCGCCCTTTGGAAGGAAGCGTACAGGAAAGCGCGCGAGGGCAGCGGGTTTTTTTCCTCCCTTTGTGCGCGGCAGACGCTTGGAGAGGCGTTTTGCGGGGGCTGCGGACCCCGCGAAAATGGAGCCCCCACTCTCACACAACGCACGCAGGGACCGAAAACGCGCTAACCTCTGGGCTGCGTGTGTGTGTGTGTGTGCGCGCGTTTGTGCGCGGGTTGTGGGAGGGGAGAAAGAAAGAACTATCCGGCTGCGCGCTGACGAATTAACTCGTTAATCCCTCGCGCAGGGCAGGCTGAGGGTGCTAGAAAGCCTGCGCGCGTTATGAGGCGCGCCGGGATTAAGCATCCCGTTCGCGCAAAGGCGTTGTTGCGACTGAGACCGAGACCTCCTTCACACGGGTCTTGAGAAAAGTCGGGGCGTTTACTCAAGTGAAGCCAGGCTAATTCCAAAAGTTGGCACAAAGCGGGCAGGCGCGGACTCGACTGATAGTCGTGGCGGTCTGTCGCTTCGGAGTTCAGCCCGTTGGCATACTTCGCCAATTACACGAAAGCAAAATAACTCTTCAACCCGGACACTCGCGTAGGAACGGGATGCAGTGAAGCGTCTTTCGTGGGTCTTCCAGGTAGCTAAACGAAAGTAGCACCGCCCACTTTCTTTTCAGCACTAATAATAGTGGGTTAATCGGCGTTTGACTCCAACGACGAGCGAGAGTTTTTTTGGGGGTGGGGGTGGGGAGTTTGAGTACCTCGTTGGAGAATTGGTTGTGTGTCCGCAGTATTTCCAATTCACGGGGTTGTCCAGAAAACTAACCCGCATCGGCTGCATTGGTGCAACACAGAATAGAATAGAAGTCTTTATTGGCCAAGTGTGATTGGACACACAAGGAATTTGTCTTGGTGCAAATGCTATCAGTATACATAAAATAAATGATACATTCGTCAAGAATCATAAGGTACAACCATTAATAATAGTCATACTAGGAATCAGTCAATAAAAATCGTAAAGATACAAGCAATAAAGTTACAGTCATACAGTCACATGTGGGAGGGGATGGGTGATAAGGATTGATAAGAGATTAATAGTAATAGCACTGATGGCATTTGGGAAAAAACTGTTCTTGTGTCTAGTTGTTCTGGTGTGCAGTGCTCTATAACATCGTTTTGAGGGAAGGAGTTGAAACAGTTTATGGGGATGTGAGGGATCTGTAAATATTTTCACAGCCCTCTTTTTATTTGTGCAGTATACGGGTCCTCAATTGAAGGCAGGTTGGTAGTAATTGTTTTTTCTGCAGTCCTAATTATCCTCTGAAGTCTGTGTCTGTCCTGTTGGGTTGCAGAACCAAACCAAACAAGTATAAAGGTGCAGATGACAGACTCAATAATTCCTCTGTAGAACATTGGGCTAAAATATGCCTGTCCAAACTGTCTGTGGCTAAACAGATATTCTTGCCCACATGACTAGGAGGTGTGAACAAAGGTGAAACTGCAGATCTTCAGGAATATGTCCAAGCAGTTTATGGATCTCATTCAGCTGGAGCATCCCAAGAGCTTTTCCTATGGATGATGTCAAGAGCCAAACAATCTCGAAAAGAGGGCCATGGTCATTTATTTTGCTCAAATGGCAAAAGAATCAATTGAAGCCTTGAAGCTCAACATATATAGGTTTCACTATTGCAGTAGTTTGGGTTCTAGGCAGGAAAAGGGCAAGGTGAAGAAAGAAGGAATGGACAAGGACAAAAAAATCTGAAAGGCTGCTTTCCTGAAGAAATCCTGCACCAAACTGCTCCAGGGAGATTCTTAAAGAATGCCTGGTTCTTTAGTTGGAAGGAAGATGGAAGGGCCATGTTCTAAAAGAATTTAACAGTTTAATGTAGTGGTTAAAATACTGCTCTAGAACCTGGGAGGTTGTACATTCTTGTCAAGAATAAGGTGAAAAGTTGATATAATGTCAGAAAGCAACAGAAAAGAGGAATACAGAAGAGGGAAATGGAGATGGAGAGACAAGGGGGGAAAAAGGGCAGAGAGAAGAAGCAAGGGAGGAAGGAAGGGAAGAGAAGCTACAAATGTTTGAAACAAGATGTAAAGAAACAGGACTTATTTAGAGATAATGGGTAAAAATATAACTGAAAAAGAGATTCTGCAAAGGTACATAAGACTGCATTGTTGTATTTGTATTAGAAATAATGTTAGAAGATTGGAACAACATATGATTATAAAATGGGATAAAATATTCAATGTAACTCAGTAAAACTTTTTTTTAACAAAATAAATGAAATTAAATATGAGAGAATTGAATTAAGAAGGAATGGGAACATTTTAATTACATAATGTTTTAAAATACAAGTTTAATGGGGGGGAAGTAACTACGCAAAATTTATAAGTGCTCCCATAGAAGCATGATACCTATTTGAAAAGGAATGTATATACAAAATGTTTTACAGATGGCACCTGCCCCCTTTGGCAAAAATGCACCCCAACACGAGTCCTAAGTGCTGGAAATGTAAAAGTATAGATGGAACTTTTTTCCACATGTGGTGGTCATGCAAGGAAACCCCAAAATATTGGAAAAGGTGGTGGAGCGGCAGTCAGTAATGCCGCCACAAAGAAGCCAGCAATTGGATAAGATTGCGCAGGAGGAAGAAGGAGAAAGTTTTGAAGTGAAAGTTCTTTGGGTGAACCGGGACTTTCAGATACATCTAACATCCTGAAAACCATGATTTTTTGAATGATGCATTGTTTCCAGAGAGATTCTAAAAGCGGCAAATGGAAGTGCTGAAAGGGAAAGTTTACTCTCCTTCCCTACGGACTTAGCAAATGGACATTGAAAAACCTGCTTTTCTATAGAAGGTAAAAATTTAAAGCTCTTTGTTACAAGTGGGAAGGGAGAGGACAAAAAAAACCTATATTAAGATTTTGTTGGAGGAGATGCCTTGAAGATTTTGAGACTAGAAGTTAATTGCAATAAGGCTTTAAAGTACAGACTGCATTTTTTTTTTTTTCTTAACTGACATTACCCCAGGAAGAGAAAGTGTAAAGGGAAAAACTTTGTGCTCTGTTTGGACTACTTGATGATTCTGGGACTTTGGGCAACTGTTTTTTAAGTTTTGAAACATCTTGGTTGTTCTAAGAAGAAGAGGAAAAAAAGAAGAAGAAAGGTTTATAATGGCTTTATCTATTGATGAACTAAGAAAAAAATATTGAAAAATTAAGAAAGAAAGCAAGGACTCTTTGGGAGATATCTTTCACTTTTTAGAAATGGCACTTGCTACTTATCAGTAAATACAACAACAAATGGAGGAGGAGGAGGAGGAGGAGGAGGAGGAGGAGGAGGAGGAGGAGGAGGAGAAGAAGAAGAAGAAGAAGAAGAAGAAGAAGAAGAAGAAGAAGAAGAAGAAGAAGAAGAAGAAGAAGCCATCTTTAATGAATTAAAAAATTTGATTAAGAAAGAAAAGAGAAAGAGAAGAAGGAAAATGAAGGACTTAAGACCTAAAAAAACACCCAAGAAAGAGAAAAATAAGATGCAAAATCAATACAATGTCAGAAAGCAAAAGAAAAGAGGAATACACAGAGAGGAAAAACTAAAAAGGCGGATGGGGTAAAAAGACTAGGTGGGATAAGAAAGGAAGGGAAAAAGGGGGGGAAAGCCACAAAGGTATAAAACAAGATGAGAAAAAGCAAATTTTTTTTAGGGATAAAGGATAATTTATAATTTATAAAAAAAAAAAGATTCTGCAAAAGTACATAAGATAGTATTGTAGTACTTGTATTAGAAATAGAAAATTAGAATTTTATAAGAACTAATAAAATATTAAAATGCTTAATAATGATAGATTTCAAGATTTAATAAAATATTAAAGGGAATGTTTAAAATATTTAGTTCAATTATACAGTTTAATTGGCTATTGTGTTAATGTTATTATAAACTTATTATTGCAGCATTTGTTTTTGAAATAGACAATTGGAATATTACAAGATTTAATAAATTAAAATATTAAAATGTTTAAGATTTAATGATAGATTTTAACATTTAATATTATTGAAAATGTGTAAAATGCTTAAGATTTAATGATAGAGTTTAATTTGTTATTCTCTTAATGTTATTATAACTTTTTTTTCTTTTTTAGTTTAAAATGTAGTATTTAAAATATATTTAAAAATTAGAATGGTAATTATGTACTTAATTTTTTTATAGATTTATAATTCTCTTTTTTTTCTTAAAATTTAGTATGTACAAAGCAGAATCAGATTGGGAACTAGGTATTATTTTAAATGTCAACTTAGGGGATAGAAAGGCATCATACTTCGATTAGTGATTCCAGGAGAAATCTTTTTTATTATTATTATTAAAGAGAATGAGATAAATGGATAATTGGAAAAGAACGGACAAAAGATACAAGTATAATGATTTAAAGTAAAATGAAATAAATAAAATAGAATTAAGAAGAGTGAAAAGCGGGGAGAAGTTATATAGAAGATATAGAATGGTAAATAAGATGGGTAATGGTATATAAGATGAGCATGAATTTAATTGAAGTCCATATAAAGAGAGGTAATCTGGGGCCAAGCCACTTTCTAAAAAGAAGGTTTATGTTTTTGTGTTTTGTGGGTTTATGTTTGATTGAGAATTAATAAAACCTTGGAGGAATGTCAGACGAGAATATTTGTAAACAAGTCAGATGGAAATATAAATATGATGACTATAAAATAGATAAATATAGAAAAGAAATGTAATTGAATAAAAGTAAAGAGAAATAATGAGAAATTTGCTAAAAGATATTTATGTGTCCATATGGAAATGGGATAAATTAGAATTATGTTGTATAAAATAATGTTTTATCTGCCTTGTAAAAATTTACAATGGAAAGAGGTTTTATGTTTGCAATGTTTAATGATGTTTTGTTTGTCTTTAAAACTAATAAAATTTGTTTCATGAAAATTAAAAAGGAGGAATTTAAATTGCAAGCCTTTGTGGATGATTTGGTTTTCATTCTGGAAGATCCTCTAGAGTCAGCTTTAAAACTATTGGAAAAGATAGAGACGTATGGTGAGATGGCTGGTCTGAAAATAAATAAAGATAAAACAAAGATTCTGACAAAGAACAGGTTATTAAGACAAAGAGAAGAACTGGCAGACTTATTGAAAATCCAAGTTATGAACAAGGTTAAATATTTGGGAATACATTTGACATCAAGATGTACTACATTGAAAGAGAATAACTATATTAAGCTTAAACAGCAGATAGCATCTGATTTGAAGAAATGGGAAAATCTACAATTGTCATTGATAGGTAGAATTTCAACAATCAAGATGAATATTTTACCGAGAATTTTATATTTGTTCCAAACAATACCAGTTAGGCTTGGCAAAGATTATTTTGAAGAATTAAATAAAATTGTGTTGAAGTTTTTATGGCAAGGTAAGAAAGCAAGAATAAAATTAAAACTTTTACAAGACGCTAGAACTAGAGGAGGATTTGGCCTTCCTAATTGGGAGTTATATTACCAAGCTGCAAATTTAATGTGGGTCAAAGAATGGATAACATTAAGAAAGTCTAGACTGTTGACATTAGAAGGACATGATTTATTATTGGGCTGGCATGCTTTTCTGTGGTATAAGGGAACTAAATCGCAGGGCTATTTTAGAAGACATTATATATGGGAGTCTTTATGGTTGAACTGGGAGAAAATTAAGAGGCAATGCTATTTGAAAATCCCAGTTTGGTTATCAACTATTGAAGCTTTTTCATATCCTATAACATATAAGAAGGAACAAACAGTTAGATATGGGGAAATATTGGATGGAAAGGGTGAACTTAAAATGATGCAAAATCTAGAAGAACAAGGTATAAAGATGAATTGGTTTTCATATGCACAAATACAATCAAGGTATCTTAAAAATTCTAAAACGGGGATTTTATGATAAATTGACTGACCTAGATAGGATCTTGACAGGTACTGATGAAAAAGTGATTAAAAAATTATATAGTTATTTGCTGGAAATTAAATTAGAGGAAAAACAAGTTAAAGAAACAGTGATTGCTTAGGGGAAGAATTTTGGATATGGCATTGATTTAGAGAAATGGCAAAAATTGTGGTCTCAAAATTATAAAATGACAATGTCAACAGCATATAAAGAAAATTTGTATAAAATGTTTTATAGGTGGCACTTTCCCCCGACAAGAATAGCAAGAATGTTCAAGAATAAATCTGAAAAGTGCTGGAAATGTCATCAGATACCTGGCTCATATTATCATATGTGGTGGACTTGTGAGGACACTAGAAAATATTGGACTAGAATTCACATATGGTTGGAAAAAATGACAAAAAACATATAGATCTGAAGCCAGAGATATTTTTATTGGGAATCTTAACTGATACATATAATAAAAATTTGAAGTATTTGATTGTAAATGTATTAACAGCGGCTAGGATTGTATTTGCTAAAAATTGGAAGAGTGAGAAAATACCATCAGAGGAAGAAATTATTAAGAAAATATTAGAATGTGCTGAAATGAGTAGATTGACATTTGAAATTAGAGAACAAGAAGATAAACAATTCTATTAAGTTTGGGACCTTTTTTATCAATGGCTAGATAATAAAACATAATAATAGAATATTTAGAAACCAAGGAAATGATCAATTTTAACCTTTTTTTTCCCTTTGATAGTATCTTTATAAAATTTTATTAAGATAGACTTGGTATGACTTTATGATTGGTTATAAAATAAATTAAGTAAAATATAGTTATCTCGTTAAAGCATGAATTAATAAAATTGTAGTCAAATGATTGTTTAATAATGATATCAGGTTATATAATTGTTGTTTGATAATATGAGCTATTATGTAATACAATTACAATGAAGACTATGAAATGGATGCACAAAAAGGAGTGGCAAACCAACCGATACACTGTTTGTAAATTTATGAAGGAGGATGATGTTTTTATGTTTTATGTCTGATGTTTTATGTGTTTTTGTTCGTTGTTAAAATCAATAAAACTTTTTTTCAAAAAAAAACTAATAAAATTTGTTTTAAAAAAGAATCCCTGGTATAACTGGTTAAATCAAAGACAGAGCGTTTATAAGAGAAACCCAGTCGAGGGTAATTTAAGTATAGATACTGATAAGATGTGCGTACACGATACAATTTAAGAAGAAAAGATCTTACTGACTGTCAAAAAGGATATTGTTTTTTAAATGTTCCTTTTTCATTTCTCTCTCTTTTTCCTTTCCTTTTTCTTTCTTTCCACATTTCTCTCTTTTTTCTTTTTTCCGGCCTTCGTCAAGGCCTTGTTTTTTGTGTATATGTTGTAGATCTGTTTTTTTAATTGTAAAATTAATAAAATTTATTTTTGAAAAGGATGTGTAAAATGTTTAAGATTTAAATGAATATTAATTTTAACAATAGAGTTTAATAGGTATGGATTGTTGTTTTAATTATATTATATATATATATTTTTTTTCTTAAAATATAGTGCGTAGCTGTAGAATGTACTAAGCAAAATCCGAATGAAAGTTATGTATTATATTAAGTGTTAAATTTAGGGGAAAGATATAAAGGCGCCATACTCCAATCAGTGATTACAGGATGAAATTTTGTGTTAATGAAAAAAGATAATAGACAGCTGAAACAGGACAGACAAAGGATATAAGTATAATGATTTAAATTGAGAGGAAATAAATGAAATAGAATCAAGAGAGTGAAAAGAGGGGAGAAGCTATATCGAAAATGTAGAATGGTAATAAGATATGGAATGGTATATAAAAGTGAGCATGAACTTGAATTTATGTCTGTATGAAGAGATGTAACCCGGGATCAATCTGCTTTCAAAAAAAGATGTTTTATGTTTTTGTGTTTTGTTTGTATATGTTTGTTTTTTAAAAATTAATAAAACTTTTGGAAAAAAATAAAAAAAATAAAACAATGAAAATGCAATAGTTAATAATATCTAAAATCAGACTGAAGAACTTTTCTTAAAAATCTCCCAGCCCTATTAAAATTACCAGATTACATAAATGAGCTAACAGCTCAGTATTTTTTTTAAAAAAAAGATCAAACTTTTGCTGAAGATTTAAAACAATTTTAGTCTGCAGACAAAAGAATATTATGGCCTTTGTGAGGTAGTTTTGGAGTGACAGCTTACTGAAATTATTAAAGTTCTAGTCTTGCCTCTGGTGCAAAGCCAGCTAGGTGATCCTGGGCCAGTCATTTCTTCTCAAGTCTGAGAAAAATAATGGTGAAACCCTTCTGAAAATATTGCCATTTTATTCATTTGTTCAGGCAGTCACTGGCAATAAATACAGATCAGTGGTGGGATTCAATTTTTTTTACTACTGGTTCTGTAGGCATGGCATGGTGGGCGTGGCAGCGGAAGGACACTGCAAAATCTCCATTCCCTCCCCACCCCACTAACCTGTTTTCCAGCTCTGTTCTCCTGTGCAGGGCAACAAAAGAAGACCCAGATGATCAGCTGGGACTTGGGAGGTAGAGAATCGATAGGGGCAGGGCCAGTCAGAGGTGGTATTTGCCGGTTCTCCGAACTACTCAAAATTTCCACTACTGGTTCTCCAGAACTGGTCAGAACCTGCTGAATACCACCTCTGATACAGATCCATAGACATAAAATATGTACCAAATTGGCATTGTGTAATCCCTCTTCTGCTTGATTCAGGATTTAATTACTTACTTTACGTATTTTGATTTGATATATACTTATATCTAAGTGCGGTACAAAAGCTATTGTTTAAATCTGCTCCTACATTTTATTCTCAGCAGTTGGCAGCACATAGCTGATTTTATCTGGATGAAGAAACTAAGGAGAATTGGATCCAGTTACTATTTGGATGGGAGATGCAAATCTCTAGAAATGTAGACTATAAGGTACTCTGTTAGGCCGAAAAGATTGCAAAACCATTTGCATTTTATTGCCAAGAAACTTATAGATACATCCACAAAGTCAGTAGAAGTCGAGTTCAACTTACAAGAGAATTTTATTTTGACTTTACTGTTGTCTTAACAACCAGTTTAATGAAGACTTCTTAAGATTCCAAATGTCCATTACAGGTAGTCCTCAACTTACAACAGTTCACTTAGTGACTATTCAAAATTACAAAGGCATTGAAAAAAGTGATTATGACCATCTTTCACACTTATGACATTTCAGTGTCAAGGGGTCATGTAACCATCTTTTGCAGACTTCTGACAAGCAAAGTGAATGAGGAAGCCAGATTCACTTAACCAGGTTATTAACTTATCAACTACAATGATTCACTTAAAACTTAGCAAGAAAGCTCATAAAGTGGGGAAAAACTCACACAACCACTGTCTCATTTAGCAACAAAAATGTTGTCCTCAGTTGTGGTCTTAAGTCAAGGACAGCCTGTACTATCTTGTGATTTTTTTATTGATTTTGTTTCCTATGTTAATAAACATCACAGATTTTTGCATTTTTTGAATTTCCAGAGGGGACTCAAGTATGTATGTGCACAGGTGTGCATACGTGTTGCATATCTGCATGTTTTCTAATGTATGCATACTTAAGAAAACTTATGCTTCTCCATGGGGGAATGACTCTATTCTTGCTTTCAAAGAAGAGGTTCTATCAGAAGTGAAATAGGCAAAAGCAAAAGCAGGAGAAAGATATTCTTGATTGGTGGAATCTGGTATGATCCTTCACAACTAACACATTTTATTAAAAGGGATAAGCTTTCATGAGCTGCAGTTCAGTTTATCAGGTGCTTCTGATGTACAACTTGTGGTAGACTTTGTTCTGTCCTCATTAACATACTTGAAATCCCCGCGCTTTGATTGGCCAAAGCGCGGGGCTTTCTAATTGGTCAGGCGAGCTGCGCCGATTGGCTCGTTAAGAATCTCCCGCGATTGGCTCGTTCAGAGCGCAGGAGATTTGAAGCGCTGCCATTGGCCGCGGCCGCCGTGGCGAAAGGAATAAAAGCCGCGGGCTTTTTTCCTTTCGCCGGTTCGGTTCCAGTTTTACAAATAAAGAGCTTTGTACGAAATCACCGACTCCTGGCGTCATTTCGCGGACACGACACTGGCGACGAGGATGGGATTTAGACCCTGAACCGAACCCCGTGTCCGACGGAAGCCAGACAAAGCACCGAGATGGCGAAAATCGCACCGCCCGCCCCCTTCAACCCCGCCACCAAAGACTGGGAATCGTTCTCCAACCAATTCCGCATGTACCTTGAGTGCACCGGCATGAAGGACACCTCGGGCCCGCTAAAACGCGCCGTCTTCCTCACCCACTGCGGGACCGAAGTCTTCCAGATGGCCAAAGCGTTGGCCAAGCCCGCCGACGCAACCGCCATGGACTGGGACGTCCTTGAACCCATCCTTCGGTGACACTACGCTCCCGAGGTCCCCATCCTGATCCGGCGCAACGAATTCTACCGGCGGGACCAGAGATCGGGTGAGAAATTAAGCGACTTCGTCGCCGAGCTGCGGCGCCTAGGAGGGCTCTGCGAATTTGATAACCTAAACAACGCCTTAAGAGACCGAATAGTGCTCGGTCTGTGGGACCCCACCCTCCAGAGCCGGCTGATGGCTAAGGGCGACATCAGCTTAGCAGATGCCCTCACCGCAGCCGCAGCCGCAGAAGCAACCCGAACTTCCGCCGATAGCATGCGCAGACCTGACACGAGGGACCGCGGCAGAAACAACAACCCGGCAAGGTCGACCGAACAAAAAGCCGAGACAACTACACACCAGGGCGATTTCCACTCTGCATCCAGCACGTCCGAAGACGAGGAAGACATCCATCGACTTCAGACTGGGCGCGACCAACGGAACCGGAGAGGTCGTAAGTCAAGGACCAACTGTGCCGGTTGCGGCGGCGACCACCCCAGGTCGGAATGCCGGTTTTTCGATTCCATCTGCCAGCATTGCGACAAAAAGGGGCACATCGCCCGGGTTTGCCGCCTGAAGAAACACCGCAGTCCGGCTCGATGGGACCAGAACGACCGGAGGAAGGAAAGCACACCACCCCGGACCAGAGATCGCCACTCGGACAGCCGATGGGACCGGATCGGACGTTCCTCGCGAGGCGACGGCAACCGGCAGAGAGAGGAGACCCACCAGACGGTCACCATCGGCCATGCCATCACCAACGACGCCCGGAAAATCCATGTCGAAGTACGCATCGAGGGCCAGCCGTGCAAAATGGAGGTAGACTCCGGGTCCTACCTCTCCATGATTGCATGGCACGAGATAAAGCGGTTGGTGCCTACCCTCCAAAGGAGGAACATAGACAGCCAGAGACTCATTGTAAAGGACTACCAGGGAAACCGCATCCCGGTAGTCAGCACCAAAAACTTTAACATAACATATAAGGGGCGCACCGAACAACTCCCCCTAACGATCGTCGACCGCAACCGCCCAAGCCTACTGGGACTGCAATGGTTCGCCCCGCTCGACATCACTCTCACGGGAGTCAATCACGTCGCCGACGACGGCTGGGAACAGCGACTAGCCCAGGAGTTCCAAGAAGTCTTCGACGGAAACCTGGGCAAGTACCAAGGGCCCCTTATCTCGTTCGACCTAGACCCAAACGTCCCCCCCAAACGACTGAAACCTAGGCGGGTGCCATTCGCCCTAAAACCCAAAATAGACGAGCAAATTGATAAGCTCGTCAAACAGGGGGTATTGCAGCCCATAGACCACGCCCGGTGGGAGACCCCCATAGTCACCCCGATCAAGCCGGATGGGTCAGTGAGAATCTGTGGGGACTATAAGGCCACCCTAAATGGCGCGCTGCAACAATGTGCCGACCCCGTCCCAATAGTGTAACACCTACTGCACTCACTGGGAGGGGGCAAGGTTTTCGCCAAGCTCGATCTCACCCAGGCATACCAACAGTTGCCGGTCGACGAGCAAACGGCAGAAGCTCAGACCATCGTCACCCACCGGGGAGCTTTCAAATGCAACCGACTCCAATTCGGAGTCAGCGTGGCACCGGGCATATTTCAGATACCATCATACTCCTGATGGAGAGGTTATTGCAAGGTATCAAGGGGGTGGTACCTTATTTCGATGACGTTCTAGTGTCAGCGCCCAACCAAGCCGAACTAGAAAGTCGACTAAGAGAGGTCCTAACTAAATTTAAAGAGACGGGACTTAAAGTAAAAAGGGAGAAATGCCAACTGTGCACAGAACGAATGGAATTCTTGGGCTACCTCCTAGACCGGCACGGCATTCACCCCACAAGCAAAAAAATCAAGGCCATCAAAGAGGCCCCCACCCCTAAATCAAAGACTGAACTACAAGCATTCTTGGGGTTACTGAACTTTTACAATGTTTTCCTACCCCAAAAGGCGACGGCGGCGGAGCCCTTGCATAGGCTCCTGGACAAGGCGGCGACCTGGACTTGGGGGAAACGGGAGCAAGCCGCCTTCCAAAAAACAAAGGACCTCCTCACCTCCGACGCCGTCCTCATACAATTCAATGGAACCTTGCCTCTGGCCGTCACTTGCGACGCATCACCCTTCGGCGTCGGCGCCGTCCTCAGCCATACCCTTCCCGACAGAAAGGAAGCACCCATCGCGTTCTTTTCAAGGACCCTCACCAAACCGGAGCGGAACTATAGCCAACTGGACAAAGAGGCTCTGGCTATAGTTGCCGCCATAAAACGGTTCCACGAATATCTCTACAGCCGGCCCTTCACCATTATAACGGACCACAAGCCGTTGCTGGGAATCCTTGCAGGAAACCGGGCCACCCTGAACATTCTGTCTCCCCGAATGACAAGGTGGTCCGAGTTCCTGGCGGCCTACAACTACGAACTCATACACAGACCGGGTAAGACGATCTCACATGCAGACGCATTAAGCCGCTCGCCGCTACCGGAATCCGACTCTGACCCAGCACCCACGACGACCACCCTCAGCATCGAGACTCTACCCAACCTGCCCATAACCGCGTCAGACATTGCCCGGGAAACTAATAAAGACAGGCGTCTGGCGCGGGTTTTGCATTGGGTAGAAAAAGGGTGGCCAGAAAGGGACAACGACGAGTCCGTCAAGACGTTTCGAAACCGCCAAACGGAACTCTCGTTGTTAAAAGGGTGCATCTTATGGGGCGACAGGGTGGTCATTCCGGACAAACTACAGGGGAAGGTTTTGGAAATGTTGCACGAGGGGCACCCTGGCATCGTAAGAACTAAAGCCCTGGCCAGAAGTTACGCTTGGTGGCCAGGGATGGACAAACAGATAGAGGCCTGGGTAGCTCGGTGCCAGCGATGCCAGAAGACTAGGCCCAGCCCACCCACAGCACCCGTCCTAGAGTGGGAAACCCCAAGGGGACCTTGGTCCAGAATCCATATAGACTTCACTGGGCCCACAAATGGACACACCTTCCTCATAACAGTTGACGCTTACTCCAACTGGCTGGAGGTAAGCAACATGAAGACAACAACCACGGAGGCCGTGACCAAAGAACTCTGCAAACTCTTTGCAACACACGGCCTCCCAGACGTCGTCGTCTCCGACAACGGGCCCCAGTTTACCTCACTGGACTTCGAGAAATTCCTGGCGGAAAGGGGCATCAGCCACGCACTAACAGCACCGGCGCATCCAGCGGCGAACGGTAGGGCGGAACGGATGGTCCAATTTACCAAAAAGACCATCCGGAAAATGGACCACGGGGAGATCCAAGAAAAAATCAACAGACTTCTCTTTACACAACACATAACCCCGAATACCACTACCAACAAAAGCCCAGCCGAACTACTAATGGGTAGAAAGCTAAGGTCCCCACTCGACAGGTTACACCCTACGTATAACCCGGAGCGGCCCCCCAGACTCAAGCACAAAAAACCGAACGTTCGCACCCGGGGACCCGGTATATGCGAAAAACCTGACGGGAGACCCTCTATGGATCCCAGCCGGCATCACCCAAGCAACAGGCCCACACTCGTACCGGCTACAAACGGCAGACGGACGAGCGTGGAAACGACACATCGACCAACTTAGGTCGAGGACCGCAAACGAACCCACCTCCCAAAATGCAAGCCAAGGGGGGAGGGAATACCCAGGTGACCGATTACAAGAAAAAATAAACCAGCAGTACTTACCGAAATGCAGCCATCACGACCCCTCGCCAGAAACGAACAGCCAAGCCAGCTCGACCGACCCGGAAAGACCGAGCAGGAGCGGCGAAACCCGTAGCTCAACCAACCCGGAAGGCCCAGGAGGGAGTCACGGAGAAAGAACCGGCCCGATCGACCAGCCGGTTCTCACAGAAGCAAGAGCGACCAAAAACCCGACCGAACCGGCCGGGATCCCGCTTACAACTGAGTTGCGCAGGTCAAGTAGGACCAGACGGAGCCCCGCCTACCTACGTGACTACACAACGTAAGGACTGAACCAAGAGGGGAGGGGTGTTCTGTCCTCATTAACATATTTGAAATCCCCGCGCTTTGATTGGCCAAAGCGCGGGGCTTTCTAATTGGTCAGGTGAGCCGCGCCGATTGGCTCGTTAAGAATCTCCTGCGATTGGCTCGTTCAGAGCGCGGGAGATTCGAAGCGCTGTCATTGGCCGCGGCCGCCGCGGCGAAAGGAATAAAAGCTGCAGGCTTTTTTCCTTTCGCCGGTTCGGTTCCAGTTTTACAAATAAAGAGCTTTGTACGAAATCACCGACTCCTGGCGTCATTTCGCGGACACGACAGACTTGAACACTATAACAATGTGTGCATCAGCAAATGTGCAAATGTGTCAGAACATTTCAAAATTGTGTCATAAATAGCTTTGGGAGGAGGATCTGTTATAATTTTGAATGATTGCTAAGTGATCGCTCATAAGTCAAGAACTACATGTACCTCAAGAAGCCACCATTCAACCCAGCACTCTTAAACAACCTTTACCAGTTTCCTTTCTTCGATAAGGTTATAGAGATTGTAGTTAAATTACAACTACAAACTATCTAGCCCAATTCAAACTTGAACAAACTTAGATCATCTTGGTTCTAATCCAATCCCATAATTATTAAGAGCAGTGGCGGACGGCGCAGTGGTTAGAGTGCAGTGCTGCAGGCTACTTCTGACTGCCGACTGCCTGAAATTTGGCAGTTTGAATGTCACCAGCTCAAGGTTGACTCAGCCTTCCATCCTTCCAAGGTGGGTAAAATGAAGACCGATTGTTGGGGGCAATAGAATGACTCGGTAAATCACTTAGAAAGTGCTGTAAAGCTCTGTGAAGCAGTATATAAGTCTAAGTGCTATTGCTAGTATGCCATGCTGGCTTTCATTGTATTTTAGCAGGTATGAACTAGGCCTAAGGACCTTGAATAAAGTTGCATTAAAAAAAACACATTTTGGCTTTTAACTACAGAAGCTGATTAATGTTCATACAGAACAGCTGCTTTTAGAACAGTGGTAATTCTTACCGTGGTAACAGCTGCTTTAGCAATGTGCACTGAGAACAACTACAAATAACTACAAAGATGGACGAATATAGTAATAAAACCTTACTGAGTCACCAAGAAATGTTCAAATGTCATTTTTAGTAGATGATCTGCTCTATTCTTTCCCATCTTTCTATGATATTTAAGTTTTTGAAATTGCCCTTCCCCACAGATTGAATATTCATTGGTTTCACCTGGGTAAAAGCATACCCACACAGCTTCAGAAGAGAGAATGAGATCCAACTGTGAATAATGCTATTTTTCAATTCTCAAATGATTTGAAAAGATCGCATTCCCCTTTGATTGCAAATTGGAACACATAGTGTTTTTCTATATTATTTCCTGGCCTACTGTCTAATATATGAGGCATATATTTTAGTTTTGCATGAACTGACTTGGGGGTGGCGGGGTGTATGGCTAACAAAGGTAGTCATTTTATTCCTTACTTCAAATGCTTATTTAGAATACTGCATGTAAGATCCATAATATTTAGAGAAGACCTGAAGAGCATTCCTTTTAATCAGTACCAGCCCACTATTAAAATATGTAATGATTATTCAAATTGGTCAAAGGCTTTAAATAATAGTTATCACATTTGTATAGGATATAAAGTACCATAAGAACATCCTAATTTTAAGATTTTTCATAAAATTGTATATTTGCATTGCATAATCTTTTACATATAATTTAAGTAACATATTAAATTGATACATTATGTACACATTTCCCTAGCTATTATGGAGAGGAAAAGATTCATTTTTAAAAATTACTGATTATTAATTTCTTTGAGGGCAGTTGGGAAATATTTCCAGACTAATGACTATGTGTCAATACCATGTCGACTTTTGGAGAATAACTAGCTTAACTACTTAATAACTACTGCACGAGTCAAAAAGAGGGCTGTGAAAATATTTACAGTCCCCTCACATCCCGGACTAAACTGTTTCAACTCCTTCCCTCAAAAGGATGCTATAGAGCACTGCATAACAGAACAACTAGACACAAGAACAGTTTTTCCCCAAATGCTATCACTCCGCTAAACCAATAATTTCCTCAACACTGTCCAACTATTTACAAAGTCTGCACTACTATTACTATTAATCTCTCATCACTCCTTATCACCCATCCCCTCCCACTTGTGACTGTATGACTGTAACTTTGTTGCTTGTATCCTTATGATTTATACTGTTTCCTAGTATGATTTGATTGCTTATTGAACCCTATGACTATTATTAAGTGTGTACCTTATGATTCTTGATGAATGTATCTTTTCTTTTATGTACACTGAGAGCATTTGCACCAAGACAAATTCCTTGTATATCCAATCACACTTGGCCAATAAAGAATTCTATCTATTCTATTCTTTCATGGCTAAGGGAGACCTAGAAATTACAGTCTCTTATTTTCATGCTATTAGGCCATACTGACTGTACTCAGTTATTCAAATTACTCAAATTAAGAATTATACTTCATGCTTACAGTACTGTATGTAATATTTAGAAGTAAACTTTACATATTATGTGAAATCAGGTTGGAATGGGACAGGGAGGGGTGATGCTGATGAGTGCCAGAATGGCATGTTTCCCAAACTAAGTACTGAAAAGTTTAAATTAGTGAATTTCTACCTGGTTCTCCCTTTCTGTCTTCTACTCTGTGTAGCTGTGTTGTCTGTGCCCTCTTCAACAGGTATCCATCTCCAAGGTCTTGTAGAAGGGAGTTGCATTTCTCTCATGCTGATCTTCTTTGATAATATTGATCCATAGAGTATCAGGATCAAGGACATGGGAAAATGTAGAAGAGCAAGAGATATCTGAAACTGATGTGATGTAAGGAAAGTAAAAGAGACAGAGAGACACAAGATGCGGGAGTAAGAAACTAAGAAATCTAAGTGCCCAAACAAATGTGTGTTGTTCCATGGCTCCAAGCTTGGGGATGGAAAAAAAGCAAAACCTGATTCTCCAGTGATGGTTAGTCAATATGGTACTTTAAGCCAGTGTTTGTCAAGCTTGGTAGCTGGAAGATGTGTGGACTTCAACTCCCAGAATTCCCCAGCCTGTCTGTTTTCAATGGAGCCCCAGGGGAGATACGGGCAGCAACCAACATTTGACACAGGTCTTTTGCCATATATGATAATATTCCAGGTTGTTCTGCTATGAACAACCAATGCTGCTTTGCCTTATCTCTACATGGAAGAATTGGCAATGATCTGCAGACTGTTCCGCTCTTGTGAGCATTTGAAAAAGAAAATTGGACTACACAAATACTCAAGTATGTGACAGTTGTAATCACAGTTCTAAAAATGTTACATGCCAGTGCAGTCCTGTTCCTTCATTTGCTCAGCACAATGCACATTGAAATGTAATACTGCCAGTTTGCTACGTATAGTATGTATAGTGTTGGTTTTGCTTTTATTACAGTTTAGTACCACCTATTTTGTCCTAGTTGGATTTTGTAGCAACAGCAATGATAACATTCAAGAAAATTCATCAATATTTATTCCTGTGAAACATTTGGCGAAAATGGCAAAAGGGCCATAATTATCAATAGTTATGTTTTTTAAAAAACTGATTTTTAAATGTGTGGACCTTAAAAGCTTGCATCAGGGAAATTTATGCACCAGCAGCAAAAAATGAATGGCCATTTGCATTAAAAGGAAAAAAAATCCAGGAAAGGTGAAAAAATATAAAAAATGCCCTCTAATCTAGTTTTACTGCTGATAACGTAGGTATAGAACTATGTCATACTATAGAAAAATAAATGCAAAGCTCTGGTGGAAAAATTTATAAAATACATTAGCTCTATTTTGCCAATTGGACCCACAATACTTGCTGATGTAAAATGTTATGAAGGCAGATTAGAACAGGGGTCCCCAAACTTGGCAACTTTAAGCCTTGTGGACTTCTAGAAGTTGAAGTCCACATGTCTTAAAGTTGCCAAGTTTGGAGACCTCTGGACTAGAATATGGTTCTATTAACATAGTATCTTTGTAGTATCTCTGTTAGCTGCTTACAACAGATGTTCTCTGTTATGCTCTTGCGGCTATTTTGATGAAGCTAGGGTCTAAGGCAATTCTTTCTTTCGTTCCTTCTTTTCAGGTAGTTTGCAGGGCAACAATGCCATTCCTTGAAATTAACAGTACTTGAGACCAAACTGTTTTTCATTGTTGCTCTCTACTGCAACCATCTTTGTACTAGAGGTGTTTTAGGACAGATAATTGGCACTCCCAGCACTGGGCTCTATGTCTGAACTGACAGACTGATTGAAACTGATTAAAATTGCAACAGGCAGATTGTAGATCACCATCGTAAGCTGTAAGGGAGCCAACAGGAGGAAAAATGTGCATAAGGTAACTGAGGAAAAAATAAGAGGCATCGTAGAATTGAAATATAATTTCAACACTGAAAAATAAAGTCTTGGCTTGGTTTCAATGATATTTAATTGGATAGGCTAAACTTTACAAATTGGTGTTACTTTTATCTCCTTATTGCAGAATTCCTTATTTTATTAATTTGCATGTTTTAATGATTTTTTATTAATTGATGAGCTTTTCTTGCCAACCACTTCAAGATTTTTTTAAACTAGTATAAAAGCAAAAACTTATATAATTAAACTTTTTGCAAGATATATCTTCCAACAAAGAGTTATATTAAGCATCCAATCTGGGTTGGTCACCAGGGCCAGAAGCTTTTAGACTTGTATGGGAAGTCCACAGGGAACTTCTCTCGAACAGAATGTGTGCTTTGGGCTATTCTATGCATATAGCAAGAGCATAACAGACACCTCTGCTGAAAGAAGTGAACATGCAAAATATTACACTCAAGTGAAAGCTTTCTGAAATCCTGCAGTTAAGAAGTACCTGGAGGACAAAGTGTTGGAACATGACCTTGTGGCAACGTTCGGCATCAATTTAAAGCAAAGCAAAGATCCTTAGCAGGCTCTACAAAATAAGATCAGGCAAAACACCACCCCCTCGTTCTTTAGAAATGAAACTTTTACTGTTAAGTTCTGCGCATGGGCGCAAGGAACAGAGACGAGATGGTGAACAGTGAACTTCAACTCTTTATTAATCATTCTGAACAGAGCAAAAACCTAGGGCAGCAGCAGCCCTTTTATAGGCAAGCTGCTGATCTAGTAACCAATGAGAAATGTGGAGTGTTAACCCCTTTAACCAATGAGACTGGCTCGTTAACAGCCAATCAGATTCTCCTGAACGGATCAATCCGATATCGCTATTATTGGCCAATCAGAAGTGCAGGATTAGAACCCTGCTATTTTCTAAAGGTTTGATAAAACTTTATTTAAGTGTTTTATTAGTTCATAACACCCCTTCCCCCTGGGTTCCGTTTAGGGGGTGCAGTGATGTAATCTCTGAGGTATGAAGGTTGTTTTGACTGTCTATTGGATTTACGCTGTCCCACCGGTTCCTGTCTGTAAACCTGTTTCGGCGGGACATTTTCGAGCAAGTCAGGTGCTGGTGGTTCCTCATTGGATGACTCGGTGCCTCTAATGTTCTCGTTGTTGTCCTCTGGCCTTTTTGGGCTTGCCTCTGTTGAGGTGTTCCTCTGTGGCGAGGACACACCCCTCCCTGATTCTTCTTCATTCATTACGCCCGATTGCTGACTTCTTTCGTTCCTGCTTTCCGCCATCTCAAATTCAGTTTCTTCGACATCCCCTCCCCCCTCAGTTTGGGAGTTACTGGAGTCGCGGAAATTAGGTTGTAGCCTTGAGCGAAGCTGATCTATATGGTGTTTCCATATTTTTCCATCGCAGGTTTTCACCCGGTACGACCTGGGTCCAGTGGCTTGAATTACAGTTGCCTCGACCCACAACGGTTCGCCAGAGAGGTTTCTGGCGAAAACTAAGTCGTCTATCTTGAACTCGTGGCATTTTCCGCTAGATCCACAGGGTTTCTCTCGCTCGTAAGACAGGTGAAGCCGGTCGAGGTGGGAACGGAGTTTGCGTCCCATTAATAGTTCGGCTGGAATCTTGTTGGTGATGCTGTGTGGAGTGATGTGTTGGAGAAGGAGTATTCTGTTTATCTTATCTTCAATGTCCCCATAATCCATTTTGTAGAGGTTTTTTTTTGAACAAATTGTACCATGCGCTCGGCTCTTCCGTTAGCCGCAGGTGCACTGGCAAGTTAGCGCATGGCAAATACCTCGGTGCGCTAAGTATTGTTCAAAGGATAGAGTGGTAAACTGGGGTCCGTTGTCGGATACCAGAACGTCTGGCAGTCCATGCATCGCGAATAGCCTGTTCAACTTTTGGATGATGGACTCGGTTGTAGTACTCTTCATTTCATGGATCTCGAGCCGGTTTGAATAGGCATCCACTGTTAGGAGGAACGTATGTCCCTTAGTAGGTTCCGTAAAGTCAATGTGGATGCGGGACCACGGTCCCGGGGTGTTTGCCATTCTGTTGGAGTTGCTTTAGGTGGAGCATTGCTAACTTCCTGGCACTTTAAACAAGTCTTTACCCAGTCTTCGATCTGTTTGTCAATGCCCGGCCACCACGCGTAGCTTCGTGCGAGCGCTTTCATACGCACGATGCCGGGGTGACCCTCATGTAGTGTCTTTAATACTGCTCATTGTAACCGCTCTGGGAGACGACTCTATCCAACCATAGGATGCAGCCTTTTTGCGAAAAAAGTTCTGTTTGCTGGTTCTTGAAGGGGGTGAAGTCATCAGGGGTTTGATCTACTGGCCATCCCAGTAGATCGACCCAGCTAAGAACTCGTGTTAAGACAGGATCGCGTTTTGTTTCGATCGCGATATCTCTAGCTGTTAGCGGTGGTGAATGTAGCGTTTCAATCTGGAGTGTTGTAAGGGTTGGAGCTGGGTCGTTGATGGTTTCCGGAAGTGGTGCACGGCTCAGTGCGTCAGCGTGGGGAATGGCTTTCCCTGGGCGGTGTTGCAGCCTATAATTGTATGCAGCCAAAAACTCCAACCAGCGAGTCATTCTAGGTGATAATATATAGGGGGTTGGCTTGTCTCCCGCTATAATCCCCAGCAAAGGTTTGTGGTCGGTAACAATAGTAAAAACTCATCCATATACATATTCATGAAACCGTTTCACAGCAGATACAACAGCAAGAGCCTCTTTATCGATTTGACTATAGTTACGTTCAGCCTTTGATAGGGTCCTTCAAAAATAGGCAATAGGGGCTTCACTACCGTTTGGTAACACATGGCTCAAAATGGCTCCTACTCCAAATAGTGACGCGTCACATGTAATTGTTAAAGGCAAAGTCTCGTTATACTGCATTAAAACAGCATCTGAAGTTAATAGGTTTTTCACTTGTCTGAACGCATGCTCCTCTTGGTGCCCCCAGACCCAGGTTGCTTTTTTGTCAAGAAGTCTATGTAGGGGCTCAGCTATGGTCACTTTGTGGGGCAGGAAGATGTTGTAAAAATTAATGAGCCCCAGGAAAGCTTGGAAATCAGCCTTATTTCTGGGTCTTGGGGCGTTCTTGATTGCTCTTAGCTTGCTATTGGTGGGGTGAATGCCTTGTTTATCGATTAGGTACCCCAGGAATTCTACTTTGTCTGTACACAGTTGACATTTATTTTTTTTTAACCTTAAGGCCGGAGTCTTTAAATTTCTGGAGAACCAGTTTTAGACGCTCCTTTAGTATTTCTCTATTCGGGGTAGCAATTAAAACATCATCAAAGTATGGTACGACCCCTTTTATCCCCTGCAAGAGTCTCTCCATCAAACTTTGAAAAATCCCTGGGGCTACACTAACTCCGAATTGGACTCAGTTGCACTTAAAGGCGCCTAGGTGCGTAACGATCATTTGTGCCTCTGCTGTTTTTTTATCTACAGGCAGTTGTTGGCCTGTGCTAAATCCAATTTAGCGAAGACTTTTCTGCCCCCCAGGGAATGGAAGAGGTGTTGTACCACCGGCACTGGGTAAGCATTCTGTTGAAGGGCGTGATTCAGGGTGGCACGGTGGCCCCCACAAATCCTTAATGATCCATCCGGTTTGATGGGTGTTACGATTGGGGTTTCCCAAGGAGCATGGTCTGTTGGTTCTAAAACACCCTGGGCTATTAATTTACCAATCTTTGGTTTAAGGGCAAAAGGTACTCGACGAGGCTTAAGGCGGATGGGGGCTACTTCAGGGTTAAGGTTAAATGATATCGGGGTCCCCTTGTACTCGCCTAGTTTGTCTGCAAAGACGTCCTGGAATTCCTGGATGAGGTCTTCCTCCCAGTCGTCGCTGCTGGTTTGGTGAATGCCGACTACCTCGATCCCAAGTGGAGCGAGCCATTGAAGGCCTAACAAGCTAGGCCGATCACGGTCAACGATGGTCAATGGTAAAGATGCAGTATGATTTTTGAATGAGACCTGGACTAGGCTGGATCCAACGATTGGAATTCGGTTTCCCTGATAATCCTTGAGTATGATTCTTTGGGTTCTGAGGTCTTGCCGCCAGATGGCAGAGATTAATTGTTTAAGGGTCTTCCAGGAAACCATTGAGAGGGACGATCCTGAATCGACTTCCATCACGCAGGGCTGGTTTTCGATGGCGACCTTCACTCGGATCTTCTTTGCATCTAATGATGAGGCATGACCAATTGTAATGGTTTGGTGTGCCTCTTCTCGTTTAGTTGAATTGGCAAGTGGTTTATTTCTGTAGGAGTGGTTGTTCCATTGGTGGTTCAAATGTTCCCGACTCACAGGACAATTTCTTGTGGTTTGGCGGTAGTTGGTCCCCCTCTGAAATGGGCTGGATCCTTGCTTGCTTCTACAGACCTTTCCGATGTGGCCTATCTTCCCACAAACATGGCAGAGTGCATCGAGGAATTTGCAGTCTGATCGTGGGTGGTTTGCCCCACAACCTGCGCATTGATGCTGCAGTCTCTGATTACGCTGGTGGCGTTGGTCTCGTTCAGACCGGAGCCGGTTGACCTCTTCCTCATCACTTTCTGATGACGATTTGAGGTCCTCGTGGTGGGTTGCCATTGTATGTCCCTCTAGGCGAGGTGAGGTTTCGCCGGCGAGTTGGCGGAGCGGGGCGTTGGTGCGGCGCATTCGGGCAGTCGACTTCCTGGTTGCTTCTGCTGCAGTAGCGTCAGTGATGGTATCTGCAAGGCTGATGTCACCTTTTGGCATCAGCTTACTTTACACGTGAGGTACATCTAAACCCAGAACTATTCGGTCTCTTCGAGGTCAGCGAACCCGCAGAGGCCTCCCAGGTTCTGGAGATCCGCGATGAAATCTGCAACGCTTTCTCCTTTCCACTGGTCTCTCTGGTAAAATTCATGTCTTCGGACAAGCGTTGGTATGGTAGGTGCATAGTGGGCCCGTAGGAGGGGCTCGAGGACATCCCAGTCCATGGATTTCACCTCAGCTGGTTTCGCCAGTGCCTTAGCCATCTTAAAAACAGCAGGTCCGCAGTGAGTCAGGAATACCACTCACTTTTTTCCAGTAGTGGCATCTTTCAAGTTGTTGGTCTCCAGAAACATCTGGAACTGGTCCATATATAAGTCCCAGTCTTCTTGTGCTGGGTCGAATGGAGCGGGTGGTATGGTGTCGCCGGACATGGTTTCTGCTGTTGATGCGCCTTCAGCCACGTGCTCTGTTTGGTGCTCTGTAGTATTCAGTCAGCTCTGACGTCTCCGCATCCCACCTTCGTCGCCAGTGTTAAGTTCTGTGCATGGGCGCAAGGAACGGAGACGAGACGGTGAACAGTGAACTTTAACTCTTTATTAATCATTCTGAACAGAGCAAAAACCTAGGGCAGCAGCAGCCCTTTTATAGGCAAGCTGCTGATCTAGTAACCAATGAGAAACATGGAGTGTTAACCCCTTTAACCAATGAGAGTGGCTTGTTAACAGCCAATCAGATTCTCCTGAATGGACCAATCCGATATCACTATTATCGGCCAATCAGAAGTGCACGATTAGAACCCTGCTATTTTCTTAAGGTTTGATAAAACTTTATTTAAGCATTTTATTAGTTCATAACAATAATCATTGGGTTATAGAAGTTATTCGAAAGTGACACCATTTTCTCAGCTTTGAAGGTGAAGAAGAATGAGTCCTCCACTGTTTTGTTAGTTCAATCCCATTTTTAGAAAGTATTCTTATTTCTTCTTCCCCTTGCACTTTTAATGATAATTTTTGATACTTTTTCCAGGGCTCTTATACCTAATCTGCCAATTTCAACATGCTGAATTTCTTGTTATCTGCAGTTTAATTCAGATTGCAAATTGCATACGGAATGTAATATGAATAACAAAGTCCATTCCAAAATTAAAACCCAATGTGTTACATCTGGGGAATATCAGATTCTGTCTTTTGTTATTTCCCATCTGACACATTACAGTTTAAAGAGCACCAGATGTTTAAAGCTAATTAAAAGCATAACTTCAACAGATTGATATCCAATAAAATTAGAATATAAATAGAATATATAATTGGTTGTAATACATAAATATTACTTCAATGCTCTGAAGCCTTTTTTGTTTTGTAATGAGTCATCTATATTACAGCCATATTTGATACAAGGCAAAATAATAAAAGAATTTAATTGTTAGATAGGAGGTATTTTATAAACAGTTGTATAAATTAGCAATGAATTATGAAAATGTTATAAGAGAAATCAGTCCTATTTCTTGTGGAATAAAAGAAGATATGCATAATTGATTCTTAAATGTTTTGCCAATAACATTACTATTTTATATGCTTTTCTCAGAATCTCATATCAGAAGAGTAGAAATTAAGTCACACAATAAATATGGAAGAGGCCATTTGCTTAGCTCATAAATAAAACAAAATGAAAATACCTGAAAATATTTTCTCACTGAAAGTTTATTATTAACACTGACTATTATATTCAGTGGGTTCATTTCCCAAATAATCACATACTTTGTTGCCATTATTAAAAACTGTAAAATGTTAGCTCAGAGAGCATTGTAGTGTTATAGCAATTCCATCTGGTGTCTGCATTGTAGAAAATTAGCACTCACCCCTCTTAGAAGAATGAAATATTTTAGGAAATATTTAACAAGGAAGAATATTATATTTTCCCTAAGGAGAAACATGTTTCTAAAGACAGATATTTGGTGCTCATTGAGAAGAACTGGCCAGCCTATCTACAAAACAAAAGTCCTTCAACTTTAGGATGATGGAATTATCCTTCAGGGAAAAGCCATTCAAACACAATAGAAACTACACAACAAAGCCCCTTCAGTGCATCAGCCCAAACTTCAACCAAGCTTGATTCAGACAACCTACAAAATCAGCTATGACCCCTGCATAGCCCATGGGAGTCTGACAGCAACCAATAGAATAATTGTCCTTGCACAGGAACAGGAAGTTCAAGGGCAAAGTCCAAGAGATGGTATAAATAACCCTCATTCTCCACTCCATGTGGTCAGCTGCACCAGGACCATGTGCTTGATGGTTCTTCATTAAACCCTCTTTCCAACCAGCCTCCATGTTTCCATTGTCCAGCCTTTTCCCCACTGAATCAGATGGACATTTCTCCCAACACCACCTTGGTACCATTTCCAGTAAAAGATAGTTATACCATACTCTTTCAGTTAAGTGATAGAATTATAACCTACAGCCTACAGATCCACAACCACAATTGGACTTAAATTTTTGTTGCTTAGCAAGGTGGCTGTTAAGTGAGTCTCACCTGATTTAATCACCTTTTTGTCATGGTTGTTAATGACTTTAGTTGTTAAGTCAATCACACATTCATTAAGCACGTCTAGTTTTCCCCATTGACTTCTCTTATCAGAAGCTGGGAAGGTGAAACTGGTGCTGCCAAGGCCCTGGGTTACTGCAGCCTTTGAAAATACATGCCGGTTGTCAAGTGCACAAATTTTGATCACATGAACATGGGAATGCCATGAGGGTCATAAGGGTGAGGATCAGTCCTAAGTCAGAGCCATTGTGACTTCAAACTGTCACTAAGTGAATGGTTGGTAGTCAAGGACTATCTATAACAGCAGTGAGAAATTCAAATCTATATTGTAATCAGTCATGACTCAAAAGTGCTACCCTCTAACTCAGGGGTGTCAAACTCACATCATCACAGCTGCATCATGTGATATATTGGAATTTTTTCCCCCTTCACTAAACTGGGCATGGGCTTGGCCAGAATATGATACATCCGGCCCAGGGACCAGGAGTTTGACAGCCCTGCTCTAACCAGATCTCTATGTGCTTGTTTATGACAAGAATGAAAATGGCAAGAACTATTTTATCTAAAAAATATCTTGTGAAGTGGACTGAAAACTGGTTCTTATCCTGCATGTTATTCTTGGCAGCTGGGTAGATCCCATTGGTTTCCATTATTATCCTACCATCTGTTATGAAAAGTCCAAGGTCAGGAATTAGCAGCATAAGGGAGGGAAGAAATATAGTTTAATGTACCGAGAAGGAAATCCAGCAATAGCTGCTTTTCAGGCCACTTATTATTTTGTACCAGTCCTTATGCATACCCACCTATTTACCTTCCTTTTGAAAGAGAAATCCCATTTTTGCTGCAAACTAGCACACATCTATTAATTATCTATTACACAAAACCATTGAAATTTTGACAACATGGCTATAATTAAATTGTTCCTAGTTACAAAATGGCTGATATTCTGAACAGGCACAACTACAAAATAACCAGAATACAAATTGATAAGATTGATCTCCCTCATCCTTTATTTGTTTCTATAAAGTCATAACTTCCCTTGGTCATTTTTTCTGGACAACCCCCAGTACAGTACTGTTAAAATGCAATGAACTTTTTTCATTTTCTAAAGGGTTAAATATATTTTGATAAATAGGGACCGCAAATAGAAATTCATGTCAGCTTTTGGTTTATTCTTTTAAATAAATGATTAAACAAACAAATATGCTTTTACTTTTAAAAAAAAATCAAGTGAAATTGGAAACTTTCTGGCAGCCAACAGAATTCCATAGGCACATAAATATATTATCTATTTCAGATGTCTAACCATCTTGCAATTAAGATGGTTGCAAATATAGGTGTTCCTAAGCACTTAAATAAATTGCCCTCTTATGGTCAAAATACTGTTTGCTTTGTTCTCATGTGTAAAGCAATCTGAAAGAGGTAATTAAATCTGGAAAATAGATATTTGTAATACTATGATGGTCCAAAGGAAAATACTCCAAAAGTATCTCTCTATGTAAGATACAAAAATATCTTACATAGAAATGGTAGTCAGCAGCCTTCTTGGCTGTAAAATGATAGGACTGACATGTTGTCACTTGTTGAGTAATTTCTACATGGACTTTCCCCATTTTTCATTCTCTAAGGTAGTCTTGTCCAATATGAGAACATCCTTTTGTATATGCAACTCCCACAGAGATAGTAGTCCTTGACTTACAACCATTCATTTGGTGACTGTCCAAAGTTACAGTGGCACTGAAAAAAGTGATGTATGACCGGTTTTCACACTTATGACAATTGCACTTCCCCATGGTCATGTGATCAAAATGTGGTGCTTGGCAACAGGCATGTATTCATGATAATTGCATTGTTCTGGGATTGTTTGGTCACTATTTGTAGCCTTCCCAGCTGGCTTACTACATTCAAAGTCAAAGGGGAGAGCCAGATTCACTTAATGACAGCAATGATTTGCTTAACAACTTTGGCAAACAGGTCATAAAATGAGGCACATCTCACTTAACAACTGCCTTGCTTATAACAGAAATTTTGGGCACAATTGTGAAAGTAAGTTATCTGTATTGGCTGGGAAGTCTTGGAGCTAACATTCTGTTCTATCGCCAGAACAAAGTAGATTCGAGACCGGAGTTGAGTTCAGCTCTTTATTTAACTGTCAGTAACTTCAACTGAACTCGAGCTGCGGCAGCCTCTTTTATAGCGGCTGCTCGCGACTCGCAACCAATGGCATTATTTTAAACCTCCCGCCATTTAGGCGGCCAATCATAATCCGTTGTGGGCATTCCTTCCTGCAAAAAATATCAAGTGAGGAGGAAGGAGTTTGTAGCCTATACAGGGTGGGACTCTACCGGTTTGGACTGATTCTATAGAACAGGTTGTTATCATTCCGCGCAGTTCAGAGAACCAGCAAATTGTGCCCCTGGCTAGCCCCGCCCCTCTCCATCCAGTCAGTCCTTACTGTCATGTGCAACATTGCATGCATGCCCGACATCGCTGACTGGGTTCTTCCCCGGCCAGTCACTCCTTAAGGTAATTCTTTCTTTTTATTCCCTCCCAAGGATCAGCTGTTCCTATGATCAGCTGTGTCAGAATTCCCCTCATTTACTGACTGCTTTACCCAACATGCTTCCCTGAGGCCCAGGAAGGCAAAAAATGGAGTTTCTGGGTTTCAGTTGGTTGGCAACAGGGCCAGTCTGATGCTCAGTGCAGACTATACCTACCACAAGATTTGATTAGTTGTTCTTCCACTTTTTGCCTTTCCCATCTATGCAAGAAAAGCAAACCTCTCAAGCTTTTTCTTCTGGGGATTGGTCCAGTGCCTTTCCTTCAATTCTTTTAGGGATTATTCCTCCTCTCCTTGCTGAGATGTTTGTACCCATCGATGCCTTCATCCTCTTTTCCCCATTATCTCCTTTGACAGTGCTGCAGTGTTGGTCTTTGTTTCTTTCCCCCTTAAGAGTTCCATTGTTGCTCTGATGTTATAATAATTGCAGCAATAGAGAACAGGATGCTCTTTCATTACTACCTTCCTCTGCAGAATCAAGAAAACTGTATAGCAAGGAGGAACTGGTAATTTAACTTTGCAGAACGAAGTAACAACATTCCTACATTGCAAGGGGAGAGGAGGGGAAGGGAGAAAAGAAAAAGAAAAAAAGAAAAGAAGGTGTCTCTCCTAGAGAAATGAAATATTTTAGGAGATACTAAAAAGGCAGAATATTTCCCCTGAAAAAGAAGTAGAAACTCAGCCCCCCCCCACCTTTGTTAATGGGACATTAAGGTCTGGGCAAGTCTAGTCTACATAACAAAGATCTACCTCTTTCAGGCAGAGCCATTTCAACCCACTAAGTTTCAACTAGCACATAGACAATCTACAAAGCTAGCTATGACCTCTGACAGCAACCAATCAGGATACTCTTCCTGTGCCCCAGGAAGTTCAAAGCCCAGAGAGGGCATAAAACCCAGGAACTCTCAGCATCTCACCCCTTTTTTTCTTCATCCAAGAGCTCCAAGGCATGTGATCCTGTCCACCATTAAACCATCTTTCAAAACAGCCTCCAGTGTCTTTCTCTCCATTTGGAACTGAACCCAGATGGACATTTCTTCCAACAAAGGGAAAGGAATTTATTCAATATTGTGGAAAACCAGAGGAGAATGCTTCACCCTGCCATTGTAGAAATCTTGGAAGACAGGTTAAATGGACCATAAGCTTGTAAATTGAGGATGGTTCGTTGACTTCATAGGCCATTGTTGCATGAATTGGTTGTCCAGAGCAATAACCAACCTTGAGGATAAGAGTTAGGGGGTGGAGCTGTTGCTGGGATAGAATAAAGTTTGGGGACTATCTACACTGAAAGGCTCAAGATGGCACAAGAGAGATAACAGCCATTTTGAAACAAAGGTGGGAAATATAGGGTTGATGGGCTAGAAGTGAGAGGAAGAAGATATCATCCGTTCTCCCATTCAGGACCTGGTCAATGTCCTGTACTGGTAATGAGCCAAACAGAAAATCCAGATCCAGCTTTAGTTGCTCTTTTGGTTGTTAGAATGTATTTATCTTTGTCATCTTGTTTCTTTGTTCCTGCTAAAAAGTCATAGGCTGTGTGGAGGTTGTCTAATGTTTTCCTTGCACAGGATTAAGGCACCTTGAAAATGGGCATTGGAAAAAATAACTATCAAGCAACTTTCTTAATGCAAGAGAATGGGATAGGGCAGTGGTGGGATTCAAATTTTCTTACTAGCAGTTCTGTGGGCATGGGTTGGTGGGCGTAGCAGGGGGAGGATACTGTAAAATCTCCAATCAGAGGTGGTATTTTCCAGTTCTCCGACCTACTCAAAATTTCGGCTACTGGTTCTCCAGAACTGGTCAGAACCTGCTGAATACCACCTCTGGGATAGGGGGTGAAAAACCAGTTTCTGGAAGAAGCAGACTGACTCCTCCAGAGCTCGTGCACAAGGAACCAGAATAAATATGTGAATAGGTCAAAGCAGTTAATTTATTATGATCGCCTACATTACAAGAATTTCACCAAACTGCATTCCTTAAGACTTTCCTATAGTCTGGTCTATGATATTTCCTCCTCTGGAGTAATTCCATATTGGCATGTTTCTTAATTCCCTCTTCCCATTCAGCTGCTGCTTCCACTAATGCAGTTACGTACAGGAATAATAGAAAATGGACTAACTATATTGTCTCTTTGACCCCCTAGCCCTATTCTACTTGTTAGCTCCAATGATTAGCTAAAGAAAAGATCCACCCTTTTGTTTTACATGCAGAAGAGTTCTTTTTTAAGTCAAGCCATAGAAGAGCAGTTTTCCATAGGTTCACTTTTAGGTTTTCGTGACAGGGCAAGGTGGGGAAGATAACGCTTTTTTAAAATTAGTTTTAGAGTGTGGGACAAAGCTTGCACCCCACCCCCCAAAATATATAGAAAGGTTCTCCCTCCCAAAATGTATGTGTGTTGTATTCAGTCATTAAAATAATAAGTGATAACTACAGAGCAACAGCTTCAAAATGGTGGGTTTTTTCATTCTAAATCTAAATCCTTAGGCCAGAATGGGCCCCACAGAGCTATACAGATTATTTTTATGACAAAAATATTTGCTAATTACTGCTCAATGTGCCTCAGCAGGTGGCAGCAGCTAGCTGACATTAGTAGATCTCAAAAAGCTGAACAGGATGAAATTGTTTTATACTTGGATGGGATACAAGCACGAATTTCCAAGTCTGTAGCTAAACCAGAAAGTTTTTTAAAAAATATTCCCAGAACAAGGTAGTTGTAAAGAATGTTCAGTTTGTTGTGAATAATAATAATAATAATAATAATAATAATAATAATAATAATAATAATAATAATAATAATAATAATAATAATAATAATAAATCCCTACAATATTTGAGTTGAAGTTGAATTTGAAGAAAACAATTTCAACTTATATCACTGGAACAGAGAAGGATATTATGAACATCACTCTTATTATAAACAAATTAAGCCCTGCTGCAGAGTTTGTTTTTCACACAGTACTGCTGATAGAATAAGGCATATTTTTTTCCTTAATCAAATAGTCAATCGCCACCACCAATAATTACATTAAAGGCTTCTTGTGCTATTTGGCATGTGAAATCTTTAGATATGATTGTGTGGGAGAAAGCTATAGAGTTTAGGAGTTTTAAATTATTCAATCCCAATCATATAATGTACCAAAAAGTAAGGTGCCTGCTGAGTCATTTTCAACCCACAATCTTGATGTGGAAAAAAAAAAAATACCCCAACCATAGCAATCTCAGTTGCATGTGATGTGCATAATACTATGTATATTTTATTCCCATCAGATAAAATTATCTTCCATGAGGCAAAACTATATTTCAGGAAGAATTATCTTTGTAAATACCCAAAGTATTTCAATGTATTTTGATATGACATTTTAAGTTACTCATTTTCTCGCTGCTCATATTCCCCAAATTTACTCATATCCTTAAGGAGAAGACCACAGTAGAACTGTTCTATATAGACTGGATGGGATCCATACATAAATGTTAAATATATGCAAATATTATGGAATTTATTTGCAGGGGCCTATGCCCTGAAACTTTTAAATACTTAGTGTACCACAGATCATAGAGAAGTTAAATTGTGGATCAGATATTAAAAGTTGCCTCATAAAAAATTATCACCTCCCAGACTTTGAATCTTTAGTTGCAAAAAATAAAAAAGTGGATGAAAACTTTAATCTTGGACTGTCTATTATTGACCTCACCCCTTTCCTAAGAGGTCTGTAGGAGGATTGCATATGCGCACCAATGTGCCTACCATCCTTGTCCTATTGTTTCTTTTATTTTTTTATATGTATCCATTTCATGTATTCATAACTATGTTTATACTTATACCTATTATCTTGTAAGCAATTGGCAAATCAAATAAATAAATAAATAAAACAATTCAATGTAGTCAAGATTTATCTTGTTGAAGTTGTACGTACTTTTACATTGATGTAAACAATATAGTGCATTGTAGAAATGCAATTGGGGGGGGGAGGTTTCCCTCTTTTTCTGTTTCTCTTTCTATCTGTCAATAAGTTTGCTTTACTAGGATTTTTATATTTTTGATTTTGATTTGCCTTCATACAGTCTGGATTTTTTAAAAAATGTATTTTGCAGTTGAAAGAAAGCAGTATATATTTTATATACAAAGCCACATAATTTTTTTTATTGATCCATACAACCAAAATAGCTTGCTGAGTTTAGAATTTATCTATGTATTATTACTGTATCATATCTGTTGCTGAGAATTTCACATTAATACTGAATGTTCATTACTGTTAAGTATATTAAGCCTTACTGTATTTCATACTGGATAATTTAGTATGGAAAATAAGACTTGGCACTCTTATAGATTTCAGGAAAGTGGAAAGAAGATGCAAGCAATAGAACTGGAATATATTGGAATTCAAAATCAGATTACTAAAGTGTTTAATCTAATTTAAAACAGGATTTCCTCAATTAAAAATCTAATGAACTTTAAAATAAATATATGCCTGAAAAGTATGGCACTCCAAATTAAAAATAAGTCAGAACTGTACCCAGGTAAATATAATAAAACCAAGACATTATTGATTACCAACTAAATAAAATCCAAGGAGATTAATTTTATTAATGTATTACCACATCAATTCTCCAACATCTGTCAATTTCTGTTTTCAGAATTGAAATGCAGTGGTCAGTTATTCAGATCGTATCTTCCTGTATTTTTGAAACGCAGTAGTCAATATATTCTTTCTGCTTAGTGGCTTCCTTTAAAAGTTACGTAAGTTGAATACTGAACCTTTTCAATCAACTCCCACGTTCACATATTCAGAAAAGGGGCTGGACATTGTCATGAAAGTGAAATGCCAAGACTTTTTCCTCATGGAATTTTCTCTTGGTAAAGACAAATATGTTTCTGTAGGTCTCAGCCCAAGACAAGTAATTTGTACATTCCCATAGAGTTCAGTCTTCACACTGATTCCCAGCTCCAATCCTGTTCTAATCTTTTCAAAATAATGTAAGCTATCTGTTACAAAGGTGTGCATATAAATTAGTTTTTAATCTTGCAGGAACATTGTGTTCCTTAATGTTTATGTCTGATTTTCAGTGACTTCCTGAACAAGTCCCTGAAGTTTTCTTGGGAAGGTTTTTCAGAAGTTTGCCATTGCTTCGTTCCTACAGCTGAGAGTGACTGGCCTAGGCCATCCAGCTGGTTTTGTACCTAAAACGGTCTCCCAGTGTGTAGCCTGATGCTTTAACTGCCAGACTAAAGTGGTTCTCAGGTCACCTATAATGAAATACAATTGTGAATTTGTCAGAAGGTATTTGTGTCATGGATTTATATGCATCAAGTGTTACGGACTAAGCAATTGCACTAATTTAAAAGCTTAAATAGTTTTACTTCCACAGCAGGCTTGAAATCCTGCACTTCTGATTGGCCCGCCAGCAGCGGATCCTGATTGGTCGTCCTAGGCCGATCTGATTGGCTGTTAATGGGTGCTGCCGATTGGACGCCGCCAGCGCGGCAAACTCAAAGCATTGGCTGTTATGACAGCAGCAAGCCCTATAAAAGGGCTGCTGCTGCCCGAGTATTTTAGCTCTGTTCTGAAGTCATTAATAAAGAGTTGAGTCACTTTCCGATGCCTCGTCTCCGTTCTTTGCGCCCATGCTCCGAACAGAACACTGGCGACGAGGATGGGATGCGGAGACTTTAAGAGCTGATCAAACACTCAATGAACCCTACAGAGCACGTGGCTAAGAGCGCACCGAAGAAGCAGCAGAATGACCAGCAGCGCTATACCACCCGCTCCATTTGACCCGGCTAATGAAGACTGGGACTCATATATGGACAGGTTCCAGATGTTTCTGGAGACCAACAATCTGAAAGATGCTACGCCTGGCAAGAAACGAGTAATATTCCTGACCCATTGCGGGCCTGCCGTCTTCAAGACAGCAAAAGCACTTGCGAAACCAGCAGAAGTCAAGACAATGGACTGGGACAACCTTGCCCCAATCCTCCGGGCCCATTATGCACCGGCGGTGCCAACACTCATCAGAAGACACAAGTTTTACCAGAGGGACCAATGGGAAAGCGAAAGCGTTGGAGACTTCATCGCTGACATCAGAAACCTAGGAGGACTCTGTAGCTTTGCAAATCTTGAGGAAGCCATGAGAGATCGAATTGTTCTGGGCCTAAGAGACCCCACAACCCAGAGCAAGATTGTGGCAAAGGGAGACATCACACTCTCAGATGTCATCGCCGATGCTACTGTGGCAGAAGCAACCAGGAAATCAGCCGCTCGAATGCACCAAGCAAATGCATCGCACCGCACCGCCAACTCGCCAGTGACACCACGCCGTTTTCCGAGAGGCATGCGACAACCCCCCACCATGAGGACCTCGAATCCTCATCAGAAAGGAGGAAGAAGAGGCCAACAGACTCAGGTCAGAACATGACCAGCGGGACCAAAAGAATCGAAAATCACTGTACCAATGCTCCAGATGTGGGGGCAGTCACCCACGATCCGACTGAGAATTCCTAGACGCACTCTGCCGTTCCTGCGGGAAGAGGGGCCATGTCGCTAAGGTCTGCAGAAGCAAGCGAGGACCCAGCCCAACCAGGAGAGAAAGCAATTTCCGACAGACAACAGGTACCCCACCAGTTAATTGGGACCGCCAAAACAACCAATGGAACTTTCAATACAGAAACCGAGCAGCCACCACTTCATCCCGACGAGAAGAGGCACACCAGACCATCACCATAGGCCACGCTTCATCCCTTGATGCAAGGAAAATCCGAGTGAGGGTTGCCATCGAGCAGCAACCATGCGTTATGGAGGTCGACTCTGGATCGTCCCTATCGATGGTATCCTGGAAAACCTTCAAACAGTTGATCCCTGACATCCATCGCCAGGACCTCAGCACTCAAAATGTCATATTGAAAGACTACCAAGGAAATAGAATTTCAGTCGTCGGTTCCAGCAATGTCCGAGTCACCTTCAAGGACCACACCGCAACTTTACCATTGACCATTGTCAATCGAGATCAATCCAGCCTTTGGGTCTACAGTGGTTTGCGCCATTAGGAATCGAACTATCTGGCATCAATCAGACTGGCAGTGATGACTGGGAAGCGGCCCTCGTCCAAGAATTCCAGGATGTGTTCAGCGAGAAGCTAGGCAAGTACAAAGGGTCCCCTATATCATTTAACCTCAGCCCTGAAGTTGTGCCCATTCGCCTTAAGCCTCATCGAGTGCCATTTGCACTCAAGCCAAAGATTGATGAACAATTGGACAAATTAATAGCACAAGGTGTGTTGGAACCTATTGACCACGCTTGATGGGAGACCCCAATTGTGACCCCCATAAAACCAGACGGATCAGTGAGAATTTGCGGGGATTACCGGGCCACCCTAAATCATGCGCTCCAGCAGAGCGCTTATCCCGTACTTGTGGTCCAACACCTTCTTCACTCCCTTGGAGGTGGGAAAATATTTGCAAAATTGGACTTAGCTCAGGCATACCAGCAGTTGCCCGTAGATGCACAGACTGTAGAAGCCCAGACTATAGTCACGCATAGAGGGGCTTTCAAGTATAACAGACTCCAGTTCGGAGTAATTGTAGTCCCTGGTATTTTCCAGAGCTTTATGGAAAGATAAGGCATAAAAGGGGTTGTGCCCTACTTCGATGATGTACTGATAGCTGCCCCGACTAGATGCATTTTAGAAAAACGACTCTGAATGGTTCTACAGAAATTTAAAGACGCTGGCCTAAAGGTCAAGAAGGACAAGTGCCAACTCTGTACACAAAAGGTTGAATTCCTGGGCTATCTGCTTGACAAACAGGGAATTCACTCTACTGAAAAGAAACTGACTGCCATAAAAAACGCCCCAAGACCTAGGAATAAAACAGACCTCCAAGCTTTCCTAGGACTCATTAACTTTTATAACATCTTCTTGCCCCAGAAAGCAACTGTGGCCGAACCCCTGCATAGGCTCCTCGACAAGAAGGCTTCCTGGGTCTGGGGACAACGTGAAGAACGAGCTTTACAGAAAGTCAAAGACCTCTTAACCTCAGATGCTGTATTGATACAATATAACAAAACCTTACCTTTAACCGTCACCTGTGATGCCTCACCGTTTGGGGTAGGAGCCATCCTGAGCCACATCCTACCAAACAGTACTGAGGCACCTATTGCATTTTTTTCAAAGACTTTAGCTAAAGCTGAGAGGAACTATAGCCAACTTGATAAAGAGGCTCTCGCTATCGTAGCTGCTGTCAAACACTTCCATGAGTACGTATATGGAAGATCCTTTTCCATAGTTACTGATCACAAACCATTACTTGGCATTTTATCAGGGGACAAACCAACACCCCACATCTTATCACCAAGAATGACACGTTGGTCGGAATTTCTAGCCGCATACGATTACCATTTGCTACACCACCCGGGGAAAGCCATTCCCCACGCTGACGCTTTGAGCCGCTCACCGCTACCCGAAGTCATAGACGATCCGGCTCCAACACTAACAACGCTACAAATCGAAACCCTTCCTTCTCCACACTGACTGCACAAGACATCGCCACAGAAACGAGGAAAGATCCTTGTTTAGCAAGAATCCTCAGCTGGGTGGAAAGAGGTTTGCCTGAAAACGAACTCAGTGACATCTTCAAACCCTTCAAAAACCGACAAACAGAGCTTTTCTCCCCAAAAGGATGCATATTGTGGGGAGATAGAGTTGTCATTCCGGAGCGGCTACAACAGAAAGTCCTGAAACTGTTGCACGATGGACATCCTGGCATCGTGTGAATAAAGGCACTAGCCAGGAGCTACGCGTGGTGGCCAGGTATAGATAAACAAATAGAAACATGGGTAGCCTCTTGCAACAAGTGTCAAGAAACTCATGCAGATCCACCAAAAGCCCCACCAACGGAATGGGAGACACCCTGGGGTCCCTGGTCCCGCATCCACCTTGATTTTGCGGGACCTACCAAAGGACATACCTTTCTCATAACCGTGGACGCCTATTCAAATTGGCTTGAGGTCCACAAAATGAAGAGCACCACCACAGAAGCAGTCGTTAAAAAATTAAATAAACTATTTGCTACACATGGACTACCAGATGTCCTGGTTTCCGATAATGGTCCCCAATTCACTGCTCTCGCATTTGAACAGTACATAGCGGATCGGGGGATACGCCATGCCTTGACATCACCAGCTCACCCTGCGGCCAATGGTAGGGCTGAGAAAATGACCCAATTCGTGAAGAAAACTTTACAAAAAATGGAACAAGGAGACATCGATCATAAAATAACCAGGATGCTCCTCCTCCAACATATTACACTACACAGTACTACAAACAAAACCCCAGCTGAACTCCTGATGGGACGGAAACTTCGCTTACACCTTGACCGCATACACCCTGCCTACACGCCAGAACAACCCCTAGGGTCCAGCAGCAAGTATCGCACGTTCAAGGTAGGCAACCCAGTCTTCACAAAGAATTTCTCAGGTGACCCATTGTGGGTCCCTGCTACCATAATTCAACTTATGGGGCCTCATTCCTACCGGTTACAAACTGCTGAAGGAAAAATGTGGAAGTGCCACATTGACCAACTTCATTCCAAACTGGCACCTACCCCTGTCTCTAGCCCTGAACCTCAAACCTGGGTGGGGGAAGGAAAGCGAGGGGGCCGAAAATGAGCCAACATATGACGCAGTCCGCAAAACCCAAAAATCAACACAACCAACCCCAGGATATTCACCTTCCAAGGAAGAACTGGATCAGATGAGTGCCTCGCCACAAAGCAGCACTGCAACAGCAGCAAACCCAAGAAACTCAGGAGGCAGCCATGACGGAAGCAGGAATGACAGCCCCACGTCGCCCAGCGAAGTGGTTGACCCAGCCGTGCCATCCAGCCCAGCAAATAGCCCATCGGGAACAGAGCCAAGGCAAGAACTGTTGGGGGAACGCAGATCGGGCAGACAGGTGAAACGACCTGCGTACTTGCGAGAGTACATCACCCCACCCCTCAGATGGAACCTAGAGGGGAGGGGTGTTATAGACTAAGCAATTGCGCTAATTTAAAAGCTTAAATAGTTTTATTTCCACAGCAGGCTTGAAATCCTGCACTTCTGATTGGCCCGCCAGCAGCGGATCCTGATTGGTCGTCCTAGGCCGATCTGATTGGCTGTTAACAGGCGCTGCCGATTGGATGCCAGCGCAGCAAACTCAAAGCATTGGCTGATATGACAGCAGCAAGCCCTATGGAAGGGCTGCTGTTCCCCGAGTATTTTAGCTCTGTTCTGAAGTCATTAATAAAGAGTTGAGTCACTTTCCGATGCCTCGTCTCCGTTCCTTGCGCCCACGCTCTGAACAGAACATCAAGGCATACAATACCACCAGTAATTGATTAACCTCATTTAATCAGCAACATTTTTGCAATTTCCTGATTAAATTTCAAAATGTTTTATAAACTGCTTACCCTATCACCAGAAAACATTCACATAGCTTATAAATACAAGTACACAATCCAGCAGCGCTATTATCTCCATAATATTAATATTCTACCATATTGGAGCACTGGTGCTCTTCTGTCCCACTTCTGTCATTTTTCCTTCTCCTCCAAATCCTGAAGCTGATTTTGTATTCAGGATAACTAAGAACATTTCCAAGTTGTCATTATCACACTTTCTCAAACCTTAGAGCTCTGTTTACAATAGTCCATGATTATGTTCACTTGCAACCATTGCCAGAACAGACAACCTGCATTCTTTCAGAGAACTCATAAGAAAGAAAATAAACTAACCTTTATCCAATCCTTTATCCTCTACCCATTCCTGATTTTTCACTGCATTAGTTTGCTGGGGGTGGGGGGGAGAAATAGGTTGATCTGCAAACAATTCTTGAAGTATGGTTTAAGTACGTATCATGTCTTCCTGGGTAGTTTTCTTTGAATATTGTAAGCCTGAACAAAGACACAAAGCCCTTGCTTTCATTGGCACAATACCAATGAACAAGTGCAGTTCAGAACAAATACTTGTCTTTTCCCTCTTTTCTTTCTCTGGCCTTCTTCCTACACATCTGGGCATCGTTCCAACTCAGCACTAGTTTATATTTCTACCCGGTTGAATCAGCCTTGGAATCTTTCCCAAGGAAATGAGCTTGATTTTTCTTACAAGGGGAGGCTGACAACCTAATAATGACCTTTTCTATCCCAAACCTTATATTTTCTTCTTCTTGCTGAGAACTCTTGTTTATCAGCAATAGAGCACTGAGGCAGCTTCGTTGTCACGACTTGGTCACATGATTCTCATTATTTAGAATTTTTCCTAACTATTCCTAGCTGATCAGTCCTGTCCATCCAATTGATAGAACAGCCTTATCAACAATTACTCAATTTACGGTTGGTTAAAAACACCACAGGAACGAATACAGCTAAATGCAATAATAACAGAGTACTGGGGGTTAGATTAAAAAAAAACCTATGCAGTATCACAGGCTGCTCTGGGACTAGATTTCCTCAAAACACCAAGTTTTTGAAGGCTAGTGAAGCCCAGATAAGCCATAGAGAGAATGTTATTTCAGAAGTCAGGAGCAGTAACATGGAAGGCTGTTCCATTCCACAAGATGGCACCACTACTTGTTTTCAGAAGGCAAGACAAGAAACAATGGATGGAAACTAAACAAGGAGAGAAGGAACTGAGAAGTAAGGAGAAACACCCTAACAGTGAGAACAGCTTGCCTTCAGAAGTTGTGGATACTCAATCACTGGAGGCTTTTAAGAAGAAACTGGACAGCCATTTGTTTGAAATGGTACAGGGTCTCCTGCTTGAGCAGAGGTTTGGATGAGAAGACCTCCAAGGTCCCTTCAGACTCTGTTAGTCTGTTAAAAATAAGTATGCCCACCCTGCTACACCTTATAGCAGGGGTGGGCAAACTTTTTGGCTCGGGAGCTGACTTTAAAATTTGACAGACGGGCCGGGTCAGCACAAGATTTTTTGGGAATCGCCCCCCCACCCGTCCCCCCTCTTCTCCTCCTTCCCCTCCCCTTGGAGGCCCCCTGAGTCAGGAGTTGCTACCGCCGGCGCGGCTCCGCGCGGCTCCAGTCCCGCGTTGCCTTGGGAAGGGAAAGGCAAAAAGGAAGAGCCGCGGCGGTGCTTTGCAACGGCAGCAGCAGCACCGGAGGCTCAGGCTCAGCGGCTCCTGGTTTTGCCTTTTCCTTCCCAAGGCAATGCGGGACTGGAGCCGTGTGGAGCTGCGCCGGCGGTAGCAACTCCTGACAGCCCCAGCCAGACACCTGAGTGGAGCCCGGGCGGAACTGCCTGTTGCTGCTGCCGGAGCACTGCCGCGTCGCCTCCTCCAAGCAGCCCGCCCGCCCACCGGGCTTCCCCTCTGCCACGCAGCTCGGGGCCAGGCGCGAGCGCCCACAAGTTAAAAGGAAGCCGAAAGTTGCTAGGAAGTTGCTTAGGTTTCCGGGGCTTCCAGGCTTAAACTTTGCACAGGCAAAGTTTGCAGGTGGGAGCATCTTCCTGCCAAGGAGCGGGAAGGGTTCCGCCCGGTGGGCGGGCAGGCGGGCTGCTTGGAGGAGGCCACCTGGTGGTGCTCCGGGTTTCCCCTTTGCCGCGCGGTTCGGGGCCAGGTGCGAGCGCCCGCGAGGAAAAAGGAAGCCACAAGTTGCTGCGAAATTGCTCGGGTGCTGGGAGCAGGCTTTTAAAGTGCCACCCAAGCAGGACCGCCGAACCGGGAAATGGGGTACCAAGGCAGGGCAAGGCTCCACCAGCAGTGGCCTAGCTTTAGGTGGCTCCAAGCAGCCCGCTCCAAGCAGCCTGCCTGACTGCCGGACGGAACCCTTCTCGCTCTTCAGCCAGAAGACGCTCCTGCCTGCAAACTTTGCCTTTGCAAAGTTTAAGCCTGGAAGCCCCGGGGGAAAAAGAGGGATTGGCGGGGACTCATCTTCGGAGAGGTCACACTCGAAGGTGATTTCGAACTCCCAGCCGAGGCCTTTGCAAAGTTCTTCTTTTCTTTCCTACCCCAAGAACACTCCACACTGTTTTGCAGCTTTGGAGGCCACGCGGCGCAGGGCAATACGCCACGCCCAGCGATTTTTTTTCTGGGGCGGGCTGGATTGGACAGACCAACGGGCCGGATGTGGCCCACGGGCTGTAGTTTGCCCATCCCTGCCTTATAGGATGGACAGAAGACAATGATAGAAATGCGGTTCCATAAATAATCAGAGTCCAAACTATGTAGAGTTTTGTGGACGATAACCAGAAATTTGATGGTAACCAGGAACTTGAATTGCACCCCGAAATCAATTGGCAGCTAGTGCAGCTTGTGAATTACAGGAATCAAGAGGGCATTCCAAATTCTATACAGCTGTAGAGGATTCCTATGTAGAATCCATTACAGGAGTCCAAATAGAATGTGAGTAGGGAGAGAAATATAGATTTTTATCTCTTGCCACCACCCCTTGTTACCACTAGTTATTAATGGCTTTGATGTGATGACAGGCTGGGCTGGGTTGATAACTGTTATAGCTTCTTCACAACTGGACCTTTGACCTGCCTTCCTCTGCTTAGTTTACTTTTGCTCAGCCAGAATTTGTGTACAGTATTGTACGTTTCTGTGACGTTATCAGTATCAGTGGTTGGAATATCAATAGTTGCCTCAGAGTCATAATTTCAAGTTCAAACAATTCCTAGCTCTAGGCGCCTACTCCCTTTTTACTATCTACTTGAAAAGCTGCTTAATGTTTTTACTGCAGGCCCAAAATAGAATCTGGCATCTGTTTGCAAACATTGCTGGAAAAATCCAACATTCCAAGTGTGTAGCAAATCTTCCAAATGCAATTAAATTTGATTTAATTTAAAAGGATCAAAATGTGTCTTGACTAGATAAATGGTTTCCATGTTTGTAACAACAAATCTTTTTCTTAGCCTTTCCCCCTGCCAGGACAGTGAAAATGATTTTCTACAAACCAAATGTTCTGATGTGTATATAGTTCCTTTTTATAACAGTATTGTACTTTTTCTTTTATTTATTTATTTATCAAATTAACTTACATGGGTGCCCATGTCCCCTAAAATGGATTTTTTCTAGTTAAAGGAATTTCAGTATTAGAGGCAATGAAAGTCTTGCTCTCAGTTTGTAGAAGGTAGGAGAATATTGTCTTCTATCCACTTCCAGTCCACCACAAATGTGTCCCCTTTTTGTATTTTGAAGACCTACAATTTCTATTCCAAGCCACCTGAAATTCCTTTCAGCAGTTAATCCACAATATTTCATTCTAATTTAGTGTCATCTCCAGCTCTGATTGTACCTGGAAACATAGTTTGATATTATTATTATTGCTGTTGTTGTTGCCCATCGCATAGTCAGACAGATGTTCAGACTGCATTTGGCATTTTTGTCTACCTATCAAGTCTTTTCCAAGGTCCTGGGATAGATAGATGTTGATTTTTGATGGTGTTACAGGTATTGTTACAGGATATAAGCTGTTAATGAGTAAGTTGCCTTTAGCAATAGACTAATGGTGTTCAAATGGTGCTCCAGTTGTTTTGAAATTGCACCCAAGATGCCTATTACTATTGGTAATTGTTAAGCAATTGCTTACCAATTTGCTTACTTTTGTCACAGTCATTCTAAATCTATTTGCATTTTGTTATCTTCTCCAGTTCTTTCTCTTCTCTTCTGTTCTCTCCAGCTACTGCCACATCCACCATCCAGATTTTTTTTGTCTTTATTGAAAATGCTTAAGTCTGGGTTATTATTTCTAAAAACATAATGTCTATCTAATCTAATCAAAATCCAGTGAATGCCTTCCAGTTCTTAATGATCTATTGTATCCATATTATTTTCAATTTTATCCAATGCATACCTATTCATCAGTAAACCCAATGAATTACTGGGGTTTGTAATCATAAAAGTATGCACAGAGCTGCAGCCTCAGTTTCTGGCCAGCTATAGTTCTATTATAAGAAACAGCTGCATGGTTGGGAGAGTGCTACTTATTTCTTAGCCATGCTGGATTTGCTAGGAAACGATGATTTATGATGCTCCAGGCTGAATTTTTTTATTTTGAAAGCAAGTTGAGTCAGCATACTTTTTATAGAGTTAAATCAATATTAAATAAAGAATATACTTAAAGAATCAGTACATTATGATTCTTTGTTGAAGAATAAGGAAACACAGATAAAGTAGATCCAACTCTAATACTGTAATATCTTAAAATTTAATCCTATAGATTCACATTATAAAATGCTTAATTTTCCTATGTAGGTTTTTCAAGGACAATAGAAGATTGGACTAAACTATGTACTATACTTCTCTTAGCATTTCTAAGAAGAAAGTGATGCAGAGACTGAGCAAAATTGTCCTTTGATTAGGGAGATAACTTATTTTTGATAAGTGCAATCAATGAAGAAGCTAAAGAATAATGTTAGTAAGAGTTTTTGAAATGGAGAAGGCTTGGAAAGTGGGTCATTTTGAAGAAGGAGATCTGTCTCTTATCAAATTGTCTTTTTATCATTTGTTAAAAAAAGTTAAAGTCTTCCTAAAGTTGAGCTTTACTTTTGGTGATTGCATGAACACATGACAAGTAGGATGTCTTGGAGAAAGCAAAAATGATATGGTTATCTGATTTTTATGTTTTGCTTTGCTGGAAAAAGCTTCTTTGAATTTGTTCTGATTAAAACATTTGTCTCATATTATGACATTAATATTGACTAGTTAATATGCATGAAATTGTTCTAAAGGAAACAAATATGCTTTGTTAAAAGCACCCATTCTTCACCATTTCAGCTGTTAAAAGAAAATGGCTGTTTCCAGCAAATCAAGTAAATCAAAATTTTCACATTGACTGAACATTCGAGCTGAATTAGAATGTTTTTTTTTTACTAGCAGCTACAATCCTAGGCAAGAGGTAATTTTCATTGATTTCAGTGGGCTTGAATCCCAGAAATGTTGTGATGGATCACAGTCTCAGTCATTCATAATCCCACAACCCCAAAGCCAATTTGTAGCAACAAAGCTGATAAGATAAGAGCCATCATTATAGAGTTAGCTAATGTAATTAACCCTCAAACAAAGCAAAATATACTTTAAGCAGCTATCACAGCATAACTACAGCATATAACAGCTATAATTCACTTGTGGGTTCCAAAATCATCACCGCAAATATTTGTTTTTCAAGGCACATGCTTCAAGAGCTTACCTGTGAGGCATGCCACTGGTATGAGCTACCGTATATTCATCGGATAATTCACAGATTTTTAGGTACCAGTTCATTTCCAATTGGTGCAAAAGGGCCAGAATTCTGGACTTTTGTTTTTTCTGCCCATAAATACTGTATCTGTTCTCCTTTTCTAAGGAGACTTTTTCAAAGTCCTGTTGCTTCTTTGGATTCTTTCTCTTCATTATCCCACCAGTCCGGACTACAAACATCCTTGCTCTTTGTCCATACAAGTGGAAAACACCATTTAAGACTCCAGCCTCAATTCATATCAACTGATTTCTTTTTTTTCCATCATGCACTTTTATCCTGCAAGAGCCTTAACCTGGTCACAAAACTGTAATCAGATATGTCTACAGACTTAAACTAGAATGCAGAGTAGTAAAGTTTCTAAAACTGCATCAGGTAGCAGCTTTTGTTCTTTTTAACTGTATCACTGGTTTCATTTTTTATTTTTTTAAAAAGAAAACAAGCACTCTTGGAAATACTGATAGAGTATATGTGATTTCTCAGTGTAGTGGTGGTAGGAATACATGAACAGATTTAGAGATTGTTAATTACTATTTCATAAATTTTATGACTCAATTCTGGATACATTTTTGAACATATGCCTTAAGTTCAGGTTTGAATAAGAAAATCCATGTCAGAAGAAGATGTAAGCTGATGCTTTTTAGGTAACATTCAATTAGAGCAGCATTTCCCTTTGTTCAATTATTAAAGAATAAGGAGATTTTTGGATTTTGAAGATGCAGGATAGGAAGAGTATTGGAGCTTTGGTATTGCAAAAGGTTCTTCAGTATATCATGGACAGCCAAGAACACAAAAGAAAAGGAAAAATGGATAAACCAAGAGTTATCACTTGTGGCACAAATGACCGTGCTCAATTGTCATACCTCCAGGGTTATGATGGAGGAGGGAGGAGAGAGAATTGAATGATCAGCAGCAAGATGCATGGTTACAGTAGGAAAGGGTGATCCATGGGAAGACTTAAGCTGTGGTGGCACAGTGGTTAGAATGCAGTATTGCAGACTACTTTTGCTGACTGCCGGCTGACTGCAACTTGGCAGTTTAAATCTCTCCAGGCTCAAGGTTGACTCAGTCTTTCAACCTTCTGAGGTGGGTAAAATGAGGACCCAAATTGTTGGGGGCAAGATGCTGATCCTATAAACCGCTTAGAGAAGGCTGTAAAAGCACTGTGATATGGTATATAAGTCTAAGTGCTATTGCTATTATGAAGCAGGTTAAGATTGTGCTGAAGAAAATCTACTTAGTGGTCACTTTTAAAAGTCAATGCAGAGTTGATAGCACATAATAAGCAGGGTTGTATTATTAGGAGTTCATCAAATTGTTTTGGCACTTACTTTGCATAACTAGCCCACGCAGTTCTCAATTCGAGTTCCCTACCTTTTCAAATAGCAATGTTTTTTTAATTAAAGATATTGGTTTTATAAATTGAATGAACTTCAATTATTGAAGTTTGTACTTGAAAATGGAGCATGGAAACAGGTCCAGATGTTAATCTAGCTAAAAAAGATACATGATTATTATATCCAGCTAACATAGAAAGCAATTCTCTCCCAAATATGCTGGAATAGGTTTTATACATAAATCCAGAAAAAAAATACATATACATACATACATGCATACATACATACATATCACACACACACACACACACACATATGAAATATAAATTGATTTTTCAAAGAATAGATAAATGAATTGTTTTAAAAAATAAGAAAATGAAAGAATGAATATAGGAAATTGCATAAACAATGACTGTAGTCTATAGATTCACATTTAGAGAATAGTAATTTGAAAACTTGAGGTATTAAAAACTGGAGCCAAACTATTAAAATACCCTTGGATTAAATATTTGGGTCATTCTGAGTTTTATCGTGTTTCCTTAACATAATATTCCATTAGATCCTTTGCTTAATCTCTCCAAAGTGTTATTAAAATGTCAGTATTTTAAAAAGAAAAGATAAAGAAAATGAATTATTTTATGACTCTGGATTGTTTCCAGATCTTTCTTCATCGTCTCTCTTTCCCTCTTTTATGGTAAGGGAACTTTCTTTTTCTCATTTCAGGATACAATAGAATACAGTACATCACCCTGAAGGAATCTGGTGTCTTAAATGAAGTCTTTCCACGTTCATAATAAGTTTAGTGAATAAATCAACAACATTTGAAAAGATTTCTGTATTTTCTTATATGTAAATTAATGTCGGGTTCTTTGTCGAACCTTAACTAATTTAGAGGCTGCACAATTATGAGACAATCTAATTTCTTTAAGCAGAACAGGCTTAGGGAATCTTTATTATCGTCTTACCTCTCCCCCAAACAAAATAGCTATGAAACAGGTAGATATGCAGATGTCAGCATTTTTTTTTAGTCTCCTTAGAAAAGGAGAACAGATACAGTATTTATGGGCAGATGAAACAAAAGTCTAGAATTCTGGCCCTTTTGCACCAACTGGATTGCATTGTCCGAAGACACTTCTGTGATTATGTGGCCAGCATAACTATACACCAAGATGCATGGAATGCTGTTACCTTCCCACCGAAGTGGTACCAATTTATCTATAAACATTTGAATGCTTTCAAACTGCTAGATGGGCAGAAGCTGGGCAAGTAACCATAGCTCACCCTGTTGCATGGCACTCAGGTGTTTCCAGCTGACAAGCACAGTGTTTCTAACTGCTGAGACATTGTGCCCCAAGAAATGCATAAACCAAGAGTCTATAAATAAAAAATAAAAATAAATACAATGAAATAGCTTAAAAATAAATTAAAATATAGTAGTGGAAATAGACAATTTCCACTAATAGACAATGTTTATTCAGGTAACTGTACAACATGCATTCACTTAAAAACTTTTGCCATTCAAGAATCCCAAACCAACCTATGAAAAATGTAGAATTAAGATACTGTCATGACTCTGAACTAGAAGACTGATGTAATATTCTTTAACTATTAATAGCAGCCTTCTTCAACAGTTCAACTGGGTTTCCATAGCCAGTTCAGTTTACTTACCATAAGAGAAACAACTGTAATCTAATTGTTAATTAATGTTGAAGACAAAAAAGTAAGTAAAACAGACTCCAGCATTCCATTCTAGAACAAAATTACATACAGAATATGCTCCAAAACTTTTGCAATCTTCACTCAGCTCGAAAGAGCAATATCAGGGCAATCAATCAATCAAATGTTTATTGTCAATGCACAACATGTGCACAATGAAATTGCAATGCACCAGGGCAGTATAAATGGATGTGTAAATGCAATTTAAATAAAATAAAACAAAACCTTATCAAACGGTGAGATTCAAAAAATGTTACTACCTGTTCTCTGGGTGTGGCTTGGTGGGTATGGCTTGGTTGGCATGGCAAGGGAAGGATACTGCAAAATCTCATTCCCTCCCCATCCCACTAATCTGCTTTCCAGCTCCATTCTCTTGTGCAGGGCAACAAAAGAAGACCCACCCAATCAGCTGGGATTCTGGAGGTAAAGAATAGATGGGGTGGGGCCAGTCAGAGGTGATATTTGCTGATTCTCCGAACTACTCAAAATTTCCGCTACCGGTTCTCCAGAACTGGTCAGAACTCCAGAACTGCTGAATACCACTTGTGTTATTATCAAAGATTGATCTTTATTCATTGCATATTTTTTTAAATGAAAAATTGGAGAAAGCAAAAGTAATTTCATCATTTACCCATAAAATTCATGAAATTAATCCAGTGATATAACATTTTTTTCAATAGGTTTTTGCTGATTCTTTAGCAAATACACTTTGTTTGATATCAATAAATCTAACTCTAATTGTCACTCACTCCAGTCAAAAGTCAGGCAACATCTTTTAATTATTTAGGTTTGTTTTTTCATTATTATGGCATTACAGGTAGTCCTCAACTTACAACAGTTCATTTAGTGACTGTTCAAAGTTACAATGACACTGAAAAAAGTGACTTATGACCGTTTTTCATACTTATGACCACTGCAGCATCCCCTGTGATGTGATCAAAATTCAGACACTTGACAATGGACACGTATTTATGATGGTTGCAGTTTCCTAGGATCATGTGATCTCCTTTTGTGACTTTCTGACAGGCAAAGTCCATGGGGAAGCACGATTCACTTAACAATTCTGCTATTAATTTAGCTATTTGCAGTGATTCACTTAACAACTGTAGCTAGAAAGGTCGTAAAATGGAGCAAAATTCACTTAACAAATGTCTCACTTAGAAATTTTGTGCTTGACTGTGGTTGTAAGTCAAGGACTATCTGTATTTTCAAAAAGAAATAGGAAAATCTAATTATTCCTGGTAAATTACTTTTTAACAGCAATATTGCATGGAATAGGATACAGTTTTATCTCATAATATCATACTAAACCGTGATTTCTGTATGAATTTTTACTTGAGTTTCTTCCCATTCCAAAATAATTTTTGAAATCATCAGCGGCAATTACCCCAAAATCCAGTGTGATAATCCACCCATTGGTGGGATTCAATTTTTTTTTTACTACCAGTTCTGTGGGCGTCGCTTGGTGGGCATTGCATGGCTTGGTGGGTGTGGCTTGGTGGGCATGGAAGGGGAAGGTGACTGCAAAATCCCCATTCCCTCCCTATCCTACTAACCTGCTTTCCAGCTCTGTTCTCCTATGCAGGGCAAGAAAAGAAGACCCAGCCGATCAGCTGGGACTCAGGAGGCAGAGAAAAGATGGGGGTAGGGCCACTCCCAGGTGGTATTCCAAACTACTTAAAATTTCCACTGCCGGTTCTCCAGAACTGGTCAGAACCTGCTGAATACCACCTCTGGATCCATCCTGTCTTTGTTATCACAAAGAGGCTGTTTCATCAATCCTCAATCCTAAGTAACCAAGTGACAATTCCAGAGACCCATAACATTAAGAGCAGTGCTTGTTCTACTACCACAGCAATTTATTTTGGGTGTTGTCAGAATAGGATTACAAAATAAAGCCAGGGTTGCCCTCTACTGGTGTGGAAATCATATTTACAATTTAGCTCTCAGAATAAAACAATATTTCACATGATATAGATCCTGGAGAATATTTTGTTTGATTGTTTGATTTATCCCCTGATTTTCGTTCAAGATTTGAAGGTGGCTTTACATTGAAGTCCCTCTTGTGTCCACATAGCTAGAGCTGTTGTTCTTTCTTCACAAAAAGAACATGCTGATGTGGAAGGCAACAATGCAATGTTCATTTCCTTCCTGAATTTTGATCAAGAAATCATGCTATTTCCCTTCTGATATCATTCTAATCTCAAGATCTCCAGGATTGGTCTTGCTTAATTTGCAGGGTTGGGCAACATTTTGGGGCTAAGCACAGTAAAGTGCTTTGGAGACTGCAAGAGAACTCATGTATCATCTGCAGAAATTGCATCTTTCCCTATAGCTGCTGGCCTAGAAATATGTATGTGAAGACTTCAGGCAACCATAGGCATCCACCAGGAGAGAAGGCAAGGGAGAAGTGATGAAATATTGGTTATACACAAACTTTACTCCTCATGTGTACATGTGCAATATTACAACACAAATACAAAAGAATGGAGCTTGCACTGTGACATTATGGCTTAAGTTGGCATCTTCTTAACTTTGGCATCTTCTCACACCATACTTAGATGGGGAAAGAAGGGAGGGAGGGAGGGAGGGAGGGAGGAAGGAAGGAAGGAAAAGAGGCTAGTAACTAAAAATATCAACCCTCAAATGAGTGTTCAAATTTCTGGAATCCATTCCCATTCAATCCCCAGGCACAATTTAGTGGGTAAATTTCTGGAATCCATTCCCATTCAATCCCCAGATACAATTTAGTGGCTAAATTATTTAGTGGCTAAATTATATATTCTGCTGCCAATCTAATTAATTGAAAACTGGTGATGTCACAAAGCTCTGGCAGTATGCTCCTCTGCATTTCAAAAGTGATGATCTTTGACCCACTTAGTCTGATGATCTGTTTGCTAGAACCGATAGTAAAGAAATCTGACTAGGTTAAGCATATTATGGGAACAAAACCACAGTGTCTCATCTGGACTGTGGAATATTAAGTTTCTTCAGTATCATTTGCTGGTAAGAAGACTTAAAAAATATCAAGGAGTTGACAGTTCTAGGTATCTGTCCTAAATCTAGATGACAGCTTTGGCATGGTTCTTTTAGCAACTTATTTAGATTCTTCCAATTAATTTGAGGTATCGGTCACTGAAATTCTAAATTCATTGTATTATTGTTTGCTAATGCTGTGATTTGATGGATTTATTACCTATACTATTCTTCTGCAATCTTAATAAGGTAACCTTATTTTTCCATCCTAGCAACTTAGTGTAACAGGGTCTAATTTACATATCTGTAATCTTTCATGTGTATTCCATCTAAGACTGAAGACATGCTGGGTATCACCTTTCCCAGATATGCTAGAATTCTTCCTTTCCTATTTCAATAAAAAAAATTTCTGTTTTCTTCAAAAGAATCTTGTCTGATAAAGAGTTCTTGAACTCTTGAACATTTACAGAGCATTTTGTAATCTTGGATCAGTCTAATCAGCCACAGAAAGATACATATGTCATATCCATCTGGCTCATTGTAGCTCAGATCTCTTGATGTCTTTTCATTCTCTATAATGATATGTGGGAATGACCTGGAAGATAAAAGAAAAAGACACAGACTAGACAATCATCATGCAAAAGGTATCTCAGCCCACAAAAGGAAAAGGGACCTGGGAAACATTTCAAAAGGAAGCATCCCTGGTTTTCTGGAAAGTAAAAGTAAGGGAAGGAAGAAATGCTTTCACACTTGCAAGATTCTAGTATTGTAACCTTACAATAAAGGTAATGCTGGTGTAGTATTTGTAATTTGTGCTTCTTGTCTGGATACCTCGAAGAGCTGACATCCTTCTTCTATAAGCATTTATTTCCTCAACCACAAGAGGCACCATAAGACTGCAGAACTTGTCTTCATTTTTCCCTCTGGCCATGCCTCTCTATGGTTTTCTCAGATAAGTTTTTCTAAATGGCATTGTATTTGTGCCAGAGGTGGTATTCAGCAGGTTCTGACCAGTTCTGGAGAACCGGTAGCAGAAATTTTGAGTAGTTTGGAGAACCAGCAAATACCACCTCTGGCTGGCCCCACCCCCATCTATTCTATTCTATTCTATTTTATTTATTTATTTTTATTTTTTATTTATTTTGATTTGTCAATCTCTTACAAGATAATAGGTATAAGTATATACATAGTTATGAATACATGAAATGGGTACATATCAGAAAAATAAAAGAAACAATAGGACAGGGATGGCAGGCACATTGGTGCGCTTATGCACGCCCCCTATAGACCTCTTAGGAAAGGTGTGAGGTCAATAGTAGGCAGTCTAAGGTTAAAATTTTTGGGGTTTGGGGAAGAAACCACAGAGTCAGGTAGAGTATTCCAGACATTGACCACTCTGTTGCTGAAGTTATATTTCCTGCAATCAAGTTTGGTGCGGTTAACTTTGAGTCTGTATCTATTGTTTGCTCTTGTGTTGAAGCTGAAGTATTCATTCACAGGTAAGTCATTGCAATGTATGATTTTATATACCATACTTAGAAGATGGTGTAATTCAAGGTTTTCTAGGTCTAGAATTGGTGGCATAAGGTATTCTACAACGAGTAGAGGAATAGAGAACTCTTCTTCTGAAATATTTCTGGACTTTCTCAACTGTGCTAATATCAGATATGTAATGTGGGTTCCAGACTGATGAGCTGTATTTGAGTATTGGTCTAGCAAATGTTTTGTATGCTGTAGTTAGTAGTATGATATTACCAGAGAAAAAGCTACGTAGGATTAGGTTAACAAGTTTTAATGCCTTTTTGGCTATGTAGTTACAGTGGGCTCTAGCACTTTAGATATGAGTATTCCAAGGTCCTTACAGAGCTTGGATCATCAACAAGGTCTTGACTATTCAGCTTGTATTTTATTTTCTGATATATATTTTTTTGCCAATATGTAAGACAGAGCATTTATTTGTTGAGATTTGAAGTTGCCATTTGTTTGACCATTCTGATACATAGTCAAGATCTTTTTGAAGGGTAGCAGTGTTGTCTGTGGTGTTGAATAGCTTTACATCATCAGCGAAGAGAGCACAGTTGCTCTTAATGTGATCACAGAGGTCATTTATGTAGAGTATAAAGAGAGTTGGTCCTAGAACACTGCCTTGGGGGACAGCACTATTGACAGGTACAGAATTTGATAGGACGCTCCCAATTTTGACAATTTGTTGTCTATTTGACAGGAATGCTTCTATCCAGTTATGCAGTTGTCCAGAGATACCATAAGATTTTTGTTTTAGAAGTAGTTTGTCGTGTAGTAGTTTGTCATGTAGTAGTTTCTCTGCCTTCTGAGTCCCAGCTAATCGGCTGAGTCTTCTTTTGTTGCCCTGCACAGGAGAATGGAGCTGGAAAGCAGATTAGTGGGGTGGGGAGGGAATGGAATTTTGCAGTAACCTTCCCCCAGGAGTGGGGAGGGAATGGAGATTTTGCAGTATCCTTTCCCTGCCATGCCCACCAAGCCATGCCCAGAGAACCAGCAGTAAAAAAATTTGAATCCCACACTGATATTTTGTGCAAAAGAAAGGGAGATAACAGCCCACCAGCCATTCACAGACATGGGCTCTGGCCCCTATACCAATGTTACCAACCTCTGATTACACAGGACAAACACACATACAGTACATACACACAGATTAATTTTGGCTGTTTTCCATGTGGTAGAGCTTATGTATTCATTAACCCAATGTTCTTTTCTCCACTGATCTACCATAAATTAATGCCATCTTCATGTATACAACTATGTTTAATTACTGTTGCTTGAAATTTCCAGGTAGGGGAGAGGATCAAGCACAGTTCTGTTAATGTCCAAATGAGTTCAAAATGGAAGAAGAAAACATGAGTACTAGTGCAATGCTAGTACATTGAGCCAGCTTGATCACACAATCAATCTAAGGCCATGTTTTAGAAGAAGTAACATACAACAGTTTAACAGTTCTGTGCAATGCCGGTGTTTGGAGCAGCAATTCTACTTGAATTACCAGGTAAACAAAGTACAAACAAAATGAAGTAAAATAAAGTGGAAACCATGACAATGAGCTCTAAGAAAACAAGACAGTAAGCTGCCTATGTGACTTGAGCAAAACTAAATCCGTTTGTTTCCATCAGGAATATAACCCCGGCTTTCTAAGTCTGTACCAATGTGCTTCATATTTCAGCTTCCTCATAATAGGGATAGGTTAGACATCAATTTGTCAAATGGAAGAAAACTGAGTCTTCCAATTTCAAGGTGAAACAAACACTGGGCTGGTGTTGCTGCCTTGGTCTCAGGGGAGCAACAGTTATTAACTGTAACAGCTCAAACAACTAACTTTTCCCTTGTGAAAAACGAGTTCTGTATTTTTCTTACCACAAGCAGTCTTTAACAAATTAGACAGCTTCTGACTGCAGCAGTGTGTCAGTCATTTGAATATGAGAGAAAAGCTTTTCCTAATTCCATCTTGTTAGGATTTCATTGACATTCTCATAACTCTGTGTGTGGGGTGGGGTGTGTGTGTGTGTGTGTGTGTGTGTGTGTGAGAGAGAGAGAGAGAGAGGAAGAAGAAGGAGGAGGAAGAGGAGGAGGAGGAGGAGGAGAAGGGAGGGAGGGAGGGAGAGAGGGAGAGAGGGAAGGGAGCGGGAGAAGAGGGTGATTTTCCCAAGCAGCATCCTCTGGTTTTCCTGGTAATGAGGCAGTATTGGCAAGTTATCAATTTTCGTAATAACTATGCATTCATAAATGTAAAACAATCTATTGGATGCAACTAGATTCTTAATTTAGGTAGTATAATCATACAGCCCTCATTGCAATGACAAGGTATTTTTTTCTACTACTACTGCTATGATAATAATGAAAACGCTTCCAAATGGTTATCTAGTAGTGTTGAAGCTTTGATTCCCCCCCCCCCCCACCATTAGATTAGATATTAGCAGTCAATCTTGATCCTGGCAACTACATGGATTGGTCTCAGTTTCTTGACAATTTTTCAGAAGAGCTTTGCCATTGTCTTCTTCTTCTTCTTTTTTTTTTTTAACAAACTTTATTCAGTTTTCACATTAAAAACAAAAATCTCTTTTTGGTGGACAACATATTTCTGGGTCATCATCTTTACATACAAATATGACAGAAATTATACAATGATCTATGCATACTTAATGCTATTATTACCTTTTCCATTCCAAATTTTCAGTAGGGAGAGAAACAAACACATTAATTCTAGCCTCTTTCCTTAATTCAATCAATTTTGTTTCATTTCAATTATTTCAAATTAATCCTTTAGTGTTTATTTTTAAACATAAACAATATGTATTTACCTAATAAATACTAATAAGGTTCAATTCTAAATACTTTCATTAATCCCAATCTAAACATTTAATTTCATTTCAATTATTTCAAATATAATCCTTAATATTTATTTTAAAAATACAAATAAACAATATATATTTGCCTAATAGTGGTAATAATGAAGCTACCAATGTCTCTCCTTGCTTTTAATAATCTATATTAAACTTATTAATTTAGCTGGTTCTTTAGTCTGTCACATTCCTTTTCAATTACACACATTTAATAAGTTCTAAATTGATACAGATCTTAACACACCCACACAAAAAGAAAAAAGAACAAGTATAAGTTTTCCCTCTTTTACTATTTTGAGTGTGACACCTTAATGATTAGAATATACCTTTATTCCCTCATCTTAATTCCCAATAAACCATTAGTCATTACATCTTCTCAATTGGATTCCACAGCATATTTCCCCCCCCTTTAATAAGAGTTATCAGTATCTATATTACCCTATTTTCTAAATATTTTTAATTGCAGAAATATTCTTATTACCCCTTGTCACCCTGCAGAATCCCCCTTTTAATTCATCAACCATTATCTCTGAAAAGGCAATTTCTTTTCAACATTTTACTAGTTCTGTGGTTCTTTCTGTCACATGCCTGTTTCTTACTGCTTCTCCGGTGCATTGTCCAGGGAGCGAACCCGAGTCTCCTCCCGCTCTCTTCCCCATGTCTTTTCTCATTCTTTCTACATTTCCTGGCTTCACAAGTATTCCTTCTTTTAATTGTAAAGAAACAATTTCCTTTCAACATTTTACTAGTCTTACTGTTTCTCCTCCCTCTTTTTTGCCCATGACTTTTCTCATTCCAATTTATCTCCTTCTTAATATCTTCCCTTTCCCTTTTCTGCTGAATCTTCCTGCCTTTTCTAACTTCACAATTATTCCCTCTTTTAATTGCTTTCTTAAAATTCAACTTTTTACCCTTCCTTCTTTCCCCACTTCTTTGTAATGTTCTTTGTGTTAATTGTCCATTCAAAATGTCTTCTCCTTGAGTCAATTCCTGCTCTTCTGAGAATCTTTCTTGTTCTTCAATCGCCATTTCCATTTTTTCTAGCACAGAGCAAAGTGATTCGCCTCTTTCCTGTAGTAATTCTCTCATATTTTTAAGTTCCATTTTTAAGTCCCAAAGAGATATCATCATTCTTATATTTTATAATCTTCAAAGTCCACAAAAAAAAAAAAAAAAACACTTTTACTTTCCTTCTTTCTTCTTTCAATTTTTTTAAAGTTCTCAGCTATTCCCCTTCAGGGTTCATACCAAAAACATCAGTCAGTCCCACAAACAATCTTTCCTTCCTTGCTTTTTCCTTTATTCTAGTTCTGCTTTCACTTTCTAAAATTCTTACTTTGTTTCAATATTTCTGTAACTTTATATCAGTTCATTCAAAAATAAAATGCTTTCCTTTTTATTTGAACTACATTTTTATCAAAAGGTGACACTCTCCATTATACGAAGTCTTCACTTTTTTCCCCCAATATTTTTATTTAAGGTTTTTCGAACCTCAATATTCCAAGACAATCCAGTCTCCAATTTATAAACTTTATTATTATTATTCTTTGGCAATATTAAGTCCAGCTTTAATTTTATACTTGATTATTCCCAAATTATTTTAGTCCAATTTCATTAAATCTTTAATTCCAGCTTCTTCCTTTCCTGGTTCGAAGCTCCATTTAGCTGTCAAAAATATTTTCCTTTTTTTTTTCTCTGTCCTTTTGTAATTTCGCAGCTCACTTTTCTTTTCTTAAAAATTCCATATTACCTTAATCCCGGGGTACTTTTATTTGGTTATACTACCCAGTTGTCCCGGTTCAGATGTTATCCACCTCTTTCTTCCCTCCTGCACAAATCTTAGTCAAGCTGAGTCATCCTCTTCAGGATGACCATTTTAGACCATCACTGCAGTCGTCTTCGGGAGGAAAAAAAGCCAAGCCCGGGGGGGGGGGGGGAGATGCGGCTCCACACAGACAGGCTTGCTGTTTCCTCTTACTCCGCTGCCCCTCTAAGGCAGTTTTAGCCCCTAATCAGGATAATTGGGGCTCTCCAATGAAAGAGCACGAACGATAGTCGAAGAGAGTTGCGATCTACCGTCTGTTGGCGAGGAGGCTCCGCCTTCTTCCCCACCATTGTCTTCTTATGGCTGAGTGCCTGGCTCATAGTCATCTAATTGGTTTCATACCTAAGCTGCAAGATTGGAACTTACAGTGACCTACTTTCTAGCCCATGACCTTAAACTAGACACATACTTAATATAATATATCCTCAATTTCAGTTTCTGCTCAAAGAGTGAAATGAACTTTGATTATTTCCTTCCATTGATATTTGATTTTTTTTTAATTATAAAATAATTGTATATTTTTGTTTTGGATATGGAAGGTAAATCATCACCCTTGCTAAACAATTTCAAGTTTCCAATTATACAAAAGTAATATTTCATGATATATTACAGAAAAAGAATAACTCTGTGGCATTGAGGGGAAGTTGTAAGTTCTGAAGGGTCTATAAAGACAATCAAAATTCTGAGATTCATTCGGGTGGAAGAATATTACCTAACCATTTACGTTAATATTTCTATAGCTATATTTATCCCCTCATTCTTCCCAAAAATGTGCAGGCAATTAATAACAGAAGATAATTTAAATCCAACCAGTGAGGTAACATCCTTGGCCTTTAGCAAGTTATTTGCTTAAATGGTGTCCAGTTCTTTGTGGATGATCTAACTAGTATTTCTATATTACCAGGATAGACTGCCCCGTGAGACAGACAGGAAGAGAAATAAAAGGCAATTCAATGGGGATTTTAAGAAGCCAGGTGCATGCTTCTTCAGACAGAAGAAGCTACTTAGATAAGCAATGAAATGTTTCAAACAAAAAAAAGTAAATAAGCCAGTTGCCATGACTCAGCTTCCAGGCAGGTGCATGCTACCCAGGAGTATTATTACAAAAGAAAGTAAGTATACTTTTTCCAGGATAATGTTTCAGGATCCAACCTGGATCGGTCACCAGGACCAGAGGTTTAGCCTTCTGAGCTTTCAGATTCATGCTGGAGCCCATCTTCAGGGAAGTTCTCTCTTGCCAGAATGTGTGAGAGAGAAATTCCCTAAGGATGAGCTCCAGCACGACTTCGAAAGCTCAGAAGACTAAACCTCTGATCCTAGTGATCAACTCAGATTCTTGAATCCCGCTAGTGTTATTGTTACAGATATGCTATTTTGAATTCATCCTGCTTCCTTTTAATATGGACTGTTATATTTGAACGTCCTCAGCCCTATTACATCCATAACATTGTCTGGGTTTGGGGGTTCAGCTGTTTTATTTCAGACTCAGCAGTATATTTGCTATCTCAACAAATTTCCTTGCATTATTGCAGCCCTGCAAAACTGTGGGTGAACCATTCTCTTTCACTTCTGTTTCGCCAGGTCTTTTCAAAGCAGTAGATAAAATGATGGCTTGGTGGCTCCCATCGGTTCCTCAGTTTGTGTTTTTGATTTTGTAGAACCAAACAAATGCTAATAACACAAATACAATTACTGAATGGAAGTCAAAAGTAATGATTTTTTATATTTGGTAGAGTGGAGCATAGAGATTTCTCTTATCTTAGGGCTTGTGATAACTTGGGATGAGACGCTGACTAAATGCTGTTGTTTGTCTTTTCCTATTAATCAGGTGAAAGGAACACTGACTGGCTCCTTTGTATTATTCAGAGCTGAGTACAATTGTGTGTTGCTTCAAACTGCTTTTGAAAGACTGAATCATCAAAATGGTGATAGTCTTCAGTCTTCCGTGTTCACAATCCTACAGTATAGCAACATTCTAACCACATAAATTGGTAGCTGCTACAACAGTCAGAATATGATATACAGCTCTGGTAGTTAAACTTTAGAAGATGCTGAAAAGGGAAATACAAATAATTAGCATACTAAATTAATTCTCCCCAGGAAAGAAAGAAGGAGAAACAAATATCTGCACTAAGGTTTGCATTGGAAAAACAGTAGGAAGTGGCAAAATAGGTGCAGAGCTCATTAGCATGCACCATTAATTTAAACACAATGAAAAGAAATACCCTTCAAGAATGAATTGGAAATGTACTAGAATTAGATTCACATTTTACTGCTGATTATTTATTGATAATTGATTTATGACCAATGGTAATCTGCAGTATTTGCTTGCATCACCAAATGTTGTGTCATTTTGTTCCTAAGTGAGAAAAGACTGAAAATCATTGCCCAGGTGATAGTAGAAACTGTACTTGCTTTGGCACATTGAAAACATATCATGACTTTTACAGTTTCATACTTTGTCACCTCATCTAGCAAGATGTTTATAAATGGGAAACGTGGGTTATCTCAAAACTGACACTCTAAAAATTTAGAGTGATCTCATTAAAGCTGTTCCGTTGATTATTATAGTAATTGACATGGTGTAGCACTTGGGATCCCAGTGGGATTTCTGTGCTTTACGGAAAGACCAATGCAATCAGCCGCAACAGAGTCAGTTCGAAGAAAAAACAATTAGTCCATTTCTGCATGAAATAAAAGGGTAGGGGTGCTAGTGAAGAAAAGTGGTAAATCAACAACCCAAATGCCTATTTAGTTAACTGTTTCTTACAACATTAGCCAGATCCTCATTTAGAACTGTGGGGGTAAATGATCAGTGACAGTTGTTGCAATAATCAACTGAAAGCAAATTAAAAGGTTTCCTTTCCATTAAAAGCATACATTGGGGCTCCAGTTCCCTGCAGGATAGTTTGAGGCTTTTCCAAACTGTACAGCTGCTCGAATTAAATGCTATGATTTTGGCCCAGTGCCTGGGTTTGGTAGGGTTTTCACTGCTGTCTTTTAGAAAAACCTTGTCTATCTTTTTGCAAGGTAGATCAGACTAAGAGGCCAAAATGATGCAAGATAATGCAATTTTTACTGTAAGATCATGATAATACAACATTGCAATTCTGAATGCACTTCCATCCTGTTAAGTTCTGCACATGGGCGCAAGGAACGGAGATGAGACAGTGAACAGTGAACTTCAACTTGCATGGCAAATACCCCGGTGCGCTAAGTATTGTTCAAAGGGTAGAGCGGTAAACTGGGGTCCGTTGTCGGAGACCAGAACGTCTGGCAGTCCATGCGTCGCAAATAGCCTGTTCAGCTTCCAGATGATGGACTCGGTTGTAGTACTCTTCATTTCATGGATCTCGAGCCAGCTGGAATAGGCGTCCACTGTTAGTAGGAATGTATGTCCCTTAGTAGGTCCCGCAAAGTCAATGTGTATGCGGGACCACGGTCCCCGGGGTGTTTCCCATTCTGTTGGAGTTGCTTTAGGTGGGGCACTGCTAACTTCTTGGCACTTTAAACAAATCTTTTCCCAGGCTTCGATCTGTTTGTCAATGCCCGGCCACCACGCGTAGCTTCGTGCGAGCGCTTTCATACGCACGATGCCGGGGTGACCCTCATGTACTGTCTTTAATACTGCTCATTGTAACCGCTCTGGGACGACGGCTCCATCTTCCCATAGGATGCAGCCTTTTTGCAAATAAAGTTCTGTTTGCTGGTTCTTGAAGGGGGTGAAGTTGTCAGGGGTTTGTTCTACTGGCCATCCCCGTTTGACCCAGCTAAGAACTCGCGCTAAGTTAGGATCGTGTTTTGTTTCGATCGCAATATCTCTAGCTGTTAGCGTTGGTGAATGTAGCGTTTCAGTCTGGAGTGTCGTAAGGGTTGGAGTTGGGTCGTCGACGGTTTCCGGAAGTGGTGCATGGCTCAGTGCGTCAGTGTGGGGAATGGCTTTCCCTGGGCAGTGTTGCAGTCTGTAATTGTACGCAGCCAAAAACTCCGACCAGCGAGTCATTCTAGGTGATAATATATAGGGGATTGGCTTGTCTCCCACTATAATCCCCAGCAAAGGTTTGTGGTCGGTAACAATAGTAAAAACTCATCCATATACATATTCATGAAACTGTTTTACAGCAGATACAACAGCAAGAGCCTCTTTATCGATTTGACTATAGTTACGTTCAGCCTTTGATAGGGTTCTTGAAAAATAGGCAATAGGGGCCTCACTACCGTTTGGTAACACATGGCTCAAAATGGCTCCTACTCCAAACGGTGACGCGTCACATGTAATTGTTAAAGGCAAAGTCTCGTTATACTACATTAAAACAGCATCTGAGGTTAATAAGTTTTTCCCTTGTCGGAACGCGTGCTCCTCTCGGTGTCCCCAGACCCAGGTTGCTTTTTTGTCGAGAAGTCTATGTAGGGGCTCAGCTACGGTCGCTTTGTGGGGCAGGAAGATGTTGTAAAAATTAATGAGCCCCAGAAAAGCTTGGAGATCAGTCTTATTTCTGGGTCTTGAGGCGTTCTTGATTGCTTTTAGTTTGCTATTGGTGGGGTGAATGCCTTGTTTATCGATTAGGTACCCCAGGAACTCTACTTTATTTGTACACAGTTGACATTTATTTTTTTTAATCTTAAGGCCGGAGTCTTTAAATTTCTGGAGAACCAATTTAAGACGCTCTTCTAGTATTTCTCTATTCGGGGCAGCAATTAAAATGTCATCAAAGTATGGTACGACCCCTTTGATTCCCTGCAAGAGTCTCTCCATCAAACTTTGAAAAATCTCTGGGGCTACGCTAACTCCAAATTGGAGTCGGTTGCACTTAAAGGCGCCTCGGTGCGTAACGATCGTTTGTGCCTCTGCTGTTTTTTTATCTACAGGCAGTTGTTGGTACGCCTGTGCTAAATCCAATTTAGCGAAGACTTTTCCGCCCCCCAGGGAATGGAGAAGGTGTTGTACCACCGGCACCGGGTAAGCGTTCTGTTGAAGGGCATGATTCAGGGTGGCTCGGTAGTCCCCACAAATCCTTAATGATCCATCCAGTTTGATGGGTGTTATTATTGGGATTTCCCAATGAGCGTGGTCTGTTGGTTCTAAAACACCCTGGGCTATTAATTTATCAAGCTGCTCGTCAATCTTTGGTTTAAGGGCAAAAGATACCTGATGAGGCTTAAGGTGGATGGGGGCTACTTCAGGGTTAAGGTTAAATGATATCGGGGTCCCCTTGTACTCGCCTAGTTTGTCTGCAAAGACGTCCTGGAATTCCTGGACGAGGGCCTCCTCCCAGTCGTCGCTTCTGGTTTGGTGAATGCCGGCTACCTTGATCCCAAGTGGGGCAAACCATTGAAGGCCTAACAAGCTAGGCCGATCATGGTTGATGACGGTCAATGGTAAAGATGCAGTACGATTTTTGAGTGAGACCTGGACTAGACTGGATCCAACGACCGGAATTCGGTTTCCCTGATAATCCTTGAGTATAATTCTTTGGGTTCTGAAGTCTTGCCACCGGACAGCAGGGATTAATTGTTTAAGGGTCTTCCAGGAAACCATCGAGAGGGACAATCCTGAATCGACTTCCATCACGCAGGGCTGGTTTTCGATGGCGACCTTCACTCGGATCTTCTTTGCATCTAATGATGAGGCAAAACCAATTGTAATGGTTTGGTGTGCCTCTTCTCATTTTGTTGAGTTTGCCAGTGTTTTATTTCTGTAGGAGTGGTTGTTCCATTGGTGGTTCAAATGTTCCCGACTCACAGGACGATTTCCTGTGGTTTGGCGGTACCTTTCCGATGTGGCCTCGTTTCCCACAAACATGGCAGAGCGTGTCGAGGAATTTGCAATCTGATCGTGGATGGTTTGCCCCACAACCTGCGCATTGATGCTGCAGTCTCTGATTACGCTGGTGGCGTTAGTCTCATTCAGACCAGAGCCGGTTGACCTCTTCCTCATCACTTTCTGATGACGATTTGAGGTCCTCGTGGTGGGTTGCCATTGTGTGTCCCTCTAGGCAAGGTGAGGTTTCGCTGGCGAGTTGGCGGAGCGGTGTGTTGGTGCGGCGCATTCGGGCGGCTGACTTCCTGGTTGCTTCTGCTGCAGTAGTGTCAGCGATGGTATCTGCAAGGCTAATGTCACCTTTCACTATCAGCTTACTTTGCCCGTGTGGTGCATCTAGTCCCAGAACTATTCGGTCTCTCAGAGCTTCTTCGAGATCGGCGAACCCACAGAGGCCTCCCAGGTTCTGGAGATCCGCGATGAAATCTGCAACGCTCTGTCCTTTCCGCTGGTCTCTCTGGTAAAATTCATGTCTTCGGACAAGCATTGGTACGGTAGGTGCATAGTGGGCCCGCAGGAGGGGCTCGAGGACATCCCAGTCCATGGATTTCATCTCAGCCGGTTTTGCCAGTGCCTTAGCCTTCTTAAAAACGGCAGGTCCGCAGTGAGTCAGGAATACCGCTCGCTTTTTTCCCGTAGTGGCATCCTTCAAGTTGTTGGTCTCCAGAAACATCTGGAACTGGTCCATGTATGAGTCCCAGTCTTCTTGTGCTGGGTCAAATGGAGCGGGTGGTATGGCACCGCTGGACATGGTTTCCGCTGTCGATGTGCCTTCAGCCACATGCTCTGTTTGGTGCTCTGTAGTGTTCAGTCAGCTCTGACGTCTCCACATCCCACCTTCGTCGCCAGTGTTTAGTTCTACGCATGGGCGCAAGGAACAGAGACGAGACGGTGAACAGTGAACTTCAACTCTTTATTAATCATTCTGAACAGAGCAAAAACCTAGGGCAGCAGCAGCCCTTTTATAGGGCAGGCTGCTGATCTATTAACCAATGAGAAACGTGGAGTGTTAACCCCTTTAACCAATGAGAGTGGCTCGTTAACAGCCAATCAGATTCTCCTGAACGGACCAATCCAATCTCACTATTATCGGCCAATCAGAAGTGCAGGATTAGAACCCTGCTTTTTCTAAAGGTTTGATAAACTTTATTTAAGTGTTTTATTAGTTCATAACACATCCTCCTTCTCTTTATTTTTGTGAGAACTACGAAGGGTTTTGTCTGAGATGCTGACTCATGTTATAGATCTGTCCTGAACTCACATTTCTTTTATCCGACTGTTGTCTTCCTTGCAGCTTTTCTTCCTGTCCTCAGGAATATTCCTTCTGTGTATTACAGATTTCCTCCCCCTGACTCTTCAGAGGTTCCAAATGCAATTTAGGACACATTTAATTTAGCTTGATAGATATGTAAGTTATTTTCAATAGGTAAAACATTAACATGAAACAAAGTATATGCAGCAGGTAAGACCTTACTGAAAGTATAGAACATGCAATGTCTATGGAGATTCTAAGTCATCCATGTCACAGTTGTTCCAAAGGTGCTTTTTCAAAAGGCAACTGGACTTTGTTTTTCCTTGAAGAACAAGGAATAGAGAGCACTCACTTAATGAAGTTAATACATTGCCGGGAAATAAAAATTCAATAAGTGGGTCACATATGTGGAAGATATTCCAGAAATAGGGGGATGCCAGAGAAAAAAATTCTGGCATTCATACAGCACCCAAATCTTCTATGTGGCACAGAGGCTCTGATGCTCTTGGCAAAGCATGACTGAATCATCTATACGCCTATACTTCATTTCTATAAAACTGAAATGAAGTACTTCTCCGTTCAGGAAATTCTACATATTTCATCCTATCCTGAAGAAAACTAAACCTGTGTTAATTATTTGAACCTTTCCCTGAGAAACAATTCCATTTCCCCAAATCTCACTTTGTATCTAGCTAATTGGATTGGTTACTCAGATCAGTGATTTCCACTTTTAGCAATTGATAAACGAGTGGGATTTGGCACCTAAAATTCTTACCAATGATCGTACTGGCCAGAGAATTACAAAAATTGAAGACAATATGGATGGAAAGTGTCAATATCTAGATTAACATGGATTGAATCAGATTAAGTGGTCTCAGGATGCCTTTTATAACCATTAAAGATAAGCTCTGTGGTTATGGAAAGACTTTTCCAAATATTTACCTGGTATAAATTCTATGTTTTAAATTTTTATTTTCTAAAAAAAAAAATAGCTTTATATTGTTTAAGATGTGGCATTAATCTGCTGTTATGATGATTATTATGACATTAGGCTTTACTTATTTTGTTATATATTCTGATGTTCTCATGTTGCAAATTTAAAAATTACAACCGACCATGTCTAGTGCACCTGGAATGCTGGTGAGAAAGGAGCTAGAAAAGCAGGAGAGAAAGGAACTGTCCCTTGCTGTGTTGGTAGCAGGAAAAAAACAAGGCAAACATACAAAGAACAATTGATCTTTATTGCTTTGACATAGAAACTATAGAAGCCCCGTGAACAGCTAGAGCATTCAATTGCAGTGGACCAAAATGCCATAATTAACAGCAAAGCACTTGGTGGAATAAATAACAACCCTATTGTGTCACACCTCCAGAATGCTGTTAGAAACTTTATGCTACAGCTGAATCACTAATGTCTTTTGCCAAGCTTCCACTGAGATCAAGAACACAAGTGTCACATTTCTGGGTATATCTGAGGTCAAGAAACAGAATACTGCCCCTTGAGGCTATCTGGTACTGTCAGCAAATTTCCCCTGTGTATGCTTAAAGCACATGGCTAAAGCAGATGCTCAAAGCTTAAAACACTTTTGCCTAAGAGCTTATGTTAATGAAGTGTGGCAAACAGAGAGCCTTCATTTCCCACCTGCTGTAAAAGCAAATTTACTTAATCCTTTCATTATTTGTTGATGATTTATTAGTGGATCTTTAAAAGTTACAAAAAAAGAGGATAGATATATATACATGAAGTTTCCATGATAATTTCTAAGAAGAAAAACCTGTACCAATGTTGGAGTTTTTGTATGATGTGTGTCAATATTTTGTTCCTACAAAACAATCCTTTTTGGGGTGAACACATTTTCCCTCAAAACTGCCATGAATGGCATAAGAAACTCTGCATAAAAACAATCATTTGCTTAAATGGAAAATAAAGAATCAAGGGCAGTGATTCCCAAAGTTCATTTACAGGTTATCAGAGACTATAGAAGATTAACATATTTGAATTCAGTGTTCTGTATCATAATGATTTTCCATGAGGAATAAAGCTGCAGCATCAGACACAAGCTTTGTTTCTTTAAGATATTTGTAGTGTTTTTTCTTTGGATTGTCTAAACCCTGAAAAGCAGAAAACTGATGAGAAAATCCCTAACTGGATCTTTAACCGTTAGGCTTTCAACCTTTGGCTAACCGAACATTTGTTATTTCTTTGCCTTGAATGACAAACTTGATGTTTCTACACACATACACAAACACAGGTGATTGATGGGAACAGCTCATTGTCTGTACATTCTTTCTAAGATTATTGATTCCCTTTTGCCCAACTAGTATGCCACACACATAAACAGCATCGTATTTCTAATAGCTTCTTCATTCCAATTTATGGAGTCCTTACCAAATACATCTCAACCATTATAAAAATTATTCCATATTATGAATCAACAACATACTGCAATTAGAAAAAGAAATAGTAACCAGACACCAGTAATGTTACAAAGATAACGGGATACTATGTGGGAAAGTCTTTGATTGTGCCAAGACTTGCTGCCAAGGGAACAGGCAGATAAAAGACAGCTAGCCTCCAACTGGATAGTCCAGAGATCTCCAAACTTGGCAACTTTAAGACTTGTGGACTTCAACTCCCAGAATTCTCCAGCCAGCATAGTAGTTGGAGAATTCTGGGAGTTGAAGTCCACAAGTCTTAAAGTTGCCAAGTTTGGGGACCCCTGGGATAGTGGGTGAATCAAGAGGCTAGGAAGAGACCCTCCTTAGTTTCTCAGGTAGTAAGGAAGATGGTGGGGGTCAGGATTATACTTTCAGACTTGCAAGATTATGACAATGTAGATATCAATGGTACCAGCCTCTGGGATAAACCAAGTCAGAATCACAACCGGATGAGCTACTTCTACTTTGTTGTAAAGCTACATTAATAGAATCTTGCAAGTCTGAAAGCATTGTACAATTCTATCCTCTTCTTGGATATTGGCAAATCAGGATATCAAGGTATCAAGAAACTGGAATTTCCTGTTTCTTTTCTGCCGAGGAACATTTATTTTTACAGATGTGTCAAGCATATCAGACATTTTTTTTTTTTGCTTTTCTCATCACCATTTTTCAAATTTTATCTCTGATTTTAAGTGGCATGATCCCGGGGCTCCTTGGGCAAAAGAACAGAATCTTGGGTTCTGCATGTAGTCCACAAGTGATCAATCTCTGATCTAGTGAGGGAGCAATATAAATGAACTGGAAAGAAAGGGATCAAAGTTTAATTGTTAAAAAAAGTTACATACAGTATATACTTCTCCAGCAAGCATAGATGGCAGCAGTAAAATAAGGGTTTTATTTCTGGTTCTTAGGAAGAAGTGAAAATTCTGCTTTGGTTATGAAAAAAAAATGGCTAAGAAATTCCCTAACCTTTTGCACTGTAAAGCAAACACCTATTTCAAGAGTTAAGGTAAGGTAAGGTAAAGACTCCCTTGAGTCTAACTTGTATCGCTGCCAAGAAATTAACAAGGAGACCATCAACTTTTTGTCACTAATTGCAGCAGATGCATGTCCTAGCAATCTTTTGTGCCCTGTTTTTGTGATGGTGCCTTCATTCGTTTCCAAGCCTCCATAGGAGGCAGATCTAAGTCATTTTTTGCTACTCTGGTTTTAAAATCATAGGTTCCCTCATATCCCAACAAAAAATTTTTGCAACGGATACAACCTGGAAAATCCTGCCTAGGTTTGTATTGGGTTGATGGAAGGATTTGGTACCTGAAATCTAAAACAATCTATCTCATTCTAATACAGGACTGTCAAACTCCTGACCCATGGGCCAGATGCATCACGTGCTGGCCACACCCATGCCCGGTTCAGCAAAGGGGGAAAAAGTCCCGATATGTCACATGATGATGACATGAGTTTGACACCTATGTTCTAATACATTCTCAGTACTCTCACATTATGTATATAAAAATACATTTTTAATTGTGAGAGTTTACAAAGAAACCATTCTTCTGGAATAATGGTAAACCTATATCCAGAAAGGAGGATGATTATTCACTGGTATTTCAATGAGGGTTCTTCCATTTGACATATTTGTGCTCTTCTGACTCAATACCATCCTTATAAGATTCCATACCATTATGTCTGTTCATTAGCAGAGCTGATCAATTTCTGGTTTAGTTGCACTGCATCACAAATTGTATTTTAGCAACACAGAATCAGAGAGCTTGCACACAAATTAGTCTTCCATTAGAGAGGAAGTCATATATCTCCCCCTTCCCTATTTTTTGTTCAGCCAGCTCTCTTCTCCCTGCCCAAAGAAGTTAAAGCATCATTACATATCATTTTATTACCTGCTTAAGAAAAGAAGAGGGGATAGTGTCTTGATGGCTCTCCCATCAGATATTCAAATATTTTAGAAAATCTGTTCTGTCCCTAATTAGCATTCTTGAGATCCCCGCGCTTTGATTGGCCAAAGCGCGGGGCACTCTGATTGGTCAGGCGAGCCGCGCCGATTGGCTCGCTAAGAATCTCCCGCGATTGGTCCATTCGAATTGCGGGAGATTCAAAGCGGTGCCATTGGCCGCGGCCGCCGCGGCTGAAAGAATAAAAGTCGCGAACCTTTTGCGAAGAGCCAGTTCAGTTCCTACCTTAATAAAAGGGCATGAATTGAAGTCACCGACTCCTGGCATCATTTCGCGGACACAACAAAATCATTATAAAATTATGAAATAAAGGCATTAATTAAACACTGGGGTTTGCATTCTCTGGTCAACTGAAGGGAGTGATAGTTGCTCATCAATTTAAAGCTGATGGCAAAATCCTCTGCAAACAACTTTTGAGAAATTAGAAAATGCAAACGGTGTGATGATATGGAACTGAAATGACTGGTGCACAGAGTAAGATTGGCATAACATACAATATGAACCATCTGTAAATAATTAGATTTATTGGAAAATATTTTTGTCATACAATAAGTTAATATTATGTTGAATTGATTACTTTTTACAAGGACATGCCACTGACTGTATTGTGTTAAGCTGATGGTATCATATGTAGTCCTGTATTCTATCAAACTTAGAATTTATATTTTATACTTCGATAAGTTTAATAAAATCGTTTTTTAAAGAAAATTGTGTGAACTTCAATTCATGAAATGATTCCTTGTTTTATCCTTCCTGCTTCCCCCTCTGTTACTACCACCCCAAAACGCCCTACATCAAAAATTGTGGAGCTGCAATGGAATGGAAAAATCAGCCTCAGTTGTGCAAGCAGAAATTAGAAGTGGTATAAGATTTGATCCTGGCTAAATATGAATGAAAATACAAAATTTCCTTAAAAGAGTTCCACATTACTTCCTCTGCAAGCAATTAAATATGTTGTGTGTATTCTATTCCCCAAGAAGCCACTTTGACATGGACCAGATGATATGGGCTGGCAGGAGCTACAAAGTCCTAATCCTCAAGAACTGTGGAAACTGTGTTAATTTCACTGACACAAGAGGCAGAGGTTGGTGGAGCACTCTTGTCATTGGTGATAGCCCTGCCACCCACAATTTCTTCTGTATTTCTGGCAGGCTTCAACAAAATAATATAACATTTGGGCACAAATATGCAACCTAGCAAACCAAAGCTGGAGGCCAGAATTGCAAATATCTCCACAGCTACCTTGAATTTCCCTCTTGTGCTTAAATAAGCAGGAACAAAAGATATCCAGACAATGAAGAAAACCAGCATTCCAAATGTAACAAATTTGGCTTCATTGAAGTTATTGGGAAGTTTCCGGGCCACAAAAGCTGTGAGAAAGCACTGGATGGCGAGAAACACATCAAACCCAAACATAATGCACAAGTACATGATTGAACCCTCATTGCATTCAAAAATAATTTTCAGGGTTGTGAACTGGGTGTTTTTATACATACTGGGAGGGTTCAAATAAAGGTAAGCTGTACAGATGCCCACTTCAGCTAGAACAGAGACAACCACCACCACTTTTTGGAAAATTGGTCCAACTGACATCCGGGCTTTCTCAGCCACTTTTGAATTTCTGGCCAAATGAGTTAGAAAGAGCATCACTGTCTTTCCTAAAACACAAGACAGGCAAACAGAAAAAGCCAAGGCCAAGGATACTTGGCGAGATTGGCATGACCAATCTTCTGGCTTCCCCACAAAGAGAACAGAAGTCAACAAGGTTGCGATGAGAGAAAACTGGATGAGGAAGCTGAGCTCACGGTCGTTGGCTTTCACCAGAGGTGTTTTCCTGAACTTGATGTAGACTCCAGTCACAGATAGAATGACACATGCGCCAAATACAGAGAGGGCAATCAATGTCATTCCTAAAGCTTCTCCATAAGCCAAGAATTCCACTAGCTTATGCTCACATTTGCTTCTTTGGGTATTGGACCAATAATCTTCAGGACATGGTGTACATTCCCTTGCATCTGAAGAAGAAACCATAACAATGGTACTTGGAATGGTACGACAGGGTTACTTTTATGCCAAAGCTTTAAAAGGTGAACTCAGTCATCAATATATAAAATATCTTTTCCCAAACCTTCTCCAATTGAGTTGGAATACTGCCCTGATTACTCCCTCACCATGTAGTCTTCTACAGCTGACACTTGTCAGAACACATATGGAGGACACCAAATTGAAGAAAGACATTATGAAGAATAATTTAAAAGTGCTTTGAATAATTGCATAGCCCATTTCTATCATTACAGATACCTATGCATCAATGATTAAGTGGTCATTTTCCAGAACACACCATTTCCAGGCAGACCTGAGGGTCAGTATTACTGTTGTTTTAGAAATTAAACACAGTCCAGTTAGGCATAACCAGGGGTGGGATTCTACCAGTTCGCACCTATTCGCTAGAACCAGTTGTTAACATTCTAAGCAGTTTGGAGAACCGGTTGTTAGAAGAAATTACTGGCCTAAGCCTGTAAGGAAGGCAGGAAGGAAACATTCTGGTGTTGCTTACAAAAACTGCCTCTCCGTTAACCCTTATTACATTCTTGACAGGACTAGACTTCCTGTCTCAGGAACTTCTCTGGAGTTTCTTTCCCCTCCTTTGCTGGTACTTTGCTTGTGTGGAGTAACCATTTAAAGTTACAATGGCACTGAAAAAAGTGACTTATGACCATTTTTCACACTTACGACTGTTGCAGCATCTCCAGAGTCATGAGAGGCCAGTGCGAGGAGATGCGTGCCTCGATGTGAGTGATATTGAGTTGGCCACGCCCAGCCAGTCACATGACCACCAAGCCACGTCCACCTAGTCACATGATACCAAGCCACGCCCACCACCTAAGCCATGCCCACAGAATTGGTTGTTAAAAATTTTGAATCCCACCTCTGGGCATAACCATCACAAGTAGCCAGAATCTAGCATAATGTATATCCACAATAACTCTGGATTTCTAATTAAAGCTGTTAAAAATTAAAGATATTAAAGAAAATTAAAGAGAGATTGGATAACCATTTGTCTGAAGTGGCATAGGGTTTTCTGCATGAGCAGGGTGTTGGAGTTGGACAAGGGGCTTCCAAAGACCCTTTCAACACTTTTATTCTGTTCCATGTAGTATCCTAGATTGACAGAATTGAAAATATAAAGGGTCCAGTTTGGTATACTTGGCTAAGACTGTGAAGATTCTTGTTCAAATTTCTATCCAGTCCTTCATGAGAAACCTTGCAATTAGTTTCCATTTCTCAGGCCAACCTGGCCTAATTTACAAAATGTTGATAAAAAGAAAATTGAGATGGGGAACCACCATGAACTATCTGAAGGAAGGATGGATTTAAAAGGAGGAGAAAAAAAGATGAGAAAAATATACAAAATTTAAATAACAATGGCTTTTTAAGTTTCCCCATGAAAGATATGTTTGAAAACTTCATGTAAACTTTGCTGAACTCCCAATTCCAAGGAAAAGAAATAATTCAGTAACACATAATGACAGAGATCTGGGGTGAGGATTGGATAACAGATAACAATACAATTGCAACTTTAATTATTTAGAGTAATTAATGCAAAGCATTTTGATGAATTAGGGAGCATGTTTTAACATATTAGGGGGCATATTTTAAAGATTTAATTTAAATAGTTTCAAAATTATTTTGTATTGTGTGTGACAAAATAAATCTGTTTCCCTAAAAATGATGCCTCCTACAGGCAATGTTCACATTATTCAAACGCAAGAATATTAGGAAAGGAGTCTCCTTGTCAATCTAACTGTTAAATTAATACTTTTTACTTCATGTGTATTCAGTTAATTACAGCATTTCATTTAGTCGTACTAAGCTTTTAGTAAGTGTACGATAGTTCTATTTTTTAAGTAGTATATTAAAAATTAAAGTAGTAATTAAATGTGGTCTTAAGAATATGCTTGACACATTTCACCCTTGCAAAAATAATTACTTATTTGCTATTGTCTCACAACAATCGAATGAGACATTCATCTGGTATTTCATCTTGTTTATCAACAAACGTTCTCCATTTGTTATCCTTCTTCTATATAACTTTCTTTCCCTATTCTTAGGATAGATTTTAGGACTATTTACTTCTGATTTAGTTAAAATAGAATTGAATTTAATAACAAAAAAGAAACCAGAAAAATAATAGCATTCTAGCAAAATTATGCTGAGTAAGGGCAGAATTGTTTTTTAGCTAACATGTTTCTAGACCAGCAATGGTAGCCTAGGGCTAGATGGACAATTGTGTTTGACTGAGTCATAAAGTATATGATGCCATATCATCATGTGGTCAAGAATACACTATAGGAAGGAGTTGGGTGTATGCCTATTTTAGGATTTAACTTAACAACATTTTAAGATTAAACTATCATAATCCTTAAATATTCAGTTCTGACTTTAATGAGAAGGAATTTCAACTAGTTTTGAAGTCAAAAGACCTGCTTCGAAGGTTGAAGCAGGTCTGACAAGATCAAAACAGGTTGAAATAGGATAGCCCAAGGTCATAACATTTTTCCTTGAAATATTTTTCAACTATCTAATGCATACTAGATTTTCATGTGTTTTCTACTTCAAACTACTATAAAACCACACTTCAGTTTTCATCAATTGCAATCAGATCCCCAAGAACATTTTTCCTGTTTCTATGGTGGGGTTGCTTTCTATTGGTTCAAGTGATAGGTGTTCATACCTGTATAATTACTGAACTGTCCTTCTGCACACCGTATACAATCATAACAGCATGCAGGTTTCCCTTGCAAGATTCCCTTACGATACCCAGGTTGGCAATTATTATTGCATGCCGAACGTGGTCGCTGAAAACATAGAACAGGCGTTATATTTCTTATAAAATAAAGATGTGTTTGAACCTGAAATAAAGTTCAATTTTGGGCTAGAGAATTATGGCTCCATCTATATCTCAAGTAGGACCTCAAGAGACTCTTATCAATACTGTGATCTTCTGAGACAACATGATAGTAAACATGATGACAGAACATCCATGACACACTAAGGCATTGTTGTTGTCAATGGGAGGTAAGAAATAAGAATTCTATAGAATAAGAGAGCCTCGGTGGCATACTGATTAGAGTGCAGTACTGCAAGCTACTCCCACTACAATTTGACAGATCGAATCCCACCAGGGTCAAAGATTGACTCAGCCTTCCATCCTTCCAAGGTGGGTAAAATGAGGATCCAAATTGTTGTGGGCAATATGCTGACTCTGTAAACTGCTTTAAAAGGGCTATAAAGCACTATAAAGCGGTATATAAGTCTAAGTGCTATTGCTAGTGCCATAAGGCTTGAAATAATTATTTACGTTATCACCTTTTCAACTTGCTTTCTTGGGTAACAGTAATAAGTTTTCCATAACTGCATTATTTCTGCCATGATGCTCACAAATCTCTGCCCTTTATATCTTTATTATCTTTGTGGGCATTAGTAACACTTTTGTATGGGAACTGTATGGGAGCTTCTCTAGAATCCAAAGCAGGGTGAGTGACCATCAAATTCAGTTACCAAATGCATTGATCCAAGAAATGTCCATTTCTTTTTCCTTCAGAAATTAATATTTTTGTAGAACTTTTGTTTCTCAAGCATCTTTGTCTTAATGAGCAATTACTTACCCAGTATAAAGTTTGCCCATGGTCATTGTGACATGAGATAATACGCATTTGAGATATGTGTTGTCTATCACTGTGGCAAATATGTGATTTTGTCAGGCGCATATATGAGTGCCAACTATCAACATTTCAATTTTAATTATAAAGTTTTCAAATTTGAGTACTCCATAAAAACCACAACATGCAGCACCAGTACACAGAACAATACCGTAAATGTAGAACTTTACTGTAGAACATTAAACTACTGGGTATGAAAAACTATCCACTTACTGATCGTTCTTGGTTGTTCCAAAATATTGAATCATTAAATATATGAAATTCTTTATTGTGTTCATCTGTCTGGTTAAAAGTTCCAACTTTCACAAAATTGATTGCTCCAGTTTCATTTATCTGCCAATTTAGGATGTCATATGGTGTATAGACATCACCATTGGTATCAATGCGTACATCCTCATCCAAAACTGTAAAGCTCATCTTATTCTTCATGTAGAACATTAACTGTGAACCAACAGGAAAAGATTACAAAACAATGCAATGCAATACAATACAGATAGCTGTAATGCTGCTAGATTTTTTTTTAATGATGGTCCACAAATGTCAACTGGTATTCAACAGTCTATATATTTTGTACAAATAAGGTAGAGTAATTAGATTCAGCAATTGCAAAAGTTAATTTAAAGTGTTCAATTTAAAATGCTAATATAATATGTAAAAACCTGAATGGGGACTGGTTATTCAACATATAAAGAAACATGTGAACTTTCCTTCCATAGAGATTAGAAGTTCTATTTTCTGAGCTTCCACTTTATCTTTAACGTTAGAAAGTTCAGTGCTTTCTGAAAGATGAGTTTTAACAATTGTTATTTATTTGGTTTTTTAAAAATATTTATTGAAAGCTAAATTTTAAAAACATTTGAACGTAGTGATCTTTTGACATATATCAGCAGTCTTTACATTGTTATAATAGCAGAATATCATTAAACAATATAGCATTTATATATATATACATCTATCTATATACATCTTTACATTGTAAATCTTTATATTTCTATCTTAGACATTTTATTGTAGTATAACTCTTTCTTTAATTTCTATTTCACATTTTTTGACTTCCTTTCGGATCCCTCCAATTATAAATTATTTTCCATATTTCATAGAATTCTGAAGTATCTCATTCCTTCAGTTCTAACATTAAGCCATCTAACTCGGCGCAGCGTAGAATTTTTTAAATTATTACTTCATTATTAGGTATTTCTTTTCATTTCCATGTTTGGGTAATTAATAATCTTGCAGTTATGATAATATGAATAATTAGATATAAATCTGCTCTTTTTTTATTCTCATTTGTTATTCCTAGTAGGAACATTTCTGATGTATAATTTATTTTTAAGTTTAACATTTCCTATAACCATTGCCAATTTTTTTGCCAAAAATCTTGCATTTTCTTGCACTCCCACCACATATGGTAGTAGGTGCCCCATTCTTTCAAACATTTCCAGCATATTGGAGATTGGGAACTGTTCATTTTAGCTAATCTGGTGGGTGGGAGATGCCATCTATAGAACATCTTAATCAGATTTTCTTTATAAGATTTTCTTTATAAGTGATCTTTTTATTCCTATTCCAGATTTGCTGCCATTGATCCAAATTTATGTTATAGCCGAAACTTCTAGCCCAGGTTAACATTGGTTCTTTCACCTGCTCCTCATGCAGCTTATAGTCTAATAGATAGTTATATAATTTCTTTATTTGCTTCTTTTCTGATCCTAATAGTTTTTTGTCTAATATTGTATCTTGGCAATTTATTCCCCATTCTTTTTTATCTCTTTTATATCTGGATTGTATTTGGAGATATGCCCACCATTCCAAACCCTGTTGACTAAGTTGAAGTCTTTGTTTTTGTCTTCCTTCATCTGTTAGGATATCTTTGTATGTAATTGCCTTTTTGAGGGGGTTATAGAGGTTTGGGTATGATATAGCTTCTAAAGGGGAAAGCCAACCTGGAGTTTCCATATAGTTTTGTGATCTTGTTTTATTCCAAATTGATATTAGAGCTTGTCAGATTTTATGTCTCACAAAATATTTATGTGTTGTATGCCTATTAGGCATGTATGTGTTGTATGCCTATTATGCGTGCCAGTCCTTGTAGAATGTGCCCTTCTAAAAATAAAAGTCTTTCCCCCCCGCAAGTTTATCACAATTGTTATTTATTTGTTGATTTATTTATTTGTTTATTTGTTGATTTTATGTTTCACAAAATATTTATGTGTTGTATGCCTATTATGCATGCCAGTCCTGTTGTAGATTGTGCCCTTCTAAAAATAAAAGTCTTCCCCCCCCCCCAAGTTTATCACAATTGTTATTTATTTGTTGATTTGCTTGCTTGTTCATTTTCTCCAGCCAATATGTGTGCAGAACTCTGGGCTACTTACAAGGATTAAAACAATACACTATAAACAAAAGTTTAAAACAATGTAGACACAGCCATGCCAGGGTGGGGAAACACAACCATTAATAAAGACTGAAGCAAATTAAGTAGTCAGTTCATATTATTCCATTGCCCACTGCCTGAAGAAAGAGATTTTCATACTTTTTTTTAAAAAGCAGCAGGGCCAAGGGTAGTTAATCTCAAGAGGAATGTTATGTCAGAAGACAGTTGTCACAACAAAAAAGACATGCCTCCTGGGTTTACAAAGATTATAATATTTAACAGATAGGACCCAAAGAATGTCAAACTTACAAAATTTAAAGAACAGCTAATTCCCAATGATTCAGGGCACTTTTCTACATTCTGGATTACTTTCAGGGCACTTTACTGCATTCTAGACTACTTTCCAAGTGATCTTCAAAGTCAGACCCACGTAGAGAGAGAAAAGGATATATCCTATTTGACTATCCTAGAAGGATACTTTTCAAGACTATCCTTGAAAAATGTTTTATTTGATTAAAAAAACAGTAGATAAATTGCTCAGTAGTACTTATATAGTGAGATCTGAACCAGCTGAGCAATTGTTTATATGCACACTTTAGGATGTTAAATCATTAAACAACTTAAGACCTTACTATCTGAAGACCTCCTTTTCCATTGTGAACTGTCCAGTTGTTACGGTCTGCAGGAAAACCACTTAGAAGATCCTTCCACTGTGATTGAAAGGACTGAAATTTACATCACAATTTCTAAGAAACTTTTATAAAATGACCTACAGTTGGTATATGACAGCAGAAAAAATTCATACTGTACTTTAAATTTATTTTGGAAGTGTGGAACATATGAAGGGTTTTTATCATTCTTGGTGGACTTGTAATCATGCTAGAAAATTATGGGTTCAAATATAAGCATGAATATAAAGAACTTTAAAGACTGATGTTCCACTGAAACTAGAGCTTTTCTTGCTGGATTAAAGGACAAACAACTAGAAAAGACTTATGGATAACTGTTTTCGTACATGGTTAACATAGCAAGATTATTATATGCATACAAGAAGACCCTGAAATACCTACAATGGCTGATGAAGTTTACAGAATTTGCATAGATGACAAAACTGACTTGTGGCAATTTTGAAAGGATAGTATCTACATTTGTCAGTGACTAAAATCCTTTATGGAGTTTTTGCTGAAAACAGCAAAGTGTACTTGGAATTTTTGCATTTGATTATTAGAAAAGGTGGATTTTGGAAAGAGGGGAAGTATGATATAACATTAGAGAGAGGATAAAATATGAATGTATTTTTAACTGCTATAAGGAAGATAGTTCTTTATAATATGTGTGTGTGTGTATGTGTGTGTGTGTGGTTTTTTTTTAAGTTTTCATGGGTATTTATATGATTGGTATTCAGCTCTGTTTGGGTATTTTCCCACATCATTATATAAGAAGGCATACCTCTCAGACACATATTCAGCTCCAGAGGCGCACCACTACAAAACCTAGCTAAACACCTAGCAAAGCAGCTACAGCCCCATGCTGAAGCAGCAGTTTTACATGTACAAAACTCATACCACCTTGGAAATGATCAAAGATCTACACGTGGAACAAAAAGATCTGCTTGTAGGTTTCAATGTGGTTTCACTGTTCACTCAAGTCCCAATAAAAGAAACCCTAGAAAGAATCAAAAATAAATACCAACCACCCATACACCTCATGGAACTAGCAGAACACAGCTTAACCAACACATATTTCATATACAAAGGACAAAGATACAAGCAAACTGAAGGAGCCCCTATGGTATCACCACTGTCACCCGTTATTGCAAACCTGTTCATGGAAGAATTCAAATCCAGAGCCCTAGCCAATGCCACCCACAGACCCAAACTATGGCTAAGATACATCTATGAGACATTTGTTATTTGGCCCCATGGACAAGAAAACCTAAACAATTTCCTAAAAGAACAAAAGAACACACACCCCAAAATCAAATTCACCATGGAAACGGAAACAAACAACTACCATTCCTAGATGTACTAATCTACAAAAAAACAGATGGCACACTAGGACACACCATATACCAGAAGAAAACACACACCAACCGTTACCTCAATGCCCAATCCCACCACCACCCAGCACAGATAAACTCCGTGGCCAAAACACTAATTGCCAGAACCAAACACCTGGCAGACAAGACACACATTAAGACTGAACTATGCACCCTGACTAAAGTACTGATAGCCAACAGCTTCCACAAAAGCAAAATCACAGGCCTGATCCACAAAAACACACTGAGACATAATGGAGACCTAGAAGATGAACAGACCTATGGAACAACTGTCCTTTCCTACATAAGAGGTACTACAGACAAAATCAGTAAGATACTACACAGCCATCACATCAAGACTGCCTTCAAAACAGACAGAAAAAGAGCAGCCATCCTAAGAAACCCCAAAGATAAAATTGACCTGGAAAACCAAGGCATATATGAAGTCCCCTGTGCAATATGCCCTGCCACATACATCAGACAGACCGATAGGAGAATAAGGACCCACCCGGATGAACACAAAAATGCAGTCAAAAAGCTGGAACACACTTCACTAGTCCAACACATGGAAGCCACAGGTCATAGCATCAACTTCAATGGCACCAAAACCCTAACCACTATAGAAAACCCCAGCTACAGAATGATCACAGAAGCCATAGAGATTGAAAAAAGGCCTGAAAGCATGAATAGAAGAGATGACTTCACCAGACTGTCAATTATCTGGAATCCTGCATTCACAAACAAAAAAATCTCCACATCACAAGCCAAACAAACACCTGGGCACAAACAGACCCCTCATGATACCTCCAGCTCAAACACACCCCAACCAGGCACTCAGATGAAACCTAGCTTCCTAATAAATGATAGCCGTCCGTTTACTCGAAGCCAAGCCACAGTAAAAGCCTCCAATACAGGAAACACAATGTTCCCACCAATTAAGACAAAAAGATGCTTCAAAACAGACAGAAGATATTAGAAACACCAATCAAGAAGAACACAGCAAACTCCAAGACCAATAAACACAGACCAAGACTCCCAACCAATCAGGATGAAGAAAAAACCATTCTGGCACAGCAATAGGCTGCCCCAAATTTAAATCTGAAACCACTATAAAAGTCTGACTCACAGATGAACACAATACAGAAGCCTGATGATGGCAGATGAGATTCTGCCGAAACGTTGCTACAACTTTAAAAGCACAACATGTGTGTGTGTGTGTGTGTGTGTGTGTGTGTTTTCTGAGGTTCTCACGGGTATTTGTATGTGGATCTTTGGTTATTCGGGTTTTCTCCCATATAAGATTGGAAGTATCTAGGCAACGTTTCGATGAAGTCTCATTCATCATCTTCAGGCTTGGTCTTCAGCCCTGTGCTTCTCAGAGTGATGTGAGCTTGCAGCTGCTTCTTCCTTTTAACTGCTAGTGGGGGTGTGACTTGATCCTCCAAGAACACAACATTAAGACAGCATTCTGCACAAACAGAAAGTTATCCACCATCCTAAGAAACCCTAAGGACAAAATCGAGTTAGAAAATCAAGGAGTATACGAAATCCCTTGCATTGCCTGCTCCACCACATACATTGGACAAACTAACAGAAGAACAAGTGCACGCATTGAAGAACATAAGAACTCAATCAAAAAGGAAGAACCGACCTCTTCCCTGGTCCAACACCTCAAAGCCACAGGACATGAGATTGACTTTAAAAATACCAGAACTATCGCCAAAACCGAACACTTCAGCAGCAGAATAATCAGAGAAGCCATAGAGATAGAAAAACGCCCACACAGCATGAATAAATGAGATGATACCTCCCGTCTACCAGCCATTTGGAAACTCGCCCTCATGAACAGACGAGTACCTAACATGAAGAATGACACCAGACCCACACCCCTGAGAGCCACACAAGATGCCACCACCATACTTCCACGTAGAAAGCAGACTCACACCCACACAGAAGATGAGACATGACCACGGACCAGAAGCTGCACTGCAGCTACATCACTACCCACTTCAAACCCCTCTGAGCCATACATGAAGCGAACTGACCCCCACCATGAAGATGCAGCATGACCACAAACTCGAAGCCAAACAGCAAGATCACAGCTCACCAGTTCAAATCCCCCAGCAACTAAGACTAATCTGAGCACAACTAAGCCCCTACCTGAACAGAACACGCCTCCAGCCAATCAGAACACAGCCAAATCCCTAACCAATGAGAACACACCCCCACCCAATCAGAACACAGCCAAGCCCCCACCCAATCAAGTCACACCCCCACTAGCAGTTAAAAGGAAGAAGCAGCTGCAAGCTCACATCACTCTGAGAAGCACAGAGCTGAAGACCAAATATATATCTCTGTGAGTTAGACTTTTACAGTGGTTTCAGATTTAAATTTGGGGCAGCCTATTGCTGTGACAGAATGGTTTTTTCTTCATCTTGATTGGTTGAGAGTCTTGGTGTGTGTTTATTGGTCTTGGAGTTTGCTGTGTTCTGCTTCTAATATCTTCTGTCTGGTTTTTTTTTGGCTCTTTTTGTATCTTGATTGGCTGGCAACATTGTGTTACTTTATTGGAGGCCTTTAGTGCAGCTTGGCTTCGGGTAAATGGACGGCTATCATTAGTTAGGAAGCTGGGTTTCATCTGGGTGCCTGGTTGGGGTGTGTTTGAGCTGGAGGTATCAGGGGGGATCTCTGTGCCCAGGTGTTTGCCTGGCTTGTGGTGTGGAGATTTTTTTGTTTGTGAGTGCAGGCTTCCAAATGATTGACAGCCTGGTGGAATCATCTCTTTTGTTCATGCTTTCTGGTCTTTTTTCAATCTCTATAGCTTCTCTGATGATTCTGTGGCTGGGATATTCTATAGTGGCTAGGGTTTTGGTGCCATTGAAGTTGTTGTTATGACCTGTGGCTTCCATGTGTTGGACTAGTGAGGAAGTGTGTTCCAGCTTTTTGACTGCATTTTTGTGTTCATCTAGGCGGGTGCTTATTCTTCTATTGGTCTGTCCAATGTATGTGGCCGGGCATGATGCACAGGGGACTTCATATATGCCTTGGTTTTCCAGGTCAATTTTATCTTTGGGGTTCCTGAGGATGGCTGCTATTTTTCTGTCTGTTTTGAAGGCAGTCTTGATGTGGTGTCTGTATAGAATCTTACTAATTTTGTCTGTAGTGCCTCTTATGTAGGGCAGGACAGCTGTTCCATGGGTCTGTTCATCTTCTGGGTCTCTATTATGTCTCAGTGTGTTTTTGTGGATCAAGTTGGTGATTTTGCTTTTGTGGAAGCCGTTGGCTGTCAATATTTTAGTCAGGGTGCATAGTTCAGTCTTAATGTGTGTCTTGTCTGCCAGGCGTTTGGTTCTAGTAATTAGTGTTTTAGCCATGGAGTTTATCTGTGCTGGGTGGTGGTGGGATTGGGCGTTGAGGTAGCGGTTGGTGTGTGCTTTCTTCTGGTATATGGTGTGTCCTAGTGTGCCATCTGTTTTTTTGTAGATTAGTACATCTAGGAATGGTAGTTGTTTATTTGTTTCTGTTTCCATGGTGAACTTGATTTTGGGGTGTGCGCTGTTTAGGTGTGTTAGGAAATTGTTTAGGTTTTCTTGTCCATGGGGCCAAATCACGAATGTGTCATCGATATATCTTAACCATAGTTTGGGTTTGAGGATGGCATTGGCCAGGACTCTGGATTCGAATTTTTCCATGAACAGGTTTGCAATGACAGGTGACAGTGGTGATCCCATGGGGGCTCCTTCAATTTGTTTGTATCTTTGTCCTTTGTATATGTAATATGTGTTGGTTAAGCAGTGTTCTGTTAGTTCCATGAGGTGTTTAGCTGGTTGGTATTTATTTTTGATAATTTCAAGGGTTTCTTTTATTGGGACTTGAGTGAATAATGAAACCACGTCAAAACTTACAAGCAGATCTTCTTGCTCTACGTGTAGATCTTTGATCATTTCCAAGAAGTGGTATAAGTTTTGTACATGAGAAGCTGCTGTTTCAGCATGGGGCTGTAGCTCTTTTGCTAGGTGTTTAGCCAGGTTTTGTAGTGGTGCTCCTCTGGAGCTGACTATGGGTCTGAGAGGTATGCCTTCTTTGTGTATTTTTGGGAGGCCGTATAGTTTGGGGCATCTGGAAGATTTCTCTCTGGGTGTGATCGTGTGTTGGATCTCTTTGCTTATGTGGCTGGTTATAATTTTCTTCTTGGTTAATTTTTCCAGATACGTGGTTGGGTCTGTGTTATGGGTTTGTATGTGGAGTCTTGGAGTAGGTCTGTCAATTTAGTTTCATAGTCTTTTCTGTCCATTACTACAGTGGCATTCCCTTTATCTGCTGGGAGGATGATTATGCTGCTGTCTCTTTTCAGGGTTTGTAGTGCTTTAATTTCATTTTGCTGCAAGTTGCTTTTGGGTGGTTTGCTTGTGCATAGGATGTTGGTAACTTGGTGTCTTATTTTATCAGCTTCATCTGTATTTAATTTAGTTAGGCTGGATTCTACTGCACATATGATGGATTCTGTGGGGATTTTTTGGGGTGCTATAGCATAATTAAATCCTTTGGTTAGTACTTCTGTTTCTGTTTTGGTGAGCTCTCTGTTGGAAACATTGTACACTGTTTCAGGTGTTGTTGTGAGTGTTGGGGGTTTTCTTGTCATGTTCTAATTTCTTTAATTTTTTTAAGAGCTTTTCCTGTTTGTAAATGCTTGCAGATTCAGCTCTCCAAGTTGTAAGTTGTTTTATCTTGTCCCAAAGTAGAGGGTGGATTTTGCTGCTCAATTCCATGTGTAGTGCTAGCAAATCTTTGTTTAACTGATCTAATTGGAATCTCTTACTGTGGAGCTCGTTCCTTAGTAGAGCCATTTCAGTTCTTTTCAGGATACGTTTCGTGGCTGCTGTGCTTTGATGAAATGTTAATTTGAAGCAGCTTGGTGTAGTATTGTTGTCTCTGCAGCTGCGTAGGAATTGGAGGTCACATAGTATTCCTGCTCTTTTAATTTCCAGTTTCTCATAGGTTTTGATCTGATTGTTTATTCCCTCCCCGTAGAGGTTTGATATTTGTTTTCTTAAGTTTTTGCAAAATAAATAAAGTAATAAAGTAAATAAAGTAACACAATGTTGCCAGCCAATCAAGATACAAAAAGAGCCAAAAAAAAACAGACAGAAGATATTAGAAGCAGAACACAGCAAACTCCAAGACCAATAAACACACACCAAGACTCTCAACCAATCAAGATGAAGAAAAAACCATTCTGTCACAGCAATAGGCTGCCCCAAATTTAAATCTGAAACCACTGTAAAAGTCTGACTCACAGAGAAACACCATACAGAAGCCTGATGATGGCAGATGAGATTCTGCTGAAACGTTGCTACAACTTTAAAAGCACCACTACTATGACGTGGGAAAATACCCGAACAAAGCTGAATGCCATACATGTAAGTACCCGCAAAAACTTAAGAAAACATGTGTGTGTGTGTGTGTGTGTGTATCCTTTTTTTCTATTTTTCTCTTTCATTTCTTTATTTTTTTCTCACTTTTCTTTTCCTTAATTTTCTTTTTTCCCTTAAATTTTTATTGTGTTAAATTTATTTAATAAAATAATAATAATGAAAAAAGAAGATGCTTCTAATGTGAGTGGATTATCTATTTATTTTGCAGAAATAAATTGAGTTCCTTCTAGCCTACAGAATGTACTGCCTTTTAAGTTTTGCCTGGTTTATCTCTTTCAGGGTTTAGAAAACACGTTAAAATACATGTTATTGGATTCAATCAGTGCTTATTTGTTAAATGTAATCTCTGCTCTAAACTTTTTCATATATTTTGTTTTTATATAGAGTTAGTCAAATTGGTGGGAGCCATGGGCAAAAACATGTTAATATTGCCCTTATGCAATTCTATTCTTGTGAAGGGATATCTTCTTCATGTTCAAAAGTGCCTATAAATCAAAAGACAGGAGTATGTAAATACATTTTCACTGTTTCCCTAACCTGAAATAATTACTGAGAAATCCTGTGCCTTATATATGCGATTCTTGTATCCATACATTCAAATACTTTCTTCAGAATATTTAGTCATCATAATTCATAAAGGAGAATTTCTGGAGCAGAATATTGCTCCAGAATATAATCTGCATTAAAATGTAAATTATTTTGAAGACTTCCATTTTGGAACTAACGTTATTGATTTAATTCTAGCATCATAACAGTTTCTTATTCTTCTGAGCAGGAGGCACAGCAGATAATGCGCATACTTTGTATGCACAAAGGCTCAAGTTCAATTATATACATTTACAGGTATAGTAGAAGGAAACCCTTCCTGAAAACACATCTGAGTATTATGCCGATCAGTTGAGATGCAGTGGAAGACCAAGGTTACATCCAGCAGAAAGCAACTGTATTCCTAATGAAAAACTCATCTATCCATTCAGCATAAGGAAATGGCAAAAAAGATCAATCTTATAGATTCATGCAGTAGTATTTACTAGTGTTTCATCTTTCTGAATATTTTAAAAGAAAGCTTTATATATTGCTTGAATAAATATACATCAAACAACCAGAAATAATATGAGAAGTAGAACACCAGCTGGGCAGAACATAGCTGAGAAGAGGGAACAACATGAAGAAGATATTCTTCTCCCAGAATAGAACTACGGCTATATGGGAAATGTCTGGCTCAAAGTTCTTGTTTTGTTGTTGTTGCAGGACATCTTGGCAGTCTGAAACGCAAGATTACTGGCAAGAAGCTGAAATTATTTATTTCACCATGAAAATGCAGTGCTGGGCTGCTGCCAGTTCAGACTGGTTATAGCAAACTGGTAGTTCCAACTATCAGCTGGCCCCGCCCACCCAGCCCCACCCTATCTTTCCTATCTTTCCTTCTGACTCAGCTGTTTCATGTAGCACAGCTAATTTTTGTACCCCAACTTTTCAACTTACCGGGGCTGCCCTAGAAGGTAAACAGTTGAGCTTCAAATTGCTGTTTTTTTAAATGCTGTGCACACCATTGTGAAAATGTCCTGGGACAATTGACTGATAGCTTTGGATACCACTCCAATGGAACTATATCCAAAGGACAGCTCTGTGTGATTTCAAGCAATTGTTCATAATGATCTTCTAAACAGAGCTTAAAGTAAGTCCTTATAACAATAACCTAAATCACTGTTTCTCGACCTTAGCAACTTTAGGGAATTAAAGTCCACACATCTTAAAATTCCCAACGTTGAGAAGCATTGATCCAAACAGACTGTAAAGTGTGAAGGTGGAGGTTCGTTCTCCAAGCTTGTGGGTTGGTTTCCGAATGTTTCATTACTAGGCTAGATAACATCTTCAAGGAAATTTAGGGAATCTCAGTGTTGTTCTGCTTACAAGGGCTTCTACTGTGGTCAGTAGATCTTGTGATGGGAGGATCACTTCAGGTGAAGGTCTTGTAATGATCTAGTGATGGGTCTTGTGATCAGTCAGGTGTAGGTCATATCAGGTGAGGGTGTTGTGATGGGTCTTGTGACAGGGACGTCATGTCAGATGAGAGTCAATGGGAGATGAAGTCTGGTTGCGTGAGTTGCTTGAGGGTCAGTGCTGTTGCTGTTTGGTTGTGTGGTTGACTTAAATTCTCAGGACCTACCGACCACATGAAGTGAAAGACAAATCCAAACACATGTTCCAATATGTAGTAAAAAGGAAAGATATACCCAAATGAACCCCAGTTTTTGGTGAGGATTTTAATACATTTTCTTTTGACTTTCACCACCCTCTGAAATAGTCAGGAGAGGCCTTTTTTTATTGTGGGGACTTGGCTCTGAAATCACTTCAGAGATGTTCACGCAGTCTCTTACTACTAGCTTTTGAGATAGACAATTTTATCTTGGCAAGGTATTTCAAGATCTGGAATCATTGAACCTTGTAATGACATGTTTTATTAGTTCACAATGGTATCCCCAGCTGCTATGATGTTTGTCAGAATAACAAAAGCAACATTGTGCTGCAAGCTCCATCCCTTTTGCAGGTACATGCAACTTCATGACATTTAGAAAAGGGATAGTGTTTGCATTAGGACATCAAAATGCTGTTTTATTATGGTTTCCTACCTCCTTTATTTTCCATCTCCAGAAGAAAATAAAGTATTCTTTTTATGACATTGAGTAAGAACCAGCTGAAAAAAACAGGAGAATTTTTCTGCACAATACTAAAACAGATTTAACATTTGTGGGATCTGTAGTTATTATCCCCAAATTTATACATACCTGCCAGGGCTCAAACTCATCTATGGTGGCACATTTTGGCCCAGAAACAAAGGGGCCAGTCTCAGTTTCACACATGCGCAATTGGTCGAGGCCATAAGCAACAGCATAAACTGCTTTGTAGACATTATACGTTATTCTAAGTTCTGAAACATCCAAATATGTATTGTTAAGGTCTTCAAGTTTCTCCTTTCCAGTGCATAACTTATTTGAAGAAAAATTGACAATGTTCTCGTGACCAGTTACATTTTTCCGGTTGTCTGTATTATATGATATGTTGACACCAGGCCAGGTACAGTTGAATGCTGACTGCCAAAATTCGATTGTCATATCATTGGAATCCTTATTTGGGTTTACTTTTAGAAGAAATTCCTGAAAGCCTGGAATTTCACCCCTTCGTATCCCAAAGCCAATTGCCCCACCAAGAAGTGGAAAATATTCAGGTCTAGCTATTAAGGCAGAAGTGACCCATGCCTCACTTGCTATCCACGTTTTGCCGGTAATATTACTAATCAAAAGCTCTTCAACTAGCGGATGGAAGTCAATATCAGAAGAGTAAACCACAATAACCGTAGCATTGGTCTCTTTTATAATTTCAACAACTACTTTGATCTTCTCCCTGTTATATATTTTAGGAATTGTTTCTGAGAAGGCAATACAGGTATAGAGGTTCTCAACAGCTTCTTTAAAAGCTTTGACACCATATTTCCCATAATCATCATCTGCAGCAATGGTTCCAATCCATCTCCAACCAAAATGGTGAATTAAGTTAGCCATCCCCTGTGACTGTACCTTATCACTTGGAATAGTGCGGAGATAAGTTGGGAACTGATATTTATCAGAGAGAAGTGAGGAAGAGGAAGCATAACCAACCTAAGAAAGGAATAAAGAGAAAGAATAAACAGATTGCACAAGCTATCATATGTGATCCCAAGGGCTAGGAGTTATTGAGTTAGATTCTTAGCACACTTGATTCTATCAACCCATCTTTCATGGAAAGACTTCCTTTTCTAGAAATCCTTAGCTTAGGAATCAGTTCAGCATTTCCACTGAAAAATCTCAGGTGAAAAAGTGCAGGAAATATGATACTATGCCCGAGTTCCTAGAGAAACAATAATTAAGTCCATTTAAGTCTAAATGGACAAAAAAGTTTGATTAGCTACAAGTCTGCTTCTTAGAGACTATTTTCCTATACTTTGTTAAGTGGGTCAACAAATATATTAGAGGGTGCAGGAGCAGGGTATAGATAAATCAGCAATTATTTAAGAGAGTGGCAGGCATGTGTGCAGGCCACTCGTGCAAATGGAGCTATGCATGATGCATGATGTTTGCTCTCAGTTGAATCTATCTTTCTTACTAAGGACAAGATGATGGCAATATCATGGAGAACATGAGAGTAAAATATGTTGCCAGGATATACTTGCACCATAGTTAATTACACATGGGGAAACAATTTTGATAGCTTTCAGATATAGATACATCTGAATTATATCAGATACTAGCTGGATACCTGGGCTTCGCAATGAAACTATGTGATCGGGCTACGCAGGAGAAATTTGGTTCACAATCCATTGGCTCGGTAGTGGTCGGTGATTGAAAGGGTTTTCTCCTTTCCTTTCCTTTCCCTTCCTTTCCTTTTTCCTTTCTTTTTTCTTTTCCTTTTACCTTTCCTTTCCTTTTTCCTTTCCTTTCCTTTCCTCCCCTTCCTTTCCTTTCCTTTCTCCTTTCTTCTTTCCATTCCTTTCCACCTATCCATTATCTATCTGCCTGCCTGCCTGCCTGCCTGCCTGCCTACCTACCTACCTACCTACCTATCTATCTATCTTTCAAAACTGTTGTAAAATATAATCCTCCAACTATTATCCCAAAGGTGGTTTTTTGGGGGGGAGACAACTGGGCTTTCTGGTTTTTCTTTAAAGGTGTTTTTCTTCTCATCCAAGGAGCTTCTTCAGCTCTGACTGGATGGTGGGTAATAAAAATACTACAACCTTTGATGCCAAAGTAGCCTCCTGTTTGGAAGTGTAGTTTGCATCCTTTTAGAATTGTTGAGGCAACTTGGAGGTTTGTCTGTGTCCTCAGGTCACCTGAGTGGTGCAAATGGCTTTGGAGTTACTAAGGTAACAGAATGTGAGGCAACTGGCAGTTAGAGCAGAGTTCTTTTCAAGTGGGGAGGGAGAGTAGAACTCCTTAGCATCAGAGTGTGTTAATTACTGTATTAAAAAATACTGATTGGATGGTCATTTCGAAAAATCCTTTCTTAGTGAGCACATAGAGGCCAAGAGGAACAAACATGCCAAATTTCAAGTTTGTAGGCTTTACGGTTCTTAGAGATTTCATGATGCTGCTTGAATGGTATTTCGCTTTTATATAGATAGATAATAGCAGTGCCTATTAGATCTTAATCTGATTTTGTGTTATTACTATCTACTTTGCCTATTGTTATTATTATCTTGTAAAAGGCAAAACATCTGAATTAACAAATGCTGTTGGTTCTGAACTCTTTAGAATCAACCTTGGTCTAATGATGGCAAAGCACTATGGAACTGAAGTGGAATCCTTGTAGCTTTCCAATATATTAATAACATTTTCCATGGAAAACTAATCATTTTCAAATTGTTCACAAAGTGAAAATGTTCGGGCTGGTGTTGGAGAAGAATAATTCTATCTATGATTCCTCTGCTCTCCTACCAGACATATCCTCCTGACAAATAATGTTTATGTGATTTATTGTACCTGAGGGAAATAGTAAAGCCCAAGGATTCTCGAGGAAGCAATGGAAAGAGTCGATCCACCAGCTCCAATAATTGCGGATAAAGGAGCACCAGTACTGCATCGGAAGACAGGAATTGTTTCATTTTGACCAGTGAGGAACGCCAAAGAATTCTCCACTGTCTTGGACATTGTAAAGCATGTGTCGTAGATTTGATAGCCAAGAGTAATGTTTGGTAGAATATCTTTTCTTTTATTAATATCATTGATGGCATGTATCATGGCTTTGACCCAACGGTAACCTCGAAAATTAAACCTGCAGAGTAAAAAGAGGTTGAATGCTTGCATTCGTGTTAGTATGTTAAGACAAAATGACACCTTCTGTATTTATCACATATTATTCAAATAAACAAGTATATTGTTTATGAAGACTCCTCTTTATAACTTCTTATACTTATATCTTATACTGAGTCATCCACAACTTGGAGATACTATGTGGCTACCCTCCTGAGGTCTTTTGAAGATTCCATGGGCTTTGAGAGAGTTAATGAGAGAAATAGATGCCTTAATATTTTGTTCCTCACTCTTGTGTGAAAATACCACCTCTATAAAATTCAGGTAAGAGAGGGCAAATTGCAACTCCATAGCTCTATGGAACCCCTCAACTCATCCTGTTGTTGCACCCCTTATCATGCTATCAGATTTTGTGAGCACAATTGCCACAAAATTGTGATGTAGTTTCCCACCAATCTATTGTGGGAATCAGGTAGAAATAAGCATGGATCCCAAAAGAAGTGTAATCAATTTAAAAACTTGAAAGTAATATATTTTATAGCCCCCCCCCCAAAAAAAAAATAGTAAAAATAATCAGTGATCTTGGTTTGCTAGCTTATCTTGGTGAAACCCCAGTGATAATCCAAGCAGTTGAATGATTTAGGATTTTGGTTACATCTGAGATTAGCATTGTTATTAATGTACATCAGAGATCCACAACAGTAAATTATATAAAGTTTTATATCACATCATGTTTTATATTTGCATTCTAACATAATTGACCTTACGTCTTGCTGCTCTATTTTTTTCATCAGAAATTTCATGCTGATGTGACAGACCACATCCAAGAATAGAATAGTTTCTTGGATGTAATACCAGAGATGTTTGTCATGTAATCGAAATAAAATTTTGCAATGTACCAAAACACATGTACTGGCTCATAAACAAATCATACAGCCCAAGAATATCCTGCATACAAAAAATATACCACTCTGTACAGATGAGAATGAAGATGCCCAAATTCCTGAATATGTAAATATGTTTACAATTTTGGTATTTGGGATGTACTTTAGAGCAAGATATATATAATAAATATAATAACATAATATTTTGATATAAAATTATATTTATAATATATATTGTAAACAAAGTAATAGAAGAAAGAAGTATTAAATATGTTCGCTATCTTGAGTTATTTATAAAAATAATAAAAGTGAGATTTTAAAAATTAAATAACTAATTAAACTTAGGTATATCTGTGAGCGATCTATATGAAGCAATATTTAGAATAGTAACAAATATAAATTTTCTAGTATTTTTAAAAAATGACTTCAGGAAAAGCAGTAACCCTGACACTGCAACACTGACACAATGCAGATGGCACTATTTCCTATTATGATCGCTTTCAGAATTGTTTTATCTTGGGGGGGGGGGCAAGAAAATCATGATGATGAAGAAGAAGAAGATAATGAAAATTATGTGGCTATAATTATTGTGGGCCAAGCTCCTCTCTTGGAAGGCAGCTGCTATGTGAAGAACTATCTGGTTCAAATTCAATTTAAATTACATTAAAAAAAAAAAGGGCCGGAAAAGTTTTAAACTGTTCACCAACAAGAAAAAATAGCAAAAACTGCAGATGAAGAAACAAGCCTTCTGGTCATAATTTTACCTTGTATGAAGAGATATTCTCAGTTTTATTTAATGTGATTATAAATAAATGCCACATTTGTATCTGTGCATATAAATCAGCATGCAAAAATTCTTAAGTAGAATGGGCTGGGGTTGGGAAAAAAACAAATGGTGCTCTTACAGGGCTTTTCTCCTCTAATGTCATATCAGCTGGTAGCATGTACTTTGTCTTTCTTCTTCTAACCTCCCACAGCTTGAAAACTCGGGAAGGTAATTAATCCTAACGCAGATTATGATTTCTTTCCAATTAAGGAAAACACGAAGAAAACTTAGCGGTGTGGTTGCTCTTTACACCTCTCATTAAGAAGTTCTCAGGTCAGGCTCAAAAAGAGCGAGGAATGTTTTTCTACTGTTGACATGAGAATGCACAGCATTTGCCTTGCATTAAGTCACATTGTTAAAGCCACGGTCAAGTTTTAAAATCATGTTGGGGTGCATTGCCAGAAATGGGTATGGCTGTGATGGAAGAAAGGGACAGAAATGGGACAGAAAATAATTATAGAAATTATAAACATCATCACTATTATTTCCCCAATCATCTCCTCACTATTACTATCATTAGGAGATGTTTCGTATGTCTATATTGAACCGTGGCTATTTAAAATCTCTGCTTGTATGCCACCATTAGTTTAATGGAATTTAACGGTTTTCAGGATGGCTGTGCACATGGATGCTGCGGCTGGCCACTCCTTCTTTCACTGTATGGTGTGTATGATTCTGTGTGTTTTGGATTCTTTCCTTGATTGAATCCTGTGAGGCAAGGTCATCTATAGTTGGCAAACCTTGCTACAAATTGGATTGAAAAGGCTATTATGGATGATTTTATACATTCTCATAACATACTGAAGGAGGCAGCTAGGCCCCTGGGGGAGCCATGGATCACTATCCCTGTAGGAAGGAGGAAGAGGCGGAGAAAGAGGAACAGGAAGAGGAAGAGAAGATGCCATACTGGGGTTTACTCTAGGCGAAGTAAGTTTCCCTACAAGCCTTCAGTTCCAAGTATATTTCTTACCAATGCAAGATCTCTGACTAACAAAATTGATGAATTAAGGCTACAGGTTGCAAAGAATACATTCATCAAGAACTGCTGGGTTTTGCTAATCACAGAAACTTGGCTTCATTCATTCATTCCAAGTGCAGCTATTGAGCTGGAAAGCTACATAGCTCACTGGCAGGACAGGAGTAGAGATTCTGGCAAGAGCAAAGTGGGAGGTTTAAGCCTTTATGTGAACAAAAACTGGTGTATCAATACAAAGACTGTAGACAGCCACTACTCCATGGATCTGAGTATATGACTCTTAAATGTAGACCCATATATCTTCACGGGAATTCAGCATCATTTTGATTACTGCAGTCTATATCCCACCTGGTGCCAATACTATCATAGCTTTGGGATTCTTGTATAACATTGTTAGTAATCAGCAGAATAAGTATCCTGATGATGTGCATATCATGGTGGGGGACTTTTATCAAGCTGATTTAAAAGCGGTGCTCCCTAAATTCTATCAGCATGTTAAGTGTGCTACTAGAAGAGCAAACATATTGGACAAAGTATATACCAACATCAAACATGGCTATCAGGTTACCACATTTGGGACAATCAGACCATATGTCACTGCTTTTAGCACCAGCATACATCCCTCTTAGGAGGCAAGCTGTGCCTATAAGAAAGACAGTGAAATCTTGGCCAGAAGATGCTTCCTAACAACTTCAGGATTGTTTAGAGAACACAAACTTGGACATCTTTTACCACTCTGACCTAGAGAAGCACACTGTAGCTGTTCTGTGCTATATCAAACACTGCACAGATACTATCACTGTGGACAAACATATTAGAATCTATCCCAATCAGAAAGAAGTTCAGCGCCTCTTGCGTGACAGGACCAAGGCCTTTAGGTCCAGTGATGGGGCAAGATACTGTGTTGCCAGAGCTAATCTGAAGAAAGGTATCTGGAAGGCCAAGACTGATTATAAGAGAAAGATTGAGGATAATTTTTATAGCAATAACATGAAGCAGGTGTGGCAAGGGATTCAACAAATTACCAACTATCAATTGACCAAAATCATCCCTGCTGAAGGGGATGCTTCATTGGGAGAGGAACTGAATCATTTCTTTGCTCGCTTTGAAGTGGAGACATCAGAGACAGATAAAATACAACCACCAGCCAATTGTAGCCCCATCTCATTGTGGAGAAACAGGAGGTAAGGAGCATTATGAGGGCTTTGGACCCTAGAAAGGCTGCCAGCCCTGACGGTATCTCTGGCTGAGTGCTTAAAGACTGTGTTGATCAGTTGGCTGGAGTCTTTACTAGGATCTTCAACCAGTCTTTATCCCAGTCCACTATTCCATCTTGTTTGAAGGCTTTCACCATTGTTCCGCTTCCAAAGAAGTTCCCTATCAATAACCTCAATGATTACACACCAGTGGCGCTCACTTCTATCATCATGAAGTGCTTTGAAAAATTGGTCTGCCAGCACATCTTTTCTGGTCTTCCACATACATTTGATAAACACCAGTTTGCATACAGAAGAAATAGATCTACAGAGAATGCTATAGCTGTTGTGAATCAATAAATGCTTAATAAAGATCATTAAGAGCTTGAAGTAAAGTGCAGGGTTCTGGCCCTACACTTCTGATTGGCCGATAATAGCGACATCGGATTGGTCCGTTCAGGAGAATCTGATTGGCTATTAACGAGCCTCTCCCATTGGTTAATGGAGCTAGAGCTCCCTGTGTTTTCATTGGTTAAATAAGTTAAGAGTTGCCTATATAAAGGGGCACATCGTGGCCATTGAGCTGAGCTGTTTTCACATGTAAATAAAGAGTTGAAGCTCACTGTTTCACTGGCTCGTCTCCATCCTTGCACCCATGCTCAGAACAACACTGGCGACGAAGGTGGGATGTGGAGACATCAGAGCCTACTGAACGATGAAGAATCATAACCGAGCATGTGGCTGAACGCACCAATGATGGAACCATGTCCGGCAGCGTCATACCACCCGTTCCATTCGACCCAGCACAAGAAGACTGGGACCCATATATGGATTGCGTCCAGATGTTTCTGGAAACCAACAATTTAAAGGATGCCACTACCGGAAAGAAACGAGCGGTATTCCTAACCCATTGCGGGCCAACCGTATTCATGATGGCCAAGGCACTAGCAAAACCAGCAGAAGTAAAGTCTATGGACTGGGACATCCTCGAACCACTTCTAAGGGCTCACTGCGCACCGACTGTTCCAACGCTCGTGAGAAGGCATGAATTCTATCAGAGAAGTCAGCGGAAGGGCGAAAGTGTTGCTGATTTCATCGTGGATCTCTGGAATCTGGGAGGCCTATGCGAGTTTACCGACTTGGAAGAAGCCTTAAGAGACCGAATCGTTCTGGGATTAGATGCACCAGGCACTCAGAGTAAATTAATGGCCAAGGGTGACATTAACCTTAAAGACGCCATAGCTGAAGCTACTGCAGCAGAAGCAACCAGGAAGTTGGCTGCCCAAATGCACCGCACACACGCACTGGTTCGCCAACGAGCCTGCAACATTTCACCTCAGTCAGAGGGACAGCTAGAAATGGCCTACAACGAGGACCTTGAATCATCATCAGAAAGCGACGAGGAAGAGGTCCATCGACTTCGGTCCGGACGGGACCAACACCAGAAATCACAGTACCAATGCACCGGGTGTGCAGCATGCCACCCCCGGTCTGAATGCAAATTCCTCGACGCGCTCTGCCATGTGTGCAGAAAAAGAGGCAATATAGGTTGGGTCTGCAGAAGCAAGCCAGGACCCAGCCAGCCCTCAAGGGGGGCTAACTACCGCCAACCAACGGGAAGTCGTCCCGTGATGCGAGAACCCGTGAACCACCAATGGAACAACCACTCCTACAGAAACATAACCCTAAACCACCCAACGAAGCGAGAAGAGGCTCACCAAACAATCACGATTGGTCATGCCTCATCTCTGGACGCCAAAAAGATTTGAGTGAAAGTGGCCATCGAAAACCAGCCCTGCCTGATGGAAGTCGATTCAGGATTGTCTCTCTCGATGGTTTCCTGGAAGACCCTCAAGCAGCTCATCCCCACTATCCGTAGGCAAGACCTCCGGTTCCAAAGGCTTAAGGACTTAAGGACTATCAAGGAAATCGAATCCCGGTTGTTGGATCCAGCCGAATACGGGTATCGTTTAAGAACTGTACAGCATTTCTACCCCTGACTGTAATCGACAAGGATTGGCCTAGTTTGTTAGGCCTCCAATGGTTCTCTCCACTTGGAATTGAAGTAGCCGGCATTCACTGAACCTACAGCAGCAATTGGGAAGAAGATCTCGTCCACGAATTCCAGGACGTCTTCGCAGAAAAATTAGGCGAGTACAAGGGGACCCCGATATCGTTTAACCTCAATCCTGAAATAGCTCCCATCCGCCTTAAGCCTCGTCGAGTTCCATTTGCCCTTAAACCAAAGATTGATGAGCAGCTTGATAAATTAAGAGCTCAGGGAGTGCTAGAACCAACCGATCACTCTCCCTGGGAAACCCCAATCGTAACACCCATCAAGCCGGATGGATCAATAAGAATTTGTGAGGACTACTGAGCCACCCTGAACCACGCCCTTCAACAAAACGCTTACCCGGTACCGGTGGTGCAACACCTCCTCCATTCCCTGGGGGGCGGAAAAGTCTTCGCTAAACTAGACTTAGCCCAGGCATACCAACAACTGCCTGTTGACAAAAAAACGGCAGAGGCCCAAACAATCATTACGCACAGAGGTGCGTTTAAATGTAACCGACTCCAGTTCGGAGTGAGCGTAGCCACAGGGATCTTTCAAAGCTTAATGGAGAGGCTATTACAAGGGATAAAAGGTGTTGTTCCATATTTTGATGATGTGTTAATCGCAGCCCCAACTCAGAAAATACTAAAGGAATGCCTGAGGTTGGTTCTCCAGAGATTTAAAGACTCCAGTCTCAAAGTTAAAAAGAACAAGTGTTATTTATGTACGGATCGCGGAGAATTTTTGTGATATTTAATTAATAGTCAAGGCATTCACCCCACCGATAACAAACTCAGGGAAATCAAGAACACCCCAAAACCCCGGAACAAGGCCGACCTCCAGGCTTTTCTGTGCCTTATCAATTTTTATAACGTTTTCCTGCCTCACAAAGCAACCATAGCTGAGCCCCTACATCGTTTATTGGACAAAAAGGCAGCCTGGGTATGGGGACATAGAGAAGAACAGGCCTTTCGACATGTAAAAAATTTGTTGACTTCTGATGCTGTCCTGATGCAGTATAACGAGACTTTGCCGTTAACGATCACGTGTGATGCATCCCCATTCGGGGTGGGCGCCATTTTAAGCCATGTTTTGCCAAATGGTAATGAAGCCCCTGTTGGTTATTTCTCAAAGATGTTGTCAAAAACAGAACTACAACTACAGTCAAATTGACAAGGAGGCCCTTGCTATAGTATCCGCAGTAAAGAGATTTCATGAATATGTGTATGGCCGAGCATTTACCATAGTGACTGACCACAAACCTTTGCTGGGAATAATCGCGGAAGATAGGCCAACACCGTATATATTATCTCCCAAAATGACCCGCTGGTCAGAATTCTTGGCGGCCTATAATTACAAGTTACAACATCGCCCAGGGAAGGCCATTCCCCACGTCAACGCATTGAGCTATGCACCTCTTCCAGAGACTATTGATGACCCATCTCCGATGGTCACAATGCTACAGATCGAGACACTTCAAATGCCGCCATTAATGGCCCGAGATATCGCGATGGAAACGAAACGCGACTCCATTTTAGCACGAGTCCTCAGTTGAGTCCAGCGGGGATGGCCGTTGGACCAAATACCTGATGACTATGCCCCATTCAAAAATCGGCAAATGGAACTATTTTCTCAAAAGGGCTGCATTATCTGGGGTGATAGAGTTATCATCCCAGAGCGGTTGCGACCAGCGATACTAAGGACCTTGCACGATGGCCACCCCGGCATCGTGCATATGAAAGCCCTCGCATGAAGCTATGCCTGGTGGCCGGGTATTGACAAGTAGATAGAGACATGGGTAAAAGCCTGTCGCAAATGCCAGGAAGTAAGCAACACCCCGCCGAAAGCAACCCCAACTGAATGGGAAACATAGAGAGGACCATGGTCCCGCATTCATCTGGACTTTGTGGGTCCTACCAAGGGACACACATTCTTACTGACAGTGGATGCCTACTCGAACTGGTTTGAAATCCATGAAATGAGGAATACAACGACCGAAGCAGTCATCAGGAAACTGGACAGACTCTTTGCGACACACGGATTACCAGACGTTCTGGTATCCGACAACGGGCCTCAATTTACCGCGCTGTCCTTCAAACAGTACCTGGCGGACTGCGGTATCCGACATGCGCTGACTTCGCCAGTGCACCCTGCGGCCAATAGAAGGGCCGAGCGCATGGTACAATTTGTCAAGAAAACCTTGCATAAAATGGACTATGGCGATATAGAAGACAAGATTAACCGGATACTCCTTTCACACATATCACTCCGCACAGCGTCACCAATAAAACCCCCACCGAGTTATTAATGGGACGAAAGCTCCGCTCCCACCTCGACCGCCTACATCCAGCATATGAACCTGAAAAGCCACACAGTTCTAGTGGGAAATGTCGCAATTTCCAGGTAGGCGATTTGGTTTTCTTTAGGAACTTTTCGGGCGATCCGTTGTGGGTCGAGGCAACTATAGTACAAGTAACTGGCCCTAGATCGTACCATGTAAAATGTCGTGACAATAGAATTTGTAAACGCCATATTGATCAGCTGCGTTCAAGGCTACAGTCGGGGATCTCCGAGCCCCCTGATTTCCAAACCGAGGGGGGAGGAAATAGCAAGGAAGCTGAATTCGAAGCAGCAGAAAGTTTAAGCGGTAGTAATGACTGCTCAGAGGCAGCACGTGATGGACCCGGAATGGGGGTGGCCTTGCCTCAAAGAGATGCCGAAAGCAGTAGCAACGACGAAAATTCGAATGCGGAACGGGAGGCACCCTTTTCACCAGATAACGTCCTACCCCAACAAGACTGTAGCCAAATACCGGGAGGACAACGAAAATCTAATAGACAATCGAAACAACCTGCCTACCTCAAAGACTACATGACCGCACCCCTTAAATGGAACCTGAGGGGAAAGGGTGTTGTGAATTAATAAAAGTGCTTGAATAAAGTTTGTTGAAACCTTAAAGCAACATCTTTTCTGGTCTTCCGCATACATTTGATAAACACCAGTTTGCATACAGAAGAAATAGATCTACAGAGAATTCTATAGCTGTTGTGAATCAATAAATGCTTAATAAAGATCATTAAGAGCTTGAAGTAAAGGGCAGGGTTCTGGCCCTGCACTTCTGATTGGCCGATAATAGCGACATCAGATTGGTCCGTTCAGGAGAATCTGATTGGCTATTAACGAGCCTCTCCCATTGGTTAATGGAGCTAGAACTCCCTGTGTTTTCATTGGTTAAATAAGTTAAGAGTTGCCTATATAAAGGGGCCCATCGTGGCCATTGAGCTGAGCTGTTTTCACATGTAAATAAAGTTGAAGTTCACTGTTTTACTGGCTCTTCTCCATCCTTGCACCCATGCTCAGAACATAACAATAGCCATCACTCTTCACACTGCTCTGACTCATCCAGAACAGCGGTGGGGGGGGGGCGCTATGTAAGGATGTTTTTTGTAGAATTTAGTTCTGCATTTAACACCATTCACTCCCACTCACACTAGTAATACTATTACTAAATTTGCAGATAATACAACAGTGATGGGACTCATCTCCAGGGGGGATGAGTCTGCCTACTGTGATGAGATAGACCAGTTGCTTTCATGGTGTGGAGACAATAACTTGGTCCCCAGCACCAATAAGACCAAGGAGCTTATAGTGGACTATAGAAGGAATAGATCAGACATCCAGCCCTTGCTTATCAATGGAAAGCGAGTGGAGCAAGTGGCCAGTTTTAAGTTTCTGGGTGTTACCAAAAAAGAGGACCTGACATGGATTGCTCACATTGCAGCACTGGTCAAAAGGGCCCAGCAGAGATTATATTACCTGAGACTTCTCAGAAAACAACAACTAAATGAAAAACTGCTGGTGACCTTCTACCGCTGCACCATAGAGAGCTTTTTAACATACTGCACCGTGTATGGTTTGCCAACTGCACAGTGGCAGATAGGAAAGCACTTCAGAAGGTTAACGTCATTGCCCAGAAGATCATTGGTTGCCCTCTCCCCTCTTTGGAAGAGCTTTATAGCTCCTGCTGCCTTAAGAAAGGTCAAAACTTTCTCAAAGATCCATCTTATCTTGGGCACCTTTTTTTGAACTATTACCATCTGGCAGATGGTACAGAATAATAAAAACAAGCACAAATAGGCTGAAAAACAGCTTCTATCCCAGGGCAGTAGCTCTTTTGATTTCTGCTGTATAGTGCAGTGTTGGTGCAGTGTTGGGGGTTTTCAGTTCAATGTGTGGAATGTGAAAGATGTGTGTTTGTGTTTATTTTTAAGGTCATGATGTGCACTGAAAATAGTGTTTGATTTTGTTGTTCAAGGTGCAATGACAATAAAATAAAATAATTGGTGACATATAAATTAAGCATTAGTATTCTTGCTAATAATGCTATTGTTGTCATCATCATCAGAGCCAGAGAGGTGTTAGATTAAGGTATTTTGAGGCCTAGGAGATCCTGAGCTTCTGGAGCAGGGGAGATATAAATTAGATACATAAACAACTATTGTAAACATATTAAGGGATATAGTTATTACAAACTAGTCTAACTCCGGCTATCTTACTTCCTGCTATCTTCTGTTTCTTGCTTCTGTTTGCTACGCTGATGCCAGCAACATTATGCTCAATAGATAAGAAGGGCAGGAACACACAAAGAACAAGGAACTACCCTGGGTTGGGTCAAAAACTACTTTCTCTGATTGGTTACATGAATGTATAAGATGTTCGCTACACTCTTCTTAGGAGTGGCTCTTCTTTGAATGCTTGCTGCCTGTGTGTTATGGAACTGTCCACCCAGCTATTTTGCTTGGCCAAATAAAAGCTGTTTCCTTTTTTTCCCCTCAAGCCTCATCTTAAGTCTCATTTTAGCATTTTGATGGCTTGAGTACAATTGAACCTTACACAAACAAACATTGGTAATAGAATTGCCATCACTGTAGCATCTTGCCCATTTCCACCACAAAGCAGTGGTAGTATTCTACGGGTTTAGTCTGGTTCTGCTGAGCCGGTAGCAGTGATGAGCAGTGGAGACCAAACCGGTTCTCTCTGCCACTCTGCTGTTGGACCCACCTGCCCACCTGAGCTCCCATACTCATCTTTATTCCCTGCTTTTGAAGTGCAACTGTTTTGTGTGGCATAACAGAGTGTCACATGGCAGCTGATGAAGCAACAGGGATAGTGCAGACTTGCAGGAGATGAGTTGGAATGCCTCTGTGCCTGCACAAACACCTCTGTGCCTGCACAAAGTGTACATTTGGTACACATGCAAAGCATGCCCACCAAGCCACACCCACCGAACCTGTGGTAAAATATCTTTGAATCCTACCATTACCACAAAGGGCTTGGAACCAGTGGCTGTAGTGGTTAAGATTTAAGCCTAGGAAACAGGAGCCTATGAGTCCTTCGGTATGAAAGCTGGCTCGGTGATTTTATAAAGTAATAAAGATTTGTGTGCAGGGATCTAATAAATAAACATCCTGCCCATACTTATAACTCACAATTCCATAAATTTTGATCAAGAGAACAAGAAGCAAAAAACAGCTCATAGATAATGTTCCACTTTTGGAGGCTCAGCTACACTTACAAGGAGAGGCAAATGTTCAGAATCTTTACTTTGAAATATCTTTGAGACATCTTGCACATGAATAAATTTAGGTAGAAGCAATAAGTATTCATAAATTTTGGGGAATTAACTTGCTATCTCATAATTTTATATGTTACAATAAGATTGGAAAATGCAGATTGTTACACAATTTGAAACCCAAATGTTTTGAAATGGTTTCTAATTGTTTTATAATTAGAATGGATTTGAAGCTTTCAAAATGTTAATGATCTGGATAACCTGTTTTAGAAGATGCATACAGGTTGTGCTTGATTTATGACCACATTTAGGTCCAGAATTTCTATTATTAAGCATGGCAGTTGTTAAGTGAATCACATGGTCATTAAGCAAATCTAACTTCCCCCATTGACTTTGCTTGTTAGAAATCAGTTGGGAAGTTCACAACTGGCAATCAATTGACCCTGGAATGCTACAACTCTTGTAAATACATGCCGGTTGCCAAGCAACTAATTTTTTTTTTAATAACAAATTTTATTAATTTTACAAAAACAATACACAAATAATCCAGGCATAACAATGTGAAAATTCTTTTCTAAATAATAATAATAATAATAATTAAAGAAGAAAGCCAATAGAACATACAAAATAATTCCAAATTGTAATATCAATATTTACATTATCTATTTAACTTCATATCTTATCCCGACTTCTCCTTTTCATTCAAGTTATCCAAATTATATTTCTTGCTTATTAAAATTTTATTGCCTTTCATAAACATACAAAACACAGAACATAGAAAAAAAAAAAAACCTAAAACATCTTTTCTGAAGGCTGCTTGATCCCGGGTTGAAACTCTTCACACAGACACAAATTCAAACATCATATTCACTTTATATATCCTTCCATATCTTATTATCATTTTCAATATCATTCTTTGTCTGTTCTATTTCCAACTATCCATTCATCTTTTTTCTTCTAATATACTTCTTCTATACACTGATTGGAGTGACGCCTTTAACTCATTGTCCTAACTTAAAATTACTTCATGTAACACTATTTATCTTGGGATTCTGTTTAGTATATTCTAAAATTACACAATAAATTTTATAAAAATGGTAAAGACCCAGCAATAACTAAATAAAATCCTATATAAATACTATCCATATCATAAAAAAAAAACCTAATCATATATATTAATGCTCATTTATATCTTAAGCATTTTACTCTAAATACACATATAAAGACCCAATCTTATGTACCTTCCAAAATCCCCCCCCCTTTTTCAATTAGATTCATCCATTGTCTCTAAATAAACTTTTTTTCTTTAAATCTTGCTTCCCACCATTAAGGCTTCTCCCCCCCCCCTTTTCTCTCTTGCTTATTTTTACTTCTTGCCCTTTTTACCCCTTTGTCTCTCCTCCTCCCTTTTCTTACTCCCTTTCCGTTGTTTTCTAACCTTGCATCCACCTTTCATCTCATTTTTCTCTTTTTTGGTTGTTTTTTCAAACCTTAAAATCCCCTTTTTCTTATCCTCTTTCTCCTCCTCCCCAGAAAAAACCCCTTGTTCATCAAAGATGGCTTCTTCTTCCTCTTCCTCTTTGTCCCAGTCGTTCTGCTGCATAGTCAACTTTTCATAAGTGCATAATGCCATTTCTAAAAATTGAAATAAAGTGCCCAAAGTATCTTTTCCATCTTGTTCTTCATATTCATCATTCTGACACAGCAATAGGCTGCCCCAAATTTAAATCTGAAACCACTGTAAAAGTCTGACTCACAGACAAACACCATACAGAAGCCTGATGATGGCAGATGAGATTCTGCTGAAACGTTGCTACAACTTTAAAAGCACCACGTGGGAAAATACCCGAACAAAGCTGACCACCCAGCACAGATAAACTCCGTGGCTAAAACACTAATTACTAGAACCAAACGCCTGGCAGACAAGACACACATTAAGACTGAACTATGCACCCTGACTAAAATATTGACAGCCAACGGCTTCCACAAAAGCAAAATCACCAACTTGATCCACAAAAGCACACTGAGACATAATAGAGACCCAGAAGATGAACAGACCCATGGAACAGCTGTCCTGCCCTACATAAGAGGCACTACAGGCAAAATTAGTAAGATTCTATACAGACACCACATCAAGACTGCCTTCAAAACAGACAGAAAAATAGCAGCCATCCTCAGGAACCCCAAAGACAAAATTGACCTGGAAAACCAAGACATATATGAAGTCCCCTGTGCATCATGCCCGGCCACATACATTGGACAGACCAATAGAAGAATAAGCACCCACCTGGATGAACACAAAAATGCAGTCAAAAAGCTGGAACACACTTCCTCACTAGTCCAACACATGGAAGCCACAGGTCATAACATCAACTTCAATGGCACCAAAACCCTAGCCATCTAGAAAATCCCAGCCACAGAATCATCAGAGAAGCCATAGAGATTGAAAAAAGACCAGAAAGCATGAACAGAAGAGATGATTCCACCAGGCTGTCAATCATTTGGAAGCCTGCACTCACAAACAAAAAAATCTCCACACCACAAGCCAGGCAAACACCTGGGCACAAACAGATCCCCCCTGATACCTCCAGCTCAAACACACCCCAACCAGGCACCCAGATGAAACCCAGCTTCCTAACTAATGATAGCCGTCCATTTACCCGAAGCCAAGCTGCACTAAAGGCCTCCAATAAAGTAACACAATGTTGCCAGCCAATCAAGATACAAAAAGAGACACACCCCCCCAAAAAAAAAACAGACAGAAGATATTAGTAGCAGAACACAGCACACTCCAAGACCAATAAACACAGACCAAGACTCTCAACCAATCAGGAGGAAGAAAAAACCATTCTGACACAGCAATAGGCTGCCCCAAATTTAAATCTGAAACCACTGTAAAAGTCTGACTCAAGACAAACACCATACAGAAGCCTGATGATGGCAGATGAGATTCTGCTGAAACGTTGCTACAACTTTAAAAGCACCACGTGGGAAAATACCCGAACAAAGCTGAATGCCAGACATGTAAGTACCCGCGAAAACTTAAGAAAACAAATATCAAACCTCTACGGGGAGGGAATAAACAACCAGATCAAAACCTACGAGAAACTGGAAATTAAAAGAGCAGTAATACTATGTGACCTCCAATTCCTACGCAGCTGCAGAGACAACAATACTACACCAACCTGCTTCAAATTAACATTTCATCAAAGCACAGCAGCCACTAAACGTATCCTGAAAAGAACTGAAATGGCTCTACTAAGGAACGAGCTCCACAGTAAGAGATTCCAATTAGATCAGTTAAACAAAGATTTGCTAGCACTACACCTGGAATTGAGCAGCAAAATCCACCCTCTACTTTGGGACAAGATAAAACAACTTACAACTTGGAGAGCTGAATCTGCAAACATTTACAAACAGGAAAAGCTCTTGAACAAATTAAAGAAATTAGAACATGACAAGAAAACCCCCAACAACTCACAACAACACCTGAAACAATTAGTGTACAATGTTTCCAACAGAGAACTCACCAAAACAGAAACAGAAGTACTAACCAAAGGATTTAATTATGCTATAGCACCCCAAAAAATCCCCACAGAATCCATCATATGTGCAGTAGAATCCAGCCTAACTAAATTAAATACAGATGAAGCTGATAAAATAAGACACCAAGTTACCAATATTCTATGCACAAGCAAACCACCCAAAAGCAACTTACAGCAAAATGAAATTAAAGCGCTACAAACCCTGAAAAGAGACAGCAGCATAATCATCCTCCCAGCAGATAAAGGGAATGCCACTGCAGTAATGGATAGAAAAGACTATGAAACTAAATTGACAGACCTACTCCAAGACTCCACATACAAACCCATAAACACAGACCCAACCACATATCTGGAAAAATTAACCAAGAAGAAAATTATAACCAGCCACATAAGCAAAGAGATCCAACACACGATCATACCCAGAGAGAAATCTTCCAGATGCCCCAAACTATACGGCCTCCCAAAAATACACAAAGAAGGCATACCTCTCAGACCCATAGTCAGCTCCAGAGGAGCACCACTACAAAACCTGGCTAAACACCTAGCAAAAGAGCTACAGCCCCATGCTGAAACAGCAGCTTCTCATGTACAAAACCCATACCACTTCTTGGAAATGATCAAAGATCTACACGTGGAGCAAGAAGATCTGCTTGTAAGTTTTGACGTGGTTTCACTATTCACTCAAGTCCCGATAAAAGAGACCCTCGAAATCATCAAAAATAAATACCAACCAGCTAAACACCTCATGGAACTAACAGAACACTGCTTAACCAACACATATTTCATATACAAAGGACAAAGATACAAACAAATTGAAGGAGCCCCCATGGGATCACCACTGTCACCTGTCATTGCAAACCTGTTCATGGAAGAATTCGAATCCAGAGCCCTGGCTAATGCCATACTCAAACCCAAACTATGGTTAAGATATATCGATGACACATTCGTGATTTGGCCCCATGGACAAGAAAACCTAAACAACTTCCTAACACACCTAAACAGCGCACACCCCAAAATCAAGTTCACCATGGAAACAGAAACAAACAAACAACTACCATTCCTAGATGTACTAATCTACAAGAAAACAGATGGCACACTAGGACACACCATATACCAGAAGAAAACACACACTAACCGCTACCTCAACGCCCAATCCCACCACCACCCAGCACAGATAAACTCCGTGGCTAAAACACTAATTACTAGAACCAAACGCCTGGCAGACAAGACACACATTAAGACTGAACTATGCACCCTGACTAAAATATTGACAGCCAACGGCTTCCACAAAAGCAAAATCACCAACTTGATCCACAAAAGCACACTGAGACATAATAGAGACCCAGAAGATGAACAGACCCATGGAACAGCTGTCCTGCCCTACATAAGAGGCACTACAGACAAAATTAGTAAGATTCTATACAGACACCACATCAAGACTGCCTTCAAAACAGACAGAAAAATAGCAGCCATCCTCAGGAACCCCAAAGACAAAATTGACCTGGAAAACCAAGACATATATGAAGTCCCCTGTGCATCATGCCCGGCCACATACATTGGACAGACCAATAGAAGAATAAGCACCCGCCTGGATGAACACAAAAATGCAGTCAAAAAGCTGGAACACACTTCCTCACTTGTCCAACACATGGAAGCCACAGGTCATAACATCAACTTCAATGGCACCAAAACCCTAGCCATCATAGAAAATCCCAGCCACAGAATCATCAGAGAAGCCATAGAGATTGAAAAAAGACCAGAAAGCATGAACAGAAGAGATGATTCCACCAGGCTGTCAATCATTTGGAAGCCTGCACTCACAAACAAAAAAATCTCCACACCACAAGCCAGGCAAACACCTGGGCACAAACAGATCCCCCCTGATACCTCCAGCTCAAACACACCCCAACCAGGCACCCAGATGAAACCCAGCTTCCTAACTAATGATAGCCGTCCATTTACCCGAAGCCAAGCTGCACTAAAGGCCTCCAATAAAGTAACACAACGTTGCCAGCCAATCAAGATACAAAAAGAGCCCCCCCCAAAAAAAAAAACAGACAGAAGATATTAGTAGCAGAACACAGCACACTCCAAGACCAATAAACACAGACCAAGACTCTCAACCAATCAGGAGGAAGAAAAAACCATTCTGACACAGCAATAGGCTGCCCCAAATTTAAATCTGAAACCACTGTAAAAGTCTGACTCAAGACAAACACCATACAGAAGCCTGATGATGGCAGATGAGATTTTGCTGAAACGTTGCTACAACTTTAAAAGCACCACGTGGGAAAATACCCGAACAAAGCTGAATGCCTATATATATATATATATATATATATATATATATATATATATATATATATATATATATATATATATATATAAAGACAATATATATATATATATATTTGGAAGGCGGCTTACCCCAAGTTAACTCGTTTTATACAGACATCAATCAAAATTTATACTCACTTAATATACTATCTCATATCTTATTTAACATTCTCTATTTTCCATATATTTTCTCTCTCCTACTCATTCTTTTAATTCTATTTTATTTATTCCATCTCAATTAAATAATTATATTTGCATCTTTGGTCTGTTTTCTTTCAATCACCTACTTATCCTTTCTATCTAATGCAATATTTCTCCTGTAAACCCAGATTAAAGTATGACAACTTTTTATCTTCCCCCTAAATAACACTTAAAATAATACATATTTTCCGTGCTGATTCTGCTCCGTACATTCAAAGTATTACATTTCAAGACAGTAAAACAAACAAATAATATTGAGTTTAATAAGTAATAATAAAACTAAAAACAAATAAAAAAGAAATATTAAATTTATAATATTGTAAAAGCAATGTTTCATAAGAAATTAAATTCTATTATTAATTCTTAAACAATAAAAATACTATTTCATACTATTATGAATTTAAGAAATTAAACTCTATAATTAAATCATGACTTCGCTTTAATACATTTTAAAATCATATAATATTCTAATTTTCTAGCTCAACTTCAAATACTAATGTCTACAATAATTTTTATGTAATTTTGCAGAATCATTTTTAAAAAAAGATTATCTCACCCCTTATCTCTGAAAAAAAAAACATTTTTTTGCATCTTGTTTAAAGCCTTTATGACTTCTCTTTCCTTTCCCCCTTTCTTTCTTCTCCATTCTAACTTTTTGACCCCCCCATCTCTCCAATTTCACTCTCTTAATCTTCCTCTCTGTTGTATTTCTCTTTTCTGTTGCTTTCTGACATATCACTTTTTCATCTCCTTTTTCTTTTTCTTGGTTGCTTTTTAAAGTTCTAAGTTCATCTTTTCCTTGCCCCCCTTCCGCTTTTCTTCCTCCACTAAGTGTGTCTGTCCACTAAAGATGGCTTCTTCTCCTTCATCCTGTAGTATTTCTTGGTAAGTAGAAATAGCCATTTCCAAAAAGCGAAAGATAGATCCAAACGAGCCCTTATCTTCGTTTTTCAGTTTTTGAAATTCCATTTGTAGTCCTTCAAAAGACAATGCCATTCTTTCTTCCTTTCTCCTTCAACGCAACCCCAATGTCTTTAGTCCCTTTTTTTAAAAAACAAAATTTCACAAAGATCTCAAAGTCACAAAGCAAACCAAATCAATTTTAAGTTGTTGTTGTTGTTTTTTTAAATCCAATGTCCAGAAATCCTTCATCCCTTGGCTTTAAATTTCAAATTGAGTTACCTTCCGTGCCCAAGTGGATTTTCCAGATCTCCATCTGCTATTTCTATGGGGAGGGAGAGTTCAGAAAAAATTTTTTCCCCCTTAACAGCTTTAACCGCAGCTTTCCAGTCTTCTTTGGGAAACAATGTATCCTCAGGCAATTCAAACAGTTCAGTTTCCAGGGTAATTAAGAGTTGTTATTGTCTCGGCTCAGCCAAATTTTCCTCCTGCAACCTCCAGCACAAATCTTACCCGGCTGCAGGCTTCTTTGTGATGGCCATCACTGACCACTGCTCCACCACCTTGGGAAAAAGGGTTTTTTCTGGCTGGGGAGGGGGTCTGCAACACCCCCAAACCCCTGTCCGGATCCCCTCTCTCTTCAGCTACCTCTACAGGGCAGCCATATCCCCCAGACCCATTTGGATCGGGGGCACCTTGGCAGCAAGCACAGCAGGAATTGCAGACAAGCAAATTCCTGCTGCTGCTGAAGCCATGCAAAACTGGAATTTGATATTCAGTTTTTAATTCATCCACAAGTGATGCCATCATAAAAAGAGAAACTTTTCCCAAAACAACCACCCAAGTATTTTTTAATCAAGAATAATTCAAAAAAGATTCCAAAAGTTAATGCTTTTTTTTCCTTCTTCTACTTCTCTTTCTGGGGTTACCGTTTAATCAAAGAGGTCCAATTACTATATATCTTTCTTTAGAATTCTAGGCAATCTCCTCCTTTTTCAACTTCTGCTCCAATTTTTTTCCTCTCCCTTCCCACTTGCAACAACAATTTTTTAATGATCAGAAATCCATACTTCCAATAAGGGTTTTCCGATTTCTTAAATTATTAAGTCCAATGTCCAAAGAGTCTTTTGTCCCTTGGCTTTAACTTTCAAAATAATTCACCTTCAATGCCCAAATAAATTTCAAATCTTCATCTGCTGTTTCTATGGGGTGGGAGAGTGTAGAAAAATTTTTTTTGTTCCCTTTAACAGCTTTCTCCGCCCTTTCCGATCTTCTTAGGGAAACAATGTATCCTCCAGCAATTCAAACAATTCAGTTCCAGAGAGTTTGAGAGATGTTGATTAACCCGGTTCAGCCAGCACTTTCACTTTTCCTGCTTCCTCCAGCACAATCTTACCCAGTTGCAGGCTTCTTCGTGGCAGCCATTACTGACCGCCGCTCCACCACCTCAGGAAAAAGGGGTTTTTCTGGACAAGGAGGGGGTATGCGACACCCCCAACCCCCTGTCCAGCTCCCCTCTCTCTTCGGCTGCCTCTACAGGGCAGCCATATCCTCTGGATCCATTTGGATCAGGGGCACCTCGTCGGCAAGCACAGCAGGAATCGCGGACGGTCACGAATTCCTGCTGCCCTGAAGCCACGCAGAACCGGAAACCACCAAGCAACTAAATTTTGATCATGTAACTGTAGATTCTGTGATTAAGTGTAAGGACTGGTTGTAAGTCTCTTTTTTCAGTGGTGGTGTAAATTTGAATGGTCCCTAAATAAATGGTTGTAAGTTGAGGATTACCTGTAATGTCTTCCTTCATACACACAACATCAGAAATGAATTGGGACTCTGTACATTTTCTTCCCTAGCCTTTTTCTGGGTGGGGAGGGCAAGGAAAAGGATCAGAGGAACTGGGCAAATGATAATATCATACATAGATGTCTAACTTTCTTGCAGTTTCCTTCCAATATAGGTTGGGCAAGTATGTTTGTTCTCTCTGAGATGACCATCCCTACTAATATCAGCACTGCCTTCAGTAATTTGTTTGAATAAATCAATCTGCTTTCCTCCATGCCGTTCCAATGTCTAAATGTTTGCTGGCTGTAAAAAAGTTGCGGAGTTAAACTGTGTGGCAAGCAGGGTAGTCTTGCAATTAGTACTTTTGCTGATGGCCATCAATTTGACAAAGTATCCCAACCACAAATTCTTAAGTAGTCTAGGTAAAAGCCTACTTTGTAGAAAGAAAACTGAAAAACTGAAGGAAGAATGTGATGAAGTATTAGTCTAAACCACATTTTGGTTAGAATTGCAAAACGAAAAATACTGATGAAAAAATATTTGGAGGTTACAAGTGACACGTGACAAGATACAGCAGAACTCTTGAGGGCTATTGTGATGGCTTTCACCTCCAGAGAAACAGCAGAATACAAACCAATAAATCAGTCTCTTAAATGCCCTGAGAACAGTTCTGCTCGTTTGGATCAAACTGGGAATGTTAGAAGTCTGTATTTTGTACATTGAAACTAGAAAACTGAGCTCTTGCTTGGAAATGAAAACATGTACAATAAGTATAAGGGGAAGTCTTATGCAGAAGTGGTATTCAACAGGTTCTGACCAATCCTGAAGAACCGGTTGTGGAAATTTTGAGTAGTTCAGAGAACCGGCAAATACCCACCTCTGACTGGCCCCGCCCCCGTCTATTATCTGCCTTCTGAGTCCCAGGTGATCAGCTGATCTTTTGTTGCCCTGCATAGGAGAACAGAGCTGGATAGAAGGTTAGTGGGGTGGGGAGGGAATGGGATTTTGCAGTACTGTTCCTGTTATGTCCTGAGCATGGGCGCAAGGAATGGAGACGAGGCATCGAACTGTGACTTCAACTCTTTATTAGTAAATTCAGAACAGAGCAAAATACTTGGGCAGCAGCAGCTCTTTTATAGAGCTGGCTGCTGTCACAACAACCAATGATTTGAGTTTACCACTCTAACAAACGTCCAATCAGAGATGACCCGCTGTAAGCCAATCAGATCAGCCAGAAATGACTAATCATGACTCACTATTCGCGGGCCAATGAGAAGTGCAGGATTACGAGCCTGCTGTTAAAGTAAAACTATTAGGGTTGTTAATGAATGTGTTAGCTTAGTCCTTAACACCCCTCCACCCTAGGTTCCGTCTGAGGGGTGGGGTGACGTATTCTCGTAAGTAGGCAGGTCGCTTCACCTGTCTACTTGATTTGCGCTGTTCCACCGGTTTCTGATCTGGCTCTGGTTCCGGTGGGCTGCTTGCTGAGTTAGATGGTGAAAACGGTCCCGCTGTTCCGTTGGATGGCTCGGGGCTATCCTCTCCACTCTCACCAATGCTGTCATCCAGGTTCCCTGGATCTGTTTCCATTGCGGTGCTGCTATGCGGCAAGGCAATCACCCAGCTTGGTTCTCCTTCTGGAGGTGAGTATCCCATGGTTGGTTGTGTAGACTGCTGAGTTCCAATTGTTAGGTCATCTGCTATTTCTTTTTCGGCCCCCTCGATGTCCCTTCCCCCCCCCCGGTTCGAGAGTCAGGGGATGAGATGGGAGTAGGCGCTAGTCTGGATCGAAGCTGGTCTATGTGGCGCTTCCACATTTTTCCATCCGCAGTTTGTAGACGGTAGGATCAGGGCCCCGTAAGTTGCATTATGGTAGCGGGGACCCACAATGGGTCACCCGAGAGGTTTTTTGAAAAAATGGAGTCGCCTACCTGGAATGTACGACACTTGCTGCTGGACCCCAGGGGTTGTTCTGGTGTGTAGGCAGGGTGAAGGCAATCAAGATGTGAGCAAAGCTTTTGGCCCATCAGGAGTTCGGCCGGGGTTCTGTTTGTGTTGCTGCTTGGAGTGATATGTTGGAGGAGAAGCATCCTGGTTATCTTGTCGTCAATGTCTCCCTGTTTCATCTTGTGTAAAGTTTTCTTTACAAATTGGACCATTCGCTCAGCCCTGCCATTGGCCGCAGGGTGGGCTGGCGATGTTAAGGCATGGTGGATGCCCCAGTCTGCTAGGTACTGTTCAAATGCCAGGGCAGTGAATTGAGGGCCATTATCGGAGACCAGGACATCCGGCAATCCGTGGGTAGCGAATAGCTTATTCAGTTTTTTAATGACCGCTTCTGTGGTGGTGCTTTTCATTTTATGGACCTCGAGCCAGTTAGAATAGGCATCCACGGTTAGAAGGAAAGTGTGTCCTTTTGTGGGTCCCGCAAAATCAATGTGGATGCAGGATCAGGGACCATGAGGTGTTTCCCACTGAGTTGGGGGTGTTTTGGGAGGAGCGGCATGAGTCTCCTGGCACTTGCTGCACATAGCTACCCAGGCTTCTATCTGCTTATCTATGCCTGGCCACCACACGTAACTCCTTGCCAATGCCTTCATCTGCATGATGCCTGGATGTCCATCGTGCAACATTTTTAAAACTTTTTGTTGTAATTTCCCCGGGATGACGACTCTGTCTCCCCACAAGATGCAGCCCTTTTGAGAGAACAGTTCTGTCTGTCGGTTTCTGAACGTCTTGAAGGTGTCGTTGGGTTCGTTGTCAGGCCAACCTCGTTCCACCCAGCTGAGGACTCGTGCCAAAGAAGGATCCTTCTTCGTTTCTGAGGCAATGTCTCGTGCCAAAGGAGGATCGTGCCAAAGAAGGATCCTTCTTCGTTTCTGAGGCGATGTCTCATGCGGTCAATGGTGGTGACTGAAGAGTCTCGATTTGCAATACAGCTAGGGCTGGAGCTGGGTCATCTATGACTTATGGTAGCGGGGAATGGCTCAAGGCGTCAGCATGGGGGATGGCTTTCCCCGGATGGTGTTGCAGTTGGTAGTCGTATGCGGCTAAAAACACTGACCAACGTGTCATTCTTGGTGATAAGATGTGGGGAGTTGGTTTGTCTCCTGCTAAAATGCTGAGTAACGGTTTGTGGTCTGTAATTATGGCAAAGGGTCTTCCATAGACATACTCATGGAAACGTTAATTGCAGACACAATGGCGAGAGCCTCTTTATCAAGTTGGCTATAGTTCCTTTCAGTCTTAGACAAAGTTCTCGAAAAGAACGCAATAGGTGCTTCATTACCGTTTGGCAGGACGTGGCTTAAGATGACTCCCATTCTGAATGGTGAGGCATCACAGGTAACCGTTAAGAGTAGAGTCTCGTTGTATTGTATTAATACAGCACCAGAAGTTAAGAGGTTTTTTACTTGTTGAAATGCTCATTCTTCATGCTGTCCCCAGACCCAGGAAGCCTTTTTGTCGAGAAGTCTATGTAGGGGCTCAGCTACGGTCGCCTTCTGGGCCAAGAAGATGTTATAAAAGTTAATGAGTCCCAGGAAGGCTTGGAGGTCTGTCTTATTCCTAGGTCTTGGGGCGTTTTTGATTGCAGTTAGTTTTTTTTCGGCAGGGTGGATTCCCTGTCTGTCAAGAAGGTATCCAAGGAACTCACACTCTCCGTACAAAGTTGACACTTATCCTTTTTTACTTCCAGATTGGCATCCTTAAATTTTTGGAGAACCATTCTGAGTTGTTTTTCAAATAATTCTCTAGTAGGGGCAGCTATTAAGACGTCATCAAAAGGCACGACCTCTTTTATGCCTTGTAATAGTTTCTCCATCAGACTTTGGAAAATGCCTGGTGCCACGCTTACTCCGAATTGGAGTCTATTGCACTTAAAGGCACCTCTGTGTGTGACTATACTCTGGGCTTCTGCAGTCTTCGCATCTATGGGTAGCTGTTGGTACGCCTGAGCTAAGTCCAATTTCGTAAATATTTTTCCGCCACCCAGGGAGTGAAGAAGGTGTTGGACCACCGGTACTGGGTAAGTGCTCTGCTGAAGCACATGATTTAGGGTGGCCCAGTAATCCCCACAAATTCTTAACAATCCATCTGGCTTTATGGGTGTTACTATTGGGGTTTCCCACGGGCATGGTCAATCGGTTCCAACATACCTTGGGCTATTAATTTGTCCAGTTGCTCATCAATCTTTGGCTTGAGTGCAAAAGGCACCCGATGAAGCTTAAGGCGAATGGGAGCTACATCGGGGCTGAGATTAAACAATATAGGGGTCCCCTTGTACTTGCCTAACTTCTCTGTGAAAACATCCTGGAATTCCTGGACGAGGGCCTCTTCCCAGTCATCACTTCTGGTTTGGTGGATGCCAGCTAGTTCAATCCCGAGTGAGGCAAACCACTGTAAACCTAGCAAACTGGGCCGGTCACAATCGACGACGGTCAGAGGTAGCTTTGCGGTGTGATCTTTGAAGGATACTTGGACATGGCTGGAACCGACAACCGGAATTCTGTTTCCTTGGTGGTCCTTTAGTATGATTTTTTGAGTGCTGAGGTCCTGGCAACAGATGGCAGGGATCAGCTGTTTGAGGGTTTTCCAGGAGACCATGGATAGGGACGACCTCAAATCGACTTCCATTACACAAAATCAATTCTCAATAGCGACCTTCACTCGGATCTTCCTTGCATCCAGGGATGAAGCGTGGCCAATAGTGATGGTTTGGTGTGCCTCTTCCCATCTAGTTGAAGTGGCAGGTGCTCAATTTCTGTAGTAGTGGTTGTTCCATTGGTGGTTCAGGTGGTCCCAATTTACAGGTGGGTTGCCTGTAGCCTGGCGGAGATTATTCTCCCTCTGGATTGGACTAGACCCTCGCTTGCTTCTGCAGACCTTTGCGATGTGGCCTCTCTTTCCACAGGAGTGGCAGATTGCATCGAGGAATTTGCAGTCTGCTCACGGGTGGTTTGCCCCACACCAGTGCATTGGCTTGGGAATTTCTGGTTCCGTTGGTCTCGGTCGTGTTCTGACTGTAGCTGGTTGACCTCCTCTTTCTCGCTGTCTGATGAGGATTCGAGGTCTTCATGATGAGCGGTAGTAGTGTGCCTCTCAGAGGAAGGTGGACTGTTACTAGCGAGTTGGCGGTGTGGTGCGTTCGCTCGGCGCATCGAGCGGCTGACTTCCTGGTTACTTCTGCTGCAGTACCGTCGGCGATGACATCTGCAAGGCTGATGTCTCCTTTTGGCATAATCTTGCTCTGTATCGTGTGGTCATCTCTCATTGCTTCCTCGAGGTTTGCGAAACCACAGAGTCCACCCAGGTTCCGGAGGTCAGCAATGAAGTCTCCAACACTCTCATTTTTCCGTTGGTCCCTCTGGTAAAACTTGTGTCTTCAGATGAGTGTTGGCACCGTGGGTGCATAATGGGCCCGGAGGATCGGCGCGAGGTTATCCCAATCCACCTCCGCCGGTTTTGCAAGCGCCTTAGCCATTTTAAAAACAGCGGGCCCACAATGGGTCAGGAATACCGCTCATTTCTTGCCAGGCATAGCATCCTTCAGATTGTTGGTCTCCAGGAACATCTGGAAATGGTCTGTATATGAATCCCAGTCTTCGTTTGCCAGGTCAAATGGAGCGGGTGGTATGGCGCTGCTGGTCATCCTGCTGTTTGTTACTTGCGCTCTCAGCCACGTGCTCTGTATTGTTCGATGAGTGCTCAGTCAGCTCTATTGTCTCCGCATCCCACCCTCATCGCCAGTGTTATGTCCTGAGCATGGGCGCAAGGAATGGAGACAAGGTATCAAACTGTGACTTCAACTCTTTATTAGTAAATTCAGAACAGAGCAAAATACTTGGGCAGCAGCAGCTCTTTTATAGAGCTGGCTGCTGTCACAACAACCAATGATTTGAATTTACCACTCTAACAAATGTCCAATCAGAGCTATAAGCCACTCAGATCAGCCAGAAATGACCAATCACGACTCGCTATTCATGGGCCAATGAGAAGTGCAGGATTACGAGCCTGCTGTTAAAGTAAAACTATTAAGGTTGTTAATGAACGCGTTAGCTTAATCCTTAACAGTTCCCACAGGAGAGGGGAGGGAATGAGGATTTTGCAGTATCTTTCCCCCACCATGCCCACCAAGCCATGCCCATAGAACTGATAGTAAAAAAAATTTGAATCCCACCATTGGTCTTATGTGTAATTTCAAAGTTCCATTCAGTTCTGAACAATGTACATATTTGTTGATGTTCAACTTATAAACAACACTGGCAATTATTCACCAATCAGAAAAAAAAAAAGTTCTGCCTTTTAATCTTTTTCATAAATAAAATATTTCAACCACAATTCAAGTTCCTACTATTGGAGCAATCAAAGAACTTGAATAAACAAGAAGTAAATCTACTGCCAGTATTATCTCAGTAGAAAGGCTCATACACCCACACAGAGATATTAATATATTTTTTCCTGGAGAATGTATATGTCTGGCAATATATTTCAACATGTGATATTTTTTCCAGCCAGATTATCATGGGTGTTAAAAATAAAATGAATTTGTGAGAGCCTTTCATTGTTTAAAGCACAATTATTTGTGAATTGCCTGCTATCCTACACTTTTCAGGATAGCACAAAGAAGAAAAAAAAGGGAGAGTGAAGAGGAGATCATATTTCCACCTTTAATCATAAAACTTTGGGCAATGGTAGAAAATGAAATTCAAATTTGGGAATGCTGCTAAAAAGTATAGTCAGGTACTGATTTTTTTAATCGCCAATGTAATCATTTAGTGTTTTACTATGTTGTAATGCTTCCATTGATATTTACTTAGGGCGTTTTCACCCCACAAATGCTCACAGAAAATTCCAGTCTTGTGGTAACAAAAATCTCCCAACCTTTACTTCATATAAAATAAACAAATTACTGTGGCACAAGTTATACAAGACCAGCTCATATTGTCAGTGCAGATGGCTCATTTAAACTAAAAATCCTGAGCTGATATGTAAAACTCCATTATTTTTATATGTAAAACCCCTCTGTGAACCACTAAGTTGAACAAGCAGCAATTAGGACCTTTTGAAAGATGGAACATTTCTATGACTGTGGCATTGGAAGGATGGGGATTTATATTTTGTTAAGCTCTAAGCAGGAGGTATTAGGAACAGGTGAAGCTCTAATGATGGGAATGAGATAACTCTTAATCCAGGACCTGAAAAATAGGGCAAGATAAGAGATAAAATATTTCCCCACACATTCCTCACTGTAGGGATGAAACTCCTCCATCTCACCCCTCCTCCCCCAATTTCCAAGAAACTAGAGTCCACAAAAAGCTAGCCAACACCAAAAATAGCAATAGCACTTATATACCACGTAACAGCCCTTTCTAAATGGTTTACAGAGTCAGCATATTTCCCCTAATGATCCGGGTCCTCATTTTATCCACCTCAGAAGGATGGAAGGCTGAGTCAACCTTGAGCCTAGTAAGATTTGAACTGCCAAATTGCAGTCAGCTGGCAGTCAGCAGAAGTAGCCTGCAGCACTGCACTCTAACCACTGTGCTACTATGGCTCATAAAAGTTCACAGGTCAACTTGCAGGCAAGGAGTGTGACTCAGAGGTGGTATTCAGCAGGTTCTGACCAGTTCTGGAGAACCGGTTGTGGAAATTTTGAGTAACTTGGAGAACCGGTGGTAACCTTCCCCCTGGAGTGGGGAGGGAATGGAGATTTTGCAGTATACTTCCCCTGCCACGCCCACTAAGCCATGCCCACAGAACCAGTAGTAAAAAAAATTGAATCTCACCACTGGTGTGACTGGTTTTGAGAACAACCTTAATATGTTGTTTTTACAACCAGTTTTGTGGTAGACTGAGCTTCTTAACACCTGCTCTTTGCCTGGAGAAGAAATTGTGCATAGAGCATGTATAGGCCATGCTAAACTGAAGTGGAAGGATCCTCTTTAAAATGAACATAAGGAGTGCAAAATGCAATCTTTAGTTTACCATAATTTTTACACAAGAGTTTAATAATTTATTAGTATGATGATCTCTAATGCTAAACAAGATATTAATCAAACAAGAAAAGATAAGTTGAAGAATTTCAATTTACCAAAGAAATGGCTCTTTGACTTTACCCTTGAGAAGCCATCTTCCAGATATTTGGACAGTATCTACTCTTCTGAGATTTTGGAAATCTCTTAAAACCCAGTTCTGTTTCTAGACTCATGTGGGTAAAGTTCTGTTTTACTTTTCTGTCTTTCTCTCTCTTTTTTTTGGTATTGTCCATTGTTCTACTTGCTGTAGCCTGGTCAGCCTGTGTTTGTGAGTTTTAATTGTTTACTTCTTATGTAAGCCATCCATAGATACCCATATTGGATTAGATTAAATGAACTGAGGTCTTATTACCTAATTTATAAACTACATTTGAAAAAAAAGAAAAAAGAAGTGTCCCCAAACAGTCAAAGATGATCTAATTATTTGCACTAGTTCAAATCCATATATATTAATGTTGTGGAAACAGACTAATCTTTGTTCCCCTTGATGAATAACATGCTTGCAATAAGAGGAATATCTCCATGTAGGTTCTCTCAATCAAAATAGAAAACATGGAATCCTCCATTTTTTTTCAGCTCCCTTTTGTCATTGTCATTTCTCAAGGATGTTCTGAATATTTTAACAGCTTCCCTATTTTCTGTAAACACTGCACCTTGAGAAGTTTTCACAGAAAATCAGTGACTCTAATATTATACTTGTGTTCCAAGTAAGCCAGACTTAAAATTGACTTGATTATGTGATGAATATTTGAATTCAGAAATCAGCAAGGCAATACAAGGCAAAGAGTTGACTTTGGAAATGGTAATTCAGCACCAGAGAATACAAGGAATGATGCTTACTTTATATCCTGTGATTAGCTAACAGTCCCAGCTGCTAGAAATTCCAAAAGACAATGAAGTTAAGATAAATTGTGCCTGATTCTGAGAAGTTTTTCTTTGGATTCCTGTTTACTTGGCTAGTTGACCAAGCACTATGAAAGTTGGGCCTACAACTTGTATGGTCTTCCTCTATCCATATTCATGTGATTCTAGTCTCTTTTAAAAGTTCATTTTCATCCAAACTCAGGCAACTGTGGTTTGTATCCACTGCATCCCAACCTTTTAAAGCCAAAAATCAATTGGTTGTATGAAAAGAGGATTGGAAAAAATCTTAAAGCTGTAGAGTTTGAAGACCCCTGCTATACACTATAAATGAAAACAAGATTCGCTAGGTAGACCAGCTAAGTTCATATGAAGTTGTATGTCCTGCTCCTCACAATAACCAATGAGATACTAAGTAAGAAGTAAGAGAACTTGAAGACAACTGTAGATGTTTAACTTAGTTTCACCCAATATATCTAATTACATTGTCCAATTAACGATACTCCATGTCTGCCACCAAAACCTTTTTTCATTATAGCACCAGCTGTGTTTCTAGCAATAGGACCACAATTTTATGAGCATGCATGCAGTTTGCAATGCATTCTACAACAGGCAAGTATAAACTGTTGAACGCTCTTTGTAATTCAATAAATACAATGACTGTTTATTTTCCTTATCAAATTCTCTTTTCCATGGATTGTCTGCTGATGAAAATCTGGTCACAACATCTTCAGTTTGGGTGAAAATAGCTCCTAGTTGTTTGTTCCCACTGTTTCCAGAAGCAGAGATTCTCATGAGGACATTTCCAATGATAGCAAGAAAGTTTATGTCTCTGTAACTATTACCTTTTATCAAAATAAGGTTTATAATTGCTCATGTTAATACAGACGGGCTCTTCTTTGAGTATTAAATGAGTCATAACAATGAATTAGCCACTGACTCTAGTTGAACTTCATCAATTTTGAATTCTTCAACTGTTATTCCAGCCATTCTAGGTGCTTTATCATTTTTAGTAGCTTTATTACTATTTTTACTTCATCTTAACATTCATGGTGCAATTTTCTGAGTCTGGATGAACAATGGATCTACTGGTAATCCGCACAGTTCTCTGTGATTGCACAGTTACTAGAAGAATGATCTCGATCTTTGAAGTCATTCATGCAAAGATCATATAAATATCCTATCAGCATTAAAAAGAGCACTAGTTATTGATATTTAGGCATCGGAGACAGACAAAGAGCATGTGGTGTTTGCTTAGCCTTTTCCACTTTCAACTATGGTGTTCCAGGGTGTCTCATGATCTGCTTTTGGCCTATGGCAAACCTCATGGTTGAATTGTTTGTATTGAGCTTGGCTTTTATGGCTTGGTTTATCAAGCCTGTGTATCAGATGGAACACTAAGTCCATCTGCAGGAGAAACTACAGCTCAAGTCCCCACCCCAGGAATATTTGTAGATCAGGGTTGAAATGAGGGGTCCTTGGTGATGATATCACTTAGTTTGGATAATGAAACATCTGCAAGAAAACAACCAAGCTCAGAGAGTACCAAGTCCAGATAAAGCAGGGGGATTAGTCCCCCTGTTAAAGTATTGTAAAATCATGAAAATAGACAAACCAAACAGAGAAGATAAAAATTAATTTACTATGATTGCAACTAACCCTGTGCTACATATATTCTTCTCCATTGAAATGCAGCCTCTAATTTTTATTTGAATTAAATATACCATAGGAATTCACTCATAGCATTGAAATGAGTCATTTAAGCCATCAAATCCAATTCTCTAATTTGTATTCTTAATTTTAATTTTCTAAGTAAAGGAACCTGCCCCCATGGTTGTCTAGTCTTGGTTGGAACAAATGGAACATATCTCGCAATAGCAATACCACTTATATACTGCTTCACAGTGCTTTACAGCTCCTTCTAAGCAGTTTACAGAATCAACATATTGCCCTCAACAATCTGGGTCCTCATTTTACCAACCTCAGAGGGATGGAAGGCTGAGTCAACCTTGAGCTGCTCACAGGATTGAACTGCTGGCAGTCGGCAGAGTTAGCCTGCAATTCTGCATCCAACCACTGTACCACCAGGGCTCTAATGAAGAAGATCTCCCAATCTCCCTTGGTAATTGGTTCAGTTGTCAATTTTACCTGTTTTCTTAAGTTGCAAAGAAATACTTTAAGGCTGTTAAAGATACTACAATCTAATCTAATAAGTTTATATAGCTACCCATTTCATATAGGTGTCTTTGGGTGGCTAACAATTAAGAATAAAATAAAAAATAACACTTTTTTTTTTAAAAAAAATAGCATAGAATAATTGCCGACAGCATTCATAATGTTCCACATTCAAATCATGAAATGAACCCACACTATTAAATTCCCAGAATAGATGACTAAGCCAAGTTTTTAGTGTATTATAAAAGTCCAGCAGGGTTGGGGCAAGCCTAATTCCAGGATGGGTGATATTCTGGAAGATGGGTAGGAAGGCAAAAAGGCTCTTTTCCTGAGTCCCACAGCATGGCATTTTCTCATTGCCAAGATCTGGTGCATGCCTCTCCAGCTGGATCTAACAGTATAGATCAGAGGTCTCCAAACATTGGCAACACACTTGGGGGAGATGGTCCCATCAGTAACTTGGCCTCAAGCCATGAAAGGCTTTAAAGACAACCACCATCAATGTATTAGCTTAATCCTTGTGTTCATGTAATTGCCTATGGGATTATTGTATTATCAATTAGAATAGAACATAGAACAGGTTTCAAACTTGCAGCCCGCGGGCCGGATGCATCAAGCACTGGCCACTCCCCCCCACCCCCAGTTTAGCAAAAGCGGGGGGGAATTCACAATACATCATGTGATGAAAATATGACACTGTGAGTTTTATACCCCTGACAAAAAACCATCAAGTATGTCCCTTTGCTTCTGTACTGCTTAATTTGGTATTAGAACTCTTGGTATGGTTGACAAACATGAAATTAATTTATTAATAAAGAAATTTGCTCATCTAAATTTAAATATCAGATCTTTATTTATTTATTACATTTATATGCCATCCATCTCACTATCCAAAGCAACCCTGGTGGCTTATGTTGTTATATGCAGTTATTTATATATATATTATCCAACACATTTACTTAAAATTACAGAAGTGGTGCAGTTATATGATAAATGTTTTGAATATACAAGTATTATGTCAATCAATCACATTCTGATGTTTATAGGGAATAAATTAAGTTTTGTATATTGTCCAGAAGCTATTAAATATTATTTAACAGTTAAATTATTAAATTATTATCCCTAGGAGAAGACCCTAGGCCTAGATGAAATATTTCAAAGGTCCCACCCAGATGAAAGAGATTAAGGGATAGATGAAAATACCCCATAGGTTTGTGGGGAAAAAATGTACATAGCAAGCACACAGATAGCTGAAAAATGTGCACAGCAAGCACACAGATATGCACTTTAAAATCAATGTCTACAATAGTTTCACTTAGGTACTTTAAACAGGTTGATAAGTTAAGTTAAATTTGATACTGGAAGAAGCAAATGCCCATGATCTCACTTAAAGATACAGCTCTTATTATGAAAATATCATTTTTAATTCTCTTGACAACTTTGGGCTTATTTATTTACCTCAACATGCACTGGAATGGAAAATAAATTGATTAGTTACCATTGTTAGATGAATTTGAGAGTTACTATTTAACAGCAAGTTCTTTGTTCTAACATGTGTATCAGTAGGAATTTTATTACTTTTCTAGCACCAAAGGCTATCAGACATATCTAGATCTTACCGGACAGTAAGATTTATTTTCATGAGAAACTGATGTTGTTGAGCAATTCTTATTTAAAAATGGCTGGTATTACTTTTTTATCTGGAAAACATGGGCTCACAGTGGAATCATTCTATGTAACTAAGTCTTACATAATGATAACTTTAAAATGTTTGAGATTTTACAAAAGGAGTATAATTTACTTCAAAGGTTGAATGGCAACACATACAGCTGAAATACTTGCTATGTACATTGTTTGACTCAATATTCTCGTGGCCTCTCAAATTCCAGGGACCTTGAGTCTATTACAGAAGTATTTTACAGGGACTAGTTGTTAATATATTATCACCAAAAATTACAAAACAATGATTAAAAAATTAAAAAAAGGACAATATATAATAAATTTGGAACAGAGAATCATAGACTCTTACATTGCCTGTTCAGTGACTTTGGGCTTAAAGGAATGTTAGATGTTTCTTCTGACTTTGAAACTATTAACAGAGAAAAAAATATCTAGGAACTATTGGGCTCCTCAGAGAAGTTTAGGAAATTTTCGTTCTTATCCTTTCTACATTGAGATATTATACATTTAAAGAAACTTTGACAGATAAATTGTGGGCATACCCAGTTATAATTATCTGTATGTTAGCTATTACAACTATGGTTAACCAGGTTCTTGGAAGGAAGACAAAGTTTTAAAAAAATTAACTTTAGTTTTGCAATTTAGTGAATCTTTCCACTTATGACAAATTTGAATATGCTGTCTAATGCTGTGCAGTGAAACTGTGGGTATTATGGACAGACTATGTCACTTCAAAGGAGGGTTACCTTTCTTAATACAGAGATGGCAGGATGGAGGGAGAAGGAGAGACAGACAGACAGACAGACACACACACAGAGAGAGAGAGAAACACACACACACAGAGAGAGAGAGACAGAAAGAGAGGGGGGAGAGAGAGACTTTATATCTGATTTTAAACAGTATTCTGACAGTTGGACAATAGACATTACAATTAATAGTTCGGGAGAGATAATGAGGCAAAGTAAACCGGACTCTGTCTCTGTTTGGGTTTTTCTATTTATTCCTTAATACAAAGAAGGTGAAGTTTTCATCTGTAAACAGTGCTAAAGCTATTTTAACAAACTATAAAGAAATCACATGCTGCCAGATTTTGGCAAACATGTCAGTGAAATTCAGCAGTGCAGTTGAGGGATAGCCATCTGGGGCATCTAAAGGGAAGAGGGAATATATATATAAAAAATCCAAGATGGCATTGCATGGCTGACCTTCTGGTTCCTGCATTGCAAACATCCCAGGGAGCCACAAAAGTAGTTTGAAGATTCCAAGCAGGCCTGAGAACTCTAGTTATCCATTCCTATCCTATAGATAAAGGAGTCTATTTCCCCCACCCCCAGCCTCCATAAGTGGTTCCTATAACCACATCGGCACAAGTCATTCCAGCAATCTCAATCTAACCTGCATTCTGTTCCTATGTCAAATGTTGGTTTACAATTGTTTCTATGCTATTTGAATATTATCTAGTCTCTCATAAGTCACTTACATAAACTTGGCTCTCATGAAGTATTGGTATATTCCAAGAGTATTTGGTGAGCTCTCTCAGAAAGAAAAACATCCTTTCCAATGATGTTTCTTTTACCTTTTCCCCACTGCAGAGTTGAAGCATCCCTTCCCTCTTTCAGTCACCCTAAAATTATGTCAGCATGAATTTTGCTATCCTAACTGTTGGTCCACAACCTGTTTATAAATTAACTCTGTTTCAACATCCTAAAGTCATTGACTTCCCTGCAAGGTAATGGATGACAAAGCATAATGATTTTACAAATCTTGAGGTTACTTTTGAACATTGTTGGTATAAAAAGGAAAATCACAGCTGATAGCATTAGGATCAGAACAACTAAATACAAGTTAAGGCTGTCTCACTCTTGCTTGGAAATGAGATGAAGAATATCTCGGGGGTATTCAAAGATAGTGTTTGAAGTAGGCCTTGCCAGGTGCACTGTGATACCAACACCAAGAATTGTGTTCAGGAGACTTTGTTCCAAATTTCTTTGAAGAGAGAGGATAATAGGACCAAGAAAACAAGTATCTACTATACATCTAAAAACTGGCTCTTTCTCTGTGCCTCTTCTAGGGTGGATGGACTACTGGATGCAAGTCCAGTGTCCTGCCTGCATGAGGTTTCCCTTTTCCTCCTTCCCTCTCCACCATCGATCCAGTCACCTTTTAATTGTTAGCAAAAAGAAAGTCAAAATGTCAATATTCCGACTTGGGTAATTGCAAGAAAGAAATGGGTATTAAGAGATATGGGATGTATTGAGAAAATAGAAGACCGCCAACCAGTCAGAACATATGACTAAGAAGCTGGTGAAGGGATGGAGCATCTAAAAATGTATGAAAAGTTACATGATCAGGGGTTTGTTGCCGAGGACCTCCTCAACTTCCACAGCAGGCCTGCCTCCCTCACTTCTCTTAAGTACATTATTTGTCTTGGGCTGTGACAACAAGCTGCTGTCATTTCTGACTGAGAACAACACTCTTTGTCTGACATAATTATTTTCCCCAAATAATAGTAAAAGAAGAAGTACCTTACCCCTCACATTTTGGTGAATTTGGAGGTGTACTTGTTGGATCTTCCTCAAGGATGGTCCTGAAATGTATAGGGAACATGCCTCCTATAACATGCATGGCTTCTTCAGCTTCTACATAGCCACGTAAATCAAATTTCCCTAGGAGTCGGCATTCTTCCTCCGGTTTTTTTGGAGGATCTGCAGTCGCTGCATGCTCCAGTATGAAGAGAAATAATCCTATGTACACTAGCCACAATTTTTGGCTGGCCATTTTAACTCCGAGCTGCTGGAAGAAAATAATAGCTGTTTTGAAGAAAAAAAACCAGAGGCTTTTATGAGGCTCTCTCATGTTTATGACTCGCCAGCCTATAAAGGAACAGCTGAATTCTCCAGGGACAGAGAAGTTGATTCTTCTTTGCTGCACACCTGTCAAGATGCAGACTCACAGCTAAAGAGATGAAAGGACAGGAAAAAGCCCATTTCTTTTCAAAAAGAAAAGAAAATATGCTTTCTTTATTTTATTCTGGGGCATCTAAATATAGAGAATATAGCTTTACTCCTATATTCATTTATAGGAGAATCAGATATAGACTAATCCAGATCTTAGTTTCATCTGTCATGAAGACAATTCTCTCCCCTTTATTCATAATGCTTAAAGCTTCAACCAAAGTTACATGCCTGGGCTTCTGCACTCCATATTTTGCTAGCTATCGTTTAGTGCCATATATTACTTTAAGTATAGATAAGGCCATTGATAAGTTTGTCTATGTCAATGTATTGCACTATTTATTATTAAGCTATAACTCATTTTTCATTCAGAAATTCAAAGCTGTATACACTGTGCTTCCCTCTTTTTGTTTGTCTCTCACTTTTGGAATTAGGGGATGGACCGAAACACAGTACTAGATCCAATTAACCCAGTTAATGGGGTAGATCAAAAGCTGACTAATTTCCAGAATTCCGAGCCAGCATGGTTTTATAGTAGAGGGTATTATATTTAATTTTGCTTCACTTTCTGGAATGAACAACAGAATAGAGAAATTGAAGGAATTAGGTATATGTTTAGCCTTGAGAAAAGATGACAGCAGAGGTTTCAGCAGCCTTCTTCCAAAATCTAAAAATATGCAGACGATCAAGAGGTCCCTTATTGTTCTAGATGCAAGAGATGGAATACAGTAATAAATTTAAGTTACAGGAAGACAGATTTCATTAATTCAATTGAAAAAAAGAACTGTTCAATAATGGAACCAATTATTTAGACCTCCACCCCTTCACTACAGGAATGATTTATTATCCAAAAGTAACAATTAAATTTTAACAAAATTGAGGCTACCTACTTATTGTCTAGGATACTTTAATATGGATTCTTCCATTGAGCAAAATCTTAGGCCTAGACCAGCAACCCAAGATTTTGCTCAGTGGAAGAATCCTTTCAACTCTATGATCCCATCATAATAGATGTGACATGACTGAGAGTGAGATTTGTAAAAAATACAATGATATGGAAAATTACATGTAGAAATATGTGTGTGTGTCTATATGTGTGTTTTTTTCATGATCATAGAAGTGATGTTGACTGATTGGAGAAAATGCTTCTTTCCACAATGTGTACACAATATGTGAATTTACAGTGTGAAAGGATGCAGGAATGTTCACATTTTTGAATCCATCCACAAACTAAAATTTGGTTTTTATGAAATTTAAGGCAAAGGTTTCCCCTGTCCAGTTGTGTCCAACTCTAGGGCATCGTGCTCTTCTCCATTTCTTGGCCAAGGCAAGCAGCATTGTCTGAAGACATTTCCGTTGTCATATGACCAGCATAGCTATGCATCAAAAGCACACAGAACACTGTTACCTTCCCACCAAAATGGTACCTATTTATTTACTTGCATTTGCATGCTTTTGAACTGTTAGGTTGGCAGGGACAAATAGTGGATGCTCATCCTGTTGTGCAGCGTTAAGGTCTTGAATCGTGGCTGTCAGCTTGCCAACTGACAAGCCCAGCATCTTTAACTGCTAAGCCATCGCACACCAAATGCGACATATTTCACATGATGACTGCCCATTGAGGGAAGAAATGCAGTCAACATGTGAAATTTGCTGTGGCAAGAAATTTGGTTTCTATGAAATGTATAGTTCTTTAATTTTTTGCAAAGCCTTTCTCCAAATAAAAGAATCGTACAAAAAATTAGCAAAGAAAAGTCTGCAAAAAAACACTGATGAAAGCAACATATCAAGTACCTGGGATATTTCTTTAAAAAAAGCCACAGTTGAAATGGTTTTAAATTATTTTAAATTTAAGAGTACTTCATATATTAATAGCGGGTAGAACTATGTTGCTATAAATCAAGATGACTTTATTTCAGTGATAGATCATTATTTCCAAACATATTGTTTTGGCATTTAGGTTTGAGAAAGACACAACAGGAAATTATTCAACAGATGTGCTTGTTCTGGTTAGTATGCATGAGGATGGCCCATAAGGATCTTATTAGCCTGGGATTCTTCTGCAACTGGCATTGAAGTTCACAGCCATATAACAATTGGGATATTCTTTTATCAGTTGGGCTGATAGGGCAAGTAGGTTCCTTCATAGGAAATCTATTCCCTCAAGTCTCTTAACATGTTAGTAGTTAACTAATCCATTTTTCATTTTTTAAATTTCTTTCCCATGACATTTTAATGATTTTTCAAGTCATAAGAGCCACTCAAAAAAGTGGAACATATATCCTTAAATAGGTAAATAATGGCAGCAAAAGAGTCACTGAAGGCAGGGGTGGGACATGACAAGGGCTGTTATAGTTAACTACCAGTTCGGGATTTACGAGCTTCCCTGCAGGCTGCGAGCCGCGCTCCTGTAAATCGTCATCATCAGCTGCCCGCAGGGAAGCAGCCTTTGAAACAACCCTTTTTTCTTGCTTTTCTAACTGCAGCTGTGCCTCATTCAGCAGCTGAAGTTGAAAAATTAGGAAATAAAGATCAGGTAAGAGCCCAGGTAGGTGGGTGGGCAAAAACATCCGCAGACATAGAGCTACCAGTTCTACAGAGGTGGACAGAACCGGTAGAAGCCCACCCCTGACTGAAGGGGATATGAATAGAATTGGAGGGCATGACTGCCATGGAGTATCTTCTCTCTAATTTTCAACTTCACCATTGTAGAGCCATTTGGTCATCATTGCTGCTACCAGATGTACAACTGATGGCAGCTTATTTATCAGCTGTCTGGTCAATTAGCTGAAACTTTTTCCTCTTATATTCCAATGGATAGTGGTATATTTTAATCAATGGTAATATGCTTGTGAGAAAAAAACCCCTTAGGTTAACCTACCTGGCTGGGTTGTTGTGAGGTAGAAATGGGATTGCACTTCCCTGATAATCCAGCATCCTTCAGGTAAATGTTTGTTTTAAAAATGATGCAAACATCGTATGACTTGCCACTACTTGTCTTTACCTTTTAGCAACATGAAACACCTGAACCCAGAGAATTACAAAAGCCAGAGCAAAGCATCAGGGGATTTCGCTGGCAAAGACAGAAACTTGGGCTCATTTCTTAGCATAATTTTGATTCCATCTGAAATGTTCTTTAGAATTACTATCTGCTTTGCTTGTTTTAAACTTAAAGCAATGTTTTTCAACCTTGGCAACTTTAAGATGTATAGATTTCAACTCCCAGAATTCCCAAAACAACATGCCATCTGGGGAATTCTGGAATTTGAAATCTACACATCTTAAAGTTGCCAAAGCTGAAAAATACTATTTCAAAGGAATGAGATAAGAGGATACAACCCTTTCCCCAAGATAGGTACTCTTCAGATTTGTTTTAAAACTCCAGCTTTTAGAATTCCCAGTTACCATGCTATGAATTCTGGGAATTGTAGTGCTTGCACATATGGAGGACTTGAGAAGGAGGAAGTGGCAGAAATCTAGCCCATGTGGATGGTATGGATGGTTGTAGGCAACCTGAACCAATTCACCAAGAAATCAATATAAGCAACAGATTGCTTCATAATGTAATATTGCATTCTGCCAGAATTCTCTCAGAAACCCAAAGCAGGTCAGTGAAATAAGATTGGTGGGACTAAGATAATGCCTGCTTCTGAAATAGGTTTTGCTCACATGGTGTTCAGCCTTCTGACCACCACACTCTCTTTAGTCACTAAGTCAGGGGTCTCCAACCTTGGCTCCTGGAAGCCTGGTGGACTTCAACTCCCAGAATTCCACAGCCACCTTTGCTGGCTGTGGAACTCTGGGAGTTGAAGTCCGCCAGGCTTCCAGGAGCCAAGGTTGGAGACCCCTGCACTAAGTTGAATTACTAAACAGCACTGCATTGTGCAACATTTGAAGAGTTTCATGATTTTTTGGCTATGTTGTTTTATTGAATTCAGTGGCACCTGCTGCAAGATAATTATGAACCTTCATTCTTGAAATGAAGGATGACAGAAAAAAGCTAGATTAGATATATACATTGTTCCAGGTCTGATCTTGGTTATTGTTTAAGTTATTGCATAAAGAATTGGCTGGGTCACCCAATCCGGTGTTCCTGGAATATGTAATAATATTTATTTTCATATATTAGGAATGGAGGGCGGGAATTGATGGCTCTTCTGACACCAGCTTTGCTAATGCGATCCCATTTTTCAATTTGAATGTGTGGCAGTGAAAATTAAATTTTCTGGTAAAAAATAGTAAAGGATGGGAATAGAGCAGGAAGTTGCAAAAAGGGGAGGGGGGAAACACCCATGAAATATTTCACTAACATCCCCAAATAAAGCAAAAAAGGAGAGCAAACATTTTCTGTCCTTTATTGAAGACTTTTTGTGCCATTTTTGCATGTCAGTAAGTTAAGCCTGTGTTCCCCAACCAGGGTTAAGGAGACAAGCTAAACAGAATGTGCAGCGTTAGTCAGATAGGCACACAGATAAATGAATGAGATAAGTTTGTATGTTTGTTAACATACAGTAAAAATAACAGATACGCTTGTGTTATCAAAAATATAGTTTATTCCACTTAGAGTTTTATAGCATAGTCAAAGTAACAGTCCATTAGTCATGTATCGTTTTAGTCAGTCCATTCAAGGATATTCAATTAGCAAAAGTCCGTGTAGAATATCCAATGTCAGTTCACTTACAAATCAGTCCTTTCTCTCTCCCGTTCCAGTAGGGGAAAAACGCAGTCTTGAATCCATCCAGTAATTAGGGATCATTAAGCCAGAGAAAGCAAGCTGCCGTTCTCTTGCTTCTTTATGGTGCTTTTACAACCACTCCCTTAATTACATTCCTACAGTTAAAGTTGCAGACACTTTAACTAATAAACCATTGATAACATTTTTATTATTTTACCTAAACCAGTTTGGGTAAACAATGTTATCCCTAACATTCTCCCCTTTTAGGTAAATATAATAATACTATAACTATTTACATCTTTAAATCATATTTGTTACAACTCTCTTTAAACTTAATTACTCCTTGAGCTTTTGTAAATTGGTCTGCAATGTTTTCTTCCGTCATGCAGTATTCCAATTTAATTAGCCCATTCTTTACAGCTTCTCTAACATTTAAGTATCTTAAATCAGTATGCTTTGATCTAGTTTTTACACCAATATTAGTAGCTAACTTTATGGCTGCTTGGTTGTCCTCGTACACAATAATGGAATCTTTAACAGTTACTCCCATGTCTAATAATAACTGTTTGTACAAAATTAAGTCAGTGCATAGTAATGACAGACATGAAAATTCCGCTTCCATCGTGGACAAGCTGATATGCTGTTGTCTGATTGACCTCCACCCTATTAGTGTCTTACCAAATAATATAGCCATCCCAGATGTTGATTTTCTAGTGTTTATGTCAGTTGCAAAACTTGCATCTGCATAGGCACTAAGACTCAAATCACCCTTTGGTTCTATATACAATGCATGGTTCATTGTTCCTTTAAGATATCTTAAAATTCTTTTCAATGATTGCCAATGACATTGATGTGGATCTGAATTAAAACGTGCCAGCTGATTTACACTATAAGCTATATCTGGCCTAGACCAATTGCTTATATATGATAAGCTACCAATCAAAGATTTATATAATGATTTATCAAATTTGGGACTTTGATCATCAGTTTGGCAAACCTCCTGACTCATTGGAGTCTTTACCGGTTTACAAAGTTCCATTTTATATGTTTTAATTAATTGGCAAATTTTATCTTCTTGAGATATCTTAAATCCATTTTTTGTTTTGTTAATTGTCAATCCTAGATACTTTTTAATTTCACCTAAATGCTATAATTTTATCTTTTTGGCTAATAATGATATAATCTCATTAGCTTCATTAATAGTCTTAGTTATCAAAGCAATATCATCTGTAAATTATAACAATAATGACACCTTTCTATTATTTTCTCTTTTAAACACACATGGATCTGCTAAACCAGATTTAAAACCTATATTGTTTAATTCTTTCACAATATATTGGTTCCACTCAAAGCCAGATTGTTTCAACCTGTAAAGACTTTTTTTGAGTTTCCAACAATCATTACTATTTACTTTATTGTCTTTTATAATAACTGGCTTTTTCAAATATATAGTGTGCTGCAATGGTGCATGCAAATAAGCAGTTTCTACATCTAAATGGTTAATGACATAGTTTTTCTTAGCTGCCCACACTAAAGCTGCTCTCAAAGATGTTGCTTTAAGACTTGGTGCAAAAACTTCATCGTAATCAGATGCAGTTTGATTAAATCCTTGAGCTACCAACCTAGCTTTATGGGTAACAGTCCCATCATTTCCAGTTTTTACTTTAAATATTCATTTGCACCCAATGGATTTTTCTCCTGGAGGTAATTTAGCATCTTCATATACCATACTTTCATTACCTTTAATGAATTTAGTTCTTTTTCCATTGCCTTTTGCCAATTCTCCTGATCCTTAGCAGGATACAACCTAAGTTTATCTACACTAGTTGGAACTTTAGTTACTTGGCAAACTATACTTGCTTGATACCTATCAGGTGGTCTAGTTACACGTGTAGTACGTCTAGGTATTATAGGACTTACAGGTGGACTTTCATTTATTAACTGTTTTTGATTATCTAACTCTTCCTGATCAATTGTTTCCTCTTGTTCTGGTCCTATTTGCTCTTCATGGACTTCTTCTTCAATTGGACTCTTCTTATAACTCGTCTGATCTTTTTGCCTTTTGTAGGGTTCAATAATTACTTCGTTATTTAAATCTTCCTCTAATCTATTCCATCCTACATGTTTTAGGAATTTAGCACTAGCACTGGTGTAAACTCTAGATGTACCTGGTTCCCAGAATCTATAAGATCTGTGATTAGATTCATATCCTACAAAAAATAATCTTTTAGCTCTATGCTGTCCTTTGTGTTTGAGTTGTGAAGGGATATGCACCCATGCTGGTGCTCCAAATGTGTGCATGTAACTTAAATCAGGTTTTGTACTATGCCACAATGTGAATGGTAATTCACCTGTTGTTGAATTAACAACATTATTTAATATATGATTACCACACATTATTGCTTCTCCCCATAAATTGTCAGGTAATCCTGAATCAGACAACATAGTACGTGTCATTGATTGTAGTCTTTGGCCTCATCTCTCTATAAAGGCATTATGTTGTGGCCTATGTGGTGCAGACTTTTTATGTTGAATACCTAACATTCTAAGTCTATTCTGGAATTTATTATTTGTAAATTCCGCACCGTTATCTGTTATAAGAGTTACTAATTTCTTTTTAGTTTTCCTTTCAGCAAATTTAATCCAATTAAAGAGATTTAGATATGTTTCAGTTTTGCTCTTCATTAAATAGCAAAACCCATATCTAGAATAATGGTCCATTATACTTAATATGTATCGAGCTCCTCCTACACTTGGTTTTTTCAGACCTATTAAATCAGCAAATACTACTTCTAAAGGCTCTTTGGTAGTAAATCCATCAACTCTATTAGCCGGTATGACCTTGGTTTTGCTTTGATTGCAAGCATAACATTGCAAATACTTATTACAAGGTTTCAAACTTCTTCCTTTAGATAATTGAACAGTTCTCTTAAGCATTTTAAAATTTAAATGCCCTAGCCATCGGTGTAACAAGTGAATACATTCATCATGAGGTTTCTTATTATCATAAACCGTGTTAGCCACCTCTAAACCATTATCATTTAACACATATAATTCACCTCTTAAAGATGCAGTAATTTTCTTATCTTCTTTTTCAATTATGCAACATATCCTAGTTTACATATCCTAGTTTAACCAAAATTCTAACTGAAATTAAATTAAACTTAAGTTGTGGTACATATAATATTTTTACATTCTCTTTTATGAAAGAACAATATGCTATACCTTGACCTTTAGCTTTCAGTTTCCAGCCATTGGCTAACGATATTTGCTGTGTACTCTGGGACATTTTAATAAAATTTTTGTTATCATTTGTTATACAGTGGGATGCTCCACTGTCAACCACCTATAAATTATTTTTTACAGCTCCGTTAATATACATGGCTAACTCTAAATTTTTATTTTTATTTTGATTACTTTTAGTATTCTGGCCAGCGTTCTGGTGCTTTGCTTTTTTACAAAATCTTGCCAAATGTCCTCTTCCTCCACAATTAAAACACTTTTTAATTGCGTATGCAGTAGGAGATTCATTATCTTCTTTTTGAGGTTGCTCCCTCCTTAACTGGTCTCTTTCAAGTCTTCTTCTGGCCTCTTCAATCAATCTGCCAGTTATATCAGTTAAAGTTAAACTTTCCTTAGGCAAAGTTTCAAGGGAAGTGACGTAGTTATCATAACTTACGTCTAGTGATGATAGAATTATGTAGACTTGGTGTAGTTCAGAGAAAATAAGCTCTTTCTCATGCAGTTCTTGAAAAATGCTTTTTATAGAATTCAAATGACTAAGCATATCATCATTCGTTTGGAGATGCATCCTGAAAAGCTTCCGTGTTAGATTATGTGAGCACCAACGTTATCTCGGACATAAATCCTCTTCAGCTTCTGCCAACACCCAACAGCCGTTTGTTCTCCGTGGATATGAACAAGTTGCTGGTCAGATAGTGTTAGTCCTATTATGCAAAGAGCTTGTTCATTTTTTTGTTTAAAGTCTTTTATTTTTTGTCTATCTTCCTCTATCTCTGGATCCCATTCCTCTACATTTGGTGGATTTTCAATTATGTTCCACAGACCTTCTCTTCGTAGAAGTAGACTACATTTCATAGACCATGATACATAGTTTGTTCCATCCAGCTTGGATATAAGGGACAAACTTTGTAAATTGACTTGTGCCATGTTTTCTTATATGGATATAAAACTATAATTAATAAAACACAGCTGTTTTTTTACTGTAACGTATAACAACACAAACTCTCACTTTTTACATAAATCTGTTTTATCCTAGTTGAACTGACTTTGCAGCCTCTGGGCCCATAACCAGTGTTAAGCCTGTGTTCCCCAACCAGGGTTAAGGAGACAAGCTAAACAGAATGTGCAGCGTTAGTCAGATAGGCATACAAACTTATCTCACACATTTATCTGTATGCCTATCTGACTAACGCTGCACATTCTGTTTAGCTTGTCTCCTTAACCCTGGTTGGGGAACACAGGCTTAACAAAATCCAGCCAATTTGATTTGCCCAAACCACTGCTAAGCCAAAATCATGGTTTATACACCACAAGCCACTTTATAAGAATGAACCCTGTGATTAAGGCACTTTGAGACTTAATGAAGCTACAGGCTTGATAAAAGTATACCACCAGAGCTTCAGATTGCTTTTGTGCAAGCTTAATGGCAAAGCCTACATTTAAATCTCAATAGTTTTTTTAAAACCTTAGATCAGGGGTGTCAAATTCAAGTCATCACAGCGATGTCATGTGATGTATTGGGACTTTTTCCCCTTTCACTAAACCAGATGTGGGTGTGGTGAGCACGTGATGCATCCGGGTCATGGGCCGGGAGTTTGACAGACATTTTTACATGCAGGTGGGGAGGAAGCAACTGTAGATTCCAGGTAATCTGGAAACCTGGCTTTTTTTTATGTCATTTAATTTGACTTTCATGGAGTCAAACTGAGACTTTTTAAATTACCATCTTACCTGAGATTTCAGTGTTCAACTACTGCAATATTTGGACATATCTATCATATATATATGTCCAAATATTATATATATCATTCCTTTTAAACAGATCTCATGTGAGGAATGCCAAAAAGCTTGCAGTTTAGATATAGCAGGTAAAATGAAGTTTTCAGCAGTGATGTATTTATATGAATCCCCACTTTTATAAAAGAACGAGAGTGTTTATAAAGATCTAAGAAAGCAAGAAAGATAACTGAGGATATTTAGTACAGAATGCCCAATGTCAGGACAAAATGAAAATGGGATCAAGGAGAGATGAGATGAAGGATAAATATAGTGCTTTCAAGATTGCCAGGTTTTCTGGTGTGTTATTTCTTCCGAAGCAGTTCAGGTATACTGCAGTTTGTTGAAACTCTTTCTTGAACATTTATCATTTACCTGGTTCACAAAACTATATTTATTTATATTGTGGCTTACTTGGTTTTAATTTATTTTACTACCAAATTATAAAACACAAGGTTTGCAAAACAGATCAATGACTTGGTATGCCTATATGTGAGTTGGAATCAGTTGCACAAAATGGGGCTTTCTGAGAAAAAGCTATCAGAACAGATTTCTCATAATTCTGATTAATATGGTTGCCACAAACTGGCACAAAACATCTAATAAGTTTAAAATTAATTTTTTATTCTACATTTGAAACACTGGGGGGCAGTAAGGCACAGTGGTAAGACATAAATTTATCGTTCAGGATTTACAATATCACAACTAATTATGTGCAGCAACTTGATGTAACATAGCCACAAAGTGGCTTAAAACGATGCACTGCTTAAGATCATTGTAAAGATCACCAAAGAAAGTAAAACATACAGTATATCATAGAAATGAGTACACCCCTTCATATTTTGTAAATATTTCATGTGACAACACTGAAGAAATGACACTTGGCTACAATGTAAAGTAGTGAATATACAGCTTATATAACAGTGTAAATGTGCTGTCCCCTCAAAATAACGCAACACACAGCCATTAATGTCTAAACTGCTGGCAACTAAAGTGAGTAGACCCCTAAGTGATACTGTCCAAATGGAGAATTAGTGTACTGTCATTAGTGTTACAAAGTCTCAGGTGTGAAGGGGGAGCAGGTGTGTTAAATTTGGTGTTATCGCTCTCTCACTCTCACACTGGTCACTGGAAGTTCAATATGACACTTCACGGCAATGAACTCTCTGAGGATATGAAAAAAAAAATTGTTGCCCTACATAAAGATGGCCTAAGCTATAAGAAGATTGCCAAGACCCTGAAACTGAGCTGCAGCATGGTGGTCAAGACCATACAGCAGTTTAACAGGACAGGCCTTGCCATGGTTGACCAAAGAAATTGAGTGCCTGTGCTCAGTGTCATATCCAAAGATTGGCTTTTTGGAAATAGACTTAGGAGTGCTGTCAGCATTGTTGCAGAGGTTGAAGGGATGGGGAGTCAGCCTGTCAGTGCTCAGACCATATGATGTATGCTGCATCAAATTGGTCTGCAGGGCTGTTGTCCCAGAAAGAAGCCTCTTCTAAGGATGATGCACAAGAAAGCCTGCAAATTGTTTGCTGTAGACAAGCAGACTGAGGACATGGATTTCTGGAACCATGTCCTGTGGTCCGAGGAGAGCAAGATCAACCTATTTGGTTCAGATGGTGTCCAACATGTGTGGTGGCAACCAGGTGAGGAGTACAAAGATAAGTGTATCTTGCCTACAGTCAAGTATGGTGACGGGAATGTCATGGTCTGGGACTGCATGAGTGCTGCCGGCATTGCAGAGCTACAGTTCATTGAGAAAACCATGAATGCCAACATGTGACATATTGAAGAACAACATGATCCCCTCCCTTCGAAGACCAGGCCGCAAGGCAGTATTCCAACGATAACGACCCCAAACACACCTCCAAAATGACCACTGCCTTGTTAAAGAAGCTGACGGTAAAGGTGATGGACTGGCCAAGCATGTCTCCAGACCTAAACCCTATTGAGCATCTGTGGGGCATCCTGAAACGGAAGGTGGAGGTGCACAAGGTCTCTAGCATTCACCATCTCCATGACGTCATCATGGAAGAGGACTCCAGTGGCAACCTGTGAAGCTCTGGTGAACTCTATGCCCAAGAGGTTTAAGACAGTGCTTAAAATAATGGTGGTCACACAAAATACTGACACTGTGGGCCCCATTTGGACATTATCACTTAGGGGTGTACTCACTTTTGTTGCCAGCAGTTTATACATTAATGACTGTGCTTTGCTTTATATTGAGGGGACAGCACACTTACACTGTTATACAAGTTGAACACTCACTATTTTACATTGTAGCCAAGTGTCATTTCTTTGGTATTGTCACATGAAAAGATATACTTAAATATTTACAAAATGTGAGGGGGTGTACTCACTTCTGTGATATACTGTACATGTGAGATTTTTGTTGTCCCCTGATCATATCTGAATAGAGCAACTTAGAATGATATAAATGATATATATCTGGCAGTTTAGTCTATATCTGACATCCATGTTTTGAATAAATTTTATTACATTCTTTAGTACTTAAAACAGAGATAAAAGAAATAAAATAATCCAGGCAAATATGTTTTTTTTACATTTTACAATGTTCATGTTCTGAATATTTTAATATATATAAAATATAGCCAGGAACTGTTCTTATTTCAATTTTTTTCAAAAATACATTGACAAACTTTTATACAAAGTCATGGGGAAAAAAATCTAGGGATTAATATTTTGAAATGACTTAATCAGTGCCCATATTTCATTCTGATTCAAAAGGCTTGGTTTTTAGCTACTCCCACCCATCCCTGGAGCATGCTAAATTTTATGAATGATGTAAGAATGTTTATATGGGGAGTTATATTCAAAGAACAAGCCATTCCTTTTCTCTCATGACTTATGTTGGAAATGCTGCAGTCTAGGAAGAACTGTATCACAGGTTTTCTTTCTCCACGTTATAATTGACATCTATTATATGATAAACTGTCTTTCCACCTGCAGATATAATTCTTTGTCTATGGAATAGATGAATCGATTCTCTTGTGAATTCATAAAGAGATTACAAATTAGAATGAATTTTCACAATGACAGAGTGTCAAAGAACAAAGATTTACCCTCAAGAATAATTTACTCAGAAGTGTTTTAAAAATGGAATGAATAATGAAGTGATATCTATCAACTGCTTAGCCATTGCCAAAGAGGAAAGAAATATGTTTACCATTTGCGGTTGCTATTGTTCACTATATTTGCTGAACAGTAGCGAAGTCATTGTAGATCAGGGATGTCAAACTCATGTCATCACGGCATCATCACATGACATATTGTCAAACTTGTGTCATCACGGCATCATCACATGACATATTGCAGTTTTGCTCAACAGGGCGTGGGTGTGCCCAGCACATGATGATGCATCCAGGCTATGAGTTTGACAGCCCTGCAGATCTAGTCTGTCCACTGTGAAAATTGTAACTACTTCAAAATCATTAATTATCCATTTTTAATTTCTTCCTTTAAAATCTTTATTTGGCCAGCTCTTCAAATAGAAGTCAGTAATGCTGAGGCATTGATATGGGCACAATCATGGATAATATTAGATTATACTGATTGGTGTGAAGATAGGAGGCTTCTAGTCTGTAGAGATTCTCAGTCATCCAGGTCATGGTTGTCTTAAAGGTGCTTTTTCAGGAGGCAACTGGACTTTGATTTTTTTCCCCAAAAGTTTTTTTATTTGTAATCTTTTACATCACTTTTAGTGAACCGTGTTTCCAAGTTTTTACATTTCCATACAAATATGACCATAATTACATATCTATTTCACATATTCAATTTCTTATCATATCATTACATTTTCCATTTTCTATACATTTTCAAAAATAATTGTTTTTTTTTTTTTGAAGATGTTTCACTTCTCATCCAAGAAGTTTCTTCAGCTCTGACAGGATCCTTCAATTCCCCACTATCCTGTCAGAGCTGAAGCAGCTTCTTGGAAGAGAAATGAAATGTCTTCAAAGAAAAAACAAGAAAGGCCAGTTGCCTCCTGAAAAAGCACCTTTAGGATAGGATGCTTATAGTTACTAATTGTTGGGTAAACACAAAAACAGTATCAATATAAATACAAAAGGTAAAAAATTCATAACACACCTCAAGATGACAACTAGAGCAAATCGCAGAAGAGTGAAGACTGCCCTCTTGTTCATTTTAAAGGTTTTCATGGGTTGGCCGTTTATTTATATGGCCGTCCAATTCACTTTCAGTGAGTCTGGGTGGCATACAAAAGAGTTATTAAGGACTACAGCATGCTTTAGTTTCATTAGAAACTTTCATCACTGAACAGTTTTAACCTGCCAGTAACATAATTATTGATTTCAACAAAGGGGGATAATAGATTAAGCTTTAGTAAAGCATCTAAAGCTGCAGGGAAGACAAATTGCTCAGGGGACCCCTATATACAGTATCTTTAAAGAATCAACACCTAGACTTTTATAGATTATGAAACTGTATCTTACTCCCTTGCTTCTCATTTTTAAAATCTGAGCTTTGATAGAGTAATCTTGCACACAACCCCTAAATAATACCAGTTAGTAAGATTTGCTTCAGTAAGGATTCAGAATTATGGCTTGGGGTCAGTGTGATTGATCATCTGCCCAGTTTATTTGATTTCATTTTTCAAAGCTTCAATCCATTGTGCTAAAAAAATGTGCATTTGCCTTAAAATAATGTGCAAATTCAGCTAATTTTGACCTGTTTAATAAACTTTGTTAAGCTAAATATGAACAAATACATTATATGATTCTAGTTTGAGAACATGGTGATCCAAAGTAATGAGTCATAATATGATTAATTTTAACTTAGTACATTGCATGAATCCAAGTTTATCCAATTAGACATGATTAAACAACCCATGGCTTTATATGTGAATCAGGTTTAAGTGTCTCTCAGAGTTAGCTATAATCCTATCTTTAGTTATTTTGACAATATATAAGCTCTACATGTGAGGAGAAACAGATGAGCATGTAGGGATAACATTGTTTACCCTAACTGGTTTAGGTAAAGTAATAAATATGTAATCATAGTTTATAAGTTAAAGTGTCTGCAACTTTAAATATAGGGAATGTAATTAGGGGAGTGGTTGTGAAAGCACCATAAAAGAATCAAGGAACATCAGCTTGCTCTCTCTGGCTTTGATGATCCTTAATTACTGCATGGACTCAAGACTGCGTTACTAGAACGGGAGAGAGACAAAGGACTGATTTGTAAGTAAACTGACATAGGATATTCTACACGGACTTTGCTAACTGAATATCTTTGAATGGACTGACTGATATGATACATGACTAGTGGACTGTTATTTTGACTATGCTATAAACTCTAAATGGAATAAACTATCTTTTGATAGCACAAGCGTATCTGTTATTTTTACTGTATGTTAATAAACATACAAACTTATATCACTCATTTATCTGTATGCCTATCTGACTAACACTGCACATTCTGTTTAGCTTGTCTCCTTAACCCTGGTTGGGGAACACAGGCTTAACAGAGCTTATTATAGTTGAGTAATTTAGCCTTCTGTCCATCTGCTGGGCTACTTTAACCAGTCATCTCAACTTATCTCTAACTGGAAGCAAGAAGGAAGGAGTAAGCAGAAGTTAGCCATCTTGTGGCTTTATAAAAGTGAGGTTAGTCAATAACTAATCTAGTATACTTTGGAATTTGCTGAGGCAGGAAGTGGTGAAGTAGGGGATGATCCTATTAAAAACAAAAAGCACCATTGTACATTTAAGGACACAGTTATGCATATATTCTGAACATAGCCAAGGGCATCTACACGAGTATCACAGGCAAGAAAGTGACTAATTAAAAATCTGGTCCTTTTTTGTTTTTAGATATAATGCATGTCAACAGGGCAAGGCATTAAGCACTCAAATGGGCTGCCATCTTGATTTTTTTTGACATTCCTCCAGATGTCTCAAAACACTTATAGTTTTTTTATATTCAGGTGGAGAAAGGGATCCAGGTATCTTCGTATTTATTAATTGAATTTATATAGCCACCTATATCATAAAAAGCAACTCTGGGAAGAGTACAATAGTTTTTAGCATTTTCCAAGCCTCAACTGGTATACCACCTACATTCTTCCCTTGCCATTGTGATGGATGTCCTGGTATTCTCTCCAACATCTGAACAGTTGTGGTTTCTTCCCCCTTATTTTTAAAGGTTGTAATCTGTTGGGGAAGGACTTGAGTTCTTTATTCAACATGATAATGTGATAATGATTGTTTGTTGAAAAGAACCATGCATGCTACTTAGCTTTAATTCTTCAAAATGCATTATTAATTTTATTTGTTCCATTTTTACAAAAGAGAATGTTGCTGATTCTGAATTCTTATAAAGCATTAACAGAACTAGAATTAGGGTCTTACGACTTTAAATTCAGCACAGTTTCTTCTTCCAGTAGCTGGTCCCAAATAGCAGCCCAAGTTATACAGAAAAACAAACAGCGTAGTTGATCAAACTTTTATTTCCTATGTTTGCTTCAGGCAGAGATAATAGCACCCCAAAGAGGCACAAAATTGCAGCCTTTTATCTGCATTAGTCTAGCGAAGACTTGGATTCTTCACCACACTGTGGACTGAATTAATGAAACCAATCTATAAAAAGTTATATAGAATGAATTTGGAAGTGATTTAAGAGCAGAAGAGTGACTGTTTCAAAGATGAGGTTCATTAATCAAACCCAAAACCAAAACAATTTATGTGAAATTCAGAATGACTTTAAAAACTAGTCCACGATATTTAATGCTCTAGATCACAATTCACTTCTAATACCTAACATCTCAATTCAATGTCCCGGTTTATTTTTTGAAATGAACCAGAAGAAAGGTTAACCCTGTTTCTTCATGGCATACATTTAAGTATTGTGCAATTTATGATAGGCTTTCCCTCCTGGCAACAGGACAATCTTACCAGACATTATCCTGTGACTTTATGTGCAAGAAGCTTGTGTTTTTAATAGCATTTTTCGGTGGAGAAACAAATATGTCATCCAGAACTGGTATGGTGGTCACTGAATTCTTTGGCATTATTAGCATAATCCATGTGACGTACTCAAGCAATTTATTTATCTCGCCTTAGTTTTATAAATAACTCAAGGCGATAAACATATCTAATGCTCCTTTCTTCTTCCATTTCCCTCACAACATCCCTCTGAAGTGAGTTGGCTTCACAGAGTTAAGGTCACACAGCCAGTTTTCATGCATAAGGTGAAACTAGACTCACAATTCCTGTTTCTAGTCTGGTACCTTAACCACTAAACGAGTCCATGATTTACAGTTCATTTAGTGACTGTTCAAAGTTACAACAGCATTGAAAAGTGACTTATGAATTTTTCACTTATGACTATTGCAGCATCCCCCTGGTCATGTGATCAAATTTCAGATGCTTGGCAACTGACTCATATTTATGAGGGCTGCAATGTTCTGGGGTCATGTAATCACCTTTCATAACCTTCTGACAAACAAAGTCAATGGGGAAACCACATTCACTTAACAACTGTGTTACTAATTTAACAATTGCAGTGATTCACTTAACAACTGTGACAAGTTAAGTCACAAAATGGGGGCAAAAATTCACTTTACAAATATATTACTCAGCAATAGAAATTTTGGGCTGAATTGTGTTTATAAATTGAGGATTACCTGTACTGGAAGTGTATACTTAGAGCTTACTATCTGAGTTCATGCTGCATTTATTTAACAGTGGTTTCTGAATAAATCCAATGCTAGATTCTGTTGCTTCAACCTTGTAATAAAAGGTACTAATATTTATGATTTTGGCTTCCTGTATCTGGACTACCTCAAAGGGTTGACAATAATTTTTCAAAACTGAAAGCACTTCCTATTCCCTGCCTTTACTTTCCAGAGAACTAGGGACGGTTCCTTCTGAAAGCTTTTTCTTGTTTGGACTTGGATTTTTCTAATCAGACTGTTGTGTAGATCTCAACTCTTCCTCCCGTCCCTCAGTTATTCTCACAGCCCATTATGCCTAGAAACACAATTATTTCCCAATAGATTTGAAATTTGTTAATTCCTCAGTTTGTTTTTCTACTATATCCATGTAGAGGTAGGCTTTTTGTTTTGATAGATTCAGTAAATAAAATGAGATAAACTACCACGTCCATAGTAATTCCATGGCAAATCTGCTCAATATGGGTGACTACAAGGATTTCCAGCCCAACTGTAATAGTGCCCCAGTCCTTACTAAATCACATCGCACATGATATACTTGGGCTTCACTTAAGATATTCCAGCATTTCAATATTCAAAAACTTCATCCCCTTTGACTATACTGATCTTACCAGAAGAACCAACATCTCCCCATTTTGTGTCGCCTTCTCAAATGAGAATGAGGCATGAAACAAACAGATAAATTTTAAGAAGACTGAACCTATTCAGACACCCACGGATTGAACAGGAAAGCCTTACAAGCTAGACTAATGTCTAGATTAATTAGTACCTTATTCAGATGAGTCCTTTTCAAATAAGTTCAAAACTTCTACCAGTGTGTCCAAAATCTGGTTTAGAATGAAAGAACACAAGGAATAAAGAAAGCATCATAAAGAATGATGACAGAAAATAAACCACAGAAGTATCCAAATGGGTTCACTTTTATTTGAGGATAAAAATTAAGGCTGACAGTACTTTTCTCATTTACATATTTTTTTTAACTGAGTGTTTTAGGAATAATATCCTACACAATTGTCTTTGAAAACAGTTGATGTGTCTTACTGAAGATCAGAGGGCAAACAAATCTACCAAGGGCATCTGCATTCATAAGCTACAGGTTACCCATTCCCTCCTGGACCACCAGCCTGTTTTCTGCAGCTGGTTTTGATTACAGGAATCAATACTATGACATACATTCAAGAATTGGAAGCCTGGCCATTTAAGTGTACTCCACATTCCATTGCCAGCATAAACTGAATCCCAGTATAGGTTTAAGAGAAAGGAATAATGTTCAGTATTATACTAGTTATGCACAGGGTCTCTTTTCTATGCAACATTGATGTCTTCTTTTAAAAAATTTATTTATGCACCTTTATACGTGTTTATTTTTTCTCTAGTATAATATTCCTTACAAATGTTTCCAAACTCCATTTTATTCATGTATCCAGCTTAAAAATAAATCCATTGTTACCTTAACAAAACAAAACTTAATAAATTTACTAATCTAAAACCCACAGAATTTGACAATGTGTACATGTCTGTAGTAAATGAATATGAAAAAAAAAACATTTTAACTCCAAATGCAAACTTCATCATTTACGTTAAAATTCTGACTCACCTGACTGTGACTAAGCTTCTTTTTCCCCAGGCTATACTTTAATTATGATAAGTCTGAATTTTAAGCCAGCTTAAAACAAACATTGAAATCAGCCAAAATTTTGCTGTCCAAGCCCCAAATATAAAGACACACAAAAATCTGTAAACATCCCTTGAACTTGAATGACTAGGAAGTATTCCCTCAATCATTTCTGAATTTCTGTTCCCCACCCAAGATAGGGAATGAAGTTGTTACTACTCCAAAGATTCTACACATGACATTTACTCCGAACTTTCCCTAGAGAATAATTTGGATGCAAATCATGGATTGTAGTTAAGATTGGACATTATGAACACTACTGCTACTCTTTGTACTGCCACTACAAGATCTCCATGAGAATAACCTTGAAGAAATTGTAAATAATTATGTGGCACAATAAAATAGCTGGAACAGCAAGGGAAGTCTGCAATTTATCCAAGTCCTTTAAATCCAATAGAATAAATCAATAGGTCATTGCAAGTGTGTGGTCAGCACCATTCCTTTAATATTACTTTCTTCTTCATTGTTTTAGGCAACATCTCATAGTTTGTATCGATCTGCAATGCACTGGGAGGTATCCAAAATGAATCACAAAAGCTATGGCACGATGTGTAGAAGAGTCAACTCCCTTGATATTTCTTCTGTTCTAGTTTCACAATCAAAACACTAAAGAAACAGTTTTATTTTGATTCAGGTTCAATATATTGGATGTAAACTATATTCACCTTTTTAACTTAGTGGTAACCATCCCCAAATGGTGTTAATAAAACAACTCATTCATTCTCAAGTTTACCAAGATGTTTCTAAATATGAATCATATAGAAATCAAACTAATATTTAAACATAGCTTGGTATTTGAAATGCAACATTTCCCTGCTTTTAATAGGAAGTCTCACATAAAACAGAAAGCCAAAACATTTGACTTAAAAGTATAAAAAAGAAAACAAGAGCATAACCCAGCAATTTTGATAGCTGCTATGACAAGTGTCACTCTGCTTTCCCCCAAGCAGTAAGTTTTCAATTTTATAGATAATTCATGTTTGTTTCTCTTGTAGTCGATTAGCTGATTTAATGTATATTAAATATCGACAGTAACTACATCGTGTGGGAAGACATATGATTTAACATCCTTAAAAAGTTATTTGTTTTGAAAAAAGTGGGGAATGGGGAGGGTGGGGTGGGCTAGAATATAGTTCTTATTTGGATATATTTCTTGAATACATCAACACTTATTGCCATGACCTTAAAATGCCAAATGATATGGAACAGGTACTACAATTTACAGAAAATAAATATACATTAATCTACAATTCAACAATACTCACTACTCCATTTGGCAAAATATTTATTTATAATAAATCTGTTTCAAAAGCAGTTGGTCACTTTTTTCATTTTACATTATTAATAGCTCTAACAATAGGGTTGGTGAATGTAAATAAATCGTCTCTTTTTATACAGTATACAAAAAAAAAAGAGACATTGAAATGACATTTAACAGTAAATACACAGGAAGAGGCTGTAAGACAAAAAAGGCAAAGCAATATGATTCTATCTGCACGTAGGCAATGCTGCCGTAAATTATTTACCCGTACATGTCCTCAGCCCCATTGAGCTGACTTTCCCCACCCTCAACAGCACTCTTAATTTGCAGATTATGTTCCAGGAGAGATTACAGTAATCACATAAGATGTAGCAGCCGCTCCAGTCACTCTTTTCACAGTACTGCATGTCAACACTGGGAATGGTTTCTGATATAATTTAAAACTGCATACAGTACTTTCAAAGGGAGGGAAGTAATTACTCCCATTCAGTTGTTCCTGGGGGTTTCGAAGTCAAGTCATACATCACCCGGGAGATGCCAGGAATCTTCTTAATCTCGGTCACCATCTTCAACACAACCTATGTTTAAACAGGCAGCAAGAGATGTCAAAGGACATTAATGACAGCATGTCATTTCCAGTTGGAAAAGGGATGTGAGAGAGAAGAGGGAGGCCAATAGGATGGCCGATTAGTATGGAATCAATAAATTCAAATGTTCTGCTTCATCTTCCAGAACAGGATGGAAGATGTCCAAGTTTTTCCTCTTATAATGTATTAATCTGCAAAAGGGCAAATGATTTGCAGAGGAAAAACGGGCATCTAACTTTGGTCTTTTTTTCCTGTGAGATTTGTGTTTCATTCTTTGCAGATAGTAGCTGTGGCTAAAAGGGTCTTTGCGCACCTTTGACTTGTACATCAGTAGCACCCATTCCAGGACAAGGAGCTCTGCTGACTGTAATTCATGCTCTCATAACCTTCCATTTGGAAATCTGCAATGGAGCTGCCTTTGAAGAGCATTTGGTATAGAATGCAGCTCCATGGGTAGTAAAAGGTGTCAGCACAGATAGCAACATTGCTTCAGGGCTGCATTGATTACCAGTCTTTTTCTAGCAGCAATTCAAGGTGCTGGTCGGCACCTTTAAAGCCCTTCATGGCTTGGGACCAAGCTACCTGAGGGACAGTCTTCTACCACTTGTTTCTACCCTTCCAATTTGTCCAGCAGGCACACTCTAGGTCACATCAGCCAAGGAATGTCAGCTCGAGGAGACTAAGGGACAGGACTTCTCTGCCATAGGGCCTGACCTCAGGAACATTCACCCTCTAAAGATTAGGATGGCCCAGATTCTGATGGCCTTTTGGAAGGCCTTGAAGACCTGGGTATGTGCCTAGGCATTAGGGGACTCTAATGTGTGAAGGGTCCCATTTTCTGGTTATGTGTATTTATTCTTTCTCTATTATGTTTTAACTTATCTGTTTTATGATTGCTTGCCACCCATAGCCACTAGTTTGAGATGTATGACTATATTAATTGAATGAATAAAAAAATAAATAAGTATTGGTATACATTTAATAACAAAGGAATGTTACTTTCTATTTTGGCAAAGAAATCAAAGGCAACTTTAATTTTCTAAATGGCATTTACCTCTTCTGGTATCTCATTGCCAGGAGTCGCTGCAATGCCAGTCATGAAATCACTTGTAATGAAAGATCGAATAACCACTGATCTTTGACAGGATGGCTGTTTTTGCAGGGGATCTCGGTCAAAATGCAATGGTGTTAAGATGATTGGCATCTGGCTGATTTTTCCAGAATAACCTTGAATAATGGCAGAAAAATCAAGGAAGTATGCATTGGCTAGAAGGACAATTAGATCTGGAACTAATTGGTACTTGGACATGAACCCACCAGATAATCCCAGGTTTGTAGAATTGAGAAATGACATGCAATTAAATGCCTAGAAGATAATGGTAAAAATTCTGGTTGTGAACACCGTATTGCATCTGTCTAAGAAGTCACCAAGAGTTGGGCTTGATTCAACAAATATTTTATTTATATAGGCTTATAGAAAAAACATATTATGTGGAGATAATGGGGTCAACATAGAAAGCAAACTTAAGGAAGGACTAATGGAATACCTAATTTTGTTTTGCACAGGGATCCTGAAAAACAAATATCAACTTCTTTATTATCGTCTGTTTCAATAAAGAAGGAGTTAGACTTTCTAGTAGACTTTCTAGTCTACTAAGCTTTCAGAAAATATTTGTTGGGACATATGTTGTAAATGCAAAGCACCACACAAAAGAAAGCTATCACACTAACCAGATTCCCTGAGAATGTTATGAGCCTCAAAATCAGCCTGCCGCAATGTGCTGAGAACTCCTGTCGTCAAGAAAGTGGGAGTAACATCAGTGGGAGGTTCTTTGACTGGTGGCCCAAACACATAGACAACCCTAAGGAGAGAGAGAGAAAATCTATTAGACGAAGTGCTCTGTTTGCTGGAGGTAGGCAACCTTTTGGGGGGGGAGGCACCTTGGGATTTTTCTCAATATGTGCGAGATATAATCTCAAAATGATTTGTGAAATCTGCCTGTTTATAGATTTGTGAATCTTTGTGCTCCAAAGTTATTTTTAAAAAGGCAAAAGTTTCCATTGGTCAGTTGTGTCCGGGGTGGTGCTCATCTTCATTTCCTAGCCAAGGGAGCCAGCATTATCTGAAGATGCTTCTGTGGTCATGTGGCCAGCATGACTATACACCAAGGCACAGAAAAATGCTATTATCTTCCCACCAAAAGGGTGTCTATTTATCTACTTGCATTTGCATGCTTTGGAGCTGCTAGACTGGAAGGAACTGGGGCAAGAACTAGAGCTCACGCAGTCATGTGGTGTTTGGATCTCAAACTGCTGACCTTCAGGTCAACAAGCTAGGCCACCGTGCCTTCTGGGCCAAAGACACCTACAAATAAATATGATGGCCCAAAGTTGGTGATTTGCTTTAAAGTATGCCAGACTGATAGACAGCACATGAGTGCTTGAACACATTTTAATTTTTAAAAGTCACAGGGAACAGGGAACCTATTGAGCATAACATGCTAAATAAAGTGTCTAGGGAAATAGTGATACCTGATGACATTATATTGCCTAAATGTATCTTTGCTCAAACAATGCATCTAAAGTTATTGTATCTTTGATTAAGATTACATGTAGTTCCAAACTACTATCATGCAAAGCTTGTCTGCAGCACCAGTAAATCAAAGAGACATGTTTTCAATAAAAGCCCATGTATTTTGTATTACTTTGAAATTACAGACTTGCTTTCAGAAAGGAAGTAATTTATGCTTCTTTCTTGTCTCACTTTAAAGCTTCTGCTAAAAAAACAATCATGACTCCAATTCACAGGATTAGTCTTGCTTAGTCTTTTGCATACCAGAAATGAGACATTTATATTGTAAAATATAAAAATAACACCCCTCCATTACTAACAATTACATGACCTATACCTATAAAACATAAAATTGCAATAATGCAATAAAGCATCAACAAGAGTTGTCAAATTAGCACATACAACAAAGTGTGGATTGAGTCATGGAATTATGTTATACATCAGGAGCTAGACTTTCAACACTTCCTGTTATCAGTATTTTAAAAGGCATATAGAAAAAGTAAAGAAGTTTTCTGGTGTTTTCTTCTGCTTCTTACATATAATTTTTCCCCAGTGACACATAGTGAATTACTAACGAGCAGCTAAATTATGAAGTAGTAAAGATCTATGTATCAATGGGCATATTACCGATTTATATTGTGACACATCCGTGGTATGAGTCTGGCTAGGAACATAAGGGACTCCCAAGGCGGAGCACCTTTACTGGAGATTCCACATACATAGCTATAAGAGCGACCATCACCCTATGAAGTAACAACACAAAAAACACAACATTTAAGTATTTAAAACAATATGTACTAGAGTCAATAACTCAAGCCAAAGAAGCGCTTGGATAATGGTATAGATACTCTCACATAAACCTATCCCCAGATAAGCTGACTCTTGAATTTTTATCCAAAACACCATGAAAAACGCACCACCCACAATCAAGCTAGCCCTCAAAATTTTCATATTTTTTAATATACACAATTAACTTATCCATGGGTTGTGTGCATTTCTTATGTAGTTTTATTAAAACTTCAAGAGTCGGCTTATCTGGAGATGGGTTTATACATGACTATATACAGTATATAGAATACACAGATCCTTTAAAAAAGTATTACCTTAGATACTCGTGGATAAGCCTATCCCCAGATAAGTCAAGCCCAATTTTGGGGGTGTATTTGGGTATCTTAAAATCTCAGCTTATCTGCGAGTAGATATGGTAGTTACCTGTTGGATATGCAGTTCAGCCACTTTTTACAGCCAAGTTCACACTCTTGAAATGTGAAGGCAAACACTTGAACAATGGTACATCATTTCTTGATTTTCAGTAGAAAATTTAATTGATTTCAAGTGTGAAGCCTCTAATAGAATTAATGCACCCACAAAACACATTTTAAAAGCCCTCAAACCTGGAAAAAAGAGGAAAAAGCAGGTCAAAAATTCTAATTACCCCTTCTTAGGCAACATCTTAGTGCCACAGCCCTATTGGGCATGGTTCTTGACAATTAAAGTAATAACTGTAAGATGTTGTCCTAAGCTGCAAAAATATTACTTGCTTGTAGAGATAGATACATTACTTTCAGCTGCAGTGAAAAAAGCAAGGAGCCAGACTTTTCCAGCCTACTGCCTTCCATATGTGTGAGAACTTCTAACTTCAGACTTTCTAGCCAACATGACTAAATTGCAGAAATTCTTCCATCTAGTGTAATACATTGCTTTTTTTTTATATTGACTGTTTTCTAGTATGATTTGATTGCTTATTTGTACCCTATGACTATATTAAGTGTTGAACCTTTTGATTCTTGACAAATGTATCTTTTCTTTTTATGTACACTGAGAGCATATGAACCAAGACAAAGTCCTTGTGTTTCTAATCACACTTGGCAAATAAAGAATTCATTCATTCTATATTTTTGTCACAGACGCAGCTTCACCAACCTGGACTCCCACTGTTTTGATTGGCAGTAAAAAGGCGTTTAATGAATGGAGACTTGTGATCTCCATCAGTTTTTCCTGGTCTTCTTCAGGCGTACATGCTTTGACCCTCTGTAGCAGAGTGTGAGGCTAGACAACAAAGCAGTTAATTCTAAGTACTATAAAATGTTAGTATGCATCTCTAGCAAACACAACAGGTGAACTTAAAAGTTATGAAGGATCATAGTATAAAGGAGGATGAAGGGATTAATTTTAATATTCTTAAATAAAGTATCACTCTGGAAGCTACTTTGAAAATAGGAACAAATACTAACAGGTAACAGGTAAAAGTTGCTTCCGCCCTTTGATGTGCATATAAATAGCTATGATTTAATTTGAAACAATTAGATATAGTTACCATGAATTCCTATGTATATAGCATATTTGTCAGGTAATTGATTTCTAATTGAGTCTTTGGACCCTGGTCTATGAAATTCTTAAGACTTTTTAAAGTCCTTCAAAGGATTGATGTATTGTATGCATGTATTATAAGCCACGCTGTTTCATTACAAGATGGGCAGCAAATAAATGTAATAAATAAATAAATATAGCAGTATGCCTTTCTGCCAGTTGGGGAAAGTTGAAATTCGGATTGCTATGCTAGTTTAGCATATCACTGATATAGACACATTAAAAATGTAATTCAACATCAACATTAAAATGATGTGACAAACTACTTAAGGATTCTAGGAATCATATGCAATTATAGGTCTTCTTTTTGTATATTTTTTACATAAGTAGCAATGACTAAGTAGAAAAAGTGATAGGCAATGTAACACGACTAGATCAAAAACTAGAAGAAAGAAAAATAAAAACATGGGTTTTTAAAAAATGAGGAAATACCAGAAGGGATAGAAGAAAATGGCCTGAAAATGTTTCAATCAGGCCTTAAATTATTTGAGATGTTTTTTCTAAGATTTAATCAAATTCTAGCACAAACATAAGCAAAATGAAAAAGCATTTATATCTAGTATTATTTTGTATTAGTAACTAGTATTACCTTTTTAACACTTGCAGAAAAGTCTGCTATGATTTTCAAAATGTTATTAGTTTCAGGGAAATCTTTGCAAACGTAGGGTTCTTCAGCACATATTACTCTAATGGCAAGGCCAGGACCTAAAAGGCAAAAATGGAATACTCTAACATCATCTGTACCAATGTGAAGATGTTTCGGAAATATAATGTGACAGCAAATAAGAGTATGATAACCATCATTCTCAGAAAGAAATTCAGCAAAGGGTTTGCAAATTTATGAACATGCCTATCATGTCTGAAATGCATCACAAATACTGTTAAGAACACCCACTAAAATTACCCAGCTTTCTTCCGTGTTTCAAATACTACTTCTCCCTTACTCTCCTATCTTGCAGTATTCTGGTCCTGTTGTTTTGTTATGTTTCCCCACCCCCTTTTTTTTTCTCCATGTAATTCTGCTTACCTTTCTTTCTACACTTGTAAGTTAACTTTGGGATTAGGAGAGAGAAAGAGAAACAAACCTATTAAAAAACACTACATAAATTGTAAAATGTGGCTTATGCAGTGGATGCTTGGGGGAAAAATAGATATATATATTTTTTAACACAGAGAGAGAGATGGGTTTCAGTTCCCACTTGACCTACATGGCCCTTTGGAACTTCTTTGAATTAGAGGTTCTAGCATTTATGTGTTTATAAATTTAATCAATTTTATACCTGGGAATGGATGTCTTGAAACTAGTTCTTCAGGCAAACCAAGCTCTCTTCCAAGCACTCTTACTTCATCCTTATGGAAATCTTTCAGTGGTTCTATTACTTTTCCCTAAAAGGGAAAACAGCATGATTTACATTAGAGAACTCATTTTTAAATAGCACACACTTACTAAAAAGTTCTAATGTATTATTGCTATTAAGATTATAATTTCAATCTTGCATCTACAATCCCAATGAAATATCAGAAGCAAAAATATTAGTGAAGTGATTCAAAGAACTCTATTTATTGTTGTAACACCAATATGCATATACAATACCTATATGCATTTAATGTATTTAGAATCACACTCCACAGAATTAGCACAATATGTTTATTTTAAGCAGAAAATAATTTTTAATCTATCTGTAAAATTGAATCTAAAATTGCTCGTGTATTTATTATAACAGTAGGATGTCTCGTTTTCTGTGGGCTACATAGTATACAAATATTTTGGATTGCAATTTAGTTCTTCCTATGTGAAAGTACTATTAAATGGCAAAAACAATTGTTTAACTAGCAAAACCTTAACCCTCAATACTACCAGATGAGCAATTAGAAAACAAATTGACCAGAGTTTACCAATGCTGAACTATTTCTCCAAAAAAGTGAAGTCAGATATAGTGTTTTATTTACCTCTTCCCGTAACTTTCTGATGAGTTCTGTGTCATTGTGGTGGGTCTTGATGACTTCTGCTTTGCCACTAGCAATAACTGAAGCACTTTCAATGAGATCAGGCCTTAATGTTCCTTGGGCAAGGAAGACTTCTTCTGGTTTAAGATTCAATTCTCCAATAACTTCATTAGCAATCTAGACGTGGGGTTGGGAAAGAGAAAGTTCTTAGATGATACTCTACAAGTAAGTTATAAACTGCAACTTCTCAGGAATGGCAACTATGTCAATATAGTTTTCCCTTACTGAGGATACTTGAGACCAGGAATTCCATTGCTAAACAACGCAGTCATAAGGTGTGACATCACATGACCACACATAGAATGGTCCTGTCCCAACTGCTGTCGTTAGGCAAATCCCACAGAGTCACAGTGTCAAGAATCACATGATTGCTATTTGCGGTCTCCTGCCAGCTTTCTCCGTTGACTTAATCTGTTGGAAGCCTACTGTGAAGGTTACAAATGATGATCTTGTGGCTGCAGGAAGCTGCAACATTGTGACTACAAGCTGGTTTTATAATCATAATCATGGTGCAGTAGGGATGCTACAACAGCCACAATTATACAACCCACTGTAAATACTCCTTGTTGAGCACCGTTGTAAATTTAAGCGGTTGCTGAATGAGTGGACATTAAGGGAAAATTACCTATATAGTAACTGACAGCCATATTAGTGCCAGGCAGTGTTTTGGATACATAGGCAAAAAGTAGTGTTGTAAATCTTGGGGGTACACACGTAGGACCTGCCAGTAACTCTAATATGAAATGTGCTTTTTTCAGCCTACTAAGTTGATGCCTTGAGATATGCAAACAACTCACATAACCTAAAGTCTAAAGCATTGCAGAGTTTAATTCAGATGCAGTTTTATCACTTAATGTCAGTCCTTTGGGTAAGCAAGCTCAGGAAACAAGAGTCACTAGAGATTTGGGAATATTCCTGAGCTCAATTAATGTAATGCAACAGAAACGTAAAAGCTTCTCAAAACCCCTTTCTATTTAAATTTGTATCTAACACAATCAAGGTGGAGTTGCTTTGAGTTTCTTTCCCACATTTCCCACTTTCCTAGGACTCAAAATGTTTTTCTAACTAATGGCGTGGCATTCCCCTTTCCCTTCTCTGAGCAAACTGACATTCAGCACAACCAAATTCTACTTACTACAACAATTTGCTCTTTCATAGTCCATGGTTTGCATAAGAAATGTTACCAAAGTTAGGAACTCCACAGCATTTTTTAGAAAACAATGCAACAGGCTGGGAATATAGTTATGTTCATTTTTTTTTAATCCATAATGTTTTATTACATCATTTCTTTGTGAATACTCTTTTGTATATACACATACAATAGAATTTAGCTTAGTACCTTGTTCATTATGCTCCTATTACACTTTTTAATCACATTTTTATCACATTTTTATTATACAAAACTGTTTAATATTTTAAACTGGGTAGAAATAGCTGCATCATAACAATTTGTTCTGGCTTCAAAAGAAACCTTAATACTTTCACAGCAAGTTATGAAACGTGAATTGTACACAATCTCAAAGAAGCCCAAAGCAAAAATGATTAATATGGTACAACTGAATTATAATATGGTTATTTTCAGTGTACATGAAATAAAATGAATGACAGATGACCCCTACTGGACAAAACTGTGACTTTCCTTAAAAGTCAGTTTTGTTTCACTATTATTAAAAGCTTATTGCTAAAAGAATGCACAAGCCTGCAGGGAAAAATAAAGTTTGGATTATTCGAATATGCCTGAATTATGGCAGAATAAGTCCTATTAGTGGCAGACAGTAATCACCAAAATGGTAGGAAAGGCCAGATAGCCTATAGCCATGACAACTTATGCCACATGTGCTGGAAGTGGCATGCAGAGCCATCTCTCTGGGCACATCAGCTGTCGCCCGTTGCTCTTCCAGGTTCTGGCGTGCATATGCGTGCTGGCCAGCTGGTCTTCGTGTGCACGGGAGCACAGAAAACTGGAAAAGTAGCTCCCAGCGTGCGCATGAGTGCCAGCCACCTGGTCTTCCAGTTTCTAATGCGCATGTGTGTGAAGACCAGCTGGCCAGAACACATGCATGTGCAAAGACCAACTGGCCAGCAGGCGCATGTGCATTAGAAACCAGTTGGCCATCCGGTCTTCCAGTTTCTAATGCGCATGCATGCATGAAGACCAGCTGACCAGTGTGCACATGCATGTTAGAAATCGGCTGGCCAGCTGGTCTTCACACGCGCATGCACATTAGAAGCCAGAAGACCAGGTGGACGGCGTGCATGCACGCACCTGGAGCTGCTTTTGTTTCTGGTGCATGCACACACCTGTTTCAGCACTCAGTGCTTTTTCGGTGCATTTATGCTCAAGTTTCGGCACTCAGTATTTGCTTTACCCTATGATTTATGATGTATAAACAACACAGGACATGCAAATGAGGTACTATGAATTAGTAATTTGATCCTTTCAAGTATTCCATCATGGCAAGGATAAGGTCAGTTTTCAAAAATATTTGTGACAGATACGTTAGCTGATACAAGTACTGTATACATTCATAAGAGCACATTTGTATAAACCATTACACAGTTACCACAAAAACCGAAGAAATGATTGAAATTTCTGAAAACCAGAGACAGATTATACCAATGGGTATATACACTAAGTACCTTCACAAAAGTGTCACCAATAATCTTTCGTTTCTCCTCAGGACTTGTAGTCATATTCAGTGTTTTACTGATCCTTTTTCGAGGAGTTCTGTCTTCTTCAGAAATAGGTAAAGTTGTTGTACCATTGTAGAACCAATGAGCTGCATTTACCACTATATAACATACAGGATGTTGTTGTTAGTAACATTGCTAAAATATCTGAAAACCAATAGTCTAACATTTTTCTCGTTTCAAGGATTTAGCACTGGAACATTAATTTGAGCACATGCACACCCAGTTTCTTACACACACAAATAACAAGCTATGTTACATTACAACCTTATTGCCAGGATAAAACCCTTTTTATTTACTCAGCCAGATATTTCACCTAATGTAACAGAAAACTAAACCAAACCGTTTCTTCCATCACAATAAAACAAATCACCCAGTTTCTTTAGACAGTATCAAGATATTTCAATTTCTTAATGCATAACATAAGTATCCTACTTGTTTGGATTTGTAGCCTATCTACACCAACGTCTGTTCTCGCAGTGGCCAACCAATTGCTCAAGGGAGCCTATTAGCCTCTCAACAGAAGCCTTCAAAGGAAGCACTCTGCCACCAAGGCTGAGAACCACTGATTCTCATAAACTCCATGAATTAGCCTTTTTTGAAGCCAGCCAAACTTGCACCACATCTTATGGCAGTGAATTCCAAAGTTTCACTATGTGTTGTACAAAAGAGCAAAGGCAACAGCAGATTTTTACTAAACTAAGTCAAACACCTGCCTTGAATACAGCCATGGTAGACAGGGAGACAACCAAGGATATTAGGTGTTGGCAGCTGAGAGGTTCTTGGCCTTTTCTTGTCAAACAAGAGGTCCTACTCTGGAACCACTGAAGAAAGTATTAAGCTAATGATTCCATCGAAAAAGCTGGCAGTTGAGTGATGAGAACAGGGAGGGATTAAAAAATAGGAGGTCCAACTTTTGAATCTAACTTTTGGAGCATTTGAAAAGTGTCATAGAAAGGAAAAATAAGCTGTAGTTTCTCCATAGTTTCCAAGGTATAAGTTCCCTCAGGAAAGCAGTAAAGATCTTCCTCTTTAGCCAGGAGTTTTTAATCTTCAATTATTGAGTGTGATTTTAATCACTAAAATTTAATAAAATTTATGTTTTATTCTTTCTTACTGGCTGCCTTAACTGCTGACTGGATAGAAGACAACATTCTTATGAATATAATAATAAAGGCAATATAAAAATGCTGAGATATCTACAAAAGATTCCGTGATAACAAGCATGATGATAAGATTATCCACCCAATATATAAAATGTTTGCAAATATATTTTTCCAAGGAAAGTCTTAAATTGTGAAGGATTCTTATTTTCCAAAACCAAAAAAATAAAATGAGGTTATCAATCCATCATTTAAATTTTAAAAAGGAAGAAACTACATATTCTAAAACTCAACAGCTATTGGAAAGATATTTAAAAAAAAAAAAAAAAAACCTTAGCATGAGAAGAATACCTTTGACTTGAATTCCCAATTTTTTTAGTGCCTCTTCCACTGATTGACTTTCTCTCTTGCGCATGAATCCATTATCTATGTGCACTGCTATCACCTGGTCTTGATTTAAAGCACGGTTCAGTAAAGCTGTGCACACTGTAGAATCTACACCTCCGCTGAGTAAAACCTAAATGGATTAAATGGAAGCAGAGATAATTAAATCCACTTTTCCCATCTAGTAACTTTCATAAGTGTAAAACTATGGGTCCAGAATTCCTAACCACTGTCTTGCAAGCTGAAGTCTAACATATAGGAGAAAAAAACAGAGTGAAAAGGCTGCAGTAAATACATTTAATGGACAGAACAGTATGATCAAGCATAGAATTGTGTTTGCTTTTTTTAGTTTTCACTGTTTCTATTACAGGGTTGGACATTTGTCGCATCTAGCTTCATTTCTGTTTGGCACAGTATCATTGCCACATTTTTGGGGGTTGTGGCTGAAAAAAATTCCTCTTTCCCATTTCATTCCATACAATGAAGTAATTGTTCAGCAAACAAAAAAGCCTTAAAAAATAAATACAAAAATATGAAAACTAAAACTGATAACGATACTATTCATAACAGCTATGGATTCAACTTCACACCTTACCAGGACTTTTGATGATCCTACTTTCTCTTTAATTTCATGAATGCACTCCATTTCTCTGTTTTGAACTGTGAAGGTACCGCTGCATCCGGCAATGTCGAAAAGAAAGTTTTTCAGCATCAGTTTTCCATTCACTGTAAGACTAACTTCAGGATGGAACTGCGCTCCATACAGTTTTTTTGATTCATTTGCTATAGCTTGAGTGTTATTAAAAACAAAAGATGTAATAGTTTTAGCTCTAAGAAAAAGAAAGCATTTAAAAAAAAAACTTAGTAAGATAAAACCAGGTCTACATGAGAAAGATGTCAAAATATTATTAAAGAATCTACTATATCTCCTTTTCCCAACCTGATATCCTCCTGATAGAGTGAGACATTTTTTGTAAAAAATATTAATGTTATCTGTCAAGATGTTAAACCATTTTCTTGGAAATGAACTATAAATTAAAGTTACTCTTTTAGGATTTTTAATGTTTTAAAATCACAATTTATTGCACTATATGCAAATAACTGAAAATATATTTTACAAACCAAAATCCTATTCAAGGCAGCAGTGAAATATAACCAAAATATACTGAATATTGATAACGTAGAAAATATAGTACCTGCTACAACATTTCCAGATTGAGCAACAACTTTGAATCCGTCTGCTACTTTATCTACGCTGTCTCCATGGGTAAGGAGCACAACTTCTTCCTTCTGAAGTCCCCTAAAGTGAAACAGGATCACAAAATAAAGAATGTAATATCTTTAAAAGATATCAACTTAAAACAATCAAGAGGAAACATTAAGCATCAACAAATTTTCCAGAACATTAACAAATATTTACCAGGTTTGAAACTGACAATTAAACACAGCTCTGTGCAATTCATAAGATATCTAATTTAATTTCAGCTTCATAATTCATTATCAAAAAGTTTTTCATACCTGAATAATGAACAAGTGTTATCTAATGTAACACTGAAGACACCATCTTCTCTGACGTTCTTTTTGTGTACTGTACCACCAAATACCTTATTCATCATCTGTCAAAAAAAAAAAAAAAAAAAACCAAGCTACTAATCTGGTAATTACAACATTCAGCTACTGTTGGCTACCCTTTCCCTTTGTTTAGCTTTTTTAAAAAACCAAAAAGCAGAAAACGTATTCAGGATATCAGAACTGCTTATTGCTTATCAGTGCAAGTAATTTGTATATTTAAAACTGTAAGTGACAATGAAGTTAGTAATTCCACCAGTTTTCATCAGGCCATAGACTGGAACTGGTGCAGACTTGGAGTTGGGGACCCCTGCTTTACACAATGGAGAAGCTACTTGGTCCTCCTCTAAACTTAAATATTCCTAATTCTTTAAATGCTGTAGAATGAAAAACCAACCCAATGCATGAGAAAGAAAATCCAATTCAGGCATCATTTACCATTGTTATGCTCTGCTGTCATTTTCCTACAGACAAGTAACTTGCAAGTAAATTCTAAACTGTACAAGAGCTATTTAAATTATAAATATTTGCTCCCACTTCTTCCAGAATTGACTTCATAAATCATCTTGATGCTAATTTTGTAAGAACCAGGAATATATTCAGTCATTTTTAAGCTTACAACCTTAGCTACTATATTACATCTCTTTCAATTCAGATTGCAGGTAGAAATTCACAATTATTCATCTTCAGTAAGAATATTTTGCCTATAGGAAACATAGTTTCTCAGATAGATATTTAGTTTCTACAAAAGCATATGTTTTCTGTAATTCTCCTGAGGTTTACTATTTCCTTTGTGAGACTTTTAAGATTGCTTATGAATCTATACAGCTGAAAATGGGTTTCAGACCCATAATAAAAATGATGTATATACATGTCCACACTGGGCTCATTGCATTGTGATGCCACATTTCAAGAGCCAACCTTTTTAGTTGTGTCTATTATAAAGCACCAGCAATATAAGATATTACCACTGCATTTTTTTTTATTACAGTGTTCAAAGAGATGTAAAAAAAACTCTATTATTATTCCTTCCATAGTAGATTATCTGTCCTATTTGGGCTACCTATAGGCTAGTATTTTTATCTTGGCTTATAGACTCCACAAACAGATTTCTTCTTGTGCATTTAGACATAACAATGACAGTCAGCAATTTAAAAGCTTGCTTTATTATTATTTCGCGCTACACTGTGTTTGATATTGCATGAAACCTTGCTATTTGAGGGAGTTCTATTTTGACATGGCATTTATTATGCTTGACTGTTTCTGTATTGTTACAATACATTTTAAGCAGTGGTATTTCATTTTGTTGAGATGAATAGAAATCAGCAGGCAACCTTATCAGAAGCTTGCTCAGACTCAGTCCTGGGGTTGGAAGGATTTGGGGGAGTTTTGCACCACTGCAGAGTAGCTTTCATTTCCCAAAACAAACATGCTTAGGTATTTATAAAAGCCACCTTCTGCTTTCCTCAAATCTAGTCAAGATTGTTCAGGACTAATAATGCATAAATTAATGTTTCCACGTCAGGTTCTTTTGGCCTCTTTTTGATCTCACTGAAACAAGATTTTTCTTTTCGTTTAACTTTTTTTCTCTATGGCTACTTTGCAGATCAGAATATTGATTTTTACACATTCGTTGTTTCTTTTTACTTTAGATTAAGAATTTTACATAAAGGAAAAGACAAATCAAAAGAAAAAAGGTACAGGAAAAGAAAAACTACAGTTATGAAAAATGAGTTGTAGCTTTTAACATATTGACAAACAAATCTCCCCGCTCTCTTATCTCTTCCAGAAACCCCTTCAACCCCATATTAAATTCTCAACCTTTCCAATCATTAAATCCATATCATTCATTTTATTTTTCTTCTTTTAGCAAAAAATTCACAAAAGATTTTCAGTGTTTAAAACAGCAAGTTGTTTTCTGTCTGACCAAATAGGTCAGTTTTAATACTTCCATTAATTCTGACAGTTTTACAATTCAATCCTCCACTGTTAAGAATTTCAATACTCTTGCACTGTTCCCATGTGTTCTAACTTATACACAAACTTCATTTTTTTCTCTTTTCATTGGCAAATGTTCAACTTAAGCTTTCTTAACAAATAATTTGTGTCTTAGTGTTTAATACGTTGTAGCCCTACTGCTACTTAGACTGGCAGTTTTTTCCATTTCTAAAATCTATAGATCCATTTCTAAAATCTATTTCTATAGATCTATAGGAATCCGTATTTACGCCCTCATTCTATACCTTTTACAATATTTCTGATTATCATTTTGCCTCTCTCTGCTTATACATTATCTCTATTTTCAAAATTTATGCTTTTTAACAGACTCTGATTATACACTTTTCTGCTTTTCTCTTTGCTCAATTCCTCTGTTGTCTCATATTAAAACTAATTGCTTCTGATCTGCACATTCTTCCAGAGTCTTGATCTGTGTCTTCATTGTTTTCTTTCTAGAGGAAATTCTTTATTTACAACCAGTCATTTAAAGTTTGAAGTTACACAAGAGTGCTGAAAAGTGTCCTTGCACTTACAAGCATTAGTATCCCTGAGGTGACCTGATTGCCATTTGGGCTCTTGGCAGCCAGCATATATTTACAACTATTGCAGCATCCTGGGGTGATTACCACGATCACTATTTGCAATCTTGCCAGCCAGCACCTGACAAGAAAAGTAAATTTGGAGGGGGGGGAGCTGGATTTGCCTAATGACTGCATGAATCGTTTAATGACCGTGGCAAAAATAATCTTAAAATTAGGCATGACTCACTTAATTGCATTGCTTAGCGACAGATGTTCCAGTCCCAACTGTGTTCATACATCAAGGACTAACTGTATATTCTTCTTGTTTTTGCTACTGATCAAATAGTATTTTTAAAACTCAGCTTCCATTGTTTTCTTGTGCTACATCTTCTCTACTCATCTTCCCATACACAGAACTTTCTTAGCAAATGATCACTTTGAGTACAACTAATAAATTATCAAAAACCACTTCTTTTATCCTCTCTTCTTCATGGCTGGTAATGTCTTAGGTTGGGCAAATTAATTTCTCATAAAATAATACTATCTCCTTTATTTATTTTTATTTTAGTCAACCCCAACTACTTCAAATGTTTAACTGATCCCAGCTATTACAAATGTTCTTTCCAGACCACCCCTGTTTTTGAACCTATGTCATTAGATCACTTGTTTCATTTGCAGAACCTTGTCAGTATTAAATTCTATTCTTCTACGAAAGAAGAAGGATTACTCTGAGAGAACATCTCTCTGTGTTGGAGAGAGTTGCAAGAACATTTGGATATGCAAAACTGTACCATCATCATAATTGCTAATTAATGTGTGAAATGCTGCAAATAATATCAAGGCTACAATGACACACCACTCATTTATTAGAAAGGCCAAAGCATAGCAATCCCATTTTAAAAAATGATGCCTGTTTTATTATTCTCCATAGTGATGGCCTCAAAAAGCTCATGAATCAGTTCCCAGCAGGCTTCTGCACATGAAGAACAACAGATTGGCCTGCAAAACTTCCATGCACAGATTGCATTAAGGACTGTGCTATTAGTGACAAGCAGAGAACAAGATACATTCTTTTTTTAAAAAGCTCATTTTAGTCAACCTCTAAATAATGTTCTTATATATTGCATGAGTACAAATTAGAATAGTTATTTGGTGCTAGGCAAACAAACACCAAAAGCAAAAAAAAAACAAAAACCCAGAGTCATAAGTATTTGTAGAAATGTTAAGTAGCACCTGCATGCCATAGCAGATTCCAAGGACCGGTTTGCCTATTGTAAAAATTGCGGGGTCAAACCAGGGAGCATCTTCTGCATAAACAGAATTTGGTCCTCCAGAGATGATGATGGCTCTAGAAAGGTAAGAGATAATTTATAAAAACAAAGGTATTGAAATTAAACATTTTAATAAATATATATCATTCTAAATCTGCACAAAATTTTGATAAAAGCAATACTGCATATGTATATTTTACATCTATTAAAACAGCAAACTATTATAAATAAGAATAAATTCTTTTTAAAAAACCAAGACATAAACAAGAAGCATCACACAAAACCTAAAATGTGGCATATTTAAATTGAATTTTTCCTTTAAGCTTGTTTCAGGATTCAGCAAAAATTAAGTTTCTAGAGCTGAGTTGTTTTTTTTAGTCATACAATAAAAATTCATTCTCACTGATACTCATAATATAATAGAGAACTTCTAAGAAAACACTGTAAGACAATTGGCTAGCAAAAAGTATTTTGAGAATCAGCAGTATATTATACCGTTTCCCTGAAAATAAAACCTATCCCGAAAATAAGCCTTAGCAAGTTTTTTTTTACGTGTGCACCTAATATAAGCCCTACCCAAGAGCCTGCGCAGCCACCCACCTATTCCGTCTTGTTGCTTATGGTGCTGCAGCCATGAGGCAAGGCAGATGTCAGGGCATGGGTGCCTGCTGCATAATCCAGTTCAGGGTGCATGGGGCAGCTCCACCTGCCTCGTGGCTGCGGCACTGGTGTGTTGCTCGGCTTACTACTCCATTGCGGTCATGAGCAGGTAGAAGTGGGCCAGCGGCCACACAGAGTCCTGCTGGATGGGGCTGCCATGACCACGATATGAGGTAGGTATCCTGCCATGGGTGGCCTAGCTGAGGGAGTCCAGAGGCAAGCTGGTGCAGGGTGCATGGGGCAGCTCCATCTCCCAGTCTTGCAGCAGCAGCACTGTCACACTATGTGGCCTCCTGCCCCACCACAAACAAGCAGAAGTGGGATCCCCATACATGGGGGGGGGGGATAAGATTCCCCCCCCCTGTGAAAATAAGCCCTAGTGCTTATTTTGGGACCCAAAAGAAAATAAGACAATAAGATTTAATTTGTTTTCAGGGAAACATGGGTAGTACATTTGAACTGTGCAAAGGCCTTCTCTGTGGCTGCCTTGGGACCAGTGACCCCCTTCTAGATAATTTCTGAAACTCAATCCTAAATTACATTCACAACTACTGAAAATTAAATGAAGATATGATGGATTTCAAAAAAAATATTTGATAATATAAAAAAATAAAGCAACCATAGGTTTTATAGTGAAAACCAAATCATAAAACATTTTCCATTAGTTTAATAAACCTTTTAAAATTTAAAGTACTTCCAGAGATTCCTATTTAGACTTTATGTCCTATCAGAAACAAGGAGAAAAATAATTCCAATAGTACGGCACATTCCAATGTTGGAACAAATTTTGCTATTGTGAATGAATTTTCAGTAGGGCATTTTCATTTATAAAACAATGGATATAAGAGCATTTCCTGGCATTATTTTCTTTTGGATCCAGGTAAAGTTTAGTAGGATAGGTGGGATAATAGTAATACAATTAGATAAATAATGATTTGGAAAATCTCACTTTCTTTTAACTGGTGTTTACTTTTTGTCCATTTATTATTCTGATAAATCTATGATTTGTCATTGCTGACAGCATCCCATGAATTGGCAAGCACCTTGCAATTCTGTTCTCCAATCTTTGCAATCTCAATGCTATTGGGATGACTTTATATTCATGTTCTTAGGCACAAGCTATGGTCAGTGCCCTGCATTATGATGTATACTTTAATATATTCATTGACCATAGTTTATATTTAATTACAGTCAGTGGTTACAGGTAATCCTTGCTTAGTGACTTTCAAAGTTATGATGGATTCCCCCAAAAGATACTTAGAACCCAGTTTCTGAGTTACAATGGCAGCATGCATGCACACACCATACAAACATAAATGACTTATGATGGAAACTCCAGGCTCTATCAGATTCATGAGGACTATCTGTATACTAATGTTTGACTTTTCCATCAAACATGAACAAATCATGATTATACCCAGTGACTAATGGAACTGAAAAACATAAATACTCCCTTAGGAGAGCAAGCATACATCTACACATAAAGTTATTGTTTTCCTTTTATATAAACTACTTCCAAATCAAAGAAACAAAACATGCCCACATATATTTGCCAACATTGAACTCTTTTATCAGTTAAAAACAAATTGGAAGCAATGTAGGGAAATCAACAGCCCTCTTCAGATTTTTTATAAAATTGAGACAAACTACCTCAATTTGAGGGCAGGGAAATAATTGTTCCTCCTGTTGACCACCCTGAATTCAATAAAACTGGGCTAGAACACCTTTTGTATCCTTGGAGGCTCTTTGGATAGTTGAGGACCATCAAAAATCAATTACCCTGAGAGCCTCTGTAGACAGCCCTCCATTATAGCTAGTCAGTGTGTCTATGTAAAGGGTGATATAAGAAATCAGGGCTGGCCTACTCATCCTTGTTTTCTTTGAATCTGGGAAATTTGTTCCATTTTATGTAACCCTGAGGGTTTATGTTGTCGTGGCAAGCCTATTTCTGGCCATGCTAAAGCAACATTTATCAATGTTTGCTCCTGCTAAGACTACAGGAAGCTACATATCCAAAGTAACCATGCAGAGAAACAGAATTGTTCCTGTCATCCCAATTGGAAACTTAATAAATCATTTTACACTTTACTAAAGGACAAAATATTGTATATGTGCCCTACCATTCAAAGGGACTTTTTTGTTCAATAGAACAAGTCTTCCTGTTCAATATAAATTTTACTTTAACTACAAAAACCAACTTATAGAAGACAGTGCCATGAACACCACTTAGGAAAAAAATGTTATATTTTGCTCCTATTTATAGCTCTCTGCTACACGACAGTGAACAGGCTTAAAGTCCAGCTTTTATTTTATAATAACCTGTGCCCCATCGGGCCATTTCCTTACCTAAACAGAGAAACAAAATGACCAAGAATAGCAAAAAAGTAGTGGGAATAGGAATGACCTCATGCCCATTCAATATTTTTGTGGGAATTGCGCAGGGAGCACCAAAAACCAATCAACTAGCCAGCCAAATCAACCTATCTTTCTTTCTTACTCTCCTCTCCTTTCCCTTCCCTTCCCTTCCCTTCCCTGAGATTGGCTGCGAAACTGTCAAGTGAAAAGAAGGTCATGTCACCATAGCAACAGCCAGTACGCTGAAGCAGCCGCAACTTGCCAAAATTTCATACCCTCAGGAGTCATTGGACCTGGAATTTGGATACGTTGTGTAAGTTAGGCCATATGAGATAATCTTGGTTCAAAAATTGTCATATGACAGGGATATCAAACTCACGGCATCACATGACGTATCATTACTTTTTCCCCCTATCCTAAAAACGGGGGTGGGGTGGCCAGCATGTGATGCATCCAGCCCTTGAATTTGACACCCCTGCATTATGATGTATAGTTTCATCCAATTAAAGAATGAAAACAGTTTAAAAGATCACAAGAGTTTTAGTATTATATAGGTATGCAAACCTTATCAGTAAATGTATTCATTCATGTAGTCTTTGATGTTCAGGTACTAAAGAAATTAGATGCATTGGTTGCCTTGGTAAAATGTTAATTAATGACAAGGAAAAGGATGCAGAAATATATAAGATATACAAATGCTTGTATACGTTTAGTGGGTAGTATGTGGTCTGTGAATGTTGAAAGAAGTAATAACAGTAATAACAGAGTGGTGGGGGTTTTTTGAAAATTTTATTGATTTTTAAAAACAAACATAAACAAACAAAACATAGAACATAAAAACATAAAACATATTTTTTTAAAGCAGCCTGATCCCGGTTACATCTCTTCGTGCAGACACAAATTCAAATTGATGCTCATTTTTATATTCCATTCCATATCTTGCTATCATTCTACATTTTCTATATAACTTCTCTCCTCTTTCAACTTTCTTAATTTTATTTTATTTCATCTCCATTCAAATTATCATACTTATATTCTTTGTCTGTCCTGTTTTAGCTGTCTATTATCTTTTCTCATTAAGCAAAATTTCTCCTGTAATCACTGATTGGAGTATGACGCCTTTATATCTTTCCCCTAAAATTGTAACACTTAATATAATACATAACTTCCATTCGGATTCTGCTTGGTACCTTCTAAAACTGTACAATGTATTTTAAAAAAAGAAAAAATTATAAGTATATAACATAATTAAAACAACAATCCATACCAATTCAATTCTATCATTAATATTAATATTCATTTAAATCTTGAATATTTCACACATTACTTTTCAAATAAGTATCATACTTCTATGGAAACACTTATAAACTTTCCATAGTTACTTCCCTCCCACTTCACTTATATTTTATAAACGTTGCGTAGTTAAAATGTTCCCATTCCTTCCTAGTTCAATTCTCTCGTTTATTTCATTTCATTTATTTTGTTCACAAAAGTTTCACTAATTTACACTATTTTATTCCACTTTTTAATCATATGTTGCTTCCAATTTTCTAACATTATTTCTATTACAAATATAACAATACTATCTTATGTACCTTTACAGAATCCCCTTTTCAGTTAAATTTTCACCCATTATCTCTGAATAAATCCTGTTTCTTTACATCTTGCTCCAGACCTTTGTAACTTCTCTTCCCTTCCTTCTTTCTCCCCTTTTTACTCCCGTCTCCATTTCCCTCTTCTGTATTCCCCTTTTCTTTTGCTTTCCAACATTATATCCCCTTTTCACATTATTTTCCCCTTTTTGAGGGGCTGTTTTTTTAGGTCTTAGATTCTCCATTCTCTTTCCCCCCTTTCCCTTTTCTTCCCCAGATAGAATTACTTGTTCATTTAAAATGGCTTCTTCTTTGTCCCAATCTTCTTGTTGTTTCTTGTAGACACCAATCGCCATTTCTAAGAATTGAAAAATGGAACCAAAGGAGCCCTTCCCTTCTTGTTCCTCTTCTTTATATTTTTTTAAATTCAATTTTCAGTTCATCCAGAGATGATGACATTGTAGAGTTTTTTTTTAAAACAACCACCCAATTGTTTTTAGTCATTCAAATATAATTTCCAAAAGTCCCAAAGTCACCAAACAATCCAAATACACACAGCTGTTTCTTTTAACACGTTCTTCTTTTTTTCACTTTCTCTTCTTGGGGTTACTATTTAGTTGCAAAGTTCCAGTTAAAATGTATCCTTTAGAAGTCTGGTTAAGATTCAACTTTAAATTCTTTTGAATTCCAAGCAGTCTCCTCCTTCCAAGTCCTGCTCTTATTCTTTTCCTCTCCCTTCCCACTTATAGCAAAAAAAAGGATTTTTTAATGTTCAGAAATCTTTATTATCCCTTTGGCATTTAATTATATTTCCAGTTTAATTACCTGTTGGTGCCAAAGCAGATTTTTCCGATTTCTTTATTCAGATGTTCTCATTGTCAGCATGAGGAAGGAGAGTGAAGAAAAAAAAAACTTTCCCTTTTCACTTTCATTCGCTGCTTCCGACTCTTCTTTGGGAGCGATGTATCTTTTGCAAAATTTAAATTCCAGGGTACCTTAGTTGTTACTTTTTGTCCTGGTCAGCCAAAAACTTTCACTTCTTAACTTCCTCCTGCACTTTCTTTTCTGGCTGAGTGCTTCTTTAAGGGGCCATTTCTGACCACCGCTCTTACCGCCTTTGTGAAAGGGAGTTTAGCCAGCTGAGGAGAGGTGCAGCTCCCCTCGATGGGATCTCCCCGTCTTCACCACCTCTACGAGGTGGCTTAGCCCCAAAGCCAGCTGGCTCGGGGCACTCCAGCAGCGAGCCCAGGCAGAAACCGTGCACGATCGCGGATTCCTGCCTGCCGCCGAAGCCCTGCAAACCGGAATCATCTGTAATAACAGAGTGTTTTGTTCATTTTGTTAAGGAAACTGAGAGGAAAAGTAATTTGAATGCAACAGAAATGGATGTTTAAGAGGTGTATTTGGTAATAATAAAAGACAGGTTCATAAAATCATAGACTTGCAGAGCTCAAAGAGGTTACATGGATTATGTAGAACAGAGCTGTACAACATACAGCCTCATCCTGCAGGCATTTGTTGAAAATTCTGACAAATTACTGCTTCAAAATGTCACTGCCACCAGGAAGAATATGCTGTATAGTTTTTTGTTGCCATCTCTGCCCTGAAAGACATGCTACAGGGCACCTGCAATAATAGCAGGTCTCAACTGGAGAGATTGATAGCTGCATCACTGCTGCCATGCCTCCAGCCACCAAGCAGTTAGATTGGCTCACCAGTTATTGTTTTGTGATCCACAATTATTTTGAATGCAGCAAATGTCGTTTCCCAACTAAGAGCTGTGCTGTCTTAATCTAAATCAATGTGTATTGTGCAGAATAATTATACCAACCATAATAGGTGGCAATCCAGCCTCTTCCTTAAAACTTCTACAGATGAAGAACCCACAGTCTCCATAAGCAGATTATCTACTGCTGTATAACTCTTTACCATCAGAAAATTCTCCTTATACTCAGATGAAATCTAGATAGCTGCCATTTATTACTTCTGTTCTTGGCTTCTCAGGTCATGGGGGGAAAATCTTCCCCATATCTCCCTTTCATATAACTGAGAATTCAGGAACTAATAGATGCTCCATGAATGCTGATTTAATGCAATGGTAAGTGGTCAGGATGTAAGTATTTTGAGATGGTTGGCAATACAGAGAATGAATAAGCATTTAATTGCAAGGGAGAAGAAAAAGAAAAGACCGAGAAAGCTACATTTGGATGGTGTTCAAGAGATGTTAAAAAGAGAAACTCAAAAACTTGTGACTTTTTCCATATGGTAGAAACAAGGACAGTTTGTAAGAATAGAAAGTATGAACTATAATGAAGATATTGGTGCAATTTAGTTTTAGCTCTCTTCATTTTCATCTTTTATTTATCCATTGGTTTATTATTTCTTACTTCTTTTCCATACTTCACATAATGTTGCTTATCCAGCAGGGAATGGTAAGATGGGTAAGCATCTATGTATTCATAAAACAAAATGCTATAAAATATTTCATTTAATATAATTCAACTGATTTTAGCATACTCCACACCATTTCTATTTCTCATGTAAATGTTTTCAGGTACTACTTAACAGAATGTACACAAAGCCTTGGAGCTGAAAAGAACCAAAAATTACGAATCCTATCACTAGTTGGCCCTCCATTACCTCTTAAATTTGCCAACATTTAGACATCAGAAGTTCATTGCCTGAAGTGATAGAGCAACATGTAATTCCATGAAATCTTGGGTACACATCCAAAATCCTTTCTAAAATTTGCCACTAATCTCAGTGTGATGCAATAGGAAATAGATAAATGTATGGGCCTAATTAATTAATCTACAGTTTTCATTTGAATGGAATTAGACCAGAGCTGGGCATTTTATGGCACCCAGGTCATATTCAGCCCTTTGCCTGTCCCTGTCCTGCCCACCTGAGTTCAACTGGAAGTTATAGAATGGAGGCAGAAGTAGAATCCAAGTACACTCCTTTATTCAGCAGGCGAGAGAAAGAACTTTTCTGCGACTGAGGCAGAATGGAGGCTGGTCTGAAGCGAGATGAGGCTCTGTGTTCCCTCCTTCCTTAACATGTGGGTGCCAGTGGCAAAATTAAATTTAGTCTATTGGTTCGGTCTTCCACAACAGTTCCAGTTTCTCATGGGCTCTTAGGGAAAATTAATAATTCACACCACAATTAGACAATCTCCTTTTTGATAGAAATCTGAGTATTTATATTTTCTAGTCTTAGTTGCTTTGGTAGAGTTTAAGGTTCCTGCATACAACTTAAAAGCTGAAACATAGTCTTCTACAGATTATTTGGTCTGGTTTACAGTTGAAGGATACAAGCTGTAACTTTCTGGTCTCACATATTGAAACTAAACTGTTAATGGAGCATATATATAACTAATATAAGGCTCAATCTTACCGGAATCCTTGTTCTTTAATTGCAAAAGCAGGTGTTTCCAAAGGAAAAATTTCTGACTGGACAAACAGTTCTCTGATCCGGCGATCTATGACTTTTCCATACTGAGCTCCAGCATCAAGTATCACGACAGCTCCTTCATAGCGGCACACCCCATCCTTGAGATCTTCTCCAGTATTCTCCAACTATAAACAGGATTTATAAGAGTCTTATTGGGACAAGCAGATAGGCATAAAGTATGTATTTTCAAAATAGCAATAGCTGCTAAGTTAAATAATTAGATGTTTATTACAAGTTTGCTTGTAGCCTCTTGGTATGAGAACAAATGTTTTGATTTTGTGCATAACAGAAAGCAGCAGACTTGAGCTGGTTATAACTGTGCATATACTGTGTCATGGAAAGCTAATGGAAGAAAAATAAATGCCCAGAGGTTGGTTTGTATTGTGTTCACGTCCCTATACAATAAATAAGTAGTTAAGTAACCAATGTATATTTCCATAATTCCTACATAAAGGATAAAATGCCATTATGTTTGAAGAACTTTGTTTTAAAATCCTTCTCTGCCTTCCTCTGAAATCTAAGATAGAATATAAATGCTGTTGTACCTCCTCAATGTATTATTTTTGGATGTGATTTAATAAAACAGTGTTTTATTTATTCTTCAATAATAATTGCAATTTTTTAAAAAAGGCACTTCCACAATTTCTACAGCAGCATTATTTTTCTATGCAGCATTATTTTTCCCCGAGACAATCGGTAAATTTCAACTAAATGTTTGCTATTAGGCTTTCTGTAAGTAAGTCATCATTAGTGTTGCTGAGAGGCAGAGGGAGAAATAATGCATGCAGACCATGCCCTATGGACTATGTAAACTTTCCCCAACCTGGGGAAATGCAATGGCATTCTTGAACAAACATATCACGTTAACCCCTCAAACCCCTCTCACCCCACAACAGACATCAACTGAATGTCAGAATCAGATAGCTGTAATCAACTGTGTGGCAATGAGAGAAATAATTACAGGCTGAAATACAGGATACAAAATGCTCTGGTCTTTGACCAGGGGTGTAAGGAGCTATACACAATGGAAGTGGAGAACTCATGAAATATGGATGGTTTCCTTATAGTATGCTCTGTGATTTGCTTAATATGAATGTGAAGACTACATCTGTATATGATGATTAGAAAATGATTTTATTGTTCTCCTTTAAAAAAAGGATGAAAAAAAAACTGCAGTTAATGAAGTATACCTGGAAACAAATGTGTAGAATTCTGACTGAAAGGTTATTAGAATTTAAGTAGCATACAAGCTAAATAATAGTAGCATACAACTTTAAATAATAGAATTGACAGTTGGTTACTGAATATGGTATGTGTGCAGCATGATGGAAGGAAAGCATGGGTAAGAAAAATAGAATATTTTTTGAAGTTTAGTATTGAGCAAATAATAAGACAAGGATATGTGATGCACATCAGGAATATTATGAATTTATGGATAAGTACATTCGGGATTTAGAGGAATTTTGTTTGTGGATATGAAAATGCACATAAAACTATATTATTGGCTGATAATCTGAATTATTTCAATTACTGCTAAAATAAGAAATATGGATCTGAAAATAAATATATTGAAGACCAAGACAGTTAATGCTTGACAAGATCTGTAGATTATATATAAATAGTAAAATGAATGTAAATAGAAGAATTTTATGTTGGCAGAATGTTTATTAAACATGGAAAAATAGATTTTTAAAGAAATCAAAATTTACCAATACTGATAGAGGATGGATAGTGTATCATTTGATGCAAAGAATGAACTTCTGTCAAAAGAAGGGAAACAGCTGCTTGAAAAAGCATGTTTCTACCCACTTTGTTTTATGAGAGTGACCGTTAAGTATGTCACTTTGGGAATGGGCACTTAAGGAATGATAAGATCAAGAATGAATGGGCACTGAATGAATGTGAACAGAATAAAAAGTGAATTGAACAGGATGAAACAAATACCTTTAGGTAGCTTGATCATATGCAGAGAACAGATAAAGATCAAATCACAAAGCTGTCTTTATTCAAAACTTTTCCAAATCAGAAACACTTATTTCCCCATACATGCTTAACAAAGGCGCATGCAGATATAACAGCCGGCACATTAGAAATTTGTCACCAGTTTTAAATAGTAGTCTACTAGAATAATCATGTCAGATTGATAATATAATGAAGTCAGATTGTTGTAATAGGACTAAGATTTCCTTGTCCATCAAATGTTAAGGCAATCTTAAATGTAAGAATATACTAGGCTATAACTAAGACAAAAAACAAAGAATTTGATATAACAATAGTACCAAAATATAGGTTATTACTTCCATTCAGTACATACATCATTATCATATTAAAGTTTTAAAAAACTGTTTTATTGTATGCCACCAAAAGTCTCATTTGTGAGGTGGGCAGCTATGTACATTTGTTAATCAAATAATATATATCTACGTGCATACGAGGTTTGTACTAGATAAGCGCAAAATCAGATTTTTAGGAAGAGTGAAGGGATTATTTTATTTCTCTACTTTTAATCATGGAACAAGTGATTCATAAGTACTGAGCTGAATCTCCAGCTACAGACATAATGATAAAAATTAGGTAGAGCAGTGCTGGCATACAGCAAATGCTTCTGATTTCCAGGATGTACTTTAAAAAACAACAAACAAATAAAAACTACAAGTACGATGAATTAGACATAAAGGAAAGAGTTTGTTCTGAGAATCAGAACAGTTTAAAATCACACGTGTTCCTAACTTTCCTAAGGTCCAAACTTTCCTAGAACAGCAATATAATTTAGAATGGTAGGATAGTCTCATATTGCTTGTTTTTCTATTCTATTGCTTGCTTTTCTATTCTATCATTCAGTTGCTTCTAATTCATAATGGCCGAGTAGAAAAGTGTTTGCTAAGAAATACCTCCTTGAGTTCTTGTAACCTTATAGCCCGGTGGTGGGATTCAAATTTTTTTACTACCAGTTCTGTAGCCTGATGGGCATTGTTAAGCCTGGTTTCCCCAACCAGGGTTAGGGAGACAAGCTAAACAGAATGTGCAGCGTTAGTCAGATAGGCACACAGATAAATGAGTGAGCTAAGCTTGTATGTTTATTAACATACAGTAAAAATAACAGATACGCTTGTGCTATCAAAAATATAGTTTATTCCATTATGAGTTCATAGCATAGTCAAAATAACAGTCCAATAGTCATGTATCATTTAGTCAGTCCATTCAGGGATATTCAGTTAGCAAAGTCCGTGCAGAATATCCTATGTCAGTTCACTTACAAATCAGTCCTTTGTTTCTCTCCCGTTCGAGCAATGCAGTCTTGAGTCCTTGCAGTAATTAGGGATCATCAAAGCCATCAAAGAGAGCAAGCTGCAGTCTTGCTTCTTTTAAAGTGCTTTCACAACCACTCCCTTAATTACATTCCCTATATTTAAAGTTGCAGACACTTTAACTTATAAACTATGATAACATATTATTATTTACCTAAACCAGTTAGGGTAAACAATGTTATCCCAAACAGGCATGATACTGTAAAATTTCCAGTCAGAGGTGGTATTTGCCAGTTTTCTGAACTACTCAAAATTTCCGCTACCGGTTCTCCAGGACTGATCAGAACCTGCTGAATACCACCAATATTATAGCCATGATTGTAACTAGATATTTTATTTTCCTGAATCCTTTATTCCTTTGATTATTCTAAGATTTCCTGCTTCCACACTAGGTATTCAAAATATCTAAGTTTTAGCTTCATTATCACTAATGAAGCTCACTATTTTCAGTAAGCAACTTGGCTTGATCTCCTCAAGCACTGAATGATTTATGGTTCCATTCACTCAATAAATTCTCAACCATGTTCTCCAGCAGCAAAATTCCAAAGTATTAATTTTTCTTTGGTTAACCTTTTCAGTTTTCTATCTTTTTGTTGCAGTTAATAAATAGATTAGGAGTTAGAAATCTTACCAAATTTCTGAAACCTACAATTATCCTTAGAGACATACTGCTACTACACATAACAAACTTTCTTCTCTTTCCCTTGCCCTTTAACAGGGATGATCCATCTCAAAATGGTACACTGGAGACAAGACAATTAAAGGGGAATCTTTTTCTTATGTGCTCTGGAAGGAAAGTTCAGAAATCTTACAAGAGAGAGGATCATTATTTTCTGGGTTTCCAAAAGTGGCTGGCATGTTAGAAAAAGAGCTAAAAACATTTCTGAAAATTACAAAGAATTGTGTGAAATTTGTGTCGACGTTTTTAGATATTGATGGGGCTACCAGGTGTCTTCTCTTTCTCTCTCTCTCTTTGATACTGCCTAGGTCAAGGATTTCAAACTTAAGGCTTGGGAGCCAGATCCAGCCCACAGGGTGCTTAGATCTGGTCTGTGGGGCTGCCCTGGAAACAGCAAAGGACCAGCCCGCGATGCCTCTGTCAGCAAAAACGGACCCTGGGAGAGCTGCATGCAGCCCCCCTGAGCTCCATTTTTGCTGACAGAGGGTTGCAGGCCCTCACAGCCGAAAACAGAGCATGCGGGGGTCACAGGAAGACATCCTGAGCTCCATTTTTGCTTCCAGAGGGTTGTGATTGCAGCTAAAAATGAAGTTCAGGAGGCTGTTTTTGCTGGCAGACTACTCAGGCCACCACAGGTGCCACCAACATGAATGTCAAGTTGACCACGCCCACCTTGGCCACAGCCATCCTGGCCCCCCTGAGGTCAAATACAATCCTGATGCGGCCCTCAATGAAATCAAGTTTGACACCCCTGGCCTAGGTGAACTGAATGCTCTATCTGCACTACAAGGCATGGACTGTCAGGAAAGCTCCAATATACCACTGACCTATAGTGCAGCTACATTAACCAATAGTAAACATGCCATAGTTGCCATTGGAAATAGGCATTGGCTTACCTGAATGCAGTTTCTCAGCATGCCTTGGGATAATCCACACATATGGGTTGAATCTGCCTTTCTGCCCAGAGACTGAGTCATCAATCTTGGCCATGCCTCTTCCTGTCGGGGCAGGAAGCCCCCTAGCCCCAGTCAGAGGAAGGTGATCTTCCTGTGATGTTGGCTCTGTCTCCCACCTAGGCACTGGACCAGATAGTTGCCAGGGTGGGAATGGATTATCCCAAGGCTTGCTGAGAAACTGCGTTCAGGTGAGCCGACACCTATTCTCCAGCATGCCTTTGGGATAATCCACACATATAGGACATACCAAAGCTGGCAGTCCCTATGGGCGGGAAGAAGTCTTGTCCTGTGCACTCCCATCTGTATGCACTCACTGTAGCACTCTTCTGCCAAAGGCCGCCTCTACTGAGGCATATGTGTCCAGTCTGTAGTGCTTTATGAATGGAGACAGGGAGGACCATGTAGCCATCCTGCAGATGTCCTCAAGTGTGGGGAAGGATGTGCCCATTGCCTCTGAACTATGTCCAAAAATAACTTGGGACAAGGGATCTCCTGTTTGAGAACTGTAGGATCGGAAAAAACCCTGCTGTTAGGCCCCTGAGTTTCTGGTGAAGCAGTTGGGATAGTGGATGGGGGATCAATTTGGGCAGTGGGCCTAGCCTTGTGGAGGAGGGATTTAAACAGTCCCAGACTAAGCACACTTGTAAACAGGGGTGGATCAGGTAATAGGTCCTCATCTTCTGAGTACCCGTTCTCCCTGAACTTCTTCCTCAATTCCAGATGCCCTGCTTCTGATAGAGTGCGCTGGAAAAGCATCCCTTTGGTGCCTAGAGAAACCCATGGAGGCCTGGCATTGCACTGGCTGAGGATCAGATCTTGGGGAAGAAGAATGAGTCCTCCCCTTCAGGGTGGAAGCTACCCCTTGAGAAATTACCTGGGCAATAAGGGCCCTAAGATCCTCTGATAATTCCGGGGCCACTCTATCTACTGAGTGCATCCCCACTGCAGTTGGAGTAAAAGTGGTCTCAGGTGTTCCAGTCCTGTCTCTGATCTGCAAATCTGTAGGACGAGGAAGCATGCAATCAAAAGGAAATCTCTGAGTTTGAATTTCCTCAGCAGGGGGGATAATTTCCTGCTCCCTATTTCCCTCTGGTGACCAAGCCCCAGAAGCTTCAGGCATGTCCTGTGCTAATAGATGCTGAGGGAGGGGGCTAACAGGGCTCGGCTGGGGGGAGGGGGAATACTTCTCCTGGTCTGCTTGCTTCTGAGCTCTGGAGAACTGCTTTTCCAATGCTCTTTGCCTTCTTTCTTCTGTTTTGTGGGCTTTCTGGAATAAAGAGCCTTTGCTTTTATCTTGTTAACAGCCCCTTTACTTGCAGATCTGGCCTTCCTGGGACTCTGCTTGGATCGTTTAGCACTTGTGGGTTCCATGCTGCCTTGGTCAACAATGCTGTTATTTCCCAGATTACTGGGAAGAGAGGCCTCTCAATCCTCCAATCCTGCTGCTCCAAAGGGAATTCTAGGCCTGGAAGTCTTTCCTGGGCTGTGACAGTGACGGCCCTACAGTCTCCTGGATAGCTTGCACAACTTGCCACACAGCCAAAATAGCCACTGCTGGCCCCCTAAATCACCTGGAGATCACAAAAATGAAAGCAGCTGCTTCAGAGCCACCCGGTTAAGCCTTGGGAGTGCGACAACGCTGGGGGCGATCACAAATTCAGCACGCACACACCCCGGGGATGGGAGATCGTTTTGGGGCTCCTCCTTGACTGCCTGGGCTGTTAGGCCTTCAATTGGTAGTTCAGGGGGCCACGAAAAAACGGAGCAAGCAGAAGTTCCAATTACTGCTTGTTTACGATGTTTTGGATACTTGAGGGAGTTTTGCAAACCTTTGGGAGAATCCACACTTTAAACTGCTGCTTTCTGTTGACATTGTTGGAGCCAACCTTTTCCACATCTCTATAGGGCCAAGACTGAGTCATGGCTGGGGCTAGGGGGTTCCTGCCCCAACAGGAAGAGGCGTGGCAAAGATTGATGACTCAGTCTCTGGACAGAAAGGCAGATTCAACCCATATGTGTGAATTATCTCACAAGCATGCTGGAGAATAATAGTTTTCATTCTATGTGAATAAGGTTGACTAATTAAGTTGTTTACTATCGGAGAATATGAAGAATAAAGTTCAACACTACAATATATTTTTTTGTATTGAAAGTGACTATGCTTTTGGTTTCTGGACAAGATGGATATTAAATTCTTATTAGAAATGTTTTGAGGATGAACTTTTACAACCTTTATAAAACACAATGAATTCTATCTGACAGGAAGGAAAGATGCCAGAGAGCTGGAAAGCAGCCAATATACCATTAATACCTAAAGAAGAACAAGATTTTACTTTTAACAAAAAGTGTGGGTCCATATCATTATTTAATAATGACAAGATGTTTACAGCGATTCTAGCTAATAGACTGAAAATAATTTTGTAAGAGTTTATTCATGAGGATCAATGTGGCTTTTTACTTAAAAGACAGCTAAAGGACATCAGAAACGTGTTGGATATTTTGGAATAATTGAAAGAACATAATGAAAAACAAGTTTGATTGATTTTCTTAGATGTTGGGAAAGTATTTGACAATTTGATCTGGGATTTCTCCTTCAAGGTTTTGAAAGATGAATTTTAATGAGAAGTTTATAAAATAGATAAGATTAATTTACACTTCACAGAAAGTACAAATAATTGGGCATGGAAATCTATCAAAACCCTGTGAGTTACAAAAAAGAACAAGACATGGATGCCCATTATTTCCTTTCTTCTTTATTTTGGTTCTTGAAATACTGAATAGAGATAGATGAGAGGATTGAAGAAATAGATATAATTTACAAGTTAAAGGCTTTTGCAGATAATTTGGTGTTGGTTATGAAAGATCCTTTAAAAGGAATTGAAATATTAATGGACAAATTAAAAGAACTTGCTGTATTAGCAGGTTTCAGGATTAATAAACAGAAGATGAAGAATTTAAAAATATAAAACTCGAAGATCAAACAGAATTGATGAATAAAATGTGTCTTCAGATTGATAATGTATAATATCTGAGTATCACTATGACAAACAAAAATGCTATGTTATTTTTAAAACTATGTTAAGACATGGAATGAAGTTTAAAAAAGACATGTTAAGCTAGGAGAAACTGGGCGTTGGTACTTACCTGATACGCCCTTTCTCGTCGAGCTGCGTAGAGCATCCAGAGTGGGAGGTGCTCCAGTCATCACTCTTACAGACTGAGCTATAATTGAGGAACGCTCTGCCTCCTCCACGTGACTCCTCCATGCGTTCCCCAGTTTTACAAAGACAAGAAGACACAACTATCCTCTCATGTCAACTATTATACAAGTCTCAACTATAAACTATATACATCATTGGCCGAAACAGGATTCCCCACCAGACGGACCAATTAGGGTGGGGCTGGATTCTCAATGCAGCTTGACGAGAAAGGGCGTATCAGGTAAGTACCAATGCCCATTCTCCATAGAGCTCCTGCGAGCATCCAGAGTGGGACATACCAAAGCATGGCCTGTCCTACAGGACGACTCCGTCTGGTCCGGAATCACCTCTGGTTCTCTTGCCACTTGTTGAAGGACTCGCCTGCCAAAGGATGCCTCAGCTGAGGCGTAAACATTGATTTTATAGTGTCATATAAAGGGAGACGGAGATGCCCAGGTGGCCGCTCGACAGACATCCTGAATCGATGCCTGAGTGGCCCAGGCTGCCAAGGTGGCTGCACTCCTTGTAGAGTGGGTGGTTATCCCACTAGGAACAGGAAGGGCCTGAGCCAAATAGGCCTTGAATGTGGTAGCTCTAATCCAGCGGCCAACAGTAGACGGGGATACCTTGCAGCCCAGCGTCTTTGGCTGAAATGACAAGAATGACTCAGACTTTCTGATAGACTGTGTGCGATAGATGTAGATACGAAGAGCCCTTCAAACATCGAGGGTGTGCCACTGTCTTTCCCTTTATCAAGAAGGCTTGAGACAAAAATTAGGTAGGATCAATTCCTGTGCTCTGTGAAATGCCAAGTTGATTTTAAGTATAAAGGCGGGGTCTGGTTGCAGAACCACATGATCAACACATCAGAAAACACATAGATCCTTTCTCACGGATAGAGCTGCTATTTCAGATATCCTTCTCGCCGATGTTAACGCCACAAGAAACACCACTTTGAATGTGAGAAACTGAAGTGGCGCCTCCCTGAGAGGCTTGAAGGGAGGTTTAGTCAATGCCATAAGAACCTTATTAAGATCCCAGGTAGGGTATCTGTGAATCACCGGAGGGTGCAGATTGGAAGCCCCTCGAAGAAATGCCCTGATGCGAGGGTGGTGGGAAAGAGAGCCAGAAGAGCTGCCAGCGACCACCATTGACAGGGCTGCGACCTGTCTTCTCAAGGTGTTGGGGGAGAGGCCCCTATCTAGTCCGTCTTGTAGGAAGGCCAGGATTTGTGCAATTGAAGGGAAGAGCGGATTGATGGAGGACTTATGGCACCACCTACAAAAGATGTTCCAGGTTGCGTTATAAATGCGGGTAGTTGAAGGCCGCCTTGCTGCCAGGATGGTATTGATGACCTGGACCAACAGGCCTTCATCTTTTAGCCTTTCCCGCTCAACCTCCAGACGGCTAACTGAAGCCACTGTGGATCTGGATGTTGAAGAAATCCCTGGGACAGTGAGATCCTGTCTGGGGGAATCCTCCACGGTGGGGCCACTGACAGATTGCGAAGATCCGCAAACCACGGTCTCCTGGGCCAATATGGGGCTACCAGGAGAACTTCCGCCCTTTTGAGTATCAATTTCTGAATTACCTTGGGAATCAACGGGAGGGGAGGAAAGGCGTATAGAAGCCCCATGGGCCAAGGGCAACGCAGGGCATCATGGCTCTCTGCCCCGTTGGCGGGGTATCATGAGAAAAATCTCGGTGTCTGGGCATTGAGTGGAGATGCGAACAGGTCCACCAGAGGCTGACCGAATATTGCTGCCGCCTCCCTGAACAGTGAGGGGTGTAGGCACCATTCCAATTGGTCCAGAGTGATCCTGCTCAGCCAGTCTGCTTAGACATTTGAGACCCCCAAGATGTGTTCCGCCCTGATGGATAAGAGATGTACCTCAGCCCACTGACAGAGCCGCTCGGCCTCCCTCATGAGGTGGATGGAATGAGTGCCCCCTTGACGGTTGATGTGGGCCTTGGTTGTAGTGTTGTCTGTCAAGACCAGTATGTGTCGCCCTCGCACCTGAGGGAGGAAGGCGCGCAAGGCCAAGTATACTGCATGAAGCTCCAGCCAGTTGATGCTGCAGCGCCGCTCGGTTGCTGACCAAGTTCCCTGAGCTGAAAGTGACTGTATGTGGGCCCCCCATCCGGATAGGCTGGCATCTGTTGTGAGAGTGACCCTTTGGGGCTCCTTGAAGAGATGACCTCTGTTGGTAGTGGGTCTTGTCCACCAGAGAAGGGAGGCGAGAACCTTTGGAGGAACTTTCACCACGAGGCCTGAGTTGCTCCTTCCGGAACGCTGACAGGAGAAACCACTGCAAGGATCTGGAATGTAAGCATGCCCAGGGGACAATGGATATGCATGAAACTAATTTTCCAAGTAACTTGGATAAGTCCAGTAATGAGGCCTTTCTAGCCTATCTAATAGCTCTGATAGCTTTTGTGATACTGCTGAACCTTTCGTGGGAAAGGAAGACCCTCCCCTCGACCGAATCAATCACTGCCCCTAAGTGAGCTATTCGGGTGGAAGGGGTAAGCTGACTCTTATCCCAGTTTACGAGGAAGCCGTGAGCCTGAAGTACCAAGAGCGTGGTCTTAGTATCACTTCTCGGCTTGATGTCAGGTAGGTGATAGAATAAGAATGTCGTCAAGGTAGCAGTGAATGTGGATAGGGAAGTGCCTTAGGTGAGCCGCCAAAGCTGCCAACACCTTGGTGAAGGTCCTCGGGGCCAAAACGAGACCAAAAGGAAGGGCCACGTATTGAAAATGCTGATTGTTGTAGCAAAATCTCAAATATTTGAAACACGAGGGGCAAATGGGGATATGAAGGTATGCCTCAGAGAGGTCAATGGATGTAAGCCAGTCTCCTTTCCTGGTGCCCTATAAGATTGACTGAAGTGTATGCATTTTGAACTTATGACGGACAATATAACGATTGAGCCTCTTCAGATCTAAGATGGGCCTCCAACCCCCGGAGTGCTTAGGAACCAAGAAGAGGAGGGAATAGAACCCTCCTCCCCGCTGCAACGGTGGCACGGGCTGGATGACCTTGATATCAGAAAGGTATTTGATAGCGGCTTCCATGAGAGCACGCTTAGTCGGGTCTCTGGAAATGGGGGAAACCATGAAGTGCTCCGGAGGAACAGACTGAAACTGAAGGGAGAGGCCAAATCTTAGTGTCCCTAACCCAGGCATCCGAAGTGGATGAATCCCACTGGTCGGCAAAATGCTTGAGGCGACCGCCAATGGGATAAGAGACTGAAAGTCTACCTGGGACAGCGGGGCGCTTTATTCCCTGCACCCCGGAAGGGCCTCCTGCAGCTGCCCCCCCTTCTGTTCCTGTCTCCTGAGTCGCTCTGGTCCTGATAGGCCGGTCAGAACGTCGGGGAACTCTGGTACCTAGGGGTGAAGGATGGTTGGAAGGAGGTGCGAAATGAGCCCCTCCGAAAGAGCTGGGACCCTCTGGAATCTTGCCTACGGAAAAGTGATGGGAGGAACTTCTTTTTATTCCGGCCCTCCATCAACAATGGCTCAAGTGCTGGGCCAAACAATTTTCCCCTGATATGGGAGCTGAGGCCAATTTAGTTTTATTCTTAATGTCGGCCTGCCAGTGTCTAAGCCAGAGTAGCCTTCGGGCAGAAACGTGCGATGAGATGGCCCGAGAAGAAAATTTCACAGACGGTGGCATCGGCCGCAAACTCCACTGCGGCCGTGAGTTTGGCAATATCCTGATGGGCCCTGGTGTTTGACGGGGGAACATGCTGCTTCAACTGCCTGAGCCACCTGATGGAAGAACGAGTGAAAAATGACGCGGCTGTGGCAGCCCAAGCATCCGACTGGTGCGCCTGCCGTAGTGCCATCTCTGCCCGCTTGACCTCTGGCTTCAGCGCTTCCAAAGCGTCAGTGGAATTAGAGGATGATGCTAGTTTCACTATGGGGTTGTCCACCTCAGGAGTGTTTAACATGGCAGAGAATTCCGTGTCGAGATTAAACAATCTCTTGTCCCGGCTGGAAGGGGTGCCCCCCCCCCGAAGAGGCCAATTGCCTCACAACCAAGTCAGAGAAGATTAGAGGGGCGGGAATGATCTCGGTTTCAACAACCGGCTGTCTGAATATCTTCTGGGCCCCCTGGGGTTGCTGGAGATGATTCAGAGGGAGACTGGGAAGTCTGGCCCGAAATATTATTTGCCTTAAATAGCAAGGACTTAAACAAATGAGGCTTAAACAGGCCTATGAATACAGGCTGGTCAGGAGGAATGTCCTCATCTTCTGACATCTCTCCTTCCATAGGGTCCACCTTGAAAAGCGGTTCGGAATATTGTAGAGACCCCCTATCTGACCCTTCCTCTTCCCTGAAGGGTTCAAAACCCATTTCCTCCTCTTCCTGAACCTCCTCCCCTTCCGGGAAAGGAACCTCCATTTGGGAAGGTACCTGACCGTGTTGTGATGCCGGTCTGGAGAGGGATCTTCCGGACATAGATTCGACCTCAGGCGCCACCATTTGGGAACCTGGTCTGGACAGCTGTTGAATACCTTCTGCTATCCCTTGACGGATAGTCAGCTGCATCCACTCTCTAATACTGTCCAGATTGATGGTTGTGGACGGGTCTTCTGGGCGTAGACCCGCAGCGGTTGGTGTGAATGTCGCTTCAGGCGCGTGATAGGCCTGGCAGCTCCGGGCGGGTGAACTGCATCTGGAAAGAAAAGGTTGTCCGGGGGGGGGGGGGTTGAGTAGAGGTAGAGGTGAGAGCAAGGGTTACAGAATGCGAGTCTTTAGATCGTTTGTCAAACGCCTTCTCCAAGGCCTTATGGCACCTTAAGGCATCCATTTGTGAGGCCTTGGATGAGTCCTTGTCCTGTTTGCGCCAATAGTGCGTCTTTGACTTAGCCTTCAAAGAAGGACTGCTGGGATTGTCCTCTGCCATGATATCAAAAAGGAGCCACGAAAGATATTAGGCAACAAGGAAGGCGGTTAGCACGCCTGGGAGTTCGACCTACAGTGCAGGCCGGCTTTCCTAATGTTGGGCTGTGTCCACCTTTTGGATAATTTTTTTTTGTTTTCCTTATCTATTTATTTATGATAATGATGATGATGATTATTATTATTTTGTGGGCGGAACCCAAAGTTGCCAATCAAATTGAAACAAAAAATTAATAATTAGCTATTTTACTTATTGTTTATTTATTCTTATTAAGAATAAAACGGAAAAAAAATATTTGACTAAACTCTAAACATCCTATAGGCCAAATAAACGCTGAGGCCAGGAAAAAGAGAGATATCAACAAAAAAGCAACAGGGAAAGGCCTCCTGAGGCAGCCTCCCAACAAAAATGGGAAGTAGGTGCCTGCGCCTCTGAGCGAGCTGCGGAGAAAAGAGCCAACTTAATTTAAAGAGAAGGGCAACAGGGCACAGAGCCACACTACCCTCTCAATATCTAGGCACCACACGGCCTGCCGGTCCTGCTATGGGCCTTCAATAACTTCGCAGCACGATCGGAACGATATAGAAAATCAAGAAAAAATTCAAAGTGGCGGCTGGCCATGAGGCGTGCCCAAAATGGCCGCCGGTCCCGGTGCGAAGATCTCAGAGGCGGCACAAGCCCTCAAAGGAACAAAAAAACCAAAAATGAAATGCTTGGAAACGAGGGCTGTAGGAAGAAGCTTACCTTCCTCCAAGGCGTTCGTGGGGGGAAGGCGCAACGGAGCACTAGTGAAAGCGCAATTAAAAGCCACTGCTTAAATGCAGCCCGGCTTGAAAAGCGGCAGAGGAATGGAAGTGGGGGGTAGGGGGGCAAAGGGTTCCAAATCTCCTTATCTCCCCCTTGGAGGGCGAAAAAAATCGCTCCCTCACTAAATTTGGGATGAAACCAAATGCGCAGGGATCAAGGAGAAGGAGAGATCAAACCTGAAAACTGCAATAGAAGAAGAAAAACCTGGATCGGCCAAGGAGAAAACGATAAAGCTGCCTGTGTCTAGCGAGGCTGAGCTAAAACTGGGGAACGCTACGGTGGAGTCACGTGGAGGAGGAGGAGCGTTCCTCAATTATAGCTCAGCCTGTAAGAGTGATGACTGGAGCACCTCCCACTCTGGATGCTCACAGCAGCTCTATGGAGAAAACAACTGTCATTACTGAGAATTTGTGGTAATAATTAATATCTTGTCTGGACTAATGATTTTGTTTTGGAAAGTATCTGTTGTTACAATGGATATACCATAACAGTGGCAGAAGGATGCATTAGTCTAATTATTCAACATTTTATTCATAGGCTGCATTGTCAGAAGGTAATTCTGATTATATAATAGATTGTGACAGAAAAATGTATCTACTGCTGCTTAGCCTTATGCAAGAACTAATTCATTAGGTTTTTCAATCAAGCAACAATGATTTTTAAATTCTGGCTTAATACTAAAACTTAACAATTCTTCACAGTTTCAGTAACAGTTCATATATACACTTGTAACACTGAATTAGTAGGGAAAGAAAAGTCCTTTCTCTCCAGCAACCAAGTTCCATCCAGCATATGCCTTGGTAGTTAGGGACCCTTCAAAGCATTTTTGAGGCATATTAAAAGGCAAAGAACAGTTCAACTGGATATCTTATGTAAGTCTTCCTTCATAATTGATTTTCTTCACCACTGCTTAATCTTATCAACAGTGAATACCCAGTTTTGAAAATGGTGAGTAGAAGCTTTCATAACCAAGTAAATCAAAGATAAGAGATTGTCAAGTGTAATAAAGAAGACAAAGATTGAATCAGAGAAAATTATTAGGAATCCCATAAATTCTCAGCCACCTCTTCCTCATGGTAAGTTTGACTCACAGATATGAAGTGGAACAACTCAGCCCCGAGTTACTGGTTTCAAACAGCAGGGCTTATATCTGTAATATTAAAGTTGCCCTTCTGGAAGAATAAATGGCATTAGGACATCAAATCGTATCTTTATGTTCATCTATATTTTACACCGGAGCTTAATTTAGTCTGTTCATTTCTCTGTAACATTAAGAAGGCTTTAAATATATATTTACTGTACTATTATTATGAGGACCAGCACAGATCCTTTTAAATAGAAATACAGTTGTAGGTACTGAAGTTATCATTGGTGTTTGGTGAAGATCAGAGCAACTTCTAGCTTTCAGAGTTGTTTCAGAGGGAACAACAATGAGAAAGGCACCACCTTCATGTCATACTTACAAGAAATTGATGAGCTTCTGATTGTCCACATGTGAGAAACAGGATGCAAGGCAAGACAGATCTTCTAATTCAGGAAGCTCTTAAAATGTTTGTGGTACTTGCTTGCAAACTTTTTTTTCATAAAGTAATGTGCATAACTATTACTTGACTAATTTATTCATTGCCCAACAATATAAAATAGTAGAAGTAAACAAAATTATAAATAACATAAATAGCAGCAGGAATCCAACATTTTATTTCACTGATAAAATGGTGGGTCTAATTATGGTTTTGAGTTCTATATCAGTGTCACAAAGAATGTCTTTTTAGCTATGTTAGCTATGGTGAGTTGCCTTAATTTGGCTTCTAGGTGTTTCAGAATTACTGTATTTTAGAAACTGCATTCTGAAGTTTATTTATGACAACCAAAGTGAAATGAAATCCTTCCACTTAGGTGTGGGCATGTGTGTGTATAGTTCTTATTATTATTTTTTCAAAAAACACTAATTTTGAAAGAAAAAAGACCTTCCATTTCTGGAACCATATTGAATGATTCTAAGTACAAACTTGTAATATGGACTGGTGGAGTGATCTTGGAATGTATTTATATATTATTTTATCATTATATGCCTAAACCACAATTTGAACAGAAAAGCAAGCAAGAGATCCTCTGTAAAATAATGTATTTTTTAAAATAGAGGTACTTACATGAAGATGCTAAGAATAATTTTACTTATTGCAAGAAATGGTTGACTGTTCAATCTCACCCATAGAACTGTTACTCAAGTCATGATTAGTCATATGCCTTCATCCTAAAGGCATCCATAGAAAACCATAATAGAATTATGTAATGAACAACCTCAGATGCATACAAAATTAGATAAAAGAGGAAATTATAAAGAAGCTAGGAACATGCTGGCATTTTGAATCAGAAAACTTAATTAATTAAAGAACATTATGGTAGTCAAAGAAGAAATAAAATTACAAGAAGTTCTTTTTATCCACTTTCAGGAGATCAGGTTGTGTGGCTTAATTTAAGTCACAAGAGTCTGAACTGAAAGAAATCGTTTCATTCATGATAAATCTGATGTTTTCCATGGGTGATCAACCAAATAAACTAATAACATGAAAGAATGTTTAAGTCATATATATTTTGTTAACTGTTTAAAGAACTGTGTAGGAAATTTTTATAACAATAAATAAACAAACAAATAAATAAATAGGGTTTTATTGACAATAAATAAATAAATGAATGAATGAATGAATGGGGGTTATGTGGCATTGTCTTATGCAAGTCTAAATTCTTTGCTTTGGTGCTGAAATTCTCAAAACATAGGATTGGTTTAGCAGATGCTATTGACACAGCTGCACTAAAAAGAACAGATGTGAGCCAGGCATTCAAAACAAGTAGTGGGAAAGATAGCAAACAAACCAACCAACACATACTGGAGCTGAAACTGCCTTGACTTTGCAATGTTCCCATTGCCGATTTATCTTCCTACTCTATTTACTGAAAAGTAGTTATTTCAAGTGAATTTAAATGTCATTTCAGCAGCAGTGGGGACAATGTCTCTGAGTGTAAAAGTCATGAAGAAGTAGAATGCCCCATTAGATATGGAACTTTTCTTTTAAATGTCAGCCAGAGAACTGTCATCCTCCTACTGCAATATGCTCAGAAATTGTGGAACTCCGAATGGATGAGCTAGGCAAGCAGATCCCTGGCATTAACAGAATCCTTATGCCTTAAGAAACTATACGATCACTCAGATTAGTCCAGCGTTCTGTTTTCCCTTATGCTCTCTCCCTTGAAAACGTTTAAGAGTATATACCAGAGGCATCTATAAAAGGCAACTGATAAACATAATATCATCTGGCCTATAACAGACACCTATGGTGCACATCAGAACATAGACTGAAGAATACTAACAGAGTTCTCTTTAATTTGTTTTCCCCAAAGACTATCTCCTACATTCCCACTTCACAGGATAAGTCCACAAGACTATTTCATCTCATCAGTATTGAGTGTTTCTTATATATCCTGCTATACAATGGCAGCAGTGCATTATCATACTAGGAAAGCTGTCAGTTGTCAAGCCTTCTACATGATTAGGGCTGGTTTGTAACAAATACTTAGAACATAGTACTGACAAGAGAAAGTCACAGGGAAGTACTTTTATCATTAAAGGAAAATGTGTGAATAAGGCTTTAATCAACATAAGGAAGCTGAAACACTTCTCTCAAAGAATCTGATAACAAATTCCCATAGGCAACAACTGGTCAAGGATAATTGAACTTCTTTAACAAAAAATGGGGTGGAGAAACTAGTAAATTGTTCTCATCTACATGCATACATCAACTAAGCATTCAACTCCTCCACTTGTTTGGAGAGTAAGTTACAATTGGCTGGGTTCATACTGCATTTAATCACATTATGGGGGTCTTTTTGCTCCTGACTTACTGTAATGTGTGATTCTAGTCCTTGCCTATAAGAGAAGAAAAAAGTTGGTATTTTGGAAAAAACTAAATCATTACCACAGCAAGTCAAAAAGTCTTAGATAATCAGAACACCGATTATGGCCTTAGAACTTACTTTTTGAATAAATCACAAGTAGGTAGACTCAACAACTAAGCCATGAACCTTGATTTACTAATGACAATATTTGAATTCAGACAAATCACTTTGGCTTAACATTTTCACTAAGAGCTATGAATGGGTGAAGATGAAGAACCATCTTACATCTTTCCTAAGATAAGTAAATCAGGTTGGCTTAGAGAAAGTTTTTTTAATTGTGAAATCTTTAGAAAATACCAGCATGAGACTGAGACTCTTAATAAACATGAGACTCATAATCTCAGGGCCATGGATAGCAGACCTCCAAGGTCCCTTCCAACTCTGTTATTCTGTTCTGTTCAGTTGGGGGTGCTCCATCATTGGAGGCTTTTAAAAAGATACTGAGTGACAAACAATTGTCTGAAATGATATAGATCAGTGGTTCCCAAACTTTTTCGGTCCACGGCCCCCTTGGTGCTACAAACTCATTCTCAGTGCCCCCCACCCAGGGGTGGGATTTAAATTTCTGTGGGTCTGGCCTAATTTGAGGGTGTGGTTTGCTGGTCACATGACTGGGTGGGCATGGCCATGTGACTGGCAAACCAAATACAAGTGGTCCTCACTTAATGACTGATTGTTTAGCAAGCTCCCCAGAGCTACTTGACCAGTTTTTGGAGCTTTGACAGCTTTAGATCAGGGGTCTAAATCCCACCCCTGCCTGTGTGAGTGTGAGAGAGAGAAATTGGATCAGATCTCTCTCTCTCTCCCACCAATGCCAGAAAGCCACTGTCAGTCAAAATTCATATTAGCGGTCTCCGGGATTTAAAATTATGAGTTTGGAGGCCCAAAAGTTTGGCAACCCCTGATCCAAAGGGATGAGCCTTAGAGAGGGAAAGAAAGAAAAGAAAGAAAATAAAAAGAAAAGGGAAAGAAAGAAAAAGGGACAAAGAAAGAGGGGGGGGGGATGGGAGGAAGGGACAGAAAGAAAAAGAAATAAAGGAGGGAGGGAGGAGAAAGATAATGAGATATCTATTCTAGTCCAATCACCTGCTCCAGCAGGGTTAGAAGGGAGTGTGTGTGTTTGTGTGTGTTCTTGTAATTTACCAGTACATTTTGGTTTTGCCTTCTTCAGAAGTGGCACTGTAATACATTTGGGAAAAGTAATTTTTAGGGTGGAGATCTGGTGCAATGGATCCTGTTTAAAGCCTCAACAAAAAGTGAGAGCTTCCTAATAGTCTTGACATGGTCAAGAAGCCAAAGATGTTTCAATGTGGAAAAGGGCCTCCGTCTAAACCAGGCCTCATTCAATCTGATGCTTCAGGTCTCCCTCTCTCTCTCTCTCTCTCCCTCCCTCCCTCCCTCCTTCCTTCCCTCCCTCTCAAACTGGGTTTGCTCTACTTTCCCGATGTGCCTGCAGGGCTGGCACTTCGAACATGGATGGATGGAGAGAGACAGACAGACAGGAAGACAGGCAGGCAAACAGACAGACCTTTTGGATGGATGGATGGACAGACAGAATGCGGCAGTGGCACGTTGGGAAAGCGGTGGCAGCGGCTTTTCCCAACGTGCTGCCACATTCGAGGCACCGGTTCTGGAGCATTACTAGTCAATGGGTGAACCTGCAGGGCCGGCGCCTCGAACACCCCCTTGCCGCCTCTTAACGTCCCCAAGGGGGCCAGCAGGGGGGGCTAAGAGGTGGCAGGGGGCCGTTCGAGGCACCGGCCGGCCCTGCAGTTTCATCCATTAACAAGCACCGCTCCAGAGCCGGCACCTCCAATGCAGAAGCGGTGGCACATTACATGCTGCCACAGCCACGTTTGACGCACAGCCCCTCTGCCGCCTCTTAGCGCCCTTCTGCTGGCCCCCTTGGGGATGCTAAAAGGTAGCAGGGGGGCGTTCAAGGCACCGGCCCTGCAGGTTCACCCATTGACTGTAGCACCGCTCTGGAGCTGGTGTCTCAATGGGTGAACCTGCAGGGCCAGTGCCTCGAACGTCCCCCCTGCCGCCTCTTAGCGCCCCCCTGCCAGTCCCCTTGCCTCTTAGCACCCCCTAAGACATCCCACCGCCCCCCAGGGGACGGTACCGTCCACTTTGGGAACCACTGATATAGAGTCTCCTGCTTGAGCAGGAGGTTGGACTAGAAGACCCCCAAGGTTCCTTTCAACTTTGTTATTCTGTTCTGTTACCGCTATCACACCAGATATCTGCAAATGCATTTAAAATATCTTAGAATGTATTCATATTTTCAGAAAGTTGGAAAAAGGAAGCCTTCATTCCTATATAGAGTTAAGTACTTAACCCACCTGATTTCAATGTTTTTGCCAGTACTGTCAGAATGGGCTACTGCAATAAATTTGATATGGGGCTGACTATGGGGCCACTACAAGCATATAATAGCAATGTTATGGGCGCTATTGATTTTCATCTGATAAACTAGAAGGGGGATGATTTTAACTTTTAAAGCCTTACATGGCCTCACTTGAAAATATCTTCAGACTGCCTCTTCCAGATAGAACCAACACACTCAATCAGATGGAGATAATCAGGGTTGCCTCAATGTACAGGGTGAGATTAAACAGTTGAGGGTTTAGAGCAGAGGTTGCAAACCGGTGGTCTGTGAGAAAATTTTGATGGTCCGTAGTGCACCAGTGTCTGCAACAGGGCTGATACTGGTGGCGGATGGATGGTGCACACAGGGAGGGAGGGTAGCACACGGGAGATCACAGCATCGGAGCCCTTCCTGGGTGTTCCTTGGCCTGTGAGGTGAGGGCGTGATCTCCCATGCCCTTCCCCTCAGGTGCCACAAATCACTCACCATCCCTCTGGCAGCCACCATGCCTCCTCCCACCATGCTTCTTTTCCTCCTTGCCAGAAGCACTCACACACCCAGCGAGGAGGAGGCTTGGCAGCTGCCAGAGGGGTGGTAAGCACTTTGCGGCTGAGGGGAGGGGTTTGACCTTCCCCTCGCAACATCTTCACCTGAGGGCATCATTGGCAGCCGCTTCCTGCGGCTTAGGAGATCTGTGTTTTTCCTGCTGCTGCTCGGCCTCCTTGATGTGTGGAGGCAGGAGGCCGGAGGCAGCAGCCACAACATGGGTTTGCTAGGGACACTACAGGATTGTCCCACCTTCCTGCCAGCCATCTGGTCTTCAGCACATGGCTTGTCAGCCTTCAGATATCAGATTCTCACTACCCAGCACCAGTTTAGAGGTTCCTTTCCCCTCACCCTGGAATGGGGGTGGGGAGAGACAGAGCTAGAGACTGGGGGGGGGGGAAGAGATCCCGATGTTTTGTTTTCTATGAGAAACAGGTCCAAATGACTCTTTCATTATTTAAGGTTGCAGAAACAGGCAGCCAAGCTAAGTGCCTGAAGGACCCCATCCTGTCAGTGGGAGTCCAGGCGTTTCAGTGAGCGGCATACTGGATTCATATTAATGGTCCACAGGATTTAAAATTATGAATTTGGTGGTTCCTAAGTTCCAAAAGGTTGGAGACCCCTGGCTTAGAGGCAGCGTTTTCCCATGGTGGTCCCCACCTTATAGTAGAGCTTCCTTTTCAGAGTTTAGGAAGTAACTATTCTCAAACCTTTATTAAATCCATATAATGATTCTTTCCTTCAGGAAGGGCTTGGAGATGGATCTGTTCCGAAGGGCATTTGAAGCCTAACAATATTAACTAAAATTGTGGTCCAGGAATATGGTTTTTATCCTCTAATATATTAAACTGCTGTTCTGATATTTTTGGTTATACTATACATTATTATTATTAGCTTAAGTCAGAGTTAATCTGAAATTTATGGAATAAATGGAATAAATAAATAATGCATTTACTCAGAACCATTTAACTTTCCTAAAGATCAGGCTACAAGTGAACATGTACTTAGATTAAAAAAATAACTTTGTGGTCTGGAAAAAAAAAATTCTGCAAAAAGCAGGAAAGACACTAACGTCCTCCAAAAAAGACGAGTAAAACAGAGCTAAACCTAATCTTAAAATTCATACCAAAAGTGATTTAAAGCTCCCTTATAGTAGATGTAGGGAATATACCTAGGAGGAGAAGAATGTAGAAATTTACCAATAAAACAGCTCAATAAAAACAACTAAGAACTGAACTACTCAGAATTAGCTTCATATTTTTACTGTATGTGTTAGGTGTGTGGAATCAAAGGAAGCAAAGAAAATGTAGCTGATTTTCATTTGTTTGCCATCCTCCACAAACTTGTATAATGGAATGATATTGACAAATACAGTATTTGGGAAAATGTCTTTGAAGAATGTGTCTCTTGGAAACTGGTAAGAAAACAAAACAATTGCCTGACATAACACTTATCAAAAAGATGTGTTACACAAACACTCTTATTGCTTTTAAGAAGATCAGAGAAGCTAAACTACTATAAAGCTTCTCTTTTCTTTTTGCAAAATGACCATCCAAGACTAAAATGAAATTCTGTGGTGAATATAATACTGGCAAGGTGCTTAAATAAATAAGGCTCTTAAAAGGAATAAGTGACACTAAGTAAGACAAGTGTCTTCCCATTACAGTCGCTCTCAATACCAATGTTGTGGCTTGAGAATTATTCTTGCCATCATCTGAAATTCTTACATCAAGTTTGTTTTCTATAAAGAGCCAAGAAAATACATATAAAACATTTATGTTGTCAGCTCCGTAAGAGATTTTTTTAAAGAGACACTGATCTTAACACTAGAATGACTCTTCTTTTTGACACAGCCATATTCCCAGTTACAATTTTAAATTCACTAGTCTGTATGTAGCAAAAAAACACACACATTTTTATAACTGTAGGGTTTAGAGGGAAACATCTAATTCTAGTTGCAAATATTATTTGTATCAAGAGCCAGAAAAATATATTTAACTTCAAAAATACACTCCAAAGAACACTGGAGCCTCAGAATTCATTCTAAATAAGATGCATTAAAAAAAAGATGTAGCTTACTATTTTATCCACCATTATTCATTCTGGTACTCTAATGCTTTTGTGACTAAATATCAAATATCATTAACACAAGAGTTAACTTTTATAGATAAGATGACTTTATTATCATTTTTTTTTAACGTGAGCAAATTGGCCCACATTAAAAATGAAACTAGCCTCCCTTCCTACTTTGTCATAAAAAGTTCTTATGAGGAGGTTCTGAATCTGTGCAAATCACACCTACATTTGGCAGGCAGAGTTTACTTTTTTTTACTTTGATCTAATGGTGCTCAGACATAACAGATTTTGGAAACTCTGGAAATAGCAGTGTTTGGGAAGATAGAGAGATCTGTGATATACTAAACTGTTAAAAATCCAACCGTTAAAAAGTTTTTCTTTTCATTGAAATACGTTTTAAGTTTACCTTATTTTAGGAATCAGCATTAAGCTACATCAAAACAAGCAACGATGCAACTGCTGTAGCAAAGATACCCAATGCCAAAACATTTTCTTTTTTAACGTGAAAACCTTGAACTAAGAAAACTAGGCTTCAGAGACCAAGTATGCATATAAACATAATATGTGTGCGGGGAAGAGTTCAGGCCGATCCTTTGATTACTTCAATTAAGAGTTTAAGGTTTAAGAGGTGTGAGGAAAACTGACAGGCGCCAGGCTTTTCTGGATGTGCCCAAAACCCGAGAACTTCATGCCAGCATTATTTGGAAAAGAACAACTTACTAGTTTAGTTTGTGAATACGAGGACGAACTAACTTATAACTTCAGCTGAGAGGGGGAAATAAGGCTCTAAAAAGGCGGGGGGCGGGGAAACCCGTAACAAACAGTTGGCGTCTGAAGTAGTAGCAACGACTCGAAAGTGAGACTTATCGCCCCATGTCTCTTATTCTCCCCTCCTTTTCTCTTTCTCTTCAGCCACGCGCAAAAGGGGAGAAGGGCCACGAGGCTGCCAGGCGTGTCTGGAGCAGCCACGAGCCACGCGGGACCGCGGGAAGGTGCCCGAAGGGGAAGGGGGAAAGAGACCACCACCGAGCGGCAGACTTCGAGGCCGAGCGCTTTCCTCCTTTTTCTCCCCGGTGCCGGGGTTTGGGGGGAGGGAGAGCCAAGTGCCAGTCACCCTTCTTCGTGCTTCTCCTTCCTCATCCCTCCGCCCTCTTTCCCATGTGCCCGGCATGAAGCCTCCTCCCGCCGAGAAGCGAGGGGGGGGGGAGAGAGAGAGAGAAGGGCCAAAAGGAAATGCCGTTGCTGGGAATGGAGATTGGGGGGGGGGGGGTATGCGCGAAAAGAAAGCCTGCTTGCTGTTGAAGACGAAGCCCGGGGACGAGGGGAGGCAGGTCTTCCCTTGCCACCGGCTCCCGCCTCTTCTCCCACGCACAAAGCTCCCGGAGGAAGGTGGCAGGCCAGGGAAGGCACCGCGCGCTTCGCTGCGAGGCTGGCTTTTCCCCTCCTCCCCGCGCCCGCCTGCCTGCTTGCCTTCTCCCCTATCATCTTGCCGTCCCTTCCGCCGGCGCGGCACTGACCTTGGCTTCTCCATTGCACACAGCCATAGAGCCGGCCGGAGACAAACACCCAGATTGGGCTGGGTGGGTGGGGGACGAGAAGGACGAGCGAGCTCTCCGCGCCCCTCCGCCTGAGCCGAACCCAGCAGGGCGAGAGTCGAAGCTGCCGCGGACGAGCCGCTAACGCCGCCGCCGCTGCTGTTTCTGTCTCCGCCGCCGAGATGAGCTAATCCCGCCGCCCGCCCCGAGAAGACGCGCCTCCTGCGAGGAGGAGCCGGGTCCCCGCAACCCGCCTTCTTCGGGGCCGACCGGGCGTGCGAGAGAGTGAGAGTGTACGGCTGGCGGCCGCGCGCGGAGCCCGCCTACTGACGACCGACCAAGGCGCCACAGAGGAGGAGGAGGAGGAGGAGGGAATTGAATACATAAAACGCTGCTTCCTGGAAGTCTTTTTCAGCGGGAAAGGAGGAGGAGGAGGAGGAGCAGGAGGAGCTTAAACATTGTGTTTTGTTATTTCAAGGGGGATCCTGGAAAGAGCAGCCGCGGGGGGAAGAAGTGATATCCAGCGCTCTCCTTAACTCCCTATCCCGTTTCCAAAAGGCGCCTAAAACGGGCCTGAAAAATAGCGAGTACCCGTGATTGGAACTGTCAAGAGACTGGGATAGGCAACAAGAAGTCTTGCATCTTTCCAGTGGCTGCAATATTCTGCACTCAGATGAATAACGGGGTACTTTTTTTCTGAGTAACCATGAGAAGTGGAAAAGAGGAATGCCTGAAAATTTAATTCCCCAACTTTTCCTCTGCTCTGTTTTTGTCAGGGTCAGACAGTTCAATTATTTTGCTCTCTTAAGGTAGAAGTTTCCCTAAATACAGTGGAGTATAGAAACTAATGCAAAAAACAGTTTTAAGCTCCTAATTTTCTTGTGATTTACAGAGATCATCTCAAAAATTCTTACTATAGTTTTTCCCTTCAGTTAAGCAGTAGGATAGAACAAAGAAGGATTTAGCTACAATATTGATCAATGCCACCAATCAGCTAATTGATCAGGAAACTGATCAAATATTTTCTGATATTTATGACTAAGCCATGGAACTTTGCAGGCCAGAACTGATTTCTAGTGCTTGCTATTTTAAAAGCAGGAAGCAGAAAATTTCCAATCCATTCATGTAATGCCATCATGTAAATTATTAAAGATATAGAAAACAGTATTTAATCATAAAACAGCATTTAAAAATTTCCAACCCACTCGAAATGCATACATTTATTTAATAAAATAAATTTGCGACCCATCTCGCTGCAAGGTTCACTTCACTGTGACCAGCTCTCAAATACCATAACATAAATAAAATGGGTTACCTGCATAAAAACAAAATAGAAAGACCCTTCCCCACTGCTGAATCCAAAGTGGCTTTACCTATTCTTCGGTTGCCAGCATAATTTATTTGTCCCCTATTATCTTTCCAGTTTTTCCAGTCTTTAGACTTCCCTTCAGTGGAAGAGCAGAGAATGTTATGGGTTTTATTAACTGTAGATGGATGCTGTGAAGCTAAAGAGAATAGTCTGATACCAAAATAACTTAAACTTTGATCACTGGAGCTGGGGATGAGATGACGTGGCAGAAGATGCTGTTAGAATATGGACATATTTATCTTGAAATAAATGTAAGTGGTGGCATATCCTAAGGTAGCCTTCCCCATACCTGTGCCCTCCAAGAGGCAGTGATCAACCAGAGGCAAATGACAACAGCAATAGTGTACTTCAAGCTCCACTCCTTTTACAGAAGTGTTGTGACATCACATATACCTACAAAAAGAGCAGAACTTGTGGTACAGTGGCATTACTCTGCTCTTATTGTTTGGACAAAAGTTTTGGATCCTGTAGTTAACTCTACACGAGTTTCAAGAACTAATCCCTAGTCAAGTTATTTGAAGTCAGTATTGTTAAGATCATAAATGGGGAACATATGAAAATTTGGACCTCACCCAATGAATTCAATATTCAGTGTTCAAGACTGCACCTCACCTCCTTGGTTAAACAACATTCTCTTATCTTATAAAAAATACATTACCTTAGATGCTATCCATTTAAATAAGAAAAAAGAAACCATATTTTTGGTACTAGCAGAAGGGCAATCTGATCCACTCTCTGATGATTTGCCTTAGGATCAACAGCTTGACTGGCTTTCAAAGGTAAAGTGGCAAAGATCTAATGTGGCATAATGGATTGTACCACTTCAGAATGGGGGGAGGGAGCTAGGAAAGATGCTGGTTGAAAGGTTCTGTTCTGATGAAGAAAAACAATTATTCATACATCTAAAAGCAGTATTGCATAGGAAGGAATGATGAACTTCACAGAAATGCTAATTTTTTATTAGTAGACATGGACGTGGCACCAAACTAATAATTCAGGATTCGTTTCAAACAGTTTACCAGACTGAAATGAGTTTGGATAGTTTATGGTATCGGTACAGTATATAGAAGATAGTATAATTCCATGGCATTGCTATTTTTGTTTTTTTAAGTTGGTGGATCCTCAGGTATTACAGGGGTGCTAGCAAAGTTTCCTTTATACATCATGGAGTGCCACTAATAGCTCTCCTGATTACCCTGTGATTCACATCTAATAGCCATGTTCATCAAAAGTAATATGGGTATTTGTACTGCAGATTTAAGGGACAATTTCCTACTGCTACAATATGGCCCCAGTCTGCCAGCCAAATATGGAAAGTGGTTTTCAAATTACTGTAGATATGATCATTTTGGTAGGTAAACAGGAAAATATGTTCTTCAGAAGGGAACAATCTGTACATGCAACAGGTGTATGGCAAAGTTCAACAAAGTGTCCAAATACATCCAAACGGTATTTGCATCATTATCACTTCTTTCACAATTCTCCGCATGTTCAATCTGAGAGTTGATTTTTGTGGCTATTGATCCCCATTTTCAACTTCCATGTTTTGCTGAAGGAACAATAGATTTTATATGTTCATCAATACTGGGATATCAGAACCTGAAATCAAGATCTAACAAGATTTCCAATCATCAATATATCTGTATAGGTATAGTAGTATGTGCCTAAAGCCTATTCCTTCCCTTAGCTGAATGCAAAAATATATATATATAAAAGACAAAAAAGTTACTTGGTATGACAGATAAAGCTAGAATAAGTTTAGAAGTTAAAAATCAGACAATTAATGGAATATTGCTCCCACTTCCTGAAGCATGTTTATTAAAGTTATGATAAACTTATTATGATGTGGCAGAACCATGAGGTGGTTCATTTAAATAAAACACAATTCACTGGTTCTATCTGCCATGCAAATACAATCAGGGAGAGCATCAGGTTGGAAGCACACTTTTTTTTCCCCAGCAGCTGTCCTTAGAAAAAGCTGTTTTTCCTATTTGGGAATCGGATTGGAAGCAACATTGGAATTTAAGAATTGGCAGTCCCAGAAGACATTGATAACTATATCTGCTCTTCCTTGTCACAATAGACCATGACTGGAGATCAGTTATAGGTAATTTTGCAATATTCACTTGTAAGATAGGAATATATTTGTATAGTCGTATTTTCCAGCTGATGCAAAACCATTCAAAAGTATGAAAAATAATTCAATAGCTTTGATATCAGCAGGTTTGATGTTTAACAAATTTGATTTGGTTTTGATTAACTTGGCAAGTTAACAAGGGTGAAGTTCAAGGTTGTGTGTTTCTATCAGTAAATTCTTTTTCAAAATTCACTGAGCTTAGTAAAAGAAAAACATGTTTCCAGCTGCAGTCACTCAAGTTACAATTTTCTATAAGGGTTGAATTCCATGTTCTGGAAAAAGCCCTTCCTGCCCCAGAATATTCTCAGGGTAGCACATGCCTTATTCCAACTTGTTTTTAAATCTAGACTAGAATATCATTCAAAAAAGTTGTAACTCAGTCTTCATGCAATGTGCCAAAAAAATTCACCTACATTAGGCTCATGTATTGTGGAAATTCAGCTGCTTGGAGTTTCTTCAGTAACTGTAGCTAAATTAACAAGTTCTGAATTATCTGAGCCATTTTAAGATATGTTACAAGAGGAAAGAAGAGGTTTGACAACTTTCATGATTAATTACAACATGAAGTTAAAAAGGAAAGTTTTCAAAGGAGATGAATTTTAACAAGGTAGCATTCACATTTTTCAAAAATGGACAGGTCTCCTTTTCTTTGAATTGGAGAGTCTTGTCAAATCTTTCCGGCGTGCAAAAACAGAGCTGGAGGTGAAGGCCATCTGTGCAGCACAGCAATCTTTAATGTGCTATCAGACAGGAAATAAAGGCGGGGGCAGGAGAAAAGAGAGAACTTGGAAATTAGCAAAAGAAAAATGAGATGAGAACAATAAAATGACAACTGCTTTATAGTTTAATTATAATTTCTAATTTCAAAATATTATTTCAAATTTATCTAAACACTTAATACCTTTCTAATTTTCTAAAATTTGAACTTTGACCATATTTGACCACGTTAATATAGTAACTGAATTCCCAGCTTGCTAGAAAAGACAAGGTTTTTTGTTCTTTTTTTCTGGTTACCGTATATACTCGAGTATAAGTCGACCCGAACATAAGCTGAGGCACCTAATTTAACCACAAAAAACTGGGAAAACTTATTGACTCGAGTATAAGTCGAGGGTGGGAAATGCAGCAGCTACTGGTAAATTTCAAAAATAAAAATAGATGCCAATAAAAACTTTCACCAGGACAGTTGAGAATAAGTTTGATGTTCACAATTTCCTCTTTGAAAGAGACCAGTAAATAGGGAACAAGAAGATGAAGAAAAAGAAGTGTGTTTTTTCACACTTTTCACACTGAAGTGAACAAAAATGGCATCATAGGAACAAACTTATTCTTAGCCCAAAGGTTTGTTTCTGATTTCTTCCCTGATTTAAGGGAAATTTGGGAAACAATCTCACTATCATGAAAGGTTTGATTGATTCACTAACCCAAAAGATGATGATGATAACAGTGGTAGGCAGGAGTCACTCTCTCCCTTGCAAGAAAAAACTAAGAGCCGTTCTTATGATATCTCTCTCTCTCTCTCTCTCTCCCCCTCCTCCCGAGTGGACTGAAAGCAGCTGGAGCTGAGGAAATGAAACTGAGTGGAGCGACCTCCGCTCACGTTGCTTTCTCAGCCTAGAGCTCAGAAAAGCCTCCCCCTCCCATGCTTAAAAGTTGCAAAGGAAACACGGAAGCAGGGAAGCGGCTGCCCAGCTCCGGAGCTCCACACCATTTATTTTTCAGAGGGGAATCTGACTCGAGTATAAGCCGAGGGGGTTTTTTTCAGCACAAAAAATGTGCTGAAAAACTCGGCTTATACTCGAGTATATACGGTACTTGCTTCCAGGGTATCTTGAGTCAAGCTTTCCTATGAGAGTGTCTTGTTCAAAAAAATAGATTTATTGCAAAAGATCAAAGGACAATTACTTGATAGTTAGAAGTCATCAATTTTATATTTGAGTTAAGAATTCTTAGAGGAGTGCCATCAGGACTTCCTCTGCTGGAGACACTCTGAAATCAGTCAAAGATTCCAAGAATATCTTCTGACAAGGTCAAGACAGACTCAGATATCAATCCTTGACATTTTATGGTAAATACAGATGCCAATATTTCATTAAGTTTATCTGCAATCTCCAGATCTTTGCTGAGCATTCTTTCCACTCTTGATGGCCCAATTTCTGCCTTGCCTGTTTTTCTTCATTAACTATATTGAAGGAAGCAACTGTTTTCCTTCATTATTACTATTTTTTTTTTTTTTTTTTTGCAATAGTCTCTTCAGATACTTTTTCTGTATTCCACATTATCATGATACTTCTCTGGTACTCTTGTGCCCCATTTTGCTCTCTTTGTTAGAATTGGCATTCAGTTCCTTCCATTTCTCTTTAACTTTTATAGTTTCTTGAACACTGCTAGAAAATATGCTGGTTTCTTTCCAGACTTGGTTAATATTGTTTTTACTCCATGGAATACAATCCAGTTGAGAATCAGTTCATCAATCCCAAGAATCAAGCTGGCAGAAGTTTCATTGTATAACACCTGTCAATAGTGACTAAAATAAATGAATACATTGGTGTTGTTTTAATACAGAGATGCCCAAAATTGAGCACTACAATTTTAAAATTACACCCAGATTTAACTGATAACCCTTAACACTCAGCCGGATGGAAACTAATTTATGAATAATGACTTCTTGAGTAGGCACTTTAATTTTGTGGCAATTTTCTTTGCAGGAAAGCTCATCACCATTGGCATTTGTCTTTGGAGAAAACATCAGTAGTCTGGAAACTTCAGAGGTTTTGCTTTGGTAGCTTGAAGGAGGTGGAAACTCCATAGGCATCTTTTCCAAACCACAACAATGCTAAAAGGGTAAACAGAGCAATGTGACATCACAACTGAAATTCTAATCTTCAGTAATAGCATTGTAAGTTGTAGAGTTTTTTGCTAGTCACCTTATGTCTCACACTCCATATGGATGTCCACATGTCTTGGAGCTGTCATAGAAACACTCCCTGCATCATTTCACAAAGATTCTTAACTGACTGTTTCTATAAACCAACCTACGTCTTATGTGAATACAGTCTTCTTTGACATTGCTATGAAGGTTTTGCTCATGAGAAATTGATAAACATTATGTCTCTGTTATATCCAGATACCTCTGGTGACAAATATTGATTTTATGTTACATAAATTGCTATTGCACGCTTTAAAAAAGATGACTTCAGAGTATTGAGTAAAATAAACAATCACATAAAAGTGTCTCATTTAAAAAAATCGATGCCTCCTTGAGATCATAGATTTTTTTTAAGGTTATGTAGAATTTATATGGAACATCCAATAAAACATAATTGAAACTAAAATATCAAAAGGAAAAGCGTGTATGTAATTGCCTTCTAACATGGAGAAAATCTATCAGGATCTAATTTTTTTTGCAATTTCACTAGACTAGAGAGATCATGACTGGATAATATTTTGCCACTTCTTTTGAAGTTGATTGACAAAAATGTATTTTCTTCCATATATTTGCTACAGTGCCAAGCTGGAGGAGGTTGTTGGATTGATGGTAGACTCCCACCTCCCCTCCGCTTGCTCTCAGGTGGTCCATCTTTTATCATATTGATCAGTGGTGGGATTCAAATTTTTTTACTACCGCTTCTGTGGGTGTGGTTTGGTGGGCATGGCAGGGGAAGAATACTGTAAAATCTCCAGTCAGAGGTGGTATTTGCTGGTTCTCTGAACAACTCAAAATTTCTGCTACTGGTTCTCCAGAATTGGTCAGAATCTGCTGAATACTACCTCTGATATTGATGTATTTTCATGATGTTATTTTTCATTGTTTATTTTATTGTTCTTTTATTTTACTTCTCTTCTGTTTATATTCCTTTCATTTTCTTCCTTTTTAATATTACAAGCTTCCTAGAGAAGCCCCATGTCGAGATAGGCGGCAAATTTCACAAATAAATTTATCAAGAAGTATCATAATTCAGAATAGATAGTGGACAGCTCAACAGAACTTGCGATGTTGATTCAGTGACATCCTTCCCAGATTGTCATGATATAGTTAAGCTCATTTTACATGCCGTATGTGTATGTGCCTTTGATTTCTGGTAACTGCTTGACCTGGTCTGGAGAATTTTCTGGCAAGATTTTCAGTGGTTTCCCATTACCCATTTTAAGATATTTATGTTGTCCTCAAATGCATAGATCCAAGAGATGCTGTATTATATGACATCTGAGGCAGAAATTCCAGCACATAACTCTCTAGCATAAAACAACTATATATTAAATAACTAGTATTTGATTGCCTAGTTATGATACAGAAAACCAGCTACTTCATACAGGGACCTCACTTTGCCTAATGATAGCACTGCCTCCCAATTTCTTATACTCATGTATTGTTTCATTTTATACATGTAAATATTTTATCTTTAAAATATAAGCACTCTGATATATGGGATTCCTTTTATATATGCCTTAGACTGTCAATTACATGTTTGACAAAACAGGTTTTTTTGAGTACCGTATTTTTTGCACTATAAGATGCACTCCCCCCCCAAAAGTAGATAGAAATGTCTGTGCGTCTTATACAGCTAATATTGTGGTGGGGGGAGCAGGGGGTTGGTGTGGTGGCGTTTGCTGCCGCCACCAGAAAACACTGAAGCCTTTGCTGCTGAGCAGCTGATTGGCAGTTGGATCAGCCTTCCAGAATACCGCCATTCAGTTGTTCTAGGCGGCAGTGATTGCCACTGCCTATTGCTGCCCGTTCACCACTGCCCATTGGCGGCGAATGGGCAGTGGCAAACGGGCAGTGGCAATTAGCGACAAATGGCGGTGGCAAGCAGGCGGTGCTGAGCGGCAGTGAATAGATGGTGCTGAGCGGCAGCAGCAGTGAACGGTGATTGGTGGTGGCGATCCACATTACCTAGAACAGCTGATTGGCGGTATTCTAGGAGGTTGATCTAACTGCCAAGCAGCTGCTTGGAAGTGAAGACTCCAGCATTCCCCAGCAGAGGCAGCAGACAGCAGGAAGCAGGTTGTTTGTGCAAAGACGCTAATCAGATGAATACCAGATGGATGCTGGGTGCAGAAACAGAGATTGTTTTTCTTGTCAAACTAATGTGCATCTTACAGTCTGGAGTGTCTTATAGTGCAAAAAATACGGTATATCTTTTAAATTTTCGTTATATGTTTGTAATAATCTATTCTGTATCTCCCTTCTCCTTGTGTACCCATGTTTTTGTATATCTAACTATGTATTATATTTAGAAAACTCTCTGCTTGTGATTAAGGATTATTTAAAATATGCTTATAACTCACTTTCAAAAGTGTGGTTTGCTTCAGAAAGTACTCAGTGCTGTAATAAATGTGTTGTCTTTAAAGCCCTGTAAGACTTTAATGTTTGTTGGGTTCAAACAGTTCCAGGCATTGTGGAAAAATATCAAAACAGACATACAAGAGTTCAGAGGATTATGTTAAGGAAGATTTTAGAGTTTTGCCTTTGAGTGAAGCAGCTATGTTCAAATGACCTGTTTATCCATAATTATTTTGGCATATTAATTCAATAGTTTTCTGAATTCATGCTGCAAACTGGCCCCCCCAAAAATCAACTATCAGTCTGGGTTTGCAACATATTTTGGACCAACATTTTTTCTCAGGATGCCTTCCTGCTTTTAAAAATTGAGGATTCCAAAAGAGCTTTTGTTGTACTGGCTATAATTAGTGATATTTATTGTATTAGAAATTTAAACTGATTTATTTGCTGCCATAGTAATTTGACAGGATTTTAATATTGTATTATTTTTCAACATAGGCTGGCACATAATTCTGATTTGGAGGACCCCTGACATTCAACTTGGAAATGAGAAACTTTCAGACAGTGAGAACATTGTCAGAAATGGTGTAGGGTCTCCAGCTTGCAGGGGGGGTTGGACTAGATGACCTACAAGACCCCTTCCAACTCTTTTAATTTAATCTGAAATCCCAAGGGTCCTAGACCACACTAAGAAATACTGTTCTATCCTAGCTAACATGAGTTAGCCAGTCAAGCCCTTTGTGCGGCATGCATGAGGACAACTAAATTGCCAAGCTGGCACCTCATGGACATAAATCTACAGAATAACAGAGTTGGAACTTACCTTGGAGATCTTCTAGTCCAACACTCTGTTTAAGCTGGAAGCCCTATACCATTTCTGACAAATGTTTGTCCAATCTCTTCTTAAATATCTCCAGTGCTGGAACTCCCACAATTTTTGGAGTAAAGTTGTTCCACTGATTAATTGTTCTGTTCGGAAATTACTCCTTAGTTCTACGTTGGTTGTCTTCTCGATTAATTTCTATCCTTTGCTTCTTGCTCTGCTTTCAAATGCTTCCCAGAATAGGCTGTCCTCCTCTTCTTTGCAGCAGGTAGCCATAAAGGTATGTTAGGTATATAGCATAGCTTTAGGCCACCCCGTCCTTCCTGTTCCCATTGCAACATGTAACAGGATGGACCAGTGTTTTTCAACCTCAGCAGCTTTTCAACAGGCCGGCTTCAACTCCCAGAATTCCCCAAGCCAAGATGAAGCCCATACCTCTTTAAAAGCTGCGGAGGTTGAGGAGCAATGGGTAGAAGATACGTAAAGGCCTAATACCTCTTCCCTGTGACGAGAGACGTCTCTCCTCCCTCTTAATACACATGGCTCATAACTTTAAAGGGAGCCGGAAGCGTCGCCCTCTCTAACCGGCAATCGCCGCTACCATTTATTATTTCTCGCTTTCCTCTCTCGGACCTTTCTCTGATAGGGCAATTCTTTGGTGACGAAATCCTCCCCTCGGCCAATGGAGTAAGACCACGGCGGTGCGGAGGTTTTATTGATTTGGCGGCCTCTTCGGCTTAGGCTTATGTTTCCAGGTAGGACCCTTTTATGGGTCGGACTCAGCCGGGCTGTGAAAAGGGGGATTGGCGAATCGGTGGAGGGGAAGGAAGTTTTGTAGCGGGCATCGTGTGGATCCCACAGGTCGGCTGAGATACTCTCAAGTCACCGAAAGGAGGCCTATCGCTTCCCGATGTCGAAGACGGAGAGACGCATCTTGTTTGTCCTCCTCTCCTTGCCGTGGTGAGGGAACCTGCCCGCTCGGCCGGCAGAAGTAAAGAGAGGCCGCCGCAGGGAATCTGCCGGGAGGGGGGAACTTTGATTTGGGAGCCTCTCGCCATCTGCGACCAGCACTAGGGAAAAGGGTCTTCGGTGGGGAGGATCGCCGGCCAGTCTTTTCGGCTTCTGAAGCAAAGCAGCGCTGGATTACGTGTGTGACATGTCCCCAGCCATCTCCTCTAAGGATAATAGCCGGCATCGCCGCCCAGGCAACTACCAGAACGCCTTGGATGGGATGCAGAGTAAGTCTGCTCCTCTAGATTTCTATGAAGATGGCCCCGTGGACGCTGTCGGAAAAGATGACAGGGAAGCACTGCTTCAGGAGCCACATTTCCAGCCAGTGGAGCTTCCCCAAAACTATAGAGCAGAGTTTGGCAATATCCTGCTCCTTCTCTTCCTGTATGTGCTGCAAGGGATTCCTTTGGGGCTTGCTGGCAGCATCCCCCTCATCTTACAAAGCAAGAATGTCAGCTACAAGGACCAGGCTTTCTTTAGTTTTGTCTTCTGGCCTTTCAGTCTGAAGTTGCTTTGGGCTCCTTTGGTGGACGCTGTGTACTTCAAGAACTTTGGTCGCCGAAAGTCTTGGCTTGTGCCAACTCAGTACATTATAGGTCTTTTTATGATGTACTTGTCTATGAGGGTGGATTCTCTGCTTGGGGAGGTCAATGGCCAAAGCCCAGATGTGATGGCCCTTACTGTGACCTTCTTCCTCTTTGAATTCCTAGCAGCCACTCAGGACATAGCTGTAGATGGCTGGGCATTGACTATGTTATCACGAGAAAATGTGGGCTACGCATCCACTTGTAATTCCGTGGGTCAGACGGCTGGCTACTTCTTGGGAAATGTCTTGTTCCTGGCTCTTGAATCACCTTCCTTTTGTAACAAGTATTTACGTTTTCAGCCACAAGCCAAAGGAATCGTTACACTTTCAGGTAAATGTTGGATACAGAGTCTTATGTTTTTAAGGCTTTTGTGTCCATTTCAAATTAGAAAATTTCACATCTAAATATGGTGATAGGTTTATTTCTGAGCCTATTTATTATACAATTCATATTGCTGCTCATCTCATGACAATATGAGAGTTGTCTGTTTTGTACGAGATCTTTTTATAAAACAACATGAAGAACAATAATTTTCAGTGTTTCCATATCTATCCAGCTTTGAAAATACAAAATCAGTGTGACAGAAAACACATGTTTCTGTATTAGCATATTTACTAAGAATGTTATTTTATAAAAGATCTGGCATGTGGCACTTCATGCCAGATGGCATTTCTTTATTTGAATATCTAGAGTATTCTGATTGGTTATATCATAGCTGAAATGTTTTCACTCATTTATGAAGCTACATCAGGCTAGTTTATCCTTGTCCAAAGTTACCAACTATATCAGTGAAAAAGGCAAAACTTCCCATACTTACGGCCTAGACAAGAAACCAAATAGCATATGTTACGTTTATCCTACAGATAAAAGTCCCCAAATTTTAGAGCTTTCTTAGAACTATTCTTCAGGGGAGAAACATTATTTTCTTAAATCTAGTTGGTTCCAGTTTTTCCTGATCAATGTAAATGGTATTATGGATGACTAGGAGGTTTTTATGCAATCAGAATATATTATTTCTCCAAATTGACATTCTAGAAAATGGAAGGATATTTTTTCAACTTTTTGAAGTTAATAGCTGGATTGAGAAGCAAGTTTTGTTCCTTCATCCATATGAGATCTAGTGTGCATAGAATTGTTATTCATAAAGTTTTAGTCACAGTTCTGTTTAACTGATCTAAGACCCCCTCAAATACAGTTCAGTACACAAGATAAGCTAGAATACTTGAGCCTGTGCTTTAGATTTTTTGAATGGGATATTAAAAATCCAAGCATGTAGTTAGTACAAAAGTTTACTACTAATTTATTAAATATTTATTAATAATTCTTGCTGATAAATGAGCATCCAGAGAGAGAGAAAAAAGAGTTTGACTGAAGAAATGGAGGAGGCACTTTTATGGTTTGTTGTTGAGAGCAATATGAAATTGGAGATAATTGCTCTCATCCCTTGCAGCTGATATGCCATATTTATTTCCTTTCTGAAGATGATAAAGACTACATCTTACAAGTTTGGGTTGATTGGCCTCTGGGAAATGAAAGTAAAAAATGCAAAGGTAAAACTTGCTCACTTACCAGGCATGATAGGGAATTTTTGAATTGTACTTAGGAACAAACTGTGGAAGGACAAGGGACAAAAGAAACTTTCCAGAAAAATAGAGGAAGGCCAAGTGGCAGGGAAGGAGGTAGATGAATGTGACACAAAAGTTCATGTCTCTTGGGTACAGCTTTTATGCTTGTATGGTTGTTAGAACATTTTTCAGGGTTTCCTTGTGGGTATCTGGACTCTTGGAGAAATGGCAGCTGTTACAAACCTCAAAGACCAAGGAGGAAGATGCTTCAGATATTAAAAATGAAAGGAAATGAAATGAAGCAATGGGAGGTAGATATTGGAAACTTCCTACTGAGAGAGATTGAAGTAGCAATCTGTCAACTAGATAGTCTTTGAAGACAAGTGCATCTTTCTAGGGATACAATTTGAATTTGAAGGAAAAATGTTGAAGATTGATATGTCCAGTAAGAAACATTTCTTTCTGTCATTCATGTGGAAACATGAAACAATTAGATGCAGCACTGAAAACATATAAGGTAGTATGGAATGTTTGTCAGGAGGATGAAGAAATTGAGGCACAGGTGAAGTTTTATTTCTCTTTTCCATTGGTGGACATGGTCTAAGAAGAGAGAGAGAAGACTAGTGGAAGTAAACAACAGACTATCCAGATGATGCCAATGGAAATGGTTTAGATTCTTAAATAATGGGATACTTTTCCAAGTTGAGGAACTCCTGGCAACAAAAAATTGAAAGTGAAGATGTTTGGAAGGTGTCTTGAAAGCCTGATAATGAGGAGCAATATGTAGAATGTGTAACCATCACATTAATCATCATTAATAAGCACATAAATCAGGAAGGTCAAGGTACATTTCTATCCAGAATATGGGAAACAAGCTTGTTATTGCTGGAATGTGAAATAAGGTAGTGTTAATGAAATTGAACTCATGGTATTTAAAGATTTAGTGGTATAAACTCTGTCAAAGGAAAAAGACTAATGTATGTGTATGTGTGTATGACATCATGTGAAGGAAGTGAACATGTATATTGAGATCCAGATAATTGAGCATGGACATTTTTTTAAAAAATGAACCGGCTTTTCTACATTGTATGAATAATTGAATGCATGAAATCTGATGCTGATCAATAGGGAAAAAATGATTGGAAAAGTAAAAGCAATAGAATTTTTGGAGTATGTTACCATGCCATTTTCCTGTAATATTATGGTAAGAAAAATTGGACCACTTCTCATACACATTAGAGTTCAAGATAGCCAATTTCAGCAAGTTTAGAGAAGTGGTGGTTCCCATGGGCAGAAATTGTCAGGTTCAAAGAAGTACTCATGGGTTGTGTACAACTATAAGATACTGGAAGTATAATACAGCACTCAGTTTCAACAAGGGGGAAAATATAGGGGGCAGCTTAGGAAACTTGTGGATAGCATAGGTAGCTTTTGAGTTAAGAGGTATAGGAAGGGGATGATGGGTGAATCACCAAGGAGTGTATCACCAAGGAACTATATGTATGCAAAGGAAGCTAGAAAGTATAATGTACAAAATGGGCTTATTTGGGTGTGTCCTAAGTAAAGAAGAAAGGGGCAGGTCCACTGTTAGAATGAGTAATAGGAAGTGAGAAGTAATAATGGACCCGCCCCTTTCTTACAATTAATTTTTAAAAAGTGGTAACTCAAAATAAGAAAAAAAATGGTTAAAAGCTGGCTACTACTGATTATACCCAAGTCCTCAAATATTTATAGATGTCGTCCCAGAGTCCTTTCATGGCTAGTGGGTATAATGAAGAAGGGTAAGGATCCTTTAGAAGAAAGGATCCAGCTGACTGGTGAGAGTTTATGAGAAACCAGGATGAAACATTTCATTTATCTGAGAAGAGGCAACACAGTCTGAATGGAAAAGATTTGGGAATGAAGCATTTCAAATACATTTCCTTTAATTAGCCTACTACAGACTATGGTGGGGATTTTTAACAGTTTTAAAGATTCTGTATTTATCTCAGACTAGCATTAATAATACCATCCTGAAATCCATGTTCTTGCTTCTTTAGTTTTTTCCAGCTGTTTTTTACAACTCTGGGATGATGCTGAGAGTGGGCAAAATTGAAACAGATTGCTAAGCAGTCTGTGAGCATTTTTTTTGAAAAGAATTTTATTAATTTTCTACAAACAAACAAGACAAACAAAATATTAAAACATCAACTCTCATATGTACATCCAGTGTGTCGGTTGGTTCATCAGTTTTGTGCATTCATTTTGTAGTCTCAATTACAATTATGTTACATAACAACTCATATTGTCAATCCAAACTTATATATCCTAATATCACTAAAAAAAAAGAAATTTTTCACTATACTTTTAATGATTCATGCTTTATGAGATAACAATACTTTAACCAGCTTATTCTGTAACAAATCATATAATCATACCAAATCAATCCTAAAAAACCTTTCATAAATATAATGTCAAATAGCAAAGGAAAGTAAAACAAAATAAAGATATTCCTTACTGTCTAGCATTCTAAATATTCTATTATCATATTTTATCATCTAGCCATTGATAAAAAAGATCCCAAATTTCATAAAATTGTTTCTCCTCTTGCTCTCTAATTTCAAATGTCAATCTACTCATCTCAGCACATTCCAATATTTTCTTAATAATTTCTTCCTGTTATGGTATTTTCTCATTCTTCCAATTTTTAGCAAATACAATCCTAGCTGCTGTTAATACATTTACAATCAGGTATTTCAAATCTTTACTATATGTATCATGTAAAATTCCCAATAAGATCTCTGGTTTCAAGTCTATGTGTTTCTTTGTCATTTTTTCCAACCACATGCAAATTTTAGTCCAATATTTTCTAGCATCCTCACAAGTCCACCACATATGGTAGTACGAGCCAGGTATCTGATGACATTTCCAGCATTTTTCAGATTTGTTCTTAAACATTCTTGCTATTCTTGTCGGGGGAAAGTGCCACCCGTAAAACATCTTATACAAGCTTTCTTTATATGCTGTTGACATTGTCATTTTATAATTTTGAAACCACAATTTTTGCCATTTCTCTAAATCAATCCCATGTCCAAAATTCTTCCCCCAAACAATCATAGTTTCTTTAACTTGTTCTTCCTCTAATTTAATTCCCAGTAAATAACCATATAATTTTTTAATCACCTTCTCATCAGTACCCATCAAGATCTTATCTAAATCAGTCTGTTTATCATAGAATCCCTCCGTTTTAGAATCTTCATCATACCTTGAATGTATTTGCGCATATGAAAACCAATTCATCCTTATACCTTGTTCCTCTAAGTTTTGGATTGATTTAAGTTCACCCTTTTCATCCAATAGTTCCCTATATCTAACTGTTTGTTCCTTCTTATAAATTATAGGATAGGAAAATGCTTCAATAGTCCATAACCAAACTGGAATTTTCAAATAACATTGTCTTTTTATCTTCTCCCAGTTTAACCACAAAGACTCCCGTATATAATGTCTTCTAAAATAACCCTGTGTTTAAGTTCCCTTATACCATAAAAAAGCATGCCAGCCCAACAGCAAATCATGCCCTTCTAATGTCAACAATCTATGCTTTCTTAATGTTATCCATTCTTTGACCCACATCAAACTTGCAGCTTGATAATACAATTCCCAATTAGGCAGGCCAAAACCTCCTCTAATTCTAGCGTCTTGCAAAAGCTTTAGCTTTATTCTCGCTTTTTTACCTTGCCATATAAACTTCAACATGATTTTATTTAAATCTTCAAAATAGTCTTTTCCAAGCCTAATTGGTATTGTTTGGAACGGAAATAGAATTCTGGGTAAAATATTCATCTTGATTGTTGAAATTCTCCCTATTAATGACAATTGCAAGTTTTCCCACTTCTTCAAATCTGTAGCTATCTGTTTGAGTTTAATATAATTATTCTCTTTTAATGTGCTACATCTTGCTGTCAAATATATACTTAACCTTATTTGTAACTTGGATTTTCAAAAGATCTGCCAGTTCTTCTCTCTGTCTCAGTAGCATGTTCTTTGTCAAAATCTGTTTTATCTTTATTTATTTTCAAACCAGCCATCTCACCATATGTCTCTATCTTTTCCAATAACCTTGGAGCTGTTTCTAACGGGTCTTCCAGAATAAAAGCTAAATCATCAGCAAAAGCTTGTAGTTTAAATTCTTCCTTCTTAATTTTCATTCCTTTTATGCTTTTATCATCCCTAATATTTCTACTCAACACTTCCAAAGTCAACACAAATAGCAAAGGAGACAGGGGACACCCTTGTCTTGTGCCTTTTCTTATATTAATAAAATCTGTAAGTTCCCCCTCCATCATTACCTTTGCTGTCTGTATATTGTATATGGCTTCTATTGCTTGAATAAATTTTTTGGCAAAACCCATCTGTTCCAATAGTAATAACATAAATCTCCAGTTCACGTTGTCAAATGCCTTTTGAGCATCTAGGAATATCAAAGCCATTTGCTTTTCAGGATGAGCCTCATAGTATTCCAAAGTATCCAAGATTACTCTCATATTGTCTCTGATTTGTCTCTTTGGCAGAAATCCATTTTGATCTGGGTGAATAAAATTATTTAAATATTTCGTAAGTCTTTCTGCTAAAATTGAAGCAAAGATTTTATAGTCTGCATTCCATAAGGAAATAGGTCTATAGTTCTTAATTTGCAGTGGGTCAGCCTCTTCTTTTGGAATAAGTGTGATATAAGCCTCTGACCATGTTTTGGGTATCATCTTCTTTAACATAACTTCATTCATGACTTCTAACAATGGGATGCTCAATGATTCTTGAAATGTTTTATAGAATTCTGCTGGAAGCCCATCTGGACCCGGTGCTTTCCCAATGTTTTGTCTCTTAAATGCTTCATTTAATTCCATCATTGTTATATTGCTTTCTAGCATTTCTTCAGTCTCTTTAGGTATCTTCGGTAAATTAGCATTCTGTAGATACTGTTTGACTTTTTCCCCATCAATATTCTCTTGTTTATATAGTTGCCCATAAAAATCTCGAATAATTTCCTTTTTCTCCTTATTACCATAACAAACTTGGCCTTGATCATCTATTAGCTTCAATATTTTTCTTGATTCCTTCTCCTTTCTCAGTTTATATGCTAGCCATCTACCTGGTTTATTTGCATCTTTAAAGTAATTCTGTTTAGAATTTCTGATCTTCTGTGCCAATTCTTCTTTCTCTATTAATTCCATTTTATGTTTAATTACATCCAGCTTCAATTTAATATCTTTTTTTTGTGGCATTTTCTGTAATTCTTTTTCAAGTCTTTTATACTCATCTTCCAAGGCCTTAGAAGCTTGCTTTTTCCTAATATTCTTTTTTCTTGTATAATCTATTATCAGACCTCTAGCATATGCCTTCATTGTATCCCAAACATTCTGCGTTGAAGTATCTTCTTTTTTATTTTCTCTGAAGAAAAAAGCCAGTTCCTTCTCCATCTGTTGTATAAAATCTTTCTCCTTTAAGATAGTATTATTTAATGTCCATCTCGATCTTTTTTTTTTGTCCCTTCCATTTAATTGTCATTGGGCTATGATCTGCCCAAGTACTTGTTTTAATATTTGTTTCTTGAATATTGGATATTAATTCTGTTGAGATCCAAATCATATCTAATCTGGACCATGATAAATGTCTATTTGAATAAAAAGTATATTGTTTAGCTTTAACATTTCTTTCTCTCCAAATATCTTTTAAAGTTAGTTTGTCTGTCATTTTAAAAAAAGATTTAGGGAGAGCCTTTCTATTTTGCTTTGTTGTTGTTGCTATATAGTCCAATTTATTGTCCACAATTCCATTAAAGTCTCCCATCATAATTATATTAACATAGTCCAGTCCAATTATTTTCATGTGTAGCTTTTTATAAAACTCTTCTTGTTTATCATTCGGAGCATAAATTGCAATCAAGAGTATTTTTATATTATTGTCCATTATTTCCACCTTTAATACTCTTCTGTCTTCATCCGTGTAGATCAGTTTTGCTGGGATAGCCTCTTTAATGTATAGAACCACTCCTCTTTTCTTACATTGAGTCAAAGAAGTAAATATTTTCCCCAATTTTGGCTGTACTAACAATTGTTCATGTTGTTTTTTAATATGAACTTCTTGTAGACAAATTATATCAAATTTTAATTTCTCTAATTTATGAAAAGTTTTCCTTCTTTTAACAGCTGAATTGAGTCCATTTATATTCATTGTTATCAGTTTTCTTTCTTCCATGATTATGCTTTATATTTAGATCTAACACCTCTCGTGGATCTCACTTCACGCCGTTCTTTACTATCCACCTATCCACCTACAGCTCCTTTCTCTTTTTCAGTCTCCAGTTGTTCCTCTTGAAACTCAATTAATGAGACCTCTTTCTCTGCCTCCTCTTCTCTTCTTCCAAAATATTCTGCATGGAAAAGTTCTGCTTTCTCAATTGAATCAATTCTATGTCTCTGCTCTTGCCATGTAAACATTAATCCTTCTGGAATCAGCCATCTATAATTCACTTCGTTTTCCAGAAGCATTTTGGTCAGAAATCGATATTCTCTTCTCATCTCTCTCACTCTTCTGGGTATTTGTTTTAAAACCACAATCTCTTTACCTTTGTATTTCAATGTTTTCTCTCTTACCACTTGCAATATTTGTGTTTTAATGGATTTTTTGGTAAATCTAATATGGACTTCCTTTGGTAATTTATTTCTCATCGCATATCTTGTATAAGCTCGATATACCTCATCTACTCCATCCATCATCTTTTCCTCTGTAGTTTCCAAAGCATCTGCCAAAATTTTTATCATTATCGCAGCCAAATTTTCTCCTTTTTCCTCTTCTATATTTTGAAATCTGAGATAAAATTCTGACCTTTCCATCTCCCACCTCAACATCCCACTTTGTTTTTGTTCAACCACTGTTAATCTACTGTCAATATTTCCAATCTTCTCCTCTCTTTGTTTACCTTCTTCCTCAATTTTTTGGAATCTCTCCTCATACTTCACCATCATTTGTTCAATATTTTCCACTTTTTCATCAGTCTTCTCTATTCTTTGTTCAATGGTGTCTGGTTTTATCTTGAGATCTTGGATTCCTTGCATAATCATCTGTAAAGTTACTTTTTCTTGTTCTTTATCTTGCTTCAACATTGTCTGAATTAAACGTTGTCCTCCAGCTGGTGGGAGGCAGAGGTAGAAGTAGAAACGCCAAATGGTATTGGTTTCCTGCTCATTTTAATGCTTCCAAATCTTCAAATTCTTTTTAACTTTTAATCCAATTGGTAGAATAGCCAATTTTAATCCAAAATGGAAAAATCCAATAGTAAAAGGCCCAAAACCAAAGAAGAAAAAGGAAAAAAGGAAGAAGAAAGATCTTCAGGTTCTTCTAGACCCTAATCCAATTACAAAGTAGTCCACCATAAAAAAGGAAAAATAGAAAGGAAAAAAAAAACAAACCCAAAAATAATAATATTGATTAAGAGCAAAAAAGAACAAAAAGAAAAGAAGAAATTCCTTCAGGTTCTTCACACCTTAATCCAGTTGAGAAGTCTCAATAATCAAAAAAGAAAAACAGAGTGGTCCAAAAACATGGATAGAAAGAGCAAAGAAATCCCAATAAAAATAAGGAGAAAAAAAGAAAAATAAAGAAAAAACTCTGAGGCTTTCCCTTTAAAATAAAAAGCAAAAATAAGAATATTACTAGAATTGAAATTTACAAAAAGGCTGGTGAGTAGGGATATCACAGGTAAATATATATAAGAGAGCATATTGCACTTTATTTATTTAACCAAGGCTCTTATTATGACTCTCTTCTCCAGCAGCTTCAAAGCCAAGCCTCAAGTGTTGAAATATTGATAAGAGTCCAGGAAAACACCTGTAATAATATTTTGCTGTGCTCTCCCTCTATCTTATCACATTGAAATGTCCTTGAGAAGGAGTCTTCTTACAGTTCTCTCCAATTCAAATAAAATATTTTCAAGCCTCTAGTTGGCAGTGTTGCAAAGTTTCTTAATGCTCTTCTCCCCCCCCCCAGCCAGAAAAAAGGAATAATTTATACAAAAAAAAAAAAAAATAGCCAAAGGGAGCCTCTATCCTAAAAGAAAATTAAAAAATCAAAAGGAGAATAATATATATAAGAGAAAATTCAATCCAGTTACCTACAAAGTCACACTAAAGTCTCCCCAAAAAAAGCAAGAAAAAGAAAAAAAAATCCAAGCCTCAATTTGACATCACTTTAAAAAATGCTGCTCAAACAGTTTTTGTCAAAAAAAAATCTCACAGGTTTCTTCTCTATTCAGGATGCCCTTTCAAATCTCAGTGAATTTACAACACAAAAGAAGTTTCTCACCCAGCCAACACACTTTCTTTCCAGCCACTTTCTTTCCGGAGCTGTCCCGACTTCAGCAGCTATGGAGGCTGCCTCTCCGCCGCCAGCAAAAGGGCTTCTCCCGGATCAAACCAGAGATTTTGCGATATCTCTGGGATCCTGGAACAATGCCCTTCACGATCCCCGTCTCTACGGGACGGTTTAGGTCCGTTGGACCGACCAGGGGCGAAAATATCGGCTGCGATCTCAGAGCCCCGAGAGTGCAGCTGTATCGCCGAAACGAAGCTCCGCCTTTCCGTCTGTGAGCATTTTAGAACATAATGCATTGCTTTACAGGAGTCAGCATGGGTCAGTCATGAATAAATCATTGCCAAGCTAACCCGTCCTTTCGATAGAGGGATCGGTGATTTGACCATGGAAATGCAGTAAGTTAGGATTAGGTTAGAATTTTTCCCATTAGCCATTTTAATTAAATGATCTGTCATAATACAGTGTTTAGTGGTACACAACGTGTTTGATAGCTGGACAAAATGTAGTGCTATATAAAACATTTATTGTTATATCTCTGTAGTCTCAGTCATCCAGGCCATAATTGTCCCAAAGGTGCTTTTCTTAGGAGGCAACTGGACTTTCTTGTTTTTTTCATCCAAGAAGCTTCTTCAACTCTAACATTCCCCACTATCCTGTCAGAACTGAAGAAGCTTCTTGGATGAGAAGCAAAACATCCTAAGAAAAAACAAGAAAGTGCAGTTGCTTCCTTAAAAAAGCACCTTTGGAATTTATTGTTATAGAAATAATTATATAAATACAGAATTACATAAACCTGTTTGGGTATTCTGCCAAGCCACCATACTATTTGTATATGTTCTTAACTCTATCAAATCTGTCTGCTTTTGATGTATCTGCATCAATTTATATACTTCCTCATGATAGTAACTATACTGTACAGCTGGTGTATGTGTTAAAGGTAACAAACTATCCCATTGTAACCTCAACGGAGTGAAACTTAAATCTCTTACTTTGTAAGGAAAGAAAATAATATCAAGTATCAAAGAAAATCCAAACAAAGTGAAGTTATACAGGTAGATCCAGTTACTCATGGGGGGTTACATTTCAACATTCAACTGCAGATAATGGAACTGCTGAAATTGGAATGTTAGGCATAAAAGCCCCAGAAAATGATTGAAAAAATCAACAAAATTTCACCATATATGCAAGTAAAAAGCAGAAATAAGGATAATGTATTTTGACTACTTCAGATTTTTTGCTCTCATATATTATTTTATTTTGGCTATAGAATAAGGCAGAGATGAACAAAAATGAATGAATAACTAGCATTTCTACATATACTCTATTTTTTAAAAAATGACTAGTGCAAAAGAATGAAGAATAAAAGAATAGTGTCCCTTCATTCTATTGGTGAAATGAGCAGCGCCATCTCCAAATAAGGATCAAATAAGGAAGCATGGCACATTCTTCTTTTTCCTCCTCAAAACTATGGGACGTGTTATATTGTGAAGATTATTAATCATTGGCAACCATCAGTCTCAAGAGACTATGGTATCATGCTCTGAAAAGAGGTCCTAAAACAGCATCTCGTGTGGCTAAAAAGGCTAATTCAAGTGTTGCAATCCCTTCCACACTGAGGACAGATACAGTCTGTCTCCTGTCCAGCCCCCCGCTGGCTCCTGGGTTTCACTGGTTCTGGGACTGCCTCTTTGCCTCAGCCTGCCAAGCGAGTGTCTCTTCGGATTGAAGAAGGCCATGCTGTGTCTTTAGCTTCCAAGCTGAACGATCAGAGGTCAAGGTTTCCCAGCTATTGATATACATTCCCAAGGCCTTTACCTTCCTCTTGCAGATATGTAATTACATGGTAGCTATAGCTGTATTTGCGAAGAAGGAGACAATAGTGCTTCACAGAGCTCATAGTGTACAAGGTTGGTGATCCACTCAATTTCATCATCTATTGATGGAAGTGACTCAGTAGATGAAGAGGTGACCGCTCAAGCATTTTTACATTAGGTTCCATCTGTGGGATATCGTGATGGCAAAAGGTGTCCTAATCTCAGTGCTGTTCATGATGCTGTCTCCTTCAAAAGTTATTGACTGATGGAGAATGCTAAGTGGGATCCAGCATTGTCTTGAAAGTGCAACAACTGTCAAAGAGATAGTATTGTATAACAAGATGTAACCTGGTTTCTAAACTGGATCCTTAACTAGCACATTAAATTGACCCTCATCTACGTGAGTTATACCCTTGAATAAAAAAGTGTGTTAAGTGCAGGCAACATCTGTAATACACATGTCCATATTTGGGTGATACATTATTTTATATGGTTCAAGTCTAGTCATAGTATCTGTGAAATTTGGTGTTTATTATGTGCTTAGAATATAGTGACTTGCCGCTGTCTGGTTTCTTTAGATATGTTCCACTATAGTTTCATAAGACTCAAAGAATCTGCAAAGAAGGCTATCATAAAAGGTCATTAATGAAAAATTTGGATTATGAATGAATATTGTTTCAGATTTCCTCTTTTTCTGGAGTGCTGTTTTTTTAATAACTACTACATTGGTTGCGCTTTTGAAAAAGGAAAACAAGACAGTAACACCATCAAAAGAAGAGACAAAAGGAATCATGGATACGTACAGACTGCTTTTTTCAATTATCAAAATGCCATCTGTCCTTACATTTTGTGCCCTGATCTTAACAGCAAAAGTGAGTAAATAATTTGTACAATAGTTTCCAGTTGGGAATTTGAGCCATTTTTACAAAAGATTATTTATATATAGACTTATGTGTCAGTCTTATTAAATCATTATGAGTCAGATGATCACTAGAAAACATGAACATTATTCAGGGAGTCTTTGACTTATGATGGCATTTGGAACTGGAATTTCTGTCACAAAGTGATGTATTTATAGAGTGCCATGACATCACTTGGCAATGGCAGTTCCGGCTCCTGTCATTAATTGAAACTTGTGGTCATTAGGTGAGGCAACTTCCTGCTGGCTTCCCACAAGCAAAACCGGCAGGGAAGCTGTCAGGATGTTGTAAGTCCTAGGTTGCCAGGCAGGTAAGTGTCTTCTGCCGAGTGGCGGAAGGAGTGCAAGGAAGGCACGGTGAAGTTTAGGGAGGGGGTGTGCAAGAGTGTGAGGGATTGCATGAGAGATGCAACAAAGAATGGGGAACATGCACAAAGTTTGGAAAGGACGTATGAAGGGTGCATTGAGGGAGTTCATAAAGTGCAGCGAGGGTGAGGAAAAGTAAAGGGATAGGTGCGAGGGGTGGTGAAGGCTGGGGAGGATGCACAAAGGTCAGAGATGGTGTACAAAGCATGAGTGAGGGAGAATTACCCTAGCAACTTACAACCTTCCCTGACAACTTTCCCATTAACGTTCTGCAGAAGCCAGCAGGGAAGGTTGCAAATAGTGATCACAGGTTCAAGTGCAAACCAAATGCTAAATGCCCAGATCACGATGACACACGACAATGGTGATGCTAGGACTACCATTCATTCAGTGCCATTGTTACTTCAGTCGCTGATAGGTGACTCATAAGTCAAGTATGGTAACCCTAATGTTGTGACAGGTTACATCTTACACCTTACAAAGTTGTAAGCTGTAACAGGAATGCTCTAGTGCAGGGGTCATGATTGCTGTGGGGAAACATTTTTTATAATCCCAAGTGGTATTTATTTTTTATTTTAAAAGAAATACAATTTTTAATTACTAGTTTGCACAGCAAGGCCTGCCTGCTTGGTTTTTCTATGCTGTTGCATAGCTTTTAAAGCATGTTTTATGAAAAGCCATTGATTCTGATGGGAAAACAAAGTGATTTAAAAAGAATAATATCTGAGTACATTTCTTGTTGCATAACGGTAAACAGGATGTATAAGATTTTTGGGGCCAAATCAATAGTTTTATAAATTTCACATTATTGACTTGACCTAGGGTACAAGTTTCATTTAAATCAAAGTGGTTTACCTCCCTATCAGGCTAGTAAAAAAACAAGACCAAGTTACAAAATTAGCTGTCGACAAATTTAAAATGAATACTCTTAAAATTAACAATTTTCATAAAATTAGATTTTATGTTCCAGGTTGGTTTCTCAGCAGCAGATGCTGTAACAGGTCTCAAACTGATAGAAGAAGGTGTGCCTAAGGAACATTTAGCTCTGCTTGCTGTTCCAATGGTTCCATTGCAAATCATACTGCCCCTGATCATCAGCAAATACACTGCAGGACCAAAGCCCTTGAATACGTTTTATAAAGCCATGCCATTCAGGTAAAATGTTTAGATTGTTACATTTACAGATAAATATCGCACTCTTTACATGGAATGGTATTTTTATATTTATTAAAAGTTAGATAAACACCTCAAGAACAGGCAAATCTCTGGAGCAGCACGTTTATTTCTGTCTGAGGCTTATGTTAATTCTTTAAGGACATATCATTTCCCTCCAGCCTTTTATTGACCAAGAAATGACATTGTGTTCACACATAGTAGCAAATCTCAACTGTACATAATCTGTTTTACCTAGGAATAAGGATCGTGCACAACTCCGTTGGTTCTATACTGGCTGGAGAATACTAGGAGTTGAAACCCACACAGTGAGAAACCCTGATCTAACCAAATAACAGTGGGTCTCACCTTGTTTTTTTATTTTGTACAGAATGAGAATCTCTCCATTTCCTCTCTAAATCAAATCAGACTTAGACAAGCCATATCTTTCAACTTTTATCTTGCTGTTTCTTTAACAAGTCTTAGTTCACACATAACACTACACAAAGTATAAATAAAGCAAGATATGAGAGGATGATAGTTTCCTGTTAAAACATATATCAGTTTTATGTTATTTGTAGAAGTGTAGAAGGAATGTTTTACTTGATATCAGCCAAGTGCATCTGTGTCTTCATGTTTCTCAATTCACATATTCACACCAGAAGATGACCCTTTTGTTTGTGAATTAAAGTTACCTCCCACTCATAACTTTGATTTAAAACTTTGAAAATCAGATAGTCACGTGGTTTTGTATATCACAGAAACAGTTTCATTAATTAAAAATATTCTCATATTTTTGTTGTAGGCTACTGTTTGGATTAGAATTTGTTCTCCTGTTTTGGTGGACTCCCAGAGTAAAGTATGAAGGAGGATTTCCAATCTATTACTACATTATATTATTGCTGAGTTATGCCTTACATCAGGTAAGGTTGCATACATGGGTGGAGTTATTAGTTATTCAAGAAGTCCTGGATCTTTAATGAATGGATTATTGAAAGCAGTAGCATCTCTGTTTAGGCTCACATGTAAACCTGGAAAATGCTGGGTTGCTTTAATAAATAACAGTTGTAGTCTTCTTTAATGCTGCCATTGTGGAGATTCAAAACATTTTTCAGAATCACTTTTGAAATGTGTATAGCTTATGCATACACACATATATATATGTGCATGCAGATGTGTATGTATGTACTTATGTACTATATATGTGTGAGTGTGTGTGTGTGTATGCATATTTGTACACACAGTGCAATTTCATTTTGATTGACTAATTGGGTGGAGAGGTGTGCGTTAATTGCTGAAGAGTTATGTGATTCATAACAATTTTTTGTCATATAATTAATCATTTCATTATGCAAGGAACAATCCTGGTGGAGTTCATTAACACCCAGAATCTTACAAGGTTCTTTTAATACAATGGGATAGGAATGAGATGTATTGGAATCTGTTATATGTGCTCTCAGGAGCAAAAAAGGGTTCTTATCCCAATTCTAGAAGAGCAGGATATTAATGTTTTGAATAAAAAATCATGTCATACCTTGGTGCTTACTGTCTTCCAGGTTACTGTATACAGCATGTATGTTGCTATAATGGCTTTCAACGCTAAAGTTAGTGACCCACTCATTGGAGGAACGTACATGACACTGCTTAACACGGTATCCAATCTGGGAGGAAACTGGCCAGCCACAGTAGCTCTGTGGCTTGTGGACCCACTTACAGTGAAGCAATGTGTTGGAATTCAAGATCACAGCTGTGGGACTTCAGCTGCTGCAGAGGTAAGTTTGGTGCAAAACAGATTCCCCATCTTAATGGTAGCATGGTGATACTAGATTTCCAGGCTGATTTTATAAATTTAAAATGGATTATGAGCCCCTTTAGAAAGTTTTTAAATAAATTGTTAGTTTCAATTTGCATCCTGCTTGCTAGTGAGGTACTTCTCCTTTGTCTTACTGGATCCCATGTGTCATTGGTCCACCTAGAGTGTTTTTGCTCTGCTAATAATTCAATTGCAGCACAATGATTAACACTATTTTCTTGATCAATCTCTTCTACTTTGGCTGCAATCCACATTTTTAAAATTGTTCTCCTTAACTGTGAGCATAATAGCTGTATTTAGATAATCACAAATTGACCTGATTACTTTGGATTACATGCAACCCTTGTGAACACTATGTAATTTACACCATGCATTGCATCAGAATGGTACTGACAAACAAATTGGACACCTTGCATTGATCATAATTTCCTGTTTACTCCAAACTAGTTGTGATTAAAGATTCCAAAAGAAGTAACATTAAGCCAAATTGGGCTGATATCCAAACTTCTTCGGAAAGCCATGAATAATATTTTTACAGGTTAGAAAAAAATATCCGGGAAAAAAAGTCTGTTTGTATTGTTGCTAAAAGGGAACATTTAAGTTGATGGCACATTATCAAAAACAATATAAAAATACCATTTATAGATGACTTCAGTGTGCCTGGCTAAAACATTCAATCAATCAATTTTTATAGTTGCCCATCTCAGTCAGTAACACTAGGTGGCTTATAAATCAATCAACATAATACGGTTAAAACTAAGAACATTTTAAAACAATAAAAACAATAATTTACATGGAGAGCAAAGTAATGGAACCAAATACAGGTAATCCTTGACTTACAACAGTTCATTTAGTGACCATAGTTACAGTGGCACTGAGAAAAATGATTTATGACCATTTTTCAGACTTACGACTATTTGCAGCATTCCTGTGGCCATGTGATAAAAATTCAATTGCTTGCAGTGTCCTGGGGCCTCAGAAAGTGTGCTTTTCACTGCCTGTAAAAGCACTTCTGGCTGTTATAAAATCTCACACTCCCCTCAATCACATGATTGCATTTCAGGCACTTAGAAACGAGCACTTTTGAGCAGTTTGCAGCATCCTATGGCCATGTGACTATTTTCTGCTGGTTTTTGCTGACAACCACCACCACCACCCCCAATTTGGGAGAATGGATTCATTTAACTGCATGACTGCTTAATAACGGCATGATTCTGAGTTAGAACTGCATGATTCGCTTAGTGACTGCTATAAAAACGGTAAAAAGAGTCTACTCACATGGGTACTTGGACTTACAACCAAAATGAATTCGGACCAAAATTCAAGTCTCAATAATAATTGTAAATTGAGCACTCTCTGTAATTAGCTCATTTTATAGAACTGATTTGTAATTATAGCTCTGTTTTGTTTTTCCATTTTGTACCATACTATGGGGAAAGCTTATGATGAGGGTGACCATTTTAGGCCATCAATTTTCCTGTTTGTAAAAAAAAAAAAAAAAAAAATCCAAATTAAAACATCTCTAGCTCTTCTTACTTGCTCCACCTTCAGATTCAAAGATGAATCTCCACTTTTGTAGTGCTCCTCTTTCTTCCTCATGTAATAGGTAAAATATATATATTCTTACAAAATCTTTTGAAATTAGGCCAAAGATTGTAGGTTGTCAACAAATATTCTCAGCAGCTTAGTCCATTTTTAAATATTTTACACACTTTTTAAATGATGCACATTAAAACAATGGAAGTTACGCATTCAGAAAAATGTTTTAATGTGCTACATATGTCAAAAACAATTTGTTTATCTTGTTTACTATCCCACCCACCCTTTCCTCCCGTCTGGTTTTTTGTATTACAGCTTTGCTCAAAAGAAGGTGGAACTTGTGCTATTACTCTGGATGGTTATTATGTGGAATCCATAATATGCATAGTATTGGGATTTGCTTGGTGGCTGTTTCTTGGGCCCAGACTGAAAAGGCTGCAGGATGAGCAACCGGCGTCATGGAAATGCAGAAGAATCAGTTAATGAAAATGAAATATCACAAAAGACTGGCTAAAATTGCTATAGCTTTGTCATATAACAAATATACAAGGGAACAAGTATCCACACTAAAAATGGTCAATTTATACATGCCAAATGACTTTGCAAAAGCTAAAGTCAAGTTAAGTACTGTACGGATCAATTATAACGTTTGCCCTTCTTATCCTTAAAGTTGTTTTTTAAATTACTTTATAAAAACATTTACAATCTGTTACTATTCTAAATTACAGTTGTTGTCTTTCTCTTATGTCCTTATGTCCTTTAAAATATTTAAAGGAACTTACAATAATTTTAATTTATAATAAATATTGAATCTACCTGGTTAAAATACTTTAGAAAGAAAAAAAGGTTTATATATATGTATATGTTTTATATTGCTTACCATAATTCTAAATAGGTCAAAACAATGAGGATAACAGATTGTATCTTTTTTTTTGCCTTGCTCCTATGAAATTTAAAGATTTATAAAAAAAAAATTAATATATTTTTAATCGTGATATGCTTTTTTTTCTTTTAAAGTTCAGATTTGGTACAGCACTAATAGTTTACAGCATAAATAGCCCCAAGTCACAGAGGCATATTAATTGGTTCTGAAGTTTTTCAAAATATTAGAATCAGATATAAAATTGATGAAAAGAGTTTGCACATGAAAAACCAAATTTATGGTTTATGAAGAATGGAGAATACTCTTTTTTTTTTTTTTTGCGTATGGGACCCAAATAGGACTAAGCGGAATATTTAGTGCCTTCTGGAAACAAGTTATGTAAGATGGTGATCAAATATCTGTACTGTTAAATTTTAGAATATAAGTGTCATTCTCATAAGATATACCCATTTCTGCTGATGTCAGGAATCTAAGTAATTGTTTCATTGAACATTAGAGGACATTTTTTTAGACTAATGATATATAATATAAGGTATATCATATGGAAATGGGCTCTGTATAGCATTTGATGTATTGTATACATCTTTCATATGAACATTTATTCAAAAATAAAATGGTGTCATACTTTTGACACTAGGGAGAAATATTGAAGCCCTCATACCAGGGATATATACTGCCTCAGTTTTACTCATTATTTCAATAAGTCAGTTCTTTCTGAAATTGACATTTTTGATTCCATGTGAATCTTTTTATGATTTACACTGTTTTGTTTGAAGCTCTTTTCAGAGTGAATAAATTTTAAACTTCTAATATTTATGTTAGAAAATATATTTTTTAAAATACACACAGATGTGTGTTGCAATGAAATGAAGAGGAAATACTTCAAAGAAAATAAAAATAAGGTTAGTTTTCAAATACATTTTAACCTTATCAAGATAAACTTTTGTGTTTGGTTGACATTCTCTTAGAATTTGCGATAGAAATTCTGACATGCTCCTCTAAGAAACTGATAACATATAATTGAAATAGTATAATATGTTATATTATAAAATATAGTAATAATCAGATGAACAATCAAATTTGGTAACTTGAATGAAAACTCCATAGTGCTCACAATAAAGAGACTTCATTTTCATACTTTACAACAATTTGATTTGGATTTCCTTAAATTTGGTTTATTTTTATTGCATAGATTAGCACAAATACAATAACCATAATTAATGGTTATAATAAATATAGTGAATATGCTAGAATATGAAGGCCAGGGATAGGTGGAGATGAAACAATAGGAAAGGAGAAATATTTAAAAAAATTCTTCTCAGGATTTCCTTCTTCCAGATAAGAGTTCTGTTAAAACATTAGTTGTTTCTAGGCCTTTTCAGCAGGGGCAGGACTTTCTTCTAAGAAAAACTGTATAACCAGGAGTATTCACCATAAATGATGAAATAGCCTTTTTATGTTTTCCTATTCTGTATTACTGTTAATACAATGTGCCAAAATAAATAAACGTTATCCATTTAAACAAAACTCTGGCAATGTAAAATAAATTATGTAAGTTGATAAAATTCAGAATCAATAAAGTTAAATTTTTAAGAATATGAGATTTGAAATATCACCTGAATTATAAAAGTTGACATTAAAAAAAATGTGCTCAAGGAGACTGGGGGTGATGTTTCTCAAACAGCATTCTCCTTTCCACAAGCATTAAACTCACTTTTGAAATGCAAAAATAAGTTTAAAATAATTATTTTAGTCTTGATAGCCAAATCTTGTGTCTTGTGCCCCTCAATCTAAAAAAAGCCCCGGCTTGTGAGATATAGCATTGGTTCCCCCAACCTGTCCTAGGGCTTTTATATATTTTGTATATGGTTGGTTTAGATCTTAGTACACAATCAGAATATGTCCCAGGTATGTCCCGCAGAGATACAAATTAAGCAATTATTTCTAAATACAGTTTTCAAGGCTTTATACAAACACAAAAACACAAATATATTCAAATTTCAAGGGAGGCTTACTATAAGCCTCGCTTCTAAGAGTCATGGGTTAAAGCTTTTTTAAATTTTACTTTTAGGCACTAATTATTGATGTAGAACAGTGTCCCCAAATCTTTACGCATATAACCTGGGTAATATTTATTTGCTTGCAGTATATATATGGTAAATATACTATAGGCTATCATAAGTTAAAGACATGTTTTTGTGTTTTTAACCTGAACCAATATTAAATGAGAATTAAGCATCTATAGGTAGTAAAAGCTGAGATTTTTTTTTTTGGTGGGGGGAAGGTTTTGTGCTAGTTCATATAATTTCTGTGCAGACTCCAAATGAAGTAAGTTGGTTGAGAAATATTCTGGTGGTTTTTTACCAAAGTTTGATTAAATAAGTTACTGAATTGGAATAAATAACATTCAACATCTCATACATCTAATAATTTCAGCTAAATTATTAAATGAGAAAACCCTGGTAACAACTTTTAGATAGGAACAATCAAATATAATTACCTCATTAAAAAGAGAACTTATGATCATAAATTTCAAAATTAGTGATTTTTAAAATAGTAGCAATCTTGTATCAAAGGCGAAACTTGTAAAGAATGATTTGAATTTCGATGAGAATTTTATTTGGTAATCGAGGCTTAATTTTTTATCATTTGCAACTTAAATCAGCAGTCTACCACTATTTATTCTGGTTTGCATTATTACGATTTATAAAGTTAGGGTTTGTTTTGTTTGTATTAGTTACCCATGCCATGCTTTTATTCTGCCTTGATATTATGAAGACTTCATTTTCTTCAAAGTTTAATCAAACATGACTTTAAAAATAGTGGGCAGTATATTATTTCCCTTGGTTTGGATACCCTATAAAATAACTTGAGGGAAAACGGAATACAATCAAATCTATTTCCATGTAATTTTATGAGTTGTGAATGGTTATTGAAGAAAAGCATTCTCAAATATTAAAAATTTATTTTTTGTTATGAACAGTTTAATAATGGGTAGTAACTCTGAAAATATTTTGATGAATGAAAATGTATATAATGTATATTTTGAAAAAATTGATAATTGAGCTTTGAGGGGGTTCAGTAGTAGAGCATAAAATCAGAAAATGCACTTATAAGCACATTTTAAAAAAAACTTTTGAACTAACTGTTAAGCACCTTGAAGAAACTGCTGGTCTTTTAAGTTCAAAAATGGTTTACTTCAAAAATAAATTCATGATAATTTAACAGAAATGTTTACTGGATTCTTTAAAATATTTAAAGCTTTTCATTGCTTTAAATCTTATTAAGCATTCGTAAGCATGAGAACAGAGAACAAAGTACAATTTTCTTAGTGCAGGTGCTTTTATCAAAATGCCACATTACAAAGCCTTGAAAGCTCTTTTTGCTTATTTCAATAAAGCAAGATCAACTTTTAATTTTTGTTTGTGTATTGGTAAGCTAAACGGGAAAGTTGTGCTTCAGTACAAATAGTGATTTTGAACAGAAAAGCAGTGAATAGTTTGCCTGGTTTCTTGATCATGCAGTTTCTTTCTAAATATTCAAATTCCAAAGTAATTTCTGCTTCTGAAGATGGTTCTGCTTCTGAACATGGTTACATAAAAATGTAAAGCAATACCTATTTTTCCAAAACTTAGAGAGAAACTTGAAAAAAATTGGAGAGCGGAAAGGTTCTCCTCTCCTTAGACTATTTTTTAAATATATGTATGTTATAATTTCAGAGATTCCGAGAGCTCCATTATGAAATACTGTAACAGAAGAAAGAGGAAAGCAATTGAATACTTAAAATGTTAATTAAATTGGAAACAATATTTTATTCTGTCGATCTTCTGAAAAAGAATTGTCTACCAACTTTTAGAAGATTGCAAGAGGGATGCATGGTCAATTTTCCTTCAAGATTTGGAGCAGCCTTTGAAATGTTCAAAATAATGATTGCAAATTCTTGCATCTTGTTATTTGTTTTCCCTCACTTTCAAAAAAATAGAATGCAGTGCAAAAACTCTGGAGAAGGTCACAGGTTAATTAGAAGAAATAGTCTTTGAGAAGAAATGTTGCATCTGAAAGATGACAACCATGTGTTATTTTAACAACAGAAATCTGTGTTACACTAGTTCTTTGGTCTACATAATCCTATTTATCCAACAAGGAGTCATTGTCCAGGGCCTCAGGAATTTTTCATATCACCTGTTTCCTGCCCTGTTAATTGGAGATGGCAGAGATTGGACTGGGTTAGAGTTAGGGTATATTCTATATATACCTATTCTGTATTCCTTGTAATCCAGCCCTGAGCATTAATTTTATGTTTATTGATCATATAATTGAAATTTACAAACGTCTCCATGATTGTCTCTGAAGCAGTTTTCAGGTTCTGATGTTGAATGTATATCAGAAATGCTACTGATTATTTTATGAATATTTCTTTGATGGTAATTTTCGGGTTAAACTCTAGCAAAGTTGGAATTGTGACTATATCTTAATGTGCTCCATGAATTAAATGCAATGTCAAGTTCCTAAGTACTCAGTCCCACAATACCTATCATGGAGGTATGCAGAGTTCTTTATCTCAGAAAAAAATATATTCAGATTGCAGAGATGTAAACAGTCAATCAGTGTCAACACTGATATATATTTTCCAAGAATACTGTCTCTTCCAATGAGAGAATGGCAAGTATCTGCTGGATAGACGGTGCCAGGAGTATACAGGTGATCCTTGATTTACAACAATTCATTTAGTGACCATTCTAAGTTAAAACAGCATTGAAAAAAGTGATTTATGACTGTTCTTCATACAATCATTGCAACATCCCCATAATCACATGATCAAAGTTTACAAGCTTGGCACCTTATTCATATTTATGACTTGCAGTGTCCTGGATCATGTGATCACCTTTTGCAGCTTCTGAGAAGCAAAGTCAATGGGGCGAACAGATTCACATAACAATGGTGTGTTACTAACTTAACAATTGCAGTGATTCATTGAGCAAGTGGAGCAAGAAATGTCATAAAATGGGGCAAAATTCACTTAAATGCCTCACTAAGCAACAGAAATTTTGAACTCAATTGTGGTCATAAGTTGAGAACCCCCTGTACTGTATACTATATAGTATGTATTCCATGGTCAAAGATGAGTCTACATATTATATTTTTCACTTACCACCCCATTTTCAATCAAAAGGATTTCTAGAATGGTAAAAAAAAAAATCATGCTCATAAGCTTTCACTCTAAATATCATGATACAGAAAGAATATAAGAGAGAAGGAAACAAAAACCCAAAGATTTGCATATTAAATACTAGGCCTTAAATAATAAGACATTGCATACAACCATGAGAGGGACAGAATCTTTTGAAACTGTTTCATATCCTCTCTCTCTCTCTGTCCGGTCCATGGATAAAATGGTGCAGCAGTTTGGTGCAGCTTTGTTCCTATTTATACAAATTCAGATTGTAGGGATTATGCACTGAGCTCCACAACTATATTCTTAGGCTTCCCTATTTTGAGTCCTATGATCATTTTGTCAAGGAACATGAAGAAAAGCTCTCATTTTCCAGAAGTGTCCACAGAATCAATGCAGCAATCTTTATTTTGCCTTTATATAGTGGTACATCACTATATGTACGTAAAAAAGGGCAGATGTTCTAATGAGACAAAACTTTCCTCATTTGTCCCCAGCGAATTACCTCTGCTCTTTTTTCCAGGATATATTTTAATTTACGGGCTTCTTTACTGTATCATTCACAAAGTTTTAAAAACTTATTTTAATTTCTTCACCCTTCACCAGCAAAGTACCTCTGGTACTGTTGAGTAATTAATATATGGGAGTTTGAGGGATTTTCCTTTATTTATGGCTAGAAAAGGCAACCCAGTATCCTCCAGATGTTTTAGACTGCAACTCCCATAAGTTCCCAGGTCCTGCTGCTTCAGGCTCATAGATACAAAACACTGCAGCTTGCCCTGCATTGGGAAATATTTAATTATCTTAAACTCAGCAGCGGGCTTGTTCATAATCAGTGCTATGCAAAATACAACAGGACAGGCTATATTAAAAACACGCCACACCTGGATTCATGTCTATGGTGATTCTCAGTCCTTCAGGTTGTCCTAAAGATGCTTTGTGAAAAGCACAAGCTGGGCTTTCTTTGTTTTGTTTTTTTTCCTTGAAGACCTTTCCCTTCTCATCCAAGAAGCTTCTTCAGTTCTGAAGGACTGAAATATTGCAGAACTGAACAAGCTTCTTGGATGGGAAGCGAAAACGTCTTCAAGAAAAAAGCAAAAAAAAAAAAAAAAGTCCAGTTTCTGAAAAAGCACCTTTGGGACAGCTGGATTCGGGATCACAAGCAGGTCTTACTTCGCGAAGCCTCCCACTCAAAGGCGGAAGAGATGCTGGATCTGCAGCTGCGACTTCAACGGCAGAGCGTCTCCAAAAGGCCCTTCGGGTGCTTTCGAAGAGACGCAGATCTTCCCAGCGCCCAGAAAGCGGCGCTGCTGCTGCAAGGCCCGAGACAGCCGCGGCAAGAGGAAGCGACAGGCCGCAACGGCTGGTAGGCGACTATGGCCGGGCAGAAGGGCGGAGAACCGCCGAGTTATATTGCGCGTCTTTCCGAGTGGGCGGATGCGCATCTCACCCTCGTTCGGGTACGCGCCTGGAATCGGTCCGACCGAAGCGGAGGGTTCGTCGTACGTAGTTTTGTGCTGGGCTGCACTGCGCCGCTGCCTGAGGGCGGAAGCGGGGCTGCCGGAGCCGGTTTTGCTCCGGTTCCAACTACAGCAAAAATGACTCTGAATTTATAGTAGTCTTAGTATACTAAGGGATAGTAGAGCTTCTATAGATGCAGAGTTTCCTTACGCTTTTCCTTCCTATCCTGTAGCTTTCAACCTCGGCCTTAAAATCCTATGAAGTGAGACAGGTCGGAATGGCCATCAGTTCTGGATTTAAATGACAACCATTGTGGTCTTTTAGCACCTGGTTTATCGCTCTGGGTCTTCTTCACACACCATATATTATAGAGATAGAAGAAGACAGGTGTGGGTGGGTGTATTGTTTTGAATGAACGGTTTAATTGCATAGAAGAAACCTCATGGGTTCTAAAGTTATTGTGAATAACAAATATAATTTCTATCTGGAAAATGTGTCTTGAGCTGGCTTAAACTGAATAAGGGCCCCTTTGTTGCATTATGTATCCTTTTAAAGACATTCAGATCCTTCATGATCTTTGGGGGGAAAAAAGCATAAGCGTTCCTATCATGAGGGATCTTGTTCATGGATCGGAATTGTTTTATTGCATACTGTAATTTGCAGAAGGCCCACTTATCATGGCCAATGGTAAAAGATTATGGAGGTTGTAGTTGAAAAGTTCTGGGAGCCATCAGATTCAGAAACTGAATTCAAGGAAAGAAATTCTATGCACCTGCTGAATTCAAGGCATTTCGACAGAAAAAAAAACCTATGATTTCAATATATTTTTCAGATTATCTAAAATCTTAGTGTAAGAAACTTTATATACATTTATAGCAATATAAATTAGGTTTATGAAAAGGTCTCCAAATTCATTGCTGGAAACGGTCTTTCTTTATAATCAAATAATGAAATTACAGTGTTATTTGCAGTATTTAAAATTAAGTTGTAGAAGTTAGCAAGCTGGTGTATAAACAGGAGGTAATAATAATGGCATTAGCAAAAAATTCTGGTCTGGATTGTGGTCATAAATCAAGATTACCTGTATAGCAATTTGTCATTACAATTTTGGGGATTTTTTTTTCAATTTCCTCATTAATTTACCAAGTACTAAACTAATCCAAACCTAGTTGCATTTTGCACAGATTGAAGCTTTGGGGTAGCTCACAGTACATAATGTAGTTGTGTGGTTTGGTCTGGTTTAGTTTACACGGCACTTAAAGAGACATTTCCAAATTCAAAGCACCCTTTATACATCAGATCCTAATTACAGGAAGTCCTCAACTTACAACCACAATTGAGCCCAAAATTTCTGTTGCTAAATGAGATACTTGTTATGTGAATTTTGCTCCATTTTATAACCTTGTTTGCCATACTTGTTGGGTGAATCACTGCAGTTGTTTAGCAATAACGGTTGTTAAGTGAATCTGGCTTCCCCATTGACTTTGCTTGTCAGAAGGTCGCAAATGTGATCACATGACCCTGGGACACTTATCATAAATATAATCATAAATATAATCAATTGCTAAGCATCCAACTTTTGATCATGGGGTGGCTGCCACAGTCATAAGTGTGAAAAACAGTCAAAGGTCACTTTTTTTAGTACCGTTGTAACTTCAAACTGTCACTAAATGAACTGTTATAAATCAGGGACTACCTGTACTCAGCTGAGCTTCTACTCAGAATGATCTAGTTCCAAATTTGCAGAATCATTTCAATTTAATAAAGGATTAAAATGATAAACCTATGAAGTTTGGAGATTTTGTGACTTAGTTTTCTAAAACTTAGATACATTTGTGACTATATTCCATTTTTAGGCAACAATTGGTATTTAAAATGAACATGTATTTTGTAGATAATATTCATAAGACTGAGATAAAGGATATGCTTAGAACTCATGCCGTGAGATGGAAATACATATTTTTGAAATAATTTATGTTTTTTTTTCCCTAGAACATAAGTACTGGATTGGCAATAGCTGGAGTGATTGTACTTGCAAAGAGTATCAAATTGGTAAGTTACATTTTAAGTATAAATACATAGTGTGTGTATGTAAATTGGAACAATAAGTTAACAACGAGCATGCTGCTTGCTTATGTACAACTTGCATTCAAGTCTTGTTTTAATACAGCCTGTTTTGTTTCAAATAAATACCAGAATTTTTTATTACATATCATTGAGAGAGGACTACCTATTCTGTCTTTTAAAAGCAAAATAGAAAGCAGATTTATATTGCTTTGAATCTTGTTTGCCTTTTTGATAGAGTTTTAAAAACTATCAACCATTATAGTTTATAAGTTTTAGGGATCTCACTTTATTCATTTGGTGTCGGAGGCCATATTCTGAAAGACTTTGCCAGAATGTTGCTGACTGAAATAATGGCACAGAGATTTTTCATTAATGATTCTCTTTGATGGGTTCTTCTAAGTAAGGAGCTTGCCAAAGTCTTTCACTAATAAATGTAAAAAAATAAAGAAAATATTTGTAGAAGTTTATACTGGTAATCACAACCTTAATGTATTGCTGGTATACATATTATACATTGAACTTAAGCTTCTGTGTACAAGGGGTCTTAATGTACAATGAAAAATTTGGTGCCATAAATATTCCCACATTTTAATATTTTTATTTTAAAATATGCTTTTTTTTTTTTTAAAGTTGTTTTAGACCTTGAAATGCTATATTGAATACTTTTCTTGGAATTATGTTACTCAGTTTGTTTACAGACCTTCACATATTACTTTCAAGGGCTTCTAGAGTATGTTGGTGAAGAGGCCTTGTAAGAGGACAAGAGAGATAGTGTAAAAATAATTTAAATCCTGGTGTTCTAACCTTCATATAATACGGGAGGGATGTTACATGAATAGCATCTCCCAAGGACCAATCTGGTAGGAAATCCTAATTGCATAGCTACTCCTTTCTTCTTGTTCTAACATTTTTTAAAGTAGAAGAGACCATCTCAACTAAAGAGGCCATCTAAAGTTTATTCCCCTTTAAAGTATGAAAACATTCTATATTAAGTAAAATTCAGGGTGGTGTTTTATAAGCTTTCTATAAATCTTGTTTTATTTGGATATAAACTGTAATTTTTTTTAAAGTGTTCCTTTAGATAAAAATTGCATGCTTAAAGTATCTTCCATGAAACCATTGATGTTCAATCTTCACAGCACTTTATAGAGTGAGAATTAGTAATAAAAGGAGCATTTTATAATGCAGTGGATATACCTTGACAATTTTGACCAAGTTAAACTAATGATTTTACATTTATTATATGTATTCAAATATATAAAATATATATGTTGTACAATTACATATTTAATTTTACCAAGGAATAAATATAAAATACATTGTTTGTTTTTTCCTGCCTTGACTATTTTCATAAATAACTCAGAGTGAAAACATACTTAATATATCTTCCTTCTCCTATTATCCTCAAAACAACAACCCTGTGAAGTGAGTAGGGCTGAAAGAGAATGAGTGGTCCAAAGTCACCCAGCCAGTTTTCTTGCCTAACGCAGAACTAGAACTCCCAGTCTCCTGGTTTCTAGTCTTCTGCATGAACCACTAGACCAAATACTGCATAGCCACATTTATATTCTTATAATATTTGTAATAGGCACTGCTTATATTCTTTTTTCTTATGAATAGACAGCCAAATTCACAAATGCTTTTGAAATACCTCTGGAATTTATAGAGAAGAATGTTAAACTACGTGGACAATTACGTCAGATAACTGAGCAAGGATTAGAAATTGAACATGTACCTATTACCCTTCCAATCATTTCCTCTCTGCAGAAAAGATGTAAGTAAGATGGGTACTTTAATGGTGGGAAAGTTATTAATTTTTTTACAGATTTGAAACATTTTTTAGAGATTTGAATTTAAGGAATTCTAAACATGATTGAGTGGCTACCTTTAGAAAATTCATATGAAAAGCAAATGCAATCTATATTATACCATGTACTTGCATGTTAAAGTTCTGCAATATTCAGATTAAAAGTAGTCAAGAACGCTTTGGATGTGATATGAGAATCCTCACTGCCTCTGGATGTTGCAGCTTAAAGGAACTCCATCTTTTCCCCAAGCTGACAGTTTTTCCTAGCCCTTTGGTGTTTAAATTAAGGGGACAGTGGAAACTCTAACTATTCACTAAAACACTAAACTCATTGATAGAGAGTTGGATGGGAATGAAGATAGGCATATTCATGTACTTTTCAGCCATTGGATGACTTGAGTCAAATGAGACAATGTCTTTCAGCCTGAAATCCCACAATGACTTTACAAGTAGTTGTTGTTTAGTGACTACCTCACTTAACAACAGTTTGCACTTATAATAGGGATGAATATGTAACTTTATGACCAGTGCTCGTATTTACATTGGCAGGTCTGAAAAGCAAGGAGAGATGAAGATCATAAGCACAGTCACAATTTCATTTAGTGGCCACTTTACTTAATGGCCAAGTTGCCTGTCCCAATTGTGGTCAGTAGATGAGGACTATCTGTAAGAAGATAAAATGAAGGCATGCTTGATTTGAGCTTTTGGAGGGGAAAAAAATAAGATAAAACAGCAGGAAAAATAATGTGTTTATTTTAGTAGGTTTTACCCTCCAGAGTCTATTATTATTTAGGCCTTTCTAATCTGCCTTGACTCTAAAATTCAAGATGATTTACGTGGAATCTTCTTTCATTTTATCCTCAAAACAGTAGCCATGTGAAATTAGTTGGGCTGGGAGAGAGCAACGGATTCAAAATCACATACAGAATTCTCATGGCTACAGGCAGAGTTCAACTTCACTCAGCTCTAATCTAAACACACAACATTATGCTGCTGTGCTATACCACACTGGCTATCCTTGACTGCTACTAACCATATTAGGCTGAGTAAGAAAAAGGTTAAATACAGACTATGGATGAGGTTAAAAAAAAAACTTGGAGGCAGAGAGATTAAGGTTCAGACTGCTTTGAATTGAGTAAATTAAAGAGTATATTCATAATCTTGGAATATTCTATTCTTTAGCTGTCACTGGAACCATTGACAGTAGCTGTTATGAGAAGTGCCTTTGTACAGTTATATGTGGTATACCAACTATATCCCTTTCCCAGCCTCATCAGTTTGACAATGATTATTTATGCCTTGACTACATCCATGTTGACTACTGCAGTATATTCCTGTACAAAATAAGGAAAATGATTTTGACAGAATTAGGCAAGATCTGCCACCAAAGCAACAAGGAAAAAAATACGATTTAAATCCAAAACAAGCAGAAACTCGACTTCCAGTTTGGGCTTCTTTGGCAACGGACCGAAATCACAATCATGCGTGGTTTTGATCCGTGCTTACTGCTGGAGCACCCCGAGCTGCCCGGATTCGGGGCTGAAGCCACCCCGTAGAGGTGGTGAAGAAGGGGGAGGCGTCAGTGAGGCTGAGGAGAGCCACATCTTTTCTCCTCAGCTGGCCATTACTCCCTTTCTCAAAGGCGGTTGCAGCTGTGGTCAGAAATGGCCACTTCAGGGCTTCCGGTTTTGAGCTTCTTCGGCGACAGACAGAAATCTGCGATCATGCATAGTTTCGGTCTGGGCTTGCCACTGGAGCACCCCGAACCAGCCGGTTTCATGGCTAAACCACCCCGTAGAGGTGGTGAAGAGGGGGGAGACTGCCAGCAGGGTTGAGGAGAGCCAGATCTCTCTTCCTCAGCTGGCCATTACTCCCTTTCCCGAAGGCGGTTGCAGCAGTGGTCAGAAATGGCCACCTCAAAGAAGAACTCGACCAGAAAAGAATGTGCAGGAGGAAGATAAGAAGTGAAAGTTTTGGCTGACCAGGTCAAATTGCAAAGTAACAACTAAGGTACCCTGGAATTTAAACTTACAAAAAAATAACATTGTTCCCAAAGAAGAGTCTGAAGCAGCGAAGGAAAGTGAAAAGGGAAAGGTTTGGCTTTTTTTTCCTTCTCTCTCCTTCCCTATACTGACAACTAAGAGACTTAAATAAGAAATCGGAAAAATCCACTTTGACATTAACAGGCAATTAAGCTGAAAATAAAACAAAATGTCAAAGGGATAACAAAGATTTCTGGACACTAAAATTTTTTTCATAAGCAGGAAAGGAGAGAAAAAAAATAAAAGGGCAGGATCTGGAAAGAGGGAGGAGACTGCCTGGAATTGAAAGTAATCTACAGTAAAACTTCAACAAGACTTCTAAAAGATACATTTTAACTGAAACTTTGTAACCAAACAGTAGAACCCCAGGAAGAGAAAGTGAAAAAAAAAAGGCAAAAAGAAACAGCCTGCGTGTATTTGGATTACTTGGTGATTTTGGGATTCTTGGTTATTGCATTTGAATGACTAAAATTAATCAGGTGGTTGTTTAAAAATTTATACAAGGGCACTACTTCTGGATGAACTAAAAATGGAACTTAAAAAGTACAAAGAAGATGCCCAAGAAGGGAGGGGTTCTTTTGGCTTCGTTTTTCAATTCTTAGAAATGGAGATTTGGAACTATGAGAAACAACAAGAAATGTCTGCAAAACAAAAAGACTGGGACAAAGAAGAAGCCATCTTTAACGAACAAGTAATTCTATGTGGGGAAGAAAAAGGAAAGGGGGGGAAAAGAGAATGGAGAATTTAAAACTTAAAAAAACAACCAAAGAAAAGAAAAATGATTTGAAAAATAAGTATAATACTGGAAAGCAACAGAAGAGGGGAATACAGAAGAGAGAAATAGAGGTAGAGAGACATGGAGGTAAAAAGGGGAGAGAAAAGAAGAGAGGGAAGAAAGAAAGGAAAAGAAGTTACAAAGGACAGAAACAAGATATAGAGAAACAGGGCCTATTTAGAGATAATGGGTGAACATTTAACTGAAAAAGGGATTCTGTAAAGGTACATAAGATTGTATTGTTATATTAGTAATAGAAATAACTTTAGAAAATTGGAAACAATGTATGATTAAAATGAGGGATAAAATAGTTAGTGTAATTTCATGAAATGTTTGTTAATAAAATAAATGAAATAAAATAAATAAGAAAATTGAATTAGGTGGGAACATTTTAATTAGCTAATGCTTTATAAAATATAAGTGAAGGGTGGGGAATTAATCATGGTAAGCTTATAACTGTTCCCATAGAAGTATGATATTCATTTGAAAAGTAATGTTAAAGAAGTTAAGATTTTAATGAATATTAACATTAATGATAGAATTGAATTGGAATGGAATGTTGTTTTAATTATATATGTTGTTTAATTTATAATTTTTTTCTTTTTTTAAGAATACAGTGTGTATTTTAAGAATGTACCAAGCAGAATCTGAATGGAAGTTATATATTATATTGAATGTTAAAACTTTAAGGTATATTTGGAAGCCTAAATCAGAGTTAAATGGATAAACTTAAAAGATATAAAGTTGTCATACTCCAATTAGCAACTACAGGAAAAACTTTGTTTAATGAGAAAAGATAATAATGAAATTGAAACAGGACAGAAAAAAAGTACAAATATAATGATTTGAATTGAGAAGTGATAATTAAAATAAAATTGAGAAAATTTAAAGAGGGGAGAAGCTATGTAGAAAATGTAAAACAATAATAAGATATGGAATAAAACATAAAAATGAGCATGAAATTGAATTGGTGTCTGTACGAAGAAATGTAACTCGGGATTACGCTACTTTCAAAAAAGATGTTTTATTTGTATCTTTTTTCTGAAAACTCAAATAAAATGTACCAAAAAAAAAAAAAAAGAAAGAAAGAAATGGCCACCTCAAAGAAGAACCCGACTGGACAAGATTGTGCAGGAGGAAGTTTAAAGGAGAAAGTTTGACTGACTGGGTTGAATGGAGAACATCTATTTAAGGTACCTGGAACCTGAATTTTAAATACTAATACTATTCCTAAAAAAGATTTTAAGCGGAGAAAGGGAAAGGAAAAAAAGATATTTTATTTGTATTTGTATGTTTTGTGAAAACTTAAATAAAACTTTTATTTAAAACAAAAACAAAAAAACCAAGAAGAAAGTCCAAAATAAGTGGTTCAGACAGAACTTCCCTGATTCATTGGATTGTAAGAAGGAGGAAGAAGCACTGCACGAATAAACTTGCAAGATTCTGTTATGATAGCCCCTCCATAAAGTATCTTTAATCTTCCTGTGGAGTTGATTCATGATCTGGTCTACCTGACTTCAAGATGGGACTACCTCTGAAAACGTCCCATCAGATGGGACAACCAATGAATTTTCCATGACATGGAACAAGATTGTGCAGGTGGAATTTTAAAGGAGAAAGTTTGACTGACCGGGTTGAATGGAGAAATATCTATTTAAGGTACCTGGAACCTGAATTTTAAAAAGATTTTAAGCGGAGAAAGGGAAAGGAAATGGAATTGGCTTTTTCTTCCTCTCACATTGGCAGTTTTAATTGACTTGGAACATTAAGAAGAAAAGATTTGAATAAGAAATTGATACTAATCCACTTTGACATTAATAGGTATTTATAGCTGAAAATAAAATGTCAAAGGGATAAAGATTCTTGGATAATTTAAAATTTTTCTTTAAAAAAAGAAAGGAAGCAGCAGAGTGAAAAAGGAAAAAAGAGGGTGGAATCTGGAAAATGGAGGAGAACTCCTGGAACTTAAAAAAAATTGATAGTGGAATTTTAACAAGGCTTGCAAAAGATACATTGTAGCTGAAACTTTGTTACAAGATAACAAAGCCCCTGGAAAGAGAAAGTGAGAAAAGAAGCAAGAAACAGTTTTGGATTATTGGATGATTCCTGGAACTTTGGATGGAGGATCCTAATGAAATAAAATAAAATCAATTGGGAGTTGTTTAAAAAATTTTTAAAATGGCATCACTCCTTGAAGTGTTAAAAATGAGACTTAAAGAACAAAAAGAAGAAGCACAAGAGGGAAGAGGATCTTTTGGCTTTGTATTTCAATTTTTAGAAATGGAGATCTTAAACTATGAAAAGCAACAACGCTGGCAGAACAAGAAGGGCGGGACAATGAAGAAGCCATCTTTAATGACCAAGCAATTTTAAGTGGGGTAAAAAAGGGAAAGCGGGGGGAAGGGAGTTAATAACTTAAGTACTGAAGCAACAACCAAAAAAAGAGTAATTTGAAAAGTAATCATAATATCAGGTAGAAGCAGAAGGGAGAATCAGATAGAAAAGGGAATAAAAAGGGGAGGGAGAAGAAGAGAGGGAAGAGAAAGGAAAAGAAGCTACAAAGGACAGAAACAAGATATAGAGGTATAGGAAAAGCGTACAAGAATTAAAGGTATAAACCTATTTAAAAGACACAGAGACAATGGTTAAAATTTAACTTAAAGAGAGGATTCTGCAAGGGTGCATGGGATAGCATTGTTAAAATTAGAAAAGGGTTAGAAAATATGTTAGATGATTAAAGTGATAGAAAAAATTTCTATTGCTGTGTAGTGGAATATTTGTTTGTAAAGAGAATAAGGCTCTCAATGATTTAAAAAGAAAGTTTAAAAAAAACTGAAAAGAAACATGGAAGATTTTTATCAGTTGACAAGATGAACTTGAATATTGACTACTGTTAATAACTATTGTTTGGTTTTTTATTTAAAGACAGTAGTAAGTAAAATATGAAATGTAGATGATTAAAGTGAAAGACAACTGATATTACTAGGTAATGTTTGTTAAAAGAAATAGAAATGTAAAAGATTGTTATTAATATTAATGGCAGAGCTGTACTTGAATAGAACAATTATTCCATTTACTATTGTTACGCATATATACTCAGATACATACATATATACCTTTTTCTTTTAAGAATTTAGTGTGTATTTTTAAGGGAATGTACCAAGCAGAATTCGATTGAAAATAGGTATGTGTTATAAAATAGAGGTTAGAAAATGAATGTTACAACTGTAAAAGTGTAACTTAAATTTTTAAACAAGATTTGAAAAAAGATACAAAGGTATTACACTCCAGTCTAGTAATTAACAGGAAAAATTTGTTTTATAAGAAAAGATATGATATTGTAAACAGGACAGATGAAAGTATAAAAACATTGATTAGAAAGATTTTAAAAATTAGAAAAAGATATGTAATTGAATTAAGAAAGGAATGAGATAATTTAAAATAAGGCTATAGGAAATAAAGAAAAGGAAAATCTATTGAAAAAATTGCCAAAATAGTTATAAGATATGGATTAGAATGTATAAGATAAATATGTATTGAGTTTATGTCTGTATGGAGAAGTGATAACCCGGAGGCACGCTGTTCTCAAAAAAAGATATTTTATTTGTATTTGTATGTTTTGTGAAAACTTAAATAAAACTTTTATTTAAAATAAAAACAAAAAAAACCAAGAAGAAAGTCCAAAATAAGTGGCTCAGATAGAACTTCCCTGATTCATTGGATTGTAAGAAGGAGAAAGAAGCACTGCACGAATAAACTTGCAAGATTCTGTTATGATAGCCCCTCCATAAAGTATCTTTAATCTTCCTGTGGAGTTGATTCATGATCTGGTCTACCTGACTTCAAGATGGGACTATCTCTGAAAACGTCCCATGAGATGGGACAACCAATGAATTTTCCATGACATGGAAATGTGCAGAGGTTGTAGTTATGTAAAATATATCAGCTAGATTGTTAAATGAGGCATATTATATCTGCACTAAAAAAAATACTACTTGCCAGATGTTTTCTGGAGACAGTTTAAAATGCTAGTATTGACTTTTGAAGGTTTAAACGATTTAAAGTATGAGTTTTAAGGACTGTTCCTTTTGTTACGGTTGTCAAGTTGTTAAGATTAGCAGGACAGGTTCTTTTGAAGAAGCCTTCACTGTCAGAGGCTCAGATTTCGGGTGTGTGGGAAGGGAAAGTTGCTTTTGCTTCTTGCTTTTCCTATGTGTAGGAAATAAAGATATGGAATGGTGGGGGAGAAGGTTGCTAGACTCGTTAGACAGTGTTAATGTTTATTTTATTGTGAATTTTAAGTTCTGTTTTATGTTTTGTTAACTGTGTTGAGTGCTCACCAGAGCTAAACGTCAAGTTTTGAATCAAATAAGTGTTTTCTTGCAGCCCAAAACCAAAAAGTTATTTTTATCCCACATTTTTATATTAACAGTAATTGAAGGAATATATACAAAATATATTTTAAAAATGAATAATAACTAATACTAAAAATACAGAGCCTACATCTTTCAGGTCTGCTTTATACATTACCTGAATTGATTTCAGTTTACATAAATGCACATTACTTAACACTTTCTATACTCACTTGAACTAGGTATTTATAATTACTTTACATCACCATCAACACCATGCTGTGAATTCAAAGCCAGTAGTGAAGCAGTTCTTTGTCATTTCTGTCATTCCATGACTTAGAAAAAGGAAGATAGATGTGCAAATTATTCAGTGCGCTGGTTTCTCCATGAATGGAACAGTCACTTTTGGATGGCTGATTTCTGACATAGTTTTTAGCTTTCTTCAGTTATAGAAAATATTAACAGCTCTAATGATAAAAACATTAACTTTGTTTTTAACATTAATTAAAATCTTTCATTTAAATCCTGGAGAGAAAAAGTCTAGCTTATCTCATCCCCTTTAATTGTTTAGATCAATGATCTAAATGAGGTATTTTTATTAATGTTCTAATAAAACAATAATGTATGTATATCATTTTAGGGAACTCAAATGGTTTGTTGCTTGTCAGGCTTGCTGGTGTGGAGTTAACATCTGACGGTGTAATCTGGTTAAAAGAAGAAATGAAACCATCACAAATGATTTGGTTCCAGCTTTTAGGCAGAAAAGAATCAGCACTTGATTGCTTTGTAATAGTAAATAAGGTAAGTAAATGTTCAGAGGGAATAGAAGAGCTTCCATGAACACAAACAATAAGAGTGATCAGTGTGAAATAATTTATGCTGAGTTCAGTGACTCTTACTCACAAGTAAAAACTTACAGCAAGGTCCTACATCAATTCTGGATTCAGAGATGCTGGTTAATGTTATTCAATGTCCTAGACAAACATTTGGCAAACTATTTATTGTATTGGAAGTGGAGGGAGAAGAGGTTGGTGCTCAGGGAGACATTATTGCTGGTCTTAGACTATGGCAGCTGCCCTCCAACATGTTAGGAGTGCAGTTCTCTGGAATTTCCAACCAACATAGCCAAAAGTTGTGAATCTGGAAGTAGTAGCCCCAGTACATCCAGAAGTAAAGGTAGTTTTCAACTTACAAGTACAGTTGGGATCAGAATCTCTGTTATTAATCAAAGTGTTTGTTAAGTGAGTCACACTCAATTTACAATCTTTTTTGCTACAGTTGTTAAGTGAATCACTTCAGTTATTAAACAAATCATGCATTCATTAAGCAAATCCAGTTTTCCTCATGGATTTTGCTTGTCAGAAGCCAGCTGGGAAGTTCACAAATGGGGAATCACATAATCCCAGGATCCTTTAATTGTCATATGCCGGTTGCTAAGTGCCCAAATGTTGATCATGTAACCAATGGTTACAACCAATATATTGAAAGTTGCAAGTGCAAGGACTATTATAAGTCACTCTTCGCTGCCACTGTAACTTTGAATGGCCAGTAAACAAATGGTTGTAAGTTAAGGTCTACCTGTATTCAGGTTGAACGAGGATGGTATTACTTAAGAAAATCTATATGACTGCCCAAGTCACTTGAAGAATTCCGCTTCAATGTTTGTTCCTTAGTGGAATGGACATAGTATGTAATATGTTAAGTATGTGTCTTATGCAAAACTTTAATGTCTTTTTTGAACAGGGGAGATTCTCCAGCATTTGTCTAAATGAAGAGATCTTGCGACAGGGGCTTGGCAAGACAGTTCGTATTGAAGGGTTGGCTCATGAATCCCGGATATACTGGAAGCTTCACAAGAGGCTACTTCAAGCAGAAATGAAAGCTGTGAAAAAGAGGAAAGGAATCTGGAAAGAAGAGACATTCATTGAAAAGCTCAAAGAACACATAAGCAATTACAAATTTATCCAAAAACTAAAGCAGTTTGCAATATGGTTGAGAATCCGGCTATGAAAACAATAGCTTGGAGCAGGGGGGAGCATCTTGTTAGTTTCTGTGAAAACGATGTAACTAAGTTCTTAAAGAAGATGAAAATATCTGATACTTACATCTTAAAAAATGTGCATATACGAAACACATAATTATTGTTAAAAGTTTTAATCTATTTTTTTCACAATGAAGAACTCTCTTTAGGCTATCTCTCCCAGAGGAAGAAAGCACAAAATATAATGTGAATATAAAGGAAATATGGAAATTACTGGTGATGTGTTTTACAAAGATTGCATGAAACATCCGGGAAAAAGAATAAAGCAAGGAATGTTCTCCATTCTTATATTTTGTGCAAAAAATTGGTCAGCTTTTTCATAATAGGGCAGCTATAATGCTGACGTTTGACCTTTGGCAACATTATACATGTTTCTAAATGCTGAATTTGACTTCATTTGGCATACCGCTATCAGGCTTCAGTTTATGATGACAGCATTATTTAACACTTTTGCGACAATAGTCTGATTTAGGTTCATACTGGCACTGGTAAAAGATGATTAGGTAATTATGTAAATTAGCCCCATAAACATTTTGGATTTTGTGCTTTATTTCTAGAGATCATTCTTAATGGATACTGCCCACATTCTATAAGTATCAAAGTGTAGCAATTGCAATTCTTGGTTGATTACTCCTATAACTTTGCCAGGTTTCTTTCAGAAAAGGTAGAAATTATACCAGCCAAACTATCTTATCTGTACATGGTGTATGCTCTCTGTGGTCTCTGTCCGTGTGGCTTCATTCCTTTGTTGTGTACGTTTCTCTTTACTTCATGATGCCATGTGAAAGAAATAAATGCAGCTGCCTGTATAATAATTTGTTTATCAGGGAGAATAGCTAATTTCGGAGAGACCAATATGTTCAAAAGTTAGTATTACTGTTTATGTTTTATAGACTTCCTAACATTTAAAGGGACAAAGAAGGAAGTGACATTTAAATTATGGATTTGTGCTCAAGGCAAGTTTGTATTGGATTTAAATGTAAAGATTAATTGACCTGATCATAAGATGTGATCACATGGATAGATATACTTTGGTAGAACATTATGTATTACTTTGTGTTCTGAACCACTTATTTATATGCTTAACTAGCACTTGACAACATTTCGAATGTTTTTGCTAATATAAGTAATATATAGAGAGAATATATCTACATTGAGAATTAAATCTTATAGAAATGTTTTTGGTTTTTTTTGCTGATCTGTATTGTCTTAAAATTAGTTCAATACAAAGCAATATTTATTCCTTAAATATCAATATATAAAATACAGTTCTTCAGTCTCCCTATTATAGTTATTTTTCCTTGTAACTTTATTTCTATAGTAATTTAGATATTGGTAGAAAGACAACTTTGCCTGCATTGACACTCCAAGTTAAATAAAGTAGGGTTAATTTTGGGTAAAACTAGACATTGTGGGTTATGAGCTGTTTGATAGTTTAGTGCAGTATGTAAAGTTAGTTTGTAGCTTATTTAAGAAACTGGGCTAGAAAATGAGAAATTGTGAGTTCTAGTACTGTCTTAGGCATGAGAGTGAGTTAGCTGACATTTTGGGCCAGTCATTCTCCAGTCACTGAGACAGAGAGACTAACTACCTCAAGGTCACCCTGCTAGCTTTGTGCCTGGGATGGGATTAAGTTAACCACTCCAGTTAACCACTATACCTGAATGGCTCTCTTGGGTATAATATGCACAATGAATTTTTCATTGTCTTTAGGGATAATGTTATCTCATTCTTCTCATAGTATGTGTTTAAAGTGTGTCACTTGGTTAAAAAACACTCTTCAGATCTGAATGATGACTTAAAGAGATCTTATGATTAAAATCCTGTCTTAAGAATAGAACTGGGCAATATGATCTGCAGATTTATTTTCCAGACCCAAAGTTCTGTGAATTGCTAGAATAACTTCCACCAAAAATTAAATCTTCCAAATCATTTTAAATACAGTGCTGTTTTTTCTACCTGTTTTACCTATAACTTTTAAATAGTGCATTTTATGTTGAAGAATGACACTGAATACTGATTTCTGTCTTCTTGGTCACCTTCATTCAGTATGATCCCATTGGCTGGTAATATAGGCTGAGAAATAGTAACAAAATTATTTCTGGGGGATAAAGGAGATTCATTTGGGCATGTTGCTGTTATATTACAAATCTTTAGAACAATAATGCTATAAAACTTCAGTGGGGAATTGCTTTTCTCTTTCTCTCAATTTATGAAGGTCCAGCTCCCCAACCATGTCACTTCTAATTATCTTTGGATAAAGTTTCTTCAGCTGGAGCCCATGATGCTTTGCTTTGAAACAGCAGTCTCTTCAGCCGAATTGAATAACATCAATAGGGTGTTTCTATGGTTTCAGCCAGGCCAAAACTGGACAGTGATGAAAAGGTGAAACTTAAGCTGGCTGCTCCTAGAGGTCACCGTTCCCCCATTCCAGCCTCCCTTCCTCCAAGCTGTCTGCAAAACCAATGCATCAGATTGACAATAATTCCTTTTTGCAACCCTTAGGATAAAGAAAAGAGTGCCACTTCCAAAACTTGCACTCTTTCTTAGTTGCAAGACTGTTTTGCATATATTAAACTTAAGAGCTGAGGAAATCTGCTGGTTAAGAATCACTCAGATCTGACTGCAACTGAACTCCCTACTGCTGTAGCCTCAGGCATACATGACTGTGCTCATTGTACTAACACTTGGTTTTTTTAAAGTTTTAGTTGGGCTTGGTTTATGTGTCATATGAACCAATCATGAGTGATAAGTCATAATCTATGACTTAGCAATATTGCATCCAAAGTTATAGGTGGTTCATTTAGTAACAATAGTTAAAATCAAGGTTTAGGGTCATGTAGGAACCCAGACAATAGAATAGAAGTAGAATCTTTGCAGCCAGAAGACACACTTAAAATACAAACAAATGCAAAACATTTTTTAAAGAAATGCAGAGAGTGACATGGTGATATCCCTAGGAGAGACATGGCTAATAATTTTGTCCAGTACTGGTTTCCGGTTTCGCGTGGCTTCGGGGCAGCAGGAATTCGCGACTGCTCGCGATTCCTGCTGTGCTAGCCGCCAAGGTACCCCCGATCCAGATGGGTCAGGGGGATATGGCTGCCCTGTAGGGACAGCCGAAGAGAGGGGAGCCGGACAGGGGGTTGGGGGTGTCGCAGACCCCCTCCTCATCCTGGAAAACCCCTTTTTCCCAAGGTGGTGGAGCGGTGGTCAGCAATGGCCGCCACGAAGAAGCCAGCAACCGGGTAAGATTGCGCTGGAGGAAGTAAGAAGAGTGAAAGTGCTGTCTGAGCCGGGTCAAGTAACATCTTTCAAATTTGTTGGAACTGAGCTGTTTGAATTGCTGGAGGATACATTGTATCCCTAAGAAGATCGAAAGCAGCGGAGAAGCAGTTAAAGGGAACTTTTTTTTTTCTTCACTCTCCCACCCCATGGAAACAGCAGATATGTTTGGACACATTGGACATTGAAAGTGAATTATTCTGAAAGTTGAAGCTAAGGGACAAAAGGGTTCCTGGACATTGAAAAACTTAAGAAATTGGAAAACCCTTATTAGAGGTATGGATTTCTGATTATCTAAAATTGATGTTGCAAGTGGGAAGGGAGAGGGAAAAAAATTGGAGCAGAAGCTGAAAAAGGAGGATATTGCCTAGAATCCCAAAGAAAGGTATATGGTAATTGGACCTCTTTGATTAAACATTAACCCCAGAAAGAGAAAGAGAAGAAGGAAGAAAAGTATTAATTTTTGGAATTTTTTTTTTGGAATTATTTTTGATTAAAAATATTTGTGGTTGTTTTGGGAAAAGTTTCTCTTTTCATGATGGCATCGCTTGTGGATGAACTAAAGACTGAATATCAAAAATATAAAAAGGAAGATACTTTGGGCACTTTGTTTCAATTTTTAGAAATGGCGTTATGTACTTATGAAAAATTGACTACGCAGCAGAAGGACTGGGACAAAGAAGAAGAGGAAGAAGAAGCCATCTTTGATGAACAATGGTTTCTTTCCGGGGAGGAGGAGAAAAAAGATAAGAAAAAGGGGATTTTAAGAATTATAAAAACAACCAAAGAAGAGAAAAATGAGTGGAAAGGTGGAGGCAAGGTTAGAAAGCAAAGGAAAGGGAGTAAGAAAAGGGAGGAGGAGAGACAAAGGGGTAAAAAGGGCAAGGAGAAGAATAAGCAAGAGAGAAAGGGTGGGGGGGAGAAGCCTCAATGGGGGGAAGCAAGATCTAAAGAAAAAAAGTTTATTCAGAGACAATGGGTGAATTTAATTTAGGATAAAAGAGGGATTCTGGAGGGTACATAAGATTGTGTTTTTTATATGTGTATTTAGAGTATAAAATTCATTGTGTAATTTTAGAATCTATTAAACAGAATCCCAAGAAAAATTGTTATATGAAGTACTTTTAAGTTAGGGTAATGAGTTGTAGACGTTACTCCAATTGGTGTATAGGAGAAGTATAGTAAAAGAAAAAAGTTGAATGGATAGTTGGAAATTGAACAGACAAAGAATGTTATTGAAAATGGTAATAAGATATGAAAGGATATATAAAGGTTTTGTTATGTTTTTTTTGGATTTTGTATATTGAAAAAAGGCAATAAAATTTTAATTAACAAGAAATAATTTGGATGAAAAAGAGAAGCTGGGATAAGATATGAAGTTAAATAGATAAAGTATTGATACTATAATTTGGAATTATTATGTTCTATTGGTTTTCTTCTTTTATTATTTTTTCTTAGAAAAGAACTTATAAGCTGTTATGCCTTGTGCATTGTTTTTATAAAATTGATAAAAATGGTTTATATATATATTTAAAAAAAGAAAATGATAATAAGATATGGAAGGATATATAAAGTGAATATGATGTTTGAATTTGTGTCTGTGTGAAGAGTTTCAACCTGGGATCAGACAACCTTCAGAAAAGATCTTTTGTTTATGTTTTGTGTATTGTGTATTGTGTTTTCTGTAAAATTAATAAAATTTGTTTAAAAAAAAAAAATTTGTCCAGTACTTTCTGTGATTCAGGAGGTGGGGTTAAGGCAAAGTCAATGTGTTAGCCTGCTATAGGCTTAAAGCTCCTGTTCAATGTAAAAACAATAATAAAGCAAAATACTGCACACTGACCATCTGTGATTTGCTACCAAATTTCATTATATAATTTTGGGAAACTGCAGGAATCACAAAAATGGGACTGTGGCTTTGAGGTTTATAGGTTTTCCTGCTAGATTCCCGTGGGCATTTTCCAGAGAAAATTTGTCTAGCTTTGCCTTGTCTGTGGATTTAGATAAACCACTTAAGATTGCCTTATGTCGGTATTTCTCAACCTTAGCAACTTGCTAGGGAATTCTGGGAGTTGTAGTCCACAAGTCTTACAGTTTCTGAGATTGAGAAATACTGTTTTATGCCATTACAAATTAAAATCACAATTAAAAAGTTGTTTCCAACATAATAAAGGTGAAAATACTTTGAATGATAGGAATACCCCATATAAACTGAAGAGACATAGGTATTTTTTCTTAATTTGGCAAGTAAAGTACCGTAAATTAATAGAGCAACTGACATGGGCACGATGAAATAGTTTTTTTTCTAGCTGCTGTTGTATTTTAAAAAAGAGCGCTTTCTTCACCAAGAGAGAGATCCCATGTAAAGCAGCAGTTACATAAACAATACACCCTAAACTTTCTTGCCTCTTTCTTATTGGAGGAGAATTTGAAATAGGTGAATGAAAACAGCTGGCTTCTCCCAGCAGACTTTGAACCAGCAAACAATAGAGGCAGGTTGAATTGGACAGAGGCGAGAATAATCTGGAATTCCTGGTGCTGGATTATACCAATCCTGGGCTTCTTAAAATGAAAGTAGAAAACAGTGGCTCTGCAGCATTTTTAAAATGCATATGAGCATATGAATTTGTAGCAAGTGATATAGGACAAATATCCTTGTGGATCTACACTAAAACAATTAGTGCTGTACTGTGTATTCTGTTTTTTTTTAAAGAAAAAAATACCATTGTTTTCAGCTTTTTTCCAAAATGGATATAATACTTCAATGGCATTTTCATAAGCTGGGTCCAAAGATTTTGCATTTAATTTGGTGATGAGGTAGCCCAAGTGTGCATGTAAAGGGTCTTGTCTTTCATTTTACAGTTTTTTCTTCTTGATGTCCTGCACTTTAATTATTTAGTTATTTAAAATAATTACAAAGCCTCTCTTCTTGCAATTTGCAATCAATAACAACAATAAAAATACAGTACAAAACCAAGAATAATTCAACAAAACCACAGATAACACATACTCAAGGCTGGCAGTGAACATATATACAAATACACCTACCATAGAATGAACTCAACTGCATTTCAGTCCAGAGTGCTGGAGAAAAGCCAGTTTTTTTTTGTGGTTCCACAGAAGACCAATATGGTAAAAGAGAAACAGAAGGATTTCATTTCAGATGGGCAGACTGCAAAGGAATGGAGGCTGTATAGTAATTGTTTTACCCTTCTGTTCAATCATGTTCTCTGAGACTGCTTGGAGAAGCTCCTGCAGTTTCCTTGGCAGGGTTTTTCAGAAGTGGTTTGCCATTGTCTCCTTTCTAGAGCTGAGAAGAAGTGACAGGCCTAAGGTCTCCCTGGCTGATTTTGTGCCAGAGATGGGACTGGAACTCACAGCCTCCCAGTTTCTGGCCAATGCCTTAACCACTACACCTTCCTGGCTCTCTAGTCTACCAATAATATCAGTACCTTTATCTGTTTTACAGTATGAAAGATGACTTGGAGAAGAGCACTTGCCAGAAACTGGAAGACAAATTTAGACAGTGTTACCTTTTAAAATTAACAGTGTAATAGCAAGCAAACAAAACAATATAAAGATACTCTGTATGCATTGTGGGTATTGGTTGCTTTTTTTTGCTTTGGTTTATTTACCTCCTGTATTGTTCAACATGACATTCAGGGTGCCTTATTCTTATGAGGCAAATTAAATGGAGAAATTGGTTTGAACTGCACAACAGTGTAAATTATGTATTGTTTATTCATGGTTTATCAACTAAGCCACAATGGCTGAGTTCACAGAGTTCGTTAACCTATAATTTAAAATGTTTAAACCACAATCAAGGAATTCCTAGAACATACTCACCCAAACAAAACAATTTTTGGTATGATTTAGTGAGCTGACTAAATGAAGATTTGAAGCTGTCTAATTAGAGCTATTCCCTGTCTAATATTGATCCACTACATCAAACTGATTGTTTTTGAAGAATGCTGATTTTGGTCTGCAAGTATATAGTAAAAGCAAAAACTACAAAGCCGTAAGATTAGTTTAAGGGAGTTCCAGAAAATGGAATGGGTTAGCGGCAATATAAAGAATTGTTCAATTGTATCACTCACATCCAAGATCAATGTAATTCTGATGCATTACTAGCTTACACAGGACTAGAACTCACAGTCTCCTGTTTTCTAGTTTGGCGCCTCAACCACTAGACCAAACTGGCTCATAATTATATAAACATGCCACGTAATTATACATTCATGTGAAATAATTTCCAGAGATGCCTTAAAGCAATTTGCATTAACATTACTGCCATTATTCTGCTAAACAAATAATTCCCTCAACACTGTTCAACTATTACAAAGTCTGCACTATTATTACTGTTAATCTTCTCATCACTCCTTATCACCCATCCCCTCCCACTTGTGACTGTATGATTGTAACTTTGTCGCTTGTATCCTTACGATTTATATTGACTGTTTCCTAGTATGATTTGATTGCTTATTGTGCCCTAGGACTATTATTAATGGTTGTACCTTATGATTCTTGACAAATGTATCTTTTCTTTTATGTATACTTAGAGTATTTGCACCAAGACAAATTCCTCGTGTATCCAACTACACTTGGCCAATAAAGAATTCTATTCTATTTTATTCTATTCTATTCTATTCTATTCTATTCTATTCTATTCTATTCTATTCTATTCTAGTCTATTCTAGTCTAGTCTAGTCTAGTCTAGTCTAGTCTAGTCTAATATACTCATTAGTGAAAAGCAGAAGTAGAGTTATTGATGTCACATAACCTTTATGTCTCGTTTCTTCCATATATTTTTCTTTATTGAAGTTAGTGGCCCAGTTAACTAGACAGCTAGTATGGTGTAGTGTCGTGGTTAATGGTGTGGGGCTAGGAAACCTAGGTTCTATTACCCTTAGGCATGAGAGCTAGCTGGATCTTGGCCAGTTACTTCTTCCTAGCCCAAATAAGCATCAGACTGTACAACTGGCTGGGTGAAATACGAAACAAACAACTTTGGTATATCATGTACTGATACCTTTGCTCAGTGAATTAAATGTGTTCAGTGCAAAACAGGTGGACTTTGCAGTTGTGTGGGAGCAAACCCTAAGAAAAGCAATAATACTATCCCAATAAAGGGTAACCGGGAAACCCCAAAGAGTTTTTATGTCCCACAACAAAGGTGTTAGATAAATATATTTATTAGATGCAACCTTTCAAGATATCCCAATATTTTCATTATGCAGTTTGTTATAAATATATATTGTCATTGTCATCATCAGCCATTTAGTTGTGTTCATCCTTTGACCAATCTATGGATCTGCATCTCTCAATCCTGCATCTCTCAATGCGAGATGTCTCGCACTGCCACCTTCAGGTCCACCATGGTCATCCTGGCATCATCCTCTTTAGTGTCCAGCTAGCTAGCAGATAATGAAAAAAAATATTGGGCAGGGAGAAGAAAGATGTAACAATGAAGTCACCTAGACAAGTTTTCTTCTCCACATGCATGAATCTTTCACAAGAGATCTAAAGACAAAGAGATCTAAAGATCTCAAAAACCCGTGTATTTTTGGTTATTTGGTGTAGCAAGGGTGTTTGTTTGAGGAAATTTTCTTATGGCCAGTGCAACCTCAGCTATTCTATTAGAAAGTTCTTTATTTGTTGTAGTTTATTTGTATGATGCCCATTTCCAAAGGCTTGGATAGCTATTACAGAATAAACATCCACAAGATCTTCATAGATATGCATAATAATAATAAACTCACAAGAAACATTGAACAAAAAATACAGAAGCCATATGTTTGCAAAACCCACATTCAGTCATTAGATGTTCATGTTAAATAGGTCCTTCCTAGGTCCTATTTAATCTTCCTGGGTCCTAAAGTCTAGGATTCATGGAGCTGATTGAGCCCCCACAGGGAGAGAATTCCAAAGTGTGGGGAAAACAGACAAAAAGTCCATTTCCAGTGTTTCATCAGTGATGAAACATGAAGTTGGCCCTGTTGGATCTGATTAGATGGGTAGATGAATACAGGATGGTCTTCAACCAACAGAGACATCCAGATTACATGCAGATGAGATATAATAAACTTGTTATTACAATATAAGCATGGTTGCATGACAATTATGATTAAAAGTCAAGAAATTCATGGAGTTAAGTTGTACAATATATTGTACTTTTTGTGTTTTCACAACTTAATGAACCATAACTACATGCACTAGGTTTGCCAGACCCAGTCAGGTTAAAATCAGGTTGATAAACCTTTATTCTCAAAGTGCATGCACAAATCAAGCCAATCTGATTTTGGGCTGACCGATTGTGTGAACCCAAACCTAACATAGGCAATGCACAATTGAATTTCCCCGAGTGCATACCTTTGTGATTCGCTGTGTCACGGGGAAGCAGCTTGAAAATATTCATGACATTTCCAGGTTTGACTGGAAGGATTTGGGGGCTTTTAATCAGATTTGAGCCCAAACCCGCAACCAGGCACCATACCCTATCAAGCGATTTAATCCCCAGCAGTTTGCAGGAGCCATTCCGGACTCCAAAAACGCACTCCGAGTTTTTCGCCTCGCCTCCTCGCCGTTGGGGGTGGGCTTGTTGTATGTTTGAATGAGAAAACAGGTTGTGGCGGCAGCTGAAAGAGCTGGGCTGGGGGTGGCTGGAGTCTTTGCTGCCTGGTGCGTGAAAAGTCTTCAAAACCATTTCAGGTTCAGCAGGAGGAGGAAAACGAGAGAGAAAGAAAAAGAAAGAAAAGAGGCGCGAGGAAAGGAGGAAGCAAGAAATCTGGAAAGGTGGGTATGAAAAGAGCGGGGGCTGCTGGACCTATTGGATAATCAGGAAAGGTGCAAGGAACTTTAGCAAAGCTTTCCCCAACCGGGCGCCCTCCAGATATGCTTGGGTTTCCTAAACACCCCCCCCCCCCGCCGCCAATGCCTGTAGAATATGACAGCGGGACTACTCAACACGTTTGGAAGGCTTGGGGGACAATTGTTTCGGAGGGAAGCCGGGTGATCGCGGCATTTAGAAAGGAAGAGTAGGACGTCCTTTGTGCTCCTGGAAACCTCGCAGGCAAAAGCCCCGAACGGGTTTGAAGGCTGTGGCGCAAGTCGCCTCTTTCCTTCGCAGCGCCGGGTTTTTGTTTTTTGTTTTATTTTGTTTTTTTGGCACCTTGCAAAAGTGGCCGATTCCCGGGCGCCCCACCTGCACGTATCCCGTTGGGATGGCGAGGAAGTCTGCTTAACTTCTTGGAGCGCCTCCTTCCAGCTGCGATGCGCCCCGCATTCTCCGGCCTCGCACCCTTAAATAAATAAATAATAAATAACAAATAAATAAATAAAAAGGGCTGCCTTAGGGTCGTTCTTTCCTTATTCTCCGGCCCAGTGCGCGGTCGCTGCGAAGTATTGTAAGATCTCTGAGACCTCAAGGAAGGCTGCAAAGTGGCGGAAAGTATTGGGAGGTTTGCCGTGGGATTGCTTTTCCTTGACCATTTCTCTTATCCTTTTAGAAGAGACAAAAAGCCGGGGAGGGGGCGGAAGAACAGCAGGGAGGGGATTGGGGAGGCTGCTTATTATCTTCCATCTGTTTACTGAGATCTCCTCTCTTTCCTCCTAGTCGCTAAGTAGCCTCATGTGGATTCACCTCCCCCAGAAAACCAGCCTCAATCATTCCTTTCCCTCTCTCCCCCACACTTATTGGTGGGGAAGGGGGGAGGGGAAGAAAAGTGACCGATAGCTCCCTTTGTTGTGTTAAATAAATCAGCCTCTGCAGCCACATTGGCTGTATTAGGCAACAAGCAAATGTAGCTGGTGTGTTTATTAGCTGTATTGAAAAGTAATCACAAAATTCTCCACAGATGCCTTTTTCTCATTGGCTTGATTGTAGCATATGTTAAAGTTTTGGATCTTTCTGTATTTTTAAATTTGGTTAGCCCCCATTAGTGCTTGTTTGAGCTGAAGGGAGGGCCCTTGTATTTGAACTCAAATAATGCACAGGTTTTTGAGTGCTCAATGAATTTATCAGGCAGAATGAAGGCCTTCTTAAACTAGAATCACTTATTTCTAGGAGTGGTATTGATAATTGATCTCAGTTTGATCCAAGTTATTAAAAGCTAACTTTTGGAATAGTGAATCCTGAGTTTTGAACTCTAATGTGAGAGACTGAATTTAAATCTCCCTTTCTGACACTGTATCATGAATGATTGGAAAAACAGAACTTTTAGCCCTGGTTGTACTATAAAGTAGGCATAAAAAGTTGTCTCATGAGGTAGCTGATAAAAATTTGTGTCCTTTAAAGGACATTTAAAAGAAATAAAGCAAATATTTAATGTAATATTAAGCTTATTTACTCAAATTAAGTCCCTTGATCTTTAAGGGAATTAGTTACAAGTACCTGGTAATACATAGTGCATCCAGAACTTTGATGAACTGAAAGCTTTGTATAACTAATAATATTATTAAATACTTTAAAAAACATTTTATTTATTGATGTCATGATCTTAAAGGCAGCTATGGTGTGATAAAAAAACTTAATGGGGTGAATATAAACCATACATCTTTGCACAAGTTATATAATTGTACATGTGCAGATCTACATTAACTTAATTAGGAATATAAGGACTACTTTGTATGTCTTGTATGTTTCTTAGATGTCAAGTTGGTGTCTGGTCCAGCTTAAATCTGTCAAGGTACAGAAGATTCAGTGTGCATATTGTTCCTCCAATAATGCAATATTGCTAAAACAGGGCACACCCAAGCTATAGTGATTCATGTACTCCTCCTCGTGGTTAGACTACTGCAGTGCACTTCATATGGGGCTGTCCTTGAGGAGGATGGATACAGTTGGTTCAAAATAAAATGAGTGACCTGGCTGCTGACAGAAGATTTGGCAGCTTCATAGTTACCATAAGGCAGAGGTCTCCAAACTTGACAACTTCAAGACTTGTAGACTTAAAGTTGAAGTCCACAAGTCTTAAAGTTGCCAAGTTTGGTGATCTCCTGCCTTAAGGTAACTGCTAATTAAGGTAATTGGCTACATCTAAACTCCCAACTCTAGTTCAAGATGCTGGCTTATAACTTTTACATCTGTACTACCCTTCTTTCTTTATAGCAGCTCCCATGGCATAGAATGCATTGTCACCTGAGATGAAGGAGCATGGCAGCAAAAAACACCTTATTCCAGTGGGCTTTGGGTACAGGATTTGGACTTGAACTACACATGCAAATTTTATGTGAATTATGTTTATGTAGACTGCCTTGAATTATGGTTTTGCAATTGATTGATTATGTGCCATCAAGTTGTTTTTGACTCCTAGTAACAGATGGACATCAGAGTAGATAGTGGACCACACAGATAGCATTGCAATAGATAGATATCTAAATAGCTTCTGGATAGAAAAAAAGACATGTACATTGTGGGTATTGCGGCTTTTAAAATATGTGTACCTACCAAAATATGAATGTATATATTTATATGTGGCTTCTTCCTGTATAAGAAAGTTGATGGTAAGCAAAATAAGTGAATGCAACTCTATACAAGCATACCTCCTTGGAAGTAAAGCTATCTCAGTTCAGTTGATTTGCTGTTTAGGTAGGTACACATAAGATTATAATTTTTTTACTTGCAAGCGTAAATTACTAGTATTTTTTACAGTATTGAATGTTTCTTTTTAAAAAATAAGCTCTTAAATTTCAAAAAAAATTTTTTTTTTGCAAAGACACCTTGATGGGCATAAGAAGTGTTGCTGAATTAAATGGGAGTTTGGGATAAACATACTGAAAAAGTAATTCATCATTAATAGAAGCTCTTCCTTTCTCTACTATCTTATCTCTCACAGTGTATGACAAAAGATGGCACGTAAGTGGGGCTGACACTTTTCAGTCTGTTCTGTTTTGATATTAGATGAAGTTATATCCAAACAATGCCAGCATTGCGGGATGGTGTGTGTGTGTGATTAAATGCTCTTGTTCCCAAAGGTAACTCAGAGTCTTCTGGGATGTATGGATGTCGCTTCCAAGTTCTTATCTCCTGCAACATGCCTTATATGTGTTAAATAGATGGATTGTTGTACAGGGCAAGCAGAGCGTAGGGTTAACCTCTTAAGAGGAGGTTGATAGCTTTTGCTCTTCACCTCCTATCTTACCACTTTACCCTCTTTAAAGCACTGCCAAACTGACAGAGGCTCCAGGAATCTGCTGGGAAGCCCTGCTTTCTCTTCTTTTCAAAATAGCTTCCTTATCCCTGCTAGCTGTACTTGTTGATTCACAGAATTAGATTGGGTCCCTGTCAATACGATTAATGTCTAGCATCAATCGTTTTTATAGTTCTGGGGAGCTTAGACTAGCTTTGTCTTCCAAGCAGCCAGGCGTGCGCTTATCAAACCAGAGAACATTTGTTGGTCTCTCTTCTTTTCCTTGCACCAATTTTCACAAATCAACATAGATTCCTCTTCATGAGCATTTGGTGCTGGTAAGTGATTTCTTGGCTGTGAAAATGGACAGCATTTTTGATTGTTTGAGCAACTGTGGACACCATAAGGCAGTCTTGGCCTGAACACATGGCGTTCCAGTTAACTCGTTATTTTCTTTCCACTGCATTGTGTCACTTTATCCACAACATTTTATTAACATAGGGGAGGAAATTGTGTAAGGTCTTCTAAGAACTGTTTTTGTATTTTATACCAATTTCCTTATTTTGAAATGGATTTCATGTCTCCTGAACTGATTCTAGTCGTAATCTCCTAATTTCCTAAAACAATAGGATTATGTAGGCCACGAGGAATAAACCTGTTAGGATTGGAACCAACTTTCTACTCATGTTGTTTAGAGAGTTTAGAGTTATAGAGTTAAGAATGCAACTCTGTGCTTACCTATTTAAGAATGAATTCATTGAGATTTACTTCCAAGTAAGGTTTCTTAAAAGTCTTTTGAAACAAAACTTGAAATCCTCTGTTGGCTGATACCTTTATTATAATGGACCAAAATGTTACAAAAGAAAATATTAAACTTTTGAATTCTGCAGAGCTTTTCATCAGGTTATGGAGGACACATTTTATTTAAATTGAAGTGGCTTAAATGGCAAGTCAGTACTTCGTTATCTAAATCACAAAATATTTATTGTCCAGAGGATTTTGTGATTACTAGCATGCTTGTTTTATATATATATATAATCTGAACATACGTTCTTTAATTTTCAGCAAGAGGTATAGTTTTTATTTTCAAAAGCTACCCATAAAATAAAGCAATTATTTAGTAAGATTTTTTTTTTCCAGTGGCAGTTGTGATAAAAGGTATGATGAAGTGATGGTCCTAGAATTAAATGAGAGATTGTATGCATTGAAATTATTAATAGCTGTATCAGCTTCCGGGTCAGTTTTCACTGTGGATGCTCAGATAATATTTTTGCCATGAAAGAACCATCACCAGTTTTAAATAGTCCCCCCATTACTTCAGAATTCCTTTGCATTTCATTTCTGTAACCTGTATACTTTTAGAATGATCTTTGCTGCCACAGATATTAACTGATTTATCATTTCCATATTGGCAAGTAAAACAACCAATAGTTAGAAATTACATTCATGATATTTCAACCACACATTTTGCAAAACACTTTAGAAAAAAGAAAGCAACATCTGATATAAAGAAAAGAAACTAAAATCAAATTTTATTCATTCTGGGCTAGCAAATAAAGAGGGGAAAAAGCAAGAGTTTGGTGAAGACGGCAGGATTTTTTTTTTAAAGGCCAGGTGTTGTGGTCATGAGGTCACTGACCTTTAAAAAGCTTTCTGCTTCTTTCCCATTCCATCCCTTCTGTGTCCCATCATCCGTGATGGGCATGATAATGTAGAAAATTTCACACACTTTGGTGGCATTTGGATTGGTCCTGATAAAGTTTTTGTCAAGCAGTGAATTGGGAGACTTTTTTTTCTTAAATTTTGAACAGTAACATCATAATGACTAACATCAACCTGAAAAAACTAACCTGCTATAAGTCTTGAAGTCAAAACCATCCTTATAATATTTATAGGATTTACTTTTCAGTGATAGTGAGGAATCATGCTCATTGTCAAAATAAGCTTGGTAGGAAAAGAAATAGGAACATATCGAAAGTGCTGGCTAATACAAAAATTTCAATACTGCACACATAGTGATACACATTGTATTAATAAAATTGTACAATTACTTTCTTTGTGAATTAATTTAGAATACCTCAGCACCTCCCCCACCCTTTTAATGCAAAAGTTTACTTTCTCATGCAAGCAAGACAAATGAAAGAATTGCAGAACTATGCTAAGAAGCTCCAACTTATTCTAAGATAGGGCTGTCAAACTTTCAGCCCACGGGAGGGAAACATCACACGCTGGCCACACCCATCCCTGGTTTAGTGAAGGGGAAAAAAAATCCTGATATGTCACGTGATGCCTCCGTGACAACATGAGTGTGACACCCCTGTTCTAGGAATTGAATTTGAATCTGAAATATTAAAAATGATCTCTATGAGTTTAAAAAGGAATAATTCTTCCTACATTGTTTTTCAGGAGCACAATTATTGTTGGTAGTTGATCTTAAAGAAGAATATTGTGCAACATATTTTTTTATTTGTAGATTTTAATCCCACCACTATTTTTATAAATAACTCAAGATGGCAAACATACCTAATACTCTTTCCTCCCCCTATTTTCCCACAACAACAACCCTCTAATGTGAGTTAAACTGAAATGAGAGTCACTGGCTTTCATGCTTAAGGTGAAATTAGAACTCAATGCTCTCGTAGTTTCTAGCCTGGAGCCCTAACCACTATATCAAGCTGGCTCTTTAAAAAACAATTGAGTATTTCTTAAAGAGAGGTCCATTGCTAGAACACTATCATCAAGAAAACTTATTCTTGGCTTCCTCACTATGAACCAATCATAAAAATTAGGACACAAAGAAGGCATATCCAGCTGATCTTAAAATATAGGTTAGCTAGTAATCAGGGAGGTAGTTCGTTTGTTAATTGATAAGAACTGCTGTAACAAAATAATGCCAATATTGTAGGAGTTACCTGACCTACAGATGTTCAATATACTGGGTATTATCTATAACTATTTTCTGGATGCAACCTTGTTATTTTTACTGCAGGTAGAATTTGCCCATCTGGTATGTACCAAGTGAGAGGTCTGGTTGCAGAGTCCCATCACCCCCCCCCCCCAAAGTTAAGTGGTGGAAACCCAGAAGCGGGTATTACTTTGGAATGGTCTCTTCTTTGTCTAGAAAAGCTATATGTTCTTGTAGAGACTTTGGAATGGAGACATCTTTTGAGGATGGATTTTATGAACTGGGGTTGGTTTTTGTTTTTTTGTTTTAGTCATAAGTTACTTAAACTTGGTAGATGAGGTGATGTATACAAGAATATATCAAGTTTTCAAGCTTAAAGACCAGAAGTGGTATTCAGCAGGTTCTGACCAGTTCTGGAGAACCGGTAGTGGAAATTTTGAATAGTTCAGAGAACCGGCAAATACCACCTCTGACTGGACCCAACCCCATCTATTCTCTGCCTCCCAAGTCCCAGCTGATCAGCTGGGTCTTCTTTTGTTGCCCTGCACAGGAGAAAAGATCTGGAAAGCAGGTTAGTGAGGTGGAGAGGGAATCTGGATTTTGCAGTAACCTTCCCCTAGGAATGGGGTGAGAATGGAGATTTTGCAGTATCCTTCCCCTGCCACACCCACCAAACTACATCACGCTCACCAAGCCATGTCCACAGAACCTGTAGTGAAATTTTTGAATCCCACCACTGCTAAAGACACGGATCTTTGCTATTTTTGAGATCCAGCTGACATTAAATTGCAGAATATTTTTGGTGATGGAAATGATCTTGGGACTGAACTTATCTTGACAACTGTGGACTCAAACAGAAGATATGACACCTTGGTGAAATATTTTAACATTGAAAGAGATGGAGATCACCTGTGCTTTACTCATGAAACTCCATATTTCTCCATATTACAGAATAATAGATGATATGCAAGTACATATTATTTTTTTGCCTACATGGTAAAACTTTCTGGTGTAGTTAATTGGAATCAAAAAGAAAAGAGTGCATTTTCCTTTAGAGATTTATTTAACAACAAATATACATATGGATCAGTGGTGGGATTCAAATTTTTTTACTACCAGTTCTGTGGGCGTGGCTTGGTGGGCATGGCAGGGGAAGGATACTGTAAAATCTCCAGTCAGAGGTGGCATTTGCTGGTTCTCCGAATTTCTGATACTGGTTCTCCAGAACTGGTCAGAACCTGCTGAATACCACCTCTGATATGGATGTTTCATTTGTGAAAGCAAAGTTTAGGTGACTTTACGCAGCCTATTTTAGTATTTTCATAGAAATATTGTCCTTTTTGGGTATGAGAGATCATTTGATATAGATTAAATGGTAGATTTATTTTGAGCATCAGTAATGAGTGACCCCTTCATGTGTCAGTAAGCAATGGCTGACACATGAGGATTTCAATTTATATCCAAGGTCATCTATTGCTTGGCCACATGATCTTTCTCTGGAAATCATTAACTCTATTGACTGACTGTTAATGCATAATGTCATTTTAGTAGATGTACTTTCTGCAAATTGGTACCATCCTGATTTGCTGGATTATAGACCGCAACATTACCAACCATCATGGCATCGTATATACTTCACTGAGCTTCTCTAGACAAGATGTCACATTTTGATTGATCCTAGAGTAAAGTACTGTCTCCTTATTTCTAATCAGACTAGTATGAGGACACAATTATGTTTCTAACAACTGCTTCTTACTGGAGCAGTTGGTTTCCCACAGGAAGTTAAGAAAGTGAAGCCAATAATTTTTTGGTTTGTCAACATTGATGTAAAAATTTGACATAAGACACAAGTCAACTATTGTATACTGGAATTGCAGGAAGGTCAAACAACTGTTGAAAAATGACCCATCCAATTTACTTAAAAAACACACTAGCAACACTCACCTTCCTGTTCCTAGCTACTTTGATCTTTTCTGTTGTCTAATATTTTAAGTTTAAAATAATTGTAGCTTGCCTCCATCTTGGCCCTCTGTCTAGAATACCAGTATAAATATGTAGGCCTTCTGCCATCGTTCACAGTCTTTATTTTGATTGAACTTTTTAGTGCAAGGGAAGCATTCTCTTTGCCTGAAGTGAGAAGAAGTTGCACAGTAGCTAGTAGAACAAGAAAACATATTTTGGAAGGCACAATTTCAAGGGACTATTGATTTGGGTCATGTTGCTGCAGGAAAACTGTGGCAGGAGAGGGTGAAAGCAATGCAGAATAATGCATGTATAAGTTGGCTGCTGAAGATCCTGAAGAACATTACCTGCTAATATAGTATCAACAATGGAGGTTGCTGATTGGATTGACACATTGCATTGGGCCATTAAATGTTTGGTTTGGTTTTGACCAGATCCTAGCAATTATAGTTTATAAATCTTGCAGCATTAGATATTGGCTGATTCAATAAATTATTATTAAGTGATGTTTTAATACAATGCGTGAATCAAGGCAATTTGCTATCTAGGATAAACAGTAGATTGTTGTTATAGTTGCATCCTGTTTGTTCTTTTTCTCCTTATAACTACTTTGGCCCTTAATTCTTAGGAAATTTATTTTAATCCTTATTCTATTCTTCATTCTATTTTGGTACTTTATTCTTAGGAATAAAATATTGGATTTTCATTTGATCACGTAGTACTCTAGAATTGGGTTTTTTTTCCCCAATAACAAAGCAACATTAAAATTGTGACTTGATGTCAAACACCATCTGACTGTCGCACTCAGAACCATAATGCTGTCTGGAAAGATGTGTATTGGTAATAAGGTATTGTAACAGACTTTTGGAAGCCTGTCAAAGAAATTCTTCAGACAATTTATATCTAATTAAATTAAAGCAGATTTATTTTAAGTGTATTTCTCATGTTTCCTTTCTCCCCTAGACAACAGAATAATTTCCCCCTCCTTCTGATTTGTATGGGTTTCCTTCTCATTTGATCTCATCTAAGCAATTCTGCCTGGCTCACAACATCAAAAACAAATATACAAACATATAAAAACTGTTCATAATCAATTTAAAATAGTCCAATTCACTTCTTGTCTTATTCCCAGTACAGTTACACATTATTTCATATTTGATAGCTGCATCTACTTTGCCTGGATTACAGTTACAGTGGAATAAGGAAGTAGATTAATTAACACTGGAGAAGGATGCATTACATATGTGTGGAAGGGAATCGTGATTCTGATGTTGCTCTCTAATCAACTGTGCAAATAGAAAACAACCAAGAAAAGGGAAAATGCCTTTTTTGCCGACATGATAGACAAATTTTTTATCATATTACTAATGTGATAAAGGCATATCATTCTTTTATTATCATAGTGCTTATAGTGGTAAATGTATTATGTATATATGTGCATATGTATATATATCACCATCTAAGTTAGTTTTCATTGAGGGCCCCATTAGGGTTCTGTTTGACCTCAGAGAGCCAGTATGTGGGGGGGGGGCATGGCCGGGGGGGGGGCATGGTGATGGTGGGCATGACACAGGACTAATGTCGGAGGCATCTTTGGTGGCCAAGTGCTAAGGCAGGACTTTCCTGAGACCCTCCCTCACTCTCATTATACCCTCCCTCCCTCCTTTTTCCTTCACTCTTCACTCTCCTTTCTTCCTTATTGCCCCTTCCTTGTTCTCTTCCCATCTTTCCTTTTATTTCTTTGTCTTTCCTCTTTCCCTTTGTCCTTTCATGTCCCTTCTTGCATACTCAAATGCAAAAGGGGAAACATTTCTCCTTTTGTTTTGTTTTGATAGCCCCCTGCCAGCAAAAATGGAGCCGGGGGGGCATGTATGCCTCCCTTGGGCCCCATTTTTGGCCTAGACAGCTCCTGCAGCTCTTGCCAGAGAAAATTGAGCCCAGGGAGGCTACATATGGCCCACTGAGCTCTGTTTTCACCGGTAAAGGCACCACGGACGGGTCCTTCGCTGTTTCCAGGTCAGCTCCAAGGGCCAGATCTAAGCATCCAGCCTGCGGGCTTTGAGTTTGACATCCCTGATCTAAGTGATATGTATGTATGTAGGTAGGTATGTATGTATGTATAAAATCACCATCTAAGAAGACTTGTAATGCAATCAAAAAAGTTTTTCTGGTATTTTTTCTTTCTCCATAAAACCAGTTGCAGTATTGAAACTCTGGCTAACATAACTAGAGGGAGAAAGCCAGATGGCTTCCTTGTCAGTATTCACTTGTGCCATTACCCAGCTGGCAAGCAATTCAGAGGAAAAAGATGACAGTATGATCACATGTTCCTAAAGGGTGATGGAGGAACTCTAGCAAGGCAAAAAGATAGAAAGGAAGGGACATAACAGCGGCCATGTTTTAAAAACCAATAAGGAGGGAGGTTTGTATCTACCACCTGGGGTGTTCAGGTTGCTATAAGATGGACAGCAGCGAAGGTTGACTCTCTCCTGGGGATAATGCAAGAGGAATGGTCAATCTCAGATTTAAAAATCTGGTTGTTATATAATCCGCATGTTGCAGGTTTTCAACCTGGTATAATTTTTCCACATGATAGGTAAAACATAATGTGTTCGTACTTTATAAAAAAGAAATGAAATTATTTTGGGGATGTAAGCTAAGGATTATTTTCAGAAATGACTTAGTGTGTAAATGAACACTTAGTTTGTAAATGAACACTCTTGGTAGTTAATCCTATGGATAGAAGAAAAACTGAATAACACACAGAGAGACTATATTGGTAACATGTAACGTTACCAATTGGTAACATGGCCTTTTCAATTAACATAGTCGAAATATAGATCTGAGAGCTTCTGGGGAAGAACAGATTCTCCCAGGCCATCTCAAGATGAACTGTGTGGCATTAATCATTTAAACTGTGTATAGAATTCATTTCTGTGTCCAATTTAATTAAGGGTTGGGTCAGTGCTCTCTTATATTCCTTAGGATAATTACTTTCTAGGTAAAAGAGGCAAACTGAGCTGTGACGATCTGCTGTTGTGATACAGCAGCAAAGCTAAGGAAATCCATGTGTGGTGCCATGTGTGCTGCCTTCACATAATTGTCACAGATTATCTCTCGGTGAAGGAATGGAAATGACTGGTGGTAGGCAATGGAGAAAAGAGGCAAGTTAAGAAGTTGGCAGAGGGTAAGTGGCTCAGGCAAGCTAAGATGGGAATGAATGGTACATTATGGTTACCAGGACCATTATCTACAGAGGAGATATATCATCCTAAACTTGGTATCTCCATTGCACTTGTTTTGAAAGGAGAGCTTGGAAATGTTCTCTCATTGAGACTTCCTGGTCAAACATGGCAAACTAATGTCCCCACAAACAATGACACAGAAGGACCCCAAGACCAAAAGCCAGGAGATATGCCCAAAGTAATGGAGCTTCTCCAGATAAGAAGCCATGAGATTGCCAACAGGAACTCTGGGGGAAGGAACTCCTCATGAAGAAGTGTGGAGGGATCCTCGCCAGCCTGCGAGGAGAGCACTAGGAACCATGGAAGAAGTCATTATGCCCACAGCCTCATGCAAAAGCCTTTTGGAAGGACACCAGGTTTGCCCAATCCAGTCTCTTTTTTTTTTAATATAAATTTTATTTGGGTTTTCACAAAAGCATAATACAAATAAAACATCTGTTTTTGAGAATAGCATGAACCCAGGTTATCACTTCTCTATACAGACACAAACTCAAATTCATATTCATCTTTGTGTTCTATTCCATATCTTATTTTAACATTTTAAAATTTTCTCCAAAATTTTTCCCCTCCCTTGGTTTTCTCAACTTTATTTTTAATTATCTCATATCTAAATTCACTTATATATCTTTTTCTAAGTTTCAATGTCTTTCTAATCATTACATTTATACTTTTGTCTGTCCTGTTTCAATTTCATATTAACTTTTCTCATTAAACAAATTTTCCCCTGTAGTTACTAATTGGAGTAAGACACCTTTACATCTTTTAATTTTATCCATTCAACTCTTATTTAAACTTCAATTTATGCCTTTAGAATTATAACATTCAATATAGTACATAACTTCCAATTGAATTCTGCTTGGTACATTCTTAAAATACACACTATGTTCTTTAAAAAATTATATATATATGACAATAGTAAATAAAACACTCATTCCATTCCAATTCAATTTTATCATTAATATTAGTTACAATCTTAACGTCTTTAATATTTCTTTTCAATTGAATATCATACTTCCTTGGGAACACTTATAAACTTTCCATAATTAATTCTCCCCCCTCCCCATATTTCTCTTCACTTATATTTTTATAAATCATTAATAATAATTAAAATGTTCCCATCCTTTCCTAATTTCATTCTCTCATTCTCTTTATTTCATTTATTTATTAACAAACATTCCATTGCATTACAATAAGTATTTTATCCATCATTTTAATCATACATTGTTTCATATTTTCTAAAATTATTTCTATTTCTAATATAACAATACTATCTTATGTACCTTTGCAGAATCCCTTTTTCAATTAAATTTTCACCCATTATCTCTAAATAGGCTTATACTTTCAATCCTTATACATTTCCCGTTTATATCTTGTTTCTGTCTTTTATAATTTCTTTTCCTTTCCTTCTTTCCCCTCTTCTTCTCCCTCCCCTCTTTGCTCCCTTGTCTCTCTACTTCTAATTCTCTCTTCTGTAATCCTGTCTTCTGTTGCTTCTTAATATTATAATTATTTTTCAAACTATTCTTTTTTGGGGTTGTTTTTTCAAATCTTAAACTTTTCACTCTCTTTCCCCCTTTCCTTTTTCCCCCCATATAAAATTACTTGATCATTAAAGATGGCTTCTTCTTTGTCCCAACCTTCTTCTTCTACAATCGTTTCTTGTTGTTTCTCATAGTTCCAGATCTCCATTTCTAAAAATTGAAATACAAAGCCAAAAGAACCTCTTCCTTCTTGTGCATCTTCTTTCTGTTTTTTAAGTTCCATTTTCAGTTCTTCCAAAAGTGATACCATTTAAAACATTTTTAAACAACCACCCGATTGATTTTAGTCATTTAAGTCCAATAGCCAAAAATCCAAAAATCACCAAGTAATCCAAATAATCCAAAGCTGTTTCTTCTTGCTTCTTTTTTCCATTTTCTCTTCCTGGGGTTCTATTATTTTGTTACAAAGTTTCAGTTAGAATGTATCTTTTAGGAATCTTGTTAAAGTTTCACTGTAAGTTCCTTTTAGTTACAGGCAGTCTCCTCCATTTTTCCAGATCCTGCCCTTTTTTTCTTTCCTTTTCTCCCCTTTCCTTCTTTTAAAGGTTTTTGAGTATCCAAAAGTCTTTATTATCCCTTCGAAATTTTATTTTCAGCTTAAATGTCTGTTGATGTCAACGTGGATTTTTGTCAATTTCTTACTTAAATCTCTTAGTTGTCAATATAAGGAAGAAAAGGGGAAAAAAAGCCAAATCCTTTCCCTTCCCTCTCTCCTTCACTGTTTCAAAATCTTCTTTGGGAGCAATGTTATTTTTTATGGTTCCAATTCCAGGGTACCTTACATTGCTGCTTTTTCAGTTCAACCCGGTCAACCAAAACTTTCTCTTCTTATCTTCCTCCTACACATTCTTTTCTGGTTGAGTTCTTTTTTGAGGTGGCCATATCTGACCACCGCTGTAACCGCCTTCGGGAAAGGGAGTAATGGTCAGCCGAGGAGGAGAGATGCGGCTCTCCTCGACCCTGCTGGTGGTCTTCCCCCTCTTCACCACCTCTATGGGATGGCTTAGCCCTGAATCCAGCTGGCTCGGGGTGTTCCGGTGGTGAGCATGGATCGAAACAGTGCACAATCACAGAATTTGGTCCATTGCTGAAGAAGCTCAAACTGGAAGACTGCCCAATCCACTCTCTAAATCATGTGTTAATGGAGCAAATTTTAAGTGTAAAGAGTCTTTTCAGATCAGTGGAACTCCTAAAGCACCTTTCCCAGACCCATTTGATCTGGGAAAGGTTAAAGTAAAAAGAAAGGATCCAATTTTAAAGAGTTTAAAAGAACCAAATGCAAAAAACCTTACTGGATTTTGGAATAAGAAAGCTAAAAAATGGACTAAAGGGACAGTTAAATGTGGAATATTATGTCATTTAAAATATTTTTTTGAATTTTGTAAACCGGTAGTATATATTTCTGAGAAAGAAGAATGTTTAAATTAGCTAACAGAGATGATCGACTATTTTAAACAAAGAAGTAGAAAAAAAAAGGGAAACATAAAATTCTGAGATGACTGTGTACAGAATTAGGAAATGCTGAAAGTAATCCATAAAGTGTTAGGACACATGTCATATATGTATAAAAATCCCTTTCTCCATTTACTCCCTTTTTATGAATTACACAGTTGAGTAAAGAAAAACGGTTATCACTAAAAGGAGTGAAAGTTTTAGAAAGGAGGACAGGATTGTTGGACCAGTCCAGAAGAATATATTCTTTGTGACATTTACATAGAGGAGAATACTATTTTGTTATCTAGCACAATAATCACATGTCTATAAAATTGAAGCATGCACAATAGAAGATAAAATAACAAGTACTCTTATAGAATACTGAACCTTTTTCAGACTTTTAGCTGAAAATGAAAAAAGCTGAAAATATTTTTAGATTGAACAATTAAGACAGTGTTGAACAAAGGGTTAAAAGGATCCTGGTTGTAATTAAGGAGGAATAACAATTGTGATTGTAATTTGGGTAATAAATATCATAAGTCACTAATTATCTTTTTCCTTTCTTTTAACAGTATTGTTTCCTGCACTATTCCTTTTTTCTTTTTTCCCTTCCTTCCTTTTATATATTTATTTTTTTCTTTTATTCAAGTAAAAATTCTCAATAAAAACTCTATATAAAAAAAGAAATGTCCTGTCATTGCTTCCATTCTGAATGGATAACTCCTCCCCAGTTTTGGAATGAAAAGCCAAAGAAAAGAGCTCAAAGGAATATTGTCTGAAAAGTGTAGGAATAAGAAGAACTATGGGAACTATGTGCAGCTGCCTGCCAATATGAATGAATTCAAATATGTTTTTTTCACCTCCTTTTCCAATATTGACTGGGTCAGTTAAATGTCATGTTCATTTCCCCCCAAGATTTGGCATTGCCAAAAATAACCTTCAGAAACTATTATTATCCATGTTTCCTTCTTTCTATCTTTCATCATTAAGAGTCAAGTCAATTTTTCAGACTATATGCACATATTATAGTAAGCTTTTGTTTAAAGTGCAGTATATTTCAAAGAACATTTTTCTAAGTTGATCCATCCACCCAGCATACTACAAGTCTCATTTATTCTTGGGACTCCAAATAGCCCAAATCGTTTTTTATGGCCATCCTATAGTTTTCATGAATTTTGTATTTAAAAATGCAGATGGCAGGATATTGCCATGACAGTTATTTGTAGATATTGAAGTGATTCTAAGAGGACCACCAAAGGGGTTTGAAGCCATGCAACTCTGGGAAATGTATTACCTCAGTTGCTATGCCTGAAACTTTTTTCCAGTGGAAATTGAGACATGAACATCATCTTTTTTTTGCAGTTTGCCTTAAAATAGCAAGATTGGAATAGATTTCTGGTAAGAATTAAGAGAAATGTCTTAATGGTAAAAGCTCTAATAATGGAATATGGTGCTTTAGCAAGTGCTAGGCTATTATTTCACTTAAGTATTTAAGCATGAACTTAATTTCAGAAGTGATCCATCAGCTGCATTTTGCAATGCATTGCAGGTCCTATATTTAGCAGTAGGTTAGACTAGATGACCTCCAAGCCACTTTACAACAGAGTGATTGTATATAAAATGAAGCTGTTCATCTACGTTATCAGAAATCCGTGTCTTATATTTCATCTATTCAGAAGCTTTCGCCTCCCTGCTTTCCCAGGAGAAATGTAATCATATACAACTTGCTTTAGTGATTACACTAGAATGGCCGAGCCTGAAAGAGTAATGGTGGAAACATTTAGAATGAAATGATATATTTTTTATTTTGTATTGATGTTGGCCACCCAAATGTAATTTCTTTCTCTGAATGCATTTCACTAGATTGTTTTTCTTAATGATTTTCTGTGCATTGCCAACATGTTTTCCTTCCTTTGCAGAGTGACAGCCTTTGACATTAAGAAAATTTCTGACAATGAGTTACTGGAACTTGGACAAAAGAAATTGTCTTCAGTACTGCAGACATTTTTTGGTGGACAATAGTGTTTTTCATGGTAAGATGTATATTATTGCTTCAGGTTTTTGTTGTCTCCATTTTACTTTCTTCCATTTAAGTACATCTGAAGTAACAGGAATTCACTCCATTACGTGGTGCTAGGAATTCAAACTGCTGAACTGCTGACATTTCTGATCGACAAGCTCAGCATCTTAGCCACTTAGCCACCTTGTCCCTATATTCTTTCCATACTGTTTTAAAAAATCATGCACATCCCTTGGTCAACTGAGTAGGAAAACAAACATCAATCCTATTAGGCTAATGGGGTCAAGACTGTTGAGGTAATTCCCTGTTAGGAGAATGAGTGCATACAGGAAGACGTATTTTGAAAGAAGCGTTTGAATAATACACACACAGTACACAGATACACTGTACAGTAAATGTAGGTTTTTACTTCCAGAAAGTTTAAGCAAAGTTCAAGGTAAGCAGTCCAAAGTCATTAACAGGTTTAATCAGTCAGTTTTCATCCAGGGATAATCCAATTAGAAAGTCCAGTGTCAAAAACAGTTCAGTATCAAACGTACATCAAATCCAGTAAATATCAGTCAATTAGAAGAAATGGAGCAACAGCAATACTTTCCAACAGAAGGAAACATAGAGTCATACCCTCTTCTGAGACGAAGGCTAAGACAAACCAGGTTTCTGGCTCCATCTTATGGCTGTTTGAGTAACCACACCCAATTGCAGTTTTTAGCATGCTCTTAAAGAGACAGTATTAAAATGTCTATCCTGGTTTATGTATTTCCATCCCAAATAGCTGTTAGGTGACTCACATTCCTAACAAAGGCTCCATTGTAATTACATGAATGTAAGTCTAAAATGGACTTACATTTGTATGAATGTGCTTCTCAAAGTTCATTTTTGCACTCCTGTCCTTTAAAACTATACTACCTAACATACTATATGTCAACCGACAACAGACCCCAGTTCACCGCCCTGGCGTTTGAACAATACTTAGTGGATTGGGGCATCCGCTATGCGCTAACTTCACCAGTGCACCCTGTGGCTAACAGCAGGGCCAAGCGCATGGTACAATTTGTTAAAAAAACTCTCCATAAAATGGACTATGGGGACATTGATGAAAAAATAAACAGAATACTCCTACTCCAACACATCACTCTGCACAGCGTCACCAACAAGATGCCAGCTGAACTATTGATGGGACGCAAGCTCTGTTCCCACCTCGACCGGCTTCACCCTTCCTACGAGCCAGAGAAACCCTGCGGATCTAGCGGAAAATGCCGCGAGTTCAAGGTAGGCAACTTAGTTTTCGCTAAAAACCTCTCCGGCGAACCATTATGGATCGAAGCAACTGTAATTCAAACCACCGGGCCCAGATCGTACCGTGTGCAAACCTGCGATGGAAAAATATGGAAACGCCATAAAGATCAGCTTCGCTCTAGGCTACAACCCAGTTCCCACGACTCCTGGGACTCCCAAACTGAGGGGGGAGGGGATGTCAAAGAAACCGAATTCGAGATGGTGGAGAGCAGAAGCGAAGGGAGTCAGCGATCGGGCGCGAGTAATGAAGAAGAATCAGAGAGGGGTGTGTCCTCATCACAGAGGAATACCTCAATGGAGGCTAGCCCGCTAAGATCGGAGGACAACAACAACGACAGAATTAGTGGCACCAAGTCGTCCAGTGAGAATGTGGAACCGACGGTATCAGATATGTCCAAAAACGTCCCACTGAAGCTGGACTGCAGATGGGAACCGGTGGGACAGCGCAAATCTAATAGACAGTTAAAACAACCCACATATCTTAGAGATTAGGTCACCGCACCCCTCAAATGGAACCCGGGGGGAAGGGGTGTTATGAACTAATAAATGCGCTTAAATAAAGTTTTATCAAAGCTTAAAGAAAAAGCAGGGCTCTAATCCTGCACTTCTGATTGGCCGATAATAGCGATATCGGATTGGTCCGTTCTGGAGAATCTGATTGGCTGTTAACAAGCCACTCTCATTGATTCAAGGGTTTAATACTTCCATGTTCTCATTGGTTAATAGGTTAGCAGCCTACCCTATAAAAGGGCTGCTGCTGCGATGGTTAATATAAGGGCTCTGTTCACGATGGTTAATAAAGAGTTGAAGTTCACTGTTCACTGCCTTGTCTCCGTTCCTTGCACCCATGCGCACAACTTAACACATGCCTTTATATAAGAATCTAGTTAACTGTCAACATTAAATTGGTGCTAGATAAGAGTCAACAGAATTCAAGGAGGGCTGGACTTGGATTGGTTGTGGGAACATAATGACTCCAGACTGATTCTTCTCTTCACTCCACTACATGATATTCCATAACAGTCTTGTACATTTAGAAAAAAAGACAGCATGAGAAGCAGTCCTAAAATGAGAAGCTTGTATAATTGTGGTGCTCCTATAAGAAATACCTGAATAAATTCCTGTATGATGAAGGAAGATACATTAATGAATTCTGAATGTTTATGTAATAAAGTCAAATTTTAAACTACTACTAGAATCAAGGACTTGCAAGCAGAAGCAAGTTAAATCTACTGAGTAACTCACTAGAGGGCAGCATATGATTTGGAATGAACAATATCATGTATAAATGTTTTCAGTTTACAGCCTAGTCAGAAATCATATACAGTTAGCACTCTCTGGTCTCGAGATACTATTTTTAAGAATTACTTTATTTAAATCAAAGATATAATTTCAAAGAATGTAATATTTATAAATGGAGAAAAAGAATGACTAAAGTTATACAAATTATGCTCACTATAACATATTAAAAATATTGACTATACCTAATGAAGTACATTGAATTATTTTATGATATGAAAAAGAATATAAATCTTTGACCTTAATGCCAAAATCTTCACTGTACTATAATTTTTAATGCTTAAAAAAGGAATGAAAAGAAAGAAAAAGTAAGTAGAGAAAAAAAATCCCTACTAAAATAGTATAGATAAATATTTGGTTTCTGACTTCTATCCTCAGTGTATTCCAACTGATTTACATTGCTTACAATCATGAACTTTAGAAGTGATAGTCTAAACATCTATATTTGCCATGATTTATAGTATATATGTAAATCATTTCTCCTAAATTTAAACTTTGTGTGTGTATGTATATATATGTGTGTGTATGTGTGTGTGTGTAATATTTCACTATTCTCTATATTCTCCAAGTTTTAAGTCCCAGATATTGTCAATCTGTCTTTTTTCCAATGCTGAAAAAAGTGTAACCTCCCAGTTGTAAGCATATATCTTAGTAAGTTATAGTGTCATTTATTCATATGATCTGGGATTATATCTATTAAAAATAATTGTGGTTTCATTCAAATTATTAAAATTCTCTAAATGATGCTATGTAAGTCTTGCATTACTAATACAGGTGAGCATAGTTTAAAAGATGTAACAATATCTTTGGGCCTTGGATTGAAATGCTATTTTATTTTTTTACAATTCCTGTTTCAAGTTGAATTTTATTTTCCTATATAACTTGAATTTACCATGAGATATGGTACTGGTTTGGACCTGTTCATGGAAGCTGTAGGAATCAATCAGAAGTGGTATTCAGCAGGTTTTGACCAGTTCTGGAAAAACAGTAGAGGAAATTTGAGTACAGAGAACCGGGAAATACCACCTCTGACTGGAAATTTTACAGCATCCTTCCCCTGTCATGCCCACCAGGATGTGTCCATAGAACTGGTAGTAAAAAAAATTTGAATCCCACCACTGGAATCAATGGCTAGTAGTCTTGATTGCTGTGAAAACAGACTGCTGGGCTAGATGAGAAGAGGGTGTAATCCATCAGGGCATTGCTTATGTTCTTAGGACTGTACAGCTCAACTTCCTGTAAGCCTTAATTTTGAGTCTGCATGCAGTTCTGGGTTGGAAGTTACTTTGATGTTATAAATGCCTGCTTTTGTTGCAGTTTATTTTCAGTGGTTTTCTGCTAGCTGTATAGTAAAACTAGAATCAAAGTCCTAGTTAAAGACTGTAGATTCATTCAGAAATTCTGAAAAAAGCACAAGCCTAAAGTGCTACAACTTGAAGTAACACGAGAGAAGCTTTATTCTCCCTGCTACCTTACTAGGAATAGAGTTGGTAGTCCCAAAGGTGCTTTTTCAAGAGGCAACTGGACTTTTTTGGTTTTTCTTTGAAGATGTTTTGCTTCTCATCATGGATGAAAAGAATCTTTGGGACAACCTGGATGACTAAGAATCTCCATAGACAATAGAGTTGGTAGTATTGCCCGTGGATAATATATACAACATACTCTCATTCCTTTGCATCTTCCCATTATATTAGCTGTGGTTTCAAAGAAAGCTGATTTAGAGAAGTCAGAAGAATTAAAGACAAACACTATCAAAACTGTGAGACCTGGTAGTTCAGATACAAAGTACAAACCATGAATACTAACACTACCTTTATTGTAAGATCATGGTAACTGAATCTTGCAAGACTGAAAATATTTATCTCCTGCTTAACTTTAACTTTCCAGGAAAATTTCTGAGATGCTTCCCATACCTCTTTTTTTCTGCACAAATTTGTACAAAGCTTGTCTATGTTGCATTGCTTCCTCACATCTGCCAAAGTAATTCCCACAGACTTAAAGACTTATTCTTCTTTTCTCCCTTATAATTACAGCAGAACTTGACTTCATTCTGTTTTCCTATGCAGGTGATATTCTGATGGCTTTTGGTAGTGATAGTTGAAACCTACATCGATTGACATTGCAAATCATGGTTTTTGAATAAAGTATAATTCAATAGGCTCACACAATGTACTGAAATTTAATTAATGGATTTAACTTGGTATATGGTGTAAATCTAGTCTATTCTGATTTATTCATCTAAGCAAACTATGGTTTAGTTTGTATGTGAACCACAGACTATTTGCGTAAATTGACTTTGATTTGAATTTGTGTCTCATTTTGATCTATAGAAATTATTATGTCTGGAAGGATGGGTCCAAGAACGGAGACGAGACTCAGAAAGTGACTACAGCTCTTTATTAGTGACTTCCGATCTGAGCGAATGCTCCTAGCCACAGCAGCCCCTTTTATAGAGCTGGCTGTGGCTAAACGGCCAATGACAGTGGTTTGAGCTTGACGAGCTTGGTTCACCCAATCACGGCAGCTCGTTTAGCAGCCAATCGGATCAGTCTGGAGTGATCAATCACGACCCGCTGTTAGCAGACCAATCCGCTTTGCAGGCTTTCAAGCCTCCTAGTCCAGAACACCCCTCCCCTCTAGGTTCCGTCTAAGCTTAGGGTGGGGTTATATAGTCTCGCAGGTAGGCGGGTCTTCGCACTTGTCAACCTGACCTGCGCTGTTCGAATTGTCTTTGCTTGGTCTCGGGTTTCGATGGGCTGCTCACCTGGAACGGTGAGCCGGTTCCGCAGCTGTGACTCACTTCAGGTGACCTCGGGCTGATTGGCACACCTCCTTCACTGCTACTGCTTGTGCTCTCAGGATTCGCTGGACCCGTTCAGTTGCTGCTACTAGGTGAGACGATCAATTGCCAAGGCTCTTCATCAGCTGGTGAGTACTGTAGGCTTTGATGTGGTGATTGTGGGGTTCTTTCTTCTCTGCCAGATGTTGGTTCAATTTCAGAACCCCCGGTTTCCCTTCCCCCTCTGGCTTAGGGTCACTGATGGGGGATGTGGTTAGCCTGGATTGCAGCTGGTCGATGTGGCATTTCCACACTTTCCCACCTATGGTTTCCAGCCGGTAAGAGCGGGGGCCTGTAATTTGAGTTATTTTGGCAGGGATCCACAGAGGGTCACCTGAAAAGCGAATACAGGGTCTCCTACCTTGAAGGCACGGTGTTTATTGCTGGAACCCAGGGGTTTTTCCGGGGTGTATGCAGGTGTAGGCGGTCTAGAGGCGATCTGAGTTTTCTGGCCATCAGAAGCTCAGCTGGGCTTTTGTTTGTTGTGGTGTTTGTTGTAATATGCTGGAGAAGGAGCATTCTGGTGATTTTATCATGGATGTTGTATTTTTTGTAGAGTTCTTTTTTGTGAACTGAACCATTCGTTCAGCTCTACCATTCGCCGCCGGGTGAGCCGGTGATGTCAGTGCATGTCGTATGCCACAGTCTGCTAAGTACTGTTCAAAAGCCAAGGCGGTAAATTGAGGGCCATTGTCGGATACCAGGACATCAGGTAAGCCGTGCATTGCGAAAAGTCTGTTCAATTTTTTGATGACTGCATCTGTGGTGGTAGTCTTCATCTTGTTAACCTCGAGCCAGTTCGAGTATGCATCTACTGTTATTAGGAAGGTATGCCCTTTTGTAGGTCCCACAAAATCGATATGGATACGCAACCAGGGACCCCTGGGTGTTTCCAATTTGGCTGGTGAGGCTTTCGGTGGGGCTGAGTGTGTCTCTTGGCACTTGCTACAGGTGGCGACCCAGGTTTCAATTTGTTTGTCCATACCTGGCCACCAGGCGTAGCTCCTCGCCAGCGCTTTCATGCGTACGATGCCCGGGTGTCCATCGTGTAGTAATTGTAGAACTTTTTTTTGTAGTTTTGTAGTTTTGGTCTCCCCACAATATGTGCACCCCTTCTGTGAGAAGAGTTCTGGCTGTCTGTTCTTGAAGGGTTTAAAGATTTCATTGGGTTCGATTTGTGGCCATCCCCTCTCCACCCAGCTAAGAACTCATGCCAAGCATGAGTCTTTTTTGGTTTCCAATGCAATGTCTTGAGCTGTCAGTGGCAGTGAGGGAAGTGTCTCAATTTGTAGTGTTGATAGTGTGGGAGCCGGGTCATCTTGGAAATCTGGCAATGGAGAGCGGCTCAAAGCATCTGAGTGGGGAATGGTTTTCCCCGGGCAATGCCTCAATTGGTAGTCATAGGCGGCTAGGAACTCCGACCAACGTGTCATTCTCGGGGATAGAATATGTGGAGTAGGTTTGTCGCCAGCCAAGATGCCAAGTTATGGTTTTTGATCTGTGATGATGGAAAATGATCTTCCATACACATACTCATGGAATCTTTTGATTGCAGATACGATGGCAAGGGCTTCCTTGTCTAGGTGACTATAGTTCCTTTCTATTTTTGACAAAGTTCTTGAAAAAAATGCAATAGGCACCTCTGTGCCACTTGGTAAGATGTGGCTCAGGATGGCTCCTACTCCAAATCGTGAGGCGTCGCAAGTCACAGTTAAAGGAAGTGTTTCATTATATTGGATGAGCACTGCATCCGAAGTTAAAAGGTCCTTTACTTATTGAAAGGCATGCTCCTCCTGTCGTCCCCAAATCCAGGAAGCCTTTTTATCGAGGAGTCTATGAAGGGGTTGAACAACGGTCGCCTTCTGGAGTAGGAAAATGTTATAAAAGTTAATGAGTCCCAGAAAGGCTTGAAGGTCTGTTTTGTTTTGTGGTCTCCGGGCATTTTTGATGGCAGCCAATTTCTTTTCTGTAGGGTGAATTCCTTGTTTGTCAAGGAGGTAACCAAGAAATTCAACCCTTTCAGTGCATAACTGGCACTTTTCCTTCTTTACCTTGAGGCCAGCGTCTTTGAACTTTTGGAGGACTGTTCTCAGTCGTTGTTCTAACTGATTCCTTGTTGGGGCGGCTCTTAACACATCGTCGAAGTAGGGCATGACCCCTTTAATGCCCTGTAACAACCTTTCCATCAGACTTTGGAAAATGCCCGGGGCAACACTTACTCCAAACTGGAGTCTGTTACACTTGAATGCGCCTCTGTGCATAACTATGGTTTGGGCTTCGGCGGTTTCAGCATCTACTGGTAGTTGTTGATAAGCTTGGGCCAGGTCAAGCTTTGCGAATGTTCTGCCACCCCCAAGTGAGTGAAGGAGGTGCTGGACCATGGGTACAGGATAGGCGCTCTGCTGTAAAGTATGGTTTAGGGTGGCATTGTAGTCCCCACAAATTCTCAAAGATCCGTCAGGTTTTATGGGGGTTACAATTGGGGTCTCCCATTGGGCGTGATCAATGGGTTCTAACACATCTTGTGCAATTAGTTTGTCCAGTTGCTCATCAATTTTTGGTTTGAGAGTAAAAGGGACATGGCGTGGTTTTAGGTGAATGGGTGCGATATCAGGGCGGAGATTAAAGGAGATAGGGGACCCCTTGTACTTGCCTAGCTGTTCACTGAAGACTTCTTGGAAATCCCGGATGAGGGCCGCTTCCCAGTCTTCGTCTACAGTCTGATTGATGCCTGCCATTTCGATTCCTAATGGCGCGAACCACTGTAGACCTAGTAGGCTGGGTCAGTCTCTGTCAACGACGATGAGAGGTAGTATTGCGGTGTGGTTTTTGAAGGAGACCTGGAAATGACTGGAACCAATGACCGGAATCTGGTTGCCCTGGTAGTCCTTTAATATAAGTCTCTGAGTGCTGAGGTCCTGGCGGCGGATGTTGGGAATCAGCTGCTTCAGGGTTTTCCAGGAGACCATGGATAGGGAAAACGCGGAATCCACTTCCATGATGCATGGTCGATTTTCAATGTTGACCTTTACACGGATTTTTCTGGTGTCTAAAGATGAAGTGTGCCCGATGGTGATGGTCTGATGTGCTTCTTCCCGTCTGGGTGCACCAGTAATTTTCCGGTTTCTGTTGTACTGGCACCACTGGTTGTTTGGGTGGTCCCGATTAGTGGTGGGGTTGCCCTCCGTTTGTCGGAGGCTGTTTTCCCTCCGTTTGGGAATAATTCCTCTTTTGTTCTGGCATACTTTAGCAATATGCCCTCTTTTCTCACAAAAACGACAGATGGCATCTAGGAATCTGTATTCAGATTGTGGGTGGTTTCCACCACATCCGGCGCATTGGAAATTCGATTTACAACCTCGCTGGTCTCGTTGTTCGCGCTCTGACCTGAGTCTGTGGACGTCTTCCTCTTCACTATCTGATGAGGATTCGATATCTTCATGATGGGTGGCCGACGTGTATTTCTCTGATGGTGTTGCTGTATTGTTTGTGGTTTGGCGGCTGGCCCCATTTGTCCGGCGCATCCATGCTGCTGATTTGCGGGTGGCTTCAGCTGCAGTGGCATCAGCTATGGCATCTGCGAGGGAGATGTCTCCCTTGGCCATAATTTTACTTTGGACCATGAGGTCTCTGAGGCCAAGGACAACTCGATCCCTCATGGCTTCTTCTAGATTTGCGAAGCCACACAGATCACCTAAATTCCTTATGTCAGCTGCAAAATCCCCGATGCTCTCACCTTCGCGTTGATCCCTTTGGTAAAATTTGTGTCTGCGGATGACAGTCAGTACTGCCGGGGCTTAGCAGTTGTGGAGGATGGGAGCAAGGGTATCCCAGTCCATCGTTTTGACCTCAGTCGGCTTGGCAAGCGCTTTGGCCATTTTAAAAATGGCAGGTCCGCAATGCGTCAGGAAAACTGCTTGTTTCTTGCTAGGAGTGGCGTCCTTCAGATTGTTGGACTCTAGGAACATTTGAAACCTGTCCATGTATGAGTCCCAATCTTCGCTGGCTGGATCGAACGGGGCGGGTGGTATAGTGCTGCTGGCCATTCTGCTGATGTCTGCACGCTGTCAGCCACATGTTCTGTTGGTTGTTAGTGAGTGCTCAGTCAGCTCTGCTGTCTCCGAATCCCATCCTCGTCGCCAGTGTTATGTCTGGAAGGATGGGTCCAAGAACGGAGACAAGACTCAGAAAGTGACTACAGCTCTTTATTAGTGACTTCCGATCTGAGCGAATGCTCCTAGCCGCAGCAGTCCCTTTTATAGAGTTGGCTGTGGCTATACGGCCAATGAGTGGTTTGAGCTTGCCACGCTTGGTTCGCCCAATTGCGGCAGCCCATTTAGCAGCCAATCGGATCAGTTTGGAGTGACCAATCACGACCCGCTGTTAGCAGACCAATCCGCTTTGCAGGTTTTCAAGCCTGCTAGTCCGGAACAGAAATATCCTTGGCAAACAGTGTATGTTTTTGCCATATAATTGTATTCAAGTCAGTTAAATATTACATATGTTCGTATCTTCTATTGTTGACTTGATCCAATGATTCAACCTAAAGAAATTTGGATCCCTGATCTCATGCTCTCCAGATTTTGGGTATGCAGCTACCAGGTAGATCTGTAGCCCAACACAGATGGAACATATCAAATTGTAAAAAAATCTGCTTCAAGCATTTTTTTTATATGATATAAGTACTTGCTTATTGTTAACAATAATAATTCTTTATGCAATTGTTGTGCTTTCTTTGTGGTAAAAAGGATAGGTTATTTAATTTTTTGCCTATCTGTTCTCTGTTTCATTTTTTTGGAGCAGAAACCTGATTTCATGTTAATTTTGATATGAATATAAAAATGACCAAAAACTAATATCCATAACTAAAACTAGAATTACAGTTAGCATGAATTAATTTAAATTCTTATCATCTTGGAAGCATAATATTTACCAGGTTGATGGCAGCAGTAGAGAAGACTGCAGATATTAATGATTAGCATTTCATTTTTGATTGCATGAGAGTAAAATATGGACAGTTTCTGAAGCAACTAGGGTGGATTCAGGGGATTTTAAAAAATGAGTGGCCTGTCAGTTAGCTGAAAATCTGGAACTTTTCTATATTTTCAGAACATTTTTGCTGCTCTCTAATGAGAGGTTGGTGTGTTTATATTATATGTGGAGGTGGAAATTCAGGATAAGAAAATTAGAACTTTGGTTTCTTTTCTCAAAATAGATAATAAGGACCTGTTCTCTCATTACAGATAACTGGTGGCTTTAAATGATAGGAAGGCAGATTCCAACTGAAGGTTAAAAAAAGAATTAACAGTAAGAGCAGTTTGAAAGTGGATGCAATAAATCGGAGAAGTAATGAGTTCTCCTTCACTGAACATTTTCACCTAGAGGTTAGATACCCATCTGTCTGAGATGCTTTAATTTGGATTCCTTAGCAAAAGATGGAAAGATGATCTTAATGCCTCAGCAATATGATTCTTTAATTCTACTAAGAATGACTTCAGAAAGTCTTGAAAACTGTTATCATTGGGATGGATTACTTTCCTTCCAATTACAATGCTATTCTCCAAAAAAATTTTTTAGTCCATAATCTTCTAAAAGATAGTGTGTCATAGAATTCTATAGGGACTTGAAATGTATATATATAAATTAGAATATGTGTGAACTCACACTTAACTCTTGAGTTCCTGCTAAAAAGAAGCTAATGGCAAATTCCCTCTATACCAGAATATTTTAATAATTTTAAAATCTGCTAATTGGCCCCAGAGAACTGCTCCACTCTGGTAGTACTAGTTGTAAATATATAACAGAAATATCCAGCTCCCTGCTATGAACAGGCTTATGGGCAACAATTTTGCAGGCCCAGAATGTCTGGCGGTTGCTAAATTGCAGATGGCTGATCTCTTTGTTTGAATATTGATTTATTTAGATTTTAGAATTTATATGACCATGATCTGCCATTCTTCCTCCTGTCCCACATGCCATCACAAGAACTGTGTTCTGATAGCAATCCAACATTGAATGTGCAAGCTTAGGTTGCACAGTAACAGGTGGATTATTGCCAGATTGCATCCCTACTCTGCCTGACAGGTGTCTTGTCAGAACAATTTGACAATTTATTCTTACCTGGGGAAGGTTACATATTTCATTTATTATTTTATGGGTCATGAGAACACAATATCTGAGGAACCCCTTTCTAATGAGTTTGGATTGGTAGATTTATTTGAAATTTGAAGAGCATATTGTCCAGCCAGCACTCCTTAGAAAGATAAGAAGGTGACAAACAGGAGATTAATAAGAAAGGAATTTTGCAAGGAATTTAAGACTGGGGAGAAATACTCTGACTGTTTTCTCTAGAGAATAAACATTAAGGTAAGCTTAATACTTGTGAATTAAGATTGTATGGAGATAGAATAGCAGCAGGGGAGGTTTACTGCATAAATGGATGGTTTGCTACTTCGGGGCATAATCCATGGTTTTTTGCTTGGCTCAATGGGGTTTTGGCAACCTGGAAGTAAGTTTGTTCCCTTGAAATCAAATTGTCTGAGGTGCTAGGATAACCAGGGAGATATGTAGGTGAGACATGTAATAACTTTATTGCCTTCCTAAAATGAGTTGCCTGAACTGTGAAATGGACAGCATATATATTGGATAAATAAAATAAATGATAGCTCTATGCTCTTTAATTTATGACTATTCATTCAGTGCCCATTTGAAATTACAGCCATTGCAGTGGTCCTTTGTCATGTGATCCAAATTTGGATTCTTGTCATTCATGTCCTTGGAAAAACTTTGTGAAAACTCTCAAAGAGCTCCTGAAGGCTTTGAAAGCCCTATGTGAAGAAGCTTCAGGAGAGAAGGCTTGGTGTGACATGGAGTTGCCTCAGGTAGGCAACACACAACCGGAGAAAACCACCTGAAGATAAACAATATGTGGTTGATCCTTGGGAGTGCTGAATGATGGGGACAATCGTGCAGTTCCCCAAGGCTTGCACAATTTAGAGAACAGTGTGAAGCAGCATTTGTGAGTGGCATTAGGGCTGAAGTAGAAGCCTGAGGCAGTGGCAGTTGGATGAGATGCTTAAAGCCCTGGGTCTTCACTTCAGGCCGGGCCCTGTGGTTGAGTACTGCTGTGTAGGGCAGCCTAGATGGAAGAGGGAGATACTGTAGGCAGATGGGGGACTTGCAGGTTTCTCACCTTTTGAGGAATCCCTGTGTTCTACTTAATGACCTGCATGGTCTCTTAATGATTGCAACTGGGAGTACCAGTTGAGTGGTCATTGAATGAAATGGTCACATGGGTAGCTTGACTTAAAACCACAATGATTTCCAACTTCAATTCCAGTCTCATTTCTGGTCATAAATACCATCTGCATTGCTGTCTGGGAGAATGACACAGCCCTGAATCATCCTCAGCTTCTCAAGAAAAAAGTCATCCCTATTACTTCAGTCTTTTCATGCAACCTTTTAAACTGGAGAAGGCCAAGACAGATGTCAGAACTGTAATTTTCTGCAATTGAGAGTAGCCCCCATCTCCTACATCTGCAGATTGCAAGGGAACAAAAAGTATGCTGGATAGTGCTTGCCAGAACAGATTTAACAACTGGATAATATATTCTTCACTGGAATGAAAAACGCTCCTGAATATTACCGGCAGAGGCCAGCAAATATCTCAAAAAGAAAAATGTTACTGTAGAGAAAAACCTGGTCAAGCACTTAATAAATATACAAGTCTGTGCTTGTTTTAAGCTCAAATGTTTTAAGAATGAAAAATTGCCTGAAGACCTTTTATTATTCTCTAATGTTATTAGAAAAAAAATATTCCTATCGCTCTTTGCATGATATGAATATTTTAATCTGCTTGGCTTAACAAATTTCTAGTCAGAGACATTCAGACTGCCATAGTAGTTATCTGCTTTTCCAGGGAGATTCTGTCTGCCCCGAAGGAAAAAAAAATGTCATACATATCAACCAGAGAGAAAGAGAGAGATCAAATAATTTTGTCACTGTTTTTGTAATGGGACTCTTCAGGATAAATACGGTATACTTCCATAAGCTCCACACCTTGCAGGGCATGGATTAGATAAATTTTGGTGTGCCTCACCTCTGTTTAAAATTAATACAAACAAAATCTGTGTGTGGAAATTACCCTATGAAAGGCCCTTCTTGGCTGAAACATGAAGTGCCTGCTATTAACAACTAGATTTTTTTCATGGTTCAACTATACTGGTTTTTATGTTTCTGTTCTCACCCCAAGTCTTCTGTTTTCTTTTGTGTTCTCTTTGTTTTTATGATTTCCAGTCATCCAGCCTGATAATATTCTTCTATTGATTCATCTATGGTAAATATTTAGATCAACAAAATAGGAAAGACAGAAAGAATATGGCTTTGGAATTCTTTCCAATCCTTTAAGACTCTGCTCTGGTTCACATGTCTGGGAAGGAAGAGAATGGGCGTTGGTCCTTACCTGACACGCCGTTTCTCTTCGAGCTGCTCGGAGCATCCAGAGTGCGGGTGGTGCTTCCGTCTCTGCTATTGTAGGCTGAGCTAAATTCCTGAGGAACGCCCCTCCTTCCATCACGTGACTCCATCCCAGCGTTCCCCAGTTTATGTGAAGGCCAGAGAAAACATTAAATTGTGCTCTCATCTTACTATACTAGGTTCCTTGGCCGCAAACAAGACCCCACCAGATGGTGAAGGAGAAGGGAGGGGCTGGATGCTCCTCGCAGCTTGAAGAGAAACAGCGTGTCAGTAAGGACCAACGCCCATTTTCCTTAGAGCTGCTCGGAGCATCCAGAGTGTGGGACATACCAAAGCTGGGCCTGTCCTATGGGAGGGGCGCCGTCTGGTCTGGGTCCCCTAGGGTTCCCTGTCCTACGGGAGGGGCGCCGTCTGGTCTGGGTCCCCTAGGGTTCCATGAGAACCCTCTGATGAACCCTTCAACTGCAAGAAACCTCAGCTGAGGCTTACCTGTCGATCTTGTAATGGCTGAAGGGTGACATAGAGACCCATGCAGCTGTCCGGCAGATGTCGAGTATTGGGTCCTGGGAAAACCGGACAGCTGAATTGCTGCACTCCTAGTGGAGTGAGCCATGAAGCCCCTGAGTACCTGGGGGGCCTGATCCTGGTACGCCTTGGCGAAGGCCTCCCTGGGTGTGTCATAGTCTCTCCCTTTCGTGAGTTGGACCGAAGCCAAAAAAAAGGGGGAGGGTAAGGTTCAGGGTCCTGTGGGAAAGCCACTAATCTTGGGCAAGAGGAAGGGACAAGCCTTAGGACCACCGTGTAAGGATGGAATACGCAAAAGTCTTTTCTAACTGAGAGCGCAACGCTCTCTGATATCCTAGACGCTGAAGAGATCGCTGAAGTGATCCTACCAAAGGAAATTATTTTGAATTATAGGAACTGAAGAGAGACCTCTCTGAGGGGAGCAGAGAGTGGGTTGTGTGAGGGAAGTAAGAACCCTATTGAGGTCCCAGGATGGGTACCGGTGGAGGGCTGGAGGACGTAAGTTTGTGGTCCCTTTCAGGAAGGCACGAATACCGGGTTGGTGAGAGAGGGAATTAGCCTCTTTAAGCCGATGCCTGTGGATAAGGCTGCTACCTGACATCTTGGTGTATTGGGGGATAGCCCCTTGCTGAAATCCTCCTGGAGAAAGTGAAACCCTGGAGCACTGGAAGAGACCATTGTGAAAACCAGAAGTTTAACACACCCTTTCTCGAAGTCACCCAGATGGCTTTCATGGACGAGGCAGGATTGACTCACAGCCTCTGCTTTCTAGCTCAAGGGATTAACCAGTAAACCAAACTGGCTTCCTTACTGATTGAAGATAGCCTGGCTGCTAAGAAGGTATGAAAGACCTTGCTGGAGAGGATTTCCCTCTTCAAGCATTCCCGCTCAACCTCCACACAGCTAGTTGAAGCCATTGGGGAATCGGGTGGAGGAGGGGACCTGGAACCAGAGAGATTCTGTCTGCTGGGATCCTCCAGGGAGGGGCTACGGTTAAACTGCGAAGAACGTGAACCAAGGGACTGGGCCAATAAGGAGCTAAGAGGAACAGATCCGCTTTCTTGTGAAGTACCTCTTGAAGGACTAAGGCACCAGCGCCAGAGGGGGGAAGGCATGGAGGAGACCCGGCGGCCACGGACACCGAAGGGCGTAATGGATCTCCGCCAGTTGGGATGGGAATCTTGAAACTAAGTTGGGTATGGAAGAGGGAGGCCAACGGGTCTACTACTGGCAGACCGATATGCGTGTCGCCTCCTTGAATAGAGCTGGAGGAGAAGCCTCTCCGACTGATCTATGGTGGCCCTGTACGACCAATCTGCTCAGGTGTTGGAGAAGCCCGAGATGAGGACCGCCCTGAGAGACAGGAGGATAGACTCTGCCCACTGACAGAGGCGCTCGGCCTCCCTCATTAGGCGGGATGACTGAGTACCCTCCTGTTTGTTGATGTGAGATGGCCATGATTTTGCCAGTGAGGAAGAGGACGTGGCGGCCGCGTACCTGGGGGAGGCAACAGCGGAGAGCCAAGGGACTGCGCTAAGCTCCAGCCAGATTGTGTTGCACAGCTTCTCTGTTGCTGACCCTCCGCCCTGAGCTGAAAGGGACTGAAGGAGGGCATCCCATCTGGACAGACTGGCATCTGTGGAATGGAGAGTCTGGGAGGCTCCTTGAGGGGACAGCCCTTATTGATAGACACTCTGCTCCACCAGAGAGGGGAGAAGAGCACCCTTGGTTAAACCTTGACCTTCGGGCCCAGGGAATCATGGAAATACAGAATATCCTTAACCTAGTAAACCAGGAGCTCTAAAGGGAAAACCTTTCAAGGCCTCTGTCGGGTCTGACCGATTGTGGAAGCTAAGGAATCTCTCCAGAGACAGAACACCCTCCCTTTCACAGGGTCTATTAGCATCCCCCGGAGGGTTATCCCGGAGGAGGGGGATAATCGTTTTTTTTTTTTAAATTGATGAGGACCCAGTGTTCCTGGATAATGGTAGAGAGCTTTGAGGGTCCTTCACTGCGTGTACCCTGCAAGGGGAAGGGATGGGGGAGACATCCAAGTAACAGAGTGGAGCCCCGGGAGGGATCTGAGGAGGGCAGGTAGAACTGCCAAGACCTTGGGAAGGGTTCTGGGGGAAAAGGCAAGCCCAAAAGGGGGGGCGTCACGAATGAAAGTGGAGGTTATGTAGCAGAGGCACAGGAATTTGGAATGAGGGGGCCGGATCGGGATGTGTAAGAATGCCTGCAAAAGGCACTGGAAGACAACCAGTCTCTATGCCCCATCCCTAGGGGGGATGGATTGCAACATGCTCATTTTGAATTTGCGATATACGAGATGGCGGTTAAGCCGCTATAACCCAGAATCGCTCTCCGACCCCCAGAGAGTTTGGGAACCATGAATAAGTGGGAGTAGAATCCCTGTCCTCTGGGCGATAGAGGAACGGGCTAGCAGTGGCTGGCCCCAAGTCACTCAGTAGGCATTCATGGCTCAGGTGGGACTTGAACTTATGGTCTCCTGATTTCTAGCCTGGTACCTTAACCACTAGAACAAACTGGCCCTACTCTGTCGAGCAGGGGCTGAATTGCTGAGTCCCGAGGCTGCGCTTGGAGAGGTTCTTGGAGAGGAGACATGCCCTGCAAAACTCGGGGGGGGGGGCAGTTTAGAACTTGAGGGCAGACCAAGCCTGAAGGAGTCCATAGCCCAGGCATCGGAAGAGGAGGAGTCCCACTAGGGCGAAGGCTTCTAGGTGCCCGCCGATGGGAATTAAGTCTAGTGGTTCATCTGGAGCGCCAGAGGAGCTTGATGCCTGAGCCAAGAAGAGGTCTCTTGAAGTTACCGCCTCTTCTGAGTCTATCAGAGGAGAAGGACCTGTCCTGAGGCTGTCCCGAGCCAAAGGGAGAGGACCCTTTGGTACCTGGGAGAGAGAGAGGATTGGAAGAGGGGATGAAAGGGAGCTCTCCGAAGGGGCTGCATGGATCTGGACTCTGACTGCGGATAAGGGATGATCCGAACAGTTTATTTCCCGCGAGGGGAGCGGAGGCTAATTTCACTTTATTCTAGAGATCTGCTTGCTAATGTTTTGGCCAGAGCAGACTGGGTACAGAGACAGGGAGGGAATAGCATGGGAGGAGGCTGGTACATGTTGTTTGAGATGGCTGGTCAGTGAATAGATGATCTGATAAAGAAGGAAGCAGCCATGGCTGAACTGATTGCCGATGCTACAGACTGATGAGCTCAGCGAAGGCCAGCTCCGATCAATTCTCCTCTGGCCTCAGGGCTTCTAGGGAGTCGCTGAGGGTGGAAGAAGAGGCCCGGCTCCAATAGGTTCATCCACCACCTAAGATTTTCTATTCTTTTCGTAGAATAACAGAATTGGGAGAACCCCGGATCATCTAGGCCAACCCCCTGCACAAACAGGAGAGTCTATTCCAAAAAACTAGCCTTTACCTATGATCAAACTCACGGCCTCCTGGTTGTGAGGCAGTCACTCCACCTCTAGACCAGCTGAACTGCTCCAGGATCTGCCGGAGCGATAGGAGAGGGGTTAGCTGGGTTCTGACTTGTTAGAACCAAGGGAAGCTAGGTTTAGAGCAGGAGGGATTTGATTAGATGGGGCCTGCAAAACTCTACAAAGGAGGGCTGGTCGGGGGTGAGACCCATCCATGTCCTCTGACACCTCTGCCTCTGATGGTTCTATGTCGGAAGGGGGGGTTCGTTATAGTGTAAGGACCCCAAGAAAATACTGCTCCTGCTCCTCCTCCTGGTATTAATCTAAGTCCCCTATCGCCGCCGCCTCGTCCCCCCTTGTGGAGGAGAAAATCTCCCTCTGAAGGGTACCTGATCCTGGGTCGGCTCAGAACTGAAAGGGAATGATCTTACAGATTGGGTGACCAGCGGTTGTAGACCAGGCCTGGTTGCCTGTTGGAGACCTTCCACGATTCTACTGCGGATAGCCAACTCCCTCCAGGATCTCAGTTGCTCCAGAACCTCCTGAATGAGAGGTTCCCCTTGGTATAGGCCGGTAGCTGAGGGCGTGAAGGTGGCCTCTGGTGTTTGTCTAGTCTGTGGTCCAGGAGCCTGGTGACCTTGAGAAGGCGAGCTGTGCCTGGATAGGAAATAGAAGGAGGAAGAATGGGAGGCACCATGCCTGCCTGCCAAGTGCATTTATCAATTTCTTTTTCCAGGGCCTTGAGGCGCTTTAATGCGTCCCTCTGGAAGGCTTTGGAATCCTTAGCCTGCCTGCCTGCGCAGATGATGGATTTTTGATTTGGCCTTCAGAGAAGGGCCAGTGGAGAGATTGCCTTCTGCCATTTTTATATATAATTGAGGAAGATAAATATCAATAGGAGGCGGTTGGCGCGCCTAGGGGTCGACCTACAACAAGGCCGGGAGCCCTGAGAGAATATTTTATGCCCTAGGTTAATTTGCTCCTGCTCCCTGTTATACCCCCCCTTCAATTATTTTATTTATTTTTAATAGTTTTATTGTATATAAATATATATGAATAATTCTCTCTCTCTTAGTTTCTTCTGGTCTGTTGATCTTGCCTCTCTTATTCCTTTTTTTTTTTTTTGTATTTGAAAACAGAGGTCCAAACGACCTAGACACGCCAGAGGCCTTAAGGTGAAGGAGCCCCTAGGCCTAGATCCAACTGCCTTCCCAGACAAATACTGGGCGGGAGTGGTGGGAGGTAGACCGTACTAGCTACAGCTTGCCGCGGGTTAAGCCAACAATACGGAGGCAGGAAATCAAGCCTCTAACGCCACAGAAGGATTTCCTGAGTAAATATGTCCGAGCAGGCCTATGGGTCCTGCTGCTTTAAAACCGCATGTTGCAGATCGGAGATAAGATTCAAAATGGCGCCCGGCCACGAGGTGGCGCTTAAAATGGTGACCGCCTGCTGTGTGGCCTTACAGGGCCCTTAAGCAGCGACGAGGGAAACAGTCCCGAACAATTCAAGGTCCCCAAAAGGAACCCAGGAAGGAAGGAGGCAAAAGAGGCTTTGCACTAAGGAAAAATGCGGCGTGCGGTGGGGGGGGGGATGGAGCGAAACGGAGCGTCTATTAAAGCGGCAAAAAAATGTCAGAAGGCAATGAGGAAGGGTGAGGGGGGTAGCTTGTAACATAAGCTATCCTTCCCCTTGAAATTCCCTGGGCCCGAGAGGGCTTCCCAGGGGAATGCAAATTACAAATTGCGAAACCACTGCACAGGGCTAAGGGAAGAAAATGAACAGATACAACCTGAGAATGAAGTCAAAGTAAGGCTTGCTGAAAACGGCCAAGAGCACTTGAAAACACTGCCTACTCTGCGAGCGGCTGAGCATAAACTGGGGAACGCTGGGATGGAGCCACGTGATGGAAGGAGGAGTGTTCCTCAGGAATTTAGCTCAGCCTACAATAGCAGAGACAGAAGCACCACCCACACTCTGGATGCTCTGAGCAGCTCTAAAGAGAAAAGCATTTTCCTCATATTTGCCTCACTTCCAACATGGAAGTCGTGATCATCAGTCTCTGCTTTCATGTGCACCAAGAATCTTGTTTATTGGTAGTGTACAGGTAGTGCTAGACATACAACTGTAATGGAGCCTGCTCATTATGGTTATATGTCATGACAGTTGTAAACTGGGTCAGTCACTTGACCAATCAGACAAATTTATTTGTACCAGACTTTAACACTTGCAAATGTGAAGTGAATGGCATGGTCATAAAGCAAACTAATGTTTTGCTATGGGTGCTGTTTTGCTAAAAACTGGAAATGCCAGTCTTAGGCAAAGCTATTGTAAAACACATTGCAGGATGCTGCAAATGGCTATAAATGTGGCCTTATTATTGAGTGCTTGAAGTTTGGCCATGTAATTGTGGAGGAAGCTGTTAGAACTTTGAATCCGAGTTGTCATCATCTTTTTTAGATCAGCCATAACTTTAAACAGTTGCTAAGTGACCAGTCATAAGTCAGACACTATCTGCAATGGACAAAGTTGGGTTAAATCAGGGGTCTCCAAGCTTGGCTCCTGGAAGCCTGGCGGACTTCAACTCCCAGAGTTCCACAGCCAGCAAAGCTGGCTGTGGAATTCTGGGAGTTGAAGTCCGCCAGGCTTCCAGGAGCCAAGGTTGGAGACCCCTGGGTTAAATGGACAGCTTCAGTGCACAGAAGGTTGCCCATCCAAATCTGGGTCACTTTGCTGGCCATTGGAATGGGATGAGTTTTGTCTACTTGCATGTGATAATAGGTTGGCTTCTGGGCTTTCTGTACATCTAGGAAATTTTACAATTTTTTTGGTATAATCTAGGATGAGACAGTTTTTATTTCTTGACATCTTCAGCTTAGAGACTAGTTCTTCCTTGCAGTCTTGAACAGTAGATTCACAGTACAGTAAATTAGGATTTCAAACTTTCCTGGCATGTCTCTTTCTATGAAGAAAAATTATATATTTTTTCTTCAAACCCATATCATTACTGATTTTATTAAATTTCTATGATGGTCATCTCACTGTTGAGCTTATCATGAATTTATTATTAATTTTCACTGAGTCACAGAAAATGTATCTCACTAAGACATTTGCATTTAAAAAAATCAAGGCTAAAAAGCAAAAATGTTTCATTTATTTTTTATAAAATTCAATTTTTTTGGAGAAATCGTTATCTAAATTAACAATCGTTATCTAAATTAACAATAAGACAAATGTCATTTTGAGAGGAGTAGAATGTTAATGCATTGTATTGATTGAATATTGAACAGCTCATCATTATTCAAATTTGAGCTTTACCAAGGTGAAAAATGCTCCTGTATTAACAGTAAATATATAAGCCGTAATACTTAATTCACCCAGTGCTATATGCAGACCAAACCAAAATTACTGCTCCTTCACATGATTTTTGAACCAGAAACTAACTATTAAGAAAAGGGCCATCAAATCCAATAATGGAAGGGATAGAATAAATATGTCAGCCTCAAGATATTTTCCACATTATATATTTTCTGCATCCTAACTATTGCATCTTCTCTGCTGCTATGCCATACTATTTCTTTCGGCTGTCATTAGCAACGAAGGGAGGGGGGAACTTGGAAGGGAAGAAAGCTGGAGATGTTTTGTATTCCTTTGCTGTGGGTAGCAAGGGGAGGGGGATATGAATTCCTGTCTTTAACTTTCCATTTCTTGGCTAGCTTCTATCCCTTTTGTGCAGATGCAAACTTTTATCAAAATATGTCAAGGTCAACGGACAGAAGCCTCATCACCACCTGAAAATGGCCACATGATCGCATTCAGAACTTTTAATTGGAAGAGTCATTTGGACTTTGGGGGGGTGGGAACATTTCCATTCCTTTGTATATGTGATCTGCGCGCCAATTCCTCAGATTCGGAATTAAATCTGTAGCTTCCACTTTATTTTCCAGTAAAAGGATAACTTTGCTTTAACCCATGGAGTCTGAGTATTTCTTTCTTGGATTATGAAGGGAGCACAGACTGACAAAATATTTCATATCGATCCATATATGAAGAAATTGACTGTTGCATCTAGGGGGCTATTGTAGTAGAATCTAGTCTTGACCTTTAGGGAATGCTGGTATCTTGAACTAGAAAATGGTTTTGGACTCACTGAACTATATTGAACTATATCCCATAATGTAGATTTTCCCCTTCCATAGAATTAAATGAAAGCTTCTCTTTCTTTCCTCTAGGCTTTTTTTTTTTTTTAAAGTAGTCTACATATATATATATATTTAAAGTAGTCTACATTAATCTACTGCTTCATGGGGTTCATAGTTATCTATTCCTGTTCTATTAGAAATATGTCTCTGTATGTTAATTCTTGGGCTTAGTTTTGTCAGGAACACTATGTGGACAGATGCACATTTCAATCTATACATCATATTTATTTTTAGTAATATCTCTCTCGATAAGCATTGGTGAGAAGGAACCCAACTCTGTGGCTTATTGTTCCTCTTAACAACTGCCATTTCCTCTTTAGGCACTTTTATTTTGGACAATGATTATGGATACAGCCATATCTTCTGGACTGAATAAAATAGCAACTGTGCTGTCTTGGTTTCTTTTTTCTATCCCTGAGTTTTCTTAAAATATTTGGAATGTTCCAAACTTTATCCTAGTTTAATATTTAATTTATAGTATAAATTTAATATAGAATAGACAATAGAATAGAATAACAGAGTTGGAAGGGACCTTGGAGGTCTTCTAGTCCAGCCTCCTGCCTAGGCAGGAAACCCTATACCAATTCAGACAAATGGGTATCCAACATCTTTTTAAAAACTTCCAGTGTTGGAGCATTCACAATTTCTGGAGGCAAGTTGTTCCACTGATTAATTGTTCTAACTGTCAGGAAATTTCTCCTTAGTTCTAAGTTGCTTCTCTCCTTGATTAGTTTCCACCCATTGCTTCTTGTTCTGCCCTCAACTGCTTTGGAGAATAGCTTGACTCCTTCTTGTTTGTGGCAGCCCCTGAAATATTGGAAGACTGCTATCATGACTTCCCTAGTCCTTCTTTTCATTAGACAAGACATACCCAGTTCCTGCAATTGTCCAGGCCCCTAATCATATTTATTGCTCTTCTCTATATATTATAGAATCTTCTGCAGTATATAGCATGCTCCACCTTTGATGGTTTTATGACCATCTGTCTGGTAGCATCCAGGGTTAAGGAGAATATAGTTATGGCAGACTCATTGTAACAATATCAGAATAATTGGATTTAATCCCTACTGGCTGCAAATGTAAAAGTAGGTGACCACAAATTGTTAGCTACCATAACTGTTAATGTGTTATTATTTCATTGTGTCTTAATTTATTAATTTAATTTATTTTCTTAATGTATCTTAAATTATTATACATTCTAAAACAAACTGAGTTATTAACTCTGAACTGGCTGAAGCCATCTTTTGCTGCCTCATAGTTGCTACAAACTCTGAGTTGGGGAAGGGGGCGGGAAGTAAATAGACCGGCTACCAGTCAAAACAAAAAGTTTTCTTGTGGGAACCAAAGTCATCTCAACAGGTGGCAGTTGAAGGAGGAGTGGAGTGACCATGCAGCCTGCCAACTACTTTCATTGGACAATGTGACTAGGGACATATGGGGAGGGAATTATTTGCTCTTTTAATGAGGGGAAAAACCGCAGGAACTTCTAGAGTTGGTTTTCAGTAGCTGTGCTGGTATGATGTATCCAATAAACATCTTCTTTGATGAATGTACCTACCTTGGAATTCTGCTTTTGAGGGATGCGTTACTCAGAACGCTGACACAAAGAAGAAGAGGGGTTGGACCACCTTCCAACCCTGTGTTTCTATGCATTTCTTTTAACATAGTTCTACTTGAAGCCCTTAGCTCAGCTGTCGGAGTAAATAGAAGAAAAGGAAATACAAACAATTTGTTACAGTAACATACTTTAACAAAATATCCTCCTCCCCATTCTGTTGAAATTACAACTTCCAGAATTATTAGTTAATAAAAACTTCTTCCATTAGAAAGTTTGTTTTATATTACGTGAAGAAAGAGAATTGCTGTCCATCATTATGTTCATTCTTGTTTTGAATAATCTGGGGAAGCAATTGTGTCAATTTTCTGTTCCTAATAGCCAAAGTAGAACACATGTGAGAGATGCACGCATAGTTTGTATATCTCTACTATCTCTCTCTCCCTCCCTCCCTCCTTCCCTCCCTTTCTCTCTCCCTCTCTCCCACCTCTCTAGTAAAATCCAATTTCAAGTACAAGAAATTAAAGAAAGTCATTGCAGCTGCATTAAACTAAGTAATTTAGACATGTCCAGAATGTTTTAAAACTTTGTTTAAATGTTTTATATATGAAAAAATATATATCTATTCATCCACAAAATGGCTTTGTTGATTTTTAAAATTGGCAGCCATTCACTTTTGAAGATCTCAACATTTTACAAAATATTTTGGTATATAAAAAGAAAGTCATTTCTCCAAGTACATTAGTTAATCTATGATGTGCACGTATTAATTGGAAGTATGGAGTTAATTATTCTGAAAAGTTCACCTGCTGTTTTTAACATTTCAAATCTATTTTACAAATCCAGGATCATTCTTTGTAAAATTCATCACTTAATAAAGTAAGAGTGGAAGAGGGCAAAAGAATTGTGTGCTAGCTCTCTTTTAAGGAAGATGTTAAATTAAAACTGAAAATTGCATTGTGTCTTGATTTAATAAATGAAGTCTAATGCTTTGCTGATGCTTGGCTAAATATTGAACAGCTGTGTGAAATACTAGGTGTCACATAATGTGAAATTGAGTAGAATTTGATTATCTCTAGATCATAAAAGTAGTGAATTCATTTAATCATTCATTCTGGCTCTTTCTAGTGTCAGAGGAAGAAAGAGCAAAATGGTTAAATGAAAACTTCAACATTACTGTATTTATTTGTGTTTCAGTCTAAAGTACAAGCTCACTATCTTTCTATCCTATTTATCGGGGCCCAATTTCCATCATCCCCAACAGTATAATACTGGACAAGGGAAGATTGGAGTTATAATCCCAATCTAGATGGGGACTCCTATTGGGAAAGGTTGCTGGTAATCTCAGAAAAGCACACAGAAAAAATATTGCCTTGTTTTTGCCGACTTACATAAATCTCAAAGAGATGTGGGACAGTTCACTGCACCAGTTGGCTCTATCTAGCTCAAATGCAGTTTTTTTTTTTTCTGGAATCATGGGACCACTGCTCATGTGAACTTGAAAGTGTTGTGGCTTCTTTAGGGAAGCATCAAGATGTGGTCCAAAAGCCTCCAGGCCCTCCTTGTAGCATTCTTACAACATAGTTGTTGTGGAGGTAAGAAGCTTCCTTTCTCATAAAATATCTGCTGTAGTGATCATGATCAGACATACAATTCTAGCTCTAGAGGGAAAAGTACTGCAAAAGGCCATTCCCTCTTAAAGTCTCCAAGCTCTCCAGGGTGTTTCAACTCTTGTCTGTGGGTTGGTTTTTTTTTTTTGTTTTTTTTTTTGAGTTGAGGGGATAGATAAACTTAAAGTCCCAAATTGTATTCACCTATCATTTTTGTCTTGGAAGAATGCATACAAAGCTCACCTTCATTTTTTCTAATTAAGAAATTCTCATACAAATAACAAAAAATAAATGGAAGTTGGGTCAAATGGAGAGCCTAGAAGGTGTTCCCAGTTATATTTGAAGTCAGAAATTCTGTGTTGTGCTTTCTTAATATAGTTTTTGGTAAGTCACAATTTACCTTCATCCTGAGACAGAAGCATATGTATACCCATAGGTAGGTCAAAAAGTAATCAATTATGTAAAACACAAACAAACAATATTAGAAAGGAATGGATGAAGATCATATAGGATACTGGCCTCCGTAAAGTCATTGTGTAGAAAACTACAAAGCAAATCAAGACAAAAGTAGTATATGGGAAGAATGTTACTATTCTGGTTTGTATATAGAAGGACCAAAGAACCATCTATTAAAACCAGTTTTGAGACTTAAAGTGATTTTCTATAATCCGATATATAGAAAAGCTTGTTGTTAAACCTAAGTCCTATTTGTGTGGTATTTTTATTCTATTAAGCTATAACTTTATCTTCTATGGTTTGTTGAAGCTGTAGTTCTACAAAATCGAGGTTTATGAATTTTAAAATGTATCCTTCTATACATAAATATGATTATGGCCACAATTGATGGCTTAAACTAAATAAAAAAATATAGCCTGAGGTGTCAAGATGAGTTGTACAGATCTCTGTAATTATAAAAGTCAAATAATTGAAGAAGGTGAAACTATGGCACTATAAGTAAGTAGAAAAAAATGAAAGTGTTATAAGAAATGAAGGGATAAAGAATCAAAAGGAAAGAATTATGGTTTGTGTGTGTTTTAGGCAAAAATTGTTAGATGGTTTGGAAGCACTTCTAGTTGATCAGAATCGTGAATAAGTTATATGTGTAAGAGGATAAGAAAATTTGAGAAGCTCAATATAAATTAGACATGAGAAATTACTAGCTTAGAGCATTGTGCAGTGACAACAAGGCAAATCAATGTAAAGTTTTCTTGTCCAAGGTGAGTACATTTAGTGCTGTCCAGAATAAATATCTGGAAGAAATTATTTGAATGGAGTGGAAGCCCACTTCTATTCATTTCTAAATATGGAAGTGTTAGTTAAAACAAAATAATTAGTATTTGATGCAAATGAGTGTCGAGATTCTATTGATAGATGCTTTTGAAGAAAATCAGATGTGGCTTCAGATGGCATTGCCTAGTCAATTTAACCTTTTTAATGATGCCAACCAGGGTACATTTTCCTTTTATCTTTTCCATTCAGTTGCCTCTTCACATTGTCTATATATCTTCTTCCTGCTTTCTTTCCCACCTTACATTGGGTTAGTTTCCTAACTGCACCTCTCTCTCCCTCCCTCCCTCCCTTCTGAAAGGAGGGAAAAATACCCATGTATTTCTACATATTTATGTTTTTATCTTGTTTCTATATTTTTTGGCTCCTGTGTGTGGTTTCTGGCAGTGTATAGGCTCAGTGATATATATGCACATTTTATACATAGGCACATTTATGTGGCAGGGCTGGTGGGATTTCTAGGATCAGTTTAGCTAAAATTGGGCTGAAAATATGAGAAAGATGGCCATTTCACAGGATTATTGTCTATGTTCAGCTTCATTCTCCCTGTCTCCTCTTTCTTCAAGGGGACCACTTGAAATTCAGCTCATCTTCCTTTCAGGTAAAAATAGACTATATCAGCCAGATAAAACTGGATACTTCAGAACTAATAATGTTTTAAATCTCTGCATCTATTAATATCTATTTTTAGACATTAGGACAGTGTAAGGATGCAGGAGACTAGTTTTTGCAAGTCTGGTGGTCCCAGATGTATTTAACATGGGCCATTTATTAGTATCATCTTCACACAGCATGGCTATGGAAGATGGAGGGTTCTTTAATTCATCTAATCCTTATGGTGTTGTCAACACTCTGCAAAAGCAGAGACAAAAACCAGACATATCCTAAATCAGTGAAGTATCTTGATCTGGTCAAAGAGTTATATGGAGAATACGTGTAGAGGGCTAGTCTCTCATCTAATGTGGCATATTTATTATTTTTGAAAGAGCTTGATTCTTGTATTCTGAACTATGCATGGATTAATATTCTGTTTAAATGCAAGTGATTATGAACTGATATGCTAATAGACTGTCTTTTGCTGCCGCTGCCGCCCCGCTGCTGCTTTCACACAGCAGCTTTCTCTAAATCCAGAAATGAAAAAAGAAACACCCTAGAATGGCAGGTGATGCACTTCAAAGACCTGCATTTATGGAGGACAATATATTCTGTATGTGTGTTTGTGGAATCAGAAGAGTTGAATCGGTGTAATTCCCTGTCAAAATATTGCCTACATTGTGGGCAAATACACGTTCATATTTCTCCAACATGAAACCTGTTGAATTTTTGCCTTCTTCATTCAGGGATCCTATCCTCCAAGCAAAACACTTAATGATGCCCTTGCAATTCCTATTCAGGGTTCAAAGCAGCATGAAGTGCTGCCTAATTACAAAGAGTAATCAAAATATTTGTTACTCCTGATATATTCCCAGTAGAGGTCTCAGGGCATTGAGTGCTCACCTCTGTGTTGTAAATAAAATTCTTGGAGTGACAGTCTTGCTTTCCTGCCACTTTATGAATTCCCTCAGCCAGAGATGCTGAGATAGATGAAGGTGGGAAATGGATTCAGCTTTCTTTTCATCTTCAGCAATCATCCTGCGTCACTCCTCCCCACAGAACCCCTTTAAATAACCAGAAGGTGATGGTGGTTTGTTTTTTCTGGTGCACTGTGGATTTGACATTTTAAAACCAGCTTCCTCACAATGTTTCCTGCACATCTAGTGTCTTGAGGATTTTAAGCACTGCACTATGCATGCATGTCTCATACCAAAAGTGGTCCTGCATTTCCACAAGAGCAGCTGCAGAAAGCAGAGCCTTCCAGGTTTCTGATCAGACTGGGAATCCTTTCTCTTTTTCCCATTGTGGATTGGAGCAAAGTTGTTCAGGATCACCTTGTGGATTTCTCTATCCTGACTCCATGCCATGGATAACATAATTACATTATGTTTCACAGTGGGGAGGATTGCCAAAGTTCTTCAATTCTTGTAAGGATTGCATTGCAAATGTATTAACCCTGGACATGTGAGTGAATCTGGGCTTTGCTTCAGGAATAATTTTGATTCTCTTGATCCATAATGACTGTCAGTAGGCAAATTAATGGCAGACCTTGAAGTATATAAAAACCTTAGCCCAGAAAAAGGTAAGGATTCTAAAAAAATCTTTTAGAGACCTTATATCTGATTCTAAAGATATTACACATATTTATACATCTTTAGAATAAAAACATACATGCTTGCTTAAAACTTGCTCTTTATGTGTTTTAAGTTGCTGTCTAACATTTGTCATCTGACTGAGTGTTGTGTTCCAATGTATGTACATTTGATCATGGTAGTGAGTTGTGAAATTATTACCAGTTTAAGAACTGGATATTTTTAGATATTTCCTTTTGTTTGGTGTAGGAATAAATCTAAAGATCTCCACGTGCAAATAGCAGATATTTCTGTTCATGATAAAGGAGTCACCAGGTGATTGTTGTTGTTTTTTTCTTTCCCTGCAAGATGCGGCATTCTCTTCCTCTTAATAAACCTCTTTAGAGGATCAAGGGAGTCTCTGGTGTCTGGCAGAGAGTGGCATTTAAACTGCAGTCTTAGGGAAAAGCTCTGAATCTTCCCAAAAGCCAGACAAAAGTGCCTTTCAAGCTCCATTAAATGTACAAAAGATAAAAGTATATAAGATTCCAGCCACTCTCATGCTGTACCTTATTTGTTCATTCTTATTTATATTCAACTTTCTCTAATTGGTAGGATATCAATCTACACTAAAGTTTATTCAAAATGCACTTTGGGTGAATTAATTCACTAGACATTTGCAATGTTGTTTTATGATGGAAAAATAGGTAATTTAATTTTAAAAGTACATTGTGATAAGGTGCTAATATTATATCTTCTTCTACTTATTATCCATAATATAGATTCCTTTACTGCTTTTTGGTAAAGACAAGGTACGGAAATTTGGTTACCAGGAAATCACACTTTCACAACTAGAATCTGAGACAATGTTTTTCTCTATTAAATATACCTACAAGCTTCTTTGGCTGCAGGGGGAGACAGAAACTGAGTTCTGATGTAAAATGAACATGGTACTGTTGAGGCTTGTTGAAAATACAACTTTTCAAATGTTCTTCTTCCTTGTCTTTCTATTTCATCTTCCATTGCACTATTTTTGACCCTTAAAAATAAAACATAACCTAATTTAAAGTTCTGTCCAAATACAAAGGATAAATAATATATCATGTGTTATGAGAAATGGTTTGGGTTTTTGTTTGTTTTTTGTAGTGTTGCCACAATAGCCTTGTACGGGGTTGTTTTGGGGAAAATAGAAGCTGGAAACATTAGGAATATATGATGCCTTGCATTAAAAAAAAAATAACAATGGGATAAATTATAATATAATAATAAAGATCAGTGGGTCAGGTTTGTTTCTCTATTTAGTAGAGGAAAACTACTCCCTATGTAACATGTGAATTATCCATATATTTGTATATTACTGCTATGCAGTAATATGCAGTGTGTTCTGCATGCTAGCTTTGGCTACAGTCTTCTTTAGATAAAGAGTCTTGCTTATTAGAGATTAAGACTTGCCTGTTGAATAAGAAAGAATCAAGTAGAATAGCCACTTGTTCCTCTACCTCTACCCTCTCCCCCCAAGAAAGGATGAAGGAAGATTTGGGTCATATTAAAGTCATATGTGCTAATTATTATTCATAATACTCCAATTTAGAAGGGCACAGATAATGCACTTTACCCTTGTGGAAAAATCAATGGCCAAGTGATCTCTACATCTGCTGATCCTTTCATCTAGGTACTAATGGCTGATCTTTGGGACTCCTCTTTTTCGATCTTCCCTTTCTTTATCTTCATTTTATTACTGACTGACTGACTGACCTCTTTGTCTCTCCAATCATTCAGCATACTCTGAATGGCTTACATTCCCTTCTAGACTTGAACAGCGTTATTCCTCAAATAGATTGGGGTCAGCAAAGTGGGCAGTAATCTGATTCAACTTGATTTTTTTCTTTTCTAATTAACATTCTCTTTTACATCATGTTATCTTGATACTGATGACTAATGCATAAATGAAGGGTGTGGCTGGAAGCCTAACGAATGTCACGGGTACCTACTTTTATGCATAACTGGACTGAGGAACCAAAATTATAATTACTAACTGATGCCATAGATTTATTGATAATCATGCACCTGATCATTTTAAGTGAATAATCATTGTTTCTAGAAACCCAGAAGGAGCATTTGACCAATACTGGCTTGCTTTGCTTACCAAATGTAGTTTGATTTTGATTTAGAGAAGGGGGAGATTTGTATATCACATTATTCTATTTATTTTATTTTGCACTTTCCCCCCCAGGAACTCAAGGTAGCTAACTGGGTATTTTTTACTCATTTTATCTCTGTAATGACAATCATTTGAAATAGGCTGGGCTGAGAGACAGAGAATGATTATCATCATCATAAAAGGACTCTTTATAGTTAAGGATTGACTTGAATCCAAATTTTCCGTGTACTAATCCATTATTTCAGCAATTGTACCATATGACATCTGTGGCCTAAGATAGCCCCACTGTTCAACTCAGTATTATTAAAAGTATTCCTTTATGAATGTTCTATGTACATTGAGCCAAACATGTTTTCTGTTCACTAAATAGCTAATATTGACATACAACTTTTTTCTTGTTAGCAATATGTCCTAATGACAATTATGAAAGAGAACCTTTGAAGGAAAAGGTTAGTAGGATTAAATTACTATATAAAAATACTGCCAGATTTTTAGAAAATCTGAGAAGGTGGTTCCTGAAACCATATTCCCTGCCTGACATGTTAAAAATCAATTATACATACAGAAGTGCTTGCTACATTTCATTTTACTTATACAAGTAAAATAATTGGACAGGGTTACATTTTATTATGCTTGTTTTAAAGTAGTGCAGAATGAGGGGATTACATAGTTCTAACATAGCTATGACTATCAGAATTTTTAAAGGATTTTTTTAAAAAGTATACTTTGGAAAGTATACTTTCCAAACCATTTTCCTTGGTTTGGGTTTACAGTGCTATCAGGAATTAAAAAACCTATACCTAAAAAAACCTATGTATGATTTACAACCAACTGTGGCTTACTCAAATTGTGGATCAGCAAAGCATGGCTTTGTATTAACATATCTTTACTATAGCTTTCAACTGACAGCCCTCAACTGCCTGTACATTCTTGCCCTATAACCTATAACTCCTTTAAGACACAGATGTATTAAAAGTCAGAAGGCATTCTTCCTTTTTACTAGTGAAAGAGCAAGGGAGTATTTGACTGATGCCCAATATTATGGTCCATCAGAGACCAATTCCTCATCTGTTTCTTTTCTTTTTTTCATGTATCTTACATTACAGCTGAAATGAAGTGAAAAAAGGTGTTCGTTGTTCAACTGCCTTCTTGTACTGCATATATATATAGAATCTAGAAACTTCAGAATTCTTGATTGTCACAAATTATAGAGAAGAGCTGTCTCTCAGTTGGATGAAAACAGCAGACCCAGTCATCCGTTTGTCTTGTTTGATTTGTCATTTTGTACAATAAATGAACTCTCTGGTCCTCGCAATTGAAAGGAAATCTTGAACAAGGCACACAGAGAGTTGGTTCCTTGATCAATGAATTGAGTGAATCACATTGGAAGACAGCACTTCTAGAATGCCTAGATAATTCCTTGTTTTCTCTCTGTGACATTATGATAGTTCACCTCACAATAAAAAATGTTCCACACTTTATCTTCCCGTTTTCCCTGCAAATCTAATAATGCTTCAAAAGCTCATTCATGGCATTTGCTGGGTGGAAAGTCTTCAGGTGCTATGCAAATGCATTTTCACTGGATATTTCAATAGCATTTAACCTTAGCTGGCTGAGTATTGTTAATCCTAGCCATTTCTTCTGCTGTGTATTTCCTTCTTAATCTCTCTTCTAAGGTGATGATGATTGTTGTTTTATTTTACTTTATAATCTTTTTGGGAACAAAGATGTGTTTCTTTTTTGCTTTTGGAAATTGGCCAAATAATGGCCAAAGTTGCCAAGTTGGTTAATATTTGTAACTGAATTTCTGTTACCTTTCAAATGTATTTTTTAAAAGAACTAAAAAAAAATCTTCATTTAGTTTTCCCAATGAAAAATGAAACCAGTTTCATTGGCTTAAGCTTCTCCTTAATGATTTAAAAAGCAGGTTGGGGACAGCAAGAAAGAGGATTGAGTTTAGAGTCCGAATCTATATTCTATAGATTGATTATTTGCCATCAAATCAGTTTCAGTTTCTAGCAACCATATAGACACATTTTCTCCATGAAGATCCAGCCTTAAGCTATTCTTTTAGGTCTCCCAATGGTACACCCATCACCACTATAATTAAGTCCACCTTGCTGCTGGCCATCCTCTCCTTTTTCCTTCCACCAGTATTAAAGCAGAGCAAACCCTATAAAAAAGCAGTCACTTTTGGTCTAAAAGAAAATGACATTGTTTCCAAATCAATCCTTTATCCATATTTCAAAGACGGTACTTCTTATATTGTACCAAAAATTGTTCTCCATTTGTCTTTTAACCATTCTCATTCAGTTTGATGGGACAAAGGTAACTTTCTTTCCTTTGCCAAGAAATTAACATTCTTTCAAATTCTTGGTAGGGAGTGGATTTTTTCTTCATGTAACTGAGCAACAATGTGGCCAAGAGATATATAAAGTATTGGGCCTCTGAATGTAAACTTGAAACTAGTCATCCTGCAGCTTTCCTAGATTACAACATTTTAAATAAACCCAAGAGTCCATAATGAAGACAAATTCTTCCTGTACTGTCTTTCCGATCAGGCAGGAAGCTAGGGAGGTTATAGAAGAATGAACAATTGTACAGTGAAGAATCCACCAGAATGGTCTTTATCTTGCAATAATATCATCTCAAAACATTGAACAAACGAAATTCTAAAGTTCCCTAAGAATAAAATAGAAAAGCAGAAGCCCAAATCCCTTTTATTTCTTAATTTATTTTCTGCAAATTTTTATGTATGGAAAAATGGGAAGGAAATTTTACTCTAGTATTCTGCATGGATCCTGTTCGTGCTATTCTCTTCTGCTCAGAGATTCAGTTCTTTAGATTTGGAAAACATATTCTAGAATTCTTCACTTATGGTAATAAATAGATGTAGGAGGGAAGATTTGAGGATGAGGGTTATTTAGTTGTCTGTACTGCTGCTATTAATAAAATTTGGAGAAACTTTTATTTCATTTTGGTGAGCAATATATGAAGGAGCAACCCCAAAATGAATCCTCCTGAAATTAAATGAACTCAATTTCATATAACAGTGATCATGAGCAAGATGTAAGGGTCTCAAATGTTCTATCTTCAGCTTTACCTTACTTTACCATTAGCCATTTGTACATGGTTAGCTCAGTATATTATTGTAAAAGTTAGTCGAGATAATAATAAGTTTGGTTGCATTTTGATGCATTTTCTGAAAGACAAATAATTCTCATTTTAACACGAAAAAGGGGTGCATTTAGATTGTTCAGGATTAAGAGATTGTTTTGGGCAGCCATAAAATCAAAAGAGCAATTTGTAGTAATTTGCTTTAATTAATTTGAAAATTGTTATTGAATTTTAGTTTTAATTATAATTGTGTAACCTAATAGGCATTTGTATTCTAATATTAGTTTCATTTTCCTTTCTTGAAGAAGGTTAAGTATGAATTTAATTATTTGAGGATAATCATAAGGACCACACTAAAGTGCAATGAATCTGGGAACATTCAGTTGTTGCAGTGATGAAAAGAAAAGCTGATGTTTTGATCTCCAGAGATGGATAATGGACAATGTCCAGTTGTCGTTAATCTAACAGAATAATGTTATATTCTTCAAATAAGGACATTATCTACACACTGATATATGGATATTGTTTCCTTGCCATTTTTATTTTCATATAAGTCATTTGCATGATTTAGCTATTATCACAATTAGGGAACACATCTTGGATTTATACCATAACACTAGTATGTTTGGGGTGTCAGCAGTTAAATCTATTACTTCTTTTTATCTGAGCTGTCTTTTGAAACCAAGCCAAGGCCCTGTTATTAGGGATTTGCCTATAAATCAGATTATGCCAGTGCCTTGTCATTTTCACTTTTTATAAAATCAATTTCCAGACTTAATTCAAGAGACAGCAAACCTTTAGGTTTCTGGTTTCGCGTGGCTTCAGTGGCAGCAGGAATTCGCGACTGTCCGCGATTCCTGCTGCACTTGCCGCCAAGGTGCCTCCGATCCAAATGGGTCAGGGGGATATGGCTGCCCTGTAGAGGCAGCCGAAGAGAGAGGGAATCCGGACAGGGGGTTGGGGGTGTCACAGACCCCCTCCTTGCCTGGAAAAAGCCCTTTTTCCTGAGGTGGTGGAGTGGCGGTCAGTAATGGCCGCCACGAAGAAGCCTGCAGCCGGGTAAGATTGGTGCTGGAGGAAGCAGGGAAAGTGAAAGTGCTGGCTGAGCTGGATCAATTTACAACTTTTAAACACCCTGGAAACTGAATTGTTTGAATTGCCAGAAAGATACATTGTTCCTAAGAAGATCGGAAAGCGGCGGAGAAAGCTGTCAAGAGGAAAAAACTTTTTTTTTCTTCACTCTCCCACCCCATAGAAACAGCAGATGAAGATTTGGAAAATTTATTTGGGCACTGAAGGTAACTTAATTTGAAAGCTAAAACTAAGGGGTAAAGGATTTCTGGACACTGGATTTAACAATTTAAGAAATCGGAAAACCCTTATTGGAGGTATGGATTTCTGAACATTTAAAAGAAAATTGTTGTTGTAAGTGGGAAGGGAGAGGAAAAAAAAATTGGAGCAGAAGTTGAAAAAGGAGGAGACTGCCTAGAACTTTAAAGAAAGATGTATTGTAATTGGAACTCTTTGATTAAATAGTAACCCCAGAAAAAGAAATAGAAGAAAGAAAAGAAGTATTAAAAGAAATAGTCTATTTGGATGCTTTGGTAACTTTGGAATTTCTTGGAATTATTCTTGATTAAAAATACTTGGGTGGTTGTTTTGGAAAAAGTTTTTCTCTTCACAATGGCATTGCTTGTGGATGAACTAAAAATTGAATATAAAAAATATAAAAAAGAAGAACAAGATGGAAAAGATACTTTGGGCACTCTATTTCAATTTCTAGAAATGGCGGTATGCACTTATGAAGAGTTGATTACGCAGCAGGACAATTGGGACAAAGAAGAAGAAGCCATCTTTGATGAACAATGGGTTCTTTTTGGGGAGGAGGAGAAAGAGGAAAAAAAAGGGGGGGATTTTAAGGTCTGAAAAAACAACCAAAAAAGAGAAAAATGAGATGAAAGGTGGATATAAGATTAGAAAAATACAGAAAGGGAGTAAGCAAAAGAAGCAAAGGGAGAAGGAGAGACAAGGGGGTAAAAAGGGCAAGGAGAAGAATAAGCAAGAGAGAAAAGAGGGGATGAGAAGCCTTAATGGTGGGAAACAAGACTTAAAGAAACAAAGCCTATTTAGAGACAATGGGTAAATTTGATTGAAAAAGGGATTCTGGAAAGTACATAATATTGTGTTTTTATATGTGTATCTAGAGTAAAATGTTTAAGATATAAATGAGTGTCAATATATATGATTAGCTTTTTAATGATATAGACAGGGGTTATATATGCTTTTATTTAGTTATTGTTGTGTTTTTACCCTTCTCATAAAATTTATTGTGTAACTTTAGAATGTACTAAATAGAATCCCAACATAAATTAAGTGTTATTTTAAGTAAATTTAAGCTAGGGAATGAGTCAAAGGCGGAACTCCAAGCAGTGTACAGGAGAAGTATATTAAAAGAGAAAAGATGAATAGATAGCTGGAAACAGAACAGGCAAAGAATGATAAGTATTATGAACTGAATTGAGATAAGATGAATAAAATAAAATTAAGAAAGATAAAAGGGGGGGGGGAGAAGCTACATAGAAAATTGAAAATGGTAATAAGATATGGAATGATATATAAAGTGAGTATGATTTCTGAATTTGTGTCTGTGTGAAGAGTTTTAACCCGGGATCAAGCAGCCTTCAGAAAAGATGTTTTATGTTTTCTTTTTATGTTTTATGTTTTGTATGTTTGGGTATTGTTTATGAAAGGCAATAAAACTTTAATTAGCAAGGAATATAATTTGGATAATAGAATGAAAAGGAGAAGTTGGGATAAGATATGAAGTTGAACAGATAACGTAAATATCGATATTACAATTTGGAATTATTCTTGTGTGCTCTATTGGTTTTCTTAGAAAAGATTTTTTTATGTTATTATGCCTTGATTGTTTGTGTATTGCTTTTATAAAACTAATAAAATTTGTTTGCAAAAAAAAAAAAGAGAGTAAATCTTTAAAGACTGAAATGATTTGGAATTGGATAGTCTGAGTCATCTAACCTTTGTACATTTGTCTGGACACCAAGCTCATCTCTTTCCTGTGAATATGTGTCAAAAGGGAAGAGACGTGGGTTATTAACATGTATTGTACTTTTCCAAATACCCAATTTATTTTCATTCAGAATTTGGGGGAAAAAATGGTGTGTGGGAAGAGTTGGGCTCTCTGGTCCCAAACGTATTATCTCTAAGTTGACAACACAATGCTTGTGGATGTTTCATACTAACATGGCCTTACTAAGTACTGTTATTTACATGTTTTGTTTTTGAATAAGATTTTTTTAAAGTTTTTGTGTCTGAAACCTTGTGAATTATCTGTCTGCTCATCATGGCATGTTCAGACAAAGAAGTGTATTTCTGGGGATGGGAAGAGGGTGTCTCAAAATCTACAAAATGATAGATATATCATTGTGATTTAAGCCTTGCCCCTTGGATAATGTGAATATTTCATGATCCAAAGGGGTATATGATAGTGTGACCACCATCTTGAAGATTTTGTCTCCTCACATTTGACAAATATGTCCAAATATGTAGAGGGAGTAGAAGCAGCAGCGAAGTTTTAATATTTCTTCCCCTGTCCCCTTCATGTTGCATATCACTAGGTCTGGGGCTTCACCGGCCTGATATTGCAGTATCTTAATGTGCATGGATAAGTATTATTTCCAGGCTGCTCTGTGATAGCTAGTTTTTAATGTCAGGATACAAAGTTCAATGCTTAAACAGGGTTAATAACTGCCTACTTTTGAAGTCAGTTGCACTGAATAAAAACCAGAAAGCAGGATGGCCATAAAAGCTTTGAAGCATGGTTATTTTCACTGACTATAAATGGAGTTGTACTTATGCATAGGGTTTCTGAATAGTTTTGACTTTCTTCACCTGGACAATTCATAAACTTGTGGCCCTTGTCCCTGCAGTTCAAAATTAGTGAATTCACAACCAGAGGAAAAAAAAGAATGATGTTAAGAAAAATGCCTACAAATCCATGATAGAAAAATAATTTGACAATAAAAATAGTTTACACAACATTGAATTTCCTTGGAGAAAATTGCTGAAAAAGATGTGTTTTTGTTCAATTCATAAACTGGTGAGACCAGTATTTCTCGACTGTGGCAATTTTAAGATGGATGTATTTCAACTGTGAAGAATCCCCCAACCAGCTCGCTAAATTTGCCAAGGTTGAGAAACATTGATGAGGCAATCATCTGAAAAAAATACCAGTACAAGTGAATATGGAAATAAAATTAAATACACATGATTGCTGATACTGTATCTAGGAACAGGTACACTAATTTGTCATTTGAAGCCACTTCCATGCTTTGAGTTTCATAAATATTTCTGATAATTGCCTACTATGCTTGCTATTGCTGGCCTGCTGTTTTTATTCAGCAGTCTTCTATTTTTCTATTATTTGGGGTCATCTCCAAGCTTTGAGTTTCAAAAACATTAGTTTCTGATAGTTGCCTTCCATACCTGCTATTGCAGTGTCTACTGTTTTCATTCAGTATTTTATCTGCCCTTTTCCATTTAGAGCAGTATTTCTCAACCATGGCAACTTCTAAGACCAACTCCCAGAATTGCCTCACTAGCCAAAATTCTGGAAGTTGAAGTCCACACATTTTAGACTTGCCTACCTTCAGAAACACTGCTTGAAAGAAATGGAATAGAGTTTATAACAATGAAAATCAAGCATGTACATATGCAGGATGTGCTGTGGTTTGGATCAAAAGCCAGTAGGGTGAAATATGCATTGTATTGAGTGTGGCCATGTTGCTAGCATCTCCTTACCTCAAATATATATGTTCCTTGGATGCAATTCCAGGAAAAGATTCAGCTTCTTTCAGGAGATGCCAAGAACTATGGCATGTGTGCTCCTACCTGTTCCATAGCATTTTTGGGGGGCTTCAGCACAAATTATTTGTCATTGTTCTGAGCCTATGCCTCAAGGAAAGAGACCACACCACAAGTAGAGTAACTCTCTTTTACGTGGTAACAGACTTGGCACAAAGTGATGGAAATTTAGTCAGCATTACAACCTTCCACACTCCAGTTGATTATGAGGGCTCAGCTCTCCCCATCCTTGGAGAATGTTTACTCCTGCAAAGAATCACTGGTCTCTCCTTAGTCGACAGGCTCTGGACTTCTTGGCTGCGTGCCAGCCTCGAATGTCACAGTTTCTTGTCGTGTTCTCTAGTTCCAACCCCTCCATGAACTCTTTTCATCCCCCATTGTCCCATACCCCTCCATGGTGACCCCTCCATCCTCCCACATGTGCCAACTCCGAAATGGTGCGCAGGGCCCTGGCCTTGATAGTCACCATCTCTGATTATTCTTATGACACATATAGATACTGTACATACCCATTTCTATTCCTTTTTCATGTCACATTTAGAAGTATATTCTAATACCTTTTCATGTTGGATTTATTTATTCTCTTCCGAAATTCTTCTATTTTCTCCTTCCCCATCTTGAAGATGCACTCTGGACACTGTTAAACAGTGAACTTTCAGAATGCCTCACTGTAACCTCATATCCTTCATAAATCTCTCAGTCTTTTTTTTTTTTTTAAATAATGTATGAAATCAACCATGCTTTTGGATTATATTCATTTTTTGCCATGTGTGCATGAATACAGATAGTCGTTGACTTACAATACTTCATTTAGTGACTGTTCAAAGTTATAATGACACTAAAAAAAGTGATAGGAACGTTTTTCACATTTAAGACCATTGCAGCATCCCCATGGTCATGTGATCAAAGTTTGGATGCTTGGCAACTGATTCATATTTATGACAGCTGCAGTGTCCTGGGGTCAGATGAACAGCTTTTGAGACATTCTGACAAGCAAAGTCAGCGGGAAAGTCAGATTAACTTAAGAACTGTGTTCACAACTACAATGGTTTACTTAACAACTGTAGCAAGAAATTACATATTTAAAAGAAATAGGCCTTGTTATCACTCTCTTCATTCTTGAGTCTCTTAATCAAAATCCCTTCCCTCTTAATTCCAAGGCACAGGACCTTTCTCTTTCTTTAAATTCATTCATATCATCCAAGTTCACTATTTATTCTTATTACATTTGAGTACATGAATTTCTATTTGCCTTAGTTGTCATCAAATGGATCTAAACATATTGATTTCTACTGCTTTGGCCAAAGAAAGCTTTTCCCTAACACTTTTCATAATATAGAGAAGGAGTAGAGTACTATAGAATAAGAGCACAGTAGGCCTTAGTTGTACATGTATCAAGTGCAACATTTTCTGCTTACAGTCAGATTTGGCACTTTTTAGTTAATATTTCAATAGATACCCAATGCACTCAAACATGTTTATTTTATTCAATGCAATCCAGAATACTGTAATTTTAAACTAGTTTGTAAGCCAACATATTTCTGTCTACATTCCATCAATCAGGAGGTTTAGGAGTCTAATGTCAACTCATAAAACATTTCTATGCTCGTTAGAGCAGTGTAGCAGTTTGGAATTGAAATTGCATTCCATTCATATTTTTTAGAGATTGTAACTAGGCGATTGAAATTTCTGCCCCACAAAAATCTAATTGGAGAACATGATTGATGACTTTTGGACATATTTTGTTGGAGAATATGAATTATGATATACCCAGAGGGGTGGGGAAAACCAGGATCAGGGGTGACAGTGAATTACGTGTCTCTGTGTTGGCTACATCAGGTCAGGCCAACATGTTAACTCCCAATAAATCCTTTGTAGTTTTGGAAGTTTGGTTCCAGTCTCATGATTTAATTGGGGTAACTGCTGGAATGCTGACATCTAATGACACACACCCATTTTAATTTGATGTTGAATCAAATTACAAATCAAATGGTTGTTGTTGTTGTTTTTGCTAATAACATTCTCCCAATCTCCTGGAAAACCCAGGTTGTCCCAACGCTGTAATTAATCATTTCCCCCTCTGAATATAGCACAGGAAGGGAGAGAATGCCTTTTATACTTTCTGTGCATGGAAACAGATTTATGATTGAGGAACTGGCTTTAAATTCAATTTTCAGAGCAAGTGTTGCAGTACAATGTACTTTTCATCTTTTTCCTTTGCTTGAAAACAAGATGGGGAAATATTTAAATTTAAAATATTTGAGAGGAAACATTGTTAGTGGTCAAGTACAAGTGGAGGGTAGAAGGATGTAATGGCCCATCCTATCTTGAAGAAATTACCTGGATCTGAGAATTTTGCTAGTTACTGCCCTGTGACAATTCTTTTGGAGTAAGGTGATTTGACAGCTGTCTATGAAGTTGCAGATACTCTTCCAGGACCTTGTTTATTTTGTTCTTTTCAGTCTGGATTTAAGCCCATTTTTGGAGGCAGAATCACTGTATTCATATAATAGACAATATCCTGAAAGAGGCAGAGAAAGCATGAACCTTGATCCTCCTTGTTCTGTAAATGCTTTTAATATTTTCCAACATGGTAATGTTGAAGTGGTGTCTTGGTTCTTTTTTGCTGGGATAGTCCCAGTGACCTTAAAACTGGGTTGCTAAATTATCATCTAGGGTTATATGATGATAAGATAAGACAGTAAGAGATAAACTATCCAAATTGACTGAGTCAACAAGCTAAGCCTGAACCAAACCAAACCAAACTGATTAAGCTTAACCTGCGGGGGCAAATATGATATGGCATGTGATGACAATGTGACACCGTGAGTTTGATACCCGTGCCTTAGAATCTATACTAGTTGCTCTACGAAACCATTTAATACCAATATGAAGTTTGGGGGGGGGGAGAAATCAGAAATGTTCATGCTAAATGCCTTATATAGATTACTAATGGGAAAGGGAGACAACAATACAGTTATCATCAATTCACTGATGATATTCATCTCTATTTCTCCATAGGATTTAAGTAAGAAAAGGCAGTGCATATTCTGAACCAGAGTCTAGATTTAGTGATGAATTAGATGAGAGCCAATAAACCAACACCAAATCCTGATAACAATGTCTTTTTGGTAGGTGGGAGATGTTTATTCTAAATAAGATTACAGCCTCTCTGAATAATAGGAATATTTGGTGGTGCTTCTAGTCTCTCTAAGTAACCTTGTGATTATGAGTGCTCTTGTGCTGTCACTGGTGCAGAATATAAAAGGCAGACTGTGGTTGAGTAGGGCTTGTAAGGTAAGTAATTGCGCATCAGCTTTTGAGCCAATCATGGGTTTTCCTTTTTTGATGAGTAATATTCATAACAACATGGGACCAGACTATCCGAAGGTTGCCCAAGACCACAAATACCTTTTTGACAGGAATGCCTTCATTATGGAATACTTTGATTTAGAGGAATTTAAAATATTCTACTTCCTGAATTTTGTGGAGACTTATTGAAGTTTTACCTTTTTACCCAAATCTTCCCACAATGAATGATATTTTAAATAGTTCATAGTTTGTTTGTTTTCCCAGCACTCTTATCACTTTCAAATCAAGCATATACTTTCATACTACTTTAATAGGTTCATATTTTGTATTTTCATTTTCATTTGCATACCAACTTAAGGTATGCAATCACGGGAATTGGCAGAGAAATATAAGAATGAATCAAATCAAAACAAAACATGGTATTAATAAAAGGATGAATGGGAAGGAACTAAAATGCAGTAGAAATTGAATGATGAAATGATATTGTGTTTCTTTCTATATAACTGCATTCTTTATGCCTTGATCTTCCTTTCATTATTATCATAATGGTATGTTAAAGACTGCATGCTTGCACTGAAGTACAGTTTGACCCAGAAAATAAACAGGTAGAATTAACTTAATCCAAGGTTATAACAAGTTGAAGTATAATTATCACCTGTCAGTAGAGACTTTGTAATGCAATGTGTTTGAATTGCTTAGTGCTATGGAAACAAGGAATTAAGTAATTTACTAGGAGGAAAGCTCCACTATAAATACACTTTTTTTTGGTTCTTAGAATATATGACCACATGTTCATATTAATACAACTAATTTGTCTTTGTGTGGACGGTGGGGAATGTGGGAATAATATATGCAAAGATCTGCAGCTTTCTCCAATAACTTGCTGCTCCCTGGCTGGGTTTCCTGCTTGCACAGTACTCTTTCAAAGTCTGCATAAATGAGAAGTATGGTAGAATTGACCTTATGTGAATTGATTTAATTCCTGATTTAGTAGCCGGCATGAAATCTTTTAATTATGCAAGTAGATACTGAAATGGTTTCAGGCATGGGTGAAATGAATGGAGACAGTCTTAGTTGGTGAACTTTCAGCTCTTTATTACATAGTGACTTGAGACTTTAATAACAACAACTCTGCCTTTTATAGGCAACCTTAATGCGAAATAACCAATAGGGAGCTGTAAGACGCTAGCTCCAAAACCAATAAGAGTCCTTCGTTAAGGGCCAATCGGATTCTCTGAACCCAACCAATCCGATCGAGCCGCTTAACAACCAATCAGAAGTGCAGGGCCAGAACCCTGCACTTTACCCCAAGCTCGCTTTTATTTTAACTATTTACATACATAACACCCCTTCCCCCTGGCTCCTCAATTATGGTGTGACTATATAGTCCTTCAAATAGGACGGTTGTCTTTTGGGTCTATCAGATTTTCTTTGGACTGGCTGCGTGCAGTCCTGTTGAGATAGGATGTTGTTTGGCAGTGGCTCAGCTTCTCGTTCTGGTGTGATTTCCCTTGGAGCGTACGATTCTTCCTCCTGCTCCATTTCCTGAGTTTCACTTGATTCATCGCTCTCTTGGAACAGGTTCCCTGGAATGTCGTCTTCTTCCATTCCTTCCCCCCCCTCAGTTTGGTCGTAGGGGAGTTGTTGGCTGGCCGATATGAGTCGTGACCGTAATTGGTCAATATGTCGTTTCCACAGTCTTTCATCAACACATCTTACAATATAGGATTTGGGCCCAGTCTTGCGTATTATCGTTGCTTCAATCCAAACTGGGTCGCCCGATAAATTTCTTGCATAAACGGGGTCGCCTACCTTGAAGGTACGGTAGCATCCGCTGGATCCTGTAGGCTTTTCTGGCTCGTAAGAAGGGTGCAGTCGGTCGAGGCGGGAACGGAGTTTTCGCCCCATGAGAAGTTCTGCGGGAGTTCTGCCGGTTACGCTGTGCGGAGTGATGTGTTGTAGAAGTAGAATGCGGTTTATTTTTTCGTCAATATTATCATAGTCCACTTTTTGCAAAGTCTTTTTTACAAATTGGACCATGCGTTCCGCTTGGCCGTTGGTAGCAGGATGTGCCGGTGAGGTGAGCACATGGCGGATGCCATTATCAGCAAGGTACTGTTCAAACATTAGCGCTGTAAACTGTGGTCCATTGTCGGACACCAGGACGTCCGGCAATCCATGAGTTGCAAAGAGTCTATTAAGGACTTTAATGACTGCTTCGGAGGTTGTATTGGTCATTCGATGAATTTCTAACCAATTAGAGTATGCATCGACAGTCAACAGCAATGTATGTCCTTTAATCGGCCCTGCGAAATCCAGGTGGATTCTGGACCAGGGTCCGCGTGGCATCTCCCATTCGGTCGGTGCAGCTTTAGGCAGTGCGTTGCTGGTTTGTTGGCACTCAGTGCAGGCCTTGACCCATTGCTCAATGTGTTGGTCCATGCCTGGCCACCAAGCGTAGCTCCGTGCGAGTGCTTTCATCCACACGATCCCGGGATGTCCTTTGTGCAAGATTTGTAACAGCATCTTTTGGAGTCGTTCTGGAACGACGACTCTATCGCCCCAGATGACACAGCCTTTTTGCGAAAAAAGTTCAGTCTGCCTTGTTTTAAATGGCGCGAAGTCATCTGGGACCTGGTCCAATGCTCATCCACGTTCTACCCAGCCTAGGACTCGAGCTAGGGTGTGGTCTCGTCTGGTCTCTCTCGCGATATCTTGAGCAGTCATAGGGGGCGAGTTGAGTGTTTCGATTTGTAATGCCGATACTGTTGGTGCCGGATCGTCGAGAGTCTCTGGTAGCAGTGCTCTGCTGAGTGCGTCGGCATGGGGAATGGCTTTCCCCAGGCGATATAACAATCGATAATTATAAGCAGCTAGGAACTCTGACCATCGAGTCATTCTTGGGGACAATATATAGGGGGTTGGTTTGTCCCCAGCGATTATCCCCAGTAAAGGTTTGCGGTCAGTTACAATGGTAAATGTCCTTCCATATACATACTCATGGAATTTTTTTTTACGGCTGACACAATTGCAAGAGCTTCCTTATCTATTTGTCCATAGTTACGTTCTGCATGGGAAAGAGTCTTCGAAAAGTATGCAACGGGGGCCTCGTTTCCATTAGGCAGCACATGGCTCAAAATGGCGCCCACTCCAAACGGTGAGGCATCACAAGTTATAACCAATGGTAATGTTTCATTATATTGCATAAGTACAGAATCAGATGTAAGTAAATCTTTTACATTTCGAAACGCTTTTTCCTCCCGGTAACCCCAAACCCACAATGCTTTCTTATCTAATAACCGGTGTAACGGTTCAGCCACAGTCGCCTTATGCGGTAAAAAGACATTATAGAAATTGATAAGGCCTAAAAATGCCTGGAGATCTGTTTTGTTACGGGGTCTGGGAGCATTTTTTATCGCCCTTAATTTACTCTCAGTAGGGTGAATACCCTGACTATCAATGCGATAGCCTAGAAATTCAACACTGTCGGTATACAGATGACATTTATCCCTTTTTACTTTCAGTCCCGCTTCTTGGAATTTTTTAAGAACACATTTTAAACGATTCTGCAGAATTTTTTTACTAGGAGCTGCAATTAACACGTCATCAAAATATGGAACCACGCCCTTGATTCCCTGCAATAATCGTTCCATTAAACTTTGGAATATTCCCGGGGCTACACTTACCCCGAATTGCAATCGGGTACATTTAAAAGCACCTCTGTGCGTTACTATCATTTGAGCTTGGGCTGTTTTATCGTCCACGGGCAATTGTTGATGGGCTTGAGCTAAATCTAATTTAGCAAAAACCTTTCCGCCTCCCAGGGAATGAAGGAGGTGCTGCACCACCAGCACTGGATACGCGTTCTGCTGGAAGGCGTGGTTTAGAGTGGCCCGGTAGTCCCCACAGATTCGGATTGACCCATCTGGCTTAATGGGGGTTACAATAGGAGTTTCCCATGGAGAATGATCAATGGGTTGCAGTACCCCTTGTTTAATTAGTTTGTCAAGTTGTTCATCTATCTTGGCCTTAAGGGCGAACGGAACTCGACGGGGCTTTAAACGGATCGGGGCGACATTAGGGTCGAGGCTAAATGAAATTGGGGTCCCCTTATACTCGCCTAGACGATCTGCGAAGACATCGCTGAATTCAGACATAAGGTCCTCCTCCCACTCGCAATCACCGACTCGGTTCACGCCGGCTACTTCGATGCCGAGTGGCGCAAACCATTGGAGGCCCAACAAACTAGGCCTGTCCCTATCGATGATCGTTAGAGGTAAGTATGCCGTATGCTTTTTAAATGAGACGCGGACTCGACAAGACCCAACCACAGGGATCCGATTCCCTTGGTAGTCTTTAAGGATGAGACGTTGCATCCGAAGGTCTTGGCGTTGGATGGTAGGAATGAGTTGCTTTAATGTCTTCCATGACACCATCGAGAGGGACGATCCCGAATTGACCTCCATGTGGCAAGGTTGGTTCTCTATGGCTACTGTAACTCGAATCTTCTTAGCGTCCATGGCTTAGGTGTGACCTATAGTGATAGTATGGTGAGCCTCTTCTTTCTGCAACGCTCGATTTCTGTAGGAGTGGTTTGCTGGATCTTGCCTTACAGGACGGTTTCCTGCCGATTGGCGAAAGTTGGTTCCCTTTGAGGCCTGACTTGGTCCCGGTAAACTGCGACAGACTCGACTGATGTCGCCTCGTTTTCCGCACTCATGGCAGAGTGTGTCATGGAATTTGCAGTCTGCCCTGGGGTGGTTTGCCCCGCAACCAGCGCAAGGGCGTGAGGGTTTAGGGCGAGGGTCCCGGTCGGACCGCAGTCGATGGACCCCTTCTTCGTCACTGTCTGACAACGAAGAGAGGTCCTCGTAGTGCGTTGTCACGAGCTGCCCTTCTGAGCTGGTTAAAATGTCGCCTGTTGGTGGTGTTGTTGGGTTTCGGCTTCGCCATAGTTGCGCCGCGGACTTTTTGGTCGCCTCAGCAGCAGTGGCTTCGGTGATGGCATCATCAAGGCCGATGTCGCCTTTCGCCATCAGCTTGCTTTGCACGCCTAGCGCATCTAATCCCAGAATTAATCGGTCTCTTAGTGCTTCATCTAAGTCTGCGAACCCGCAGAGGCCTCCTAAGTGTCGGAGGTCTGCCACGAAGTCAGCCACACTCTCTCCTTTTCGCTGGCTTCTTTGATAGAACTCGTGGTGTCTCACGAGTGTAGGTACGGTTGGCGCGTAATAGTCTCTCAGGAGAGGTTCGAGGTCGTCCCAGCTCATTGCTTTCACTTCTCGAGGTTTCGCGAGTGCTTTCGCCATTTTAAAGACAGTCGGGCCGCAGTACGTCCGGAACAGCGGCTGCTTCTTGGCTGGTGTGGCATCCTTCAGGTTGTTTGTTTCGAGGAACATTTGGAAGCGATCCATGTAGGATTCCCAATCCTCTTGGTTTGGATCAAACGGAGCGGGTGGTACGATGCCCCTGGACATGGTTTCCGTTGGTGGCGTCATCTTAACACATGCTCTGTTTTTCTTCCAAGTTCCTTAAGATCAGATGTCTCCAAATCCCATTCTCGTCACCAGTGCATGGGTTTCAGGCATGGGTGAAATGAATGGAGACAGTCTTAGTTGGTGAACTTTCAGCTCTTTATTACATAGTGACTTGAGACTTTAATAACAACAACTCTGCCTTATATAGGCAACCTTAATGCGAAATAACCAATAGGGAGCTGTAAGACGCTAGCTCCAAAACCAATAAGAGTCCTTCGTTAAGGGCCAATCTGATTCTCTGAACCCAACAAATCCGATCGAGCCGCTTAACAACCAATCAGAAGTGCAGGGCCAGAACCCTGCACTTTACCCCAAGCTCGCTTTTATTTTAACTATTTACATACATAACAGATACCTTCTCTTTTTTCCTTTGCACCCTTAAAGGGCCTCAGTGAGATTTCTCTGTTTGACAAATTATGAAAAGCCTTTAATAGTTTCAACATCCTCACACTCTTGAATTAACTTGTACAAATGATAGATAATTCAATGCAAGTCAATTATAATTTTCTTGTTTTTGTATCTAAATCTTTGGGGGAAAGGGGAATGGGAAATTGCAGGGAAAGATGAAAAAGAGGAAAAATTATTTTTGTCATAAAATGGATGATTGTATAGGATCCTACCTGAAACCCAGAGATCAGGGGTGGATTCAAAATTTTTAACAATCGGTTCTGTGGGCATGGCTTAGGTGGTGGGCATGGACAACTCAATTTCACTCACATCGAGGCATGCATCTCCTCACCTGGCCTCTCATGACTGTGGGGGTGCTGCAACAGTTGTAAGTATGAAAAATGGTCATAAGTCACTTTTTTCAGTTCCATTGTAACTTCAAATGGTCACTCCACACAAGCAAAGTACCAGCAAAGGACAGGGAAAAGAACTCCAGAGAAGTTCCTGAGACAGGAAGTCTAGTCCTGCCAAGAATGTAACAAGAGTTAACGGAGATGTAGTTTCTGTAAGCAACACCAGAATGTTTCCTTCCTGCCTTCCTTACAGGAATAGGCCAGTAATTTCTTGTAACAACGGGTTCTCCGAACTGCTTAGAATGTTAACAACTGGTTTTAGCGAATAGGTACAAACTGGCAGAATCCCACCCCTGACAGAGATGTTTTTGATCCTTATGCAGCATATCGTATTCACTATACATATTATCTGGTTGTAAGTGATGCCAGCCCTGGCTTCATTGATTCTGAAAAATACAAACTAATTCTTACTTCAAACTCATGAGGGGGATCCTGATTGCTTAATAACAAATTATTTTGAACCCTGAAGAATATTTCAGTTGAGTTAGATCCAGTTGATGATTTTGTTGTATGTTTGCCACTTGACAGCATATATTGCCTATTTTGATGCATCACATAGCACAGTTGAAAAAGTATAAGGTGACTACTCTCATATCCTTTTGGTGTAGGTGGGACTTATTAGTATTGTTAGAAAGAAAATCCATCTCGTTCAGTTCCAAGATGGGAGAAAGACGCTGGAAACAATATGGAGGCTGATTGGAAAGTTTGTTTATTGGTGTACAGAACCACCAGGGTTTGTGGCTCTGGGACAGCTGACAAAATGGAGTTTAGAGTGGGCAGGTTTTTATACCTTCTGGATTCCTATGGGGGTCATGTAGGGGTTATATTGGGGACATAGCTGGCTCTATAGGCAAAAGAGGAAATGCAAATCCTAGGTGTTTGTCTGAGCTAATTTTGTCAACCTTTTGTTTGTTGATTATCTGAGTTGCAGTCTTGACCCAGTCTTTCTGAATGAATTACCAAATCTGCATTTTTAAAACCTGGCCTCCTGAGTTCCTGCTTGGGGCAGGGAAAAAGGCTGGTTTCTGCTTCCCTTAAGATTTTTTTAAATTTCTCCTTTAGAAGAAATATTTTATCCTACCTTTTAAATTAACTTTTCCCAAAATATTTCATTCTTAGGGGGAGGGGGGGAGGGCTTGCTACAAAATCTATGGAGTATTGCATGGACTTTCCTATTACATTATTTCTGTGAGAGGGAACAATACTCAGGTGATTGGTGTTATGTTTGGAGCATGGGCGAGAAAGAATGGAGACAAGCCTCTGAACGGTGAACTTCAGCTCTTTATTTACATAGTGACTTCTGACTTCTATAGCAGTTTTAACCCACCTTATATAGGCAAACCCCGTAACTATAAACCAATAACCAACGAGGAGCGCTAGCTCTCATAACCAATAGGAACTCTCTGTTAAGGGCCAATCGGATTCCCCGGAGTGGGCCAATCCAATCCGGACATTTAACAGCCAATCAGAAGTGCAGGGCCAGAACCCTGCACTTTACTCCAAGCTCACGCTTTATTAAAACTTTATACATTCACAACAATTGGTATCTATTCAGCTCCCTCTTTACTTCCTTTTGTACACTATAGAGCATCATGGGAACAAACCACAGTTTAATAGCTCAGTTGTAAATGGAGGATTTGACATATGTGATTTCCTTTCCCCCTGCCCCCTCCTGACCCAGTATCAATCTTCTGGGAGAATGCCCAAGAATCAAATTGCTATCATCTCTAATATATGCCATATCAAATGCTTTGTTTAGATATGTAAACTGTTAAGTACTTGGACATGGGTTGGAGTAAATTGAGACAGTCTTTGAATGTGAACTTTCAGCTCTTTATTGCATAGTGACTTCTCAAAACAATAACAGTGAACTCTGCCTTATATAGGCAACCTTTGTGAGAATTGTCCAATAGTGAGCTATGAACACTAGCTCTTTAAACCAATAATAATCCTCTGGTACATGCTTTGACCCACTGCTCGATTTGCCGGTCCATGCCTGGCCACCATGCGTAGCTTCGTGCAAGCGCTTTCATCCGCACGATGCCGGGGTGGCCCTCGTGCAGAATTTGTAGCAGCGTCTTCCGGAATCGTTCTGGGACAATGACTCTATCGCCCCAGATGACACAGCTTTTTTGGGAAAAAAGTTCAGTCTGTCTTGCTTTAAACGGTGCGAAGTCATCTGGGGCTTGGTCCAATGGCCATCCGCGTTCTACCCGAGCTAGGGTGTGCTCTCGTTTGGTTTCTCTCGCGATGTCTTGGGCGGTCATAGGTGGTGAGTTGAGTGTTTCGATCTGCAATGTGGTTGCCGTTGGTGCCGGATCGTCAAGAGTCTCTGGAAGCGGTGCTCGGCTTAATGCGTCGGCGTGGGGAATGGCTTTCCCCAGGCGATATTGCAGGCGATAATTATAAGCAGCTAGGAATTCTGACCATCGGGTCATTCTAGGGGATAATATGTAGGGGGTTGGCTTGTCCCCGGCTATTATCCCTAGCAAGGGTTTGTGGTCAGTTATAATGGTAAATGTCCTTCCATACACATATTCATGAAATTTCTTTACAGCAGAAATGATTGCGAGAGCTTCTTTATCAATTTGTCCATAGTTCCGCTCTGCATGTGAGAGAGTCTTCGAAAAGTATGCAACAGGGGCTTCATTCCCATTAGGTAGTACATGACTCAAAATGGCGCCCACCCCGAAGGGCGAGGCATAGCAGGTTATAACTAATGGTAAAGTCTCGTTATACTGCATAAGTACAGAGTCAGATGTGAGCAGTTTTTTAACATTCCGGAACGCTTGCTCTTCCCGGTAACCCCATACCCACAATGCTTTTTTATCTAATAATCGGTGTAACGGTTCAGCAACAGTCGCCTTGTGCGGTAAAAATACATTATAGAAATTAATGAGGCCAAAGAATGCCTGGAGATCAGCCTTGTTACGTGGCCTGGGAGCATTTTTTATCGCCTTTAATTTACTTTCGGTAGGGTGAATGCCCTGGCTATCAATCCGATACCCTAGAAACTCCACACTGTCAGTATATAAGTGACATTTATTTTTTTTTCACCTTAAGTCCTGCCTCTTGGAATTTTTTAAGAACACATTTCAAACGATCCTGCAAGATTTTTTTGGTAGGGGCTGCAATTAATACGTCATCAAAATACAGAACCACGCCCTTGATTCCCTGTAACAACCTTTCCATGAGGCTTTGGAATATCCCTGGGGCTACACTAACCCCAAATTGCAATCGAGTACATTTAAAAGCACCTCTGTGTGTTACAATTGTTTGGGCTTGGGCCGTCTTTTCATCCACTGGTAGTTGTTGATAAGCTTGAGCTAAATCTAATTTAGCGAAAACCTTTCCGCCCCCCAAGGAATGGAGGAGGTGCTGCACCAACGGAACTGGATACGCATTCTGCTGTAGGGCATGGTTTAAAGTGGCCCGGTAGTCCCCACAAATTCGGATTGACCCGTCTGGCTTAATGGGTGTTAAAACAGGGGTATCCCATGGAGAGTGATCGATGGGTTTCAACACCCCTTGAGCAATTAGCTTGTCGAGTTGTTCGTCGATCTTAGCTTTAAGAGCGAATGGAACTCGACGGGGCTTCAAGCGAATTGGGGCTACTTTTGGATCTAGACTAAATGAGATTGGGGTCCCTTTATACTCGCCTAAATGGTCCGCGAAGACGTCGCTGAACTCAGAAATAAGGTCTTCTTCCCACTCACAACCACCGACTCGGTTCACGCCAGCCACTTTGATGCCGAGTGGCGCGAACCATTGGAGGCCTAATAGACTAGGCCTATCTCTATCGATGATCGTTAGAGGTAAGTACGCTGTATGCTTTTTGAAGGAGACTCAGACTCGGCAGGACCCGACCACGGGGATTCGATTTCCTTGGTAGTCCCTGAGGATGAGGTGTTGAAATTGGAGGTCTTGGCGTTGGATTGTGGGGATAAGTTGCTTGAGTGTCTTCTAAGACACCATCGAGAGGGACGATCCCGAGTCGACCTCCATGTGGCAATGCTGGTTCTCGATGGCTACCGTGACTCGAATTTTCTTAGTGTCCAAAACTGAGGCGTGACCTATAGTGATAGTATGGTGAGCCTCTTCTTTTTGCAAAGCTCGATTTCTGTAGGAGTGGTTTACTGGTTCTCGCCTTACAGGACGGTTTCCTGTTGATTGGTGATAGTTGGCCCCTTTTGAGGCCTGGCTGGGTCCTGGTAAGCTGCGGCAGACCTGGCTGATGTGGCCTCGTTTCCCACACTCATGGCAGAGTGCGTCGCGGAATTTGCATTCGGCCCTGGCATGGTTTGCTCCACAGCCAGCGCAAGGGCGTAAGGGCTTAGGACGAGGGTCCCGGTCGGACCGCAGTCGATGGACCCCTTCTTCGTCGCTGTCTGACGACGAAGAGAGGTCCTCGTGGTGCATCGTTAGTAGCTGCCCTTCTGAGTTGGGTGAGATTTCGCCGGTCGGTTGTGATGCTGGAGTGCGGCTTTGCCGTAATTGTGCAGCCGACTTTTTGGTCGCCTCCGAAGCCATGGCTTCGGCGATGGCATTAGCCATCAGCTTGCTTAGCACGCCTAGTGCATCTAATCCCAGAATTACTCGATCTCTTAGTGCTTCTTCTAAATCGGCGAACCCGCAGAGGCCCCCTAAATTCCAGAGGTCCGCCATGAAATCGGCCACGTTCTCTCCTTTTCGCTGTTTTCTCTGATAAAACTCGTGGCGTCTCACGAGTGTAGGCACGGTTGGCGCGTAATGGTCTCCCAGGATGGGTTTGAGGTTGTCCCAGCTCATGGCTTTCACTTCTCGAGGTTTGGCGAATGCTTTAGCCATTTTAAATACAGCTGGGCCGCAGTGCGTCAGGAACAGTGCCCGCTTCTTTGCTGGTGTGGCGTCCTTCAAATTATTCATCTCAAGAAACATTTGGAAGCGATCCATGTAGGATTCCCAATCCTCTTTGTTTGGATCGAATGGAACGAGTGGTACGATGCCGCCGGACATGGTTCCGTTGTTGGCGTCGTCTTATCACGTGCTCGGTATTGCTTCCTGGCTTCTTAGGTTCAGACGTCTCCAAATCCCATCCTCGTCGCCAGTGTTAAGTATTGGACATGGGTTGGAGTAAATGGAGACAGTCTTTGAATGTAAACTTTCAGCTCTTTATTGCATAGTGACTTCTCAAAACAATAACAGTGAACTCTGCCTTATATAGGCAACCTTTGTGAGAATTGTCCAATAGTGAGCTATGAACGCTAGCTCTTTAAACCAATAATAATCCTCTGTTAAGGGCCAATCGGATTCTTAAGAACTAACCAATCCGATCTGGCTGCCTAACAGCCAATCAGAAGTGCAGGGCCAGAACCCTGCACTTTACCTCAAGCTCATACTTTATTAACTATGGTACATACACAACATAAATCATATCTAAAACCTGTTAGGCATTCTATTTCCTCAGTTTCTGGCTGTTTTGATAGGAGAAAGAGTTTTAATTTCTCCTCCTCTATGTTCCCTGCAGGGACATGCACAAAACTGGTCAAGGAATGTTTTGTTCTAAGCTCAGACAAAGCAGTTCCTCTTCTAATGTTCTGTCGAAAGATTTTTACTGCATTTCAACAAACATAAACTCTTAATGATGTGATTGTTGCCTGTTCTGAAATAACAGTGCTTGAAATGTTTTGAATGTTCTTCCCTAAGAATAATAGGAACATAAGAGAAGCCCTTGCTCCCTGTTTTTCTTCCTAGGTACAATATGGGATGTTTCTTATCCCCCAAGCTATAGGAACATTAACTTGAGGATTTTGGAAAAAAAATACCACAGAGAAGCAATATTTTGGTGTATAGTACTTTTGCAGCCTCGCTTGCCTACATAAACAGCAAATGATCCCAACAAGCAACAGCCAATGAACCATAAAATAGCAGCAAAATTTTCTTTCCTGGTTATTTATTTGTAACATCTTTCTGATATATGTACAGAACACCCATTTGCATTTGGCAGCTTGTCTAAAAGAAAAACAAATATGTGAAACATCAGATTTTTAAAAAATAAATTTAGCAGCCTGAATGAAAAGAAAAACAAGTTCAATTGAGAACCCATAGGAAGAACTACATAAAACTGAGGGAGATAGACAGGTCAGAGGTGTGAAAAATAAATAAAAATGTCAATCCAATTTGAATCGAATAACTACTTTGTTTACTATTTTTATATATATTTTTAATCTTGTGTGTATTTCTAAGGGAAAGTACCAAATGGAATTTGGTTGATGAGAGCTATATGATATAAAATAGATGTTAGAAACTGAATGTTATAATGTATAAATAAAATGTTTAATGAGATTTGGAATGACAATTATAAGATTTAAAGGTGCCACACTCTATTTGGCAATTATAGGAAGAATCTTGCTTTTTAATGCCTGGAAGGGGAGGGAATTATCTTTTTCTCTCTCTCTTTTGTGATGATGATGGAACAGAATATATGAAATTGTAAACAGGACAGACAAAAGTACAAGTATAATAAATAGAAAGATATAGAAATTTAAGAAAAGAAATGTAATTGAATTAGAAAGAAATGAGATAATTATAAAAGAAGGTTAAGGAAAGTAAGGGAAGAGAAAAATTATTGAGAAATTAATCAAATGGTGATAAGATGTGAAACTATATATACCAGATGACTATGTAATCGAGATTATGTCTGTTTGGAGATGTGATAACCTGGAATCATGCTGTTCTCAAAAAAGATGCTTTACTTGTTATGTTTTGTAAAAACCCAATAAAACCTTTACAAAAAAAAATGTCAATCCAATAATTTTAACTTCTCCCTAGCAAATAGCAATAGCACTTAGATTTATATGCTGCTTCATATTGCTTTCAGCATTCTCTAAGAGGTCAGCATATTGCCCCCAAACAACCTGGGTCCTCATTTTACTGACCTCAGAAAGATGCACTATATAGTAAATCAACAATATTTTTTTTTTCATGTTTTCAACTTTTTGATGCATTTTCTATCTTATTGGCACATGCATCCTTGATTCTGAAATTGGGAACAAAGAGCAAAACTATCTTTCCATCAATTTTGTACACAAGGATTGATGGTGTTACTATTGCTCATTTGCATTTTTTAAAAATAGTTACCAATATTGCTGAAGTACCCAATTGATTTCTGTTGTCTTAAACATTACAACTTATGTTATTGAAGTTTTTAATTTCCAGTTTTTCAGTTAGGAAAATAGAAAATGATAACCCCACCTGCTTCTCTAATGCAAAGTTTTCATGGCAAGATTATTCTTCCCTATTTCTACATGATATTCCAAATGTTTTTATATAAGAGCTTATTCAATATCCCCAATAGGAATGTTTTTGCGTGTACTTTTCCTAAGTATACAGTTCTGATTTTTTTGAACAAGAAACACAAAATTCATTGTAGTAAAAATATGACATGTTAAGAAAATGTAAACCTAATGATTCTTCTCCCCGCCCCCGAATCCATGAGAATAAATTATTTTAAAATTGCATCTAAATAGAATCTTGGATAATCAGAGTGTTCTTTTGAAGTTATCTTTATTCCTCTTGCTTGCTAGTAGATAAGGATGGATAAAGAATGAACCAATATAAGAAAATAGGGCCCATTGTCTTGCCACACCTTTAGCATAACAGTTTTTTTTTATAAACCTCATTCCCCTGTAGAAACCTATATCATGAAGATTAAAAGTGGTGAAGTAATTCTCTGTTTTAGATTATTTCAAAATTCCTAGGAAATCCATTTGATTTATAGACTTGGATGGAGAATACAGACATATCTTGGATATTTTGTGGGTTCAGTTCCAGACCATCACAATAAAGTAAATATTGCAATAAAGCGATGAGAGCAAGTTTGACATAGTGGTTAAAAACAAAATCAGGAGACTATGAATTCTAGTCATGCTTTATGCATGAAAAACTGGCTGGTTTACTTTGGGCAAGTTACTCTATCTTAGCCCAACTTTCATCACAAGGTTATTGGAGGCTGAGCAAAAGTTGTTGGACAAAGAGTGATCAAAAAGTTATTCTACAAGGTGAGAGTGATCTTCAAGGTGGCACCAATCACTCCCTCCAACAAAAAGATAACTATCACTTTTTGAATCTACTCTCTCATCCCTGAAGTAGCTCACAAATAAATCAGGAATGAGTTCGGACCAACCTAAAGGAGGCATAATTTAAAGAGTTAAGAACCTTACCCAGGCAAGAAATGGCAAGCTAACATATATCTGAATGAGCAGAGATGATGACTGTGGCTAAGACCAAAGAATTGCTGAATAGACCAGTTCCACAGTACTCCTTTGGATAAGGATAGGATAGGGAGATTGCCCACTTGTGCTCTGGACAGCTGCTATTCATAAGGAAACCACAGGACAGTGGTTTCCTATGGATTTGAGAGCCAGGAGATGAAGAGAACCATCATGATAAATGTTTCCGCATTTACTAAATTACTAATGGAGATTTTTAAAATAAACTGAGTTTGCTAACTCACTTTCTAATCTCATTTGAAATTACCCATTCCACTATTTTAAGGATACTAGAGATTTTCAAAATGACAAGTTTGAAAATCTGCTTGGTGAATTTACCTTTGCTTTTAAATAAAGAATAGAAGCAGTCCCAGCAATGCTACATGCTTTCAAGAACAGACTATACACTAAAGATACTATTGGTGTGAAAAAGGACATCTTGGAAGATTTTACAAGGTAAAGAGATGAAACAAATTTTGCTTGATGGATAAGCATCAAAATATAAAAAATTTTCAGAAGTACCGGAGAAGTAAAATATTATGAACTATAAAACTAAGAAAATTACTAAAGGAAAAATAGAAATGATAAGCCAATAAATTGACCTGGATAAGGACTTTTTACTTGACTAAAACAATAAGTTGGTTATAATCTTGAACAAATATTTGAAATGGGAAAAATTAAATTGAAAAGTGATCTAACCCTATGACAGCATCTGAATGAATTAAAGATTAAGATTGTTAGAAGCAAAAGGAAGGAGTATAAAGTTGGTTACTTTGCATATAATTCTTCTTTTTCTATCTATAAGATTAATATTCAACTGAAACCATATTTTTTCTTACTGGACCTAATGGACAGATTGCTAAATTGGACTAATGTCTGATTATTTTTGTACATGATAACTGCAGCAAGATTATTATGTGCAAAAAGATAGAAGGATTCTGAAATAGTCACAATGGTTGGTGAAGATGACCAAATTTCCAGAGATGCAAAATTTGATTAGAAAATGAAAATTTGAAAGTTTGATTAGGAAAAAGATAATAGCTACATTTATGACTGGAAATCCTTTATAGACTTTTGGCTGAAAACAGGGGGAAAATAAGTTGTGATTTGTGGACTTCTTAGAAAGAGTACGATATGGAAATAGCCATGATGCAACTTTGGATAAAATATATTTACAACTGCTGTAAAAAAGATTGGAAGTCACTCCTTTATATCTTTTTTCTTTCTTCTTCCTTTGGACTTTGACATTTGTTGATGAACATTTACCACAGGCTACATTTGCTGCAGGTACAATGTCTGATGTTTTCAGAAACCTAATACAACAGTACCACACTGAAATCAACCCTCATATTGTCATAATAATACATATACATAACTAGATCTACAAATGATACCGGATAATAGATATGCAGTGGGAGTATCTGTGGCAGGAATGATTTTCTGAATGACATCCATTGAGACTCAGTGGGATTGGAATTTCAAAATACCGTGTTTAAAATGAATTTTTATGATTTGCAGAATTTATGTACTTTTTGACCATTGTTTACATCTTCATCAAACTGCATGGAGTTCCTCTTTGGGGGGATCATGATAGCAATACATTGTTTGCCTAATACAGTATTCTGAAGTACAATGCAAGTGTACTTGTTTTTAAATGCTTCAGGCTAGGCATGATTCAGAGAGAAGCATAAGCTGCTTAAAAGCAAGCTTTATGCTTGAAATGGTGAATGCCATTCATAATACCAAGCGCCTTACCCAAGCAATGGTAGGAGGTTAAAGACTTCATTTTACACAGGGATAAATGACAAATGGAAGACGGTATTAGCACAGATTAGGGTGCTTTTTGAAAACATGCCATGTGTAACCTACTGCTCAGACTTGCAGTTTAGCAATCCCAATCCAACAGTTTTTGATTTTCTCTGTACTAAAGCATTGTTTATCAAGTGGGGTAAAGATTGTCTGCTGTTCACCCAGCTTTCAAGCCATCATCTGGATTTTTCTTCCTTCAATGGCTTCTATTCTAGCATTGGAGATCTATCTTGTAGTGGGAAGTGTAGCAACTTCACAAGAATGCTGCCTGAGCCAAATGAGTTGGTATCTTTCTTAGAGTTTCAATGACATATAAACTGCCTTGAGGGAATATGAGGGAAAAAGGGCTGCCGCATTGATTCTGAACTAGATATTTCTGCTAGTTTTGTTGAGATTCAGTTTTGTTTTGCTTTTAAGAAATTATTGGAAATGCTGTTCTTGATTAACATGTTTATTAGCGTGTTGTCAGACTGATACAATTTAAATGGCAAATATTATTTTATTGCAGTTTTTATGTGATTTGTGTTTTGACAGTGAAATTTAACTACTGTGCAAAATCTTTTCTGATGGCAAAGGCTGTGTAGAGACTTTGAATAAAGTTTCTTTGTGATGTGCAGTAGTGTGTCAAAAACACCCTTATTCAAATTTTCTCATGCAGTTGCTTCAGATATGCTTCTGGCTATATGTGTCTGTGTGAGTCCATACACAGCCATCTAGCTGTGAGAAATTATTGGAAAGCATGTTTTTCAAAAGATTTATAGTCATATTTAGATAAATTTAAGGACTCAACCTTATATATTTTTACTTGAAAATGAGTCATATTTAGTTTAAGTATAAAAGTCCAGTGCCTGTTTGGAAATCAGACTTATACCATGTTCAATGAGGTTTAATAAAAATAAGTATACAATCACCCAACAGCCTTACTTTCTTTCCTAGCTAATAGTCTGTGATCCACAAGAATTAACAATTTTCTATGATCTTGAATAGTTTCAAGAACTTGTAGCTAAACATTTGATCGGTGGCTTTTGCATTGTTTTATTAGAAATATAGGGTTAGGGTTAGGGTTAGTTATATCCTGTGTGGATACATTTTTGTGAGCTCAGTTTAGAATCTTTGTAACATGCTACAAAAGCAATGGTTCTTTAATTATAAAGTGTTGGAATCTGGCAACCCTCTATATATTAGTATATGTAAGTGCTGTTATACACTGTATATAACAATTATATACAATTATATACTGTTATATATTGTCCATATGCTGATTTTTATGCATTCTCATCCTGGACCATATTGCTTTGAATAAATATCCCTATGCAGAATTTTTATATTGATTTAGAGGTATTTTTATAGGTACAAGTATAAACATTTTATATTCTCATGAGTGTGCAGAGAATGTTGGAATTATATGACTTATAAATATTGTTAATTACAATAACACAAATATTAAATGCTAATCAGCTTATGAAATGTTAATTGAAAATACAGTTAATCCCTTTGTCCATTATTTATTCATTAGGAAAATATTTACAAGTACATATTTTTGTACATAGATACACAATTTCAAACTGTTGTTTGAACCAAACAGTAAAGATCAATATACCATTGAATTTATCACTTGAATGTATTTTCTTTCTTTCTTACTGCTTCTGAATTCTTTCTCATGATTTGATTTGTTTATCTCCTATCATAGATTTTGATTTATTCATATTTGAGAGTATGTATAGTAATTTGCCAATGAAAAGAATAAGCTTCTCCATTGTTAACATCTCTTTGAGTGGATCAAAAAAAATCTTAATGATTTTTTTTTTATGGACATTCAGTGTTCTCTCATAAAATCTTACAAAGTCTCAACAATGAAATCATGTAACTTTGTGTTTTAGTATCTGTTTTTTGATATTTGAAAACTGTAAGACTTTTTTGTATGCTCATGATGGTGTTGACCTGAAAATGTTACTGACTTGTAGTCTGTATTTTATCACATAAGAAAGCATGAAATAATTCTGCCCAGTTCCGATAAAAATAATTGATCAATGAATCCATGGAAATGGACAAAAGAAAGTAGGCAATGAGGGTAGTTGATAGATAGCTACATAGATAGAAGGAAAGGAAATAATGTCCCCATGTATTGATGTATGTTTCATGTATGTTTCTATATTCATGTATGAGTATAAATTTCACTTGTGAACTGAAAATGTTGCACTGTGGGGTTTCTTTCCAGATTTTTCTTCTTCTCTGATCTTAAAGTTTTGGGAAAATATTATATACTACATATTATATATTATAAAGAGCCTTGGTGGCACAGTGGTTAGAATGTAGTGCTGCAAACGACTTCTGTTGATTGACGGCTGGCAGCAGTAAGGCAGTTCAATTCTCATTGACTCAAGGTTAATTCAGCCTTCCATCCTTCTGAGGTCGGTAAAATGAGGACCCAGATTGTTGGTGGCAATAGGCTGACTCTCTAAACTGCTTAGAGAGGGCTGTAAAACACTATGAAGCGGTGTATATAAATCTTAAGTGCTATCACTACTGCTATACCCCAAATTGTACAGTGATTAGATGCTTATGAAAATGAAAGATACATGTTAGAAAAAAAAAAGATATTTTCAAAATGTTTTGTTTTTTATACTAAGTTTAAAATGATCCACAGAAATCTAATACTTCCAGCATTACATGTGTTATATAATTATTTGTCTATTTTTTCATGCAAAATGTAGATTGAAATATATATGTAGTGACTATTTTATAGATAATTATTGCAGTAATTATGCAGCAGAGTAAATTAGGGATGCTCGTTAAATAAAATTGTTGCACTCTTTCATCCTTTAGTTGAAAGATGTATGAGTGTTATGCAATCTGGGACTCAGATGATTAAACTGAAGCATGGAGCCAAAGGATTAGTGCGTCTTTTTTATCTTGATGAACACAGGACGTGCATCAGATGGAGGCCATCCAGGAAAAGTGAAAAGGCAAAAAGTAAGTTCTTTTGAAGTTATTGTTTACTTTGCATGTTTTATGATTGTTCTTTTTAATTCGCAAGAGCATGTCACAGCATTAGTCTGTCTCTAGGAATGATTGTGATTAAACTCGGTGCCATTATTAACCACCTCAAAATTAAGATTGTAGACACAGGAAAGAAAATACTTGATTTCCAGTTCTTCACTGATTCTTTATTCATAGGCTAAAAAAGTGAGCATATAAGATATACATGAGATCATAATGTGAAATATGTTCTATATTAGGGGTGGCAAACTCAAAGCCCAGGGGCCAGATCCAGCCTGTGGGGTGCTTACATCTTGCCCATGACACTGTTCTGTGAAAGACCAGCCCATTGTGCCTCTGCCAGCAAAAACAGAGCTGTAGGCAGCCCTCCCAACCTACAGTTTTGCAGGCAGAGGGTTTCAGGAGGCCGTCGCAGCTGAAATGGAGCTCTCCAGCCCATTTTCATTGGTAGAGTGTTTGGGCCTCCACAGGCGTCCTTGACACGAGTTACATCAAGCTGTCCATGCCCACTTTGGCCACTCCCACTCTGGCCCCCTGAGGTCAAACACAACACTGATATGGCCCTCAATGATATTGAGTTTGACACCCCTGTTCTATATTTTCATCTGTACAGGTTACAACAGTTCATTTAGTGACCAAAGTTGCAACAACAACTGAAAAAAGTGACTTATGACCATTTTACACACTTATGATTATTGCAGCTTCCCCATGGTCATGTGATCAAAATTTGGACATTGGCAACTGATTCATATTTGAGGGTTGCAATGTCCTGGGATCATATAATCATTTTTTGTGACCCTTCTGACAAACAAAGTCAGTGGGGAAGCCATATTCACTTAACAACCGAGTTACTAACTTAAAAAAGTGTTATGCTCCTCTTAAAAACTGTGTCAAGAAAGGTCATAAAATGGGACAAAACTCACTTAACAACTGTCTTGCTTAACAACAGAAATTTCAGGTTGTTGTTTTTTTTTTAAATTGAAGGTACAAAAAGTCTCTTACATGAATGAGGTAAAATATTTTATTTCACTGTTTTGTATTTTGGGGAGTTATTTTGGGTGGATTTTGTGAGGCAAGAATGGGATCAGGCTTATGGCCACTTTCAGAATGCAATCCTTGACATGAAATGCAAAGCCATATATGAAGTTTACAGAAGTTGTGCATTTCTGAATTAATTCATTATCATAGATAAATTAGTTCCTGGATTAATTTACCAATATAAAATGGAATATTGCGATCAGCTGTATGATAAACCAGATTATACCATTTTATTATTGTTTTCACAGTCATTATTGATTCTATCTACAAAGTCACTGAAGGTTGGCAATCAGAAATATTCCATCGCCATGCAGAGGGCAACTTTGATCCAAGCTGCTGCTTTACAATTTACCATGGCAATCATATGGAATCATTGGATCTGATAACTTCTAACTCAGAGGAAGCACGTACCTGGATCACTGGGCTGAAATACTTGATGGCTGGGATAAGTGATGAGGACTCTCTTGCTAAAAGACAGAGAACACATGATCAATATCCTTTCAAAGCTATATTCTGGACAATGTAGTGATTCTGATTGATCTGTTTTGATTTACTTATTAATAATTTTTATGCCACCTTTATTATTTCATAAGTAATTCAAGCTGGTGAGATACATAATACTCCTCCTTTCTTCCTCACCTGTGAGATGAGCTGGGCTGGAAGAGAGTGATTCAGGGCCTAAAGCTAGCTTTCATGCCTAATGTGGGACTAGAACTCACAATTATTTATTGCGCATACAAGGTCTACTTTCATTGGTAATTATCATTGTAGAGTAACAACATGATTCAACCTTTCAAGTCCATGACCCATTACAAAATAGCTAAATGGGCTCCAATTATAATAACTGGTTCCATCAAAGGGAATATTACTTTTCAGTTTTTTTTCTAAGGTACTTAAAAATGACGTGGAAGAATTTCTTTAGATTTTTTGTGAGCACAGCACTTTTCTGTTTCATATGAAACAAGCATTTTATTTTCAAGCTTTTATGTTAGTCTTAAAAAATGACCTAGTTGTTTTAAGGAGTTGACTTATTAAAGTTAATGCAGCTTATATAGCAGCTGTCAGAGGGCTTTCCCCCCTAGACTGCAGCAGAAATGTGAAAAAAATGGAGTATTTTAATGAATAACAGAGAAGTGCTGATCAATTGTTCTAAGTGGTTCCCATCTGCTTGTAATCAAATGTAGTCTTTAATGATTCATTAGAAAGAAGCAGCAATTTAGTTTCTAAACTGGTGAATCTGATCATCTCTGTTCATATGGAACTATGATCTCTGTTTTAAGTTTGTATTGATTGATCCCTTTGGAGGAAATGTGTAATTATTACCCTCTACTGTAATTTCTGTTTGTTTATTTGGCTGGTTTTATTTGCCTTCACAGCATGCAAAATTGGGACAATCAACTTGGTGATTCTGCTTTGTTTTTTCTGTTAATCATGGCAAGAACATAAAATAGAAACATGGAGTAATAGTGAGTGTACAGTTCTTTTCAAGGTTCTCCGTGGACAGAGTGGCTTAGTAAGTGGCTTTAATCACATTGTGTCTTTAGACATAGTGTGGTCTCTACTCCCGTGGTTTTATGAGATAGTAAAATGCTACTTGTTTTGTATCAGGTTATTATTCATTGAGTATTTTGTATTTTCTTCACATATTATAATCTATTTGTCAATTCCTCAAATAACCATACAGTAAAAAACCAAAAACACAACCACTTCATTTTAGAACAAAGGAGCAGCAATCATTAAACCAGGATTACAAGCATCAGAATTTGTCTCAGAGACAAAATACTGTATGTATGAAAGTGAAAGGGGATGAAAACATGGTAATTTTGGACATCCTGTTTAATTAAAGACCAAATAAACCTGGGGTGTCAAACTTGCAGGGTGTGGGCAGGATGTGTCTGGTTTAGCAAAGGGAAAAATAGTTGTGATACATCACATGATGACGCCATGATGACATGAGTTTGACACCCCTGAAATAAAGTAACCTAAGGACAAATCTCTAGAAACAAAAGACATTTCATTCCAATAAGATTATGATTTGGAAAAGCATATTTTTCCTCCCAGTGAGGATATTTGATGATGAAGTGGTTTGATTTGCCCCAAGTTGCTGAGCTAAAAAATGCCAAATATTCTCATTTCTGAATTTCAGCTCTTGTTATCATAAGGCAGAGAAACACTTGCCATCATTTTATGGCTAATTACTCCATAAATTACTTATGCAATTTCTATCTTTCTGGCTTTTGGAGGCTTCACATGGCTGCCATGCATTTGGTTATGCAGAAATATTTCTTCAAGTCTTGTTTGCATGATCAGTTCTGGCAGATGGATGACTGCACGGAGAAATTGGCCCTGTAGCATCTCCAGCTGGAGTGAGGATATATTGGCAGACACTAAAGGGCTTGGATTACTAGCAAAAATGCCTCTGTTCCATTTGTCAGAAGTGAACAGGGACCAACTGAAGGGGAAAAGATCACTAGAATTAATGGGTTATTAAATTATGGAAGAAGAACCAAACCAAATGGAACAGGATTGGTCCATGGAGAACCATTTTTTTAAAATAAATGATGGGCCCAGAAAGGGAAAAGAAGCTAAATTGGGTCAATTGTACAAGAGAGGAAGTTTAAGTACTTATAGTTCAGATAGAATAATTCCCTGTACATTTATTTGCAATAGAAAGAATATCCCCATTGGTCATAGAAATATTTTGAATGTAGCTTCCTTTTATTGTGATCAGAAAAGCTCTGTGTGAGGGAAGGGGAATTCACATTTGGAGAATAGTGGAGCCAAAAGATTTCTTCCAGCATTGTGAAAAGGTGCTGGTTGGGGAAACAATTGCAATCAAAGACTAAGCTGGGATATTCAGCATGGAAATTGTTGTTCTGCTAACAGTACTGTTGTTTCCAGTACTACTGGATAATTCTTGTAACCCCCCAAAGTCTGCTCTGGAAGAATGGAAGAGGATAAAAAAAATCGCTTTGCTTGGGTCAATTTCTTTTTGCATGCTACTGAGTCAAAAAGAGAATGAAAACTAGCAAAACAAAAACTAATAAGCCCAAAAGATAGCAAAAAACCCAAAGCACCTCCCCATCAGCAATTGGCACCCACATGAGCATAGATTAACTCCAAAATTAACATCAGACCAACAATAAAGAAGTAAACAATACCCCAATCAAGGAAACAGTAAACAGCCCTACCAAAGAACCTATAAGATGAACCCTATCAATACTGACAGGGCAAGCCTCTAGCACAGGGGTGTCAAACTCACTTCATCACAGCAGCATCACATGATGTATCAGGACCTTTTCCCCCTTCGCCAAAATAGCCATGGATGTGGCCAGCATGTGATGTGGGCCAGGAGTTTGACAGTCCTGTACTAGAATATAAACGAAGCAAACCCTATTCTGTGTTAGCACTGATGATGCTACCTAAATTGGCTAATTAAACATCTGCAAGAAAACAACGAAGCCCAGTAAACTCCAAATACTTTTTGTTATTGAATTTAATATACATTCTGTCATTATAGACAACATTTAACACATTAGATTAGGTTAAAAGAGAGAGGGTTATTTGGAGCAATTAGTACTGTATATCAACATTGTAATTTTGCTTTGTGAACTTCAGTTGAGGGTTTTTTTCCCCTGAAAACCTAGCCATTAAGGAAGAAATCCACCTGTCCTGTTTAGAAGGCATTTTAGTAGTAGTGTTACTACTATTGATGGAAATAGTAGCTTTCTTGTGTTGTAACTAAAGTGGCTGCAGGTTCATAATTTAGAAAGAATAATGAATGAAAGAAGCAAGGTGATAATAGTATATACTATACATGAATAAATGGAGTTGAAGAATAAGCTGGCTAACCTAATGTGACACAAAAGAGCATCACCAGCAATGATCTTACTGTATATTAGCAAATTATATTATGCCTTTCTAATCAAATATTCAGATCTAGGGAGCTTCTGTGGATCTGTGGTTGATGCTTGATGGAGTCTGAATGTTAACGTAAGAAGGGAGTTTTTATTAATTGATGACACCACTATAACAAATGTAGTGTCTCTATACAACCTATACTTGTTAGAATTATATCATCAACTTCAGTTTTGTATCTCTATGGGCTTATTTTAAATAGGCATCATTTCAAGTTTATCTTAAGACAACGGACATCTTTCCAAAACTGGGTGGCAAAAGGAGAGGTCCAATCAATATGTCAGTGTTTAATTAAATTTAATTAACTTTTAGTTATTGTGTAATAAGTAAGTGCAGCCTTCTTCCCAACCCTGGGTAGGAATTTTGAAAACTAGTTTTAAAGTTTTTGTAGGGTACTCAGTTTGGAATTGGTTAAGTATTGCATATTCCATTGCATTGTAATGTAAAGCTGCACTATTTATGGCTTCATACCAGAGGTGATATTCAAAATGTTTAACAATCAGTTCTGTGGGTGTGACTTAGCAGGTGGGCATGGCTTGGTGGTCATGTGACTGGGTGGACATGGCTTGGTGGTCAAGTTATTGGCTGGGCATGGCCAACTCAATATCATTCACATCGAGGCACGCATCTCCTTGCCTGGCCTCTCGTGACTGTGGAGATGCGGCAACAGTTGTAAGTGTGAAAAATGGTCATAAATCACTTTTTTCAGTGCCATTGTAACTTTGAATGGTCACTTCACACAAGCAAAGTACCAGCAAAGGAGGGGGAAAAAAATCCAGAGAAGTTCCAGAGACAGGAAGTCTAGTCCTGCCAAGAATGTAATAAGGGTTAATAGAGAGGCAGTTTCTGTAAGCAACACCAGAATGTTTCCTTCCTGCTTTCCTTACAGGGTTAGGCCAGTAATTTCTTGTAACAACCGGTTCTCCGAACTGCTTAGAATGTTAACTGATTTTAGTGAATAGGTGCAAACTGGTAGAATCCCACCCCTGCTTCATACCTTCCTTATTTCTCATTCATACGTACATTTGTGCATATTATCCCCTACTTTTCAAAAAAAACAAGCTGATATCTTCTGGGCTGTATGTTCTTACCATTATGCCCTGATTTACATAACCTTTCTTTACACCTTTGCTTTTTTCTCAATAATGTGAAAGTGTATGCTAATATTTTGATAAGGGGAGTTTATACTTTCCTTAATTTGTCTCACTTGGGTGAAGCAGACCTTTCAGGAAGCTGATAAGAATGGTGATGGTTTGCTGAATATTGAAGAGATTCATCAGTTGATGCATAAACTGAATGTCAACCTGCCCAGAAGAAAAGTAAGACAAATGTTCCAGGTGGGTATTCTTTCTTTTTCTATCTATAAATATTAGTCTCTCAAAAGGCAAATCTAAAATTAAAAATACGATAGTTGTTAGCTGATGACCCCAACCAAAACTAATTTCTGACACTAAGCTATATCGTTATAAAGCAACATGTCACATGATCGCATCACTTAGCAACCACAACTGCAATCTCAGCTGCTGTCACCCAATATCTCAGGCTGCTAAGTGGAATCATCTCCAGGTAAGAAACATGAGGATGCTGCAGAAGGGATAGAGAATGTGATGGAATGTGCACCTGGAGAAGAAGCAGTACGTTCCATTAGAGAAAAGCCCAAATTAAGAGACTACACAGTCCCAAAGTAGATGAGAGAAGTGAAAAGAGAGTGGAGATTTAGAGTAGCCGCATCTAGGGAAATATATACATGTATATAAATCGAGGACTAGGAATGATGGCAGCTGGCTGAAATTGCTGAAGGCCGAGGTCTTCCACTTTGGCTCCAGTATTCTCCGCTGGGTGTTCTATACAAGGTGGCCCAAAGGGGCATTGATTAGGGAGGGAATAGTTGGGTGTAGCAGCTCTGTGCTCAGAGGAGCCAAGTACCCAAATCTTGATCACGGGGGACCATGACCATAGGTAACCTTATTGGCCATAACGATGAGCCCAGATGGTAAGCCCATTCTTTCAGCATTATCATGGTTGCTGAATGAATAATTGTAAGTTGAGGACTACCGATATGAGGATAAAGAGAGAGTTAGTGCAAAGTATTTGTTTGTTCATGGAGGAAAGACTAAGGGGAAAGACTCATCAAGGCATGTCAATATTGACATCTGGCTCTTATTATTGGATTGGTGACACATCTCACAGTAGCCCATCTTCAAGGATTTATAATACTGAGATAACTGCAGAAGGTACACTTATTTACTGAGCATATTAAGAGGCTGGTGATTAAGCGTGGTACCAATTTTACTAGCTTGTGTTAAGTGACAAATTTATTGCTCTAACAGCTTTATTGGGTCACCTCAAGTTTTGGGATTATGAGAGGGCAGGAGAAAAGCTTCTCGCATTTCACCTTTACATTATTTTATACTTTTTTTTTCAAGTTTCCTATATTTTCCCCCTTAATTAAATTTCAGAGTGTTATACTGTTTCATTATAGGATATTCGTCCAGGTGCTTAAATATTGTACTATAGTTTCTTTTTTTTAATGTACTGTATTTTCCAGCTTTTACAACATCCATTTTGATGCTAATCATAATGTTAGAAAAATTCCAAGTTTTGTTGCAAGGACAGATTTGTGGAAAGCCATTAGGAGATTGAAAGTATAATTTAATTAATGCTTCTTCTGATGATTTCCAACATGGAGTTTACCTTTTTCAGAATAGCTGCTCCCAGAAGAAACTTTGATTATCCATTATATTCCTAATTGGTTAGTCATTTCTAGCTTTAAATGATCAGTTTAAATGAAATCAGAATTCACATTCATGGTTGGATGCCTGTCTCCTAAAAGAGATGCTGCAATTTTTTATTTTTTTTTTGCTGTTTCTTGGCAACTGGGTCCTACAGAGTTCAAAATCATTCAAAGTATTGACATTTATATATGACCAGGAGAGTAGCTTCTCTGGCAATAAAGGGTGAAGGTGTCATAATATGTTAATGACATGAAACTTTATTTTCTTTTAAAACCATTCTTGTGAAACTCTACATGTCCCACAAGAACAGGAGAATGGATTGAATCAAAACAAATACATGGAAGTTGAGTCCAAATAATAACAGAATTGGGAGGGACCTTAGAATGCTTCTAGTCCCATGATGGCAAACCTATGGCATATGTGCCGGAAGTGGCATGCAGAGCCACTACTGCCAACACGCAAGCCCTCGCACAGAGCTGGTCTACTGCACATGCATGTGTGCCACCTGCCCACCAGTGATTGTTGAGTATCTGGAGCACATGTGCAGGGGTGTATGGGAGATGTGCGTGCATGTGCAGAGATGCGTGGCATGCACGGGGGGGTCACGCACACATGCACAGGGGGTCCTGCATGCATTGCCTTCTGGGTGCTGGCATGCAAGCACCCAAGTGCAAGCGCACATGTAATTTTTGGCACAGGAGCCCAAAAAAGGTAGCCACCAGTGTTCGAGACCAGCCCCTTGCTCAAGCAGGAAACATACTGTTTCAGACATATGTTATAATACAGAATATGAATCAAGAATCTAGAATGGGTTCTTGCTAATATGTTTAGTTTGCATTTTTGCCCCACTGAAAATGGTTTAATGTTACATGATATGTAAAATATCCTGGTAGGCATTACTAAAAGATTCCATCATTGTCACTGGATGCGTAAATAACTTCAGAATAGAAGAGTGACTTTTATTAGTTCAAAAAGATTTATTTATTTATTTATTTATTTTGATTTGTCAATCGCTTACAAGATAATAGGTATAAATATATACATAGTTATGAATACATTAAATGGGTACATATTAGAAAAATAAAAAGAAACAATAGAACAGGGATGGTAGGCACATTGGTGCGCTTATGCACGCCCCTTACAGACCTCTTAGGAAAGGGGTGAGGTCAATAGTAGACAGTCTAAGGTTAAAGTATTTGGGGTTTGGGGAAGAAACCACAGAGTCAAGTAGAGAGTATTCCAGACATTGACCACTCTCTTGCTGAAGTCATATTTCCTGCAATCAAGTTTGGTGTGGTTAACCTTGAGTTTGAGATGTACAAGCTTCAGCCCTTTTGGGTCAGGAATTGTGAGGAATCTCCTAGCCTTGTCCTAGAGAGAGAATTCAAAGGCTTTAGCCAATCTGAAACAGAACTGCTGGCTCTGATTATATTTGCTGATATGATCATATGATTCACATACTTTGGTATTTGCAGTGGCTGCCAACCCATTTCTACAATCATTTCAAAGTGTTAATGATTTTCATCTTCAAAGCTTGAGACCAGCATATAGAAATAGCTAAAGATACACTTGACTTTTGCGTGTTGTGCCAAGGGTAGTAAATAGAAACACATTAATTAAGTTTCAATTAAATTCAACATTATGCATATTCACATTAAATTTGGCAGTGTTTGGCTGGCCTAGTCAACTGCAGGCACATGCAGCTGTGGGATTGGAAGTTGGGAATCTCAAATCTAAAGAGTCGCCTCTTCCTCTTCCTCTTCCTCCCTCTTTAACTCTCTAGAATGGATTAAATATTGGTTGACTGAGCAGATGAATGAAATTAAAACTGGAACGACCGCTTAAAATGTATTTGTTTGTTAGTTTACTTTATTAAATATATTTGTTTGGCACTTCAGTCACAATGATTCTTAGTGTCTAATATAGAAAAAATACAATATAAAACAGGAATGTCAAACTCTGAGGGCCACATCAGGGATATGTTTGACCTCGGGGCTGGAAGGGGCTGGGTGTGTGTGGTCAGCTGAACATCACTTGTATTGGGGCACCTGTGGTGGCCCGAGTGCTCTGTCTGTGAAAACAGACCTTAGCAGGGCTGCATGCATCCCTCTCGAGCTCCATTTTTTCTGGGAGAAGGTTGCAGGAGGCTGTCGCAGCCAAAAACAGAGCTCTCCCAAGCTCCATTTTCATTGGCAGAGGCACAGCGGGCCAGTAATTCACTGTTTCCAGGATGGCCCCGCAGGCTGGATCTGGCTTGTGGGCCCTGAGTTTGACACCCCTGATTATAAAATTTGTCCAGTTAGTGAGCCTTCTCGATTGTGGCTATCAATATTATTTTCTACCAGTTTAGAATTTAATGATTTTTAGGATCTGTTTCCCTTCCTTTCCCTTCCTGCTGAGATTTGTTGTGTACTTTTGAAAATACACACTTATGTCTCTTTTGGTCCTGATTACATAGTGGGTATGTATTCCTGCAAAAATAAAAAAGTGGCGCTATTTAAGTTTTATAAATTAAAAGTACACATTATCCTTGCTTAATGACAAAAATTAAGTCTTGCTAAATGATGTAATGGTTAAGCAAGAGACCATATGACCACAACAGATTTACAACCTTATTTCTGAGATGGTGACAAAGCAAATCACTCATAGTCATTAAGTGAGACATCACGTGACCATGATTTTACTGCCAGCTTATCTTTTGATTCTACTTTTGGAAGCTAGCTGAGGGATATACAAATGGTTCCTATGGGACACTGCACAGTTCTAAATGACCACCAAATTGCAAAGTGCCCAAATCAAGAGTCACATTTTCAAAATAACTGCAGACTAACAGAGTTTGACACATATGTGGTAAATTTCTTGAAACATTTTCTTACACATTCTTATTCAAATTAGTGCCTCTGCCCCCACCTCCCCAACTATTGTTGTGTGGTTGGCTCTATCATGCAACTGATCCAATAGCAGCCCATATGCATCCCATATAGTCTGACTCACAATAACTTCTGTAACACAAATGATGTTCATCCATTTTAAACTTACTGACTTTATCTGAATCCATACTGAGTCAGCAAATGGAGCATGAGCTAGAGCTACATGCAATCTAGATTATGTATAATCTGATTACAAAGAGCTCTAATTTAATGTGAAAACATTTTACTAGGCAGAATTAAAAATACTATTACTGAGAGGATGCTACACAGATTCTCTTGCATACCTCTTTTAAAGCTTACAACTAGTTGATTAATATTTAGCAGTGTAAGTAGACTTTTTTTTAGTCTATTACTGTGTGGATTTAGCAACACAGAGATAATTATTTTAAAAGAACCATTGTGAATATTGTCCACATCTGAAGCAAATCCTCTTAAGCATATACTATATTTACAAAACCAGAATCATGATAAGTAACTCTTCTTTGAGGACAAATCCTCATCACAGTAAAAAGGGAATTAGTTGAGCTTGTTCCTGACATGCAGTCTCAATATTGTTGAGAATCATAAGTATCTAGCTCTAAGATCAGAGATACTATTCTCATTAGAAATAAATAAATATCAGTCTGTCTTTAACACTATTAAATCATTCAGCTCAATTGGTTTACACAGACATTTTGTAAACATGAATGTAAATAATATTATACTATATTATATTATATTCTAATCAGTTTGTATGGATCAGGTTGTGTTTACACTACAATACAATAGCCATAATGAAATCTTCACCAATAGAAAAACTTTGGCAAGCATAGTGTGTCATTTCCAGATATTTCTTGCACTCCTTTTTTAAATATTAGATTTACATTTACATTTAACAAGAATATCCATTGAACTCAGTAGAAATTTCTTTGAAATAAACATATTTTACCATAATGTAAAGTTGCAAACCTTCAATATATACACATGGAAATAAATTTTATTGAATGAGGATCTACTTTGGAGTGAGGATCTACTTTTAATTGAGTGTGCTTAGTATTGCAATACAAATGGAATTATACAATTTACTCTTTAGATTCTGGAAATGTCATGTAAGAGATCAGAACTGAAACTTAGAAACTGCAATTGCAACAAGTAGATTTATATAGTGGCAGCTATACCAAACTAGCAATGACAAATGCATGATTAAGCCCTCATGCAAATGTCACAATTATGTACTTGCTGATACCCATAGTTATATACACCAAGAATCATTTTAACATCTAGTATTATAATAGCACACTCACGAATAAAGGCAAATATACATATCCCAGAATAATGTTGCAAGATCGAAGCTAGAAAGAAATTCCCTGAGGATGAGCTGCAGCACAAGTCCAAAAGCTCAAAGGACTAAACCTCTGGTCCAGGTGAATGACCCAGATTAGATCTGATAACACACTCATTCATTGTGCCATTTAAAATGCATAAGGAATTGACGACTAATATAAAGTTCCTTAAGATCAAATGACACATTCTTTGAGAATAATCTGTTTATTTACATTAATTCTGTAATTGCTGCAAGCAAAGCAAATAAGTGAATGGCTGTGAATTTGGAGAAAATAAATGATTTTTAAGTCTTCTGGCTACTGTTTAGGTCTGGTGAGAAATGCTGCTTTTTTGCAAACATTTAATGCAATTTGGCTGAAACATTAAAACATTCTTCCCTATTGAATTGTATGTTGACATATGGAGTGACTGTTTCCCAGGGCAGAATATAATCTATGAATGGCAAAGATTGCGAAGAGTGATGCCCAGAAGTAGCGGGTTGAACTGGATATCTTATATAAACCAATGTTATTGTTTATAACTTGATGATAATTACAAGTAGGTGAATAATTAAAGAATAACTGGTATAACAATAACTAGGGTATAACCTGTAAAACACAGAGCCTGACAAATATGAAGTGATGAAAGTGTTGATATGGGAGATACAAGAATGAAGTCTTTTGACTACTGTATGCTTTGAAAAGAAGCATAAATTGCAGTTAAAATCAACTCAGTCTAGTGCCTGAAACAGTGATTGAAATGCACTTTTCCAAATTCCTAGGTGGAATGGGCCAAAAATGCTATTTTGGGGATTGGGGAAATAGTAGTAAATCTAAATTGAGCTATTTGGGATTTCACAGATGTGTTTTCTTTCTATGAATATTGTGTCTACCTATGATTGGTTATGCATTTTCCCTAGGAGGCTGACACAGATGAGAACCAGGGAACTTTAAACTTTGAAGAGTTTTCTGTGTTTTATAAGATGATGTCATTACGGCGTGACCTATATTTGCTGCTTTTGAGCTATAGTGATAAGAAAGACCACCTCACTGTTGAAGATTTTACTCAGTTTTTGAAGATAGAACAGAAGGTAAGATGCAAAACAAAAATAATTAATACTCGAAATCATAACAAAATGTCCCCATTTTGTTTTTGCATTCTGTTGCTTTTATCTTGAAAACATTTATCAAAAACAATTACCTAATACTTGGATCCTTGAAAATATTGACATCTATACTTGGGAAAAGTGAAACCAGAACATGTTTTATGAATCAGAGCTGCATAGGTTTCATTTATTTTGAGCACTATTTTATTTTCTATATTTTATGTAGACATTTTAACTCGTGTCACAACTCATATCAGTACACATTTCCAGAATGCAAAGATTTTGTTAGAAGCTTGGAGTCTAAAGAATTCAATTATTTCTTATTCAAGAGACCTTTTAGCCACTGGAACTTATCTTCTCCCATTAAATGTATATGTTGACAAATCCCTTCTGTTTATCTGTCTCTAAATAGAAAAATAAGATTTGATTGCCTCACACAATGAGATGTTCCCAGAATGAGAGAATGTATTGGTTACTAATGTTTTATAGCAAAAGAAGAACAGGGAGTTTCTGCTCTTACTTAGCTATGGATGCAACTCACTGTTTGTAATACCTCTTCAAACTGTCTAGAAATCATGAAAATCAGAATAAAATTTACAAAGCAACTGCTGCTTTAGAAACAGTGCAATGAATATGATGCCATATATTCATTGCACTATATTCATCTGCCCAAAAGCTTCACTTGAAGACCTTGCTTGTCTTCTCTATCATCTGCAGACTGTATGAATACTGTGCCAGAAAAAAAACACTCAGTCAGTGCTTTTTGGCTCTAGGGGAATCTCTTTTTAATTTATTGGAGTATTTTAAAAAAAATTATTGCTGTTTTGTTGTGTATTTATGACTTATACTGGGTTTGCTAGATTGATCAGCTTTGGCTGCAACTTCAATGATATCTATTATTGTGTAAGTAGTGTTGTAACCTCCTTTGCTTCTGGTACATATATAAGAGACCTTATATATGTACCAGGTAAATGATGATCAAATAGTTTTCCCATTATGTTAGCAGCTGAAATCACCATAGCATGTGAGAAGATAATTTGTACTAGATTCACAATATGGGTTTAAAGGAAACCACATGCTTTTCTTTTCGTTTATTGTTAGTGTCATGTTCATGGTGTGGAAGGACAAAAGCTAAAATGTCAGCTTTGAAGCGTTCAGAAAGAAAGATTATAGGCTTTGGGTATAGCTCAAGGCCAAAGCCAATATAGACACCTGTTATAAATAATTGGCATTTTGTTTCATTGGTGTGTCAGCTTTGGTTGGTCATCTGTTATTCATTTGTCAACTGTAATATGCCCAACTTCTCTATCCCTGCCACTATTCATAGGGCTTATCATGTATATTCATGCAAGACAGTTATAAGGTATCCATTACTTCACTCTGGATCAATGACTTTGAAAAACACCTGCTGTCCATTCAAAAGATTGCAAACGTGCTCAGCATTATGATTTCCTTTCAGGAGACAAATTGAACTTTGAAGTTGAAATGAGTAATCAAAATATATATGAGATATTCAGTAACAGAATGTCAATGGTACATATTGACCAGCACAAGTTAGTCCTATAGGGATTACTGTATAAAGCCAGGGTAGATGAAGTTCAGGTTTGGATGATGTACTTGATCTTTTTTTGCCTGTATTCTAGACTACCTGCTATTACCAATCACATTTTGGTGGCTTAGAACCACAAACAATTGTTTATATATATTGCAATATCCTTTTTTTTTGTTTACACGTGTTTAAAAGTTTGCTGGTGAACAACATCACCCACCTATATCAGCACAAAATTGAAGCTAACATAGTCTATACCATGGCCCACTGGCCAGATGCATCATGCACTGGCTATGCCCACTCCAGTTTAGCAAAGGGGGAAAAGGTTGCAATATGTGACGACAATGTGATGCCGTGAGTTTGATAACCCTGGTCTATACTATGACTGTGTCACAAGATAAACTTAGTGTGCTCATATCACTTTATCAGATGTGCTGGATGAACACTGAAAGTAAATTCCACTGTTGATATTAGACTGAGCCTGAAAATAAATGCTTTGCTTTATGCAGAAGAATAGACTCTGAAAAATATTGTATTCTGGAGTCTTTCATTACTTTTAGAATTTCAGACAAGGAAGGATAAATGTATCTCCTCATTCATGAACTGATAGAGAAGAAGGAAGACAAATTGTTACATCTGTTGCCTTGAGAGATCATTGTTCCTTAAACAAGCATCTCCGATTGGTTTGGCAAATGAATAAACATGAACTAGAAAACTCCTTTCAAAGAACAAAGAAACATGTTTTGATATATTAGAATTTCTAGCCCAACAACAACATTCATCAGACTGATTTCATAAAGAATGGAGTTATTAAATCTGTTGAGTTCTGTAAGAACATTACAGTTCAACAGAAACTCTTCATTCAAGGTGAAATAATCTGTTGTCATTGATGAAGATTACATATTTCTATCATTTTCAGCAGTGGTAGTATGCTACCGATTTGGACCGGTTCAATTGAAACGGCAGTAAAGAAAGAGCCTCTGATGATCAGCTGAAAGGAGTTAAAAAAGCCTCCACAGCTTGAGAAGAGAAAGAAGAAAAAAGGGCAAGATTATCCCTCCCATCCACCCCTGAACTTTTCTTTTCTTTCTCCTATCAGTTGATTGGCGCTGCAGGCCTCAACTGGTGTGCAGAAAGCTGCACACATACGTTAGGTGCATGCATGTTAGGTGCATGCACAATCACCAAACTGGTAGTGGAACAGGTAATTATCCCTCTTCTGATTTTCAATGAGGGCAAAAGATGTCTTCACTTTACTCAAAAGTTATTTTTAAAAACTTAATAAATTGAAACTGAGTTTTTTACTCTATTCATTTTGTTGAATTTATGAATAATGGAAATTATACTTGAGTGAACAATTATAGAATTCATTAACACAAAGTTTCAAATCAGGAATCAGAGGAATACCATCATTTTCTTTTCTCATATGGCTAAATTTACTCCCAGTTTGTTAAGCAGAAGCGGTTGAATGTGAAGATGGCTTTCATCTTCAACATTCTATGGCAGTAATGCTAGTTTGAATGTCAAAACATTTAATGTTAAATGTTGAGCATCAGTTTAATTCTTTGGGTCTTCTGAGAATTACTAGAGAACAACAAATTTGAGACATATTTTAATGTTGATTAAATGTTGATTAATGTAGAAAATCAACAAATGTTGATTTTGCAAATGCATAGGGCAATCTATGTTTAGTTATTTATTCAACTCAGTTTCAATGTTTCCCAATCTTTCTGCAAAAACCTAAGTAAAACTTGTAATATATATAGGAAAAGAAAGAATTCCATTTAGGTTAAAACTGACCTGTTAGATGAGAAGAACGTTTATTTGGTAATTATTTCTTCTTCAGACAGTTCCTTGTCTCTGGTGGCCTTGCCATTTTAGGTTCTGGTGCTAGAATTTAATCTTAGAAATGTGCCTAATGAAACCTCTTCATCCATAATTATGCTCCAACACTGGAAATTTTAAAGATGAGATTGAACAACCTTTTGTCTAAAATGTTTTCTGCCTGAAAAGGAAGGGGGTTGGAACTAAAAAACCTAAAAAAATCCCTTCTAACTCTGTTATTCTGTTATAGAGGAGGAAATTGAAACCATGTATAGGGAAATGGTGGGAATTAGTTTCTCCTTGCTATTTGCTCCTACATGACTTTCTTTTTTGTTCACTTTCTGAATGCATTTTATTGCAGTTCTGAATTTTAATTTTGACTTGTTTTATCTTGTATGTTGCCCAAGGAACCACTGTTATAAGCTGGCTTATAAATTGAATGAATTAATAGATAATACTGATACTGTCTCAAAGGTGCTTTTTCAAAAGGCAACTTGTCTGTTTTTTCCTTGAGGAAGAAGACATTTCACTTCTCATCCAAGAAGCTTCATTGGTTCTGGCAGGGGGCGATGGAAGAATTGGTCCATTCTGCCAGAACAAATGCAGCTTCTTGGATGAGAAGTGCAATGTTTTCTTTTTCATCCTCAAGGGAAGACAACAGTTGCCTTTTGAAAATGCACCTTTGAGACAACCTTGACCTGGATGACTGAGAATCTCCACAGACAATAATACTGAGAATTGATATGACTGCTGGACTTAAATAATAGCCTTCACAAAGTTTCCTATCATATCATAATATCACAACTTCTCTCTCTACATGTATAGATATAAACATTCCACAAATTCTGAGTATTTTGCCTTTGGGGCATGAACAACACTCTTGATAAAGAATTTTATTTTATTTTTAGAGTTCTCACACTTTGGTGTTCATCTAAGAGAATTCAGTTTAGCTTTAATACCTATGTAGTGCCAGTGTTATTTCATAGGGATTGCATTCTAAGTGGGAGGAATCATTGATGCTCTCTGAGCTTGGTTGTTTGCTTGCAGACATTTTGCTATCAGACTAGATAATATATTTAGTATTAGAAAAGAATGGAGTTTGCTCTCTGTTTATATATATTAGCTTTCATTCTCATTGTTGATGAGATATTGTTTTCTTCTTAAAAGTTCCTTAGTTAGGCTGTTGTTTACTTCATTGTTTATCTGGTGTTAATCCCTTGCTTATCTGATTGTTGATTGCTGATGAGGAGGTCTTTTTTTTTCTTATGAGGAGGTCTTTTTTTCTTATGAGGAGGTCTTTTTTTCTTATGAGGAGGTCTTATGAGGAGGTCTTTTTTTTTCTTATTAGTTTTTTATTGTCTCCTGAAAGGTATGCAGATGCTGTTTATCTCTGTGTGTCTGTTGATGACTGGTTTGTCTGAGTGCCATGCTTCCAGGAATTCCCTATTGTTTCTGGACTGTGAGATTGATATAGGGTGCTCACAGTTTCCCAACTGAAACTATGCTTAGTTCTGTCCATGTGTTGTGAAATTAAGCAATTTTCATGATGTCTTCTGACAGCTAGTTGCTAGGTGGTGTTCATGGAAGTGCTATACTGGTTTTCTGTCTATCTGTCTGTTCTATCTAGTGGTTGTTAGTTTTTAGATACTTCTATTTTTTCTTCTTGGGCTACTGGATCTTTTGACTTATTTAAGATATTTTGGAGACCTTTACGTGGTTTATGAGACCAGGATTCTCTCTCTAATACTGATAGGGCAAGATACCCACTATAAATAGACAGCAAACCCCACTCTCTTCTACCACTGAAGATGTAACCCAGCCTAATAACAAACATTCACAAGCAAACAACCAAACTCAGAGAACATCAAGGACTCCACAGTTCACACTGAGCTGCAGTTATTTCTTCTCCTGATATATTATGGGTGTGTAATTTGCAGTGCACTTAAAGTGTAAATGATATTATCTCATTAACTAAGTCGAATAGTGATAAGAACAATATCACTAAACTGGGACAATTGTATCTAGAAAAATGACTCTAATGTTGCTTATGGTCTAGGCAACATGAATAACATTTGGGTTTCCCCAATTTCCAGAGGAGAATGGGTACCCATGCAAAACTGTTTATGCTGGGTGGCACAGCTATATATAGTTCTTCCCTTTGCCTATTATACTGTATATACATGTGGAAACATCTGTTGCAGAACTATAGATCTATACTCTTTTTTTTTTTTTTTTGGCTTATAGGCTTTTTTGTACCATAAATCCAGTGGAAAAAAATATACATTTTGGACTAGAGAGATGCATAATATAGTTATGTTCACTATTTATTTGCATTATTTAAAGCATAGCTGTGATGCTTATAAAAACAAAAACATATGCAATTTTCAACTCACTACTGTAAAAGGTCATTGAAAAAAATCCTGACAATTGTAGTTACAGTTGACTGCTCACCAAATATGACCATGGGATTTTACACTTTGATGTATAGGTCACTTTTTCTCAGAAAATAAACAAAAAATGTATCAATTTTCTCTTTGGTGCAGATGAATAATGTGACAACAGAGTATTGTTTAGACATCATAAGAAAATTCGAGGTTTCAGAAGAAAACAAGAACCAGAATGTTCTGGGAATAGAAGGTAATATATTTTAGCATTTCAGTTCCTTTGGATGATATTTTTTCATGTTGTTATGGAGCAAAGCTTTTAGCAGTACTTTCTTCACTGAAGCTTAATATAGCCTTCTGAAATACTGACATTCTCTGGATTCATTGGATTTCAGCTCCCATCATGCTGATCACCCTTGTCCATGCTAGCTGGTAATTGCAGAGATTGCACTTCCAAAACATATGAAGTGTGTTGCCTTGAGAAAGTTTAGATTAATATGTCAGTATGTAAATGAGAGGTCAGTCTATTAGAATTTTAATTAATGATGGAAAACATAAATGAGACTATGAAAATATAAAATATATAAAACATAAATGAGACTATGCAGAATGTGATGCTGTTGTGAGACAGAGTTTGTTTCTCCATTGAAATTCATTTCTAGTCTTATTCTTTAGAATGGTACTTTAGATTTAATTAGAAACAAGGAGAGAAAACAATGTAAGTGACTGCTAGTTAAAGTAGTATTTAAGCAGAACAAAAAGGGTTATAATTAATTTTCTCTATTTCAAGGCGTAACATAAAAAAATGAATGCCAGTGTCTGACAAATGGAGAAAATAGGCTTTAATTTACATAGTATCAGTTCAAATTGAGGTTGTCTTGAACTCAATATCTATAGCTTTGCAAAAGTCACTTTCTGTCAACCTCCACTTCCTAGCTGTTAAACTGGAATTATAGTATCCAAATGCTGGAAAGGTTATTTTACACTGAAAGCTGCAAAGCACTCTACAAATAACAAATGCTATAGTTTATAATTTTGCCTTCTTTAAATAAATGGCAAATAACATGGTAGCAGCGATAGTTGTTCTAACATTATTTAGTGAATATGCTTGATGAATCTAGAAATAGAAAAGTGGCTACAATAAGTTGAAGAAACGGCTTTGACAGCAATTCATATTAGGATGTCTGTTTGGAGTAAAACATATTATTACCAGTGTCTTGAAAATATCCTATCTCAAGTTCAGTTTGCCCAGGATTTAAATTGATAGACTGGCATATGGATTTAACAGTGATCAGAAATATTTCCCCCCATGTTTGGAGTTGCAGCATTCCTTCCAGTTTGAAAGAAATAGCTAATGTCATCACTGTTGTCTGGGAAACATCCGTAGAAACTCCTTTCAAAGAGCTTGAGAAATTGATGGGACCTCCCCCCACCATGCAGTAGCACTCAAGTCTCGAACACAGACTTGATAACCTCCAACTCAATGATCCTAACCATGTGAGCCTGAACCTGAGGGAGGAAAAAAAAATACAAACTAAGATTTGGTGGTAGTCTTGAATATGAGCTTGTTGAGAGTGAATTTGGTTGAGAAAAATCAGGTGAGCCTTTAGAGAAGCAGATTCATAACAATTCTCAGGAAACATTTTCTTGAACAGAGAAGGATGGTCCAAGATAATTATTTCCTACAGAATCAGAAGAGCTTCTTTTTAGTATTATATGAAGAAATCACAGTAGCAGGCTCTATCATTGAGCAACATATTTTGGGGTTTACACAAATTATTAGTTATGCTATAATCACAAAAAATAAATGACCCAAGTTAGAATACTGTGTACTTTGTGTTGGGTTTAAAGGAATGCCAATAACATCAAAATGTCTCTGGCTGACCAGCAGTGCCTGTAGCAAGTAAAAAGAAATGATGACATGACACAGTCCTGTCCTTTCCAACTTGCATCATTGCAATCATTGACATAAGAAAGTAGGTCACAGGTTTACATCATGATACACATTCCATCCCATTTCTCCTGCTCCATACAGTTGACCCTGAAGGGCATTCCTTTTGAACATATTTATAATTATTTAATTTTCTGTTCATCCAATTTTGTAAAAGCCAGAAACAAACAAAATTTGCATGGGTGCACCTATCATCTGACTGGAAAATTACTTGGCTAATAAGGTGCTGCCTATCCATTTTAACTTCCTAATTCAAACACTTGGATTATTCTTGGTGAAAGAGTATGCTTTGGTTGACTGCTTGGTTAGTCTGTAGACTCAGTCATTTTAAAGATCTCATTAGTATTTCATCTTGTTCTTTGGATAAAGATCAGAAGTTTAACATTGTTAAACTCAATATTGTTTTAAGCAGCATCAGGCTACAGTGAAACGAGTTTTTAAAAGATGAAAATTAATTTTGAGGACAGTTGAGTAAGTTACCATCATAAGGACGATGACCTGTTTTTGTGGAATGAATGAATCAATGAGTGAATGAATAAAATATATGGATGGAACTCGACAGTGTGGGCCATCTTTCCTGAAACTGCACATCAAAATTGACAAAACAAAGCTCTCCAGGGTCTTTGTGAGACTGTCTTTTTTCTTTTCATCACAAACATCCTTTCTGGTAGGCTGGAGAAAACAATCTGAAAAGATGGTTAATATATAAGCTTAATATCAGGCTCCTGCATATTGTACTGGAATAATTTCTATATACTCGGTTTGAACTGGGAAAACTTTTTTTTAAACCTGCCCAGTCTTTTGTACTTGTTGTCATTTTAAATCAGTTTTGTATGCCATCTGGGTGACATTCTTGTGTTCATGATGAGCTAACGTATATTTCAATGTTAAGGGAAATCTGAGGAAACAAATATATGTCTATTGGTTTGAAATGTTTAATTACAAATTATTTCTTTCAAGAGATTCACTAATCCTTGCAGTTGAAGGGGAAATTCCATCATGTGGCTCTTTGTGCAAGAAGGGCTGTCCTTCAATGATAATAATAGGACATGAATGGGAGCAGAAAAGAAGTGAGCAATATTCAAATCTGAAGTGGTCCCCCTTTCTATATTTGCCGGTTATGCTGAAAGGAAATATGGATTTTCTGGAGGATGTATGGAGACCTTTGTGTGTTCTGGAAAACCATGTTGGTGGTGGAACAGCTGTGTTGCACAATTCTGTCACCACATTGATAGCTGCTTAATTCAATTGTATTATATTTTTGATCTTGAATGACTAGTAAAGACCCAATAAAAGGGATATCTCCATCAACAGCTACAGAGAACATGCCCACTCTGGACCCAAAACATTTCTCTCTGCTTCGTATGTATTGCCTGCTTTTAGAATAGAACAATCAATGTATACATCAGGTCAATAGTCATAAGGTATGACACTGCGACAATTCTGCTGTGTTTTCTAAATGCTGCCAAATAAATTCCAATTCTAAAATAGCTATTGCTTTTGCCTTGTAAGATTCAGATCTAAACAGACCATAGACAAGATGAGGAAAGCATTTCAGCATTGAATATGTTTGGGTGAATTTGGATGTGTATCTAAATCTCAGTTTTGGCTTACTGATGGAATGGAAGTGATTTGTGATTTATGATTATGCATCAAAATGTATGAAGTATTAAAGCAGGTGATGTGTTATCTCAACAGTAACCATTTGGGGAATGCTAGAATGACATTTGAAAGAAAGTATCTGAGTGTTGATTCTTGAATAGGTTCTATTTTATGTTGTTACTCGTTCATGAATGGCCTAAAATTGTGTGCTTAATATACAACCTTTCCATATTGTGCTATTTTCTCTAATTTTACAGGCTTTACCAATTTTATGTGCAGTCCGGCTTGTGATGTGTTCAATCCACTGCACAGTGAGGTACATCAGGATATGGAACAACCTCTTTGCAACTATTTTATTGCTTCTTCCCACAACACATATCTAACTGGAGACCAGCTTCTGTCTCAGTCTAAAATAGAGATGTATGCCCGAGTCTTACAAGATGGCTGCCGATGTCTTGAAGGTATATTCTTTATTTCACTTGGTGGTCTATTGCTGTGGAGTTTCCACTATTACACTAAATATGTCATATTAGATCCCTCCAAACAGGAATTCCATATATGTGCATACACATACATTTGCTCTGTTCTATGCCTGCTCTCAAAGTATACAAAATATTTAATGGAGAATATGACCAAATACTCATAAGTTATGCTTCTGTATAAATAAACATTTGAAAATACAGCAAAAAATTAATACTTTTAATACATACAGCTCTAAGTAAAAGGTTGGTTAGTCTTCTCATTTGTACTTCTGATGTACTTCCCTTTCCAGCAAAACTGTTTGCTATTATTGTGTGGTAATAATAGCTTGTCATCTTTAATCATTTGCCAGCAAATGATTATAGATTATGAAACATGACACTTGATGCATGTAATAAGAGAATGTCCACTTGCTGAATAGCATTTTCAAATGCCAAATATATGCTTTGGGCATTGATCTCTTCTCAGCCTGGGAAGGGAAAAATATCAGCAAAATATTTATTTAACATATAATGTTCTTATCTTGATAGTTGATTGCTGGGATGGCCCAGATGGAGAACCAGTTGTACATCATGGTTATACCCTTACTTCCAAAATACCTTTTAAAGATGTAATAGATGTAATAAACAAAAATGCCTTTACTAAGAATGAGTAAGTATAGTATATTCAGTATGTAAACAATACCTTCTGATTTGTGTATTTTATACAATATTGTAATCAATTAAAAGAGAGTTGGGCAAATCTCTTTTCATTACTGTTTGTAAATAATATGTTAAAGTATCTGTTTAATTGATGCCTTGCAGTGATTTTAATGTTTTCAAAACATGATTTCCCCCTCATTTTTAGATTTCCAATTATATTGTCTATTGAAAATCACTGTAATGTTCAACAGCAAAAGAAAATTGCCCAGTACCTCAAGGAGATTTTTGGGGACAAACTAGATTTGACCTCTGTGAACATTGGGGATCTCAAGCAGCTTCCAAGTCCTCAGAGTTTGAAAGGCAAAATCCTAATCAAGGTAAGCAATGACAAAGAGTAGCCTGCTGGAAAACTGTAATTTCAATCTTTTATCTACCTTTGTTTTCTTTCCAGATTCTGTCTACAGATGAGATGTCTCCTCTGGAATCATGTTGACTGTGTAGAGGTGTGGGATTGTGGGATTGTGTGTGTAACTATAATTAAATAACTGAATGTTAAAATGGAAGGGATCATGGGGTCCTTCTATTAAATTGAAGACCCAAATAGTTTCTGTAAAGTGTCAAGGACAATTCTCAAAAGTGAGTAATACTATTTTGGGAGGCTTTTAGGAGCAAACCTTAAGCATATGCAAGTCTCCAGATATTCATTTAGGAGACTCTTAAATCTCCAGCCCTGGAAATGCAAAAGAAAAAAAGATTGACATTTTTAGAATAGAATAGAATAGAATTCTTTATTGGCCAAGTGGACAATGATTGGACACACAAGGAATTTGTCTTTGGTGCATAAACTGTCGGTGTACATAAAGAAAAAATAAAATACATTCATCAAAAATCATAAGATACAACACTTAGAGATAGTCATAGGTTACTAATAAGTAATCAAATAATACTAGGGAACAAATAAAACAATATAAATTGTAATGATACAAGCAACATGATTATAGTTATAATTTGGAAGAGATAGGTAATAGGAAGGAGGAGAAGAATAATAGTAATACAGTGTTACTTAATGGTTTGACAGTGTTATGGGAATTAGTTGTTTAGTAGAGTGATCAAATTTAGGGAAGAACTGTTCTGGTGTGCAGTGCCCTATAGCATCATTTTGAGGGAAGAAGTTGAAACAATTTATGTCAAAGATGTGAGGGGTCTGTAGATACTTTCACAGCCCTCTTTTTGACTTGTGCAGTATACAGATCCTCAGTGGAAGGCAGGTTGGTAGCAATTATTTTTTCTGCAGTTCTAATTATCTATTGAAATCTGTGTCTGTCTTGTTTGGTTGCAAAGCCAAATCAGACAGTTATAGAGGTGCAGATGACAGACTCAATAATTCCTCTGTAAAACCTTTTAACCTACTCCTTATCGGGAGACCTCTGAAGAGAGGCATGAGAATGGTACTGAAGAGCTATGTATTGCCCCAGCTATACCTTTTACATTCATGATCAAGTTCAATATCCTTTCTCTATTATAAATAGGAAATATGTATCCATATTCTGCTGAATATCTCTATTGAAGAAAATCACCACCCAATGTAATATATCTCCCTGTTGAATAAGTTATATGATAAAAAAAAATTCCCAAAGTTTAGTTAAAAAAAACCCTGCTTCCTTACAATTTCTTTTTTATATTCTATTTCTGCTCTTCAAAACATTACACAATAGATCTTTATTTCCTGTATGTAAAACAGAAGACATAAGTAGATAGAAGATTTTCCCACATTTGAAGTGAGCTATTAATACTTAATTACTTCATTATTAATATTTCATGAAGTCCTCTCATCTCCAAATTAATACTTTTTTTAAGATAAAGTTGAATTGCCAATGCACCAGATCTCCAACATGAATATTTTTGACAACATTTAATCAAAACGTTTATTCAAAATAAGATAATTTTTGTATCATTTAATACAGCATTTGGCTATTATTGAATATATTTAATTTATATACCCTATGAAATCATGATTGACAATGATGATGGTCAATGCACGTACCCACTGGAAAAAAAACAGTAAAAGATTTTCCACTTTTCCAGGCCACTTGTAGCTTCCTTGTTTGGCTCTTAGATTAACCAGTTATCAGTATCAATATCCTTGTAGCAGCCTTCTCCAATTCTACAGATGTGGATGCTTTAGCTTCAACAATGGACAACTTCCTTTTGAAATTTTGGGCAAAAAAACAGCATTGCTATTTTAGGGTACCCAAACTAGAGAAAACTCTGGTGGAAAGCAAAACCACCAAACTGTCACCCTTTACGTTTTATATTTCTTTTGAATTCTGTCTTGCGGGTGTGCAGTAGCTATATCTGATGACTTTCTAAAACTACAATCTTACCCTGAGCTGCTACCCTTTGATACTTCTAAAGAAAAGGCTTTAGTGGGGTGAAATGGTACACTATAGACTCCGTGAACTCCAAGCCAGATATGTGTTTCCTGAATGTGACTTTTATTTGACTAGGTGCATTTCTATTTCATGTGATCCTCCTTAGTACAAGTGCTGTTGCAGTGCTGATAAAAAAATGACATAAAATAAATAAGGGGACAGTATCTTCTGTAAAACAGTACGTTTTTATTGGAATTTGGAACTAATCAAAATTGGATGGGTCAGATCAGAGCACCTTGTAACAAGCAGGTTTAATTTCCTGAAGATCAATCTTACTCATATTTTTTATTAACAAAATGCTTTGCCAAATCTCAGTTTATCAGCTCGTGCAAATAACACACTGCTGCTCTAAATAACACTGCTAAGTTTGCAAGCTACATGTGCCAACTGCCTTTTAAAGTAGCCATAACTGCTTCTCTGATAGAAAAGGACACTTAAGTCCATTATTGTGCAGTTATGAAGACAAAAGCTTGGTAGATGAAAAATGAACTAATTAAGAGTTCTGGCAAATAATTTTCACTTAGCCATTTATTTGTCTCAAATAGCCTATAATACAAATGACATTGTGCATATGGAGATGCATAGTGTAATTTGTTGCTTTTCCCTCACTGTTTTGTTTTATAAGATTGATTGATTGATTTCTAGCATGTTTGTATCATAAAATCCTTATCAGAATATCTATTTAAGTTCCTTGGGGTAGCATATAAAAAACAATAAAAATGCAGCACAATATAAAAAAATGTAGCTGAGATCATAGTTGGATGCAGTTATGTAGGCCACCAAATTCAAATCCCTGCTAAGTATAGGAATCGATAATAAAGTATTTCCAATGAGCATAGTTTAAACTCACACCATACAGATGTGGCTTAAAACTTTTGGTATGCCCCAATGTCAGAAATCTTTCACAGTGACTAGTTTTGGGTGTCAGTCTAAGGGAAAGTAATAAGCTTTTGCCCTGCCGTTGAATAGATTATAAACTACAGAAGGTATGCATTTCTAGGAGCCATTCTGCATATGTTGTGCCATTAGTGAATATACAACTCTATCTATGCAACTGACAAATGTCTCTAAAGAAGTGTGCAGAAAGTGATTTAACAAATTTAACAGAATAACAGAGTTAGAAGGGACCTTGATAGTCTTCTAATCCAACTCCCTGACCAAGAGGAACTATACCATTTCAGAGAATACCATTTCTTAAAAACCTTCAGTGTTGCAGCACCCACAATTTCTGGAGGCAAGTTTTCCCACTGATTAATTGTACTGATTTTTCAGAATAATCTGAAAATCCAGATAAGTATATGTAGGAGCTGAAGCCATGTTAAAATAGTAACACTTTGAGATTGACTCAGGAATGGATTGAAGTTGTTGATAACATTTAGCCATTTAATTGCATTTAGCAGCTTTGGTGCTCTATTACATGGGTGTCAAACTCAATTGCATCACGCGAGGTCACATGACTTATGTTTTTTGCCTTTGTGGAGCCAGGGTGTGCGTGGCCTGCATGTGATGCATCTGGCCTGCTGGCTGCCAGTTTGTCACTCCTGCTCCATTAGTAGAGTTTTCTGGTAATTCCTGTAGATAATTTTTCTGCCTTATGGTTAAACTGTTTCAATAGGTGATAGTATCTCACCTATCTTTATCAGTTACATGGTTATAAGTTACTTTATCAGCCTTTGCAGTTAAGTAAAGCTAGTGGTAGGATTCATTTTTTTTTTATTACTGGTTCTGTGGGCGTGGCTTGGTGGACATGGTGTGGCTTGGTGGGTTTGGTAGTGGAAGGATACTGTAAAATCTCCCTTCCCTTCCCTTCCCATCCCACTAACCTGCTTTCCAGATCCATTCTCCTATGCAGGGCAACAAAAGAAGACCCAGCCGATCAGCTGGGACTCGGGAGGCAGAGAATAGATGGGGACGGGGCCAGTCAGAGGTGGTATTTACCGGTTCTCCGAACTACTCAAAATTTCCACTACCGGTTCTCCAGAATTGGTCAGAACCTGCTGAATACCACCTCTGGCTTTAGATATGAAATTTACGTGAATTCAATTGTTGTAGAGAAATTGAACATGCCAGCAGAAGGCATTGACAGAAAACAACATAACTGGGTTCATGCAGTCATTAGGAATTTAACTTAAGGGAGTCTTTGCCTTTTATATCTGAACTGGGTGGAAGCAGTTTATTTACATTCAGGGAAAAGTTTTGGAAAAGCTGTTTATTACTCGCCCTGAGATGTTAGTCACCTTTTCACTTTGAGAGCAGTAAGCCAAGTAAAGGCTGATTAGAGCATCCATTTCTAATGGACTATTAACCTGCTCATTCATGCTGTTAAAAGGAAATCATTTTCATCCAGTTTTTCATTCAGACAAGTATGCCCCTCCAGTTTCTAATCCTGATAAACGTATTTCCAAGATAGTATGTTTGGGAAGTTCTGAATTAAAAAATTTGAATGAAGGGTAGCCAAAGCTCATATCTGTGCGGCTTAGCTTTTGAAAGGATACTACAGTTTGTGACTTGTTAAGTCTGGAGCATGGGTGCGAATGATGGAGACGAGCCGGTAGAAACAGTGAACTTCAAACTCTTTATTTACATGGTGTGACAGCTCAAACTGGAGGGCTGCTATAGCCTTCCTTATATAGGCAACTTGTTAACTCTTCAACCAATAGCAAACCTGGAGCGCTAGCTCCGTTAACCAATGGGAATGGCCTGTTAATGGCCAATCAGATGCTCCTGAACGGACCAATCCGATCCTGCCAATAACAGCCAATCAGAAGTGCAGGGCCAGAATCCTGCACTTGACTTCAAGCTCAATAATAACTTTATTGGTATTATTCATTCACAACACCCCTTTCCCCCGGCTTCTGCCCACCGGGCGCGGTTATACAGTCCTTAAGGTAGGACGGCTGTTTTACTAGTCTTTTCGATTTTCGCAAAGTGCCTGGCGGTTGGCTGCACTTCTGCTGAGGAAGATCGTTATTCAGCGGTAGGGGTGCCTCTGGTTCTGTGTTCGCGTTCCCGTTGTCACCAATATCACTGGCCACTCCCTGAGGTGCACTCACTCCCATCCCTGGTTCCTGTTCCTGCATTTCAGTTCCATTATCAGTATCTTCGAAAAGGTTTCCCTCAAATAGTAATTCGCTTTTCTCTGAATCTCCCCCCCCCTCAGTTTGGTCAAAAGGGAGTTCGGAAGTGCGAGATGGTAGCCTTGATCATAGTTGATCTATATGGCGCTTCCAAAGTCTTTCATCAGGGCACTGAACGAGGTATGATCTTGGGCTGGTTACATGGATTACGGTCGCTTCTACCCACAGCGGATCGCCCGATAAGTTTTTAGCGAATACTAAATCGCCTACCTGGAAGGTATGGCATCAGCCGCTGGATCCAAGTGGCTTTTCTGGTTCGTAGGCTGGGTGTAACCGATCGAGGTGAGAGCGAAGCTTTCGTCCCATTAGCAGCTCGGCGGGAGTTTTGTTGGTGACGCTGTGTGGTGTGATGTGCTGCAGGAAAAGGATACGGTTGATTTTCTCGTTGATGTTGTCGTAGCCTATCTTTTGGAGAGTCTTTTTGACGAATTGTACCATGCGCTCAGCCCTACCATTGGCAGCAGGGTGCGCAGGCGAAGTGAGCGCATGTCGGATACCGCGGTCAGCCAGGTACTTGTTCTGGGGCCTGGGAGCATTTTTTATTGCTCTCAATTTGCTATCAGTAGGGTGAATACCCTGACTGTCAATTAGGTACCCTATGAATTCAACATGATCGGTACACATTTTGCACTTATTTTTTTTGACTTTCAGGCCTGCTTCCTGGAATTTTCGTAATGCCAGTCTTAAACGCTCCCGTAAGATTTTTTGAGTGGGGGCAGCAATGAGCACATCGTTGAAATAGGGGATAATGCCCTTGATCCCCTGCAATAGTCTCTCCATTAGGCTCTGAAAGATCCCTGGGGTTATACTGACTCTGAATTGAAGCCGCATACACTTAAAGGCACCTCGGTGTGTTACGATAGTCTGTGCCTGTGCCGTTTTTTCGTCAACTGGCAATTGCTGATATGCCTGAGCTAAGTCTAGTTTAGCGAAGACTTTTCCACCCCCCAGGGAATGGAGGAGGTGCTGTACCACCGGCACCAGATATGGGATCTGTTGCAGGGCATGGTTTAGGGTGGCTCGGTAGTCCCCACAAATTCTAATGGAGCCGTCCGGCTTAATGGGTGTCACAATCGGCGTTTCCCAAGGAGAGTGGTCAGTTGGCTTTAAAACTCCCTGGGCAATCAACTTATCAAACTGCTCATCGATTTTCGGTTTTAGAGCGAACGGAACTCGACGAGGCTTAAGGCGGATGAAAGCTATCTTTGGATTAAGGCTAAAGGATATCGGGGTCCCCTTGTACTTGCCTAGCTTTTCCTCGAAGACGTCCCTGAATTCGTGGGCGAGGTCTTCCTCCCAGTCACTGCCGCCGATTCGGTTAATGCCTGCCACTTCAATGCCGAGTGGTGCAAACCATTGTAGGCCTAACAGACTAGGCTGGTCCTTATCGATCACCGTCAGGGGTAAGTACGCCGTGCAGTTCTTGAATGCAACCCAGACTCGATTGGATCCTCTAACTGGGATTCGGTTCCCCTGGTAGTCTTTTAACACGAGCCGTTGGAATTGAAGGTCTTGGCACCGGATAGTGGGGATGAGTTGCATGAGACTATTGAAAGAGACAATCCCGAGTCAACTTCCATTTGGCAGGGCCGATTTTCAATGTTCACGTTGACCCGAATTTTCTGAGCGTCTTATGAAGAGGCATGGCCAATAGTGAGTGTTTGGTGGGCCTCTTCCCGTCTTGCTAGACGACTCATGGGTCGGTTTCCATAGGAATGGTTTACTGGTTCTCGCCTTACAGGGCGATTCCCTGTTGATTTGCGGAGATTGGTTCCTTTCGAGGTCTGGCTGGGTCCGAGGAGGCTTCTGCTGACACATCCAATGTGGCCTCGTTTCCCGCACTTGTGGCAGAGTGCGTTGCGGAATTTGCAATCGGAGCGGTAATGGTTGGCCCCGCAGCCCGCACACGGTTGCTAGGACTTTGGGTGTCGGTCCCGATCGGACCGCAGGCGATGGACCTCTTCTTCATCGCTGTCTGACGACGAAGAGAGGTCCTCATGGTGGGCCGTCAAACACTGCCCCTCTGCGTTAGGTGAAATTTCGCTGGCCGGTTGGTGTGTTGGAGTGCGATTTCGGCGTAGTTGGGCAGCCGACTTCTTGGTCACCTCTGCTGCTGTAGCTTCAGCTATGGCGTCTTTAAGGGTGATGTTGCCCTTTGCCATTATTTTGCTCTGAACGTTTAGAGTGTCTAGCCTGAGGACTACTCGGTCTCTCAAAGCCTCTTCCAGGTCGGTGAAATCACAAAGGCCTCCCAAGTTCCGGAGGTCTGCAATGAAATCGGCGACGCTTTCTTCTTTCTGCTGGTTCCTTTGATAGAACTCATGTCGTCTTACGAGCATTGGAACGATGGGTGCATAGTGGGCCCTTAGTAGCAGTTCGAGGACGTCCCAGTCCATGGCCTTCATTTCAGCCAGTTTCGCTAATGCCTTTGCCATTTTGAATACCGTTGGCCCGCAGTGCGTTAGGAACACCGCCCGTTTCTTCCCAGCCGTGGCATCCTTCAGATTATTCATTTCCAAAAACATTTGGAAACGATCCATGTAAGACTCCCAGTCCTCTTGAGCTGGATTGAATGGGGCGGGTGGTATTACGCCGCCGGCCATGGTTCTGCCGTTGTGCGCTTCAGCCACGTGCTTAATTGTCTCTGATGTCATCCAATCCCACCCTTGTCGCCAGTGTTAAGTCTGGAGCATGGGTGCGAATGATGGAGACGAGCTGGTAGAAACAGTGAACTTCAAACTCTTTATTTACATATTGTGACAGCTCAACTGGAGGGCTAGCCTTCCTTATATAGGCAACTTGTTAACTCTTCAACCAATAGCAAACCTGGAGCGCTAGCTCCATTAACCAATGGGAATGGCCTGTTAATGGCCAATCAGATGCTCCTGAACGGACCAATCCGATCCTGCCAATAACAGCCAATCAGAAGTGCAGGGCCAGAATCCTGCACTTGACTTCAAGCTCAATAATAACTTTATTGGTATTATTCATTCACAACATGACTAATGTACTATTTGGAGCCATTTTGATGGAAATAATGAAGGCACTTTTAGCTAATAATGATTTCTTAGGTCACCTTTAAATCCGATAGTAAAATGTGCTGCAAATCACCAGTCTGTTACAGGAGCTGCATGGTCTCTGCATCTCCTTAATGCTCCTCTTTTTTCTTGCTTATATGGGCTGTCAGAGGCCACCACTTGTCTTTGTCTCTTCAATATTAACCCTAACCTTCTCATAGCACAGAACAAAAAAGCCCAACAAAGATGAGTAGGAAATAGCCACCAAATCTTTTATCAAAAGACAAATGGTTACAAAGGGCTGTTCAGGGAGGATCAGGTTGTGGCGGTGGAAAAGGATTTTCTGAAGAGCTAAGCTCTCTATGAATTTATTTCTTAAAGGCTTTCTTACTCTTGTCAGCTGTTAAATCCTGATATCCTTTTCAATAACTCTGTCAACTATGCAAAAGAAATACGGAGAGTCTAGAACTATAAATCAAGGCTATGTTATAATTTTACCATTATGCCTGTCAAGGGTTTTTTTCAACTACATCCAGCTTAGTGGCTCAAATAACAAAACAGCCAAAAACAACACAGGTTCCCAAACAACACCCATAAGACTCATGTACTCACACTATTACTTATTATTCATTCTTCTCCACTCTTCCCCACTGCTAAAGTTTCTCTAGCTACTGCTACTCCAACTACTTTAAACTCAACTGCTTTGACTTTAAACCCTTAACACAGTGTCCTGCCACCATTGCCTGTTCATGTCTCTCTGCCTATATCAGGGTCCCCAAATTTGGCAACTTTAAGACTTGTGGACTTCAACTCCCAGAATTCCTGCGCTAATATGACTGGAGCTATGCTGGCTGGAGAATTCTGGGAGTTGAAGTCCACAAGTCTTAAAGTTGCCAAGATTGGGGTCCTCTGGCCTATGTTTTAACCAATGGGACCATCTCAATCTGCCTAAATACATGAGCCTCTTTGCCCTTTTCTATTAAATGAGGACATACTAACACCTGTCTGTTCAGTATACCTGATACACTTCAGAAATCTCCAGTACATGTGATTTGATGTATCCTTATCAATTTAGTTTTCATGGGGTTTCCAGACTTTTGTTAAATTACTGAGTTCTAAAATGAAGCACAACCATTTGATGGGAAGTTAATGTTAAACCACTTGTTGTTGCCTAGCCAACAAGTATTAAGAAACTATGATTGAGCGAGACCCTGTCAAGAGGGACTCCTGAAGAGAGACCTATTTATTGCAGATAGGGAGGGGTCTGGGAATAGTCTTGAGTTATATTATATTTAAAGTTGCTTCATTCATAGAGCACTTTAGAGCCCTGGAAATTTCCTTTTATTGACTTAGTTCCCAACCCAAGATTGATTACAGTTTTTCAGGACTTTAGACAGTTACATTTTTTCTTATTTATGGGATTGATTTATCACAGTTGGATAGAACTCTGGGCTGTGCACTGTATCCAAATTAGCAAATGCTACTAAATTAATAAAGCAAAGTATATAAAGAATGATAATAGAAGTGTATACAATGATGTGCCTGAGCAGAGAGAGATATACTTTCTCAAATGTGTCAGCTTGTTCTTTAATGAAAAACAAGACTGGGGCCATTAATTAGAAAGTTTTTAAAATGGGATTAGATGAATTATTGGAAGATAAAAAGTTGTTTGTCATTAATGGCTATATATTGAATTCAGACTATGAAAACTAGTTGCAGGGCAACATGTTATATTCAACTTTTGCTGGTGAATTTCCCAGGAGGCATCTGACTGGAATACACATCCCTGGATCTGATCTATTTTTGGTCCGATTCAACAAGCCTCTTGTTATACTATGCTGTTAATCATGCAAGTATGTGATATGCTCAGCTAGAGATCCTAGAAACAGCTGTTCTATGTTCCATGGAGAATATGTAACTGGCTTTAGATGGGAAGAGATTCTGAAAAAGTGATTGAGAAACTAGCAGCGACAAAAGATAGAATCTTCAGTCACTTAAAGTGATGCTCTGGGACAGAAATTTATTTTGAATTTACAGGATCATCCATTACTAAGTGTAGGATTACTTCAAATATACATCAGAAAAAGTGAAGAGTGTTTATTTTAATTTAGATAACAGAGAGTAGGAGAACATTGATCATTTCATTATTTAAAAGCTACTGGAATAAAACTGGACATTAGTTCCTGCTCTATTATAATTTTCTACTGTACATATCATTGGATTTATTTAGATTTCTAATGTACATTTATCATAAGCTGTTATTTTTTTACTGAACAAGAAAGAGTTGAATTTCATATTGAAATAGCATTTTTTTTAAAAAAAGTATTGTTATTTTCATTTTTAGGGTAAAAAGCTCCCATATAGTCTCGGTGCAGATGCTGAAGAAGGAGAGGTTTCTGATGAAGATAGTGCTGATGAAATTGAAGATGACTGCAAATTAAATTTTTCTTATGTAAGTCCATATATCTAGTATGTTTTCTGATGGTGGTTTATGTTGTGAATGAATAAATGTGTAATAAAGTTATCTAGAGCTTGAAGTCAAGTGCAGGGTTCTGGCCCTGCACTTCTGATTGGCTGTTAATGGCAAAATCGGATTGGTCCGTTCAGGAGAATCTGATTGGCCATTAACAGGCCATTCTCATTGGTTAACGGAGCTAGCGCTCCCGGATTGCTATTGGTTGAATAGTTAATAAGTTGCCTATATAAGGAAGGCTATAGCAGCCATCCAGTTTGAGCTGTCACACCATGTAAATAAAGAGTTTGAAGTTCACTGTTTCTACCGGCTCGTCTCCATTATTTGCACCCATGCTCCACACTTAACACTGGCGACGAGGATAGGATGTGGAGACGTCAGAGCTGACTGAACAACGGAAAAGATAACCAAGCACGTGGCTGAAAACGCACAATGGTGGAACTATGTCCGGCGGCATCATACCACCCGCTTCATTTGACCAAGCGCAAGAAGACTGGGAGTCCTACATGGATCATTTCCAAATGTTCTTGGAAACCAATAATTTGAAGGATGTCACAACCGGGAAGAAACGGGCGGTATTCCTAATGCATTGCGGGCCGACTGTATTCAAGATGGCCAAGGCACTAGCAAAACCAGCTGAAGTGAAGGCTATGGACTGGGATGTCCTCGAACCTCTACTGAGGGCCCACTATGCACCGACTGTATCAACGCTTGTAAGGCGGCATGAGTTCTACCAAAGAAACCAGAGGAAAGGAGAGAGCGTTGCCGATTTCGTTGCAGACCTCCGAAACTTGGGAGGCCTCTCTGGGTTCGCTGACCTGGAAGAGGCTTTGAGAGACTGAATAGTTCTGGGATTAGATGCGCTAAACGTGCAGAGCAAGATAATGGCGAAAGGCGACATTAGCCTTGCTGATGCCATTGCTGATGCTACTGCATCAGAAGCAACAAGGAAGTCGGCTGCCCAACTGCGCCGAAACCACGCTCCGGTACACCAACCAACCTGCAACATTTCACCTAAGTCAGAAGGACAGCTTTTGATGGCCCACCACGAGGACCTCTCTTCGTCGTCAGATAGCGACAAAGAAGAGGTCCATCGACTGCGGTCCAATCGGGACCATTACCCGAAGTCCCAACATCCATGCGCTGGTTGTGGGGCCAACCATTCCCGGTCCGAATGCAAATTCCGTGACACGCTCTGCCATGAGTGCGGGAAACGAGGCCATATCGGACGGGTCTGTAGAAGCCTCCTCGGACCCAGCCAGACCTCGAAGGGGGCTAACTCTCGCCAATCGACAGGAAACCGTCCTGTAAGGCGAGAACCAGTAAACCACTCCTACAGAAACCGAACCATAAATCGCCCAACGAAGCGAGAAGAGGCTCACCAAACTATCACTATCAGTCACGCCTCTTCCTTGGATGCCAAGAAAATCCGAATTAAAGTGACCATCAAAAATCAGCCCTGCCAAATGGAAGTCGACTCAGGATCGTCTATCTCAATGGTTTCCTGGAAGACCCTCAAGCAACTCATCCCTACTATCCGGCGCCAAGACCTCCGTTCCCAAAGACTCATACTTAAAGGCTATCAGGGGAATAGGATTCCAGTCGTAGGATCCAGTCGTAGGATCCAGTCGAGTCCGGGTCTCATTCAAAAACCGCACAGCGTACTTACCCCTGACTATGATCGACAAGGACCGGCCTAGCCTGTTAGGCCTCCAATGGTTTATGCCACTCGGCATTGAAGTGGCAGGCATTAACCGAATCGGCGGCAGTGACTGGGAGGAGGACCTCGTCCATGAATTCAGGGACGTCTTCGCCGAAAAGCTAGGCGAGTACAAGGGGACCCTGATATCATTTAGCCTTAATCCAAAAATAGCTCCCATCCGCCTTAAGCCTTGTCAAGTTCCATTTGCCCTAAAGCCAAAAATCGACGAACAGCTTGATAAGTTAATAGCCCAGGGAGTGCTAGAGCCAACCGATCACTCTCCCTGGGAGACCCCAATTGTGACACCCATTAAGCCGGATGGTTCGATTAGAATTTGTGGGGACTACCGAGCCACCCTGAACCACGCCCTGCAGCAAAACCCATATCCAGTGCTGGTGGTGCAACACCTCTTCCATTCCCTGGGGGGTGGAAAAGTCTTCGCTAAGCTAGACTTAGCTCAGGCATATCAGCAACTGCCGGTTGATAAAAAAACGGCACAGGCACAGACGATCGTGACGCACCGAGGTGCCTTTAAATGTACAAGGCTCCAATTCGGAGTGAGTGTAGCCCCGGGGATCTTTCAGAGCCTGATGGAAAGACTATTACAAGGGATTAAAGGCGTTGTCCCCTACTTTGACGATGTGTTAATTGCTGCCCCTACTTCAAAAATTTTACAGGATCGTTTAAGATTGGTTCTTCAGAAATTCAAAGACGCAGGTCTTAAAGTGAAGAAAAATAAGTGTAAGCTGTGTACAGATCGTGTCGAATTTTTAGGGTATCTAATTGAAGTCAGGGCATTCACCCTACAGATAGCAAATTGAGAGCAATAAAAAACGCTTCCAGACCCTGGAATAAGGCCGACTTCCAGGCGTTTCTAGGCCTCATCAATTTTTATAACGTATTCCTGCCGCACAAGGCGACTGTCGCTGAACCTTTACATCATTTACTGGACAAAAAAGCATTTTGGGTATGGGGTCATAGAGAAGAGCAGGCATTTCGTAATGTGAAAAAACTACTGACTTCTGATGCTGTACTAATGCAGTACAATGAGAATTTGCTGTTAAATATCACGTGTGATGCATCGCCTTTTGGAGTGGGTGCTATTTTGAGCCATGTATTGCCTAACGGTAGTGAAGCCCCTGTTGCCTATTTTTCAAAGACGCTTTCGAAAACTGAACGAAATTATAGCCAGATTGACAAAGAAGCCCTTGCAATTGTATCGGCTGTCAAAAGATTTCATGAGTACGTGTACAGCTAGGCTTTTACTATAGTGACTGACCACAAACCTTTGCTGGGAATAATAGCTGGGGATAAGCCAACCCCCTATATATTATCTCCCAGGATGACTCGCTGGTCAGAATTCTTGGCTGCTTATAATTATCAGCTGCAATACCGCCCTGGGAAAGCTATTCCCCACGCTGACGCATTGAGCCGAGCACCGCTTCCAGAGACTATTGATGACCCCGTGCCAACAGTGACAATGTTGCAGATCAAGGCTACAGTCAGAGATCTCTGAGTCCCCTAATAACCAAACTGAGGGCGGGGGAGATATAGAGGAAGATGAACTTCAATTAGTAGAAAACCTTTCTGAAGGGAACGATAGCGGAACGGAAACACAGGAACAGGAATCAGGGATGGGAGTGAGTTCACCTCAGGGTGATACCGAAGATGTTGGTGACAACGAAAACGCGAACTCAGAATCAGAGACACCCTTTTGCCAAACAACGCCCTACCTCAACAAGAGTGCAGCCAAATACCAGGTGCATAACAAAAATCAAAAAGACTAACAAAACAACCATCCTACCTCAAGGACTACGTGACCGCACCCCGTAAACGGAACCCGGGGGGAAGGGGTGTTGTGAATGAATAAATGTGTAATAAAGTTATCTAGAGCTTGAAGTCAAGTGCAGGGTTCTGGCCCTGCACTTCTGATTGGCTGTTAAATGGCGAGATCAGATTGGTCCGTTCAGGAGAGTCTGATTGGCCATTAACGAGCCGTTCTCATTGGTCAACGGAGCTAGCGCTCCCAGGTTGTCATTGGTTGAATAGTTAATAAGTTGCCTATATAAGGAAGGCTATAGCAGCCATCCAGTTTGAGCTGTCACACCATGTAAATAAAGAGTTGAAGTTCACTGTTTTCACCGGCTCGTCTCCATTCTTCGCACCCATGCTTCACACTTAACAGTTTAAATCTAGATTTTCCCACACTGCCTCAATAGTTATCTAATGCTCCGATTCTCCCTTAATGTAAATATAATGTAGACATGGCCAGAACCAAAGTTCAGCTAAAGTTAATGAAGCGACTTTGAAGTTAGTGACTTCCTGGATATTCCTGAGTATCCCAATGGTGCTTTTTCAGGAGGCAACTGGACTTTCTTGTTTTTTCTTTTGAAGATGTTTTGCTTCTCATCCAAGAAGCTTCTTCAGCTTTGACAGGATAGTGGGGAATGGAAGGATCCTGTCAGAACTGAAGAAGCTTCTTGGATAAGAAGCGAAATGTCTTCAAAAGAAAAAACAAGAAAGTCCAGTTGCCTCCTGAAAAAGCACCTTTGGGACAACCATGACCTAGATGACTGAGAATCTTTACAGACTATAAGCCTGAGTAGGTTATTATTATTATTATTATTATTATTATTATTATTTTGCAACAAGGTGGAAGTATTTATAATTGCTTTTCTGGAATGCTTTTTTAGCTTCCCAGTCTAGAGTACAGCTATAGGATTTCTGTTGGTCTTTTATCCAAGTGGTTAGGTCTGACTCTGCCTGGCCCAGATACCCTGATTAAGTTATCTTTCCATTTCATGAACCCCAAGCAGATTTATAAAGAATGCAAATCTATTTTGGAAAAATAGGAAGTCAAACATTTTTTAAAAAACCACCCTCTGTCTAGCAACACCAAGGAACTGTGCTGTTTATGTGGAATAATTCCAAGGGTTTCCATCCTAGATGTATGCATTCTTACTGCCTTTTTGAATTAGAAGCTATGTGGCTACATCTTTTCTGTGTCCTTTGTTTTTTTTGTTATGAGAATCAGACCCTCTGAACCCAGATAAAAGTCACAAAGTGCTACCATCATTTGAAACTTGGTTTAATTTACTGCAATTTTAATATAATTAGTGTCAAAATTATGGGAATTAAATGCCATTAGTATTATTAATTCCTTATCATGAAACATATGAATCAGCAGCAGCATGTTTGGGAGATGCTCCAGAAACATATGAAACAATCTGAGAATCAGAGTTATTAATATGAATAATGCAAGTATTATTAATAATAATAACAACAATAATTGCATGAAGAAGTAAAGCAACTGTGTCAAAAGAAAGCAAAGGCAGTATCATGGGTGCAATCCCGAAACATCTGGAGCACCACTTGAATACCTTCGGCCTTTGCAAAATCATCATTAGCCAATTGCAAAAGGCAGCTTTACTTGGAACAGTTTAAATCCTGTGACGATATGTTTAATCCCATAACAACACTTTTCTCAGGATCCTTGAGAAGGATTTGATAGGTGGATAAAAATGCCAAACTGAATCTAAACATCTGACCTATGGTATGACCAACCACAATAATTCATTAAATACCTGACATAGATGTTATTGGAGTGCTGAATAATAAATATAAGTCTAAATTACACCACTGGGTAACTTATTTCCCCACCCATCCAGCAACCTGTGCTGTCTTCCCCATCAAAATTTAAATTGTAAACCTCTTGAGGGAGAGACATATCTTTGATAGAGCTGTATAAAAACTGGATATTTGATTTGATTTTATAAAATAGTGAAGTGCCCTTTGGTCAATGAAGTCTAGATTAAATGATGATGGAAGCAGGCATGGACCTATAAATTTATACTTTATTATCTGCATTTTCATCTCCATCTCTGTCTTCATCCTACCCCAATTTCATAGTCCAGGGTACAATGAATCAATTTCTTGGATAGGGGTCTGAAGAGATTTCTAATTTATACTTCCAGATAAAATTCTACTGAATTTTATTCAAGTCTAAATGCTTGAATAAGTCTAAATGCTCACATTGCTGTGACATTTTGGTTGAGCTGTGTGTTTCCCATAAGTGGTTCTCAAATGTCATATGTAGGTAAAGAGAAGCCTTAGTGTACACAGGAGCTCTGCTTCTGAGAAAGCCCAAGGGAAGTGTTCTTTTATGAATGCCATTGTATTAAGGAGATGGTGGGAAGACAGAAAGGCTGCAGACCGCTGGGAAGGCATTTGTACAGATAAAGGCAAAAGAATTCATATTCTTCCCTTGGCCACCTTATAATAGAAGAAGTGCAAGACTACCATCCTGCACCCTAAGAATTTCTTCAAAATTTCTCTTTCATCAAATGGAATGATAATTTATTGGGGAAACTGTAGTTTTTACTTGTCACTCATAAAAAGCCATTTGTGATAGACTGCAGCATATTTAGATTGTATCCAAGGGAAATAAAGGAAATTATCAAGGAGTTTTTCTGACTGTTATATCAGCAGTTGCTACCTGATATCCTGTATATGGAACAAAAAAGTTAAATTTGTTTTAAAAAATCTGTTTACAATTTGTATTGCTGCTTATTGATCTCTTTCAGAACAATGGCACAACAGAGCATCAGATAGAGTCCTTTATAAGAAAAAAACTTGAAACCTTACTCAAAGAGTCTCAAATCAGAGACAAAGAAGACACTGATAGCTTCACTGTGAGGGCACTTTTAAAAGCAACACATGAGGGCTTAAATGTGAACTTTAAACAGGTAAGAAGTTTTTCTTACTCTTCTGGGAATATCTATAGCTGCTATTATGACATACATTTTTAATTGACTGCAGACGTCACATAAAAAATAACTGTTCTTTTGTTCATCCTGTATTTATATCCTGCCTTTTTATTTTTTACAAATAGCTCATTTCTTTTAACTGGACTGTTTGAGCAGAAGGTTGGATCAAATGACTTAAAAGCTATAATTTTATTTTTTATATCCCAAAAACCAGAACCTGCTTTTAAAAAATCTTATTATTTTGAATATCAAAATGGTGAGCCTATGTATTCTGCAAATGGCTATATAATCTTATTTTGAAATCTTGAAAGCTTCCAGTGCTGAAGCCCCACAACTTTAAGAGATAGGCTGTTCTGTTGCTTAAGAGCTCTTAGGGTTTTCCATATTTTAAGTTTGGATCTACCACACTAAAGCTTCTACCTACTGGTTCAAATGCTCTGGAGAATACATCAGCACCCTCTTTCTTGGTCTTTCAGGTCACTTGAAATGTTGTTCTTTCAGTCACTCAAAGTATTGTTGTTTCAGTGTGAATCTATTCTTTGGTCACATATATGTGTGCTTTTCCCCTTTATATGCTGGGTACCACCTTGGAGTTTCCAAGTAGTGTGTAAAGAATGTAGGCAGGGATGGGCTGCTGGGGGTTCGCAGGGGTTCAGAAGAGCCCCTAGCTAAGATTCTGTGCAGCTTGGAGAATGCCCAAATCCCATTCCTGGCTGGCCCAGCCCACCCTGCCCTTCCCAGGAATCCCCATGAGGCCCTTTTTGGATACATGTAAGTGCAGGGCGCATATGGAGGCTCAGGAATGGTGAAAATTGGGCCTCCCTGAAGTTTGGAAAGGCCATAAATGGGCTTGTTTCTGGTGTCAGAAGCCTCTGGAGCCCGGGGAAGGGCAAAAATGCTCCCCTCGCCACGGTGCAGGAGGCTGACTAGGCCATGCCCACCATAGCACACCCACCCAGCAATTAGGCAGAGAAACCTTTGCTAAAATTTTTGAAGCTCACCCCTGAATGTAGGTGACTCAATTGAGAGCATGTATTAGTAAAGAAATTCTCACATTATATAATCTGCATCCTAAACTGGAAATAAATATCTGGAATTAATGGTTAATGTATAAAGTTGAGCTAAGTCTAGAAAATGGGGAGGGAAAAATGGTTCCTTGTTCTTCACCAAAAAGTGAATGGATCATAGATTCCTGTTGCAGGCCACATATTGTATAATGGAAACACCTTGCACTGTGAATAGCTGAGGGAATGTATCTCAGTGCCTTTTTCAGCTTTATATGAATGCATGTTTTGACAGAAACATTGGATCCTCAAGCTGTTGACTCCAGGGAGTCTTTTGTGTGTGAATCTCAGATGGGCTAGAACTATAACTCTGGTTCTTTTTTCTTGCTTTTCCTACTTATCTCAGAATGTCAAATTGATTTGACCTTCTGATTAATATTTGGTTTGACTTCATTTAAATATCTGAGTACAAAACAATGTTTTGGGAGCACTAGATTTCTGTAGGTATTTTATTTACCAAATGTATCTATGATTTACAAATATATAGAAAATTAAATAATGTACAGAATCTCTATTTCTGTGCATAATAATATAGCATATAGTGGTTTGTGCAATAAAATGAAGATTTTTCTAGTACCAGTTATGACTCTTCCTATTGCTGTTCTCAACCTGGTTTATTACACTATTGCCTCTTTGCTTTGGGACAGAAAAGTTTAAGAATGCACAGTTTTCAGATAGGAAATCCTAGCGTAATCTAATATCTGCTAAAATTACCTTAAAATTAAAATATATCATTTGGAATAAATAATATAATTAATAATATCTGGCTTTTGATGCTCTCTTCTTTCTTGGACAACTGTACTGTAAGTCTTGATTTAAGGGATATGAGATTTGTTCTACAATACCCAGCTAATGACTTTTGAAAAAATAATGATGAAATGAAGATGAAACAGTTTTGACTAATGTGTTATGTTTTGAGCATGGGCAAGAAAGAATGGAGACAAGCCTCTGAACGGTGAACTTCAGCTCTTTATTTACATTGTGACTTCCTCATTTTAATAGCAGTTAAACCTGCCTTATATAGGCAAACCCTGTAACTTTTAACCAATAACGAGCTAGGAACGCTAGCTCTTATAACCAATAGGAACTCTCTGTTAAAGGCCAATCGGATTCCCCGGAACGGGCCAATCCGGTCCGGCCGCTTAACAGCCAATCAGAAGTGCAGGGCCAGAACCCTGCACTTACTCCAAGCTCACACTTTATTAATCTTTATGCATACACAACATAATGTATATTACCTATTTTCTTTTCCATGGGTATTACTAAGATAACCCAACAAAATAAAACAACCAAGCATTGGCTTCTTAATAAGCTTATTAAGAAGCTATTATTAAGAGTCATACAACTGAAATTCAAGCTTGTGCCTTCAATGAGACAATCAGAGATCAAAAATTCACTGAGGCAGAAAAACCATATCTTAAAGGAAAATGAACTAAAACTATTGTCCATATAAGTATATTAATGGGAAGAACTGTTTTTTTTGGGTAAAGGAGAAATATTTCGAAAGTGTGGTAAAAGTGGAATTCAAATGAGATGTGATGGTTATGAGACAAAGATGAAGTTTCAATAGATCTTAAAATTACTCCTGTGAGCAAGTTAGTTAGTTGCAGTTAGTATCTGTTATTTCTTTTTGACTCTTTATGTTCAGTTAGTATAAGACAGAGATGAGATTAAGTTTGAAATTAGCTTTAGGGTAGGAATTGAAATACAAGGTAAGAAATCAGTTCTATTCTGAAGTAGAATTTTGTATAGTTCTAATCGGCCAGGCAAGAGTGTACTTTCTCTACACTGTCCAAAACCATCACTATCCAAATGCAGTGTTGATCTTGTGTGATTCACATACAACAGACACAGAGGGAGAGGGAGGGAGAGAGCATGTGCGAGAGTATCACATATTATTTTATACTACTCCAACACTCTTCTTTTCAGGGCAAACGAGCTATCTTTAGACATCACAGACATAATGTGAGGCATGTCTGTTTGTCTTTTCCTTTCAGCTTTAATCCTAACCATCCTTAAGAGATTTTTTTTTAAAAAAAGCAACAATTTTATTGATTTTCTACAAACAAACAAAACAAACAAGACATAAAAACATCAACTCTCTTATGTACATACAGTGTGTTGGTTGGTTCATCAGTTTTGTGCATTCATTTCTTAGTCTCAATTACAGTTATATTACACAACAACTCATATTGTCAATCCAAACTTATATATCCTAATATCGCTATTAAAAAATCATTTGACTATACTTTTAATCATTTATGCTTTATGTGATAACACTACTTTAAATAGTTTATTCTATAACAAATCATATAATCATACCAGATCTATCCTATAAACACTTTATAGATATAATATCGAATAACAAAAGAGAAAAAAAAAAGATATTCCTTGCTGTCTAACATTCTAAATATTCTATTATTATATTTTGTCATCTAACCATTGATAGAAAAGATCCCAAATTTCATAAAATTGTTTATCCTCTTGCTCTCTAATTTCAAATGTCAATCTACTCATCTCAGCACATTCCAATATTTTCTTAATTTCTTCCTGCGATGGTATTTTCTCATTCTTCCAATTTTTAGCAAATGCAATCCTAGCCGCTGTTAATACATTTACAATCAGATATTCCAAGTCTGTATGTATCTGGTAAGATTCCCAATAAGAAAAACTCCAGTTTCAAATCTATATGTTTCTTTATCATTTTTTCCGACCACATGCGAATTTTAGTCCAATATTTTCCAGCGTTCTCACAAGTCCACCACATATGGTAATATGAGCCAGGTATCTGATGACATTTCCAGCACTTTTCAGATTTATTCTTGAACATTCTTGCTATTCTTGTCGGGGGGAAAGTGCCACCTGTAAAACATCTTATACAAATTTTCTTTATATGCTGTTGACATTGTCATTTTATAATTTTGAGACCACAATTTTTGCCATTTCTCTAGATCAATCCCATATCCAAAGTTCTTCTCCCAAACAATCATAGTTTCTTTAACTTGTTCTTCCTCTAGCTTAATTCCCAGTAAATAACCATATAATTTTTTAATCACCTTCTTATCAGTACCCATCAAAATCTTATCTAGATCAATCTGTTTATCATAAAATCCCTCTATTTTAGAATCTTCATCATACCTTGAATGTATTTGCGCATATGAAAACCAATTCATCTTTATACCTTGTTCCTCTAAATTTTGTCTCAATTTAAGTTCATCCTTTTCATCCAATAGTTCCCCATATCTAACTGTTTGTTCCTTCTTATAAATTATAGGATAGGAAAATGCTTCAATAGTCGATAACCAAACTGGAATTTTCAAATAACATTGTCTTTTTATCTTCTCCCAGTTTAACCACAAAGACTCCCGTATATAATGTCTTTGAAAATAACCCTGTGTTTTAGTTCCCTTATACCATAAAAAAGCATGTCAACCCAACAGCAAATCATGACCTTCTGGTGTCAACAATCTAGTCTTTCTTAATGTTATCCATTCCTTGACCCACATCAAATTTGTAGCTTGGTAGTACAATTCCCAATTGGGCAGGCCAAAACCTCCTCTAATTCTAGCATCTTGCAAAAGCTTTAGCTTTATTTTCGCTTTCTTACCTTGCCATATATACTTCAGCATAATTTATTTAAATCTTAATGTAAGTGCATTAAATCACATTTGGGCCTTATTCACTAGTTACTGAGCAACCAACTTCATGTAAGGCACTTGAAAGCACTGCAGTAGATGACAATTTTTTTTTCTTTCTACCAGTCAGCCTTTTGGAATAGAAACTGGCCTTTCTAATATTTTATGAGATGGTTAATTTGATCAGGCAGGAGCAAATGTGGTAAACAATTAAATTAGAAAATGATTTTGATGAATTCATTGTTTTTCACAGAATTCAGGTTTGAAGGACACTAACAAAAAATCTCACAGTAAACTCATGGGCAGCTTCGGTAAACATAAGGTAAGTAGTAATATGATTATGAATCCTTTTCCCTTGACCCTCACCTCTGTACTACCCATCTAAACCAACATTTCTCAATGATGTGATTTTGAAGATAGGTGGACTTCACACATGCCAGCCGAGGAATATTGACAGTTGAAATCTACACATCTTTAATTTGACAAAGTTAATAAAAACTGATGGACCTAAAGAAAAGCTGCAGCTTCCAAGAATATTTGTTTATGATTGGGAGTTAGCCCATAGACAGGATCCAAATCTGCCTGATTATTCAAAATGTGAACTTGATGAAACTGATAGATTTGCAACTATTCTATGACGTGATTATTAGATAAAACTTTAGTTCATACCTTTTTTTAAAAATGGAACATTTTTTATGAAAGAAAATTTAAAAACCTTGGAGAAATGAGAGAATTTTCACAACGTGTTATAGTAAGGGTTAAACATTTAGATTTTATTACCTTGTAACAATAAAGGTTTTCAGTTATTTTATACTAGAAATTATGAGTATACCAATGTCTCCATTCCATTTTTTTTTTTAAAAAATGTTGGTTTGAATGATTTTTCACAAAATGGTAAAAGAACCATTTAGCCTGAAGGTATTTCTTATAAAAAAAATATCTGTAACTGTCTTCCAGATTGATTTTCAGCAGATGCCTTTTCAAAAGGTAGCAGGGGTAAAATGTTCCATTTTTCGCAGACTTTTGCTAGTGGTAGTCATTCTTATGTCACTACTTTCTTAATCAATATAGCTCCAATCTTCAAAATATTGAAGCTTGAGAATAGACAAATTTTACAGGCTGCTGACAGGGAATACAAAGTATTTAGACAGAAGAAAGAGGAGGAAAAACACATAGTTAGTTAAACATCTGGACTGCAAAGTGGGCTACTTTTGTTTTGTGTAGATTTGTCTGCTTCTTTCTTTCTCTTAAAGTAACTCACAAATCACCAAGTTGCTGATCAAAGTACATCAGCAAACTCTCACAAAAATGAAAAATCATAAAATGTTGCCTCGGATTTACTGTTTACAATTATATTAAGATAAATGAATCATCTCATTTTGTATAATTGAGGCCATTGTTAAATAAGACTTTGACTTTTCAAACAGAAGGCAGCTAAATCTAAGTCTCACAGCGCATCCGATGATGAAGCCTCTCAACAAAATGTGTCTGGAAAAGAATCTGGACAATTATACAGGTTAGTAACAATCATCACATATACATATACATATACATATACATATACATATACATATACATACACATACACATACACATACACATACACATACACATACACATACACATACACATACACATACACATACACATATACATGTAGTGATTTAAGAAATGAAGAATTACAGAAATACACTGCAGGGCAGAATATGGATCCACTCAGTTGTAAATGATGTAGAAGTCAATAATGCTTCATGACTTAACTCATTATGTAAAACATAAGCTATGATTGTTTCATGAGTTTGTTTGCATTGAAGTAGCTTCCTATTTATCTTGCCTTTGTCAAACTTCAAAACCAAGAAAGATATACTGAGGTTCTGCTAAGCGGTTTCCTTTATTGCTACTCATCTATAAACACATTCTCACCAAATCAAAGCAGACACCACTTGCACCATTAAACATACTGTATACCCTCTGAACTTGGTATGAGCAGTCTTAACTCCTCGTCCCAGGCAAACTACCAAAACTTTGCTTTCTTTTTTTTTCTCTTCTGAAATGCACTCTCTCCCTTCTGGGAATCTGGACCATGTCCTACCACATTTTCCCCAAATAAGGCAACTAATATGTGTCCAGCTTGATTTAATTTTATTGTATACACCTAAATAGAAGGCATGCACATGTAAAGGTTTAGGGCTGAAATGAAGTGTTAAAAAAAATAATTGGAGTCCCTGAAAACTGTTCCATCTTTCAACAGTGTCTATTTTTTCTCCTTTCCTTTTTCCTCCTCTTCTTTTTCTGTTTCCCTCTTTGCAGTTTTGATCATCAAGTAATAATTATTTGTTGTTTAAAGAAAGGACATGATGGAAAAAATAATTCATGATAGAGAGATCAATTTATAGTTCCATTTACCTTTTGAAAAATCCTTTCTTTTCCCCAGCCGGTTGGCTCGGCGGAGGAAAACAATGAAGCTATGCCGTGACCTTTCTGATCTAGTGGTGTACACAAACTCAGTGGCAGCTCAAGACATAATTGATGATGGTAAGGTTGTTTGTAATTTATATTAAGGAACATATTAATATTGTGTGCTTAATAGCAATAACAGCACTTAGACTTATAGATTGCTCTATAGTACTTTACAGTGCTCTTTAAGTGGTTTACAGAGTCATCTGGGTGCTCATTTTACTGACCTTGGAAGGATGGAAGGATGAGTCAATCAGGATCAAACTCTTGGTAGTGGGCAGAGTTTGCCTTCAATACTGCATCCTAACCACTGAGCCACCACACTCCTTAAGTGTGTAAGTGTATGTGTGGGTATATTTTTTGCACATGGAAACCTGAGAAAAAATTTATTGATATGATGTGCTGGCATTTAATAATTCTATCACATCAGTACCTTCGTTCATGCAAGTAGAAGATAAATGAGGCTTCCAGTGGTTGTTGTAGGAAGGATTAAGTCCAAAAACATTTTCTGTAGTTACTATAGTCCTCTAGATAATACTTGCCTCAGGTGGTAACCTCTGGCTGGTCATGTTTGCTTTTGAAAGAGTTGGACTTTTAATACTTGCATAGGATTCCTCCAGAGATCAGGATTGCAGGTTAGATAGGAGGTTGGGGGGAAAAGACATCAGTTTATCCATTTCATAATGGTTTAGAATATTGTACATCTTATCCCCAGCCTTATAAGATGTGAATGAAGATTACTGGGTTGGAATGTAAGACATGCACACAACTTAGAGACCTCCCAGTGCAATAGCTAACTAATGTTGCAATCTTTTTTTAAATAATAATAATAATCATGTAGTATTCATGAGAAAATGAAGAAAAAGAATCTTTTGAACCTGAATTTAACAAATATTTTCACTAATTGTGAAGCAATTGTAGGTGCCAGTATGGGCCAAAGTTGACATAGAAGCTATATTGTAATGCTGTTTAAGGTATAAGCAGAATTTGGAACACTAATGAGAATATTTGTGATTTCTGCAATAAATTAAATTGGTTTCAAATGTGTCATACTTTAATTCCCATATATTCTAGCAAGTATGCCTCATGGGAATTTTAATACAAGGCATTCTGAGTCGAGTGCATTAAGAAATGTCAATCTTAATTAATAAAAACGTCTGAGCAATTGTGACTTATTGTCAAAGAGATGGCAGAACAGTAAATGGGCAAATAGATTATCAATTATATTGTAGTTTGGATAGGTTAAGGCTGATCTTGCACTCCACTAACATAATTTTTCATCCGTCAGTGACTATCATTTCTCATGCTTCAAGTTGATTTTAAAAGCTAGTCTATACATTTGATAAAATAGTTTTATTTTATAAAATAGTTTTAGAAAACATTCTATGCTACAAGTTCTGTGACTTATCATTCCTGCAATGTGTTGTTTTCTTCTGGTATAAAAGTAATAGAAGTTATGATCCCAGCGTTGGCATGGCAGAGGTAGAAAACAAAGAAAGATTCAATTGAAGTACATAAAACTTTAAGGCATGATGGCTTTAGAAAGAGGATTAAGTGGGTGGATTTATATGCTGGCATCTACTGCTTGTGACAAAGCTACCTATGACTCAGTTTATACTTGTTGATTCTTGTCTATTGGTAATTCATCTTTGAGAACTGTTTACAGTGTTTCTTTCACATTTTTTTGTTTTCCTTCCAGCATGTATCTGGTATCCTCTTGCTTGCTTTTTTTTTACTTTAAAGTTTTTTTTTTTAATACAAGTTTTATTATTTTTCACAACAAACACATAAAACATAGGACATAACATAAAAACATCATCATTCTTCATAAATTTACAAGCAGTGTATCGGTTGGTTTACCACTCCTTTTTGTGCGTCCATTTCATAGTCATCATAATAATTATGTTGCATAATAACTCATATCATCAATCAACAACCATATAACCCAATATCACTGCTGAACAATCATTTGACTGTAATTTAACTAATTCATACTTAAGCGAGATAACTATAGTTTAATTAATTTATTTGATAACAGATCATAAAATCATACCAAATCTATCTTAATAAAATATTCTTAAAATATTATCAAAACCAAAAAGAAAAAAAAATGCATATTCGTTATATCCTAGGTTTCTAAATATTCTATTATTATACTGTATTATCTAACCATTGATAAAAAAGATCCCAAACTTCATAAAATTGTTTATCTTCTTGTTCTCTAATTTCAAATGTCAATCTGCTCATTTTAGCACATTCCAATATTTTTTTAGTGATTTCTTCCTCTAATGGTATTCTCTCACTTTTCCAATTTTTAGCAAATACAATCCTAGCCGCTATTAATACATTTACAATCAAATATTTTAAATTTTTATTATATATATCAGGTAAGATTCCCAATAAAAAAATATCCGGTTTCAAGTCTATATGTTTCTTTGTCATTTTTTCCAACCATATGCGAATTCTAGTCCAGTATTTCCTGGCCTCCTCACAAGTCTACCACATATGGTAATATGAACCAGGAATCTGATGACATTTCCAGCATTTTTCAGATTTGTTCTTAAACATTCTTGCAATTCTTGTCATGGGAAAGTGCCACCTATAAAACATCTCATACAAATTTTCTTTATATGCTGTTGACATTGTCATTTTATAATTTTGAGACCACAACTTTTGCAATTTCTCTAAATCGATCCCATATCCAAAATTCTTCCCCCAAGCAATCACTGTTTCTTTAACTTGTTCTTCCTCCAATTTAATTTCCAACAAATAATTATATAATTTTTTGATCACTTTTTCATCAGTACCTGTCAATATCCTATCTAAGTCAGTCAATTTATCATGGAATCCTTCCATTTTAGAATCTTTAAGATACCTTGAATGTATTTGCGCATATGAAACCCAATTCATCTTTATACCTTGTTCTTCTAAATTTTGCATCGTTTTAAGTTCACCCTTTTCATCTAGTAATTCCCCATATCTAACTGTTTGTTCCTTCTTATAGGTTATAGGATAAGAAAAAGCTTCAGTAGTTGATAACCAAACTGAGATTTTCAAATAACATTGTTTCTTAATTTTCTCCCAATTCAACTATAACGATTCCCATATATAATGCCTTCTAAAATAACCCTGCGATTTAGTTCCCTTATACCATAGAAAAGCATGCCAACCCAAAAATAAATCAAGTCCTTCTAATGCCAACAATCTAGTCTTTCTTAACGTTATCCATTTTTTAGCCCACATTAAATTTGCAGCTTGATAATACAACTCCCAATTAGGAAGGCTAATGACTTTAAAGTTTTATCTCACTTGCAATCCCTCCAGGCTTCTACTCAGCCCTACCGTTCAGCTTTTCTCTGGAATAAATATTTGATAAGCAATGTCGCTGGATATGTCTCAGCATGTATAGATACTGATATCTATCTTTCCACTCAGCAGCCAATCCAAGAGAGTGTTTTGGGTAGTATTTTTAATATCAGAATAACTATCTCCCTATAAAACAGATGACATACGCGAGTAATTATACTTTAGCAATCTTCTGCAAAGAATTTGCCATCTGGATTTAGGCCTGCTGGTATATCAGATAAGGACTGAGGGGAAATCATATTGAACTTGATAAGCACTCTTAGAGCAAATGAAAAAGTGTTAGCAGCCTATTTTGTGGAACAAAGTTGAGGGGAAGCTTGTAATGACACTTCTTATTTTATCATGAAGCAACCATGTCTTCTTCAATTTCTGTCAAACTTGGGCATCACTAAAAAAAAAAAGAGTCAGCATGCAGGGTTTTCATTCCCCTCAAACATCACTAGAGGGATATATTGGGTTGTGGTTACATTCCAATTTCTGTGAGAACTTTTAAGGTAAACCATGCTTAGCTATTTCTGTTGGCCCAAGTGTCAATTACTTCTGATCACAAAGACAGAACTGAAATTCTGCTTGTAACGTTTAGTAAAGTCTCAGATGTATTGACATTAAGTTTCATTTCTTTAATTTCCCCTGTGATTTAACTTCAGCCAATCTACATTACTACTTAAACCACAGGTGTCTGTGATGTGAAAAATTAATTACCTTGGTTTAAATCATGAAGCTTTTTTAGGAAGGCCTTTTAAATTAATGCTTAGAATAAATCCTCATTCAAAATTCATTGAAATTCTTCATTTTGATAAACCAAATTAGAAATCAGAAATTTAAGGGAAGAAGTAGTAATTATGCCATGGTTTAAAAATGTCCACATAAATATTTATGTATGTGAATACATAATACATGCTACTAGGAACAGTCATACAACAGTCCTCGCAGATCAGCATGGAATACTGAAATAGGAAATATTGCTTGTTGCCTTGACAAATAGATTGAAGCGTTCACTTTTCTCTGTTGTTTAGAGAAAGCAAATAGTGCACTACATTCATTTGCCCTGAATGGTGGCACTGACTAGTCACTACTATTCATAATGGAATCCCTGAGATGACTTGCTAGAAGAGGGCTATAATATAGAATCATAAGGTTGCAAGAGATCTTGGAGGTCTTCTACCTATCCCCCTGCCCAATTGAGTAATCCTCGTACCATTCTAGACAAACGGCTGTCTTATCTTTCCTTTAAAACTGCCAGAGATATCCATGACTCCAGGAGGCAGACTCTTCCGTCACTTAATAGCTCTCACAATCAGGAAATTTTTCCTTACTTCGTTTTGGACTCTCTACTGCAGGGGTGTCCAACCTTGGCAACTTTAAGACTTGCGAACTTCAACTCCCAGAATTCCTCAGCCAGCTGGCTGAGGAATTCTGGGAATTGAAGTCCACAAGTCTTGAAGTTGCCAAGGTTGGACACCCCTGCTCTACTGCCTCTTCCTTCTGCTATCCCTTCATATATGGGAAGACTGCTATTATGTTGCGCCTTACTCTTCTCTTATTAAGCTAAATCTGCCAAGCTCTTTTAACTACTCCTCACAGAATTTCACCTCCAAGCTTCTTGCCATTTTTGATGCTGTTCTCTGAACTCTTTCCATTTCCTCAGGGTTCTTTATGTATTGTGGTGACCAGAACTGGGCATAGTAGTTCAAATGTGGTCTGCCTAGTACAGCATAGAGAAATTATTGCTTTTCATGTTCTCAGCACTATTAATACACTCTAAAATTACATTGGACCTTTCTAATGATATGTATTCATATCAAGTTGTTAATTAGACTTTAATGATTTTTTTTTCTTTAGTGTTTGAAAACCTATTTTCATTTTCTTGGTGAAAATTTAGTGCACTGCTCAATTTAAAGATCATTTTACATTTTTCGATTCTGAACCAGGAAAAAAAAATAATAATGGGACATTTAGCATATTCGTATTGTGGTGTAACAATGCCTTTTCTTTTGAAACCCTACAAATGCAAACTCCTGTCTATGCCTTTTTCTGTTAATCATTTTAACATGCAGGATCAGTGGGGAATGTATTATCCTTCAGTGAGACAAGAGCTCATCAGGTGGTCCAGCAAAAATCAGAGCAGTTCATCCTTTATAACCAGCAGCAGCTTACCAGAATCTATCCATCTGCCTATCGGATTGACTCTAGCAACTTTAACCCTGTACCATATTGGAATGTTGGATGCCAGCTTGGTGAGTGATGCCTGGTATTGTCAGTTCTATAGGTGCCCATGCGGCTGTTTATCCCATGGACATGTGCTTGTTAATTATCTACCTATATATATTCCATATGTGAGGTAATGGTAGTTCACATAGTATAAAAAGTATAGACCTACAAAGACGCATTTAGAAGATTGCTTCTTTTGCTCCATAAAGAGAGTTAGTAGCTGTGGATGAACAGAGTATCAAATCTATTACTGATCTGCTGTTTCCTTGGAATCAGTGCACTTCAGAACTTCTATAGTGGGCTGAATCAGCAACGGGAGATTCTTTGATGAATTGTTGTATGTCTTCCCAATGAGCAGCAGGCAGGAAAGGGGAACAGATAGCTTGATGCCCATCATTGTTCTTAAGTCAGACTTGTCTAGCCTGATACCTTCCACTACATTTGGACTATGTTCTCCAGAATGGCCAATCAGCTTGGTGAAAAGGAATTCAGTCCTGTTTGGAAGTTCTGGAAGGTGCCAAGATGACAAAGGCTGGAAGCCACTGACTATTACATGTTTATTACCTTCAATTGCTTGATGATCTCTGGCAATTTGATATTACTAAACATGTGCACATGTGTCAAGGATTAGATGGCTCAGCTTTCATTTTTACCCAAGGATGAACTTTTTATTATAGGAAAACAAACTCAATTTGCATAACTCTTGAAGAATTAGCAACAGAAAATATAGTTTCTTTAAGCTGTATACCCTTGGCCCCAATATCTTGATTTGTTAATAACTAATTCAGCTACTTAATATCTGTATGAAATATTCAGGCCTCTTCTCTTCCTTGTCCATTCAATTATTACTAATGCTCTTTGGGCTTCTTCTGTGTCCTTGATCCATTTTTTTTGTTTAGATTCAAGGGCCTTTAAAAAGAATAGAAAGTGCATACTGTGTTTCTCTAACAATATGGCCTCCCCCAATAGGAAGTCCCAGCATGTTTAAAATTAAATTAAGCCCCTCCCCCAAATTAAGGCCTATTTTAAAACATGCGAAATGGGTGGAAGGGTGGGGGGGCTTGCCATTTGGAGAGCCCCGCAGGCAGCCGTGTTTGGCTCAGCCATGCGGGGCCAGCCAGGGGTCCTCCCTGAACCCAGAGCCTGGTGGAGACACTCGTCTTCAGGTGCTCCTGTCACCACCTTCCCGGGCATTGTTTGAAGGCAAAGCCTATTCTTTTAAAAACAACGCCCTACTACAACAAAGCTTTCCCTGCCTGAGAGGGCAGCCCAATCTCTTGTGGGGAGGTGAATCTCCCGGGGCCACAGTGCAGGATCGGCCCACCCCAGGAGAAGCGCCCAGCTGCCATCCCTGCCTGGCGCCAGGCAGAGCATGAAGACCTTCACCTGTGGGGCCCAGAGCAGCTGACAGGTGGGTCCTCCTGCCTGGCGGCAGAGCTCTGGCCAAGGCAGCAAGTGTCTCCCAGCAGGGCCCTCCAATCATCCCGCTAGGGCTGCGCCGGAGCCGGGCGGGCTGGGCAGAGCCAGAAAAGTGAGCTGTGGGTACGCACCGGCTGCCAAATGAAAGAGCCAGGCCAACCCAAACTTGGCGTCCCAAGTCCCTCTAGCCCAACCCCAAAGGGGCCACTGGGAGAGGCTGCCCAAGGCAGTGATAGCACCCACCTGTCCGCGGACAGGGAGGTGAGGCTATGGTAGCGCTGCTTCCCTGGCCGGCGGGTCCAGCAGAGAGAGCCTGAAGCCACCCTTCTTTTCCACCCCTCACCCACCCATCACCATGCATCTCCAAATGTGCCGGCAGCTCCAAACGCCGCGGCGATACTCCAAATGCTGTAGCGGCACTGACATCAGGCAGAGGCACTCACTCGGGGGGCTCAGCTCAGAGGAGAACACGGCTCAGGCTGTTGCCTCACCTCCCTGTCCGCAGATGGGTGGGCTCTATTACTGCCTCGGGTGGCCTCTCCCAGTGGCCCCTTTGGGGTCAGGCTGGAGGGACTTGGGAAGCCAAGCTCGGGTCAACCCGGCTCTTTCGCTTGGCAGGTGGGCACACACCCACAGCTCACTTTCCCGGCTCTGCCCAGCCCACCTGGCCCTGGCGTGGCCCTGGCGGGATAAGCGGAGGGCCTGGTGTGGAGGCACTTGTTGCCTTGGCCAGAGCTCCATCGCTGGGCAGGAGGGCCAAACTGTCAGCTGCGCTGGGCACCCCAGGTGAAGGTCTTCGCATTCTGCCCGGCACCAGGCAGGGATGGTGGTTGGGTGCTTCTTCTGGGGTGGGCCAATCCTGTGCTGCAGCCCCGGGAGATTTGCCTCCCCATATGGGGTTGGGCTGCCGTCTCAGGTAGGGGAGGCTTTGGCATAATAGGGTGTCATTTTTAAAAGAATGGGCTTTACCTTTGAACGATGCCCCAGGAAGGCGGCAACAGGAGCGCCTGAAGACGAGAGTCTCCGCTGGGCTCCGGTTGCAGGGAGGAGCCCTGGCCAGCCTCATGTGGCTGCACCAAACACTGCGTGATGCTCCAAATGCCGCAGAGGCATGGGGAGAAGGGAAAGCAACGGTGGGAGAAGGTCTCCCGATATGAAGTGCCCCACCAATGCCGAGGTCAACATCCAAGCCATTGCTGCCTGCCCCCCTAAGGATGCAAGGAGGGTGTTAAGTCTGGAGCTTGGGTGCGAATAATGGAGACGAGCCGGTAGAAACAGTGAACTTCAAACTCTTTATTTACATGGTGTGACAGCTTTAACTGGATGGCTGCTATAGCCTTCCTTATATAGGCAACTTATTAACTATTCAACCAATAGCAATCCGAGAGCGCTAGCTCCGTTAACCAATGAGAATGGCCCGTTAATGGCCAATCAGACTCTCCTGAACGGACCAATCCAATCTTGCAATTAACAGCCAATCAGAAGTGCAGGGCCAGAACCCTGCACTTGACTTCAAGCTCAAGATAACTTTATTTAACATTTATTCATTCACAACACCCCTTCCCCCGGCTTCTGCTTATGGGGCGCGGTCACGTAGTCCTTGAGGTAGGATGGTTGTTTTATTAGTCTTTTTGATTTTTGCTGTGTGCCCGGCATTTGGCTGCACTCTTGTTGAGGTAGGGCGTTGTTTGGCGAAAGGGGTGCCTCTGGTTCAGAGTTCGCGTTTCCGTTGTCACCAATATCTTTGCCAACTCCCTGAGGTGAACTCACTCCCATCCCTGGTTCCTGTTCTCGTGTTTCTGTTCCGCTATCGTTCCCTTCAAAAAGGTTTTCCTCTAGTTGAAATTCGTCTTCCTCTGTATCTCCCCCCCCTCAATTTGGTTTTAAGGGAGTTCGGAATTGCCTGACTGCAGCCTTGATCGTAGTTGATCGATATGGCGCTTCAAAAGTCTATCGTCAGGGCACTGTACAAGGTATGATCTTGGGCCGGTTACACGGACTACCATCGCTTCTACCCACAGCGGATCGCCCGATAAGTTTTTAGCAAATACTAAATCGCCTACCTGGAAGATACGGCATCGACCGCTGGATCCGAGTGGTTTTTCCGGTTTTTAGGCTGGGTGTAACCGATCAAGATGGGAGCGGAGCTTCCGTCCCATTAGCAGCTCGGCGGGAGTTTTGTTGGTGACGCTGTGAGGTGTGATGTGCTGTAGAAAAAGGATTCGGTTGATTTTCTCATTGATGTTGTCGTAGTCTACTTTTTGTAGCGTTTTCTTGACGAATTGTACCATGCGCTCAGCCCTACCATTGGCCACAGGGTGCGCAGGCGAAGTGAGCGCATGTCGGATACCGCGGTCAGCCAGGAACTGCTCAAAGGACAGCACGGTAAATTGGGGCCCGTTGTCAGATACCAGAACGTCTGGTAATCCGTGGGTTGCAAACAGTCTTTCTAGTCTTTTGATGACCGCTTCGGTGGTCGTGTTCCTCATTCGGTGGATTTCGAGCCAATTCGAGTCGGCGTCTACGGTTAACAAGAATGTGTGGCCTTTGGTCGGCCCAGCAAAATCTAGATGGATACAGGACCAGGGTCCCCCTGGTGTTTCCCATTCGGTTGGGATTGCCTTTGGTGGAACGTTGCTTACTTCTTGGCATCTCTTGCAAGTTTTGACCCACGATTCGATTTGTCTGTCGATGCCTGGCCACCATGCATAGCTTTGTGCGAGGGCCTTCATGTGCACGATGCCAGGGTAGCCATCGTGCAAGGTTCTTAGTAGTGCCTGTTGGAGTCGTTCTGGGATAACGACTCTATCGCCCCAGATGATACAGCCCTTTTGAGAAAACAACTCTGTTTGACAACTTTTGAATGGTGTGAAGTTGTCTGGTACTTGGTCCAATGGTCATCTGCGTTCCACCCACGTGAGGACTCGTGCCAAGATGGGGTTGCGTTTTGTTTCTCTTGCGATATCACGGGCAGTTAATGGTGGCATACAAAGTGTCTCAATCTGCAACGTTGTCATCATTGGCGCGGGATCGTTGATGGTCTCTGGAAGCGGTGCATGGCTCAACGCGTCGGCGTGGGGAATAGCTTTACCGGGGCGGTATTGTAGCTGATAATTATAAGCAGCCAAGAATTCTGACCAACGGGTCATCCTGGGAGATAGTATATAGGGGTTCGGCTTATCCCCAGCGATTATCCCCAGCAAAGGTTTGTGGTCAGTCACTATAGTAAAAACCCGGCCGTACATGTACTCATGAAATCTTTTAACAGCTGATACAATTGCCAGGGCTTCTTTATCAATCTGGCTATGATTTCGCTCGGTTTTCGAGAGTGTCTTTGAAAAATAAGCAACAGGGGCTTCGCTACCGTTAGGCAATACATGGCTCAAAATGGTGCCCACTCCGAAGGGCGATGCATCACATGTGATATTTAACGGTAAGCTTTCATTGTACTGCATTAGTACAGCGTCAGAAGTCAGTAGCTTTTTTACATTACGGAACGCCTGCTCTTCTCTATGACCCCATACCCAATTTGCTTTTTTGTCCAGTAGGCGATGTAAAGGTTCAGCAACAGTCGCCTTGTGCGGCAAGAATAAGTTATAGAAATTGATGAGGCCTAGAAATGCCTGGAGGTCGGCCTTATTTCGGGGTCTGGGAGCGTTTTTTATTGCTCTCTATTTGCTATCTGTAGGGTGAATACCCTGACTGTCAAATAAGTACCCTAAAAATTCAAAACGATCTGTACACAGTTTGTACTTATTTTTCTTCACCTTAAGGCCTGCGTCTTAGAATTTTTGGAGAACCAGGCTTAAACGATCCCGTAAAATTTTTGGAGTGGGGGGCAGCAATTAACACATCGTCAAAGTAGGGGACAATGCCTTTTATCCCCTGCAAGAGTCTTTCCATTAGGCTCTGAAAGATCCGCGGGGCAACACTGACTCTGAATTGGAGCCATGTACATTTAAAGGCACCTCGGTGCGTTATGATTGTCTGTGCCTGTGCCGTTTTTTCATCAACCGGCAGTTGCTGACAAGCCTGAGCTAAGTCTAGTTTAGCGAAGACTTTTCCGCCCCCCAGGGAATGGAGGAGGTGTTGCACCACCGGCACGGATATGGATTTTGCTGCAAGGTGTGGTTCAGGGATAACATTGTTTACCTTAACTGGTTTAGGTAAAATAATAAATATGTAATCATAGTTTGTTAGTTAAAGTGTCTGCAACTTTAACTGTAGGATTGTAATTAAGGGAGTGATTGTGAAAGCACCATAAAAGAAGCAAGGAACGTCAGCTTGATCTCTCTGGCTTGATGATCCCTAATTACTGGATAGACTGAAGACTGCGTTTTTCCCCTACTGAAAAGGAGAGACAAAGGACTGATTTCTAAGGGAACTGACATTGGATATTCTACACGGACTTTGCTAATTGAATATCCTTGAATGGACTGACTAAAACGATACATGACTAATGGACTGTTATTTTGACTATGTTATAAACTCTAAATGGAATAAACTATCTTTTGATAGCACAAGCGTATCTGTTATTTTTTACTGTATGTTAACAAACATACAAACATATCTCACTCATTTATCTGTGTGCCTATCTGACTAACGCTGCACATTCTGTTTAGCTTGTCTCCTTAACACTGGTTGGGGAACCCAGGCTTAACACTGGTTATGGGCCCAGAGGCTGCAAAGTCAGTTTAACTAGGATAAAACAGATTTATGTAAAAAGTGAGAGTTTGTGTTGTTATATGTTACAGTAAACAGACAGCTGTGTTTTATTAATTATAGCTTTATATCCATAAAAAGAAAACATGGCACAAATCAATCTACAAAGTTTGTCCCTTATATCCAAGCTGGATGGAACAAACTATGTATCATGGTCTATGAAATGTAGTCTACTTCTACGAAGAGAAGGTCTGTGGAACATAATTGAAAATCCACCAAACGTAGAGGAATGGGATCCAAAGATTGAGGAAAATAGACTAAAGATAAAAGATTTTATGCAGAAAAATGAACAAGCTATTTGCATAATAGGACTAACACTGTCTGACCAGCAACTTGTTCATATCTGTGGAGAGCAAAAGGCTGTTGGGTATTGGCAGAAGCTGAAGAGGATTTACACATTGGTGCTCACATAAATCTAACACGGAAGCTTTTCAGGATGCATCTCCAGAAGAATGGTGATATGCTTAGTCATTTGAATTCTATAAAAAGCATTTTTCAAGAACTGCACGAGAAAGAAATTATTTTCTATGAACTACACCAAGTCTACATAATTCTATCATCACTAGATGTAAGTTATGATAACTATGTCACTTCCCTTGAAATTTTGCCAAAGGAAAATTTAACTTTAATTGATATAACTGGCAGATTGATTGAAGAGGCAAGAAGAAGACTTGAAAGAGATCAGTTAAGGAGGGAGCAACCTCAAAAAGAAGATAATGAATCTCCTACTGCATACGCAATTAAAAAGTGTTTTAATTGTGGAGGAAGAGGACATTTGGCAAGATTTTGTAAAAAAGCAAAGTGCCAGAACGCTGGCCAGAACACTAAAAGTCATCAAAATAAAAATAAAAATTTAGAGTTAGCCATGTATATTAACGGAGCTGTAAAAAATAATTTATGGGTGATTGACAGTGGAGCATCCCACTGTATAACAAATGATAACAAAAATTTTTTTAAAATGTCGAAGAGTACACAGCAGATATCATTAGCCAATGGCTGGAAACTGAAAGCTAAAGCTCAAGGTATAGCATATTGTTCTTTCATAAAAGAGAATGTAAAAATGTTATATGTACCACAACTTAAGTTTAATTTAATTTCAGTTAGAATTTTGTTTAAACTAGGATATGTAGTTACATTTAAAGGAGATAACTGCATAATTGAGAAAGAAGATAAGAAAATTACTGCATCTTTAAGAGGTGAATTATATGTGTTAAATGATAATGTTTTAGAGGTGGCTAACACGGTTTTTGATAATAAGAAACCTCATGATGAATGTATTCACTTGTTACACCGACGGCTAGGACATTTAAATTTTAAAATGCTTAAGAGAACTGTTCAATTATCTCAGTGAATAAGTTTGAAACCTTGTAATAAGTATTTGCAATGTAATGTTTGTAATCAAAGCAAAGCCAGGGTCATACCGGCTAATAGAGTTGATGGATTTACTACTAAAGAGCCTTTAGAAGTAGTATTTGCTGATTTAATAGGTCCGAAAAAACCAAGTGTAGGACGAGCTCGATACATATTAAGTATAATGGACCACTATTCTAGATATGGGTTTTGCTATTTAGTGAAGAGCAAAACTGAAACGTATCTAAATCTATTTAATTGGATTAAATTTGCAGAAAGAAAAACTAAAAAGAAATTAGTAACTTTTATAACAGATAATGGTGCGGAATTTACAAATAATAAATTCCAGAATAGACTTAAAATGTTAGGTATTCAACATAAAAAGTCTGCACCATATAGGCCACAACATAATGCCTTTACAGAGAGACGAGGCCAAACACTACAGTCAATGGCACGTACTATGATGTCTGATTCAGGATTACCTGACAATTTGTGGGGAGAAGCAATAATGTGTGGTAATCATATATTAAATAATGTTGTTAATTCAACAACAGGTGAATTACCATTCACACTGTGGCATGGTAAAAAACCTGATTTAAGTTACATGCACACATTTGGAGCACCAGCATGGGTGCATATCCCTTCACAACTTAGACACAAAGGACAGCATAGAGCTAAAAGATTATTTTTTGTAGGATATGAATCTAATCACAGATCTTATAGATTCTGGGAACCAGGAACATCTAGAGTTTACACCAGTGCTAGTGCTAAATTCTTAGAACATGTAGGATGGAATAGATTAGAGCAAGATTTAAATAATGAAGTAATTATTGAACCCTACAAAAGGCAGAAAGAACAGACTAGTTATAAGAAGAGTCCAATTCAAGAAGAAGTCCAAGAAGAACAAATAGGACCAGAACAAGAGGAAACAGTTGATCAGGAAGAGTTAGATAATCAAGAAGAGTTAATAAATGAAAGTCCACCTGTAAGTCCTTTAATACCTAGATGTACTACACGTGTAACTAGACCACCTGATAGGTATCAAGCAAGTATAGTTTGCCAAGTAACTAAAGTTCCAACTAGTGTAGATGAACTTAGGATGTATCCTGCTAAGGATCAGGAGAATTGGCAAAAGGCAATGGAAAAAGAACTAAATTCATTAAAGGTAATGAAAGTATATGAAGATGCCAAATTACCTCCAGGTGATGTATCCATTGGGTGCAAATGGATATTTAAAGTAAAAACTGGAAATGATGGGACTGTTACCCATAAAGCTAGGTTGGTAGCTCAAGGATTTAAACAAACTGCATCTGATTACGATGAAGTTTTCGCACCAAGTCTTAAGGCAACATCTTTGAGAGCAGCATTAGTGTGGGCAGCTAAGAAAAACTATGTCATTAACCATTTAGATGTAGAAACTGCTTATTTGCATGCACCATTGCAGCACACTATATATTTACAAAAGCCAGTTATTATAAAAGACAATAAAGTAAATAGTAATGATTGTTGGAAACTCAAAAAGAGTCTTTATGGGTTGAAACAATCTGGCTTTGAGTGGAACCAATATATTGTGAAAGAATTAAACATATTGTGAAAGAATTAAACAATATAGGTTTTAAATCTGGTTTAGCAGATCCATGTGTGTTTAAAAGAGAAAATAATGGAACGGTGTCATTATTGTTATTATTTACAGATGATATTGCTTTGATAACTAAGACTAATAATGAAGCTAATGAGATTATATCATTATTAGCTAAAAAGATAAAATTAAAACATTTAGGTGAAATTAAAAAGTATCTAGGATTGACAATTAACAAAACAAAAAATGGATTTAAGATATCTCAAGAAGATAAAATTTGTCAATTAATTAAAACGTATAAAATGGAACTTTGTAAACTAGCAAAGACTCCAATGAGTCAGGAAGTTTGCCAAACTGATGATCAAAGTCCCAAATTTGATAAGTTCATATATCAATCTTTGATTGGTAGCTTATCATATATCAGCAATTGGTCAAGGCCTGATATAGCTTATAGTGTTAATCAGCTGGCACGTTTTAATTCAGATCCACATCAATGTCATTGGCAATCATTAAAAAGAATTTTAAGATATCTTAAAGGAACAATGAACCATGCATTGTATATAGAACCAAAGGGTGATTTGAGTCTTAGTGCCTATGCAGATGCAAGTTTTGCAACTGACATAAACACTAGAAAATCAACATCTGGGATGGCTATATTATTTGGTAAGACACTAATAGAATGGAGGTCAATCAGACAACAGCATATCAGTTTGTCCACGATGGAAGCGGAATTTTCATGTCTGTCATTACTATGCACTGACTTAATTTTGTACAAACAGTTATTATTAGACATGGGTGTAATTGTTAAAGATTCCATTATTGTGTACGAGGACAACCAGGCAGCCATAAAGTTAGCTACTAATATTGCTGTAAAAACTAGATCAAAACATACTGATTTAAGATACTTAAATGTTAGAGAATCTGTAAAGAATGGGCTAATTAAATTGGAATACTGCATGACGGAAGAAAACATTGCAGACCAATTTCCAAAAGTTCAAGGAGTAATCAAGTTTAAAGAAAGTTGTAACAAATATGATTTAAAGATGTAAATAGTTATATTTATTATTATTTCCTAAAAGGGGAGAATGTTAGGGATAACATTGTTTACCCAAACTGGTTTAGGTAAAATAATAAATATGTAATCATAGTTTGTTAGTTAAAGTGTCTATAACTTTAACTGCAGGATTGTAATTAAGGGAGTGGTTGTGAAAGCACCATAAAAGAAGCAAGGAACATCAGCTTGATCTCTCTGGCTTGATGATCCCTAATTACTGGATAGACTGAAGACTGCGTTTTTCCCCTACTGAAAAGGAGAGACAAAGGACTGATTTGTAAGTGAATTGACATTGGATATTCTACACGGACTTTGCTAACTGAATATCCTTGAATGGACTGACTAAAACGATACATGACTAATGGACTGTTATTTTGACTGATTTGTAAGTGAACTGACATTGGATATTCTACACGGACTTTGCTAATTGAATATCCTTGAATGGACTGACTAAAACGACACATGACTAATGGACTGTTATTTTGACTATGCTATAAACTCTAAATGGAATAAACTATCTTTTGATAGCACAAGCGTATCTGTTATTTTTTACTGTATGTTAACAAACATACAAACATATCTCTCTCATTTATCTGTGTGCCTATCTGACTAACGCTGCACATTCTGTTTAGCTAGTCTCCTTAACACTGGTTGGGGAACCCAGGCTTAACAGCTCGGTAGTCCCCACAAATTCTAATTGAGCTGTCCGGCTTAATTGGTGTCACGATTGGGGTTTCCCAGGGAGAGTGATCGGTTGGCTTTAACACTCCCTGGGTGATCAACTTATCAAGCTGTTCGTCGATTTTCGGCTTTAGTGCGAACAGAACTCAACAAGGCTTAAGGCGGATGGGAGCTATTTTTGGTTAAGGCTAAAGGATATCGGGGTCCCCTTGTACTCGCCTAGCTTTTCCGCAAAGACGTCCTTGAATTCGTGGGCGAGGTCCTCCTCCCAGTCACTGCCGCCGATTCGGTTAATGCCTGCCACTTCAATGCTGAGTGGTACGAACTATTGCAGGCCTAACAGGCTAGGCCGGTCCTTGTCGATCACCGTCAGGGGTAAGTACGCTGTGCGGTTTTTGAATGAAACCCGGACTCGACTGGATCCTACGACTGGAATCTGATTCCCCTGGTAATCTTTTAGCACGAATTGAAGGTCTTGGCGCCGGATAGTAGGGATGGGTTGCTTGAGGGTCTTCCAGGAGACCATTGAAAGGGACGATCCCGAGTCAACTTCCATTTGGCAAGGCTGATTTTAGATGGCCACTTTAACTCGAATTTTCTTGGCATCCAATGAAGAGGCGTGACCGATAGTGATGGTTTGGTGAGCCTCTTCTCGCCTCGTTAGGCGATTCATGGGTCGGTTTCTGTAGGAGTGGTTTGCTGGTTCTCGCCTTACAGGACAGTTTCCTGTCGATTGGCAAAAGTTGGCTCCCTCCGAGGTCTGGCTGGGTCCTAGGAGACTTCTGCAGACCCGTCCGATATGGCCTCGTTTCCCGCACTCGTGGCAGAGCGGGTCGCGGAATTTGCAATCGGAGCGGTAATGGTTGGCCCCGCAGCCAGCGCACGGTTGCTGGGACTTCAGGTAACGGTCCCGATCGAACCGCAGTTGATGGACCTCTTCTTCGTCGCTGTCTGATGACGAAGAGAGGTCCTCATGGTGGGCCGTTGGAAGCTGTCCTTCAGACTTAGGTGAAAATTCGCAGGCTGGTTGGTGTGTCGGAGTGCGATTTCAGCGCAGTTGGACAGCCGACTTCTTGGTCGCTTCCGCTGCCATAGCCTCAGCGATGGCATCGGCATGGCTAATGTCGCTCTTAGCCATTATTTTGCTCTGCACGTTTAGCGCATCTAATCCTAGAACTACTCTGTCTCTCAAAGCCTCTTCTAGGTCGGCGAAATCGCAGAGGCCTCCCAAGTTTCGGAGGTCCGCAATGAAATCAGCAACGCTTTCTCCTTTCCGCTGGTTTCTTTGGTAGAACTCGTGCCATCTTATGAGCGTTGGAACGGTCGGTGCATAGTGGGCCCTTAGTAGCGGTTCAAGGATGTCCCAGTACATGGCCTTCACTTCAGCCAGTTTTGCTAGTGCCTTGGCCATCTTGAATACGGTCGGCCCGCAATGTGTCAGGAATATCGCCCGTTTCTTCCCGGTTGTGGCATCCTTCAGATTATTCGTTTCCAAAAACATTTGGAAACAGTCCATGTAGGACTCCCAGTCCTCTTGCGCTGGGTCAAATGGAGCAGGTGGTACTATGCCGCCGGACATGGTTCTGCCGTTGTGCATTTCAGCCACGTGCTCGGTTGTCTTCTTTGTTGTTTAGTCAGTTCTGACGTCTCCACATCCCACCCTCGTCGCCAGTGTTAAGTCTGGAGCATGGGTGTGAATAATGGAGACGAGCCGGTAGAAACAGTGAACTTCAAACTCTTTATTTACATGGTGTGACAGCTCAAACTGGATGGCTGCTACAGCCTTCCTTATATAGGCAACTTATTAACTATTCAACCAATAGCAATCCGGGAGCGCTAGCTCCGTTAACCAATGAGAATGGCCTGTTAATGGCCAATCAGATTCTCCTGAATGGACCAATGCGATCTTGCCATTAACAGCCAATCAGAAGTGCAGGGCCAGAACCCTGCACTTGACTTCAAGCTCAAGATAACTTTATTTAACATTTATTCATTCACAACAGAGGGGGGAATTAAGTCACCTCTGAAAAGATGGCCTAGCCATTTTTTCAGGGCTCAAAGAAACAAAAACAAAAACAAAACCCAGCCTTATTATATGAGAAACATGGTAGTAGGAATTGGATCCAGGCTAAAAGTATTTCACTAACACTGATAATGTTACCTAGTGTTAGTAATGAAATGTTTTCAAGAAAACAGCCAAGCTCAGAGAGAACCCAGGACCCCTCATTTCAACCTTGGTCTACAAATATTCTCCTTTATTAAAAGTTTGTCATATTGAAAAAAAAATCACACTGACTATGACCTAAAGTCCATCCATTCAAGTATTTCTATTGTTCCAATGGTGGAAGTAACAAATATTAGCTGAGAGAAAGCTAATCTTTCTCACCTGTTCATATTTTTCTCATCCCTAGAACTGCTACTGGAAATAATATGTAATTTGACCACTTGAATTTGATGTAAGATACATGTTGAATGTCTTCAAATAAAAAGTTTAATTTCCAGTTCTGCGTGGCTTCGGTGGCAGCAGGAATTCGCGACTGTTCGCGATTCCTGCTGCGCTTGCTGCCGAGGTACCCCCAATCCAAATGAGTCAGGGGGATATGGCTGCCCTGTAGGGACAGCCGAAGAGAGAGGGGAGCCGGACAGGGGGTTGGGGGTGCCGCAGACCCCCTCCTCGTCCGGAAAAACCCCTTTTTCCCAAGGTGGTAGAGCGGCGGTCAGTAATGGCTGCCACGAAGAAGCCAGCAACTGGGTAAGATTGTGCTGGAGGAAGCAAGAAAAGTGAAAGTGCTGGCTGAGCCGGGTCAATCACCATCTTTTAAATTCATTGGAATTGAGTTGTCTGAATTGCTGGAGGATACATTGTATCCCTAAGAAGATCGAAAGCGGTGGAGAAGCTGTTAAAGGGAACTTTTTTTCCTTCACTCTCCCACCCCATGGAAACAGCAGATGAAGATTTGAAATTTGTTTGGGCACTGAAGGTGAATTATTCTGAAAGTTGAAGTTAAGGGACAAAAGAGTTCTTGGACATTGGACTTAAAAATTTAAGAAATTGGAAAACCCTTATTAGAGGTATGGATTTCTGATCATTTAAAAATTGATGTTGCAAGTGGAAACGGAGAGGAAAAAAAATTGGAGCAGAAGTGGAAAAAGGAGGAGATTGCCTAGAATCTCAAAGAAAGATACAAGGTAATTGGACCTCTTTGATTAAACAGTAACCCCAGAAAAAGAAATAGAAGAAAGAAGAAAACTATAAACTTTTGGAACTTTTTTTGAATTATTTTTGATTAAAAATACTTGGGTGGTTGTTTTGGGGAAAATTTCTCTTTTCAGGATGGCATCGCTTGTGGATGAACTAAAGACTGAATATCAAAAATATAAAAAGGAAGAACAAGATGGAAAAGATACTTTGGGCACTTCATTTCAATTTTTAGAAATGGCGTTATGTACTTATGAAAAATTGATTATGCAGCAGAATGACTGGGACAAAGAAGAAGAGGAATAAGAAGCCATCTTTGATGAACAATGGGTTTTTTCCGGGGAGGAGGAGAAAGAGGATAAGAAAAAGGGGATTTTAAGATTTGAAAAAAACAACCAAAAAAGAGAAAAATGAGAGGAAAGGTGGATGCAAGGTTAGAAAGCAAAGGAAAGGGAGTAAGAAAAGGGAGGAGGGGAGACAAAGAGGTAAAAAGGGCAAGGAGAAGAATAAACACGAGAGAAAGGGGGGGAGGAGAAGCCTTAATGGTGGGAAGCAAGATCTAAAGAAAAAAAGTTTATTCAGAGACAATGGGTGAATTTAATTAAGGATAAAAGGGGAATTCTGGAAGGTATATAAGATTGTGTTTTTATATGTGTATTTAGAGTATAAAATTTACTGTGTAATTTTAGAATCTACTAAACAGAATCCCAAGATAAATTAAGTGTTATATGAAGTACTTTTAAGTTAGGGTAATTAAGTTAAAGGCGTCACTCCAATTAGTATATAGGAGAAGTATAGTAAAAGAAAAAAGATGAATGGATAGTTGGAAATAGAACAGACAAAGAATGTTATTGAAAATGGTAATAAGATATGGAAGGATATATAAAGGTTTTGTTATGGCTTTTTTTTTGTATATTGATAAAAGGCAATAAAATTTTAATTAACAAGAAATAATTTGGATGGAAAGGAGAAGCTGGGATAAGATATGAAGTTAAATAGATAAAGTAAATATTGATATTATAATTTGGAATCATTATGTTCTATTGGTTTTCTTCTTTAATTATTATTACTTTTTTTTTTTTTAGAAAAGAATTTGTAAGCTGTTATGCCTTGATTGTTTCTGCACTGTTTTTGTAAAATTGATAAAATTGGTTTATAAAAAAAGAAAAGAAAATGATAATAAGATATGGAAGGATATATAAAGTGAATATGATGTTTGAATTTGTGTCTGTGTGAAGAGTTTCAACCCGGGATCAGGCAGCCTTCAGAAAAGATCTTTTAGTTTTGTTTATGTTTTGTGTCTTGTATGTTTATGAAAGGCAATAAAATTTTAATAAGCAAGAAATATAATTTGGATAAAAGAAGAAGTCTGGATAAGATTATGAAGTTAGATAATGTAAATATTGATATTACAATTTGGAGTTATTTTATATGCTCTATTGGCTTTCTTCTTTAATTATTATTATTATTTTTTAGAAAAGATTTTTTAAGTTGTTATGCCTGGATTGTGTATTGTTTTTTTGTAAAATTAATAAAATTTGTTTAAAAAAATGTTTAATTATAAATTAATTAAATAAAATCATGTTTTAAAAATAGTCAAACTAATTTAGTTTGGATCTAATCCTATAAGTTTAAAGCCATATAAGTAAATGATTATAGCCAGTAAATTTCATAATTAAGATAAAAATCTGCTTATTCAACAGTGGCATTAAATTACCAGTCTGAAGGGCGGGTGATGCAGTTAAACCAAGCCAAGTTCAGGATGAATGGCAACTGCGGATACATCCTGAAACCACAACAGATGTGCAAAGGTAAAAAATACAAGGCAGTGCACACTGAATAGATTTAGTGTTCTTGCACATCCATCTATTAAAGATATCTTGGTTAATATTAAAATACAACACATGTTTGGAGAAAGTAGATAACATCAAACAGGTTAGTTTGGAGACTTTGATCAGGAGCAAGATATAATGAAATATTCATATTTTAATAAAAGAGTGTTAAATGAAAAATGTAGCTAAGCTATACTTTTGCAAACAAATGAAACATTTAATACAGTTGTTGATTTGGATCTGTGCTTTTATTTCACATCTAATGAATTGTATTTGTTTACTTGCTGTCACTTTTTACATGTTTTATTTTGATGGACAACAAAAATGGCTAAATACCCAAATTTATTTATTATTTTTTTCTAGCAATAAATGTTACATATTCAATTCTAATACTAGCTTTATTCTTTCCTTTAATCCTCCCTGTAGGTTTTTCTCAAATGTACAGAAAACAAGTTGTATTTCTTATTTTAAGATTATACATTTCTGCATTGTTCCTATCCATAGGCACTTTTAATCCGTATTCTGGAGATCCTCTGCCTGCTTTCCCTAAAAAACAACTTATACTGAAAATCATCAGTGGTCAACAACTACCAAAACCTCCAGATTCCATGTTAGGAGACAGAGGAGAGGTAAAATATATTTGTGATAGAGTTAAGAGTTAAGTTCATGTACGGTGGAAGAGATTCATTAATGACCTGAACAAGGGTATATATGTTTCTAATCAGGGGTAGGCTTCAAAAATTTCATCAACTGGTTCTCTGCTGAGTTGCTGGGTGGGCACGGCCATGGCAGATGTGGCCTAGTCGGCTTCCTGCACCATGGTGGTGGTGGGGGAATGTTTTTGCCCTCCCTGGCCCACTTACCTCGCATCCAAAATGGGCGACTCCTGGGAGGGGAAGGGTAGGCAGGTAAGGGTGGGATTTGCCAGTTCACCAAACCTGCCATAACATTAGCTATAGGTTTGCCCAAAAAGGGGTGAATCCTAGCAGCCCACCCCTGTTTCTAATCTGCATATAAAAGATGTTAGATAGATGATAGACAGACAGAAAGACAGAATCATTATTTGTCATTGCATACGTAAAACTAATGAGGAAATAAGCATGTCAGTTTATGTATTTTAATAGAATGATGAAAGTGCCTTGCTGGAAATATGCTCTGCATGAGTGAGCAATGTCCAGCAATCAATTGGATGCCACCAGATGATCAGAGAAAAAGAGGAAGACCAAGAAAACTTGGCACCAAGCATTTCAGAAAGACCTGAAAAACATCAATCTTAAATGGAGAGATATGGAAACTGTAGTCATGGATTGAGAATGGTGGAATATGCTAATAGCCCCATTAGTATATTTAGAATAAATTTCTTGTGAATGTATTCTTGCTAAAAAAAATTTGAATTCTAAAATACACTTTGCATTTCATATTAATAATGTAGGTACACACATAAAAGAAAAATGTTATAGCTTTTGAATGTAAAAGATTTAATTTATGATTTTTATGGTTGAATAATTTTCTGAATGCAAAGGGAAAGTTTAAGTACAAACTACACTATTCCTCCACAGAATTATTGAATATTATTTTGCTTTTTAACTCTTCTTGGCTTTGTAACTATGTTTATTTTCATTCTTCCTGCTGATTTAAATAATAGTAACCTCCTGCTGATTTAAATAATAGTAACCTGAAGAAAGGAGAATTACTTTATTAATAAACAATCCTTTATTCAGAAATATATGTGAGACCTATATAGTATTTAGGTAAACATTTAAAAAATGGTGTTATAACAAAAATTCACTGTCAAAAAATAAAAAAAACTACAAGTAATTTTTGTGGGAGAGATTTTTTTAAAAAGACTATGATCCAACAGGCAATTATTAGAAACATTGTTGGACTGAAATAAAAAGCTTTAGTTAGTTCAATTGGCAGTGATTCTTTAATTCCATGTTTTTAGAACCACAGATTTTATTAGTACAATTTTTCTAGCTATTTAGTATGCCATGATAATCACCTAATGATGCTAATAATGCTATATTTGCATCTGCAAAGAAATCCCCTGTACTAAATCCAATATGGACTATTTCAGCTTGGCAGTTGCTTTGAAAGTTGTCAAGGTAATGCTTTTCTTCAATAAATCTAATTTCAAGTTTTTTAAATGGCCATATCAGAAATGTAAGGGTAAGAGACTGTAATTACAAGTCCCATCAGTATTGATTTTAATCAAGTTGACTAAAGCTAATTTTACTCTAGCAACATTTAAATGGATGTAGGTTTCTCATACTCAAAAATATGACTACAGCTTTCTCAAACTTATATTTGTCTGAATAAAATCTGTGCTTGCTTCGAAACACCTAATTAGCAAAATTCCAGCAGATGGTTCTCATTTCATCATCTAAATTCATGGTCAACATTTACTATGAATATCCGAGCTGTGATATAATAACACTATAATCTAATGCAATAGTTTACCCCATCTTTAAAACCTATGGATGCAATATATGAAAGATGGGATATTTACTTTAGATATTTATGAACAGGTCTCAAGCAGATTTTGTTTTTTTTAAAAATGTCTCAAGCAGATAATCGATCCATTTGTTGAAGTTGAAATTATTGGGTTACCAGCTGATTGTTGCAAAGACCAGACCAGAGTTGTAGATGATAATGGTAAGAGATACACCTTGCAGATTTTCAGTTTCTCACCAAAAATAGTCTTGGCAAAATTCAGCCATTTTGCTTCACAATTTTAATGTCATTATTTCTTGGCACATTCTGTAAATGAAGGCTAAGGGTTGCTAAAGGGTGCTCATCAGTGTTTTAAAATGGAAGGTTTAGAACAAGTATGGGAGGGAAGAGGGAGTATTTAAATATTAATTCTCCAAGCAGGATACAGTTGCCAGAGGAAAGACACTGGCTAAAAATGGTCTTTCAGTTAGGGTATGGAATGGCTTTGTTTCCCAGCCTTAGCTCCCTCTTCTTTGCCATCTGTTCTGGGACTGAGATTCTGACTTGAAAATCTCAGGTTCTAGAAATTTTGATCTTGATGGATTAGGCTGTAGCTTAGACTTGACAATAATGTGGGACATTGAATGCTATTAGATAACAGTTGGAACAGTTGAGTCAATCAGTTAAAATCAGCCAGTGGGGTTCATGAAGCTGCTGAGATAATGCATTTGGCTTGTCATTCCTTCTTGGTGTTGGAAGTAAAGCATGAATGTATTTGGTTACATACTTAGCCAAGGACAATGCTTAAGATTTTTAAATGTTAATATGAAATATGATACCCAATTATATATAATTTAATTTAAAATAAGTGCATTTATGTACAGTATAATTGTGTTTGCAAGTGATTTAAATTAAAATAACCTAAAACAGAAATACTTTTATATTGCGTAAGGGTTTATTGTATAGAACCAGTTCTTCATTAAATAAAATTCCTCTTAATTTTGGCATATAGATGACTTGTAAATTGATCTGTAAATCAAAAATAACACATATTTTTTCTGATTAATGTTACCCTAACATTTGCTATATATTTTGTTCCTCACAGGATTCAACCCTGTTTGGGAAGAAAGCCTAACTTTCACTATCCACATGCCTGAAATAGCTTTGGTTCGATTTCTAGTTTGGGATCATGACCCCATTGGCCGAGATTTTGTGGGGCAAAGAACTGTGGCTTTTAGCAGCTTGATGTCTGGTGAGTCCATTGGCTTTACTCTCTTTTCTTTAGCTGCTTCACTAGCAGGTGAAATGAATTTCTTTTCACAATCTATGGTGTGGGAAACTCCAATTATGTTTCTCAAATATCTTAATACTTAAGAGGAAGAAAGTTATGTAGAGCAAACAAAGAAAAATCATTACTGTTTCTGAGATGGAAAACTAAACCTATGAAGGACTATCCCTGTGAGCTGATTGGAGTGAAAATAGTTTTCACTAATATATCTTTTAAGCCATTTAAGATTGGGATTAGCAGATCTATTGATAATATTCTTTCACTCCATTCACTGGATAAATGTTGCACAATGTATTTATTAATAAAAATAATCTAAATTGTCCTTTCTGATTTGTAAAATCCGTGCAGAAGTCTTTCAAACCAGAATTCCTATTTCTACTTATACAGTTAGTTCAGACTATTGTGGCATCGTTATTAGAATACTGAACAAGGCACAGAAGCACACTAGATAATTTTGGGCAATCTTTCTCAAGTCAATCTACCTCATAAGTTTGTTGTGGAGGAAAAATAGGAAAAAAAACTCCATGTATGCTGCCTTGTGCTCCTGTACAAAAGATGGCATATACCTCGAACAACTAAAACAAATATTTAAATTTAACCTCTATATTTTTGCACTTATTCACTTGCCTTGTGCTATTAGATATGCTGTCTGAAGGTTGTAAAGTAACATTTAGAAAAAAGCAGAATTACATACCAGTTTACAGGAATAATCTCCATCAAATTGCAGGTTTTCAAACACTTATCTTTCAATTCTCTGCAACAAGTTGAAAATGAAAACATTTACTTTTCCTATAGAGCAAGTAGTTCTGTGCTCTATTCAGTTTTGGAGAGTTTAGTCTCATTAACCCAGGTCAAGCTTAATCAGAACAAAAAAAGTGGTTGAAATTCCTGATTGTTAACCTTTAGCTAAAACATATTTTTCAAATTGTATGGTGGTTTGTTTAAAAAAAAAAAAAGACACTTTCACACTCTCACTCGTGCAGGATGAGTCTGAAGTTTTTCTTAGTTCATTTGTTTTCATTATCTAGTCATCGTTCGTGTCCTTTATTAGTTTGTCATAACTGGATTCCTATACCATGCTATATACAAAATATGCTCTGGTCATATAAAACGTGACGCTGAAACCAATAAATCATGTTATGGCTTCATTTGATGCACTAACTTTATTCCATATGCAAAGATAGTGACTTAGTTCCCATAGTACCTCTGAATCAAAAACTACTTAAACTTCATAAATGAAGGCAAATGTCTGTGTCCCATGATAATGTTGCAGGATCCAATCTGGGTCAGTCACTGGGACAGAGGTTTAGTCTTCTGAGCTTTTGGACTTGTGCTGGAGCTCAACTGCAGGAAACTTCTCTCTATCAGAATGTGTACCCAACCTTCTTTTAATCTAGTCTAACATCCTGTGTGAACTATTCTATGTATAACATTGTAGGATAACATCTTAACTATGAAACATAACCATTTAATATTGTTGATGATGTTCACCTTCAACAGGTTATCGTCATGTTTACTTAGAAGGACTGACCGAAGCATCAATTTTTGTTCATATAACCATTAATGAAATTTATGGAAAGGTAAGAGATAAGTATTTAGTTCTACATATTAAACAATTAAGATTGACATTAGCATGTGATAATGAAAGAGCAGCTGTTGATTAACCATAGATTTAAGCTACAACTTCAGCCTTCTAGTTTCAAAGTGCGAAAGTTAAAGTATGTCCAAGTCTTGACTGAGTTTTTTTATACATAAGATACAATTGCTTTCACTAGTGTCATATCTTCAGATACACTGGCACTCCCAATATTTCTGGAGGGTATAGACTTAAGTTTCAAAACCACGAATTGTGTTAGGTACTTATAATGGAAGTAATTGACATTAATTGCATTTTAACAAATGCTACTTATCTTAGACATGAAATAATTTATTATTTGCTGCTGGGCAAATTACTGTGACTAAATATTTATGCGAACATTTCTTTCCTACCTACTTTTTTCCTTTCACATGCATCTCTTTATTTAAAAAGTTAAACTGACTCTCCTTCCCAATTTTGGGATTAATAACCAAAATTAGGGGTAGGCTCAAAACAGTAATTTAGCTCTCATTTCTCATTGAACTGTAAAGATACTTCTTCACTGGAATTTGTTTCTTTTACTGGTAATTGCTTTGTGCTTAGTTTGAATCAATTTTAAAGCAAAGCTACTGCTGTTCTCTTATGTTTTGGAATTTGGAAAATTTTAAAACTTAGCTTTAAGTTTTAAAATGGCAAATAATTAATTTTCTGCAAACTACTTTTTCTCAATTTCTGTTATGGAAGAATATTTTAGTTGCTTAGGGGCTGTAGAACAATAAAAAAGCCTCATCTCATACCGTGCAGAAAATATGTTCAATGTTTGGCATTTCTAAGGGAGTGACAAAAGACTCCCACCTGAATCACTGGCCAGTTGAGGGCATTAGTTGGAAATAAGGAATGACTTTGATATTGATATTCAAAGTCATTGAAATGACTTTGATATTTTTTTGTGTCCCCGGCAACAATATTTAAGGTGCTTCAGTTGCTATCATTGCAAAGCAGTTGCAAGCAATTGCATTTATGAAACACAGTATAAACTATTGATTGTGTTTGCTGACTACATTCAGCAAAGTTCAGTAATTCTGAACTCTGATTTATTGTTAAAGATGACAGCCTAGGTAAATCTCAGATTAGAGGTTCATGGGCTGTAAATCACAGTGAACTTCAGGATTGTATGTCATATTTTTTGGGTGCAGCCACAAGAAGATTGGATCTTTTGGTTTAATAATTATTGAATGGATTCAGCTGATCCTAACTGTGGGTTCAGTAAAGGGTTACTGCTTTATCTGAATTCAACCTATGATTTGGGAATAATTGATTTTGCCCATTTCGCTTCATGATCTTGATGCATAAATATGCTATTTTAATTGTCCCAAGAAACTTTAGTTTTAGTGATTCAAAAGGGAAGATGAACAAAAGATTCTCTAGTCCAATGGTGACTAACCTTTTTCGGCTCCCAGAAAGCAATGTCTGCTTCCCCCCCACCCTGCCCTGTTGTGCTGCGCATCTCTGCACATGCAGGTGCATCTCCCGTGCACCCCCGGCCCCTGCACATGTGCGCCAGATACCTGATAATCAACTGTCAGGCGTCAGCGGTGCGCATGCACAGTGGGGCTCTTCCAGGTGACTTCTTGTGTGCTGGCAGAAGTGGCTCTGCGTGCCGCTTCTGGCACATGTGCCATAGGCTCGCCATCATGGCTGGAGTCTATTATGGCAATAATTGTGCCACTTTTCAGCCAATTTTAGTTTCATAAGCCAACCCCAACCCCCACCCCAAAAAGCAAAACTTTTCAGCACTACAATGTGCAAAAGAGGTCCTCTCCAATTTGATAAAAATCAGATTTTTCACAGTACATTTTCTAGGATGCTCATACTAATCCATTTTACATCATGGGGTTCCTTGCTTCGTTCACTGAATTCACTCCGTGCTGATGTTAGTAATCATTGGCCTCCTTTTCCATGTTTCTCTCTTGTCTGCTTAAAAATCAGAGGGGGGGGGGGTGTTGTTTCTTCTTTTGAGGAGCTTTTCTTCTTTTTGCTTGGTGCTCCATGAATCTAGAACTCTGATTCTTGACTTGGATAGTTATTCAAAGAAATACAAAATAAATGGGTATTTCAAGTCTGAGAAAATGTTCAGAAATCTTCTCCCCTGACGTCTTTCATTCTCTGTTCTTTAGAATGCTCTGGGTACAGAGATTGGCCTGACAATTTTCTGAGCCTTTGAAGGGCTACCTATTAGCTACTAACAGCCATGCCAAGGATTGCTAGGGATATAGCTCCTTTGCAAAGGAATCTCTGACTTGGTCCTTTGGGAGTTGTTGCCTTTATTTTCTGCCAGTAGTCAACAGAGGTGGGAGAGAAAGAGACCCTTTTGATGTATGTTTCTTTAAAGGAAATTTTCACCAGGAAGTAGAAATCTTAACAAGAAGGCCATACAGGTAGTCCTTGACTTATGACCACAATTGAGCCCAACATTTCTGTTGCTGTGAGCCATTTGTTAAGTGAGTTTTGCCCCCATTTTACAACTTTTCTTGCCATAGTTGTTAAGTGAATCACTGCAGTTGTTTAGTAACATGGTTGTTTCAGTTAATGTGGCTTCCCCATTGGCTTTGCTTGTCTGAAGGTTGCAAAAGGGGAATCACATAGTTCTGGGACACTGCAGCCATCATAAATATGAGTCAGTTGCCAAGCATCTGAATTTTGAGCATATGTATGACCCCAGAGGTGCCACAATGGTTGCAACAGTGAAAAATGGTCATAAGGTGCCATTGTGGTTTTGAACAGTCAACTAAATGAACTTAGTGAGGACTACCTGTATCATTCAGCAGGACCTATCCACCCGAAGGAAGCAGTGAATGCCAAAAGCAGCTCTGCCACTTATCTGTAATAATAATTTACTATAATGTATGTATTTTCTTGTGATTCAGATAAAGAAATTGAGTTCAACATTTCTTCTTCTTCTTCTTCTTCTTCTTCTTTTTTTGCTTTTCAGTGGAGTCCTTTAATCCTCAATCCCAGTTATACTATCATGCATTTTCTAGGAGCCACAAAGGTAGCTTTTATTTAGCATGCAATTTTGCACTGGCTGGGTGCCTTTCCCCTCCCCCTCCCTTTTTGCCATAGTGTTTTATTTTTCATCAAGCATTTGAAAATGTGTGCTACTGCTTTGAAGGTCCCGTGTGATAAAATGGCATGCTTTTGGGCCAGGCTAGCTTCTCACCCAAGGAAAGGTCTTGCAAGCTTATCATATGCCATTAGGAAGTGTCTTGTAAAATCTATTTTGCTTCTAAGCAGGCTGCCTCTTTTTTTTTCTTCTTATACGTGCATGGCAAGCTCATGGTGAGCTTCACCTTTTTTGATCAGCTAGCTGTGGACTTGCTTCATTTGATGGCTTTCCTTGATTTGCTTGGGATTTTCTTACCAGTCACTGCTCAGATAATATGTGCAAATATAGCAATGTAGAAGTTCCTTTATGTAAAACAGGCCTTTCTCCTCTCCCTCACAAAAAATCTCTAGATCTTTTTTCTTCTCCCATTTTCTTTTTCTTTTTTTTTCCAGAACAAGCAACTAATAGGACTCCGAGGGTTTTTTAATAAGAACTCCAAACATAATTCAGTGGAAAACAGCACTAATTATATCCGGAAAAGGTCGCTCGGAGACCGAATCCTTCGACGCACAGCCAGTGCTCCAGCAAAGGGCAGGAAAAAAAGCAAAATGGGCTTTCAAGAGACCACTGACATTAAGGAAAGTGTATCTGATACGTTGGACTTGAAAGAGAAGGAGGGAGGTTTCAAGCAAACAAGCAGAAGTTTACAATTGCGTCCCATCTCCATGCCAGTTGAAAAATATCTCCTGGCAGGATTGCCACCACCAGACCACGATGCTAGTGGAGTTGTTGAAGTTACCAAAATTGAAAGTACATCTGGTGAGTGCCCACTAAGAGGCTTTCAGGAATAATAAATTTGAGACCTTTTGATCAAATCATTCTGTGCTTGTTGCTTGAAAATTAGTCTAGTAGGATGTATAGACATGTATACATAAACACCGGGCTTACTTGTATACCTAACATCCTATTTCCTTTTGAAACAAGGCACATGACCCAGAAAAGTGGTGAGTAGCAAGCAAAATAAATTAAATTCATGATAGGAATGGAAATCTCACTAATTCTAATTCACCACAACTTTGTTTATTGTACCTCTCCATACTTTTCTGTCCTTGCAAACCATCTCTTTTTCTACAATATCAATTCATTGCTTTTTGTTTTGTAAACTTTTTAGCTCTCTCTTTTTGAAAGTCTCATTAACTCCATGCAACCACTACAATCATACCCTTCTCCTTCTTCTTACTACTCACTCTTTGATATATTTGTTTTGAAATATGATCTTCATTCATTCTCTCTATATGACCAAATTGGCTAACTGCACATTAACTCCATGCAACCACTACAATCATACCCTTCTCCTTCTTCTTACTATTCACTCTTTGATATATTTGTTTTGAAATATGATCTTCATTCATTCTCTCTATATGACCAAATCGCCTAACTGCACTTCTTCTATTAGTCTTTCTCTTTTTTAATCAAGCCACATTCACTCATTACCTATTCATTCTTGAATCCACCTGGTTTGGTTTTAACATCTTAAATATGCCATTTCTACTACACTCAACTTTTTAAATATCCCTATTGCCATACATAAATCTCAATTCCATATAAAACAAAGGACAGAATTATGCTTCACATACTTCCATTATCTACTACTATCCATTTTCTTTACCAACATTTACATGTCTTAAAATGTTTCCATTTCCCCATCTTTACTAAACATTCTCCCAAAGTATACAAATTCATTTATTTGCTCTAATTTTTCTCCTTTGTGTACTTAAAACTTGCAATTGTTACTCCATTTTATGTGTCAATTTTAGCTGTGTTGATCTACATTTTCAGATCCATATTGCCTTTTATATTATATAGTCTAGCTAATATTCACTGCAAATCATTCAAAGTGTCAGTCAATAACATGTCCCTCTGCATATACATTTGCAGCTCTCAGAAACACCCCTCTATTTTTAACCACAAACACTAGATTTTCCATATGTTGAAGTTAGACTTTCAGTAGAAGCAGCAGCTTGGGTAACCACAAGCATTTATTATAGATTAATCCATCGATACTTTAAACAGCCAAGGAATATCATAAATTCTTGTCTTATTCTCTCCTCGGTGTTGAAGCCATGTTTTATTCTCACACGTTTTATTTCCATCATAGATTGCTCTTATCACAGTCAGCAATAAACTTTCACCTCCATATTAATGCCAGGTCTTTGGTAATTCACAGTGTCTATAAAGAGCAGTCTGCTTTATAACCTTGAAAGTCTAGACTATATTTTAAATGATACTATAGGCAAAGGAAAAAGAAAATATTTGTATAATATTAACAATACATGAATCTTGCTGATGCATGGAATACACGTTTTGGATGTTATAATTCAAGAGTTCTGATAAATATGCCTCTTGTTGCAGATGGTGTTTTAACAGAGCTATTTTATTCTCTTTGTTTGTCATGTTCCTTTATAGTACAAATCTGAATAGGAATACATCTGAAGGTAATTCCACACGTCTAGATTATGATACCTCATTGACTTTCTTTATACAAATATTACATCATGGTTGAAGTGATGTAATAAAGCATTGAAGAAAAACTTCAGTGAAATACCTCCCGCTGTATATTTTTTCCATTTCTTCACATCACATGGATAATTTGTAGTAAATGCATAATTAATTTCTTTTCCACAACTGTGACTGATTTTACATTCTCCATTTCTCTGTGGATAAACTAATCATAAGCAAGTATGGTAATATTTATAACCAAATTTTTGTTTTTGTTTTCTGTTTGAATTGATTTAGCAGAAAGCAGAAACAATACAAGTGAGGATTGTACAAATGCAAAGAAAACCATCACCTCTTCCGAGAAAAAATCATGTTTTATGTACCAGCTTAAGAAAGATGTACCCAAGTCTGGTCCATGTGATACACTTTGTCCTGATGAAAAAGGAGAAAGCCTAAACTTTGCAATTGGGATAGCAGAAACCTATTTCTCCACTGAGTATTGGAAAAGTAATCTTCCCAATGAATTTGTTCATGTAAAGGAAGACCTTGAAAGAAAAAAACATGGAGACATCAGCTACATGGATCCAAAGACATTGGAGGTGACTGCACTTTGCAAAGAAAAGCAGAAAATAGCAGATGAAAAAGCTAATATGGAATCCTGCCCGATTTTAAATACAACAGTACCTAATGTGTGTGGCTTTAATTGTACACCATCTATCCCAGATAGTGACATTTCTTGTCTGATTAATGAGGTCTCTCTAGCTGATGAGAGAGAAAGGGATAACTCTATCTCGAAGCTGATAGAACAAGTTGATGTCACAAGTGACCAAACTGAGTTAATTCTCGTTTCAAGTCCCTCTAATATTAATAAAGAGAACAGAAATCTGAAGTCCATATATCTACCATGTACATCATTGAATGAACAAAGCATCATTTTGGATGATAAGTCCTTAAACTTAAAATCAGCTGGATCAGCTTGTTCAATTGGTTCAAGAGCAGAAAATACCATAATATCCACCCCTAAAACAACAGGGTGTTCTCTGTACACAATTATCCACGAGGCTTCTGTTTCTCCAGTTTCTCAGTCTGCATTAATGGATACATCTGTTTGCAAAAATACAACCAAGGATGCAAAAGACAGTTGCGTAAATGAGGATGCCAAACACATTTCCTGCATTACACCTGTCACCATGCAGAAAGCAAACCCTAAAAGAAAATGTGGAACAGACTGGGAATTTCTCAGCAATAGCAATTCCTATACTTCTGACATACAGAATACCATAGTTGTCCCAGTCACTTGTGCAAATTCTACAGGTAGTAGCCTAATGGAAATTGATGGGGAATTGCAAGACCTCTTGATAACTGCATTTGAATATAAGATAGAAGATATGAGCCAAGTTGCTTCTCCTCTGAAACTTAAGCATAGTCAGGATACATTATACTATAACAAAACTATATGTGAACCCCTAAAGAGCATGGACTTTCCCAATGAAAACCTAGCTGAAGATTTAAAGTTCAACAATGGTAAGAATCAGTGTTTTCCATACCCACATCAGCAGAGGTTTGAACTTTTGTACAATAATTGTTTGCAAATTTCAGATGCACAAAATGAATTGTTAAGTATTCCTCAATCAGCCAGCATTAATGCTGCTCTTAAGCCCAAAAATGTTTTGCCTTCACCCTTTCCTGGAGCTCAAAAGCAACAGAGCCCTTGTAAATCAAAAAGTCTTGGTGATTTAACTTCAGAAGATATCTCATGCAATTTTGAAAGCAAGTACAAATACATTAGTAGAGGTTTTATTACATCTGGTATGAGAGACAATATGGTGGCCACTCTGAAGGCCAAGAAACCATCAACTACAGACATTCTGACTGAACAACTGCGAAAACTTGTGTCTTTTGATCAAGAAGAAAGTTGCCAATCATTTTATTCTAAACAAAATGATGACTGCCCAAAAATGCTGGTCAGAAAACTGTCATCCAGAAGTCAGAGTAGAGTGAGAAATATTGCTAGCCGTGCCAAGGAACGACAAGAAGCCAATAAACAAAAACCTTCCTATATTAGCAGTAATGTAACAGACATAGTCCTTCGAAATAAGCCCCCAGTACCGCCTCATATCATCAATAGGCATTCTACTGGATCTTATATAGCAAGCTATCTAGATAACTTCAACACAGATGACCTAGAAAGCAGAGGGATCCCAGAAGGTGCCTGTTCATCTTTGCATTTGGGGTACAGTGACCGGTTTTGTACAGATGACACTCTTTTAGAGACCAAGCCAAATGAAAATGACAAACCAGAAATCTATTTTCTCCTAAGACTATAAATTGTAAAAATGTACATCTTCATTGTTTACAAGCTTTCTTGCTGAATGAAGGATTATCAGTAAGCAGTGCGTTCATTAGCCTTTCAATTGCTCAGATTTTTTGGGGGTATAGCTTGAACCGTGTAATTATTGTGTGCATTTTGATAAATGTTTATGTAAATAGATGTGGCAATATTCATGTATTTGTCTTCCTTTTTTTGAGAATTTTGAGAAATGCCATGTTTGCTGCATTTTTGAACGTCTACAGATTTTTAGAGTAATTATCACCCATCATATAATTCTCTTCCTGAAGAATTAATTGTTTTTAATTTAATGCCATTTCCAGGTTAAACAAAATGTAAGATATCCTAAATTTAAATTTCATACCTTCCATATTTATTAGATAATAATATATTTCCTACACTGAGAGAGAACATTCTTTCATAAACCGCAGAAACTTTCATTTTTACAAATTCTGTAGTGTTTAGTAGTTTGCTGGATTGTGTATCCCATTTCTTCTTCTGTTGCTGCTGCTTTATTTATTTCAGCTAGACTCCCAAGAAATCCAGTTCTTCCCTTAATTGTTTTCAGCAATACAAGTGATGATTTAGTGTGATTAAAGATTATATGATTTGTTTTCTATATCATTTCATTGTAGATATTTGATTGTTTTGATACTGCTATGTTAGAGCACAGTAAATAGTGGATATTGTCCCAAAGAATATCCTCTGGAGTGATGTAAAGATTTGTGTTTCTTTCATTGGCTGTTTAAATTAAGTGGCGCTGTGATGTCAAAGAGCTCATGAGTTCAATTGTTTTCTGTTGTTGATAATGAGATTAAAAGAAAATCCAGCAAAGCAGCTGCCAAAGTTACTTCGCCAAACCTTGTTGTGCAAGCAAAGCACCCCTGCTCAAAGCATTAAAGCAGCTGCATCCTCTAGCACAGAGGTGTCAAACTCATGGCATCACATTGGTGTCATGTGATGTTTTTCCCCTTCATGGAGCTGGGGTGGGTATGGCCTGAGTGTAATGAATCTGGCCCATGGGCCGCCAGTTTGTCACCCCTTCTCTAGCAGGTTCACACAGTAACTTTGAAGACAAGTTCCAGCTGTCTCTAGATGGCAGTCTAAGTTGAAATATTGCCACTGTTGCTTTTGTACCTTCAAACAATTGGATAGTGAGCATTCCAGAGGGTATGGCTGTTTTATCCTTTAGGCAAAAATACCTTATTCATCTTAATACTTTTGGCATAGCTCTATGGAAGATTAATGTTTTTTAAGAAATATTTCCTTTGTTCTTAAAGGACATGTTTATAATTTACAACTATATAAAGGAATGTCTACAATTGTGTGACTCACAGAAACCCACCATTGCAATTTTGATTTAAAATTTCATGCTAATTAAATAATCCATTCACAGAAGTCAGTACAGATGTAATATTACTTAATTTCTTAATAACAGCATGCTATAAATTCTTCCTATATTGTTCTTATCTTTAACCATTTGTAATGTTCCATCTGATATAGCTGTGTTTAACTGAAGCAGAATTAGCCAGTTGCTGACATTGGAATTTGATAACAAAATTCTAGTTTTCTAGTTCCTGATTTCTAGAATACTGTATGGGGAAGGGTCAATAAGAATGAATGTTATGTCTTCCTAAACTATTCTGTGCACAGATTCTATTTCTTTTGAACTTTTGACTTAAAGATAAGGTTATAGAAATTTTGCTTTTCATGTATTTATTTTCTGTATTTGGCTATGAATGTACTTAAAATGCAGTAGCAAAGTGGTATGCAATAACATAACTTCACATATAGAAACAAAAAAGCTTTATCTTGCTGTGGCTTTGAGACAAGGGCTTTTTCTAGTTAATGCTAAGAGTGGAAGGAGAGTCATAATGAAATCACCTCAATATTATGTAGCAATGTTTTAAGTTCTTCTGCATTGTGTAATGAGAAATTTTGTTCAATGTAAAAGGTATGTCCCCTTTTTTTGTAATATAGGATATTATTTGTAATCATGAAAGGGAAACCTTAAATAAATTTGTAATACCCAAATATATGCTTCTGAGTGATGAAGTAGCGTAATGCTGTCAAGTAAATGGAAGTTTATAATGGGAAGGCAGTTGTTATTTACAGATCTTTATTCATGGAAAATACTATTTCCAATTCACAAAATTAATGTAACTTTTTGAAGCCTATTTGTATGTGTTTATATGTTTAAATTGAAACTTGAGAACTATTGAAATAAACCTGCATATTATTTATATTGTTAACATGTCTATGAGGCAAACTATAGTCCATAAGGCAAAGTCAAGGCACAAGGCAAAAAGTAGTCCTCAGGGAAGGCAATGCAAGGCAAAAGGCACAACTCAAAGCTGGGGGGAATGTAAGCTAAAACAAAAAACTGTTCTTGGCAAAGACAGCTTCTCCTTAAGTCAATCTACTCCAGCTGTTCCTTGTGAAGGAAGGCTACAGCAACCTTTTCCTGAATAGCCTTGCATCCTTCTCTGAACTTGCCCATGCTCCGCTCTCCATGCCCTTTGAGGAGGCAGCTGTTCCTCATCAGAGGGGATCCCCTCCCCTTCTGCTATCCACATCATTGCTGTCAGCAGCCAATCCTCCCCTGTGAGGGCAGGCAGCTCTCTGTCTGGTCAACCACCTCCCCCAATGGCTTAGGGGCCTGGGACAACATCGTCCTCAGCCCCTGGCCTCTCCAAAGGAGACATGCCATCCCCATTGGGTGGTCCTAGTTCAACTCTTCTTCCTTCCTCCTCCAAACCGAGTTCTGGTGGGTCCATGACAGAAATAATATTTTTTGCTAAAGTGGCAGGTTTGTGACAGTCACGGTCTGGGAAAACTTGCATGATGGGCAACTACTCAATTAAAAAAAAGTAAGCTCCTGAAAGGCCAACTCTAGTTTTATGAAGAGGAAATTAATTTTAAATAGAAGAACATTTATGGCTGTTCCTGGCCATTTATTGTTTAAATGGAACATTCAGTCCTGCAAGCCTGTAATTACTCAGATAGAATACCATTTCAATGTAGTTATTAACATATTTCCATCATTTTGTTTTAATAGATTCTCCTTTTAAAGCACATCACGCCTACTTTCCTACTGGTAAATGCAATTTTGTTTTAGAAAATTGCAAAGCATCATTGTTGATAACTATTTGTTTATTTTCTATAGAACAATACTGTACCATTGTTTTAATCATTAGAAAAGAATGATGGGGTCCAGTTCAGAAACCAAACACTGAGTTAAAAGTAGTGGAGACTTCAAAAACATGAGGCAAGAAGGCCAGGCTAGATCCAGAAAGGCAGGGCAACATTTTTTTTTAAAAAAAGTATAATTATTAGGGTAAAATGTCTAACATAACTTAAAAGAGCAGCTGCATTTTGACTTAACCAAAAAAAAAAAGGTAAAAGATTTATACTTGGGGAAGAAAGATAAAATAGAAACTAAATGTGAAGGAACAGTCATTGGGGATATATTGGATGTGAATAATATATAAATCTGTCAGAATAGGCCAGTGAAGGTTTTCTTCCTTTGTCTAGCGCAGAGAATAGATTGCTTGCAACTAAAGAGACCAGAGAGAAAAGACCAGGACACCTGATGAAAAACCTTTTTTCTACCTTCTGTCTGGAAATAAAAAAGGACATAAAGTTTCAAAGCAAAGCTAATTTTGAGAGGAGCACAGTGCAACAAAAACCAAAGTAGACAGTCTGGAAGAAATATAATTAAATAAATGAAATAAAATTTTTAGACAAAGTACTTGATCCTACTGAAATCAGGACATAGCGCCAAACACTAGCAATTCAAGAGGAAAATTCTTCAAAATTCAAGTACAGTAGACAATACATTTTATTCAATAACATATCATACCAAAGAAATTATGAAGATAACAGGTTGCTAAACAGAACAACAAATGAAACCCAGGTAAGTAGAACTAATTAACTAATCAATCCAATTTTTACTTATATTGATCTTCTATAACTCGGTGCAAAGAAAATTGTATTTTTTCATCAATTCTAGATCTTTTTGAAAATTGTAATTAAGATTGTAGCACTTAGCTCTTTATTATCTCGGGAAAGAGCACAGAGATTTTTCTCTTTCCTCTCTTGGTAAGGCAGAATTATCTGACAGTGATAGAATCTGACAAAAGCAATCAAAATTATACAATTGCAGACTAAATCATATCTGAGCATGGCTATGCATTTGCCTATAATAGGTTATGAAATTGTTAGGAGGAAAATGATTAGAAAACCAGGATAGAGAATATGTATATCATTTGACATCTCTCACAAACTGAAAATTAAGATGTGTTGCACTTCATAATTAACTTCTAAATATCCTGTTTTGATGGGATCTGGTGTGCAACATGAAAAGAATAGTAGGAGAAAACCCTGGAATTGGTTTGGTTATGGCTTGAGTTCTTGTAACTTGCAAGCCTGTTTAATTCACATCAAATCTGTCCTCCTTTTAGTAGTAATCAAGAGGGCAGGCTGTGGATTCCTCCCCTCCATCATGTTGGTTTGGAAATAATCCTCAATAATTGCTCACTCACTCTGGAATAGTTTTCCCCAGTTTAGACTGCCCCTTTTTCTATTAATACCCCAAGACAACTGTCCTTTTCTCATTTTCCAACGAGATCCAACTTCAATGCAGGCAGTTGCTCAGAGAGGATATGGAGTCAGTTTTGATTATAAGGCACTTAGAATTTCTGTATTTGTTTTACTTGTCTTTGTGGCATGTTTTGTTTTATGAGCCACCTAGACTTTTTGTTTATGTTTGTTTTGTTTTTATTTTTTTTAAGTTTTAAAATATACTAATGAGGATCTTTAATTTTATTTTACAATTTAAAAACAAGACAATTGACCAGAATTGCAAGTTTCCATTATTAAAGCCAGTCATGGTAAAGCTTCTATTTACAACCGCAATTGAGACAAAAATTTGTGTTGCTGAGCAAGACAGCTATTGTGAATTTATCCCATTTTACAACCATTCCTGCCACGATTGTTAAGTGAGTCCCTGTAGTTAAGTTAGTAAAGTGAATCTGGTTTCCCCATTGACTTTGCTTGTCAGAAGGTCTCAAAAGATGACCAGATGAGCACTTGCCAAGCATCCAAATTTTGATCGCATGACCATAGGGATGCTGCAACAGTTATGTGAGAAAGGGTCATAACACACTTTTTCTCAGTGCCATTGTAACTTTCAGTAACTAAATGAATGATTATAAGTCAAGGCCTACAGAGGTGAAAGTCAACCACCTCACACCACCTCAGGAGAAATGGGACTATTTGAATTGGTTGGCCCCGCCCACCTTCCTTTTAGAGACTGAGTCCCACCCCCATGACCACCTGACTTCCTTTTAAAGACTGAGTCCCACCAAGCCACACCCACCAAGCCATGCCCACAGAGTCGATAGGGAAACCCCTGAAGGACTACCTGTATTTACAACTTTTCTGTGGAGCTGATTTCCTGATCTAGTCTGTTTAGTGGGGCCAGCATCGACGTTGCAAGTCTGATTGCACTGTACCTACTCTTCTTAAATTTCAGTGAATCAGAGCGGCATCTGAACTGCTTCTGAATGTTATTTCATTTCTCTGAATTTAAAAATTGGTTCAGAAGATCTCCTTTCATATCAAGTACAACCTCCAAACTGACTCATTACATTTACAATTCAATTGAGTTCATTAAATCATGCCTAAAAGAAAACAAAAGATTTCAAACCTGGCAAATTTGACAATCAATCAATCAATAAGACCAAGATAGCAAGAATCAAGACAGCATTAACATTTCTGGAAAAGAACTGACAGAAAGAGACAGTTTTTACCACCAGACCCAATTGCTATGTGATATTAATCACTAATAAATGGTCTTCCTATAATACCTATACTGGTCTTCCTCTAGAATCCTCTTGGCATTTTTGTTACAAAAGATTGTAGGTGTTAGGGATAACATTGGTTACCTAACTTAGTTTGGGTAAAAATATTATATAAACTATGTTAGTGAGTGTGTATGTATCACTTTAACTGCAAAACATGTATTTTGGGTGCGGTTGTAAAATCACCATAAGAGGGAGCAAGAGAGCTCATTGTTTGCTGGCTTTTACTGGATAGCTGACAATGTTGGATTGATGGTGATAACTGCATGTGTTTCCCTGCTGTTGCTGAAACAAAGAAAAGAGGTTTGATTTTCTTCATATCTCTGACTGCAAAAGAGATATATTGCTGGACTGATTATTTGTAAGTTTACTGACCTCTATTTTTCGACACTGGACTTTGCAACTGATTAATCCCTGGATGGACTGAACTAGTTTATGACATATAGACTGTTTTGACTATGTTATAACTCTTGCTGGAATAAAAAAACTATTTAACTGGCACAGTGTATCTGTCTTACTGAGTGTAAACTACAACAATGTTTATCTCACATCATTTGCCTGCCTGCTAGACTGCCGTTGCACGTTCTGCTAGGGTGTGCATCCCTATACTTGGACATTTATTTCTTTTCAGCATGCTTCAAGGATTTTGATTTTTTGGAGAATGATGATCTCTTAGCTATTCAATGAACACCATGAGGTGTTCTGATAAATGAGTTGCTGCTTTCCAAATAGAACTAATCTCCTGGATTCATAAACAAGCTGCCAAAATTGCTAAACAAGTGGCTAGGATAACAGTGGCCAGGCTTACAAGATTTTTACTAATAATTCTGCCATTTGGCATGAAATAATGTGCTCTAGCATCCATTTGTTCAATCGTACAACCCCTTCCATACAAATTAGTCCATCTCCTACATACGCAAAGGTTGCTTTCAGACAAAGATTTGATAGCTTAAATGCAATTGGAATGATATAATAATAGACAGCTACACAGAACTTTTCATTTATTAAAAATACCTCTTGTGACTGAATTGGGGAAGAAAGGGGAACAGATTTGCATCCTGGATATAATTTTGGGAAATTTGACCATATATATATAAACTAAGAAGCTTTGGGTCCTATTTAAGAGAAAACAAAGAACCATCTATAGGAAGGTATTATCTTCCATTTTCAGGGTAGTCCAGTCCAATCTTTACTTCAAAGAACAAAGAAACATTACACACCAATAGTTAAATTAACTGGAGAAGAGACAGCCAAATAATTGTATTGTCTTTTCATTTCAATTATATCTATTTAAACAAAGTGACAGGAGGAAATCAAACAGAAAATTGGACAATAAATTCTAGCTTTTATTATCATTCTCTCTCTCTCTCTTCCTCGCTCCCCTGCCTCTTTCAGTACATGGTAAATCTAATACCACTTGGATACCAATCTGCCACTCCAAAGGTGCCTTGATCCCAAGGGGCAAGTTTATTTTTAAATTGCTATTGTACTTTTGTTACTGTGTTACCTTGAAACCTCTAAGATTCAATGGCAGGTTACAAGGTTTTTTTAAATAATCAATGTACATCTTTCAAGACACAGAGTTAAACCATAGTTTTTGAAAAACTTGTAATTTTTAAAAACAAAGATCTTTGTGTCATTTGCTCCTCTTTTATATATAGTCCTTTGTTTATTTGGTATGAATTAATTAGTCTGATCATTTTTTCAATACTGCTCTTTTCAATTTTTTAAAAAAATGTTGCTCCACCTCCACCTCCACCTATCCCGTGACCTCTTTTGAGGTCGTTGGGGCGCCTGCGAAGATTTAACCACCACGCTTCTCCATCCGTCTCTATCCTCCACTGCTCTCTGGGATGCTGCCAGGTTCAAGCCTGTCCAATCATGGATATCATCCTCCCATCTCCTTCGTTGTCTTCCCCGTTTGCGGCTTCCTCTTACCGTCCCTTGCATGATGGTCTTTGCGAGGCCAGTAGAGCGAGACACGTGTCCGTACCATCTCAATTTCCGTTTCTTGACGACAGTAAGAAGGTTGTCGTGTGGTCCTATTGCCTGTTGTATTTTATTTAAGACCTCTTCATTTGTCACATGGTCTGTGTAGTGGATGCCAAGGATCTTTCGGTAGCATCTCATTTCTGTTGCAAGGATTCTTCTTTGTAAATCCGCATTGAGTGTCCAGGTTTCGCAGTCATATAAAAAGATTGATATTGCGAGGGAGCGCATTAGGTGGATCCTTGAACGCAGACTGATGTTCTTATCTTTCCAAATAGTTTGGAGCTTCGAAAGCGCAGCTGTTGTTTGTGCTATCCTTGCCATTACTTCTGGTTTTGAGCCTTCATCGGAAATGATGGACCCAAGATATTTGAAATTTTTTACTGTCTCTAGGGGTGTTCCGCTGACTCTGATGTCTGAGGAGATACCTTGGGTACTGTTCGTCATCAGCTTGGTTTTCTCGGCATTGATCTCCATGCCGTACGCTGAAGCCGCTTTATCTAAGTGTTGGACAAGGCTCAATAGTTCATCCTCATTTCCTGCCAGGCCATCGATGTCATCTGCGAATCGCAGGTTGGTGATGGTTCTACCACCGATGGAAACTGTGCCTTCGTGATCTTCCAAGGCATCTTCCATGATCCGTTCGAGGAATACATTAAACAGTGTGGGGGAAAGCAAACATCCTTGACGCACTCCTACACTCGTCCGGAACCAGTTACCTTTGCTGCCGTTCAGGAGGACGGCGCTTGTGGCTTTCTCATAAAGTTGTTCTATCACTCTGACAAGGTTATCGTTGATGTTATATTTCCTCATGGTAGACCACAAGGCTGCATGCCACACCCTGTCGAAAGCCTTTTTGAAATCAACGAAAACGTGGTATAAGTCCTGTTGGTGTTGGAGATATTTCTCACAGATCACTCTCAAGTTGAATATTTGCTCAATAGTGCTCCGTCCTGCTCTGAAACCCGCTTGTTCTTCTGCAATGATAGTCTCTGCTTGTGGTTTCAGTCTGTTAAGAATGATTTTTAGCATGACTTTGCTTGGGTGGCTGATTAAGCTGATGGTACGATAATTCTGGCACATCTGAAGATTCCCCTTCTTGGGCAGGGTTATGATTAATGATTGAGTCCAGGGGACTGGCCATACTCCAGTGGTCCAGATCTTGTTGCAGATGACAGTGAGGATGGTGATCACTGCCTCTCCTCCTTCCTGAATCAGTTCTGCAGGTATGTTGTCAATTCCCGCTGACTTCCCTTGTTTAAGTGCCTTTATTGCTGCTTCGACTTCCTCACGTAGTATTGGATGGCAGGCATCATCCGGACTTGTCCGTGGGCCCTGCAATACTGTAGTGTCTCCATTGTGCTGATGGTTGTACAATTCAGCGCAGTATTCTGTCCATCTGTCCATCACCTCTCTTTCCCCAGTGAGTGTTTTGCCTGATTTGCTCTGTATGCTCGAGGGCCTCCCTTGTTTCTGTGTGGTGAGGCTTTTAACCATTTGGTATGCTTTCTTGGTGTTATTTCTCTTCAAGTTTTCCTCGATGTCTTTACACTGGTCCTCTATCCAATTTTCCTTTGCCTTTTTCATCCCCTTTTTTACTTTGTTGTTAACTTCCCTGCACTTCTGAGCTCCATCTGGATCGCTTTTCTTTTTCTTTAGTTCCCGTCTTTTGTTACATAGACCTAGGAGTTCACTTGTGACCCACGGTTTTTTGGGACGTTGGTGTTTCCCCAGGACCTCATTAGCGGTCTCTATCACTGCTATGTTGAAAGAGCTGACTGTTGTCTCGAGGTCCACGTCATCATCTAGGACCATCAGAGGAGCGAACTTCCCTCCAATCATTGCTTGGAATTCTTCTCTTACTGCCGGGTCTTTCACGTGCTGCTAAACCATAAAACAACTAAGGTTCACCATATTGTAGAAGCTGAGGTAAATTACTTGGTGACTATATGCTTACACTACATTCACCCATTCTTTTATTAATGTACGACAGTAGATGACTTTATACAATATGCTCAACCAAATTTGAAGAAACCATGTTATGGTTTTGAAGAAAGGTCAAGACCAACCAGTAGTACCTATCATATATGATTCAGACCAGGCTTTATACCAGGGTGTCCAAGCACACTGAGAAATTACTGCTGGAAAATGTGATCTCTTTTCTTATCTGTAGTCCATAAACAAAGAAGACTCATTGTCCATGCATCAGAATCCATTGTCCGCATCATCATCTTGAATCATTAACTTCATGCTTATTCTATACCTATACAATTCTTTCCAAAGCATGATATCACATGGATTTTGGAATCAGAATACAAGAGAACACATACTTTATGGTGGACTGAAAAAAAGAAAATAAAACCTTTCTTGCTCAGAATTGAATCAGAGACAGGGATAGGATTCAGCCAGTTCAGTCTGGGGCAGGCTAACCAGATGTTAATTTTACGTTCCAATGACCTGCCTACCTTGCCCCTCCCAAGAGTCCCCACGGGACCCATCTGGCTCCCAGGAAGCTCCAGGAAAGCTTCCTAGGCCCCAAATAGGGCATGGGGTGTTGTGAATGCATAATACCAATAAAGTTATCATTTAGCTTGAAGTCTAGTGCAGGGTTCTGGCCCTGCACTTCTGATTGGCTGTTAATGGCACGATCAGATTGGTCCATTCAGAAGCATCCGATTGGCCATTAACAGACCATTCCCGTTGGTTAACGGAGCTAACGCTCCAGGTTCGCGATTGGTTAAGTAGTTAATGAGTTGCCTATATAAGTAAGGCTTGAGCAGCCTTTGAGCTGAGCTGTCACAATATGTAAATAAAGAGTTTGAAGTTCACTGTTTCCACTGGCTCGTCTCCATCTTTCGCACCCATGCTCCAGACTTAACACTGATGACGAAGGTGGGATTGGATGACATCGGAGCCAACTAAGCACGTGACGGAAGCGCACAACGGTGGAACCATGTCTGGCGGTGCAATACCACCCGCTCCATTCGATCCAGCTCAAGAGGACTGGGAGTCTTACATGGATCGTTTCCAAATGTTTTTAGAAACAAATAATCTGAAGGATGCAACGGCCGGGAAGAAACGGGTGGTATTCCTGACGCACTGCGGCCCAACGGTTTTTAAGATGGCTAAGGCATTAGCGAAACCGGCTGAGGTGAAGGCCATGGACTGGGAAATCCTCAAACCGCTGCTAAGGGCCCACTACGCACCCACCGTTCCAACGCTCGTAAGACGACACGAGTTCTATCAACAGAACCAGCGGAAGGGAGAAAGCGTTGCCGATTTCATTGCAAACCTCTGGAACTTGGGAGGCCTTTGCAATTTCGCCAACCTGGAAGAGGCTTTGAGAGACAGAGTAGTCCTTGAGCTAGATGCTCTAAACGTGCAGAGCAAAATAATGGCAAAGGGCGACATCACCCTTAAAGACGCCATAGCAGAAGCTACAGCAGCTGAGGCAACCAAGAAATTGGCTGCTCAACTACGCCGAATTCGCACTCCAAACCACCAACCGGATGGTGACATTTCACCTAATGCAGAACGGCGACGTTCAATGGCCCATCATGAGGACCTCTCTTCGTCGTCAGACAACGACGAAGAAGAGGTCCATCGACTGCAGTCCGATCGGGAACTACGACTGAAGTCCCAGCAACCGTGCGCGGACTGTGGAGCCAACCATTACCGCTCCGTTTGCAAATTCCGCGACGCACTCTGCCACGAGTGTGGGAAACGAGGCCACATTGGTCGGGTCTGCAGAAGCCTCCTTGGATCCAGCCGGACCTCGAAAGAAACCAATCCCCGCCAAGCAACGGGGAATCGCCCTGCAAGGCAAGAACCAGTAAACCACTCCTACGGAAACCGACCCGTGAACTGTCTAGCGAGACGAGAAGAGGTTCACCAAACACTCACTATTGGCCATGCCTCTTCATTAGACACTCAGAAAATTCAGATCAACGTGAACATTGAAAATTGGCCCTGCCAAATGGAAGTAGACTTGGGATCGTCTCTCTCGATGGTCTCATGGAAGACCCTCAAGCAACTCATCCCCACTATCTGGCACCAAGACCTTCAATTTCAATGGCTCGTCCTAAAAGGCTATCAGGGGAACCGAATTCCAGTTGCAAGATCCAGTCAAGTCTGGGTTACATTCAAGAACCGCACGGCGTACTTACCCCTGAAGGTGATCGATAAGCACCAGCCTAGCCTGTTGGGCCTACAGTGGTTTGTACCACTCAGCATCGAAGTGGCAGGCATTTACCAAATCGGTGGCCATGACTGGGAGGAAGACCTCGCCCACGAATTCAAGGACGTCTTCAAGGAAAAGCTAGGCGAGTACAAGGGGACCCCGATATCTTTTAGTCTTAATCCAAAGATAGCTTTCATCCGCCTTAAGCCTCGTCGAGTTCCGTTCGCTCTAAAACCGAAAATCGACGAACAGCTTGATAAGTTGATTGCCCAGGGAGTTTTAAAGCCAACAGATCACTCCCCTTGGGAAACGCCGATTGTGACACCCATTAAGCCGGACGGCTCCATTAGAATTTGCGGGGACTACCGAGCCACCCTAAACCACGCCCTGCAACAGAACCCATATCCGGTGCCGGTGGTACAGCACCTCCTCCATTCCCTGGGGGGCGGAAAAGTCTTCGCTAAACTAGACTTAGCTCAGGCTTACCAGCAATTGCCGGTTGACGAAACAACGGCACAGGCACAGACTATCGTAACACACCGAGGTGCCTTTAAGTGTACGTGGCTTCAATTCGGAGTCAGTATAACCCCAGGAATCTTTCAGAGCCTAATGGAGAGACTATTGCGGGGGATCAAGGGTGTTGTCCCCTATTTCAACGATGTGCTTATTGCTGCCCCCACTCAAAAAATCTTGCGGGAGCGTTTAAGATCAGTATTATGAAAATTTCAGGAAGCAGGCCTGAAAGTTAAAAAAGATAAATGCAAAATGTGTACCGATCATGTTGAATTCTTAGGGTACCTAATTGACAGTCAGGGTATTCACCCTACTGATAGCAAATTAAGAGCAATAAAGAACGCTCCCAGACCCCAGAACAAAACCGACCTCCAGGCGTTCTTAGGCCTCATCAACTTCTATAATGTTTTCTTGCCAAACAAAACGACTGTCGCTGAACTGTTACATCGTCTTTTAGACAAAAAAGCAAACTGGGTATGGGGTCACAAAGAAGAGCAGGCGTTCCGTAATGTAAAAAAACTACTGACTTCAGACGCCGTGCTGATGCAGTACAATGAGACTTTGCCAATAAACATAACCTGTGATGTATCGCCTTTTGGAGTGGGCACCATTTTGAGCCATGTGTTACCTAACAGTAACGAAGCCCCTGTTGCTTACTTTTCAAAGACGCTCTCGAAAACCGAGCGAAATTACAGCCAAATTGATAAGGAATTACAGCCAAATCGATAAGGAAATTACAGCCAAATTGATAAGGAAGCCCTGGCAATTGTATCAGCAGTTAAAAGGTTTCATGAGTACGTGTACGGCCGGAATTTCACCATTGTAACTGACCACAAACCATTACTGGGGATCATTGCTGGGGCCAAACCAACTCCTTACATACTTTCTCCCAGAATGACCCACTGGTCAGAGTTCTTGGCTGCCTACAATTATCGGCTACAATATCGTCCGGGTAAAGCCATTCCCCACGCCGACACGCTGAGCTGTACACTGCTTCCTGAAACTATCAACGATCCTGCACCAACGATGACAGCATTGCAAATTGAGACACTCCACACGCCACCATTGACTGCCCGTGACATTGCGAGACAAACAAAACGTGACCCCATCTTGGCGCGAGTCCTCACATACCAAGTACCAGATGACTTTGCACCATTCAAAAGTCGTCAAACAGAGTTGTTCTTGCAGAAGGGCTGTGTCATCTGGGGCGATAGAGTCGTTATCCCAGAACAGCTCCAACAGACGCTGCTAAGAACCTTGCACGATGGCCACCCTGGCATCGTGCGCATGAAGGGCCTCGCACGAAGCTACGCGTGGTGGCCAGGCATCGATAGACAAATCGAATCATGGGTTAAAACTTGCAAGAGATGCCAAGAAGTAAGCAACGCTCCACCAAAGGCAACCCTGACCGAATGGGAGATGCCACGGGGACCCTGGTCCCGCATCCATCTGGATTTTGCTGGGCTGACCAAAGGCCACATGTTCCTGCTAATCGTCGACGTCTACTCAAATTGGCTCGAGATTCAACCACTGACGCAATCATCAAAAGACTAGAAAGACTTTTTGCAACCCACGGATTACCAGACGTTCTGGTATCCGAGAACGGGCCCCAATTTACCACGCTACCTTTTGAGCAGTACTTGGCTGACCGAGGCATTTGACATGCGCTCACTTCGCCTGCGCACCCTGCTGCAAACGGTAGGGCTGAGCGCATGGTTAAATTTGTCAAAAAGACTCTTCAAAAGAACGATTACGACAACATCGACGAAAAAATCAACCGGATCCTTTTCCTGCAGCATATTACACCTCACAGCGCCACCAACAAAACTCCCACCGAACTGCTATGGGATGAAAGCTCTGCTCCCACCTCAATCGGTTACACCCAGCCTACGAACCTGAAAAGCCACTCGGATCCAGCAGCCGATGCCGTACCTTCCAGGTAGGCGATCTAGTATTCGCTAAAAACTTTTTGGGCGATCCGCTGTGGGTTGAAGCGACCCTAATCCGCGTAACCAGCCCTAGATCATACCTCCTTCAGTGCCCTGACGATAGACTTTGGAAGCGCCACATAGATCAGCTACGATCGCGGCTACCACCTCGTAATTCTGAACTCCCTTTTGATCAAACTGAGGGGGGGGAGATACAGAGGAAAGCGAATTACTATTCGAAGGAAACCTTTTCGAAGAGACTGATAATGGAATGGAAACGCAGGAACAAGAACCAGGGACCGGAGTGAATGCGCCTGAAGAAATGGCCAGTGATATTGATGACAATGAGAACGTGAACTCGGAACCAGAGGCACCCTTACCGCTAAACAACGATCTACCTCAGCAAGAGTGCAGCCAACCACTAGGCACCTTGCGAAAATCGAAAAGACTAATTAAACAACTATCCTACCTTAAGGACTATGTAACCGCGCCCCGTGGGCAGAAGCCGGGGGAAAGGGGTGTTGTGAATGCATAATACCAATAAAGTTATCATTGAGCTTGAAGTCGTGCAAGGTTCTGGCCCTGCACTTCTGATTGGCTGTTAATGGCACGATCGGATTGGCCCGTTCAGAAGCATCCGATTGGCCATTAACAGACCATTCCCATTGGTTAACGGAGGTAGCGCTCCAGGTTCGCTATTGGTTAAGTAGTTAATGAGTTGCCTATATAAGTAAGGCTTGAGCAGCCTTTGAGCTGAGCTGTCACAATATGTAAATAAATAAAGAGTTTGAAGTTCACTGTTTCTACTGGCTCGTCTCCATCTTTCGCACCCATGCTCCAGACTTAACATGAGGGGTGTGGCATGTGCCCCTACACCTCATTTTGGGCCTAGAAGCCCTCCTTGCTGTCTCCTGGGAGCAAAAACAGGGTGCGGGTATGTATGGCACCCCCTCCTGTGCCCTTAGGAGGTTGCAGGGAGGCTTACCAGGCCCAAAGCAGGGTGTGTGTGGTGGAAGAGTGTGGCAAAAGAGAGAAGCAGAAAGAAAGAGGGAGGGAATCATTTAAAAATTGATTAAAGTGCCTTTAAAAAAAGAATTATACATTTCCTATTCTTTTAATTGTATTATGAAAATATTCCTGGTATGAAGCAGCAGAGGCTTGAGGAAAATTGAAGCAGACTAACATTAAACAACAGAGAACATTGGCAAGAACCCTGAATGCCTGGTTTGATTCAATTCTCTGATTCAACCATAGATTTCCTTGCAAATTCGTATAATATTTAATCTGCCACATCCACTTTCCTGATGTAATGAAGCCAGCATTTGTCAAAGCTGTAATCCTAAACAAAATTACAGAATCAGAAGCTTCACTGAACATATTTACATGAATCTCAGAAAACATGTATAGGATTGTGCTTAAATCTTGCTGGAACCTGAAAAAGTTAGAAATGACTAACTGTGGCAATAGTTTCCCATCTGAAGCACTCTGGGCTAAATTGACAGAACCACTCCAAATATTTTCATATATTTTCAGGATTATTGGGGAGTCATCTTGGCAGCTGTTGTGAAATTCTGAAATTAAAAGCAAACAAAGATTCTATTTTATGCTTGGGGAGAAAAGCCAAGGGAAAGAAATTTTAAGTGGTGTTATTACATGACATCTGGTAGCCTTGTGTTCTCTTTACTTGTTCCTATCCCCATTTCTGCCTGTTTTTGCCACCTGACAAATATTATTTGCCAAGCGTCATTTTTCTATCACCAGCCTCTTGCAGAAAATTGTTGGAATTATAAAGTATCCTAACCATGTTCCCAAAATGAAACTGCCACCATATTTGCAAAACCTATTATGAAATGAGCAGGTTAAACAAATTAGTGCAATCTGGCAAGATTAAAATTCTTTAAACTACAAACTGAATGTTCCAGATTTGAAAGTACAGCATTTAGGAAGTAGCTTTAAGAAGGAGGGAGGGAGGGCAGGGAGAAAGAAAAAGAAAGAAAGAAATAGAAAGAGGGAGAGAGGGAAGGGAAAAAGGGGGAACAGAAAGTGAATGAGATATGGAGGGAGGGAGAGAAAAAAGAGAAGAAGGAAGGACCACAAACCTGCCGGCACTAGAAGCAGCTTCAGAGGACAGAGCATAGCAATACAGGGCTGGAAGGTACCTCAGAGGTCATATAGTCCAACCCCCTGAGCATCCAAGAGCGTTGTTAAAGTGAGATTCTCCCTTTTGACCCACCCAGTCACAGGACCACCAAACCATACCCATCAAGCCATGCCCACAGAACCAGTTGTTAAAAATTTGAATCCCACCCCTGATCAGAAGGATTCAGTCAAGATCATGTGAGGTATAGCTTTTGCTGATTCAAATTAATTCAAAGTCAGAATCTCTTTTATTAATTGAGAATGTTGGCAGTTGAAAACCATATGAATGCTTTCTGAAACTGCTTAAAGAGCAGTGCTGATAACATTTTCTCTCTCTCTACACACACACACACACACCCATACTTTTATTAAAAGTTTTAAAAACAAGATTAAAAAACTAACAAAAAGCTAATATAAAGAAACAGAAGAAAAGAGGGAGAGAAAAGGAGAAAAAAAGAAATACAAAAAGGAAAGTTAAAAAGAAATAGAAAAACTTTCCAATTTATTTCTAATCATCAAAACTACAAACCATAAGGTCATTGATAAGGGATTTCCAGTCAGCAATAAATTTAGATGTTAAATTTAGATATTATCAAAAAAATTAGTTTAGACAACTATGCAAATTTCATATTTTTATATGGGTGTGGCAGGAGAAGGATACTGTAAAATCTCCAGTCAGAAGTAGTATTTGCTGATTCTCTGAACGACTCAAAATTTCTACTACCGGTTCTCCAGAACCTGCTGAATACCACCTCTGAGTGATGTGGTGATCCCTTGTGTTTCCTATGAATTATTGTACATTCCATTTGTAACTTAAGAAACAGTACCTGTGCAAAAAAAAAAAAAAAAAAAGGAAGAGTTAGCAAAGGCCATTTATTCATGATTTGTCAAGTCTTAGATGGCAGCTTTTACAAATATCCCTACAGCTATTTTGCTTATTAAGCGTGTTCTCAAAATCCCAGATGTGGTTATTAGCCCAAAGAGCTATCGTCTCTGGTTTAGCATGTTCTGCAAGTACAATCAACAAAATATCTTTAAAAATGTGATGACCATTAAATCACTCAGAAAGCTTATTTTAATGAAGAGAATACCTGAACAACTTTGCTTGTAAACAATCATTATATATTTAATTTTTTGCGTACAGAGAGGATTTTGTCCTTTCCCTTGTTGAATTGTACTTGATATAAAATCTACTTGTTTCCAGTTTTGAGTCATTATGGAAGAGAAACAAGAGGAACTGCATGAGACTTGAGATCTCAAGATCTGAAAGTGAAACAAAACCTGGTAGGCTACAAGAATGTTATGGCAAACAGTATGCAAACAATAATTAAAAGAGGTAAACAAGCAGCAAACTGAAACAGTGACCTACATAACATTCCTATATTGGATTTACAAAAGAGACCTCTTAGAGCTTTTTTTGAGAAGGGGCAAAGAAGTAAAAGACAGACAAAACTTTTGGATCGATGGATGGATGGATGGATAGATAGATAGACAGACAGATAGAATGCGACAGCGGCAGCACTTTGGGAAAATAGAGCAAAGCCAGAGTAGGAATTGAAGTCCACACAAGTTGCCAAGGTTGAGAAACACGGGCTGAATATATCAACCCAGCCATTCTGGTTAGAATTTAGCATGCTGTTTGATTCCAGCTTAGTCATTAAACCATGGCTAAGATCTTCCTGCTCCTTAATGCAGCTGCCCCTCTGCCCCTTCTCCTGCCCCAGTTCTTTCTTTGGCATCCAATTTTGCAATGCTAACCTCCCCAGGGCAGCGATGCGGCCGACTTGACCCTCTTTGCTTCGACCCAAGGTCCACTTCCATCAGGCCAAGCAATGACCACGCTCAGAGACTCCCAAATTCAGGGAAGTGCTCCGCCTATCTTTACGTTCCACCCGGGAAGAGGAAGGCGTGTGGAAGAAGCTCAGATTGGCAGAGGCAGAGGGAACGATCACTTGGAAAATAAGCAATCAAGCAAGTGCAGGGCCCAGTCAGAAGAACTGGGCTGCAGATGGAGGCTAGGTTCTAGGTCCAGGCTGGCTATGTAGAGCTGAACCAAACCAAGCCACACGCCTTGGAGAGCCGCAGCTACACCCACCCGCATCCTGCACACAAGTCCGACTGGCTGGAGAGACAGAGGTCAGGCAGGCACTGCACACTCCCTTGTTCTCCTCCAGGGAATGGGCCCTAATGCCAGGCCACCCACCCCTTCCACTGTGCACTTTGGGAGGGTTTTGCTTTCGGGCCTTCTGGCGTGCCTCCACCGCTTCCACTGAAGAAGGCAGCCTGCAAGCTAAGGAGCCCCCTTTCCACCACCTCCCACCTCTCCCCCTCAGGCTTGGCAAGGCTCACTGCACGTGGATTCCGCATTTGAGGCACCAGCTACGGAGCGGTGAAATAGTCAGTGGGGTGAGCCTATGGGGCCGGCGCTTCGAACGCCCCCTGCCACCTCTTAGCACCCCCCTGCTGGCCTCCTTGCCTCTTAGTATTCCCCAAGGCATCCCACCGCCCCCCCAGGGGGCAGTACTGCCCATTTTGGGAACCACTGTTCTATGGCATTATTTGAAGGGATTAAAGATCAAAATTCTTAAAAGTAAAAGAAAGGAATCCAAAGTTGGTATATTTATTCAAGGCCAGAGTAGAAGTGTTATTATACCAGACAACTCTTAATAACTTTTGCTGGTCAAGAATGAATGACAAGGTTTTAAGGATTTGTTTATAGATAAATAAACGGGACATGGGAAGAAGAAAACACTTGTTGTATTTTAGGTAAAGATGGAAAAAGTTACTAAAATTAGTTATATTTTTGATGAACAGGAAGTCATTTCTATATATGTTACTTTTCTTTTTCTTGACTATAATCTTAATTTTTCTCTTTTTTCTATCCTGCTTTCCATTTTGTTACTTTTCTGCATTTTATTTTTATTCTTTTTTTTGCTTATATTGTTTTTTTTAAATCTTTTTAATTGTAATGTTTAATAAAATTAATGTGAAAGAAATAAGAATCGGTTTTTGAGGAAGCCCCTGAAGCCTGGGGAGGGCAAAAACACCTCCCCTCTGTGGTGCAGGAGGTCTATACGCCCAGCATGGCCACACCCACCCAGCAATCAGGCAGAGAAGCCTTTGCTAACATTTTTGAAGCCTACCGTGTGGCATGGGTGTAATTGGCACACAAGAGGAACTTAGGACCTTTCGCTTAACGATAGTTCAAACTAACATCTGTCTCACAAAAAAAGTCAGTTATGAGCTAAATTCAAGCTTATGTCCATTGCCCTCCCTCACGCTAATGTAATTGCAATTTGGGTACATGGCAACCAGCTCACATTTACATCTGATTGCAGCATTTTGCAGTCACACGATTGGAATTCGCAATGGGAAAAACCATCATTTGTTAATTCGGATTCACACAACCATGTGAGACAATTTATGACTGTGATGTTTCAATTTATAACCAGAGTAAAAATGGTTATAAAATTAGATCCAATCACATTAAGACTCAATTTATGCCATCTATAATAATTTTTTTAAAAAGTAAATCTGAATTTAATTCAAAATTGAAATCATTCTTGTATTGCAATCTCATGCATGCAATTATGCCACACTCAACATTTTATTTTTAGAGGTCATATTTTCACTCATGGTATAATTTGTACTATTAGTAGAATGCACTATTTATGACATTAGTTAGATAATGTCATATGTTTCTGAATTGTTTAGATTTAATGATAAATTAAGGACTCAATTAATCCTGTGTTAATATAGACTATATGGATCCTGTGTTGATATAAATATATATTATATGGATTTCTTTTTTATTTAGGTCTTTTCCTTTTTTTTAATCATCACAATCATGTGTGTTATTTTTTCACTACATAACCAATACAGTATTTTTTTTTCCAATTGGCTTTATAGTTGTTTATATTCCATCATTAAAAATATTTTCAAAGATTAAATATCAGTAAAACAACAGGCCTTAAAAGTCAAGTTTATTTAAAAAAAAAGGTAAGAGACAAGTGTGAGTCTCATTGTGGAACTTATGTTATTCTTTAAATACTCAGAAGAATGGATATACATTTAGCTGCTGTATAAGGAATATAGCATCTACCCAACCATACTTCAGTTAGGAGAAATAAATTACTTTGAATGCTGACAACTTAAAAAAAAAAGATTAAAGGCTGGCACAAGACTGCTCAGAAGTGCTCTGGATTGCATTTCCTCAAAATAGAAATTGTTGTTTCAATAAATTTGCATAAAGGTCTACTCCCTTTTAAACAATGTATAATTTCCCGATACCGGCAGCAGATTACTGAGAGCATTGCAAGAAATTGCACACCAACTTTTAAAAAAAGGTAAAATCTCATTTAAATTGAGCTCAACATCTAGTCGTTTTAGAATCCTCCTGCTATTGTCTTCTTGGTTCTAACTAATGAAAAAAGAAGTATCTTGACTAGATGGTAAGTTTATTGAAGATGTAAGCATATCATTGCTATTTTTGCACAATTCCTGGAATGTTTTGTAATGCATTTGAATTTACACTTTTGAAGCTTACATGCTCAACAATTCTTTTTAATATGTGTATCCAGGTCTAAAAACATACTATTTAGGATTTAACAGACTCTTTTCACTATGTTTCTATCTGTAGGTTTGGGAAAATGAATTGGAAAGTGATTTCTTCTGTCATAGCAATATGCATCACCATCATTGTCATCTTAGTTTTGGTTTTCCGAAATAGAGAAGAAAAATCTATGGGTTGTCAGAGCTCTTCCCATGGGCAAGGGGAAGGTCAGGATACTGCTAGCCAGGTATTTCGAGATTTAACTCCAGAAGAGATGATGCAAGTAAAAAAATATTTACAATCCAACCTGGGAGTGCGAATGGTAGGTGCATCAAAAGCCAAGCCATCAGACAATTGCATCTATTCCATCACCTTGCAGCTCCCTCCCAAATCAGCAGTGCTACAATTTCTAGACTATCAAGGAGTCAAGCCTGCGCGGGAAGCTCTGGCTGTGGTTCATTTTGGAAATCAGCCAGTTCCAAATGTCACTGAATTTGTAGTAGGTCCTCTTCCAAAGCCAAAGTATCATCAAGATGTTACGTTGCAGAAGTATGGAAAGATGCTGCCTTATTACCAAAGGGTTCCTATGATGACTGATGTGGTTGAACTGTATAAAATATTGCTTCTGAAGGAATTTCTCAAGGCTCCAAATTTCATGAGAAAAGTCCTTGATTATCCACCAAAAATTTTCATGATGACTTTTGGAATGCCACCAGGGCTAAAATCAGGAGATCGCAAAATCTGGATAAATCTCTTACAGTATACTCCTGGCAGCTATTTGCATCCAGTTGGATTTGAGATCCAAGTGAATTTTAGCAGCCTGGATTATTCTCAGTGGAAGGTGATAAAAGCTTTTTATAATGGACAATATTTTGAGGATATGAAAGATATTGAAAAGCAATTCAATATGGGAACGTTTAAAGTAAACAAGGTTCAACTACCCCCTCGTGATGGGGGATACTCATCACTGAAGTCGAGGGTGCCACCACAAGGACCAAGTCCTTTGCATTATGAACCTCGTGGACCACGGTATAGAATTCAGGATAACCATGTTACCTTCATGTCTTGGAGTTTAGCTTTTGGAATTGATAACCATAGAGGACCACGTATCTTTGACGTCAGATTTAGAGGAGAGAGAATAGTCTATGAATTAAGTTTACAAGATGCAAGTATTATCTATGGATCCAATGGTCCTACAATGATGTCTGTCAGATCCATGGACATGGTCTATGGATTTGGGTCTAGAATGTTCACACTCACACAGGGGGTGGATTGCCCCTACCTAGCTACTTACCTGGATGTGCATAGTTTTCTTGATACTTCATCCCCTAAGACCCATAAAAAGGCCATGTGCATCTATGAACAGAATTCTGAGCTGCCTCTGAGACGTCATTTTGAAAGGGTCCAGTCTCCATTTTATGGAGGATTGTCTGACTCATGTCTGGTTATCAGATTCATATCAGCACTTGGTAACTATAACTATATCTGGAACTTTGCTTTTCATCAAAATGGAGCTGTTGGTGTCCATCTTCTTGCCACCGGATACATTCAAACTGCTTTTTTCTTTGAGGATGCCACAGACTTTGGCAACAGAGTTCAAGAGTGGGTATCGGGATCAATTCACACCCACAATATCAATTTCAAAGTAGATATGGACATTGGTGGTAAGTGGCAGCCTCATTTGTGATATTTTTAAAACACCAGTGATTTCTAAGCCTGACATGATTTATTGTAGAGTGGTTCTTTGGAAATGTTTGCATCCCTTCTTTGAGATGGATGTAGTTTTGATTATGTGACAAAAGTCTAATGCTTCAGTTTGAATTGACAACTTTATCTGTATCTAATCATTTTTTAAAAAGATGGAGTGTTAGTGAGACAGAGTGTTCCACATGTTTTTCTGCCTCTCTAGGGATTAATTTTTAATTTTTTTAAACTTTATTTCCTTCTATGAAAAGTATCTGTCTGGATGACAATTTAACATTGTGTAGAATCCAGAGGTTCCGCTGCTTCCGCTGTCCCTAAGAGGTGAAAGAAGAATGTATGATCTAACTAACATTTATTAGAAACTGAGCCTGTTTTAGGTCCTTTACTACAAAGAGACATTATCCTCTCACTTCTTGGATGGTTTACTTGAAGAACTACCTGGGAACAACATTTGTATTTCTTTTCATATGCAGCTGTACCCCTAAAGCTGTTTATTTACTGTGGTTGGCAATATAGCTGCAAAAACTAGCCAGTGTTTCCTCTGTGTTTCTCTTTCAAGAAAATTAATAAAAGTTTTCTTCTATAGACATCATTTTTTTTCTGATGTTAGCCCAAACCTCCTTCTTTGTAGTGTTAACCCATTAATTCTGATTCTAACCTCTGGACAATAGATATGAGGTCTGCTGCATGTAACAACTTTTTAATTATTTGAAGGCTGATAAGTATCTTTCATTAGCTGTCTTTTCTGTTGACTAAATAAACCCAGATATTTTAATCATTCCTCATAGGGTTTAGTTTCCAGATCTTTCAGTACCTTAGTAACCACCTTCTGAATGTATTCCAGATTATTACTCTATTTTCTTTGTGTCAGACAATTGTCCTATCTAGCAGAACTTTACATTTCTCTAAATTCTCCCTACTGCTTGAAACAGTCTAGAAATGTTTGAATTTTCTTTCATCTAACATGTTAGCTACATTTGTGGAGTAATAAAAACAGGACTAGTATTATTTCTTGAAGAAAAAGTGAAGTGAAAATGTATTATTGCCTTCTGAATTATCTTAATTTTCCTTTCTTAATAGTCTTTAATTTGGATTCTCCTCTAGAACCCCATACACTTTGAGGCCAAAGTAACTCTACTCAGTCAATTCCCTCTTTTATTAGTTCATTTTCTTTGAGGAATAACATTTTAAAGAAACTCAACAGAAATCATCTCCTTAAAATATCTTATTTCTGTCTCCAAAGTAACTTTTTTTCACTGAAAATGCCAGATTGTGAGAGGTAGAGTAGTATGTGAAATAGTTTAGAATGAATGAGGGTGGATGAAAGATGCTAATCCCATTGTGCCATTGTACATGTTAAACATTTCCTTCTGTAATACTGTCAAAACTGGAGAAGACAAACGTGGCTCTCCTTCCTACAATGTCTGAAATATAATGGTAATTAAATAAGGCCAAACCATTATTTTCAACTTTGTTAAATGTTTTGTCTTTATGTTATTTTGACATAACATGCCATTTAATGTCTGTTCTGGTTTTAATTAGCATCTTCAATTTCCCACAATGACTTTAAATAAATTTCTTCATATTCATGCTGAAAATCAAACTGATTTGAATATATATATATATATATATATATATATATATATATATATATATATATATATATATATATATATATATATAAATATATATATATATATATAAATATATATATATATATAAATATATATATATATATATATATATATATATATATATATATATATATATATATATATATATATATATATATATCTCATAGCTCAATTTCTGTGTCACACTGCAGACAAATGCAGCAGCAGCAATTTGATCTATATTGCTAACCAAAAACGAATGAATGTATTTGCTTTCCTTCTAAGGTGTGGGCAATATGCTAGTTGGCAATGACATGGCCTTTGAGACACTGCAGGCCCCTTGGACCCCTGAACATAAGATAGATCGAATGAAGAAGGTGAGGAAAGTTTTCAAAACTGAGGACCAAGCTGCATTCCGCCTCCATGATGCCATGCCCAACTACATTTATTTTGCTGCCAATGACAGCAACAATAAGTGGGACCATGAAAAAGGCTACCGGATACAGATAGTCAGCTTTTCTGGCAACCATCTATCAGAATCTGATCCAGTGGAACCAGGCTTCAGTTGGGGCAGGTATGTCATCAATTTCTACCAGTAAAAATTTCTCAGGCTGATTACTATTCACTTGTAATAGTATGTAGTGTCTTCTCAGCTCTTCTGGGTTCTGCTGAACTCTTGGTAGTGCTCAGAATGTTTGACTTACTCTTCTCCAAGAAATGTAATGACTTACTCTTCTCCAAGAAATGTAGCTATGGAACATGTAAAGAAATATAGATTGACCTCACTTGACAATGGTGATTGAGACCAGCATTCCCATCACTAAGTGATGAGATTGTAAAGTGTGATGTCATGTTGTTGCATTGTCTAGCAATGGCAATCCTAACAGTCCCTCTTGCCACTGTCAAACAAAGAGCAGGCTATTAAGCAAGCACCTCCTGGCAATTTCCTGCTGGCTGCCAGCAACCAAAAGCCAGCAAGAAATCTCAAGTCCCAGATAGTCAGTAAGAAGTTGCAAGATTCAGATGACTTATAAGCTGGCTGGTAGGTAGGTAAGTGGCTGCTTCCAGGTGTAGAAAGGTCACAAATATGTGCAGGTGACTGATCCAGTGTAAGCAAAATGGTACTGGGAAGGCTGCTACCTGGTGGGGGAGACTTACCACAGTGACTCATGATCTTCTCTATCAGCTTCCCAATTGACTCTGCTTGGAGGAAGCTGGCAGAAAAGCTTGCAAATGGTGATCATTTGACTGCGGGATGCTACAACTGTTGCAAATGTGGGCTGGTAACTAAGACTCCAGATTGCAATCAGATGACTGTGAGGGTCTGGAAATTCATGGACCAATAGTTAAGTACTACAGGTACTTATGAACACAACTGAGTCCAAAATTTCTGTTGCTAAGTGAGACATTCAGTTGCTGGGCAAGACAGTTGTTAAATGAGTTTCACCCCATTTAAGACCTTTCTTGTCACAATTGTTAAGTAAATCATTTGCTCATTAAGCAAATTTGGCTTCTCCCATTGACTTTGCTTGTTGGAAGCTAGCTGGGAAGGTTACAAATGATGATCACATGACTCTGGGACATTGCAACCATCACAAATACATGCCAGTTGCCAAACATTTGAATTTTGATCACAGGGGATGCTATAATGGTCATTAAGTATGAAAACCAGTCATAAGTCACTTTTTTTTCAGTGGTGGCATAACTACAGAAAGTCACTATAAACAAATGGTTGTAAGTCAAGGCTTATCTGTACTGTATTCCTTCAGTTTGAGGCTTCAAATTTCTCTCAGAAGAATTTTATCCTCTTTCTTTTTCCATGCCGCTTTCCATGGCCAGATGTGAAAGAGTAACCCATGCACTTTTAAAAGAAAAGAAATGATAAGTCCAATTTCTCACAATGTCACTATTGCTTTACTTTTCAGGTACAAGTTAGCTGTCACAAAGCGAAAGGAAAAGGAGCCAACTAGTAACAGCATCTACAGCCAAATGGATCCGTGGGATCCCCCTGTTGACTTTTCTGAGTTCTTAAACAATGAGACCATTGTCAATGAGGTGAGGATCTAACATAGCAAGGAAAACTGTGTTTTTCCACTCTTTAGTCTTATAGGTTTTTCACTGTCAGAGGGCAGAGCAATTAAAAATGGAACCCCAACCTATCTGAAGGAACAGAGGACAGGCTGGAAAAAGAACCAAAAACCACTCAGGAGTTGGGCAAATGCTATTTAATGGTGGCAATGCTATGTGGGAATGACCTTGGGAGATGAGGCAAAGAGATACTGCTTTGGGAATGAAAGTGTCCCTTGTGCCAAGCTTACAACTAGATATTGCAACCGAAGCAATATTCCCCTCTTCTAACAGCATCGCTTACAAGCAGGGGAAGCTTAACCATCTCTTTCCTCCAATGCGAAACAAGAGAAGGTCCATCATGAGCCTCTTGCCCTGCTCACTATCTTTCTGCGGACTGTGTTGCCTCTTATTTGACAATTCCCTAGGCAGCATCTCTTTGACTTATCTCCCAAGGCCTTCACACACACCATTACAATGGGTCTTTTTATTTAACAATGACTCGGCAATTAAAAATGCTGAGCTTGTCAGCTGGAAAGCTGACAGTCCATGTTTGAGACCAAAGTGCTATGCAATGGAGTAAGTTCCTGTTCCTTGCCCCAGCTCCTGTCCACCTAGCAGTTCGAAAGCATGGAAATGCGAGTACATTAATAGGTACCATTTCAGTAGGAAGGTGAAAGCATTCCATGCACCTTTGGCATATAACCATGCTGGTCACCTGGCCATGAAAAATATATTCAGACAATGCTGGCTCCCTCAGCCAAGAAACAGTGATGAGCACATTGTGCCTAGAGTAGGACAAGATTGGAAAAGTAAAACTTTACCTTTTTATGATCTACCTCTCAAACATTTTTAGAGCTTTTTACAATAAAATGCAAACAAATAAAACAATGAGTTTAGAAAAATTGCCAGTGCCATGCTGCCATTTGAAGAGATCATATATAAGCCATAAACACTGAAAAAATAATGTAGTCTCTACCAGAAATAAACAAGAGATAAAAAAACCACAGCTTTTAAAATATTTTTTTCTAAAAAAAAAAGATAATACAATGGTTTGGTTTAGAAACAGAGACAGCTCATAAGTTTTAAAATTGCCTTCTTTTAAGTTATGTAGTTATATTTACCCCTTGCTTATGAAGACACCCTGTAGACACCCTGTAATTAATTCTTTTTATGCTGGAGAATAATAATATGCGTCCTATTCCCTCAACAAAGAGTATAGTCATTATAAGTGAGATGGGAAGGCATGCAATCATGACAAACAAACAGCCCCGAAGAGCCCAGCTGAGTTTTTGAACTCTAATTTTTTTTCGGGGGGGGGGGGGGAATGTTTTGCAGCTGTTTTAAAAGGCAATTAATTAGAACGGTTAGATTACCTCTGAAGAGAGATTGGGCAAAGAAATGCATTATGAGAAAACATATTTTAAAACAGTTTTTTGATATTCTAAACACAAATGCAAAGAGGGCATTTTCAGTGAAAAAGAATACAAAGAGTACTGAAAACTTTTCTCACTATAAATTTGTAAAAATAATCTATTTTTTCTTTACCCCACCCCATTCTCAGAAATAATCCTGACAGGAAGAGAGCAATGATCTTTGGGAAATTTACTCAGAGAAAAATGGTCTGTTTCTGATTTTCCAGTATAGATGCTAGCCTTCCTGCCTTCTGTGCGCTTGAAACCATACTAAGATTATTATGAGCTTATTTATTTTAAAGTTATCATGAGCTGGATTCATATTTGTCTTTAAACAAAATTGCTTTTTAGTATCATTCCTTCCATGGATGAAAAAAGGAAGACTCTCCTTGGATTTGTAATGATCACTACATCCAGTGGTGGGATACAGCCAGTTCATACCCCTTCGGGAGAACCGGTTGTTAACTTTCTTAGCAGTTTGGCAAACTGGTTGTTGGAAGAATTCATTAGGGCAGAGAACCGCTTGTTAAATTATGACTACATCCTACCTCTGAGAAGAAAACTGTGCTATTACCTTATTGCATTTGATCTATCAGTTCATTCTGATCCATCCATTATCAATCACTGTGTCTTATTTGGTCAGTTCTTCCTTCCTGTGTTAGCTTAGCATTTAACATTATTTTTTTAAAAAAAAAATATTTCTCTTTCACAGGATCTGGTTGCCTGGATCAATACTGGCTTTCTACATATTCCACATGCTGAGGATGTGCCCAACACTGCAACCGTTGGGAATGTGATTGGTTTCTTCTTGAAACCATACAATTATTTTGATGATGACCCTTCCATGTATTCTCCAGATAGTGTTTACTTCAACAAGCTGCAGGATCCCACTTCCTGTGAGACCAACCAACTTGCATGTCTGGCAAAAGTTGCTTCATGTTTGCCCACTTTTCCATCTTTCACTTATGAAGGCTTTAAAAACCTAACAACTTTCTAATATTTTCTAGTTTTTGGCAGATGGATTGGATGGAGGAAAGGTGGATTGGAAACTACTGTGACAGACAAGCAGCTTCTAATCCTGAAGGGTATCTTATAGTATCTTTGAAACTTGAATCTCATATTGTACTAGCAATGTTGTGTGCATTTGAGTTTTTCTTTTTAGTATATGTTTTTTTTATTCATAAACATTTTGAGTGCTGTATATTGTCAGCAGCGGTGGTATTCAGCCGGTTTGCACCAGTTCAGGAGAATCAGTAGCAATGTTTTGGCATGGGTCGCTAAACCGGTAGTGACTTCTGGCTGGCCATGCCCCCGACCTGGTCGCCTGGTCGCCTATTACTCACTTGCCCTACCTGCCCAATGCTCATTCACCCCACCCAATGCTGGCCCCACCTAGTCACTTATCACCTCCTATGCGGCACAATGGTTTCTTGTGGCTTACTTTTTTAACCTACCTTCCCATGTGGTGCCTGTGCCCCAACTGAGCAACCCTGATCTGCCTGGTCAAAGGAAAGACTGCAAGTCATGCTAGCCCCACCATCCCCAGAGAGTGGTATGTGTGTGTGTGTGTAAGAGAGAGAGTGTAGTGTGTGTGTATGTATGTGTGTGTGTGTGTGTGTGAGAGAGAGAGAGAGAGAGAGAGAAAGAAAGAAGAAGGAAGGGAGAGAGAGAAAAAAACCTCAGTGCTATTATTATTATTATTATTTTTTAAAAAACAGGTTTTATTCAGTTTTCCATATTTTAACGTCTCTTTTTAGTGAACAGCATGATTAGTTTTCACATATACATACAAATATGACCATGGCTACATATTCAATTTTTATATCCAATTCCTTATCTTAACAGTGCTTTTATACATTTTCTATTTTATTGTATCATTCCGAATATTTATCTCATTATTTAATTCACTTATGATAATTTCATAATCATTATACTTTAGTACTTTTAACTGTCACATTTGTATATTTCATCTTAAATTCTAATTAAATAAAAAAAGACACTTCTTCTATAAATTGGTTTCCCCCATGAAATCTCAATATAAGTGTGCCACCTCTAAGTTATAAATTCATTTATTTTCACCTCTTTTAAATCTCGTTAAAACATTTATTATTACCTAAAACATTAAACTTAATAATCCCTTTAAAATTACATAGCAAATTCTGCATGATTTTTCTCCTTTTAAATTTCATTAAATTCCCTCCCCAAGAAAAGACATATTAATCTACTCATTCAAACAGTAAAACAATCCTAAACCCTAAAATTAATTCCATTTCAGCTCTCCTCGTATAAAGTTAACTCCATTTCAGCTCTCCTCCTATATAATTTCATTTATTTCCATGTATTTAATACACATATTCCATTAATTTTTCCATTATATTTAAACCAAAAAAAGCCAACATTCCAATCTTAAAAATATTTAAATATATCTAATATACTTATTCCATTATTTGTTGCAATTATCTTTTTATATAAAGAGGATGAGCATTAGATTCTATTATCCAAAAAATAAAAATTCTGCTTTTCCATCTTCAGTCGATATGTCCCTATTTCGTAACTATAAATTTATTTATATTTCCCCTCAGTACCTTGCAGAATCCTCTTTCTATATAATAATCACCCATTATCTCTGTGTCAATTAAGGATTTCCCCATTTTTTTTACAATTCCCATATTTCTTTGTTTCCAAATCCTGTTTCCTGTCCCTTCTTTCCCCCTGTCTTTTCTCCTTTGTTCTTTCACTCCAGTTTTTATCCTTCTCTCTATTTATAGCTTCCTTTCACCCTTTGAATTTCTGCTGACTCTTTTTCCTTTTTTTAAATTTTTCAGATATTCCCCTTTTTATTTAATTTCTTAAATCTCCTGTATTTATTTCCAACTCTTTTCTTCTTTCTTTCAAGAGTTCTTGGTTCTCGATGATCACTAAAGATTCTATGATTTGCTCCACTTCCTCTTCTGCCTTTTGTCTTTGTTGTTGATATTCTGCTGTCGCATTTTCAATAAATTTTAAAGCAAAATCCAGCGATTCACCTAGTTCTTGTAGCATTTCTTTCATTTTTCTGAGTTCCATTTTTAATGCCATAAGAGAAATTGCCATTTTACAACTTTCTGATTCACAATTTAATCCAAATAATATCTTTAAAGTTTATTTCCAAGTCAACTTTTCTTCCTCTTTAGTTTTTAAGTCTCCACTAATCCAGTGCCAAATTCACGTCAGAATCAGCAACTAATCCAAAGGCAGAATCTTCCTAATTCTTTCTTTGTTACAATGTTTCAATTTTTCAAAGTTCTTGCTTTATTGTATCAATTTCCATGCAATTTCAAGAAACAAGAGTTTTTTAAAAGAAAAACAAGTTGAGTTTAACTGAGATGGCACTCTTTATTATGCTAAGTTTTCACCTTCTCTTTTCTTTTTTCTTCTCTATTATTCAGAGCTTTTTAAACCACAATTTTCCAACAAGAAAAAGATCAAATCCAGTTGATATTAAATTTCCTCTTTAACAGTCTATAGTTCAGCTTTATTAGTGCCAATACAAAATCAAAGTATACTTATCCAAGTTGATTATATAGTTCCTTCTCCAGCTTCTACCTTTTGCGGTTTCGAAGCCCTGATGCTATCAAAAGCAATTCACACCTTTTTTTTTTTTTTATCTTTCTCTTCGCTGCTTAGATCCTTTCTTAAAGATTCTTTGAAATGTTAATCCTGGGGGTATCTTCCATTTGATTATATCATCCCATTCCTCCTGCTGTTCGCTTCTTTCTCTCTCTCCTGCACAATCTTATTCCAGTCTAATCTTCCTCTTCAGGGTGGCCATTTTACACCACCGCTTCAGGCATCTTCGGGAGGGAGCAATTGTCAAGCCGGGGAGGGGATTTGCGACTCCCCTCTACTCAGCTGATGGTCTGCCCTTCCTCCGCCACCCCTACGAGGTAGCTTCTGCCATGAATCCAAAGGATTGGGCTCTTTGACTCTGAAGCACGAACCAAAGCCATGCACAATCACGGTCAGCGGTCCATCTTTGGGGAAGCTCAAAACAGGAAGTGTGCTATTATTTTTAATTGTTCCATTATTTATCATGTGCTAATATTTTACACTGTCCCTACACCTAGAGTGATTTTGCTGCCTTTCTTTTGCCCAGGGCTACCACATATTTTTCAGGGATTTACATGCATTCAATGTCTATAGTCCAGAGCATTTTGCTCTACAAAGGGTTGCATTTGGGAAACATTAAATCAATACTGATTTTTCAGGAAGGATTTGTGAGTAATATGTTAATATTTGCTGGCTCTTGCTTTTATTTTCTATTTAGACTCTTGTATACATCGTTGGAAAGACTATTAATGCCAGTGATACTGTAGTTTCTCCACCTTTAAATCTCTTGAGAGAGAGAGATGGAGATGTGGATTCTTGGGAGTACGTTTTGGAGAAGTATCAAGAGAAATGCTAAAAGGGCAATCCATTTGGGATTAAATCCCAAATGAAATTGGGTCTTCAGGGTAAGGAGATGTGAAGAACTTGCAACTGCAGGTTTCTAAAAATCTTGTTAGGATATTAATCTCATTTTTTAAAAAATAATATTTTTAGAAACCTGCAGTTGAAATACTGAAATGGTATAGGGTTCCCCCCCCCAAGGTCCCTTCTAAGTGTTATTCTGTTATTCTGACACTTTTTCCAGGACTTCTATTTAGCTTTTGCCATCCTCAGTTTTCCTGCCTGAGCAAGGGTTGGACTAGAAAACCTCCAAAATCCCTTTCAACTCTGTTATTCCACAGCTATATAGCTAAGAGTTTGAGGATGCCAAAATCTGAGTAGAGGTCCTGGGAAAGGTGTCAGAATAACAGAATAACACTTAGAAAGGACCTTGGGGGGGTGGGGAACCCTATACCATTGCAGAGAAATGGCTGTCCAGTCTTTTCTTAAAAACTTCTAGCAATCGATCACCCAGAATTTCTGGAGACAAGCAGAAATTAACCAGACACTGGTTAATTGTTCTCACTGTTAGGAAGTTTCTCCTTAATCTTAGTTTGCTTCTCTCTTTGTTCAGTTTCCATCCATTGCTTCATGTTTTGCTTTCTGGTGCTTTGGAAAATACATTGCCTCACCTTCTTTCTGGCAGCCTCTTAAAAACTGTTGAATATCTTGAATATCTTGAATGTCTTGGGCAAAGCATGTGAGCCATTTCCTGCTTTCAGTGGTCCATGAAAGCATATCTATAGTATTTAGTTAATAAAGTCAAAAAAGGTGAACAACATTTTTACAGAAATATAGATATGTTGAGGCTGGGTGTGACAAAGAATGGCTGGGAGGGGAGGGGCCAGGCAAGGCATCCCTTGATGTGAGTGACATTGAGTTGGCCACACTCACCCAGTCACATGACCATCAAGCCATGCCCACCAAGCAAGCCATGCCCACAGAATTGGTGTAAAAGTTTTTGAATCCCACCACTGATTGTCAGGGCATATCATTTGCAGAAAAACAAAGAAAGAGCAAACAGGAGTATTAATACATATACTACTACTAGTACTACTACTATGACAGAATAGTTTAAACTAGTTTTCTCTTTGTATTAGCTTATTTGTAATTCTGTAAATTATATTAGCATATTCATAATTATAAACCATCTTTATTCATTTTTTTTTACTACCGGTTCTGTGGGCGTGGCTTGGTGGGCGTGGCAGGGGAAGGATACTGTAAAATCTCCAGTCAGAGGTGGGATTTGCTGCTTCTCTGAGCTACTCAAAATTTCCGCTACCGGTTCTCCAGAACTGATCAGAATCTACTGAATACCATCTCTGTTCACAACTATAAACAGAAGCGACCTAGCACTTTTGAAATGCTGGTATTACCCACTTAAAAACCAACACTATTTTAAGAGGTGAAAAGAATCTTTAAAGGAAGCTTTAAAATATAGAAAACATGGAAAAAAGCTGAAATCTTGAAAGGCAATCCTTGGGAGGAACTATCTTTTATATCTGTAACTTCTAAAACCCGGAGTTATGGGAAATCTGCTGTTTCAACATACTGTTTAATGTTGGAGTGTCATCTACTGGATGAAGAAAAATATTACAGCCTCAAATCAAAGTGTGGAATGTTTAATACACATAATAGAAGAAAGTAAACAAAGTTGGGAAAGTGATTTGACCTTGACTTTATCTCAGAAGGCAACTTGAATATTTTGAACTACTGAGTGAGCTTTACCTCCTTTTTGAAGATTTAAGACAACTAAATTGTTAACAATTAAATATTATTGAAACTGGTTACTGAACTGAGGACTCAAAAGATTGGAGAAAGCACAGTGGATTAATTTGTATTTGTATTTGGACTATTAATATTATCCAATAGAACATCACATGAGGTAAAAGAAGAAAAGTATAGAAGAAGACAGGAAAGAAGAAAAATGAAACAAGACTTTAAAATTTGGACAATTGGAAGAGTATAAATTACTAAAGAATTCTAAAAATATATAAATTTAGGGGTTTGGAGATATAACCATGATAATGAAGTTTGACTAATAACTGGATTGGAGGGAATATTTAAAGTCATTGGAATTATAGAGATATATTGAGTAATTTTTTAGTAAAATGTAATAAAATGGATTACCAGGTGATAATAGACGGATGTGAAGAAATAATTTTGATGTTTAAAGATATGCGTGAAACTATAAAGAACAATAATGAGACAAGAATAAAGAGCCTAAGAATAAAGAGATGAGTGTGGAGGGTCTGCAACAATTGGGGAAAGAAGAGGAATGAGATATTTGGGAAACAGATCAGAAATTAGAAGAGGCAGTGGAGGGAAAAAATCCAAGCGAGATTCAAAAAAATAAAGAGGATGGCGAGAAAGGACTGATAAGTTGGAACCAAGTAAATAATACTTTAAAAGCTTATAATAGAATAGAGAAAAAAAAGGAAACCCTCTTCAAAAAAGGGAAAGTCCAGAGAGAAAAAACAAAAATCTCTCCAAAAAAGAATGACTTATGGATGGGTGTTCAAAAGATGCAGCAAAAAGAGATAAAGGGCAACTCAAAAGGAATATTTAGTGGGCACAAACACATTATAAAAAACCATAAGTTTCCAAGAGAGAGAAAGAAAAAGATTGAGAAGCTAACAGATGATGGAACTCCAAAGAGATTAGGAGATGATGGATAGCAATAAAACATATCAGCAAAACGGAAAAGTAGAAAATATAAACAGGAAAAACAGTATGTTATAAACACCAAAAATAGACTCAGTGACCAAATAAGTGTAAAAAGCTTTCTTTATTCAGAAATTTGCAAATATCCGAATAGGACCTCATCTTCTTAACATCAGGAGTATGAAGATGCCACACCTAGAGTGTATATTACATTTATAGGGTGTTCCATACATACTTTGTGTTATTCCTGCTATTCTCTTTTTGTAAGTCTAGGCACTTTCTCTAGGTATTTTTCCACTAACTCCTCCCAGACCCCCATCTCTTGGAAACCACCTCATTCTCATAGCTTCTTCCTGTTATGACCATCAGGATAATTTTGTAATAGAAAAGATCATTAACCAATTCCATTCAGGTCAGGATGACCCAAGATCTTTTCAAATATATACATTGCCAAAAATATTAAAGTCCTATGTTTTAGCCAAAAAGTTGACATTTTCTACAGATCATACCAAGATACAGAACATAACAAGCTTATTTTTCATAGTTATATGATAACTATGAAAGTTATCTAGTAAAATTCCAGTAACCAGTAATGAAGGTCAGAAATTGGATAAATATGGCGTTACTTTTGTTCCTCATTTCCACAGGTGTAACTCTTAATATGTAATTCTTACATATCATAAGCAGCATATATACCAATAGAATAACAGAATTTACTCTATTTAAAAATAAGTTAAAGTGGAAATTTAGGATGAGGGAATTTAACGGTATTATTAATATTAACAGTGTCTTAAAATATATTGTGAATTTTAAACTTAAGGATTAGAAATTGTGGGGAGTGGGAGATGTAAACCTGGAATCAATTGAATACTGTTAATATTTGGATCGATTAGTAGTATTGGATAGTAGGGTGGAAGTAGTAGTTGTATTTGAAAGCAGGGTGGAAAAATGAGTAATTTTAAAAATATCAAATACAAGATAAGGGATACTAAATAATGGCGAAAAGAAATGTTAAATATGCTTAAATGAATTAATGGGGAAAATAAAAAAGAATAGAAATAGAAATAATTGACTAGTAATTTCAGCAACAAATAGTCACATTCTCTTGCTTGGACAATGCCACCAATATCCAACCTCAACCATTATAATTATGAAACATTTTTGTTCCTAAGAAAAACAGTTTGCTTTTGGCTCTATTACATTATTCACCTACCTTTAATCTTTACAATTGAAGCATAATTTTAAAGTGATAATTAAATATATTCACATTTCTGTATCATGTAAGGTCATAAATACAGTACTTTTGCATTTAATACTGTTACATGTATAACTTGACCAACCTGGAACTGGACTAATTTCCACAATTCTTATTTAGTTAAACTATTGGAGTTCAACCCTTCTGAAATTCCAGCATACAAAAGATTGATAAATGGTGAACTCATTATGAAGTTATCTTGATACAGTCACAGCACTTCAAATTCACATCTTCACAATACCCTTTCAAGAACAGACTTTCAAAAGAATTTCTATTAACACCACTGCCTGATAGGCCTCTACATTTGCTGGTTATAATCATAACATTTCTCCTAGAAATTAAGTCCTATAATTTCCAGCCTTAATATCCAGCCATGTCCTGAGCCTATGTTATGTAAAACTAAGTACTGAAATATATTACCCCCCAAATAAGCAATTTACAGTGACATTTAATTTAATTTCGAATAAACTGATCTTATTCGCTGAAATTATGTGATTCTTTATAGATTGCCTGGCAGAACTATGAGCTAATCCTTCTGCCACTCCAAATACAGATTCAGTGAACAAAACCTCAGCGGTTTGGGGAAATAAAGTGAAAGACAGGTATCTTACTTGAGCAAGACGCATAGCAGCAGCTGGCTTATATGTAAATTTGTAATTTGCTATTTCTCCAAGCAGCAGCAGTCATTATTGCTTTAATAGATACATGTCAGTTCAGCAGATTTTTTTTGGTTATTGTTTTATTGAAAACCAATTCGTCATTTTAGAAAAAAGTCAGATAAAATTGAAATACTTAGGTCTACAAGATTTTATAATGTATTATTTTGTAAATGTCAAGATATCATCAGACTTCATGTCAGGTCCCACTGGTAATCCTAGCTGATTTTTAAAAACAAACATTTTGGTATCTTTATCTTTATCATTCTCCGGCTGTCACACTATAAAATTGTGATCAAGCCTAATTAAGATTCTTGTATTTCTCTTGCACATTCTGAATGGGGAGAAATTAGTAAATCTGCATAAATTTATATTATACTGATTTAATTAAATTGGAATGAAACCTCTGCATCTGCAAATTTTGAGGAAACAGGAAAATAACAAAGATAAAAAAAAGTTCTGATTAATTTAGTGAGTGAGGAATTGGTATGGTGCAGAAGGTTGGTTTTAGCTGGCTAGCATTGCTTACTGAAGTCCTATTAAAACCTATTTCTTATGATTTTTAAAAGTGAAACAACTCCAGGATAACAGATTGGGGACAGGTGATGTTTCATTTACATATATAATTGTCAAGTCAGAGATGGTATTATGAAGAAAGAAAGATGAGCATTTTAACTCAAGTGTTAATTTCATACATTATCTGTATGACCCTACTAGGCCCTCCCTGGCTTTGCAAAAAGAACACCAATGCTGTAATATTTTAACCAATACCAATGAGATCATAAGGATTGTGATATGTAGAGTAAGCAATGGACAGAAGCCAGTCAAATAAACTTTAATGAGGACAAATATTTTTCATCCAAGTAGGAAAAATCAAATTAATGCAAATAGGGTGGAGATATGGACAGTAATACATGTGAGAAAGATCTAGTGGTCTTTTGGATCACAAACTGACCATAAGCTTGGACTTGATACATTAAATAAACAAATATAATCCTGAGCTGCATCAACAACATAACCAGAGGTGGTATTAAGCAGGTTCTGACCAGTTCTGGAGAATCAGTAGCGGAAATTTTGAGTAGCTTGGAGAACCAGCAAATACCATCTCTGACTGGCTCCATCTATTCTCTGCCATCTATCCCAGCTGATTGGGTCTTCTTTGGCTGCCTTGCCAGGAGAATGGAGCTGGACAACAGGTTAGTGGGGTGGGGAGGGAATGGGGATTTTGCAGTATCCTTCCTCTGCCATGCCCACCAAACCACACCCACCAAGCCACACCACAGCCATGCCCACAGAACCAGTCCTTCCTCTGCCATGCCCACCAAGCCATACCCAACACACCCATCAAGCCATGCCCACAGAACCAGTAGTAAAAATGTTTGAATCCCACCACTGAGCATAACATAAACAATAAACATCAAGAAAAGTCATCACTCCTCTGCATTCTGCATTGGTCAGAATGTTTCTGGAATGCTGCATCCTCTTCTGGGCACCACATTTTAGGAAAAACATAGGCAGACTAGAGCATGAGCTCAGGAAAGCAACCAAGAAGCCTCAAAAGGATAAACAAACAAACAAACAAATAAATAAATGATGAGGTATAGTAAGAAACATTGAGAATGAAAAGATGATAGCAACAGCAATAACACTTAGATTTATAGTGCCTTACAGCCCTCTATAAACAGTTTACAGAGTCAGCATATTTATTTATTTTTTATTTATTTATTTTGATTTGTCAATCGCTTGCAAGATAATAGGTATAAGTATATATGTATATCGTTTTTTTTAATTCTAAACACAAAGGTACATGTTGAACATGTTTCAAAAGAACATGTAAGTTTCAAAAGGTACATGTTGAACATGTAAGTTTCAAATTCCTTGCACTTACAACACACTCAAGAAATTGTGCAAAGATAAGCAATCATATATATGCCCTGATCGAGTTGTGTAGTCCAAATGTTTTTGCAGTGTAAGAGTTGCAGATTACAGGATAGTTTTTTCCTGAAACCAAATTGTTTATTGGAGAGTAGGTTGTTTGTCTCTAAGTGGAGGAGGAGACGAGCCAGTGAACAGTGAACTTCAAACTCTTTATTTACATGTGTAACAGCTCAGCTCTATGCCCGCAACGGCCCCCTTTATATAGGCAAACTCTTGAGTATTTAACCAATGGGAGAGGCTCGTTAATAGCCAATCAGATTCTCCTGAACAGACCAATCCGATGTCGCTATTATCGGCCAATCAGAAGTGCAGGGCCAGAACCCTGCACTTTACTTCAAGCTCTTAATAATCTTTATTCAAGTACTTTTATTAATTCACAACAAGTAAGAAGAGTAAAATTATAATCATAAAGAGGTAAAGTAATGTTGTATTTATAACTATTTATAGTGATTTACTTTAACTTACCAGAAGCTACTTATTGTATGTTTTTTTTCTTTTCTTTTTTCTTTTACTTTTTCTTCCTTGTACTTTTAACTTTCACTTCAATTTTCTTCTTCTTTTCTTTTTCTCACTTTATATTAGATTGTGTCAACTTTTATTTCCGGATTAAAACTATGCATATATGGATGGAATTTTTGCTCTAAATGGAAGACATTTGAGCTAGATAGGACTATATCCAGGAAAAAGCATGGTCTATTTCAAGTCTTCCCAGGAGGAGGAACCCCCTGCTATAAAATTATCTGGAGCAGGGGTGTCAAACTCAAGACCAGATCTGGCCCATGAGGTGCTGGAAACAGCAAAGGATTGCCCCACAGTGCCTTTGCCAGTGAAAATGTAGTTCAGGAGGACCGCAGGGACCTCTACCAATGAAAAGTTTCATTTTCGTTGGCAGAGGGTTGCAGTAAACTATCGTAATCTAAAACAGCACCCCGAGCTCTGTTTTTTCTGGCAGAGGCTTTGCAGGAAGCCATCTCAGCTGAAAATGGAGCTCAGGAGCCTGTTTTTGCTGGCAGAGCATTCGGGCCACCATGGGCATCCCCGATATGAGTGATGTTGAACTAGCCACACCCACCCTGACCACGCCCACCTTGACACAACCCTGATGCAGCCCTCAATATAATCAAGTTTGACATCCCTTATCTAGAGTTATGCTTTTTTAAGAAATAAGATATGTGATCTGGCATATGGATGATGCAAGATTTGTCCTCCTCCTGGCAAAAAAACCCTAAACAATGGAATGAGGTTTCTTTTATTTATTTTATTTGATACATTTCTGTCCAACCTTTCTTTCTTAATTGATACTGCTGAAAGTGTGAAACTCTTTGGAAAGACTCTGCCATATAGGCAAGCACTGATTAGGTCTGCTTGGCTTTTCAAAAGGATCTTGGATCATGATTGGACTTCAGTTGTAGACACCTTTATGGGGTGGGAAGGTTCAGCCATCCAGCCAGTAATCAGTATGAGGACTAAATCAGAACTGTAGGATGGACTCATGGATGGGATAGTTAGAATCAGGGACTCAAATAAGCAAAAATGCTGGACTGCAAAATGTTGTTGTTGAAGCAGAAGTCTTGTAAGAAAGGAAAGCTTTTTATATCTCTTTCTGATGCAGGATAATCTAATGGAAGGTCTAACTTGATGAAGTCAGATCAAACATACATTTTTATCGTTATTTATAATATTCCTCTTCATCAGTCATCTTAACTAACTGTATCTCAGTTTGGTATGGAAATTGCACTATAAAAGAAAAAAAGGCATTACAGAGGGTGGTGAAAACCGCCCAACACATTATAGGGATTCCACTTCCTGCCATTGTAGACATTCAGAGGAAACGATGTCTGTGTAAAGCCCACAGCTTTGTTAAGGACCGCTTCCATCCGGCCCACAAACTGTTTACTCTTCTTCCATCTGGGAGGAGGTTCAGGTGCCTGCAGTCTAAGACCAGCAGGCGAGAGAACGGCTTTTACCATACAGTGGTTTCCTTGCTGAACTCCTCAGTTCGTTTGTCCCCAAACATATGCTGATGCTTCCCTTGATAATATATGATGTATTTTGTATAATTCTCTGTGTATTTGTATTTACATTCAACGTGTCCATAAACATTTTGTACAGTTGTATATGTTCATATATGTGCAGTCACACTTATCTTTGTTTGTTGTGTTTTCATTGACATATTCATAGATGCCTTGCATATTTGCATACATTTATTTATATTTTACTATTGTTTTGCACTCCTGATTGGATGCTAGCTGCATTTCGTTGCCTGTATCCATGGCAATGATAATAAAATTTAATCTAATCCATCTAATCAGGATGCAATCCAACCACAATGAAAATAAATAATAATTATTGGTATTTAAAATATAGACAGAATAAGGGGTGGGCTGTTACTGGTTCTCCCTGGTTTGAGCAAACTGGTACTGAACCAGTAGCTAATTTTATGGCCAGTTCTGTAAACTGGCAAATCCCATCCCTGGCTGGCCCTGCCCATCCTGTCCCACCCCTCCCAGAAGTCTCTATGTGGCCCATTTTGGATCCTAGGTAAGTATAGGGCCTGTGCAGAGGCTCAAGGTGGGCAAAAAATGGCCTCCCAGAGGCTCTGGAAGGACAGAAAGGCCCATTTTCAGCCTCCAAAGGGCCTTCAAACCCAGGGAGGCCATTTTTGCCCTCCCAGAGGCTTTGTGGAAAGCCTTCAGAGCCCAGGGATGGCAAAACTTCCCCCTCCCTATTAAGTCCTGGGCATGAGCGCAAGGAACGGAGACGAGACATCAAATGGTGACTTCAACTCTTTATTAACAAGAAAGATCAGAGAAAATATCTGGGTAGCAGCAGCTCTTTTTATAGAGTTGGCTGCCGTCGAAACAACCAATGAACTGAGTCTACAATTTTCACAAGCGTCCAATCAGGGGGTCCCGTTAACAGCCAATCAGACTAGCCAAAAGATGACCAATCACGACTCGCTATCCACGGGCCAATGAGAAGTGCAGGATTACAAACCTGCTGCAAGACGAAGCTGTTGAGGGTTGTATCGCTGCGTTGGCTTAGTCCATAACACCCCTCCCCCCTCGGTTCCGTCTGAGGGGTGAGGTGACGTATTCTTGCAAGTAGGCAGGTCGCATCACCTGTCTGCTCAACCTGCGCTGTTCCACCAGGTTCTATTCTGGTTCTGGTTCCGGTGGGCTGCTAGCTGGGTTGGATGGCAAAGATTGTGGCCCCGGGCTGCTTTCCCTGCTTATATCAGTGCTGTCTTCCGGTTTCCCTGGATCTGCTTCCATCGCGGTGCTGTCACGTGGCGAGGCTGCTCGTTGGCTCGGTTCTCCTTCGGATGGTGAGTATCCCCTGGTTGGTTGTGTGGGCTGTTGGATTTCGATTATCATTTCTTCTTCGTCCTCCTCAATGTTCCTCCCCCCCCCCCAGCTAGAGGTTCCGGTGCTAATCTGGAATGGAATTGGTCTATGTGGCGTTTCCACATCTTACCATCTGCCATTTGTAAGCGATGGGATTGGGGTTCTGTAAGTTGCGTTATTGTCGCGGGGACCCACAATGGGTCACCTGAGAATTTTTTTGCAAACACAAGGTCCCCTTCCTGGAATGCCCAACACTTGCTGCTGGATCCCGGGAGTTGTTCTGGCGTGTAGTTTGGGTGGAGGCGATCGAGATGCGAGCGAAGTTTCCGGCCCATCAGGAGTTCAGCTGGGGTTTTGTTCGTGGTGCTGTTTGGGGTTATGTGTTGGAGCAGAAGCATTCGGTTTATTTTGTTGTCAATGTCGCCGTGGTCCATTTTGTGCAGGGTCTGTTTTACAAATTGAACCATTCGCTCAGCCCTACCACTGGCCGCAGGGTGAGCTGGTGATGTTAAAGCATGGCGGATGCCCCGATCTGCCAGGTATTGTTCGAATGGCAGGGCAGTGAATTGGGGGCCATTATCGGAGACCAGGACATCGGGAAGTCCGTGCGTAGCGAATAGTTTATTCAGTTTTTTAGTGACTGCGTCTGTGGTGGTGCTTTTAATCTTGTGGACTTCGAGCCAGTTTGAATAGGCATCCACTGTTAGGAGGAAAGTGTGTCCTCTTGTGGGTCCCGCAAAATCGATGTGGATATGGGACCAAGGACCTCAAAGCATTTCCCACTGAGTTGGGGGAGTCTTTGGAGGAGCGGAGCGAGTCTCCTGGCATTTACTGCATTTTGCTACCCAGGTCTCTATCTATTTATCTAAATCAGGCCACCATGCGTAACTCCTGGCTAATGCCTTCATCCACATGATGCCTGGATGTCCATCGTGCAGCATTTTCAATACCCTATATTGCAATTTCTTCAGGACTATGACTCTGTCTCACCACACTATGCAGCCTTTCTGGGAGAATAGTTCTGTTTGACGATTCCTAAATGGCTTGAATGTGTCATTGGTTGCGCTGACCAGCCAACCCCATTCTATCCAGCTGAGAACTCATGCCAAAACAGGGTCCATTTTGTCTCTAAGGCTATGTCTCGAGCGGTTAGTGGTGGCGATTTGAGGGTTTCGATTTGCAATACGGCTACAGTTGGAGCAGGGTCCTCTATAATGTCTGGTAGTGGAGAGCGGCTCAAAGCGTCAGTGTGAGGAATGGTTTTCCCTGGGTGATGTTGCAATCGGTAATTGTAGGAGGCTAAAAATTCTGACCAACGTGTGATTCTTGGTGATAGGATATGGGGAGTTTGTTTGTTTCCCACCAAAATACCAAGTAGTGGCTTGTGGTCTGTAATTATGGTAAAGGGTCTCCCATGTACATATTCATGGAAACATTTAATTGCGGATACAATAGCGAGGGCCTCTTTATCAAGTTGACTATTGTTTCTTTCAGTTTTAGACAAAGCTCTTGAAAATAACTCAATGGGTGCCTCATTTCCATTTGGTAGGACATGGCTTAAGATGGCTCCTACTCCAAATGGTGAGGCATCAACGATAGAGTTTCGTTGTATTGCATTAATACAGTATCGGAGGTTAAAAGGTCTTTTATCTCTTTGAACGCTTTCTCTTCATGCCGTCCCCCGACCCAGGAAGCCTTTTTATCGAGAAGTCTATGTAGGGGCTCAGCTACGGTTGCCTTCTGGGGCAAGAAAATGTTACAAAAGTTAATGAGTCCCAGGAAGGATTGGAGGTCTGTCTTATTCCTAGGTCTCGGGGCTTTTTTGATTGCAGTTAGTTTTTTTTCGGTGGGATGGATTCCCTGTCTGTCGAGAAGGTACCCCAGGAACTCCACTCTCTCCATACAAAGTTGACACTTGTCTCTTTTTACCTTCAGACCAGCGTCTTTGAATTTCTGAAGGACTTTTCTGAGTCGTTGTACTAATAACTCTTTAGTGGGGCAGCTATTAGGATGTTGTCAAAATAAGGCATGACACCTTTTATGCCTTGTAATAGACTTTCCATTAAACTTTGGAAAATGCCCGGTGCCACGCTTACTCCGAATTGGAGTCTATTGCACTTGAAAGTGCCTCTATGTGTAACTATTGTCTGGGCTTCTGCAGTTGGTGCGTCTACAGGTAGTTGCTGGTACGCCTGAGCTAAGTCCAATTTCGCAAATATTTTTCCGCCACCAAGGGAATGAAGAAGGTGTTGAACCACCGGTACTGGATAAGCGCTCTGTTGAAGAGCATGATTTAGGGTGGCCCGGTAATCCCCGCAAATTCTTAATGAACCATCTGGCTTCATGGGCGTTACTATCAAGGTTTCCCAGCGGGTGTAGTCAATCGGTTCCAATACGCCCTGGGCTATCAGTTTATCTAGCTGTTCGTCAATTTTAGGTTTTAAGGCAAAAGGTAGTCAATGGGGCTTAAGCTGAATGGGAGCTACATCGGGGCTGAGATTAAACGATATAGGGGTCCCCTTGTACTTGCCAATGTTCCTGTGAACACGTCCTGGAATTCCTGGATGAGAGCCTCTTCCCAGTCATCGCTTCTGGTTTGGTGTATGCCGGCTAGTTCAATCCCGAGTCGGGCGAACCACTGTAACCCTAACAAGCTGGGTCAGTCATGATCGACGACAGTCAGGGGAAGCGTTGCTGTGCAGTCCTTAAAGGATACTTGGATGTTGCTGGAACCGACAACTGGGATTCTGTTTCCCTGGTAGTCTTTCAGGATGATTCGTTGCGTGCTGAGGTCCTGGCGGCAAATGGCAGGGATCAGCTGTTTGAGGGTTTTCCAGGATACCATCGATAGGGATGATCCCGAATTGACTTCCATCATGCACGGTCGATTCTCAATAGTAACCCTTACATGGATCTTTCTTGCATCGAACAATGAAGCATGGCCGATGATAATGGTTTGGTGAGCCGCTTCTTGTCTCGTTGAAGAGGCAGGTGCTTGGTTTCTGTAGTAGTAGTGGTTGTTCCATTGGTGGTTCAGACTGTCCCGGTTCTCAGGTGGTTTGCCTGTCTCCTGGCGGAGGTTGTTCTCCCTTTGGCTGGGACTGGACTCTCACTTGCTTCTGCAGACCTTCGCGATGTGGCCTCTTTTCCCGCAGGTACGGCAGAGTGCATCGAGGAATTTACAGTCCGATCACGGGTGGTTTGCCCCGCAACCAGCACATTGGCACGGATGTCTCTGGTTCCTTTGGTCTCGTTCTGAGCGGAGCCAGTTGACCTCCTCTTCATCACTGTCTGAAGATGACTCGAGGTCTTCGTGGTGGGTAGTGGTAGCATGATTCTCAGTGGCAAGTGGGATCTCATTGGCAAGTTGGCAAAGTGGTGTGTTCGCTCAGCGCATTCGAGCGGCTGACTTCCTGGTTGCTTCTGCAGCAGTAGCATCGGCGATGACATCTGTAAGGCTGATGTCGCCTTTTGCCATCAGCTTACTCTGCACATGTGGTGCATTTAAACCCAGAACTATTAGGTCTCTTAGGGCTTCCTCTAAGTTTGCAAAACCACAAAGGCCTCCTAGGTTCCGGAGGTCGGCTACGAAATTACCAACACTCTCGTCCTTCTGTTGGTCCCTCTGGTAAAATTCATGTCTTCATATCAGTGTAGGTACTGCGGGTGCGTAATGGGCCCTGGGGATTGGAGCGAGGGTATCCCAATCCATGGTCTTCATTTCTGCCGGTTTTGCTAGTGCTTTAGCCATTTTGAAAACGGCAGGGCCGCAATGAGTCAGGAACACCGCTCGTTTCTTCCCAGGTGTAGCATCCTTTAAATTGTTGGTCTCCAGGAACATCTGGAAGCAGTCTATATACGAGTCCCAGTCTTCGGTTGCTGGGTCGAATGGAGCGGGTGGTATGGCACCGCTGGTCATCTTGCCATTTTTTGCGTGCGCTCTCTCGCCATGTGCTCTGTCTTGTTCGATGCGTTCTAGTCAGTTCTATCATCTCCGTATCCCATCCTCATTACCAGTGTTAAGTCCTGGGCATGGGCGCAAGGAACGGAGACGAGACATCGAACGGTGACTTCAACTCTTTATTAACAAGAAAGATCAGAGAAAATATCTGGGCAGCAGCAGCTCTTTTTATTGAGCTGGCTGTCGTCAAAACAACCAATGAACTGAGTCTACCGCTTTCACAAGTGTCCAATCAGGGGGTCCCATTAACAGCCAATCAGACTGGCCAAAAAACGACCAATCACGACTCGCTATCCACGGGCCAATGAGAAGTGCAGGATTACAAACCTGCTGCAAGACGAAGCTGTTGAGGGTTGTATCGCTGCGTTGGCTTAGTTCATAACACTCCCCATGGTGCAGGAGGCCAATTAGGCCATGCTCACCATGGCCATGCCCACCCAGCAACCAAGTAGAAAACCGGTTGCTAAAACTTTTGAAGCCCACCCCTGGGCAGAATACATTCAACATATAGAATAATATATGCATAATGACTGTGCAAATAATAGTAAATAACAGGTATAAAATCTAAAGTTAACTAATAAGATTTAGTGTAACAAGAAGTTCTATTACCCTTCTTAGCATATGATCATAACCACTTCCTTCCCAATTCCTCCAATCCGTCTCTTTCATTGAATAAATGTCTTGTCTCAATCCAAATACTCACAAACACACAGGGAGGTTTGGAAAGTTCACTAGGAACTTTTCAAGCAAATAAGCAAGGGAGAAAGGAAAGAGGCATGCAAATACACAAGCATACACACACACAGAAGAGAAATCAAGTCCCCCCAGAAGCAAGCTTGCCCAGAAAGAGACTCCAAATCCAAAACAGCAGACAAAGTATGGTCAGGGGATGTTCTAAGATCCAATTGTTTGTCCCCAGCCAATCTAGGTCCAGAATATTAGACACAGGCTTTCAAGTCAAGGTTTAAGGTACCTGGAATCTAGGTTAACAAGTAATTTTTGCCAGTGGAGGGACTTGAACTTTCTGCTCTTATTATAATTAAGGAATTCTGATGTTGCTCTGATGTGGCCACAATTCTTGCTAGGAGCCTTGCAGAGTACTTTTGCTCTCCTTTGCACATGGTGAGCACTTGCACTGACAGGGAGTGGCATTTCAGACTCCTATTATTATTTTTTTGAGACAGGTGAGAGCTGTGTCTGGATAGCTGACATCATAACCTCTTTTACCTGCAGCTGCTCAGGATTGTCTGGCAGTTCTGGGATTGTGTATTCTCTGTTGGTTTCCTTGTAAGAGTCTGTGCTGGCCGCGATAATAAACAGGTTTTTCAACCTTTCTGGAATTCACTTAGGGATGTTTAACCAAGAATGAGGTGGGGAGGGGGGAAAGAACTCCATAGCTGAAGATCTTGATCCTGAAATAATGGAGAAAAAGGAGAAAAGGAAATAGAAATAAGCCCCTGTCTTGGTATATGAACAAAACCATACCAAGAAAGAAAAAGAACTTGGCAAATAATGAATTGCTAATTATAAGATATTAAACACAAGCTCTGTAAATATAGGCTCTGTAAGGATTTTCAGACAAGCTGCCAGTTTGAAAAGTTTGCACTGATTGCAATCAAATATTTCTGCTCTTTGGCACTGATCATGTAGAATTGATAAAGCCCAATTATGTAGGAAAAATTAATAGAGAGATTTCCCCCACTTTTACACAGTTCATTATTCCCAACTATGGAGTATGAAACTGTCATGCTCCTGGTGGAGACTGACTCTGAGGGAAAGGAGGAAAAGCTGACAGGGAGTGGAAGTGTGGCTCCAGAGGTTGTAGAGGAGGCTGGGGAAGAGCAGAGGCCAGCTGGGCAGTCAGCGGAGGACCCAAATCCATCCCATCTCCGTCCTAAGGCTTGCAGGGAGGAGAGGATAAGGGAGAGACATGGTCTATGGGGGAGGAGAGGCCATTGAACCTCTTCATGGGCTGCAGCTGTGACAACTGGATAAGAGGAAGGACATGTGTATGGGCCAGTGCTAGAAACAAAGCGTGGAAATACCTCTAGTTTATTGCTCCTCTCTAAGTTTGGCTTCCTTCCCAGTGTGTGTTCTGATATCTGTGGACATCTTCAAGCCCTTATCTTGCCTGCTTTGTGTTGTTTTTTACTCTTTATAATTTAAATGGCATTTCCTCCTTCTTGTGTATCTAGATATCCTTTTGTAACAATAAACAAAATCATCCACAGGTTTGGTGGGGCCAGCTCCCTTTTCCTGCTGCCCTGAGCTTCTTAAAGCCATGGCTGGGCACTGTGGGCCCATCACCCTTTCTGATGTTGCCTCCTCCCGGATCCCATTCCCACCCTACCAGCCCTCATATTAGCAAGGCCAGTGTCAGTTGCAAGGCACACCCAGAACCAACAAGGCCTGGAAGGTATGCCTAGCACCAACAAGCAGCAAGAGTGAGGCGCTGGAAAATCAGCCCCAGCCGCTTCTCCATCTCCCGCTGTTGCCCTTACCATCTAAGGCCAGGCGAGGGAGGGCAAGGGGCGGGGCCAGCCAGTGATGGAAAAGGGAGCCACAGCAGAAGGCCCAAAGAGCTTCATGCGGCTCTGGAACACGTATTGCTGACACCCATCCAAAAATATAGTTTTTTGTTTCAGACAGTACCTTTTTTAACAACTGATGCACTATTTAAACTATGGCAGAAAGCTATATCTAAATTTGAATGGCAGGGGAATAATGATTTAAATACAAGGTGTTACTTGATGTGAAAAAGAAGGGGATTTGGCTTACTTACCTGATTTGAAATTGCATTTTACAGCTTGTCTGGTTTTGAAAAAAGAGTGCATGTTGCTGAGAAATAGGTTTCTGGAGTCAGAAGAACATGACCTGAGATTTTGGATGCTATGGCTACATGTGCAAGGATAAAATTAAGGCTAAAGTAGATTTTTTTAAAAGGTTAGGAGTACCATTCTAATGTGGAATAGATAGAATTTGTGGTTTTGCCTGAAAATATTTTTTTCAGAACAAGAAGCATTTTGTGGATAGCAAACAAGAAGCAAATACAAAATGCTTTTGTGAGATACTAGCATTTTGTCAAGGATAAAATAAAAACAAGAGAAGATCTGGTGAGAAGAGCTATGCTTGATAATGGTTTTCTTATGTACATTCATTAAAAATGTTTTTTTTTTAAATCAGGTTTTGAATCTTTTTAAGACTGAGTTTGAAGTAAATTGTGTAGAAATGAGGAACATGGAATTGCTAAAATGTATAAACTGTCATTAAAATTTGAAGCAGAAGAACAACATGTGAAAGCCTATATAATAAAGTGAACTAAAATGGTTATAATATTTATAATATGCAGATGAAACATTGTGAAACATATATGGTTGAAATTTTTGTTATGTTAAAATTTTGAGGAAAAAATGATAAAACATAGCATTTCTTTGTCAGCAGAGAAATTATCTGGAAAGTAGAGAGGAACATAAAATTAATGTTGGAAAACTGAACAACAAGAAGCTACATTTTACCATATTTGCAGATGTTAGGAATGATAGTCACCTAATAGTTGGGTTGGTAATATGCAGTATAAACCAGGATAGTAATTTAATACTGTATCTTTAAGAAAATGCTGTAATTGTGATTGGCTGAGGTTCCTCCAATGGCCATAAGATGGAGCCAGAAACCTGGTTTCTTTCTCCTTGCATTTCCTGTTTTGCCTTATTGCCTGATCGTTGTTCTTGGATTGCTGTGAGTCTTGCAACTGTTAGCAAACTCTGTTTACTGAATTCTGTTTACGATACTTGACTTCGTTTTTGGATTATCCCTGGACTGATATTGACTGCTTTAACTGTGTATGATTTGGACTATTTGTTGGACTTTGTTTACCCATTTTACTGGAAGTAAAACCTACATTTTACTATTCAGTGTATCTGTATGCTGGTCATGTGTTATTCAATATCACTCTCACTATGTTTCCCTGAGTGCACTCATTCTCCTAACGGGGAATAACTCAACAGTGGACTTACAAAAAAACCAGAAAGTGTTGGATTTAAATTTGCATGTTAATTCAGAAGATTTAAAAGATTACTGTACAATTGATTCAGGAGGTTTTCCTTTTGGGACTGATAAACCGTTGGGGGAGGGGATCATGGAAATCTGTTTTTATGACAACTTAGCAAGAATGATTGGTAGAACTTGGTGAAATGGCCAAACTGATTTCTTTGTTTACAAGAAAAGACAATATTTAAGATTGTAAAAAGGTAAAAATGATATCCTCCTTTGGGTTTGTGGATAAACAGTTGGGAAAAGTCATAAAACTTTGTTTTATACATGAAACTGTACTGAGACTATTGTATGCACAAAGATGAAAAGATTCGGTATTACCCACAATATAAGAACAGTTGGTGAAGAAGATGGAAGTTACTGAGATGGCTAAATTAACTTCGATAAAAGACATTTTATATTAGTTTCTATTACCTTTTACCTTTAAAATTTTAAATAAAATGTATATTATGTTTTAATATATTTCAAACATTTAGTATACACACACACATATCTTCAAGAATCCACTTCAAACATCATTTATAATAAATGTGTGAATTTTAATTAGCATTTTACTCTAAATTGAAAACTATAGTGGAATGTATTATATTACTCAGCAAATCTTAAAATATCCACTTCAAAAATGTTTGAGTTAGCTATGAAGATATCCAGAAAAACCATGGCCTATTTCAAATTTTCCCAGGAACAGAAACCCCCGTTACAAAATTATTTATAAATAAGTCATGTGATCTGAAATGGGAATGATGCAACATTTAACAGAATAACATCTCAAAAAAAAAACCAACAACAACACCCTCCCCCATACAATGGAACGAAGTTTCTTTCATCTATTTAATTGGATACATTTCTGCCCAATCTTTCTTTCTTGATTAAAATTGCTGAAAGTATAAAACTCTTTTTTTTGTACAACTCAAGTCAGTAGTGGTGTACTTTGTTGAATTCTTTACTGAAGTCCAAGTATGCTATGCCTTAGAATTTCACTGGTCCACTAATTTAGTCACTTTGTTAAAAAAAAAAAAAAAGCAATACAATTTGTTTGGCATGATCTATTTTTGACAAACCCATGTTGGCTTACATTTCCTTCATCTATTTAGCATTAAGCAATCAATTGATCCATTTTAAAATCCATATTTTTCTTCCATGCTCCTAATCTTGAACAGATAAAATGGGTTATTTTTGTTGGAAAACCTTACATAGAAGGTTTTAAGTCAAAAGTTCCTTCTTTTATAATGTGAACTAGAGTCATAATTAAATAACAATAGCACCCTCTACTGATCCAAAAGCCAAACTGTCAGTGAGACTGCCATGGAACTTATTGAGACAGGAAATATTCAATTAACAGATGCTTACAGATCCAATCAGTAGTGGGATTCAAATATTTTTACTACCGGTTCCATGGGCATGGCTTGGTGAGTGAGGCAGGGGAAGGATACAGTAAAATGTCCAGTCAGAGGTGGTATTTGCTGATTTTCTGAATTACTCAAAATTTCCACTACCGGTTTTCCAGAACTGGTCAGAATCTGCTGAATACCACCTCTGGATCCAACCCTCAAAGAGATAAATAAGGACAAAAAAAAAAAAAACATTCGAAGCAGGTCCTCAATTCAAACACATTTGTATTTGGAAGATATTTTTTTAAAAAATAATAACATTTCTTAAAAAGCAATAGAGTTCAAATCTAGCAATTCACAATCATGTTTTGTTTTCTTTCTTTCTTTCTTTCTTTCTTTTATTTTATTTATTTATTTTTGTCAATTGTTTACAAGATAATAGGTATAAGTAAAAACATAGTTATGAATACATGGATACAATATAAGAAAAATAAAAAATAAAAAAAACAATAGGACAGGGATGGTAGGCACGTTGGTGCGCTTATGCATGCCCCCTACATACCCCTTAGGATCTTATTATTTTAAAAATCCAATCCAACTTCCAAAATAATTCAAGCAAAAATAAATTTAGAAATATTGGAAATCAGCATGAGGAAAAATATACCTTATCAAAATGTTTCTTACCCAGTAAATAAATACAACAAAAAATAGTGTTGTCCTATTTGGGCTGCACCACAGCACTGGACATGATATTCCTCCTTTCTCTTATTTGGTACTTCACCATTTGATCGCAAAGTCCCTCAGACTATCCAGAAGACAAATGGAATGATTCCTACAGCTCTCCTTAAAATTCAAGGCTTCAGATCCTGTCTGAACCACTGATCAATTGGATGTTGGTACATCCAATTTTGTGTACATCTGTGTTACTTTGACATATTCCCTCATGACAGATGCACAATACCAAGGATTTCATTGAATATTTGCCATCTTATATCCAGATAACCGACTGATGCAGTAAAAAAAAAATCACCTGGAAAAAGTTAGATCATGAAGTTGGTGGACATTTAAGAGTAAATGCAGTGTAGAACTGGTCTTAAATTATATGAATGTGTTGCAAAGTTCTTCTCATTTATTACATGTGGATATTTAGTGGGAGACAAGGAAGAGATGTGTGGTTCTTCAAGTGGGGGTGTGGCTACAGTTTGCTTTTGAGCTTTACCATACACTGCATTTGTAGTCCTGTTTACATCCCATTTTAAGATACTTCTGCAAAAGAAAGGGAAGAGGTAAATAGCAATGGGAGTAAAGACTATTGGTAATTTGCAACTAGTGAAGTCTTACAGGACAACTTTATGAAAGAGACACACAAAGTCAGGGGTGGGATTCAAATTTTTAAGAACCAATTCTGTGGGTGTGGCTTAGGTGGTGGGAGCTTGGTGGTCATGTGACTAGGTGGACATGGCTTGGCGGTCATGTTATTGGCTGGGCATGGCCAACTCAATATCACTCACATTGAGGTACGCATCTCCTGGCCTCTCATGACTATGGGGATGCTGCAACAGTAGTAAGTGTGAAAAAATAAGTCACTTTTTTCAATGCCATTTTAACTTTGAATGGTCACTCCACACAAGGAAAGTACCAGCAAAGGAGGGGAAAAAAACTCCAGAAATGTTCCAGAGACAGGAAGTCTAGTCCTGCCAAGAATGTAATAAGGGTTAATGGAGAGGCAGTTTCTGTAAGCAACACCAGAATGTTTCCTTCCTGCCTTCCTTACAGGATTAGGCCAGTAATTTCTTCTAACAACCGGTTCTCCGAACTGCTTAGAATGTTAACAACCGGTTCTAGGGAATAGGTGCGAACTAGTAGAATCCTACCCCTGCATGAGGTGAATTTCTTGAATATGAGGATTATTACAGGGAGTAATTGTTTACCTCTTGAGGCACAGGGGCTACTTTGCTGCAGGTTTTCAATCCAGGTTAGACAATTATTTATTCATATCGTATTATTTTATGCCATTGTAAGCTGCCCAGAGTCACTCTGAATAATGATATGGGTGGCATATAAATTAAATTAAACACTGTTGGTCAGAAAAAAAATGCTGACTCAAGAAAATGAGGTGACTTCACAGCTCCAAATTTTATACTGTACGGTCATGCTAGAAGTTTAGCATGGATTTCATAATGGATGATGTCTTCTTATGCTTCTGTCTTTTACCTTGCGATATATCTGAATGTTTGGGATAAATACTGGAAAATAATAATCTCCATCTTGCTAAATTATTCATTGGCTATTTATTTAAACATGAAGAATCCAATAATTTTCCTCAGAGGAAAGATTATCATTTATTCTCATTTGTTCTGACGATTAATTTTAGTATCTTCAACAAGCTGTTTGATAGTAACAGAACTGTTGAAACAAGAAGGAATATTGAGATGTATGACTGAATTTGACAATTTTATTAATCATAATTTATAAGTAGAAGAAGAATATTAAGTTTACCTGGAACATTATGCTCAGAGACAATTGGCACAGTATATTTTATCTTTGGTATATCACTCTAATCCTGATGCTAAAATGAATAATTTTAAAAACATTTGAAATGTAGGGTGAACAGATTGGAAGCCTCCTTTTCTATGTAGTGGCAATGCTATATAGCCCAACAATATAGTAAAATGATTTACTTTAGAACAAATTTTGAAAATTGCAAACCATTTGCAACCAGGGATATTTCATGAGTTGTTTTCAAACCTTGTGAATTTTCATAACATACTGAATTAGGATTGTATATTTATTAAAAAAAGTTTAACAATAGATTAAATAGAGTAAAGATCAACCAAACAACTGCCCTTAAAAGCCAAGTTCATTTAAAAAAAAAGTTAAGAGGCAATCAAAAGCAATCAAAGTGAGAGTCTGGTCCTGGCGCTTATGTTATTCTTTAAATGCTTGGATGAAGAGACATTTAGCTGTTGTACAGAGAACTTAGCATTTAGTCCAATCGTATTTCAGTTTGGAGAATTATGTTGGATGCTGACAACATGAAAAGTGACTAAAGGCTGGCAAACAAGATTTTCTAGGTTGCAATCTTCTCAAAAGAGAAGGTTATAAAAACACATTTGCATAAAAGATCTCCTCCCTTTTAACTTATGTATAATTGACTTGGTCTCAAGTTCCAGTTGGTTTAGAAGTGTCCAACCAGTGTTTTCACCTGAGTTCTTGGTTTTAGTTAGTGAAAACAGGAATATCATGTCTAGATGGTAAGTTTCTTCAATTTATGACCATATCATTGTTATCTTTGCACAATTGCTGGAGTGTTTTGTAAATGAAAGGGAATTTTTAGCTTTGAAACTTACGTGTCTTATTATTTGTGTCCACAATTATAAAAATATAATTTAGAATTTCACAAACTTTCTCTGTGTTTTTATCTACAGGCTGGGAAAATGAATTCCAAAGTGATTTATTCTCTCATAGCAATATGCATCACTATCATTTTCATCTTCGTGTTGGTTTTCTGTACTAGTGGACAAAAACACCAGGATTGTGAGAGTTCTTCCCAGAAAAAGGAACAAGAGGAAGCTGAGGATGTTGCCAGCCAGGTATTTAAAGATTTAACCCTAGAAGAGATAATGCAAGTAAAAAGTTATTTACAGTCCAACCTGGGAGTGCCACTGGTGGAGACGCCTCAAGCCAAACCATCAGACAACTGCATTTATTTGATTACCTTGCAGCTCCCTCCCAAAGCACAAGTATTACAATTCTTAGATCATCAAGGATCTCAGCCACCACGAAAAGCTCTGGCTGTGGTCCATTTTGGAAATCAGCAGGACCCCAATGTGACAGAATATCTAGTGGGTCCACTCCCAGAACCAACATATCATCAAGATATCACAGTAGAAAAATATGGAAGGAAATTGCCATATTTTCAAAGGATGGTTTTGACAAATGAGTTTCATGAAATTCAAGATTTCTTAAAGAGAAATGAATACCTGAAGGCTCCAAATTTCATGCAAAAAGTTCTAAATTACAATGGAAGCAATCTTCGGTATAATAGACAAATGCCACCAGGGCTAAAATCAGGAGATCGCAAAACGTGGGTGAGTCATTTTCAGAATGTGTCTGGCTTCTATTTGCATCCAGTTGGTTTTGAAGTCCAAGTGGATCATAGTAGTTTGGATGTTTCTGAGTGGAAGGTAATAAAAGTATTCTATAATGGACAATACTTTGATGACATGGAAGACCTTGAGAGACAATTCAACATGGGAAAGGTTAGGCTAGACAAGGTTAATGAAGTCCCTCTTGATGGGGGCTACTCTTCACTGAAGCAGAGGGTGCCACCAAAAGATCCAGGCCCTTTGCAGTATGAACCCCGTGGACCACGCTATAGGATTCACAATAATCATGTCACTTTTCTGAACTGGAGTTTTGCATTTGGAATTGATGCAAGCAGGGGTCCACGTATCTTTGATGTCAGATTTAATGGAGAAAGAATAATCTATGAGTTAAGTTTGCAAGAAGCAAGTGTTATCTATGGCTCCAACAGTCCTGCTTCCATGTTGACAAGATATATGGATGCTAGTTTTGGACTTGGGTCCCATATGTTTCCACTCACCCAGGGTCTGGATTGTCCTTATTTATCCAGTTATTTAGACTGGCATTTTTTTCATGATACTTCATTGCCTGTTAACCGTAAAATGGCTATCTGCATCTTTGAGCAGAATACTGAGTTACCCATACGACGACATTTTGAAAGTGTCCAGTCTCCTTTTTATGGAGGATTGGCAGATTCAAATCTGGTATTCCGAACCACATCTACAGTTGATAATTATGACTATGTTTGGGATTTTATTTTCCACCAAAATGGAGTTGTTGATGTTCGAGTCCATGCCAGTGGGTACATAATATCTGATTTTTTCTTTGGTGATGCTGAAGACTATGGCAATAGAGTCCAAGAAAAAGTGCTGGGACCAATTCATACACATAATTTTCATTTCAAGGTGGATTTGGATATTGGTGGTAAGTAGGAAAAATATAACTTGCATGCAAATTATAGGCTTTTTGCCTAATTTGGCTTTCTCAGAATTGTTCTAATGACTATCAGAACTATAATGAAGACAAACTCAAGAATATGGTTAGTATTCTCCTATTCTCCTATTCTTGAACTTCAATTTAGCAGGAGTGAGGGTTTTTTAAATTAAGAATATTTCCAGTATTTCACTGTCTTGTTACAAAACTTAATTCAACTTCTGTCATAATAACAAGAAAATACAATGGCATCAATTATGTAATTATCTCTTCATATAGTTTTGGGGTTTATCAGCATTCTTGTAACTCTTGCAGATATCAATACATTTGTATTATCACTTAAAGCTGAATATGTACATTGGTTGTTTTTCAGGTAGCTTTAGAGCTGGCTTCTGGTTTCAGGGCAAAGAAATAAAATAAACTTTAATAAATTATTTTCTCACACCCACCCTTGAGAATTAAAATTAAAAGTGGTATCTTAACTCTCGTCCTGTTAATAGGGATGGATATGGAGCAATGTGTCTTCAAGAGCCTCCACTGAAATTTGTTGTCAGAAAAAATGTTGGATGATTTCTCTGAACTTTTTGAGGTGTAGAAGGCTTAAACAGTGGCCATTTGGTTTGGAGATTTGAAGATTTAGTTAAAGGCTCAAACATATTTTGTGAGAATCTGTCACATATTATTCATATTTGTGCCACCAACTGGAACTGAACATAAACGTAACATTTCCAAACAATCATTATGTCATAATACCTGTTCGGTCCAATTCTATTTCTCTTTCTTTCTCTTTGTTACATGGACACATTCTTGTTAGCTCATTTAATTCATTTTAAATGCTGCTGCTTTCTGAACAATGACCCCATAAAACTATTTTGCTAATACCACAATGTGGATGTACTTACTGTATTTATAAACATTCCTTTCATGAAATTCCTGTATTTCTTGATAGGGTAGGACATACATCCTATTGCCCTTTGTTGCCTACTCTGCACCTACCCTATTGAAGAAAATTGGTAGTGTGGTTTTCTTGCATGCTGATACAGCAAATACATGAAGACGCTGTTTATATTCAGCCTGAAAAACTAATTATGCATACTCTTATCACAATTTCATATCTGAGTAAGCAAAATGTTAATGTAGAAGCAACTTTGATTTTAAGAAGCTGAATATGCAACAGGAGTGGTCTGATCCATCAACAGTTGCTCAAACACTAATTGTTGTACATGTTTTCTTTCTGAGGTGTGGAAAATACCCTGGTTGGCAATGACATGGCCTTTGAGATCATAAAGGCCCCTTGGAGCCCAGAAGATAAGATCCACCAAATGAAGATGGTGAGGGAAATTTTGGACACCGAGAATAAGGCGGCGTTTCATCTCCATGATGACATGCCCAGATACCTTTATTTTTCATCCAACTGTACAAACAAGTGGGGCCATGATCAAGGCTATCGAATCCAGATAGTCAGCTTTTCTGGAGACCATCTTCTAGAGTCAGATCCAATGGAGCCAGGCCTCATCTGGGGTCGGTAAGTTATTATTTCTAAGTGCAGAAGTAAAAGATTCATCCATGTTTTGGGGTTTTTAGGAGTTTTTCAATAAAATAGGCAAGAACTGCCAAATTTATTCATTTTAAAGAGATAGATTTCTTTGAATCTATTTAAATATTTCAAATATTTGTTAAAGAAAATGTTTCCATTTCCAAGACTTAACTGTGGAACATAAAGTATTAAGGAAAATGCTATTCAAATGGTGCAGAATTTCTTTTAACTCATATTCCTCACTACTGATCAAGAATTCACTATTGGATTGCATAGAGCAGGGATGTCAAATTCAAGGCCTGAGGTCTGGATCTGGCACACAGGGTGCTTAAATCTGGCCCATGGAGCTACCCTGGAAACAGTAAAGGAATGTGGTATCTCTGCCAGATCTCTGGTTGTGTGCAGCCCTCCCGAACTCTGTTTTCACCAGCAGAAAGTTGCAGGAGGCTATTGTAGCCAAAAATGGAGCTTGGGAGCCCATTTTTTCTGGCAGAGTGATCAGTCCACCACAGGCATCCCTGACAGAAGAGCTGGCCACACCCACCCTGGCCATGCCCCCCAGCCCCCATTTGGTCAAACACAACCCTGATGCAACCCTCAATGAAATCGAGTTTGACACCCTGGCATAGAGTGAAACAGTCCCTTTGACAAATGTAGTATGTCTGGCTTATGATCTATAATCATAATTGGAAGAGTAGTTAAAATACTTTCCATGTTACAATGATCTATTTTGGGGAAATTATCCTCAACCTGAGAGGTATTCTTAAATTTGACTTAAGACAAACGCTACAGATTATTGGAGGTTAATACTATCTAATAGCAAAATGAGCCTAACAATTTTTTCTTTTCTCCAATGTTTCCCCCCCCAAACCCAAGACCGGATAAGTTTTGAGATGTACAGAAATAACATTTAAATTTATGGGGAAAAAGAATGAGAAAATGGCATTTATCAAATCCAAATAATATAAAGTAAAAATAAAATTGTGGCCTGAAATACTTTTTTTTAGTTCAAATTGGCTAAAACCATATCTGGAGCATATAGACCCGTCTATTGCTGGCCATGCATATTTTTATAATTTTTATCTGATATTTGCAATGTCTCCTTCTCCACAAGCGCCCTTCAGAAACATTGTCTTTTCAATTGTACTGGTTGAATATTAAACAAATCTGAGCCATATTATTGAAAATTTGTACCCAGCTATCACCATATCTAAAGTCAGCAGACCTGGCTACTGGTGAAATTTCAAACTGCTTTGGTTGAGTATTGAAGGAACTCAAGCCATGTTATTGTAAATTTGTACTATTGCACTGATGGACCAAATTTGAGATGTTCCTGGTAAACTTTAATCTCCTGAGTTTTGGATCAGTATATTTAATGGACTATCTACCAGGATGGAGATCCATGATACCTGCTAGGTTGGCAGAGATATCCACAGCAGTGTTGGCCAGCGGTGGGATTCAATTTGTTTTACTACCAGTTCTGTGGGCATGGCTTGGTGGGCATGGCAGGGGAAGGATACTGTAAAATCTCAATTCCCTCCCCACCCCACTAACCTGCTTTCCAGCTCTGTTCTCCTGTGCAGGGCAACAAAAGAAGATCCAGCCAATCTGCTGGGACTCGGGAGGCAGAGAATAGATGGGAGTGGGGCCAGTCAGAGGTGGTATTCTGAACTACTCAAAATTTCTGCTACCAGTTCTCTAAACTACCCCAAATTTCCACTACCGGTTCTCCAGAACTGATCAGAACCAGCTGAATACCATCTCTGGTGTTGGCATTCTGAAACTCATCTATGCAGTGGTGGGATTCAAAAAAATTTCACTATCAGTTCTCTGGGCATGGCATGGCTTGGTGGGGGTATAGCTTGGTGGGCATGGCTTGGTGGGTATGACAGGTGAAGGATACTGTAAAATCTCTATTCCCTCCCCACTCCTGGGGGAAGGTTACTACAAAATCCGCATTCCCTTCCCACCCCATTAACTGCTTTCCAGCTCTGTTGTCCTGAGCAGGGCAACAAAAGAAGACCCAGATGATCAGCTGGGACTCGGGAGGCAGAGAATAGATGGGGACAGGGCCAGTCGGGGTGGTATTTGCCGGTTCTCCAAACTACTCCAAATTTCCGCTACTGGTTCTCCAGAACTGGTCAGAACCTGCTGAATACCACCTCTGCATCTATGGAATTACACATGGCAATTCAAACGTAAAATCAACTCAAAATTCATTTGTAGTTTAATAATGAGTTACAACATTGATTGTCCCTATATTTTTATAGTTAAGTTGCCATGGAATAAAATCCTGTCATTATATTATCTTTCAAGACCTATGCCTAGAATAATCATCTCTTAATATCTTAAGAAGAGAAATAATAATGAATAAACCTCAATCTCTGAACTCTTCTTGTTTTGCCTTAAAAGTTATAAGCTAGCTGTTACAAAGAGGAAAGAAAATGAATCTTTCAGCACAACTGCCTACAATCAGGTTGACCCATGGAATCCTCCTGTGGCCTTTGCTAACTTCATAAGCAATGAGAGCATTGTCAATGAGGTAAGTGAAGATGAATCCCACCCAGCACCTACCAGGTTATTATCCCACAATCTGGTGCTGTCCAAATACATTGGAGTTAAAGTCAAACTTACTTGGAAGACATCAAATTATGAACGTGGCCTATTGGACTGTCATCCAAAACTTACTCTGGAAGTATAGGCACATGCTGCTAAGAGTTTTAGCAGAACTTCCTCTTTAAGGGAAAAAAGGAACAATCATGGTGATTTTTAGGATGCTTGTTCAGAGGACAGTTTAAATTCTCATGTACTGGGATCAGGTTTCCTGTTTGCATTTTTGTTAGCTGAGGTAATTTGATCTTGGAAACTATTTATGCTTTAATTTATGCTTTACTTTTTGCATTCTTAATGGATTTTAAGTACCAAAGATGATAAAATTTTGCAGAATGGATATAAGGTATTTGGTAACAATTTTCTACTCCAATTTTCCATTTCTACACACCTCCAATTCCAAATAGGAAAGCAAAAAGTTATATTTTCAGATTACCCCCCAGATTTCACTGTCACCTGCTGCTTTACTTAACAAACTTAGCTTCTTTGAATCCATTGCTGTACTACTTTTCTGTTTAATGGGTCTTTTTTTGATTATAAGAAAATTTTTATTAATTTTACAAAACAATACACAAATAATCAAGGCGTAATATCATAAAAGATCTTTTCTAAGAAAACCAATAGAACATACAAAATAGTTCCAAGTTGTAATATATATATTTACTTTATCTGTTCAACTTCATATCTTATCCCAACTTCTCCTTTTCATTCTATTATCCAAATTATATTTCTTGCTAATTAAAATTTTATTGCCTTTCAAAAACAATACACAAACATACAAAACATAAAACATAAAAAACATAAAACATCTTTTCTGAAAGCCGCTTGACCCCGGGTTAAAACTCTTCGCACAGACACAAATTCAAAAATCATATTTACTTTATATATCATTCCATATCTTATTACCATTTTCAATTTTCTATATAGCTTCTTCCCTTTTTTATCTTTCTTAGTTTTATTTTATTTATCTTATCTCAATTCAGTTCATAATACTTATCATTCTTTGTCTGTTCTATTTCCAGCTATCCATTCGCTAAAGCCTGGCAAACTGGAAGTCGGGTCTTTTTCCTAAGATAGTACAGTAACATTGTCACTTTTTGTTTCATAGGATCTAGTTGCCTGGATCAATGCTGGCTTTCTCCATATTCCACATGCTGAGGACATACCCACTATTGCAACTCTTGGGAATGTAGTTGGTTTCTTCTTGAGACCCTACAATTATTTTGATGACGATCCTTCCATATATTCTCCAGACAGTATTCACTTCAACCAGGAAAACCTCTTTCTCTGTGAGACCAACCCACTTGCATGTCTGGGAAAAATAGCTTCATGCCTGCCTACCTTCCCCCTTTTTACTTATGAAGGTTTTCAAAATGTAACAACTCTGTAATGTCTTCTATTTTTGACAGGTGAATTAGAAATTGGAAACAAAGAATGAGTCTGCATTACTAGCAGCTAATACTTTTTTCTTTTTTTCTGCAGCATTAATTGATATTTTTTGTCTGAATATTAGCCTACTCTCTTCAGGATACCATGAAATGGAAATATCTGGGAATTTAGAAGAAGGTTGTAGAACTTTTTCTTTGCTATAGGAAAGAAAGCATGCGTGATTCACATTTTTAATTTGACAGTAGAAATTGAGAAAGATATATACTTCCATTTATTGGCTATAATCCTCCTTTCCTTTTACAATATTAAAACACTGATGTTAGAATTAAAATTAGCTTTCTGATCCACTGATTAGAGGACAATAGGGGTGTCTTCGGTGAGAAAGTTCATAAAATGCACAGTGATGTCCTCTTTGTGACCTAGCAGTAATCCCGTGTCTTAGATGATATGAGATTACTTAGAAGTAATTTTCTGAAGAAGATATTAGAGAGGAGAAATTATTGTTGTCTTGGGGATTTTTTTGGGGGGTGTGAGGAAAGATACGGAGACAAATATGGATAAAGTGTGTAGAATAAATTCAACGTTTATAAGAACAAGAAATTTTCCAAGGGATATGTTAAGCCTGGGTTCCCCAACCAGGGTTAAGGAGACAAGCTAAACAGAATGTGCAGCGTTAGTCAGATAGGCATACAGATAAATGAGTGAGATAAGCTTGTATGTTTATTAACATACAGTAAAAATAACAGATACGCTTGTGCTATCAAAAATATAGTTTATTACATTTATAGCATAGTCAAAATAACAGTCCATTAGTCATGTATCATTTAGTCAGTCCATTCAAGGATATTCAGTTAGCAAAGTCCATGTAGAATATCCTATGTCAGTTCACTTACAAATCAGTCCTTTGTCTCTCTCCCGTTCGAGTAACGCAGTCTTGAGTCCATGCAGTAATTAGGGATCATCAAAGCCAGAGAGAGAGCAAGCTGTCATCCTGCTTCTTTTAAAGTGCTTTCACAACCACTCCCCTAATTACATTCCCATATTTAAAGTTGCAGACACTTTAACTTATAAACCATGATAACATATTTATTATTTTACCTAAACCAGTTAGGGTAAACAATGTTATCCCTAACAGGATATTTTGAACTCGGTCTGCTTTGGCTAGTCCTTTCTGTGATAGTGCACCTTAGTGTACTGGCTATCCCAGAGACAAACAAAACAAAGAAATTTCATAAAACCACCTTGAAGGCCGGGGACTTCCAGTTTGAGCTTCTTCAGCGATAGACCGAAACCTCGTCTCTGCGAGGCTTTGATCCATGCTCACCTCTGGAGCGCCCTGAGCTGGCTGGTTTTGGAGCTAAGCCACCCGCTAGAGGTGGTGAAGAGGGGGGAGACTGCCAGCAGGGTTGAGGAGAGCCGCATCTCTCCTCCCCAGCTGGCCATTACTCCCTTTCCCGAAGGCGGTTGCAGCGGTGGTCAGAAATGGCCACCACAAAGAAGAACTCAACCAGAAAAGAATGTGCAGGAGGAAGATAAGAAAAGAAAGTTTTGGTTGACCAGGTCAAACAGCAAAAGCAACAAATAAGATACCCTGGAATTGAAACTGTTAAAAAACAATAACATTGTTCCCTAAGAAGATTTTTAAGCTGCAAAGGAGAGAGAAAAGGGAAAAGATTTGGTTTTCTCCTTTTCCTATACTGACAGCTAAGAGACTTAAGCAAGAAATTGGAAAAAATCCACTTTGACATCAATAGGCATTTAAGGCTGAAAATAAAAAGTCAAAGGGATAATAAAGATTTCTGGATAATTAAAAGCTTTTGAAAACAGGAAAGGAGAGAAAAAGAATAAAAGGGTAGGATTTGGAAGGGAGGAGACTGCCTGGAATTAAAAAAAGAACTTCCAGCAAAATCTCAACAAGACTTCCAAAAGGTACATTCTAACTGAAATATCGCAACAAAAACCTCAGGAAGAGAAAGTCGAAAAAGAAATAAGAAGCTATAACTTGGGACTATCTGGATTACTTGATGATTTCTGGATTCTTGGTTATTGTTTTGAATGAGTAAAATCAATCGGGTGGTTGTTTAAAACTGTTTAAAATGGCTCCACTTTTAGAAGAACTGAAAATGGAACTTAAAAAGTACAAAGAAGATGCACAAGAAGGGTGAGGTTCTTTTGGTTTTGTATTTCAGTTTTTGGAAATGGAGATTTGGAATTATGAGAAACAACAAGAAATGCCTGCAGAACAAGAAGATTGCGACAAAGAAGAAGCCACCTTTAACGAACAAGTAATCTTAGATGGGGGAAAAAAAGGAAAGGGGGGAAAGAGAATGGAAAGTTTAAGATTGGGAAAAACAACCACCCCAAAAAAACAGAGTGAAAAATAAGTATAAAATCAGAAAGCAACAGAAGAGGGAAATGCAGAAGAGAGAATTAGAACTAGAGAGACAAGAGGGTAAAAAGGGGAGGGAGGAGATGAGAGGGAAGAAAGAAAGGAAAAGAAGTTATAAAGGACAGAAGCAAAATATAGAGAAACAGGGCCAAAATATAGAGAAACAGAGATAATGGGTGAAAACTTAATGGAAAAAGGGATTCTGCAAAGGTACATAAGATAGTATGCTTATATTAGAAGCAGAAATAATTTTAGAAAATATGAAACAATGTATGATTAAAATGTCTGATAAAATAGCTATCGTAATTCAGTGGAATGCTTGTCAATAAATAAATGTAACAAAAGGTATATTTAATGATTTATAAAACACATTTGAAGAGAAATAAGGGAAAAATTATGGAGATTATATGTGTTTTTAAGGAAGTATGATATTTAATTGAAAAGAAGTGCTAAAGATGTTAAGATTTCAATGATTATTAATGATAGAACTGAATTGGAATGGAATGAGGGTTTATAATTACATATATTTATAATCTTTTTTTAAAAGAATATGTGTATTATAAGAATGTACCAAGCAATAATATAATACACATTATATTCTTTTAAAAAAAAATGTACCAAGCTTGGTTTTCCGGTTTCGCGTGGCTTCGGGGCAGCAGGAATTCACGACAGCTCGCGATTCCTGCTGTGCTAGCCGTCGAGGTACCCCCGACCCAGATGGGTCAGGGGGATATGGCTGCCCTGTAGGGACAGCTGAAGAGAGAGGGGAGTCGGACAGGGAGGTGGGGGTGTCGCAGACCCCCCCTTCTCCGGAAAAACCTCTTTTTCCCAAGGCGGTGGAGCGGCGGTCAGCAATGGCCGCCATGAAGAAGCCAGCAACCGGGTAAGATTGCGCTGGAGGAAATGTGAAGAGTGAAAGTTTTGTCTGAGCCGGGTCAAGTAACATCCTTTAAATTGCCTGGAACTGAGCTGTTTGAATTGCTGGAGGATACATTGTATCCCTAAGAAGAGCGAAAGTGGCGGAGAAGCTGTTAAAGGGAACTTTCGTTTTTTCTTCACTCTCCCACCCCATGGAAACAGCAGAAATGTTTGGATATATTGGACATCGAAAGTGAATTGTTTTGAGAGTTGAAGCTAAGGAACAAAAGGATTTTTGGACATTGAAAAATTTAAGAAATTGGAAACCCTTGTTGGAGGTATGGATTTCTGATTATTTAAAATTGACATTTTAAGTGGGAAGGGAGAGGAAAAAAAAATTGGAGCAGAAGCTGAAAAAGGAGGAGATTGCCTAGAATCCCAAAGAAAGATATATGGTAATTGGACCTCTTTGACTAAACATTAACCCCAGAAAGAGAAAGAGAAGAAGGAAGAAAAGTATTAACTTTTGGAATTTTTTTTTAATTGTTTTTGATTAAAAATACTTGTGGTTGTTTTGGGAAAAGTTTCTCTTTTCATAATGGCATTGTTTGTGGATGATCTAAAGACTGAATATCAAAAATATAAAAAGGAAGATACTTTGGGCGCTTTGTTTCAATTCTTGGAAATGGCGTTATGTACTTATGAAAAGTTGACTACGCAGCAGAAGGACTGGGACAAAGAAGAAGAGGAAGAAGAAGCCATCTTTGATGAACAATGGGTTCTTTCCGGGGAGGAGGAGAAAAAGGATAAGAAAAAGGGGATTTTAAGAATTATAAAAACAACCAAAGAAGAGAAAAATGAGCGAAAAGGTGGAGGCAAGGCAAAGGAAAAGGAGTAAGAAAAGAGAGGAGAAAAAACAAAGGGGTAAAAAGGGCAAGGAGAAGAATAAGCAAGAGAGAAAGGGGGGGAGGAGAAGCCTTAATGGGGGGAAGCAAGATCTAAAGAAAAAAAGTTTATTTAGAGACAATGGGTGAATTTAATTTAGGATAAAAGAGGGATTCTGGAGGGTACATAAGTTTGTGTTTTTATATGTATATTTAGAGTATAAAATTCATTATGTAATTTTAGAATCTTTTAAACAGAATCCCAAGAAAAATTGTTACACGAGGTACTTTTAAGTTAGGGTAATGAGTTATAGATGTTACTCCAATTGGTGTATAGGAGAAGTATAGTAAAAGAAAAAAGATGAATGGATAGTTGGAAATAGAACAGACAAAGAATGTTATTGAAAATGGTAATAAGATATGGAAGGATATATAAAGGCTTTGTTATGGTTTTTTTTTTTTTTTTGGATTTTTTATATTGATAAAAGGCAATAAAATTTTAATTAACAAGAAATAATTTGGATGAAAAGGAGAAGTAGGGATAAGATATGAAGTTAAATAGATAAAGTATTGATACTATAATTTGGAATTGTTATGCTCTATTGGTTTTTTACTATTATTTTTTCCTAGAAAAGAATTTATAAGCTGTTATGCCTTGATTCTTTGTGCATTGTTTTTATAAAAATGGTTTTTATATATATATATATAAAAAGAAAATGATAATAAGATATGGAAGGATATCTGGGGTGAATATGATATTTGAATTTGTGTCTGTGTGAAGAGTTTTAACCCGGGATCAGACAATCTTCAGAAAAAATCTTTTAGTTTTGTTTATGTTTTGTGTTTTGTATGTTTGTGTATTGTGTCTTCTGTAAAATTGTTAAAAATCTTTTTTTTTTTAAAGAAAAAAAAAAAGAATTAATAAAACCTTGGAGGAATGTAATTGTAAACAAGTCAGAAAGAAATGAATATGATGACTATAAAATGGATAAATATAGAAAAGAAATGAAATTGAATAAGAGTAAAGAGAAATAATGAGAAATTTGCTGAAAGATATTTATGTGTCCATATGGAAATGGGATAAATTAGAATTATGTTGTATAAAAATAATGTTTTATCCGACTTGTAAAAATTTATAATGTTAAGAGGTTTTATGTACTTAATGGTTAATGATGTGTTGTTTGTCTTTAAAATTAATAAAATTTGTTTCAAAAAAAAAAAAGAATGTACCAAGCAGAATTCGATGGGAAGTTATGTATTATGTATTATATTGAAGGTCATAAACTTAAGGTATATATTGAAGTTTAAATAAGAGTTGAATGGATGTAATTAAAAGATATAAAGGTGTCATACTCCAATTAGTAACTACAGGAGAAAATTTGTTTAATGAGAAAAGATAATATGAAATTGAAACAGAACAGACAAAAGTATAAATATAATGATTTGAATTGAGATGAGAATCAAAATAAAATTGAGGAAATTAAAAGAGGGGAAAAACTATATAGAAAATGTAAAATAGTATAAGATATGGAATAGAATACAAAAAGGAGCATGAAATTGAGTTTTGTGTCTGTATAAAGAAATTTAACCCGGACCATGCTATTTTCAAAAAGGATGTTTTACTTGTATTTTATATGTGTGAAACCCAAATAAAACTTTATTTAAAAAATAAAACACCTTGAAGGCCCATCTGGAACAATATTCCCCCTAATTTTTCATGTGTCTGAGCATACACACAAACTCCCTGGGAATTCCTTGGACCACTGTGAGCAACATCAGACATGCAAACTGTCGCACCACACCAGTATCACACCTGTCTAAAACCTTAGATATTACATGGCTTATTAAAAGAATCAAATTACAACAGCTATTTCCGTTAGATTACTTTTAATATAAACGATTTGGCCCACTTACAAAGAAAAAGACAAAAATCTTGTTTTTCATGAGCTGTGTACTGTAGTATGCTGTATGTCAAGGTGAGGGTCCTGCTCTGGTCTGGGTGAGGGTCCTGCTCTGGTCTGGGTGGGGTCCTGCTCTGGTCTGGGTGGGGTCCTGCTCTGGTCTGGATGGAGGCCCTGCTCTGGTCTGGGTGGGGTCCTGCTCTGGTCTAGGTGAGGGTCCTGCTCTGGTCTAGATGGAGGCCCTGCTCTGGAAGAACTAAGGCTTATTTTGGAGACTATTTCCATCAATTTCAACTGCTGTTTTTGAGAATAAACACTTTACTTTTTCCATACCTAACCTGAGGCTTGAATCTTTGCATCTGGGACAACCACTGTAAAAAACACTTCTAAATAATCTGCTGCCTGGCAACTGGCATTTGCTGGTAACAGGTTGAAAAAAACACCAGGCAACTCTCAACTTTGCAGTGAAATCCAATTCTATACAGTCATGTATAACAGTTCAAAAAGTGTTTGTGAATTCAAATCTGCAAATTCAATTGTCCATGTATAAAACTTCTGAAACAGGCAAAAAATAAAATAGATTAAAAAATAAAGATATTCAATGAGTCCATTTTATCAAATTCAAAATAGCCAAACAATCATGCAGAAATGTAGGCTCCAAACATCCATGATGATTACAAATAAAAGCCAGGATATATTTTTTAATCTGAATCAGAATTTTTTTAAAAAATGTTTGTTTTACTTTTTATGTTAAGTGCTGTCTGGGGCAAACTATTTGTATAGGGCCCCATTTTCTCTCTCTCTCTTCTTTCTTTCTTTCTTTAAATTGGGGCTGAGAGAAGGGAAGGGAAGAAAAGATTATTGACAGGGAGAAAGACAGGGAGAAACACCTGGAAGTGTGAGCCCTCGAGTTTCCTTAGGGAAGACCAGACAACAAGGGGAGAGGAGAGGAGGAGGAGGAAGAGGAGAGTTAAAAAAAAAAAAAGAGTGGGAAGCCAACTCACGCATGCCATCAAAGCCAGGGGGAAGTGGGGCTTTCTCCGCCTGCTGCCACCAGAGGAGTGCGGGGGGGGAGTGCGGGGAAAGGGGGTTCGTGCCGAGGCTCCGCAAGCGATTACCAGATTTGCAGCTCCGTTTGTTGGTGAAGCTGGAAGCACGCAACGCAGGAGCTTGCAGGGGCCCCGGGCGCCCGTTAATGGGGAAGGAGAGGCCGCTTGGGGTCACCAGGCTCAGGCAGCCTCCCCCACCCCCTCCCCTAGCAGCGAAGAGCTGCTCCGGGGGCTCCCGCCACAGCGCAAATGCCACGCTCCCCAGGAAACAAACCGCCAGGCTCAGACAGCCTCCCCCGCCCCCTCCCCTAGCAGCGAAGAGCTGCTCCGGGGGCTCCCGCCACAGCGCAAATGCCATGCTCCCCAGGAAACAAACCGCCAGGCTCAGACAGCCTCCCCCGCCCCCTCCCCTAGCAGCGAAGAGCTGCTCCGGGGGCTCCCGCCACAGCGCAAATGCCATGCTCCCCAGGAAACAAACCGCCAGGCTCAGACAGCCTCCCCCGCCCCCTCCCCTAGCAGCGAAGAGCTGCTCCGGGGGCTCCCGCCATAGCGCAAATGCCACGCTCCCCAGGAAACAAACCGCCAGGCTCAGACAGCCTCCCCCGCCCCCTCCCCTAGCAGCGAAGAGCTGCTCCGGGGGCTCCCGCCACAGCGCAAATGCCACGCTCCCCAGGAAACAAACCGCCAGGCTCAGACAGCCTCCCCCGCCCCCTCCCCTAGCAGCGAAGAACTGCTCCGGGGGCTCCCGCCACAGCGCAAATGCCGCGCTCCCCAGGAAACAAACCGCCAGGCTCAGGCAGCCTCCTCCGCCCCCTCCCCTAGCAGCGAAGAGCTGCTCCGGGGGCTCCCGCCACAGCGCAAATGTCGCGCTCCCCAGGAAACAAACCACTAGGCTCAGGCAGCCTCCTCCGCCCCCTCCCCTAGCAGCGAAGAGCTGCTCCGGGGGCTCCCGCCACAGCGCAAATGCCGCGATCCCCAGGAAACAAACCACTAGGCTCAGGCAGCCTCCTCCGCCCCCTCCCCTAGCAGCGAAGAGCTGCTCCGGGGGCTCCCGCCACGGCACAGCCAGGCACTTTCCGACTCTCAGATCTTGATCCGATGGGGGAAAAAAACGCGGAAAATGTAGATTGGTGTTTGAGGGAAAATCGGAATTCCGCGTAAAATCGGAGATTTCACAGCCCTATACAATTCAGGTTGGATTTTATTTTATGCGCTGCATAGGTTTGCTGTGCGCGGAGAATGCGGGAGCAGTGCGCGATTGCGCAGGCGCGCAGCTTAGAGGGATCAGTGATCTGGAATGACACAATTTTGAAGTCTCCAATGACCTCCCAGCCATAGTCAACATAATTGAAAGTACTCAGCAACATCTTGATATTGTTGTAGTGGTGTAGCCCTCTTTGACATCCACAGAATGAATCACATGGAGAGATGGATACATGTTCCCATTATGAAACAGCATGGCTTTGAGCCTCCTAGATAAACTGTTTATGTATATGTGCCAATCACCTATAGCCTTGAATAGACTGGCCACATTGTTGCAAAAGCCAACTGAAGAAGTTTGGAAAACATTGGTGATGCTTTCTCTGATCTGTGACATGTACATTTTCATCCAACAAATTCCACTCCTTGAGCCTAGATGACAGAAGCTCAGCATGGGACTAGGTAAGACGAAGTTCTCTGATCAGATCATTGAGGTTTTTCTGGTTGGGAAAGTATGGCTTCTTCTCCTCAGTTGCATCTGTGAAATTGTAATTGTATCTGACTATCTTTCTCACTGTCTGACTTACTTCTTACTCCTGAAGATGGCTTATCTTTTTTTTGAGGAAGTGGGAACAGGGAGCTCAGGACAATGTGGTACTGTGGCGATGATAGAGGAATGTCTGGATACATGATAGTAGGCAGTCCACCAGAAGTAGCAGTTGTTTGAGAAGTCAGTTGGTTTCCGCCAAATTCTTGGGATAGCAAACTTCATGGCCTTCTTTTCCCCCCCCATATCTGCTGGTAAACAGCAGAACTGTATAATTTTTTTAAAAAAAGATATCCCACACATTATTATGCAACATATTACTATAAGGCATAAAATATATATTGTAGTCTGTATTTTCTTTGAATATTGAAAATAGTGGAAACTTCTTAATTACAACTCTTAAACTATAATAAATAACTGAAATCCCAATCAGCAAGCAGCAAATTGTTCACCTTACCTTCAAGAGTTTTCTTGCAGTATTCACAAATGAATTGAAGTGCCCTGGGCTTCTGTTGATCCCCGACAGGCATGCTGAACTATGTTTTGTTGGCCTCATACACCTTAACAGATGCTTTGACAGAATACTTTTTCATTCTTCCCTTGATAAATTGTCCACACATAAAGCAAAATTTATCTGCTGGGTGCAAGCAACTTCTTAATGCCATTTAAATCAAATATTGCTATGCACTATTCTCTTACTCAGCAATTAGACAAACTAAAATGTTTGTTTAGCACCTGTTTTTTTGGTACTTCTATGGATACTACAGGATAGTACAAGAAAGTGCTAGAAATATCTAAAAGATTCCAGAAAGTTCTAGAAAATTCTGGCTAATTCTAAAAACTTCTGGGTAGTTCTCACAGTTCAAGAATATTCAGGAAGTAAATTTAGCATTGAATGTGAATCGAAATAACAAGAAAAAAATCAAGGAAACAGTCGGTCCACTAAAGAGAGAGGATGGCAAGGAAGTAACAGGCAACAGATAGAAAGCAGAACTGCTTAACTCATTCTTTGCATCTGTCTTCATGCAAAAAGAAACTATATCTCAACCCACCAAAAACATAATTGTAAAAGACAGACCAGAAATAAAAGTTAAAATAAGCAAAAAAAATAGTAAGAGAATACATGTCTGATCTTGATGAACACAAATCACTGGGGCATGAATGATCACATCCCAGAGTTTTAAAGGAGCTGGCAGAAGTCATCTCAGAACCACTGCACCATATCTTTCAAAAATCCTGGAGCACCGGGGAACTACCAGAGGACTGGAAAAGAGCTGATGTGGTTTCCATCTTCAAAAAAGGAAAAAAACAGACCAAGGAAACTATAGACCAATTAGCCTAACATCAATACCTGGGAAGATACTGGAAAAGATAATAAAAAAACAGATCTGCCAACATCTAGAAACAAGTAAAGTAATAATTAGCAGTCAGCACGGGTTTGTTAAGAACAGATCATGCCAAACCAATCTTACTTCATTCTTCAACACAGTGACTAAATTAGTAGACCTGCAAAATACTGTGTACATAATATATTTAGATTTCAGCAAGGCATTTGACAAAGTAGACCACAACCTACTTCTTAATAAGCTAGAAAAAGGTGGAATAGATGCTACTAGATGGATGAATCCACCACTAGATGGATTCACAACTGGCTGGCAAACCATACTAAACGAGTAGTCCTTAATGAGTCTAAGTCTACATGGAGGGAAGTAAGCAGTGGGGTGCCACAAGGTTCCGTCTTAGGCCCAATACTCTTCAATATCTTCATTAACAACTTAGATGAGGGAATAGAAGGGGAACTTACCAAATTTGCAGATGATACTAAGCTGGCAGGAATAGCTTACACTCAAGAAGATAGGCTCAAGATCCAGATGGATCTTGACAGACTAGAATACTGGGCCATATCTGTTGTGGTAATTCCCCGTTAGGAGAATGAGTGCATACAGGGAGACCTATTGAGAGTAGTGTTTGAATAATACACACACAGCACACACATTTACTGTACAGTAAATGTAGGGTTTTACTTTCAATAAAGGTTTAAGCGAAGTTCAAAATAGGCAGTCCAAAGTCATTCACAGGTAAGACCAGTCAGTTTTTAGTCCAGGGATAATCCAATAACAAAGTCCAGTGTCAAAAACATTTCAGTATCAGATTTACATCAAATCCATGAATATTGGTCAATACAGGAAATATTCTCCAACAGAAGGAAAACAGAGACTCACTGAGAAACATTCTCTTCTGAGACTAAGACTAAGACAACCCAAGTTTCTGGCGCCATCTTATGGCCATTTGAGAAACCACACCCAACTACAGTTTTTGCATTTTCTTAAAGATACAGTATTAAAATGTCTATCCTGGTTTATATATTTCCAACCCAAATAGCTGTTAGGTGACTTACATTCCTAACAATATCTACAAATAATAAAATGAAATTCAATATAGAGAAAAGTAAAGTTCTACACTTAGGCAAGAAAAACCAAAAGTACACATATAGACTGGCTGAAACCAGGCTTAGTAGCAGTAACTGTGAGAGGGATCTTGGAGTCTTAGTGGACAGCCAGCTAAATATGAGCCAGCAGTGTGCAGTAGCAGCCAAAAAAGCTAATGCAATCTTAAGTTGTATTAACAGAGGGATACAGTTAAGATCAATTGAAGTACTAATACCACTCTATAAAGCCTTAGTAAGACCACACCTAGAGTACTGCATCCAGTTTTGGTCACCACATTATAAAAAAGATGTTGAGACTCTAGAAAAAGTACAGAGAAGAGCAACCAGGATGATTAGAGGACTGGAGGCTAAAACATACAACGAATGGTTGCAGGAACTGGGCTTGGCTAGTCTAGTAAAGAGAAGGACCAGGGGAACATGATAGCAGTCTTCCAATATTTGAGGGGCTGCCACAGAGAGGAAGGGGTCAAGCTATTTTCTAAAGTGCCTGTAGGCCAGACAAGGAATAATGGATGGAAACTGAACAAGGAGAGAGTTAACCTGGAAATAAGTAGAATTTTTCTGACAGTGAGAACAATCAACCAATGGAACAGCTTGCCCTCGGAAGTTGTGGGAGTGCCATCACTTGAGACTTTCAAGAAGAGATTGGACTACCATTTGTCAGAAATGGTGTAGGGTCTCTCACTTGGTGGGGGGTTGGACTAGATGACCTACAAGGTCCCTTCCAACTCTGATCATCTGTTATCTATTATCTTCCAGAGGGGCTTTGGCTACAAGCCAACTATTGAGACCCACACACTCTTCCTAAATGAAGTGTAAATGTATAGAGTCATGTAATGATCCCTTGTGTTTACAAATTATCCCATTTGTAATTTAAAATACCTGTACAAAAGAAAGGGAAGAGATTAGCAGCAGAGGTAATAAAGACAATTTATGGTGATTGTAACTCATGGAGCATACAGCATGTTTTATAAAAAGCACTTCTTTTCCAACAACTATTTTGTCTGTTAAGCATATTCTCAGAACCTCAGATAAAAATATGCTGTTTTTGGTTTGGCGTGTTCTTCAAACTCAGTCAATGAAATATCTAAACATTTTAATCTCACAATGAAATCATTCAGCAAACTTATTTTAATGAAGATAATGCCCTAACAACTGTTGTTATGCATTTATTTTTTTTTGCATATGCAAATGATTTTCCCTTTTTTCTTGTTGAGTTGTACATGATATAAAATCTGCTTGTTCCAGTTTTGAGTCATTATCAAAGAGGAACTGCACAAGACTGAGACTGACCTGAAAGTGAATTAAAAATTACAGGCTGCAAGAATATATGGAAATTGATAGGGCATAGAAATGAAGCCTTAATAATTGATAAGCAACAAACCTCCATAATTTTCCTATATTGGATTTTCAAAAAAAGACTTCTGAAAACTTTTAAGAATTTTTAAAGAAGAGCCAAAGAAAAAATAAAGAAATCAACTTCTTGAAATTATTCGAAGAGATTAAAGTTTATGATTATTAAAAGTAAATAAGAAGGAATATAAGGTCAGTATATTTGGTCAAGGTTAAAGATGAAGTGTTGTTTTCTCTGGTGACAGTGCAACTTTTGCTGATCATAAACATTTGGCAAAACAGTGAATGGCAGGTTTTAAGGATTTGTTTATATATAAGAGATGGAATATGGGAAGATTTATTGTATTTTAAGAGAAGGCAATAAGGTACTGGACTTAGTTGTATTTGGTATGAGGGAGGAGACACATTTTTTTTCTTTACTATAATCTTAGTGTTTCTTTTCTATTTTATTTTTTAATTGATGTACTTTCTTTTTATTATTTCCTTTTTAATTTGTTAAGATTAAATTATTTTTTTTAATCTTTTTAATTGTCATAAGTAATAAAATTACTATTTTAAAAAGGAAATAAGAATCAGTCCTGTAATAGGAGTCTCATTTCAAAGTGAACTTAATTATTTCCCTGATATTTAGAAGAAGTGGTGCCATCACTGAGAAGGCATGACTCTGGGGTCCCATGAGATAATATTGCTTAATAGAAGGTACCGAGAGGCTGTCCCCTCTTCTTGATCTGGTGGGTGGGCAGAAACTACAGTGTTCTGATGTATAGTTTTGTCCTATGCTGTGGAGACATTTGTAGGTGATCATCCACAACTTGAATTGCACCCAGAAGCCTATTGGGAATCAGCCCAGCAGCTAACTGAGCAGTGATGTTACCACATTATAGTAATCAAAACAGAAAGTATTAAAGATATGAGACACCATGATCAAGGAGTCATAGTCTAGGCATGAGTGCAATTGCTACACAAGAGGAATCTGTGCAAAAGTCTTTTGGGCCATGGTTGCAAACAACCATAATCAGGAGCTTGGAGTCCAGGAAAATCCACAGATTATTTACCAACACTAGCTTAAAGACAAGAAGGCTAAGAGGTGGCAAGATAGCTGTGTTTCAACATTTGAGGGATTGTTGCAGAAAGGAAGGTGTGGATTTATTATCCTGAAGACAGGGTAGAAGGGACAATGAGTGAAGCTCTGCAGAGAGTGTTCCAAACTGAAAATAAGGAAGAATTTCCTCAGGGAGTAATTTTCTCAGACAGTAACAGCTTGCACTTTGAATCTTAATTCAAGGTTAGAGAATTATTTCTCTGGGCAGTTGGACCTAAAGAGCCCCGAGGCATCTTCTAAACCAGTGAGTCTATGATTCAATCAAGCAGATCCTTAACAGTTCTTTAACTCATATAATTTTGTCTAGCTCAATCACATCTTTAAGTTTAAAATTGTATTAATGTAATACTAAACTATACACCCATAATGCAATATAGGTGCAACCCCCCTCCATGCCCTGCCCCTGCACATGTGCATCTGACCCTGCCACATATGCCCTGCCTCCCTTGCCTATTTTTGGCTTCCAGGTTGATGCAGGAGGCCTTCCAGGTCCAAAAGAGGGCACGTGGGGCACATGCTGCACCCTGTGCCCTGTTTTGGCTTCTAGGCTAGTGCCCCGTTTTGGGCCTGGAAGGCTTCCTGTACCAACCTGAAAGCCAAAACAGGGCACTGTGCAAGACCCTAAAATGCAATGTGAGCAGCCCTGCACATGCACCCTACCCCTCCATGCATGCACGGCAGAGATCTGAAGTCCAGCTGGTCAGCATAGTGGAGCTGGGCTGAGGCAATGGCTGGTATGCCCACTGAGAGGGCTCTGCGTGCCACCTGTAGCATGTGTGCCATAGCTTCGCTATCATGGACCTAGGATACCTTTAATATTGTTGATGCTACATATACAGTAACACTAGTTGCCTGAAAATAATTGTAGGACTGAAGAGAATGAGATGGCTTTGTGGATCCAAATATGAGACTGTGTTGTCATGACAGTGGTTTAACATAGATTTCATAATGGATTGTCTCTGATGTTTTTTCCTAAACTATACATATATACATCTGGAATGAGACACATAGAAATAAACAAAGTTTAAGAAATCATACAGTCCTCCATAACCTACTAAATGTTTGGGATAAATATAGGAAAATAACAATTCTGAGCTTTCTCCCTCTTGCTACATTATTTAAGATCACAGATTCAAGAAACTTGTTTAGGAGAGATATTTGATTTGGGTGACAAGGTAACCGAACAAAAATCTGTAAAATCTCAGTGCTCTTCTAGTCTTCTTTCAGAAACTTCCTGGATAATATGTTATCCAGGAAATACATAATTTTAAGAACATTTACATAATATTTACTCTCCCTTTCAATCTATGTATAATTTCCTGATATAACAAAAAATTAACCAAGTGCATAGTAAGAAATTGCAAACCTAAAACTTAGCCTAAAAAAGCATAAAATCCCATTTGCTTTGAGCTCACCTTCTAGTCCATTTAGAAGTGTGCAGTCATTGCGTTCTTCTGACTTTCTGGTTTTAACCAATGAAAAAAAATGAGGATCCTGACTGGATGGTAAGATTTTTGAATTTGTAAATATACAAGATTGCTATCTTTGCACAATTTCTACAGTGTTTTGTAAATGCAAGAAATTTATACTTTTGAAATTTACCTGCTTAACAAGTGTCTTTAATATTTCTGTCCAGGATTAAAAATATAAAAATTTGAAATTTAACAATTTAACCTCTATTTTTGTCCATAGGCTTGGGGAGTTGAAGTTGAAAGTGATTTATTCTCTCATAGCAATAGGCATCACCATCATTATTATCTTAGTCTTGAGTTTCCAAAATAGAGGAGAAAAACCCAAAGAATGTGAGAGCTCTTCCCAGAAAAAGGGGCAAGAGGAAGGTGGCCAAGATATTGGCAGTCAAGTATTTCAAGATTTAACCCCAAAAGAGATAATGCAAGTAAAAATTATTTACAGTCCAACCTGGGAGTGCCACTAGTGGAGACGCCTCAAGCCAAACCATCAGACAACTGCATTTATTTGATTACCTTGCAGCTCCCTCCCAAAACCCAAGTATTACAATTCTTAGATCATCAAGGATCTCAGCCACCACGAAAAGCTCTGGCTGTGGTCCATTTTGGAAATCAGGCAGAGCCCAATGTGACAGAATATCTGGTGGGTCCACTTCCAGAACCAACATATCATCAAGATATCACAGTAGAAAAATATGGAAGGAAATTGCCTTATTCTCAAAGGATGGTTTCGAGAAATGAGTTTCGTGAAATCCGCAATTTCTTAAAGAGAAATGAATACCTGAAGGCTCCAAATTTCATGCAAAAAGTTCTAAATTACAATGGAAGCAATCTTCGGTATAACAGACAAATGCCACTAGGGCTAAAATCAGGAGATCGCAAAAACGTGGGTGAGTCATTTTCAGAATGTGTCTGGCTTCTATTTGCATCCAGTTGGTTTTGAAGTCCAAGTGGATCATAGTAGCTTGGATGTTTCTGAGTGGAAGGTATGAAAAATATTCTATAATGGACAATACTTTGAAGATATGGGCGACCTTGAGAGACAATTCAATATGGGAAAGGTTAGGCTAGACAAGGTTAATGAAGTCTCTCTTGATGGGGGCTACTCTTCACTGAAGCAGAGGGTGCCACCAAAAGATCCAGGCCCTTTGCAGTATGAATCCCGTGGACCACACTATAGGATTCACAATAATCATGTCACTTTTCTGAACTGGAGTTTTGCATTTGGAATTGATGCAAGCAGGGGTCCACGTATCTTTGATGTCAGATTTAATGGAGAAAGAATAATCTATGAGTTAAGTTTGCAAGAAGCAAGTGTTATCTATGGCTCCAACAGTCCTGCTTCCATGTTGACAAGATATATGGATGCTAGTTTTGGACTTGGGTCCCATATGTTTCCACTCACCCAGGGTCTGGATTGTCCTTATTTATCCAGTTATTTAGACTGGCATTTTTTTCATGATACTTCATTGCCTGTTAACCGTAAGATGGCTATCTGCATCTTTGAGCAGAATACTGAGTTACCCATACGACGACATTTTGAAAGTATCCAATCTCCTTTTTATGGAGGATTGGCAGATTCAAATCTGGTATTTCGAACCACATCTACAGTTGATAATTATGACTATGTTTGGGATTTTATTTTCCATCAAAATGGAGTTGTTGATGTTCGAGTCCATGCCAGTGGGTACATAATATCTGATTTTTTCTTTGGTGATGCTGAAGACTATGGCAATAGAGTCCAAGAAAAAGTGCTGGGACCAATTCATACACATAATTTTCATTTCAAGGTGGATTTGGATATTGGTGGTAAGTAGGAAAAATGTTACTAACTTTCAAGGAAATTATAGGTTTTTTGCCTCAATTTTCTTTCTTACAATTATTTTAATGATTGTAAATACTACAACAAAGCAAGACTCAACAATATGCTTCCAACAGGTGAGGAACATAAGTATTATATTTGTAATGTTCTTTAAAAAGTGTTAAAGTGAGGTGATGAGATTGTTTAAAACATTATTTCTTTTTTTATAATTGTGATTTTCTTTTTTTATTTATTGGTCCATTCCATGGTCCATTGGTCCATGGAATAGTTTTTTGTTAATCAAGGATATTTCTTTCATTACTTGGTTTCTAACAAAACTCAATTTAAGTACTATATGCATTTTCAGAATAAGAATAAGAAAAAATCAGTGATTTCTTAGTAAAATACGATGGCATCAAACTCTAATAATTATGTCTTCATATATTTCTGGGACTTGTACATGTGAAATGATTCTAAAATCAGCACTTTTGAAATACTTGCAGATATCAACAATATTGTACAAGCAGTCCTTGACTTACAACAGTTCATTTAGTGACTGTAAAAAGTTACAATGATCCTGAAAAAAGTAATTTATGACCATTTTTCACACTTATAACTGTTGCCACATCCCCATAGTCAGATGATCAAAATTCAGCTGGTTGGCAATTGGCTCATATTTATGACTGTTGCATTGTTCTGGGATCATGTGATCACTTTTGCAAACCTCTGACAAACCAAGTCAATAGGGGAACCAGATTCATTTTACAATCATGTTACTAACTTAACTGCAGTGATTCACTTTACAAGTGTGGCAAATGAGGTTGTAAAACTCAATTTACTCTCTCACTTAGCAATAGAAATTTTGGGCTCAATTGTAGTCAAAAGTTGAGGACTATCTGTATTCCAATTTAAAGTTACATTTCTAAATTGGTTTTCAGATGGAGTCGGAACTGGCGGGTGATTTCAGGACAGAGGAATAAAACTAAACATTTTTAAAGAGTATTTTCTCACTCATTTGTTTATAAGCCAGCAAAATGCAATGGCTAACTTGATCTAATTTGTTTGTACTGCCCCAGGAGATGTTGACACAATTCTACAGAGGAATTATTGAGTCTGCCTATAATTGTCTGGTTTGGTACAGCAACCAAATAGGTTAAACAGGTAGTTAGGACTGCAAAACAAAAACAAAAACAACCAATTGCAACCAGCCTACCTTCCATTGAGGATCTGTATATTGCATGGGTCAGAAGAAGGATTGAGAAAATACTATATGTAAATATTTTTATAAGTTTTATGTATATCCTATTAAGATAGGGCACACATTTAACCGGCTCTTATTTAACCACACTGATCTCCATTACTGAAAATTGGAAGTGCAGGTTTTTTAGTTAGTTAGTTAGTTTACTTTATTGTCATTGCACCTCATACAATGAAATCAAACACCATCTTCAGTGCATATCATGACCATGAAAATAAATACAAGCAGAACTTCCGGTTTGTTGGCTTCGGCAGTGGCAGGGATTCGCGATCCTGCGCAATCCCTGCAGCGCTAGCCGTCTTGGTGCCTCTGATCCTGATGGGTCTGGAGGCTAAGGCTGCCCCGCAGAGGCAGCCGAAGATAGGGGGAGCCAGAGAGGGGTTTGGGGGTGTTGCATACCCCCTCCCTGGCCAGCAAAACCCCCTTTTCTCAAGACGGTGGAGCGGCGGTCTATAATGGCCGCCACAAAGAAGCCGGCAGCTGGGTAAGACTGAGCAGGAGGAAGAGGGGAGAAAGTTTACAAGAGAAAGTTTTTTGGCTGACCCAGGACTTTAAGAGACGCCTAACATCCTGAAAACTATGCCTATTTTTGAACGATACTTTGTTTCCAAAGGAGAATTTCAAGTGGCAAATTTGAGGTGCAAATTTGAAAGGGAAAGTTTACTCTCCTTCCCTATGGAATCAACAAATGGCCATTGAGAAACCTGTCTTTTATAAAAGGTAAAAACTTGGCTTCTTGTTATAAGTGGGAAGGGAGAGGACAAAAAAAAGAAGAAAATATTAAGATCTTGCTGGAGGAGATACCTTGAAAATTTTGAGACTAGAAATTAATTGCAATAAGGCTTTAAAATATAGATTGGGCTTTTTTTCTTTTCCCTTCTATTGATATCACCCCAGGAAGAGAAGGTGAGAACTTTGTGCTTTGTTTGGATTGATTGATGTCTCTGGGACTTTGGTGAACTGTTCTAACTTTTGAAACATCTTGGTTGTTTTAAGAAGAAGAATAAAGAAAAGATTTACAATGGCTTTACCTGTTGATGAACTTAGAAAGGAATATGGAAAAATAAAAAAAGAAGGCAAGGACGCTGTGAAAGAAGCCTTCCTTTTTTTAGAAATGGCGCTTGCTATTTATCAGCAAACACAACAACCGATGGAGGAAACAGAAGAAGAAGAAGAAGATGCCATCTTCAATGAATCTCAAAACTTAATTAAGAAAGAAAGGAGAAAGAGAGGAAGGAAAATGAAGGACTTAAGACTTAAAAAAACACCCAAGAAAGAGAAAAATAAGATGCAAAATCAACACAATGTGAGTAAGCAAAAGAAAAAAGGAATACAGCAGAGAGGGGAAGCTAAAAAGGCGGAAGGTGGGGGGGGTAAAAAGGCCAGGTGGGATAAGAAAGAAAGGGAAAAGGGGGGGAAAAGCCACAAAGGTATGAATCAAGATGGGAAAAAATGATTTTTTTTTTTAGGGATAAAGGGTAATGTATAATTTCTTTTAAAAAGAAGATTCTGCAAGGTACATAAGACGGTATTGTAGTATTTGTATTAGAAATAGAAAACTAGAATGTTATAAGAATTAATAAAAGATTAAAATATTGAAATGTTTAGTAATGATAGATTTTAACATTTAACAAAATATTAAAAGGAATGTTTAAAATATTGAGTTTAATTGATTTTTGTATTGATGTTACTATAAACTTACTATTGTAGCGTTTGTTTTTGAAATAGATAATTGGAATGTTACAAGATTTAACATTTAGATTTATTATTTAACTATATTAATCATTTTGGATTTATTATTCTTTCCTCTTTTTAAAAGTTAGCTGGTAGAATGTACTAAGCAGAATCAGATTGGGTAATGGGCATTATTTTAAATATTAATTTAGGGGGAGGATAGAAAGGCATCATACTCTGATCAGTGATTTCAGGAGAAATCTTTTTTTTTTTGGTAGGGAATGAGATAAATGGATAATTTGGAAAGAATGGACAAAAGATACAAACACAATGATTTAAATTAAAATGAATTAAATAAAATAGAATTAAGAAGAGTGAAAAGCGGGGAGTAGTTATATAGAAGACATAGAATGGTAAATAAATTAGGTAATGGTATATAAGATGAGCACGAAGCTAATTGAAGTCCATATAAAGAGAAGTAATCTGGGTCCAAACTACTTTCTTAAAAGAAGTTTTATTATTGTGTGTTTTGTGTGTTTATGTCTGTTTGAGAATTAATAAAACCTCAGAGGAATGTTGGAGGAGAATAATGGTGACCGAGTCAGAGAGAAATGTAGATGACGATTATAAATTGGATAAATATAGGAAAAAAAAAATAGTAATGAAATTGAATAAGAGTAAAGAGAAATAATGAGAAATTTGCTAAGAGATATTTATATATTTATATGGAAATGGTGTAAAACAGAACTATGTTGTATAAAATAATGTCTTATTCGACTTGTAAAATTTATAATGGAAAGAGGGTTTATGTATTCAATGGTTAATGATGGTTTGTTTGTCTTTAAAATTAATAAAATTTGTTTCAAAAAAAAGAAAATAAAATAAACACAAGCAAACATCCTTCACACTCCCCACATTGAATTGAAAACCCCCAACACCACACCAACACTGCACTATACAGTAGAATTCAATAGAGTTACTGCCCTAGTATAGGGGGCTGTTTTTCAGCCTATTTGTCCTTGTTTTTATTATTCTGTACCATCTGCCAGATGGTAATAGTTCAAAAAAGGGGTTCCCAGGATGAGATGGATCTTTGAGAATGTTTTGAACTTTCTTAAGGCAGCAGGAGCTATAAAGCTCTTCCAAAGAGGGGAGAGGGCAACCAATGATCTTCTGGGAAATGACATTAACCCTCTGGAGTGCTTTCCTATCCGCCACTGTGCAATTGGCAAACTATGCAGAGGTGCAATATGTTAAAATGCTCTCTATGGTGCAGCGGTAGAAGGTCACCAGAAGTTTTTCATTCAATTGTTGTTTTCTGAAAAGTCTCAGGTAGTATAATCTCTCCTAGACCCTTTTGACCAGTGCTGCAATGTGAGCATCCCAGGTCAGATCCTTTTTTACAGTAACACCCAGAAACTTAAAACTGGCCACTTGCTTCACTTGGTCTTCATTGATAAGCAAGGGTTAGATGTCTGATCTGTTCCTTCTATAGTCCATTATAAGCTCCCTGGTCTTATTGGTGTTGAGGACCAAGATATTGTCTCCACACCATGAAAGCAACCAGTTCACCTCATCTCAGTAGGCAGACTCATCTCCCTGGAGATGAGTCTCACCACTGTTGTATGATCTACAAATTTAGTAACAGTAATACTAGCGTAAGTGAGAATGCAGTCATGCACATAAAGAGTATGGAGTAAGAGACTCAACACACAACCCTGTGGTGTACCAGTGTTAAGAATAAGGGCTGAAGAGGTATGATTACCTAATCTGACCCTCTGTGAGCGGCCAGACAGGAAATCCATAATCCAAAGGCAGATTGAATAAGAAAGTCCAAGGTCCAGAAGTTTAGACACTAGTCTATGTGGAAGAATTGTATTAAATGCAGAACTAAAATCTACAAAAAGCATCTTCACATAGCCCCCCTGCTGTTCCAGATGAGTCAGAGCAGTGTGAAGAGTGATGGCTATACCGTCCTCTGTAGATCTATTTCTTCTGTATGCAAACTCATGTTTATCAAATATATGCGGAAGGCCAGAAATGATGTGCCGGCAGACCAATTTCTCAAAGCACTTCATGATGATAGAAGTGAGTGCCACTGGTGTGTAATCGTTGAGGTTATTGATAGGGAACTTCTTTGGCAGTGGAACAATGGTGGAAGCCTTCAAACAAGATAGAATAGTGGACTGGGTTAAAGACTGGTTGAAGATCCTAATAAAGACTCCAGCCAACTGATCAGCACAGTCATTAAGCACTCAGCCAGAGATACCATCAGGACCAAAAATATTTCTAGTGTCCACAGCCCTCAGAATTCTCCTCACCTTCTGTTCCTCCACAATGAGGTGGAGGCTACAATTGTCTGGTGGTTGTATTTTACCTGTCTCTGATGTCTCCACTAAGATGCAAATGCAAAAACTATATAAAAATAATCGTGTAACCCCAAATATATGATTTCCATAGCTTTAAGAAACAAAAGTCCACAAGACATATTTTATGAATCTCCTCATGTGTGGCCTTACCAATCCCCTGACCAATGTGTTCCTCAAATTACTCCAAAATACTATATACAATCCTGTGTCTTCAATAGAACACTCAGCTATATGCTGCATGCTGGCAAAAACTTTTGGATTTGAATGTCACAATGAGTTTCAAAAAGGATTGTTAAGGCTGGGGTGTTCTATGACAGGTGTTTGTGTGTTTGAATTCTGTTCTTCATTTTATCTTTCTTGTAGGGCCAGTTTGCTCTCTCCACTAGTCAGTAAGCCTTCCTGGTATACTGGCTTCAGTGCATTTTCATTGTTGTTCTTCATATATTTTTCCAATGCTCTTTTTTCTTCTTCAACTGTCTGATGTACTTGCAACATTTCATACCCACCCATTATCCTTGGTAGATAGAATATACTTCTCTAGTATACTCTGTTGTCTTCTTTGTCTACTCTTCATAATGAATACTGAAGAGACCAAACAGGCCTACAAAGAAAAGATAAAATGAAGAAGAGAAAGGAAAGAAGACAAAGCATTACATGGCCAATACCTTAAAAAGTAGCGGGGAAAGCAGATAACAGGACCTATCAAATGGCTAAGAGCAAGAAAGTTGAAGAAAGAGACCTGGGGATTAATTCTGGCCACACAAGAGCAAGCTTCAAGAACAAATGTGTACAAAGTCTGAATTGCAAAGTCAGCAAATGATAGCAAATGCTGTCTCTGCAAAGAAGCTGAAGAAACAGCAGACCACCTAGTTAGCTGCTGAGGAAGATTGTCTTGTCTGACTTGAAGCAACAGCAGGACAGATATAGATATAGAATAGACTTCTTTATTGGCCAAATGTGATTGGAACACATAAGGAATTTGTCTTGGTGCATATGCTCTCAGTGTACATAAAATAAAAGATATATTCATCAAGAATCATAAGGTACAACACTTAATAATAGTCATAGGGTACAATAAGCAATCAAATCATACTAGGAAACCATCAATATAAATCGTAAGGATACAAGCAACAAAGTTACAGTCATACAGTCACAAGTGGGATGTGTGATAAGGAGTGATGAGAAGAAGTAAATAGTTTGACAGTGTTGAGGGAACTATTTGTTTAGCAGAATGATGGCTTTCGGGGAAAAACTGTCCTGGTGTCTAGTTGTTCTGGTATGCAGTGTTCTATAGTGTCCTTTTGAGGGTAGGAGCTGAAACAATTTATGTCCAGGATGTGAGGGGTCTGTAAATATTTTTACAGCCCTCTTTTTGACTCATGCAGAATACAGGTCCTCAATGGAAGGGAGGTTGGTAGTAATTGTTTTTCTCTGCAGTCCTAATTACTCTCTGAAGTCTGTACCTGTCTTGTTGGGTTGAAGAACCAAACCAGATAGTTATAGAGGTGCAGATGACAGACTCAATAATTCCTCTGTAGAACTGTATCAGCAACTCCTTGTTTGGGCAATTTGAGCTTTCTGAGTTGGCGCAGAAAGAACATTCTTTCTTGTGCTTTTTTGATGTTAGGTGTCCATTTTAGGTCTTGTGATATGATAGAACCTAGAAATTTGAAGGTCTCCACTGTTGATACTGTGTTGCCTAGTATTGTAAGAGGTAGTAGTATGTGAAGGTTTCTCTGAAAGCCTACCACCATTTCTAGTTTTTAATGTGTTCAATTCCAAATTGTTCCAGTTACACTATGAGGCAAATTGTACAACCTCCCAGTCTGTATGCGGATTCATCATTGTCTTGAATGAGACCCATCACTGTTGTATCATCTGCAAATTTCAGTATTTTACAACAACAAATGGATCATTTGAGATGCAGTCATTGGTATATAGGGAGAAGAGAAGTGGAGAAAGCACGCAGCCTTGGAGGGGGCTGTGCTCATTGTACAGGTATCAGAGGTGATTCTGCCTAGCTTCACCTGCTGCTTTCTGTCTGTTAGGAAGCTTATGATCCAGTTACAAGTGTTTTCAGGTACCACTAGTTGGTTTAGTTTAGTTAGAAGAATGTCTGGAATGATAGTATTGAATTCTGAACTGAAGTCTACAAAGAGGACCCTTGCATAGGTATTTGGAGATTTAAGGTGTTGTAGGATGTAGTTAAGAACCATATTAACAGCATAATCTATTGATCCATTTGCTCTGTATGCAAACTGCATGGGATCTAACAGTGGATCTGTAGGTTTTCAGGTGGGACAGCACTAGCATTTCAAAGATTTTCATAACTACAGATGTTAGAGCAATTTGGTTTGTAGTCATTCAGTTCCCTGATGGAGGGCTTCTTTGGCACTGGGATGATGGTAGAGCATCTGAAGTAGGAAGGAACATAGCTCATCTCTAGTGATCTATTGAATATTCGGGTGAAGATGGGGGCCAATTAGTCAGCACAGACTTTTAAGCAAGAAGGAATTATCTTGTCTGGCCCTAGTGCTTTTCTGGCTTTTGTCTGTGAAATAGATCTTGCACTTCTTTTTCTGTGATCACCAGAGGTTGTGAACTTAATGGGTTGAGGTCAGTTGTAGGAGGCTTGGCTGTTGTTGGTGTGTTTGAGATGGGGGTTGTGGAGATAGGTGGCTATAGTTTCCTTTCAAATCTGCAGTAAAACACATAGCAATAACACTGCACTGGAAGATATGCAAAAAATACCATTTGCCTGCAAGCAAGAACTAGTGGGACATTAAAAAAAGTCACTGAAAATGAAGAAGCTAAATTGCTCTGGGACTTTAGAATTCAAACAAACAGTTACTTGTCTTATAACATCCTGGAATTAACAATTGTTAATAAGAAAGACAAAAAAGTCTGGACATGGCAATATCTGGAGACAGCAGAATAGAAGAGAATGAAATTGAGAAGATCACAAAATACAAAGACTGCAAATAGAAATAAAACAATTTTAAAGAAATAGAACAAAGGAAGCAAAGGTAATCCCAAAAGTCATTGGTGCCTTGGGTACAATCCAAAAACTACAAGAGTACCATTTGAACACCATTGGCATCGACAAATTATCAATTAATTGCAAAAAGTAGTTTTACTCAGAACAGCTTCCATCCTGCAATATCTGTAACACCATCAAACATCCAGATCTACCTATGCCTGGTCCTTGGAAAGGACTCAATAGGTAGACAAAAGTGCCAAACACAGTCTCAACATGTAGTTGAGTGTGTGACAAACTATAATAACATAATGGTCCTTAATTAAATGAAATTAAATTCTAGGCAAGGTTCCTTCTCAAGTAGAGATGATAAATGATAAAAACCCTCTTTGCCAATGTACAAAGGCATTGTCATGGAAAGGTGTGGAGTCTTGCCTTCCGGCTTGAAGTCTCTTCGGTGACAGACAGAAATCCAGGAGACTGCCTGGAATTAAAAAGAATCTACAGTAAAACTTCAACAAGACTTCTAAAAGATACATTTAAACTGAAATTTTGTAACTAAACAGTAACCCGAGGAAGAGAAAGTGAAAAAAAGAGCAAAAAGAAACAGCTTGCGTGTATTTGGATTATTTGGTGATCTTTGGATTCTTGGTTATTACATTTGAATGACTAAAATTAATTGGGCGGTTGTTTAAAAATTTATACAATGGCACCACTTCTGGATGAATTGAAAATGGAACTTAAAAAGTACAAAGAAGATGCACAAGAAGGGAAGGGTTCTTTTGGCTTTGTTTTTTAATTCTTAGAAATGGAGATTTGGAACTATGAGAAACAACAAGAAATGTCTGCGAAACAAGAAGATTGGGACAAAGAAAAAGCCATCTTTAATGAACAAGTAATTTTATGTGGGGAAGAAAAAGGAAAGGGGGGAAAGAGAATGGAGAATTTAAGACTTAAAAAAAACAACCAAAGAAAAGAAAAATAATTTGAAAAATAAGTATAATACTGGAAAGAAACAGAAAAGGGGAGTACAGAAGAGAGAAACAGAGATAGAGAGACAAGGGGGTAAAAAGGGGAGAGAGAAGAAGAGAGGGAAGAAGGAAAGGAAAAGAAGTTACAAAGGACCGGAGCAAGATATAGAGAAACAGGACCTATTTAGAGATAATGGGTGAAAATCTAACTGAAAAAGGGATTCTGTAAAGGTACATAAGATTGTATTGTTATATTAGTAATAGAAATAACTTTAGAAAATTGGAAACAATGTATGATTAAAATGAGGGATAAAATAGTTAGTGTAATTTAGTGAAATGTTTGTGAATAAAATAAGTGAAATAAAATAAATGAGAAAATTGAATTAGGAAGGAACGGGAACATTTTAATTAGTTAATGTTTTATAAAATATAAGTGAAGAGGGGGAAAATTAATTATGGAAAGCTTATAATTATTCCCATAGAAGTATGATATTTAATCAAAAATTAATGTTAAAGAAGTTAAGACTTTAATGAATATTAATATTAATGATAGAATTGAATTGGAATGGAATGTGTTGTTTTAATTACATAAATTTATGTAATAAATTTTAATTACATAAATTTATAATTTTTTCTTTTTTTAAGAATATAGTGTGTATTTTAAGAATGTACCAAGCAGAATCCAAATGGAAGTTATGTATTATATTGAATGTTATAACTTTAGGGTATATATTGAATCCTAAATAAGAGTTAAATGGATAAACTTAAAAGATATAAAGGCATCATACTCCAATCAGTAACTACAGGAGAAATTTTGTTTAATGAGAAAAGATAATAGATAATTGAAACAGGACAGACAAAAAATATAAATATAATGATTTGAATTGAGATGAGATAATTAAAATAAAACTGAGAAAATTAAAAGAGGGGAGAAGCTATGCAGAAAATGTAAAATAGTAATAAGATATGGAATAGAATATAAAAATGAGCATGAACTTGAATTTGTGTCTGTACAAAAAAATATAATCCGGGATTATGCTACTTTCAAAAAACATGTCTTATTTGTATTTTTTTTCTCTTTGTGAAAACTCAAATAAACTTTACAAAAAAGAAAAGAAAGAAAGGTGTGGAGTCTTCGTGGACAACCAGTGAAATATGAGCCAGCAGTGTGCCAAAAAAGCTAATGCAATCCTAAATTGTATTAACAGAGGGATATAATCAAGTTCAAGGGAGATACTAATACCACTCTATAAAGCCTTAGTAAGACCACACCTAGAGTACTGCATCCAATTTTGATCACCACATTATAAAAAGATGTTGAGACTCTAGAAAAAGTACAGAAAAGAGCCACCAAGATGATTAGGGGACTGGAGACTAAAACATACAAAGAACGGTTACAGGAACTGGGCTTGGCTAGTGTAGTAAAGAGAAGGACCCGGGGAGACATGATAGCAGTCTTCCAATATTTGAGGGGCTGCCACAGAGAGGAAGGGGTCAAGCTATTTTCTAAAGTGCCTGTAGGCCAGACAAGGAATAATGGATGGAAGCTGAACAAGGAGAGAATTAACCTGGAAATAAGGAGAAACTTTCTGACAGTGAGAACAATCAACCAATGGAACAGCTTGCCCTCAGAAATTGTTGGAGCACCATCACTTGAGACTTTCAAGAAGAGATTGGACTGTCATTTGTCAGAAATGGAGTACGGTCTCCCGCTTGAGTGGGGGGTTGGACAAGGTGACCTACAAGGTACCTTCTGTTCTGTACATTCATTAGCATTCTTGAAACCCCACGCTTTGATTGGCCAAAGTGCGGGGCAATCTGATTGGTTTAGCAAGCCGCGCTGATTGGCCCACTAAGAATCTCCCGCGATTGGTGGATACGAATTGCGGGAGATTCAAAGTGGTGCCATTGGCCGCGGCCGCTGCGGCTTGAGAATAAAAAGCCACTGTTTTTCCCTTGGAGCCAGATTGGTTCCGGGGACCCAATAAAGAGCTGAAACCGAGTCACTGCCTCCTGGTCTCCTTACCGACGGACATGACACTGGTGACGAGGATGCGATCCCGAGTCTGAACCCCAGCAAGCACGTGTCCGACGGAAGCAAGACCAACGAGATGGCCAGCATCGCTCCACCCGTGCCCTTCAACCCTGCTAGTGAGGACTGGGAATTCTACACGGACAGATTCCACATGTTCCTCAAATGCAGCGACATGAAGGATGCCACCGGGCCGAAGAAATGAGCTGTCTTCCTGAAACACTGCGGGTCCGCAGTGTTCAAGATGGCGAAAGTCCTAGCGAAACCCGCTGACGTCACTGGGATGGACTGGGCCGACCTCAAACCTTTACTCTGAAAACACTACGCTCCCGCCGTGCCCACCCTCATCAGGCGGCACGAGTTTTATTGGCGGGACCAGAGGTTGGGCGAAAGCCTCAGCGACTTTGTTGCGGAGCTGCAGAACCTAGGAGGACTATGCGGTTTCTCCGACATGGATGAGGCCCTACGGGACCGAGTCGTGCTCGGGCTTCAGGACCCAGTCCTACAGAGTCGGCTGATGGCCAAAGGCGACATCGCCCTCGCCGATGCCATTGCTGAAGCCACCGCAGCCGAGGCCACCAGGCAGTCAGCGAACCGCATGCGGAGACCAGATGCCAGGGACCGCACCACGACCAACAACCCTGGACGGGCGACTGAGGCCCAACCAGAAGCAAGTCACCACAAAACTACCACCCACCATGGCGAATTCCACTCCACCTCTGACACTTCGGATGAGGAGGAGGAAATCCACCGGCTCCAGGCAGGACGCGACCAGCGCAGTCGGTGGGGTCGTAAGTTGGGGACTACGTGTGCCGGTTGCGGAGGTGACCACCCTAGATCCGAGTGCTGGTTCTTCGATGCAGTCTGCCAGCACTGCGTATGCTGATTAAAGAAAGCCTACAGCCCCAGATGGTGGGACCACAGCGAGCGAAGACGGGACAGCACACTCCCCAGAACCAGAGATTGCCCAGCCGACAGCCGTTGGGACTGGAGCAGGCAAGCCCGACAAGGTGGCGAGACCCGGTGGAAGGAGGAAACCCACCAGATGGTCATCATCAGCCACGCATCAACCACCGATGCCCGAAAATTCTACGTGGAGGTAGGCATCGAAGGCGAGCCATGAAAGATGGAGATGGACTCCGGGTCCTACCTCTCCCTGGTCGCCTGGCAAGAAATCAAACGTTTGGTGCCTACCATCCAAAAGAAGGGACTGGAGAACTAGAGACTAATCATTAAAGACTACCAGGGAAACCGCATCCCGGTAGTCAGAACCAGAAAATTCAGAGTAACATTTAAGGGACACACTGCAAAGCTTCCCCTAACAATCGTGGACCGAGACCGACCCAGCCTTTTGGGACTGCAGTGTTTCGCACTGCTTGGCATCGAAGTCACAGGCATCAACCACATTGCCGAGACCAATTGGGAGCAACAACTGGCATGGGACTTCCAGGAAGTGTTCGACGGCACCCTAGGCAAGTACCGAGGGCCCCCTATCTCTTTCAGCCTAGACTCGAACGTTCCCCCGAGACGCCTAAAACCAAGGTGGGTACCTTTCGCACTCAGGCCAAAAATTGACGGCAAATTGACAAGCTCGTCAAGCAAGGGGTCCTACAACCAATAGACCATGCCCAGTGGGAGACCCCCATAGTCACCCCAGTCAAGCCTGATGGGTCGATGAGAATCTGCGGGGACTATTAGGCCACCCTAAACTGCGCCTTGCAACAAAGCGCCTACCCCATCCCAGTAGTGCAGCATCTTTTACACTCACTGGGGGGAGGCAAGGTTTTCGCGAAACTCGACCTGGCCCAAGCATACCAGCAGCTGCCGGTCTACGAAGAAACCGCGGAGGCGCAAACCATAGTCACCCACCGGGGAGCTTTCCGATGTAACCGACTCCAGTTCGAGTCAGCGTGGTGCCTGGAATTTTCCAGAGCCTCATGGAGAGACTCTTACGGTGCCCTATTTTGACGATGTGCTGGTATCGGCAGCCAACCAGCCAGAACTAGAGGGTCGACTAAGGGAGGTGCTAACCAAATTCAAGGAAACTGGGCTAAAGGTGAAGAGGGAAAAGTGCCAACTTTACACAGAGTGGGTCGAGTTCCTGGAGTACCTCCTAGACCGGCACGGCATCCACCCAACCGAAACCAAAATTAAAGCCATTAAAGAGACCTCCACACCCAGGACTAAAATGGAACTGCAGGTGTTTCTGGGACTGCTTAATTTTTACAATGTTTTCCTGCCCCAAAAGGCGACCATGGCAGAGCCTTTGCATAGGCTCTTGGACAAGGCGGCTACCTAGACTTGGGGGAAACGCGAGGAAGCTGCCTTCAGGAAAACCAAGGACCTGCTCACTTCGGATGCCGTCCTCATCCAATACAACGAGACCCTACCACTAGCAGTCACATGTGACACATAACCTTTCGGCATCAGCACCGTCCTCAGCCACACTCTCCCCGATGGAAAAGAAGCACCCATCGCCTTCTTTTCAAGGACCCTCACCAAACCAGAGGGAAACTATAATCAGCTGGACAAAGAGGCCCTGGCTATCGTCGCCGCAGTGAAGAGGTTGCACGAGTACCTCTACGGCCGGACGTTCACCATTATCACCAACCACAAGCCGCTGCTGGGAATCCTCACAGGGAACAGGGCCACCCCGAACATTCTATCTCCTAGAATGACAAGGTGGTCCGAATTCCTTGCCACCTACAGCTACCGGCTTACACACCGACCTGGTATGACGATCACACATGCAGACGCTTTGAGCCGCTCACCACTACCCAAGCTAGACACCGACCCAGCACCCACAACGACCACCCTCAGCATAGAGACTCTGCCCGATCTACCCATAACCGCGTCAGACATTGCCCGAGAAACTAATAAAGACAAACGTCTGGCGCGGATGTTACATTGGGTAGAGAAAGGTTGGCCAGATAAGGACAACGACGAGACATTCAAAACATTCCGGAACCGGCAAACAGAACTCTCGCTACAAAAAGGGTGTGTACTGTGGGGGGATAGGGTGGTTATTCCAGAAAAACTGCAAGGAAAGGTACTGGAGTTGTTACATGAGGGGCACCCAGGCATAGTTAAAACAAAAGCCCTGGCCAGGAGTTACGCTTGGTGGCCAGGGATGGATAAACAAATCGAGGCTTGGGTGGCAAGGTGTCAATGCTGCCAAGAAACCAGACCAAGCCCTCCCATGGCACCGATCCTAGAATGGGAAACTCCCAGGGGACCTTGGTCCAGGATCCACATAGACTTCACTGGGCCCACAAAGGAACATACATTCCTAATAACCGTAGACGCTTACTCCAACTGGTTGGAGGTAAGCAACATGAAAACCACCACCACAGAGGCTGTGACCAAGGAACTTTGCAAACTCTTCACAACACATGGCTTCCCAGATGTCATCGTGTCGGACAATGGGTACCAATTCACCTCGCTGGAATTTGAAAAATTCCTAATGGAATGGGGCATACGACATGCACTGACAGCCCCGGCGCATCTGGCGGCGAACGGAAGGGCGGAACGGATGGTTCAACGAAAAAAACCATCCAGAAAATAGACCACGGGGAGATCCAAGACAAAATAAATAAAATGCTTTTCATACAACACATAACCCCGAACACGACAACAAACAAAAGCCCGGCAGAGCTACTAATGAGGAGAAAAATAAGGTCCCCACTCGATAGACTGCACTCCACATACAACCCGGAAAAACCCCCAAACTCCTCCAGCAAGCACCGATCCTTTGCACCAGGCGACGCCGTCTACGCAAAGAACCTAACCGGAGACCCACTATGGGTACCAGCAACCATAACCCAACTGACAGGTCCCCGCTCGTACCGGCTACAAACAACCAACGGACGAGCATGGAAACGCCACATCGATCAATTAAGATCGAGGACAGCCACAAGAAACACAATCGACACACAACCAGACATAACCAATCCCCTTAACACAAACCAAGAGGGGAGGGAATACCCCGGGAACCAAAACCCAGAAGAAAGGAACCAGCCATACTCACCAGCAAGCAGCCAGCTCGGAACCTCACCAGGAAGAAGCAGCCAGGCCAGCTTGACCAGCCCGGAGAGACCAGGCGGGAGCGGCGAAAACCGCAGCTCAACCAGCCTGGGTAGACCAGGAGGGAGCTGCGACGAGCGGCCCGGCAAGACATACCAGGCGGTTCCACTGACGAGTCCGAGAGACACAGAGAACCCAACCGAACTGGCCAGGAGCCAACCTACGACTGACCTGCGCAGGTCCAGTAGGCAAGTACGGAGATTTCTAAGTGTAAAAGTAAAATGGATTCACCCATGTCTTTCTGTTTCAGCATCTTGAATAAGATAGACAGGAATTGCCAATTTTAATTTTAAAGAAATCTATATAACCATCTCTCTGCTTTCTTTAGCCAATTGTAGATGATGTGATGTTGCTGTCCAAGGACATTCTCACATCTGGTCAGAGGAAGGCAGAGTGATGATACCGAGCTGCCAGCCTATACTTTATTGGACCATGTGATTGAAAGCTTTTCTACTTTCTCAAAACAATCAATCACATAGTCCAATCACAGTATGGGCTATCAGCCAGATAGCATCATTGCAGATAGCATCACTTTCTTTGACCAGTGTGAGAATGTCCTTGGTTACCAAGAAAAAATATGTTGTTTTGGCTACAGGTTCCCCTTTATCTCAATTCCCCTTCCCTATCCCTCAGCTCAGGCTTCAGGGCTGACACTAAATAGCAATAGCACTTAGATTTATATACCACTTTATAGTGCTTTACAGCACTGTAAGCAGCTTACAGAGTCAGCACCTTGACCTCCAACAATCTGGGCCCACATTTTACCCACCTCAGAAGGCTGAGTCAACTTTGAGCCTGGTGAGATTCAATCTGTCAAATTGTAGGCAGCCAGCTATCAGCAGAAGTAGACTACAGTATTGCACTCTAACCACTGCACCACTGAGTCTCTTGGTGTTTAAAAAGTGATAATGCTCAAATATTTGCTAAAAAAGACACTTCCAGTCCCAAGATATAACAATAGAGCATATAAAGAAACAAAGTGCTAGCCAAACTCTGCAAAATTTCTTCAAGCTCACATTTTTCACTACCAATCATGACAGGACCGTTAAGTCCCTGGAAATGGATTTCATTAACAATTCACTACTGGATTGTATATGGGACGTGGTGGCTCAGTGGCTTAGACACTGACCTTATTGATCAGAAAGGGCAGCAATTCAGTGGTTTGAATCTCTAGCACCGTGTAACAGAGTGAGCTCCCATGACTTATCCCAGCTTCTGCCAACCTAGCAGTTCAAAAGCATGTAAAAAGCAAGTAGAAAAATAGGGACCACTTTGGTGGGAAGGTAACAGCATCCCGTGTGCCTTCGGTGTTTAGTCATGCTGACTACGGAGATGTCTTCTGACAGCACCGGCTCTTCAACTTTGTAACAGAGATGAGCACTGTCCCCTAGAGCCAGAAACAGCTAGCATGTATGTGCAAGGGAAACCTTTACCTTTACTTTACTGGATTATATAGTAAGAAACAAATTTTGTATGTTTGGGCTTTGATCTGTAATCATGTTTGGAAGAGTAGCATTACAATGTTCCCTTTTTAGGAATTTATCCTCAGTCTGAGACCTCTTCCTGAGCTTGATCTAAGACAAATACTATAGATTATTGGAGGATAATACTATCTAGCAAAATGGGTCTTACAATCTTTCATTTACTTCAACATGTCCCAAAGAGACCAAGAAAATCCCAAATCAGATAGGTTCTGAGATGTATGGAATCAACTTTAAATTTGGAGAAAAACTATTGAGAGGTTGACTTTTAGTAAATATAAACAATATAAATTAAAGGTAGAATTATGAAATAAATTTTTAAATTCATCCTATTATTCCAGCTATAGCCATATCTGGAGTAGAAAAAATTGGCTATTGGGAGCTGTGGGTGTTTTTCAAATTGCTCTGGTTGAATACTTAAAGAATCCAATCCTTGTTATTATAAATTTTTATACTTGCACTTTTGGGCCTAATTTGAGGTACTGATTATAAAATGTTCTTTTATAATAAATTATAACAAAAATTGCCCTATATTTTATAGTGGGCAATCATGGAATAGAAACCTGCTGTTATATTACCCTTCAACACTTATTCCTGAAACCATAAATTTCCAAGATTTTTAAGAAGAAACATAATAATGAATAAACCTCAATCTCTGAACTCTTCTTGTTTTGCCTTATAAGTTATAAGCTAGTTGTTACAAAGAGAAAAGAAAATGAACCTTTCAGCACCACTATCTACAATCAGGTTGACCCATGGAATCCTCCTGTGGCCTTTGCTGACTTCATAAACAATGAGAGCATTGTCAATGAAGGTGAAGGTGAATCCTACCGAGCACTGAAGCACCTTGCAGGTAATTATCCCACAATCTAGTGCTGTCCAAATGCATTTGAGTTAAAGTCAAACTTACTTGGAAGACATCAGAATATTAAGCCTGTTGGACTATCACCTGCAGCTTAGTCCAGAAGTAGGCTAATGCTGCTAAAGGTTTTAGAAGCACATTCCCTTAAGGAAAAAAAATGGACTTAGTGACAACTTAAATGCTCAGATGACAAATTAAAATTTCCTGTATTAGACCTTAGTTTTCCTGTTTGCATTCTTGTTAGCTGAGGTAATGTAACCTTGGAAAATACACTGAGCCAAACTTGTATGCATGGGATTTATGTCTTAATGATTGCATTTGTTTTTAATGGCTTTTTAAATACCATGACTGATAAAATTTTTCAGAATGGATAAAAGATCTTTGCTAACAATGTTATACTCCCAGTTTTCCACTTCTACATATCCCCGATTCTGAGTGGGCAAACATAAAATTATGCTGCCAGATTATCCCAGATTTTACTACATCTGCTGCTTTAATTAATAAGTTTGGTTTCTCTGAATCTGTTCCTCTGTCATTGTCTATTTAGTAGATGTTGTATCTAAGATACCACAATGATATTGCCCCTTTTCCTTTTATAGGATCTGGTTGCCTGGATCAATGCTGGTTTTCTACATATTCCACATTCTGAGGATATACCCAATATTGCAACCCTTGGGAATGAAGTTGGTTTTTTCTTGAGACCATACAATTATTTTGATGATGACCCTTCCATGTATTCTCCAGACAGTGTTTATTTCAGCCACCTGCAGGACCTCACATCCTGTGAGCTCAACCAACTTGCATGCCTGGCAAAAACGGCTTCGTATTTGCCCATTTTTCCTCCTTTCACTTATGAGGGTTTTCAAAATATGACAATTTTCTGATGCCTTCTTTTTGACCTGTGACCTAGACATTGGAAACAAACAATGAATGTATGTTAAATACTGTAAATACTGAGGAGTTACTTTCCTCACTAGTCTTTTACAGTGTTCCTTTTCTCTCCTCTCTTCTTCTGCAGCATTAATAAATATTTTTGCTGGATTATTAGACCACTATGTTCAGAAAAGTGTGATAGCATGGAATTCTCTGCAAATATTTTATTATCTGTGGGAATATCTGTGTGTTAAACTTGTATTTTGCAAATGGTTGTTTGGTTTTGATAAAAGAGTGGATTTTTCTAAAAAATAGAAGACTTTGGAATTAGAAGGATGCAACCTGAGCTTTGGATTGCATGGTAACATAAAAATAGAGCGAATAGAGATTTTGAAAAGGGTTAGGTGTACCATTCCAACAATGTGGAATAAATAGAAGTCTAGGTTGTGCTCTGAACAATTTTTTTCAGCACAAGAAGCATTTTATGTACGAGAAATGATAATTAAACACAAAAGACTAACTGGTTGTGAAATATTAGAATTTTGTCAATAGGAATGTAAGATAAAAATAAGAGATCTGGTGGCAGAAATATATGCTTGGTAATAATTTTCTTTTTAAATTTAAAAATTTATAGTAGATAAAATAACTCATGTTTTTGAACATTGTAAGCTATTTAAAAGAGGAGTAAACTACAGATGGTTGATACCAGAAGGTTTTTTGTTCACTTGGCAGGAACAAAAACACAGAATTGACACAGTTGGAAAAGCTGAGCTATTCTACTTAGAATACTTTAGAGGAAAGGAGGAAGAAGAAAGAAAGGAAAAGTCACTAATTGAATTCTAAGAGGAGTGTATAGCAGTAATTGAAAAAGAAAAAGGTGCAGTAAGTGGTGAACCCAGAAAACAACGAGAATTGAGATCTACTAGAGCAATAAAACCCTCTTATAAAGCTTAACATGGATGAAAGAAAAGTGATTACAATTAACATAAATGGACAATTTGGCTATTAAAAGAAGGAAAGTATTTCACAAATTAGATAAATTAAAATTTGATATAATCTGCTTACAAGAGGTACATATTAAAAAGCAACATGAATATATACTAAAACAAGGAAAATTAGGGAAATTATTTACATCGCTGGCACAATAGAAAAAAAGAGGTGTGGCATTATATATTAAAGAAACAATTTTGGCAGAATTAATTTATACAGATGATGGAAGGATTTTGATGGTGGAGATAACAGATAACAGCGTTAAAACACTTTTAATTGCAATTTATGCCCCGAATGATAAACAAGAAGAATTCTATAGGAAATTACATACAAAAATAATTGATTTGGACTATCTTAATATCTGTATCTTGGGTGATTTTAATGGAATAATTAATGACCAGTTGGCCTATAAAACACAGAAAACAACAAAGAAAGTTAGAAAGATACTACCAAAATCCTTCCTTCGAATAAGAATTTAATTTAAAAGATGCATGGAGAGAGAGAAATGCGGAAAGTAAGCGATATACTTTCTATTCAAATAGATACACATCCTGGTCTAGAATAGATATGATATGGATGTCAGCGGAGTTATTGACAAATGCACGACAGATTGAAATAGAAACAAGCACATGGGCAGATCATAATCCAGTATCATTTATTTGGAAAGGTTACAAGAGGAGATCTAGATGGACTCTAAATAATATGATTCTGAAAGAAAAAGACTTTAAACAGAAAATAGACAAAGAACTTGTTTTCTTCAAAGAAAATAGAAAAGAGGATACATCTTTACACAATTTCTGGGACACAATGAAGGCCTACACAAGAGGCTTGATAATAGATTATATTAGGAGAAGAAACATAAAATAGAAAAAGACATTTAAGACATTAGAGGATGACTATAAAAGACTGGAAAAAGACTTACAGAAGTCCCCACAAAAAAAGACATTAAAAATAAAATGGATATAATTAAACATAAAATGGGATTAATGAAAAAAGAGAAATTAGCACCAAAAATTAAAAGTGCGAAACAGAATTACTTTGAAGATGCAAATAAACCAGGCAGATGGCTAGCTTATAAACTGAGAAAGGAAAGAGAAGCAAGAAGAATTAGTCAATTGATAAATAAAGAAGGACAGGTTTGTTATAGAAATGAGGAGAAGAAAAAAATTATACAAGATTACTATGGAAAACTATACTTTCAAGAGAATATTCAAGAAGAAAAAATCAAGCAATATCTTCAGAAAACGAACTTACCTTAGATACCCAAAAATATTGAAACAATGTTAGAAGGAAGTATAACAATGATGGAACTAGCAGAATCCTTAAAAAAAAGAATGCTGGGAAAGCACCAGGTCCAGATGGGTTGCCAGTAGAATTCTATAAGACTTTTCAGGAAATATTGAATTTTCATCTTCTAGAAGTTATGAATGAAGTTATGTTAAAGAAAAGAATACCAAAAACATGGTCAGAATCATACATTACACTTATACCGAAGGAAGGTACAGACCTGCAGCATGTTAAAAATTATAGACCCATATCTTTATTGAACTCAGACTATAAAATCTTTGCTTCAATTTTGGCAGAAAAACTAAAAAGATACTTAAATAATTTTATCCATACTGATCAAAATGGATTTCTGCCAAAGAGACAGATCAAAGACAATGTGAGAATCATTTTGGATACTCTGGAATATTATGAAGCACACCCTGAGAAGCAAATGGCCTTGATGTTTCTAGATGCTCAAAAAGCCTTTGACAATGTGAGTTGGTGATTTATTTTACTGCAACTGATACAAATGGGCTTTGGTAAGAAATTTATCCAAGCCATTGAAACAATATATCATGAACAAACTGCAAAGGTGATGGTGAATGGAGAATTAACAGAATCCATAGATATAAGAAAAGGGACAAGGCAAGACTGTCCATTGTTGCCTCTGCTGTTTGTGTTAACATTGGAAGTGTTGAACAGGAATATCAGAGAAAAAAAGAAATAAAAGGAATGAAAATTAAAAAGGAGGAGTATAAATTGCAAGCTTTTGCAGATGACCTGATATTTATATTAGAAGACCCAATGAAAACAGCACCCAAATTAATAGAAAAAATAGAAGAATATGGGAAAGTAGCAGGTTTGAGAATAAATAAAGACAAAACAAAGATATTAACAAAGAATATGTTAACAAGACGAAAGAAAGAGTTGGAAGAAACTTTAAAAATACAGGTCACGAACATGGTTAAATACTTAGGGATTTATATTACACCAAGATGCAGTACCCTGAAGGAAGATAACTATATTAAACTCAAATAGCAGATTGCGACAGACTTGATAAAATGGGCAAAATTGCAACTATCATTGATTGGGAGAATATCCACAATTAAGATGAATATATTGCCTAGAGTTTTATATTTATTCCAGACAATTCCTATTCAGTTAGGGAAAGAATTTTTTTGAAGATTTAAATATAATTGTGTTGAAATATATTTGGCAGGGTAAAAAAGCAAGAATAAAATTAAAGCTGTTACAAGATGCAAGAATAAGAGGAGGGTTTGCCTTACTTAATTGGGAGCTGTATTACCAGGCGACAAGTTTGATGTGGGTAAAGGAATGGATAACACTAAGGAACAATAGATTACTGACTTTAGAAGGCCATGAACTTGCTGCTGGGATGGCATACCCTTCTCTGGTATAAAACACAGGGGTATTTTAGAAGACATCATATTAGTGAGGCATTGTTTTTGAACTGGGAGAAGATAAAAAGACAATATTATTGAAAAATTCCAACATGTATATCAACTATTGAAGCTTTTTCTTATCCAATAATATATAAAAAGGAACAAACAGTTAGATATGGAGAGTTATTGAATGAAAAGGGTGAAATCTATGCAAACGTTAGAAGAACAATGTGTAAAAATGAATTGGTTTTCTTATTCGCAAATACAATCTAGGTTTGATAAAGACTCCAAGGCAGAAGGGATTTATGATAAGTTGACTGACTTGGAAAAGGTTTTGATGGGTACTGATGAAAAGATAATTAGAAAAACTTTATGGACATCTATTAGAATTTAAATAGGAGGATCAAGTTAAAGAAACAATGACTGCTTGGGGAGGAAATTTTGGATATGGGATTGATTTGGAAAAATGGCAAATTTTGTGGTCTCAAAATTATAAAATGACAATGTCAACTACATATAAAGAAAATTTGTATAAGATGTTTTACAGGTGGCACCTACCCCTGACGAATTGTGAGAATGTTCAAGAATAAATTGGATAATTGCTGGAAATGTCATCAGATACCTGGTTAATATTACTATATGTGGTGGACATGTTCAGATGCAAAGAAATATTGGACTAAAATCCACACATGGTTGGAAAAAATGATAAAACAACATACAGACTTTAAACCAGAGATCTTTTTATTGGGAGTCATACCGGACATATACAATAAAGAACTGAAATATTTGATTGTAAATGTTAATAGCCGTTAGAATTGTATTTGCGAAGAACTGGAAAAATGACAAAATACCTATGCAGGAGGAAGTTATCAAAAAAAATTATGGACTGTGCTGAAATGAGTAAACTGACATTTGAAATTAGAGAACAAGAAGATAAGCAATTTTATATGATGTGGGATTTGTTTTATCAGTGGTTGGATAAAAAGGCATGGTAATATTATAGACTAGATAATTTTGTGATATAAATCTAATAGATTGATATAAAACATAATATAGATATATATAAACACTGATTGAAAGTATAACATAAATTTTAAGATAAAATTTGGAACATCTTGTATAAAATGATGGAATAAATAGTTTAGTCATGGGTAATTAATAACTGATAAATATATAAGCATATGTTAGTTTGACAATGTGAAGACTGATATAAATTGTGAGTAAATGACTACAAAAGTATAGCACAAAAGATACGTAACCAACTGACATACTGTATATATATAAAATGGAAGAGGATTTTATGTTTTTTTTTTTTTGAAAAAGATTTTATTAATTTTCTACAGACAAACAAGACAAACAAAACATAAAAACATCAACTCTTATATGTACATCCAGTGTGTCAGTTGGTTCATCATTTTTGTGCATTCATTCTGTAGTCTCAATTACAATTATGTTACATAACAACTCATATTGTCAATCCAAACTTATATATCCTAATATCACTAAAAAAAAAAAGTTTTTGACTATATTTTTAATCATTCATGCTTTATGAGCTAACAATACTTTAAACCAGTTTACTCTATAACAAATCATATAATCATATCAAATCAATCCTAAAAAACCCTTTATAAATATAATGTCGAATAACAAGATAATAGCAAAATAGCAAAATAAAGATATTCCTTACTGTCTAGCATTCTAAATATTCTATTATCGTATTTTATCATCTAACCATTGATAAAAAAGATCCCAAATTTCATAAAATTGTTTATCCTCTTGCTCTCTAATTTCAAATGTCAATCTACTCATCTCAGCACATTCCAATATTTTCTTAATAATTTCTTCCTGTAATGGTATTTTCTCATTCTTCCAATTTTTAGCAAATACAATCCTAGCCGCTGTTAATACATTTACAATCAGGTACTTCAAATCTTTACTATATATATCAGGTAAAATTCCCAATAAGAAGATCTCTGGTTTCAAGTCTATGTGTTTCTTTGTCATTTTTTCCAACCACATGCGAATTATAGTCCAATATTTTCTAGCGTCCTCACAAGTCCACCACATATGGTAATACGAGCCGGGTATCTGATGACATTTCCAGCATTTTTCAGATTTGTTCTTAAACATTCTTGCTATTCTTGTCGGAGGAAAGTGCCACCTGTAAAACATCTTATACAAATTTTCTTTATATGCTGTTTACATTGTCATTTTATAATTTTGAGACCACAATTTTTGCCATTTCTCTAAATCAATCCCATATCTAAAATTTTTCCCCCAAACAATCATAGTTTCTTTGACTTGTTCTTCCTCTAATTTAATTCCCAGTAAATAACCATATAATTTTTTAATCACCTTCTCATCAGTACCCATCAAGATCTTATCTAAATCAGTCTGCTTATCATATAATCCCTCCGTTTTAGAATCTTAATCATACCTTGAATGTATTTGCGCATATGAAAACCAATTCATCCTTATACCTTGTTCCTCTAAGTTTTGTATCGATTTAAGTTCACCCGAGGATTTTATGTTTTTGTATGTGTATGTTTGTATTTAAAAATAAAAAAAACTATTAAAAAAACCTCAGTTTTAAATGGAATTCTTTGTAAATGATGAACATGTTATTGCTAAAATGTATAAATGTGAACATTTAAAACAAACGTAGAACAGGAAAAGAATGTATGCAGAGTGGGCTAAAATCTTGGTTATAATATACAGATGGGATAATGAGGAAATGTGGGGTTGAAAGAGCTGAAATTTATATGCATAATACATTATTATTCTAAGGGGAATTTTTATAAAATAATGTAACTTTGGTTTATATCATCAGAGAAATTGTCCAGAATGTATGAATTTATTTTGGAAATGTGAACAACAAAAAGGACCTTGTTTGGTGGACTTTCAAAAATCCAGATTGCTGAAATAGGTAGGGAACAATAACTTAACAGAATCTCTTGTAATCTTCCATAACAATTTGGATGCTGTACTTTTTTTTAAATTAAGGATATTTATTTGAATATTGGAGTGTGAATGAACTTTAATTCAAATACAATATGCACTGTCATAATAAGAAGTAGGTACTCAGCAAAACATTATGGCCTCAAGCTCATAATAATTATGTCTTCATATATTTCTGGGAAATATGAAGTGATTCCAGAATCAGCACTTTTGAAATCCTTGAAGATGTCAAGTAACCTGAGCTGCTGCTTATATAATTAATTATATATATAAATCTTTTGCTTTTTAGATGTATTTGGAGCTGGAGACTAATCAGTAGAAGAACATTAAAAAAATGTTTACAGATTATTTCCCCACCCCATCCCCACTCCTGAGAATTTCAATTTTTAAAAATGGCATCATTAAGGGGTCATTAATGATCTCTGTCTATCTCTTCAATTTAAAAAAATAATAATTACAAGTGCTTGTTAGAACAGAATAGTTCACATAACAACCCTGACTGTAGTTTATTTTGTAAATCAAGCAGGTTTAATGTCATGGATTGGGTCCTCTTAGCTATAGTGTCTTTCAGATGGGCTGTGGGTCAATTCTTACAACCCCAAAGTTAACAGGGCCTGGCATTGACAGCTGTCTCTTTACGTCGGTATGTAACAGTATTTACTAAAATTTGTCATCAGGAAATATTGAATGATTTCTCTTGAGGGGTAGAAGAATTCTCCTCAAAGATTATGTCCTTAAACAATGACTACCTGGGTCAGGAAATTCTCCATGCTCTTGTTTCTAGTCCAGCAAGATGCAATGGCTAGCTTGAATTAATTTGGAGATTTTAGATAAAGGCTTGAAAAAGATGCATGAAAGTCTGCTACATATTATTCATATATTTGCCACAGGGTGGAGCTGCATACAAACCTAGCATTTCTCAAGAAACATTACATAATATTTCTTGGGCTCATTTCTCTTTCTTTCCCTCTCTGGGCCATAGATACCTTCTTTTTGTCATATTATTTTAACACTGACTCATTTTAATTCTGTTGCTTTCCAGATGACGATCCCATAAAATGCTTTTGCTGAGTACAAAAAGTGGAAAGTGTGAAAGTATATATAAATATTCCTTTCATGAAGCCCCCGTAGTTCCTGAAATAGTGGGACACACATTGTGCAGTCCTTTGTGGGGCCCTCTGCCTCCACTGATCTTTGTTGCTGAAAATTAATAGTGTTGTTTTATTGCATGCTAATAAAGCACATTCATGAAAATTTTAGCATAAGCCCTAAAATAGGTTTACCATAACTTTAATGAGCAACAAAAGTCCTCAAAACTCTTTAAAAACCAGAAAAACTTTCCTCTTGACTGACCTAATCAATCTCCCAACTAATGTGATCTTCATATTATTCCCAAAAATTATGTACATTACTTTGGCTCCAAGAGATCCCTCACTCATGGGTTTGTAACTGGTTTAACTACAAATTAGCAAATAAAGTGAAATGTATAATCTCACTCAACAGTTTGTTCAAATAAATGATAACCCGAAACATTACAGTTATGCCAATTCTCTGACATAGTTTTATCATTTTTTGTTTTAAGTCATTTTCAGAGCCTTTATTTCATGAATAAACTGCTGTTTAGCAATAATTACAAAGTTTGTTTTTTCCCACTGACCCATGTATTGATACTCAGACTGAAAAACTAATTACATATAACTCTTATCACAATAATTTCATCTCTGTGTCAACAAAGATTTAGGGTAGATACAACTTTGATTTTAAGAAACTGAAAATGCAACAGGAATGGTTTGATCCATCAACAGTTGTTCAAATACTAATTGTACTTATTTTCTTTATGAGGTATGATACCCTAATTGGCAATCACATGGCTTTTGAGAACTTTCAGGCTCCTTGGAGTCCAGTGCATAAGATCCATCAAATGAAAATGGTTAGGAAAGTTTTGGACACCGAGAACAAGGCAGTATTCCATCTCCATGATACATTTATTTTGTGATCCACAACACCAAGTGGGGCCACGTGCATGGCTATTGTATCCAGTTAATCAGCTTTTCTGCCAGAATTGGATCGAAATTGAGGTAGGCCTCAGATGGGTCAGAAAATGACTGATATCTAACTGGAAAAATAGATTCACCCATGTCTTTGGGTTTCAGGGCCTCGAATAAGATAGATCAGGGGTGTCAAACTATATCGCCATGGCAGTGTCATGTGATGCATCATGACTTTTCCCCCTTTGCTAAACCAGGCATGGGCATGGCCAGCGCATGATGCATCTGGCCCATGGGCCAGGAGTTTGACAGCTCTGAGACAGATAGAAACTGCCAATTTTATTCTTAAAGAAATCTATATAGCTTTCTCTCTTCTTTCTTTAGGTTCAGTTTTAGGTGATATGATATTGAAAGAGTTTACATGCCTGGATGATGATCTTGGGTGGTATTCAGTTGGAAGAATAGTTAAAAGACTTTTCATGGTACATTGCTCCCTTTTGGGGAAATTATCCTCAATCTCAAGAATTCTTCTGGAGCTTGACCTAAGACAAACCTACAGAATATGGAGGTTGTTTCCTTTTTTCCAAAGTGTCCTAAAGATGCCAAGGAAATTCTGAACCAGATCAATTTTGAGATGTATGGAGATATATTTATAGAAATAAAATTGAGAGACTGCCTTTTAGTAAATTATGCAATATAAATTATAAATTAAAAGCCATTTTAGCTTATTTTATTATGGATATCCTACAACTATATCTGGAGTTTACAGATCTGGTTATTGGTGGCCATATATAAGTTACAGCCTTATTTCATTTCTATAATACACTCTACACATCTGCTTCAGAAACACTGATGATTTGGGTGTGTCTTCGAAATTGGCCAAATTCAAGGAATCTGTCGGCCTCCTGGGAAAGCCAAACAGGAAATATAACTAGATGAACTTGTTATGAACTAATAAAAGCGCTTAAATAAAGTTTTAACAAACCTTAAAGAAAAAGCAGGGTTCTAATCCTGCACTTCTGATTGGCCGATAATAGCGATATCGGATTGGTCCGTTCTGGGGAATCTGATTGGCTGTTAACGAGCCACTCTCATTGGTTCAAGGGTTTAACACTTCCATGTTTCTCATTGGCTAATAGGACAGCAGCCTGCCCTATAAAAGGGCTGCTGCTGCCCTAGGGTTTTGCTCTGTTCAGGATGATTAATAAAGAGTTGAAGTTCACTGTTCACTGCCTCGTCTCCATTTCTTGCACCCATGTGCAGAACTTAACACTGGCAACGAGGATGGGATGCGGAGACATCAGAGCTGACTGAACACTACAGAGCACCAAACAGAGCACGTGGCTGAAGGCACATCGACAACGGAAACCATGTCTAGTGGCACCATACCACCCGCTCCATTTGACCCAGCACAAGAAGACTGGGACTCATACATAGACCGGTTCCAGATGTTTCTGGAGACCAACAACTTGAAGGATGCCACTACGGGGAAAAAGCGAGCAGTGTTCCTGACCCATTGCAGGCCTGCCAAGGCACTAGCGAAACCGGCTGAGGTGAAGACCATGGACTGGGACATCCTCGCGCCCCTTCTACGGGCCCACTATGCACCCGCCGAACCAACACTTGTCCAAAGACATGAATTTTACCAGAGGGACCAGCGGAAAGGAGAGAGCATTGGAGATTTCATCGCGGATCTCCAGAACCTGGGAGGTCTCTGTGGGATTACAGATCTCGAAGAAGCTCTGACAGACCAAATAATTCTGGGATTCGATGACCCCACTACGCAGAGCAAGATCATGCCCAAAGGGGACATCGACCTTGCTGATGTCATCAAGGATGCTACTGAAGCAGAAGCAACCAGGAAGTCAGCCACCCGAATGCGCCGCACTAACGCACCGCTCCATCAACTCTCCAGCGATACCTCATCTTGCCTAGAGAGGCACACAACAGCGACCCACCATGAGGACCTTGAATCGCCATCAGAAAGTGATGAGGAGGAGGTCAACCGGCTCCGGTCTGAACGTGACCAACGCCATCAGCGGAATCAAAGTCTACCGCACCAATGCACGGGTTGTGGGGCAAACCACCCATGATCAGATTGCAAATTCCTCGACGTGCTCTGCCATTTCTGTGGGAAAAGAGGCCACATCAGGAAGGTCTGTAGAAGCAAGCAAGGATCCAGCCCACTTCAGAGGGAAACAACTACCGCCAGACCACAGGGAATCGCCCTGTGAGTTGGGAACATTTGAACCACCAATGGAACAACCACTCCTACAGAAATAAAACACTGGCCATTTTATCGAGAAGAGAAGAGGCACACCAAACCATTACAATCGGTCACGCCTCATCGCGAGATGCAAAGAAGATCCGAGTGAAGGTCGTCATTGAAAACCAGCGTTGCGTGATGGAAGTCAATTCAGGATCGTCCCTCTCGATGGTTTCCTGGAAGACTCTTAAACAATTAATCCCTGCCGTCCAGCATCAAGACCTCAGAGCCCAAAGAATCATACTCAAAGATTATCAGGGGAACCGAATTCCAGTCGTTGGATCCAGCCAAGTCCAAGTATCATTCAAAAATCGTACTGCATCATTACCACTGACTGTCGTCAACTGTGACCGGCCTAGCTTGTTAGGCCTTCAATGGTTCGCCCCACTCGGGATTGAGGTAGCCGGCATTCACCAAACCAGAAGCAACGACTGGGAGGAGGCCATCGTCCAGGAATTCCAGGACGTTTTTGCAGAAAAACTAGGCAAATACAAGGGGACCCTGATATCATTTAACCTTAACCCTGAAGTAGCCCCCATCCGCCTTAAGCCTCGTTGGGTACCTTTTACCCTTAAACCATAATTTGACGAGCAGCTCGATAAATTAATAGCCCAGGGTGTTTTAGAACCAACTAACCACGCTCGTTGGGAAACCCCAATTGTAACACCCATCAATATGGATCGTTAAGGATTTGTGGGGACTACTGGGCCACCCTTAATCATGCCCTTCAACAGAATGCTTACCCGATGCCGGTGGTACAACATGTTCTCCATTCCCTGGGGGGCGGAAAAGTCTTCGCTAAATTGGATTTAGCACAGGCATACCAACAACTGCCTGTAGATAAAAAAACCCACAGAGGCACAGACGATCGTGACGCACTGAGGCACCTTTAAGTGCAACCGACTCCAATTCAGAGTGAACGTAGCCCCAGGGATTTTTCAAAGTCTGATGGAGAGACTCTTGCTAGGGATCAAGGGGGTCATGCCATATTTGATGATGTTTTAATTGCTGCCCTGAATAGAGAAATACTAGAAAAGCGTCTTAAAATGGTTCTCCAAAAATTTAAAGACTCTGGCCTTAAGGTTAAAAAAAATAAATGTCAACTGTGTATAGATAAAGTAGAGTTCCTGGGGTACCTAATTGATAAACAAGGCATTCACCCCACTAATAACAAACAAAGGGCAATCAAAAATGCCCCAAGACCTAGAAATAGGATTGATCTCCAAGCTTTCCTGGGGCTCATTAACTTTTACAACATCTTCTTGCCCCAGAAAGCGACTGTAGCTGAGCCCCTACATAGACTTCTCGACAAAAAAGCCACTTGGGTCTGGGGACACCGCGAGGAGCACGCACTCTGACAAGTGAAAAACTTACTAACCTCAGATGCTGTTTTAATGCAGTATAATGAGACTCTGCCTTTAACAATTACATGTGATGCATCACCGTTTGGAGTAGGAGCCATTTTGAGTCATTTGTTACCAAATGGTAGTGAGGCCCCTTTTGCCTATTTTTCAAGGACCTTATCAAAGGCTGAACATAACTATAGCCAGATCGACAAAGAGGCTCTTACTATTGTATCTGCTGTGAAACGGTTTCATGAATATGTGTATGGATGAGTTTTTACTATTGTTACTGACCACAAACCTTTGCTAGGGATTATAGCGGGAGACAAGCCAACCCCCTATATATTGTCACCTAGAATGACTCGCTGGTCGGAGTTTTTAGCTGCGTACAACTATAAATTACAACACCACCCGGGGAAAGCCATTCCCCATGCTGATGCATTGAGCTGTGTCCCACTTCCGGAAACCATCGACGACCCAGCTCCAACCCTTTCCAGATTGAAATGCTACATTCACCACCGCTAACAGCCAGAGACATTGCAATCGAAACAAAACGAGATCCTGTCTTGGTGTGAGTTCTTAGCTGGGTTGAACGAGGATGGCCAATAAAACAAACCCCTGACGACTTCACCCCTTTCAGAAACTGGCAAACAGAACTTTTTTCGCAAAAAGGCTGCATCCTATGGGGAGATAGAGTCATTGTCCCAGAGCGGTTACAATGAGCAGTACTGAAAACATTGCATGACGGTCACCCCGGCATCGTACGTATGAAAGCACTTGCATGAAGCTACGCGTGGTGGCTGGGCATCGACAAACAGATTGAAACCTGGGTAAAGACTTGCTTAAAGTGCCAAGAAGTCAGCAGTGCCCCACCTAGAGCAACTCCAACAGAATCGGAAAACCCCCGGGGGCCGTGGTCCCGCATCCACGTTGATTTTGCGGGACCTACTAAAGGACATACGTTCCTCCTAACAGTGGATGCCTATTCCAACTGGCTTGAGATCCACAAAATGAAGAATACTACAACCGAGTCCATCATCTGAAAATTGAATAGACTATTCGCAATGCATGGGCTGCCAGACGTTCTGGTCTCCGACAACGGACCCCAGTTCACCGCCCTGGTGTTTGAACAATACTTAGCGGATCAGGGTATCCGCCATGCGCTAACTTCGCCAGCGCACCCTGCGGCTAACGGCAGGGCCGAGCGCATGGTACAATTTGTTAAAAAAACTCTCCACAAAATAGACTATGGGGACATTGACGACAAAATAAACAGAATACTCCTACTCCAACACATCACTCCGCACAGCGTCACCAACAAGACTCCAGCTGAACTGTAGATGGGATGCAAGCTCTGTTCCCACCTCGACCGGCTTCATCCGTCCTACGAGCCAGAGAAACCCTGTGGATCTAGCGGAAAATGCTGCGAGTTCAAGGTAGGTGACTTAGTTTTTGCCAAAAAACCTCTCCGGCGAACCATTATGGGTTGAAGCAACCATAATTCAAACCACCGGGCCCAGTTTGTACCGTGTGCAAACCTGCAATGGAAAAATATGGAAACGCCATATAGATCAGCTTCGCTCTAGGCTACAACCCAGTTCCCGTGACTCCTGTGACTCCCAAACTGAGGGGGGAGGGGATGTCGAAGAAACCGAATTTGAGATGGTGGAAAGCAGAAGCGAAGGAATTCAGCAATCAGGCGCGATAAATGAAGAAGAATCAAGGAGGGGAGTGTCCTCGCCACAGAGGAATACCTCAACGGAGGCTAGCCCGCAAAGATCAGATGACAACAATAACAGAATTAGAGGCACCGAGTCGTCTAGTGAGAATGTGGAACTGCCTGTACCAGATATATCCAAAAACGTCACACTGAAACCGGACTACAGACAGGAACTGGTGGGACAGCGCAAATCTAATAGACAGTTAAAACAACCTACATATCTTAGGGATTACGTCACCGCACCCCTCAAATGGAACCCGGGGAGAAGGGGTGTTATGAACTAATAAAAGCGCTTAAATAAAGTTTTAACAAACCTTAAAGAAAAAGCAGGGTTCTAATCCTGCACTTCTGATTGGCCAATAGTAGCAATATCGGATTGGTCCGTTCTGGGGAATCTGATTGGCTGTTAACGAGCCACTCTCATTGGTTCAAGGGTTTAACACTTCCATGTTTCTCATTGGCTAATAGGACAGCAGCCTGCCCTATAAAAGGGCTGCTGCTGCCCTCGGGTTTTGCTCTGTTCAGGATGATTAATAAAGAGTTGAAGTTCACTGTCACTACCTCGTCTCCGTTCCTTGCACCCATGCGCAGAACTTAACAGAACTAATTATACTTTCTTAGACGACTACATTAAAAGAATCTTGCAGGCTTGAAAGTACAAAGTTCCTACCACCACTTTTAATTGCTCAATCCATTGGGGCAGGGCTTTCCTAAGTAACTTTTCCTGACAAGTCACTTGAAGTTCCTGTCTTTTCTGTCTGATTGTAAGAGATTGCAGAATCTCTTCCTTTTTTTTTCCCCAAGGTCATTCACATAATCCATTACAGAATCTGAACATGTGATTGTAAATTTGTATTCCTGCACTTCTGGACTTTATACTTTTCAGGACTTACATTTCTTTCTATCCAGCTGAAATCCAGGTCGTGTAATCTCACATGGATGCTTATACAAAACTATATGCTAGCACAAGAATAAACTTTTTTTTTTGATATGTTTCTTTATATACTAGGTTTGGAGTTTTCTACTTTTTGATTGGCTTATTATCAGCCTTTTATACCATCAATTTTTTATTCTTTTGGCCTGATTGCAAGTCTTTTTATGGGGAAGGATAATTTTGTGATTTCCTTCCTGAACAATCAGTACCTGGTGGTGGCAGTGATGGAAGAATGATATTGGGCATTTGATTGCTTTATTATGATATAATGTATGGCTCAGCCCTTTCCCCCTAACTATTTAATATTTACATGAAGTTACTGGATGAGGTCTTTGACAGCAAATGACCTCATTTGTCACTATTAGGTAATTTACCAGCATGGGATGTGGTTTAATTGATGATACCAGCTCAAATGAACTGGGTAGGAGATAAAGGGGTGGTCTTGACATGGCCCAAACCTGGTGGTTAGGATCTGGATAGAAAGGAATTGTTGTAGGCTAATCCTAACAAAATGAAATGGCTATAGATTTGAAAGCCTTTTAAGTCTGAAGACAGTGCCTCTATAGTTCTGGAAAGTTCACAATATAGGAGTTTTCCTAGATCCACAGCTCCAATAGCATTTGAGCAACAAGTAAAGACTGTAGATGTAAAATCTTGTGTGCCAATTCCAACCTGAATCAAGAGACACTGTGCATGGTCACTTATCCCCTTGTCATCTTATGGCTAGACTATCTTAATTCACTCTTGAAAACCATGTACAAGCTGAAACTGATTCAGGAAGCAGTTGCCCAGCTACTGAGAAGTGTATCTACATTTGCTCATGTAATAACTCTATTCTGGGAACTGCGTTGACTTCCAGTTAGTTTCTGTATGCAATTCAAATTGCTTGGTTACCTTTAAACTTCTACATGATTCAGGACCTAGATATCTTATTCTAAAATGAATGAAATAAGATCATGAAGAGAATGTTGCTGGGAATCCTATCTCCAAATAAGTTAAATATGTCAGTATCTCAAGTATTACCATTTATGAATAATTCCTCCTCCATTGTCTATGGAGATTCTCAGTCATCTAGGTCATGACATGGTTGTCCCAGAGGTGCTTTTTCAAGAGGCAACTGGACTTTCTGGTTTTTCTTCAAAGACATTTCATTTCTCATCCAAGAAGCTTCTTTAGCTCAGAGCTAAGAAGCTTCTTGAATGAGAAGTGAAACATCTTCAAAGAAAAACCAGAAAGTCCAGCTGCCTCTTTAAAAAGCACCTTTGGGTCCTCCTCCATTGCTGCACCTCCCCCCAAAATCGCTTGGACCTATACATACAGACTGCCATATCATTGATTTTTGGGCACTTGTGAAAATATGCTTCTGGAAGAGAACATTTGGGAAATGCTAAGTTTGGACTTGCCTCTGGGGGAATGGTGATCTTGTGGTTTGTCTTTTGTTTTTATTTTTTGCTTGTGTTATGCACAAATTCAGAGCTAGTTTCAATGGAGTGGCATAAAAATGCTAGAGATAAGCAAGCAAATAAACAAATACATTTAATCTTAAAATGATTTAATCTTAATATGTTTCTGCAAAGTTCTAAAAATTAAAAGAATTATTCAAAAAATATTCTGTACCACTCCATTCTTCTACTCTGGACATATTCAATAGTTTTCTCTATTTCCTCTCTGAAATATAGAACTTACAGAAACCGCGTAGTTGTTTACAATGAATATCCTGTGGGGTAGACTTATTTCCCACAAGAATACAGGGATTCAAACACAAACTTTCATGAATTACAGAATCAAATCCTGCGTTGCATGGATCAGTCTGTTTTACATTTTCTGAATGAATGAAACTATAACTTTGTTAAAAGATAATTGCAAAACATTGCTAAGACAAGTTCTCATTTAAAATGAGCCAAATAAAATTATCATCTACCTTTGCCTTGGTCTGAAGAGACTGGATAATCTATAGCCCAAAGATAGAACACAAATATTGCATAAGAGTGGTATATTCAGTCCATAACACCTCCAGGAAGATCTCAATATGCCTCTTCTTGAAACTCTAATCAGACTGCTGGTAATTGTTGACTACATCAGGTTCAATATCTAGCAGTTTTGACTCACTATGTTTTAGGAAAAAGACTGGATTTAAACAGTTAAAGAAGGTCAACAGAGACAAGAACCTAGCATTGGGCAAAGTGTGTGGGATTTGAAACTTAAAAGCCAAATATAAATATATTTTCTATTTTTTTGTCCTGGTATATAACCAGCAGAAATGATTAATGAACCTAAAACTGAATATCAGATAGGATTTATTTCTGATTGTATCTATGCTATGAATCAATATTAGTGATTCTTAATCTTCACAATACTCCAGCCAACTAAGGGAGAGAAACTGATCCATCCTACCCCCAATGTAGTGACATGGGTAGCCTTAGAAATCGTTCAAATAAGTAAATAAATTGAAATTCTGGGTTTAGACTGGTTTGAAAGCATGAACCTTTTCTTATTAACTTTCTCCTAATCTTAACTCTTATATGCAAATTCTCACAGTTTAGAAATATTATTCTTTAAAATTATTTAATATATCTCATTTTCTGAAATGGAATCCAGAGCTGAATCATTCCTTACTACAATAAATGGGGAAATAATGTAAAAATGAGAACTAGGCTGAAAATAATTTCTGCATCTCTGTTCTGTACCTTAATTTGAATTCTTGAGATTCCCGCGCTTTGATTGGCCAAGGTGCGGGGCGATCGGATTGGTTAGGCGAGTCGCGCCGATTGGCTCGCTGAGAATCTCCTGCGATTGGTAGATTCGAATCGCGGGAGATTCAAAGTGGTGCCATTGACCGCCATTGGCCGCGGCTTGGAAATAAAAAGCCGCAAAGTTTTCCTAAGAACCAGTTCGGTTCCTGACTTCAATAAAGAGCTTGATACAAAGTCACCGACTCCTGGCCTCCTTCCACGCAGACATAACACTGGCGACGAAGGTGGGATCCTTATCCTGAACTGAAGCACATGTCCGACGGAAGCCAGCCAAGCGACGAGATGGCCAGCATCGCGCCACCAACCCCCTTCAACCCCGCCAGCGAGGACTGGGAATCTTACATGGACAGATTCCACATGTTCCTCGAATGCAACGACCTGAATGATGCCACCGGACCGAAGAAACGAGCCATCTTCCTAACGCACTGCGGGCCCGCAGTGTTTAAGATGGCAAAAGCGCTAGCCAAGCCCGCCGATGTTACCGCGATGGATTGGGCTGACCTCGAGCCATTACTCCGGAAACACTACACTCCAGCCGTACCTATCCTCATCCGACGACATGAATTTTATCGGCGGGACCAGCGGTTGGGTGAGAGTTTTAGGGATTTCGTCGCAGAGCTGCGGCACCTTGGAGGACGATGCGAGTTCTCCAATATGAACAAGGCCCTGTGGGACCGAATCGTGCTCGGCCTTTGGGACCCTGTTCTCCAAAGTCGGTTGATGGCCAAGGGCAACATCGCCCTTGCCGATGCCATCTCCGAAGCCACGGCAGCCGAAGCAACCCGACAATCAGCAGATCACATGCGGAGACCGAACGCCGGGGACCGCACCGCAAACAACCACCCTGCAAGGTCAACCAAGGCCCAACCTGAAACTACCACCCACCAGGGCGAACTCCACTCCACCTCGGGCACGTCAGACGAGGAGGAAGACATCCACCGTCTCCAGGCAGGCCGTGACCAGCGCAGCCGGCGGAGTCGTAAGTTGAGGACCGCATGTGCCAATTGTGGAGGCGACCACCCCAGATCCGAATGCCAGTTCTTTGACTCAGTTTGCCGGCACTGTGACAAAAAGGGTCACATCGCCCGCGTCTGCCACCTCAAGAAAACCCACAGCCCCAGACGATGGGACCCGAGCGAGCGGAAACGAGAGAGCACACCCCCCAGGACCAGAGACCACCCAGCAGACAACCGTTGGGAATGGAATGGACAAGCCCAATGAGGTGGCGAGACCCGGCGGAGAGAAGAGACGGTCACCATCGGCCACGCAACAACCACAGATGCCAGAAAGGTCTACGTGGAGGTAGGCATCGAAGGCGAACCCTGTAAAATGGAGGTGGACTCTGGGTCCTACCTCTCAATGGTAGCCTGGCAAGAAATTAAACCCTTGGTGCCTACCATCCAGAGAAGGGAACTAGAAAACCAGAGACTAATCCTCAAAGACTACCAGGGAAACCGCATCCCTGTAGTCGGAACAGGACAGTTCACAGTGACTTACAAGGGGCACACTGAAAGACTTCCCTTGACCATCGTCGATCGAGACCGACCTAGCCTGCTGGGACTTCAATGGTTCGCACTGCTCGGCTTCGCAGTTACGGACATCGACCACATCGCCAAAGCTGACTGGGAGCATCAACTGGCCCAGGACTTCCAAGAAGTGTTCGATGGCAACCTAGGCAAGTACCAAGGGCCCCCTATATCCTTCAGCCTAGACCCAAACGTTTCCCCGAAATGCCTAAAACCAAGGCGGGTACCTTTCGCACTCAAACCGAAAATCGATGAGCAAATTGACAAGCTCATCAAGCAAGGGGGTCCTACAACCCATAGACCACTCCCGGTGGGAGACCCCAATAGTCACCCCAATCAAGCCGGATGGGTCAGTGAGAATCTGCAGGGACTATAAGGCCACCCTAAATGGCGCCTTGCAGCAAAGCGCTTACCCTGTCCCAGTAGTGCAACATCTCCTACACTCACTGGGAGGGGGCAAAGTTTTCGCGAAACTCGACCTGGCCCAAGCATACCAGCAACTGCCAGTCGACAATGAAACTGCAAAGGTGCAAACCATAGTCACCCACCGGGGAGCCTTTAGATGTAACCGACTCCAATTTGGAGTCAGCATGGCACCTGGAATTTTCCAGAGCCTCATGGAAAGACTCATACAAGGCATCAAGGGGGTGGTACCATACTTTGACGATGTACTAGTATCGGCAACCAACCAGGCCGAACTAGAGAGTCGCCTAAGGGAGGTGCTAACGAGATTCAAAGAAACTGGGCTTAAAGTGAAGAGGGAAAAATGCCAGCTGTACACAGAGCGGGTCGAATTCCTAGGATACCTCCTAGACCGACATGGCATTCACCCCACCGACAAAAAAATCAAAGCCATCAAAGAAGCCCCCACACCCAGGTCAAAAACAGAACTGCAGGTGTTTCTGGAGCTACTTAACTTTTATAATGTCTTCCTGCCCCAAAAGGCGACTGCGGCGGAGCCTCTGCATAGGCTTTTGGACAAGGCAGCTACCTGGACTTGGGGAAAACGTGAGGAAGCCGCCTTCAGGAAAACCAAGGACCTGCTCACTTCGGATGCCGTCCTTATCCAGTACAACGAGACCCTACTACTAGCCATCACATGCGACGCATCACCCTTCGGCGTCGGCTCTGTCTTCAGCCACACTCTCCCCGACAGAAAGGAAGCACCCATCGCGTTCTTTTCAAGGACCCTCACCAAACCGGAGCGGAACTACAGCCAGCTGGACAAAGAGGCTTTGGCTATCGTTGCCACAGTAAAAAGGTTTCACGAGTACCTCTACGGCCGGACGTTTACCATCATCACCGACCACAAACCGCTGCTGGGAATACTCGCAGGGAACAGGGCCACCCCGAACATTCTGTCTCCCAGAATGACAAGGTGGTCCGAATTCCTGGCCGCCTACAACTACGGGCTCACACACCGACCTGGTAAGACCATCTCCCATGTGGACGCCTTAAGCCGCTCACCGTTACCCGAACCAGACACTGACCCAGCACCCAGGACGACCACCCTCAGCATAGAGACTCTACCCAATCTACCCATAACCGTGTCAGACATTACCCGAGAAACTAATAAAGACAAACGTCTGGCGCGGGTTTTGCATTGGGTAGAGAAAGGGTGGCTGGAAAAGGACAACGATGAGACTTTTAGGACATTCCGAAACCGGCAAATGGAACTCTCGTTACTAAAAGGGTGTATACTATGGGGGGATAGGGTGGTCATCCCAGAAAAACTACAAGGGAAGGTTCTGGAACTGTTACACGAGGGGCACCCAGGCATCGTTAGAACGAAAGCCCTGGCCAGAAGTTACACTTGGTGGCCAGGGATGGACAAACAGATCGAGGCCTGGGTAGCAAGGTGTCAATGATGCCAGGAAGCTAGACCAAGCCCACCCACAGCACCCATCCTAGAGTGGGAAACCCCCAGGGGGCCTTGGTCTAGAATCCACATAGATTTCGCCGGGCCCACAAAAGGACACACTTTCTTAATAATTGTAGATGCTTACTCCAACTGGCTGGAGGTAAGCAACATGAGAACAACCACCACAGAAGCTGTGACCAAAGAACTCTGCAAACTCTTCGCAACACACGGCCTCCTAGACGTCCTCGTGTCCAACAATGGGCCCCAATTCACCTCGCTGGAATTTGAAAAATTCCTAGCGGAAAGGGGCATACGACACGCACTGACAGTCCCGGTCATCCGGCGGCGAATGGAGGGGCAGAACGGATGGTTCAATTCACAAAAAAAAAACATCCAGAAAATAGACCATGGGGAGATCCAGGACAAAATAAATAAATTACTCTTCATACAGCACATAACCCCGAACACCACAACAAATAAAAGCCTGGCAGAACTGCTAATGGGGAGGAAAATAAGGTCCCCACTCAATAGACTACACCCCACTTACAACCCAGAGAAACCCCCAGACTCCACCAGCAAACACCGAACCTTCGCACCAGGCGACGCCATCTACACGAAGAACCTAACCGGAGACCCATTATGGGTACCAGCAATCATAACACAGCTAACAGGCCCACGCTCGTACCAGCTACAAACAACTGACAGACAAGCGTGGAAACGCCACATCGATCAGTTAAGATCGAGGACTGCCACACAAGACACCACCCACATGCAACCAAACAAAACCAACCCCCTCAACACAAACCAAGAGGGGAGGGAATACCCCGGGAACCAAAACCCAGAAGAAAGAAACCAGCCATACTCACCTACAAGCAGCCAGCACGAAACCTCGCCAGGAAGCGACAGCCCGGCCAGCTCAACCAACCCGGGAAGACCGAGCGGGAGCGGCGAAACCCGCAGCTCAACCAACCCGGGTAGCCCTGGAGGGAGCTGCGGAGAGCGGCCCGGCCAGACATACCGGGCAGTTCCCACGATGGAGTCAAGAGAAACAGAGACCCCGACCGAACCGGCCGGGATCCAACCTACGACTGACCTGCGCAGGTCCAGTAGGCAAAGATGGAGCCCCGCCTACCTACGGGACTACGCTACGTAGGACCAAACCAAGAGGGGAGGGGTGTTCTGTATCTTAATTTGAATTCTTGAGATCCCCGCGCTTTGATTGGCTAAGGCGTGGGGCGATCGGATTGGTTAGGCGAGCCGCGCCGATTGGCTCGCTGAGAATCTCCCGCGATTGGTAGATTCGAATCGCGGGAGATTCAAAGCGGTGCCATTGGCCCTGGCCGCGGCGGCTTGGAAATAAAAAGCCGCAAAGTTTTCCTAAGAGCCAGTTCAGTTCCTGACTTCAATAAAGAGCTTGATACAAAGTCACCGACAAAGTGGCCTCCTTCCACGCAGACTTAACAATCTCCTTTTTACTCAGCCAACAAATTGCAAACTACTTGGACAGGAAAGCAGAACCAAAAAGTTTAGTTTTTAATAAATATAATGACTAATATGCTATCAATTTGCAATGGCCTTTACCTTCCAGGGAGTTTAGATATAAATAAGGAACCAAATGTAACATGACTTGTCATTAAATGCCTAGCAGGGCAATTCATTAGTTAATACCTATGCTAGTCCTGATCAGATTGGTTGAACAAAACACTTCACAGCTCTTGAGAATTTGGGGAAATTAAAGCTGAATATCAAATATCTTACTGGATGAAATAATAATGTCATAACAACACCTGTTTCTATATACATTTGCAATTTATTATTTCTCCAAACTTCAGTCCTCATTATTTTTTTAATAGATACATGTCTCTCAAATACATTCACTGGATATCTTGATCACCGTTTTACTGAAAAATTAATTGGCTTTCAGTTTTAGTAACAGACAGGATTGAAATGAGTTCAATAAAGATTGTATAATGTCCCATTTCAGAGAAGTCAGGATATTGCTCTGCTTGTCAGGCAGCAAAGGCCAGCTCTTTTGAGAAAGCAAAGCATTGTGGCACCTTTGTAATGTACAGAGGGGGTAAAATTGTATCCAAGTTCCATTAAGAAACTAGTCTCTTTTCCCTGCATATATGCCATCTTTCCTCTATGCATCCATGTGGAAAATGAGTACAAGAACTCCAGATTTATATGAGAATTCCACATTTTCTTTCCCCCCTTAATTAAAATACACAAAAATGGAGGTAAATATCTTAGAAACAGGTTAAATCATGTCAGCTGGACCAAAATTTATTAAAACTGAGACTTTTCATTGCTCAATCATCACAGTAACTTCTTCAATCAAAATTTTGGGTAGGCAGAGAATCAGAGAGTCATTGGAATGAACCAACACTTGCCATACAGACTGCAGGAGGTTTCTCCCCAAAATGAAACTTTTTAAATAAACTTTTGGCCTGAATGATTGAGACTTCAGTTACATTTTGGAGGTAAATAGTCTCCTAAACAATATTTTTAAAATAGTTGCTTCATTTCATTAAATAAATATAAATCTTGAAATTCAGAAAATGGGAGGGAGAGTCCATGAGATAAAAGTCTTGTGACGGTAGACTTTCTGCTACTCCTATTTTCTGACCTATAAAAATAAATTCATTAAAACAGTATCTTGGTTTGCTTACACAGAGATAGAAAGCAACAATGAGTAACAATGCTAGTGAATTGTAAGGGCAGGTAAAGGTTGTTACAAAAGGAGAAGAAATTGAAAGTGAGGGAAGAGTTCAGTCCTGCTAATCCATCTAGCCATGTGCCACATGTTTTTTTTAAAATCATTGATAATGAAATTTTGAATTTACTTTACATATATCGGGCCTGAATTTTCATTACTCCAAGTTTACACAAACAAATTGCAATTTGCTCAAAATATAATTAGTAAATCTTGGATTTTTCAAACCACAAATCAGCACTGTATCTGAATGGGTCAAAGCATGTGATTTTATTTCATGAATTTGAAACTGTATTTTTAGTTCAGTGTCACTGTGTTTTTATGAACCCTTTGGATATATCTGATGTATGTAATTTATTATGCATTCCTACCACAATTTTCCAAGTATAGGCTTTTTCTAGTTTAGGGATTGGAGCCAACATGAGAGGCTTAACCTCTCGCCCAGTGTATATTCAAGCAGTTATGAAAGCAATTTCTGCCTGCCCAGTCCTTTGTATCAGAAGGCAGCTTCAAGCATTGTTGCCAGTTAAGTCTGCTTAATTTTCATCCTCCTCATAAAATGACTTTCATTATATCCTTTAAAACTTTACATTTCAAGTCTAGTTTTTCTGCCTTTAAGGGAATTTTTTTTTTTTAGCTTTCATCTAATAATTTCTTGTACAAACTTCTGGAGATTGTTGTTGCCATGCCCTTCTCCAAAACAACAAGGACTGGAGAGGAACCAAATTTGAAAGGTCAGCATGTCTTGTTAGGTTAGGAATGCATTGTTCGTGATGGAAATTATTTCTAGTAGATCAGGCATTTGTGATATATACTTAGCAGAAGTACAAAACATAGGATTGATCAGGCAACAGTTTTCCAGAAAAGAAAAAAAGTGCTTCACCAGTAATTTTTTAAATAGCTATTTCTGTTTAGTAAAAGGAACAGGACCATGTATCATTGTATAATGACCCAAATCTTATTCCCAGTGACTTATTGTCACCAACATCAAATTCAATATGCTTCATCATTGTTTCTTGACATATTATAAGACACCATGTGACATCAGTGGATGTTTTGTAGGAGAAAGTTGATGTCATGTAAGGAGAAATTTTGTACATCTCCTGAATGAAATCAGCCTCAACTATTATTTAATGTGTTTCATGCCATTTTCATGAAGACACTCATTTCCCTTTGCTTTTTAATATTCTCCTTCTGGGGAATAGTCTTTTGCAGTGGGGAAAAAACTGCATTTTTGAGCCTTCTCATTCCACATGATAAGAATGAAATTGCCTTCAAATTATTGTTAAAGGAGAAAAAAAATACCAGTGAAATTCTCAGGGGATGAGTAGTATGATTCTTCACTTTACTTTCACTAGGAATACATTTGGTTATGCATCAATTCCCCCCATGTCTATGTCTGAGTTAAATCGCAAGGCGGATAGATTTAGGGAATTTCTCCTAGGAATAACTCAAAGGGTGGTGAGCCAGGGAGCAAAGGCAAGGGAATAAGAGATGAAGTCCCAAATAACAGCTTCTTTGAAGCAGTAAAGAAGGTCAAAACTATCACCAGAAGAAATCAGGAAGAAAATGTGAAGCACCATGAGAATACCATGGAAAACTCTCCTTCCTCAAGATAGAAAGGAAACACTTGGGAAATCATAGGTTTTCAGCAAAACAAAAAGCTCAGACTCAACTAAAATTCTCATCCACAGGTTTCAACCATTTTCTTTAAGTCAGCAAATCTCAGCAAAGCAAAAATTCACATATGTGTAGTCCTCAACCTTCAACAATTCATTTAGTGACAGTTTAAAATTACAATGACATTGAAAAAAATGATTTATGACCGTTTTTCACACAATCATTGCAGCAATTCCATGGTCACATGATCAAAATTCAGATGCTTGGTAATTGGTTCATATTTATGATGGTTGCCGTGTCCTGAGGTCATGTGATCACCTTTTGAGATCACCTGACAAGCAAAGTCAATGGGGAAGCCAGATTCACTGAACAATCTTGATACTACCTACAGTGATTCACTTAACACGCATGGCAAGAAAAGTATTAAAATGAGGCAAAGTTCCCTTAACAAATGACTCACTTAGCAAGAAATTTTGGGCTCAATTGTGGTCATAAATTGAGGATTACCTGCACCTGCTTGCTATGATTAAAGATTAGGAGGAGCTGGTCTGAAAAAAAGATGGTAGCTTCAAAACATAACTACAAGCAAGATGTAGGATTAAAGTTTAAAATAATTTCTTCACATGGGAGTTCCAAGCGAAACTCAAACCCAAAAGTCAGATATGATATCTGCGGCTACACACACCTAATTCTAGCATGTCAATCAAGCTCTATGTGGAAATATTGGCTTCCTGAAAACTGCCAGTCATGTCACAGAGACCATTAACTGGCCAATACACGACTGATTTGTGTTTTTAATGGTTTGTTCCATATTAGGAACAGGCATAATTAATTTAAAGAGCAACTTCCTCAACACTATCTTTTCTGACTCTTGAATAAAGATACGCAAAATGCTGGCAATCCAAAGAGAAACAGGTGCAGGGCATTCCAAATGTTGCTCTATTTAAAGCTGCCCGAAAGCTTAGGGTTACAACAGCAGCCTCAGAGGATTATATCAGGTTTGTTCAGACCCATAAGAGAACAATGGCCAGAACAGGTATTGTACAAACTTAGATATTTTTGAACTGTTATTCATGTAACTATATAATACAAATAGCTATGCACTTAGTCTGGGAGTTTCTGTTGGTTTCATTCATCAAATATGGATTTTGAATAAGGTGTATAGTGTATAATTCCACCAAAGAATTATGCAGATCTACACTCAAAAGGCAAATCTGAATAAATTGTAGTGAACCAGTTTTAATTTAGCCTTGGATTTTATTAGATAAATAATATATTACACTGTTCCTGATACTAAAATAAAGATAGCAGACATGAAAAACATTCAATGGTCCATCATGGTTATTAATATAGCATGCGTTTCCTGACCAATGGAAATTCACAGTTAAGCTTAACTCATTTTGAGATATTATTTTCTGATGGCTACACACTTAGTTAAATAGAATTTAGGACAAAAATAGAATTTATTTTTTTTTTGCAAGTGGCACTGTAGAATATTTAAGTTTTATTCTTTAGAGGGTCTCCCCATCAGCATTTTGAGCAAACTTCTGTTCCTGCAGCATCAATTAAGCTGTTTTATTTCCAATCTGCTACAACGTAGTTGAAACTATTTCAAAGCTGTTTTTTTGTTTGATTTTTCTTGGCAGGTGAGAGGATGCAATATGACTCACTTTCTATTTGTTGAAGGAAATTCTTCTTTCATACTTTTTTGGGAATTCCAAACTTCACATCCCGGGAGATAGATTTTGACTTCATGGTTTTGCAGCCTGTCTTCACTCTTTCCCAAGTGAAAAAGTTAGTCTGAAGTTAGCCAGAATTTAACTATTCCTTTGATTATTAGGGAGGAATCTTGGTGTAGAGTACTAAACTTCTGAGGTGTCATTCTTTGTCTGACCGACTCAATCCTTTGTGTGAAATGATGGTGAGAAACTTTTTGATCTGCAGTAGTTTGGGGTAGAGAAGAGATTTTTCTCAACAGGTCAAGTCAGCAGTAATGGGGACCATTCCAAAATACCGCATAATTGTGCTGAGGGTTTGGGAAATGAAAATAATTATTATCAAAGTTACAGTAAACTGCAGTGAAGTTTCACCACACATTTCATTACTTTGACATAATTACAAAAGGTGATAGACATCGATATAATCTAGTCCAAAGATTTATCTTGTGGGACAATAAGATAGAATAGTAATACGTTCATTAGTGGTAATGTTTGGAGTATAGGCAGAGCCTGACATGATGAAGCCCAGGTTCATTTTAGTTGAATACATTTGTTTCTTGTAGATGCTTCTTCTTTGTAAATAGGAAGCTGAGACAATACAATCTCCCATTGTAGGTCCTGTATAGCTGGCTACTTGAAGGTGTGCTTCCCCCAATACTGAGCCTTCAGAATAATGCTCTTGATAAGTGTTTTCAACCTTGACCATTTATGTCCCAACCTGTTATGTTTCTTAATGCAATAAAAAAAATAGAATATTGATGCAGGCAGAAAGACAGACAAAGAAAAAAGAAAGATGCTAATTTTGGATAGGCTTCCCTAGACATTATTTTGGCAAGGAGCAGTCACATTTCTCCAAATTGTTTATTTTATTTTATTTGTATTGATTTGATTTGTCAATAGCTTACAACATAATAAATATAAGAATAAACATGAGTATGAATACTGGAAAAAGGTATGAATAAATGGGGACAATAGAACAGGGATGGTAGGCACGATTGTGTGCTTATGCACACCCCTTACAGACCTCTTAGGAATGGGATGAGGTCAATATTGGATAGTTTAAGGGTAAAGGAGTGGGGGTTTAAGGATGTAACATTCAAGTGTAGTTCTAGGTTGTCCAAGCCCAAAATCTCAAGCCTGGTGGTGTAGGGGTTGTGAGCAGAGGAGTGTAGTACTCTTCTCGTGAAACACTTCTGGACTCGCTCAATTGTATTAATGTGCAGATTCCAGACAAAAGGTTTTAGGTTACGTAGTGCCTTTTCTATGTTATCTTCTGTAAAGTCAATATGTAGTAGACCATTGCAATTAGTTGTGGTATGACTAGGAAATGTGGGGCATAAGCCATTGCTGTTTACAAAGGCTGAACTGAAGAACGTGTTGAAGAGGTTGGCCTTAACAGCTTCATTGCTACAATCTTTCCCGTTTGGTCCTTTTAGGGGTGGGATGGTTCTTGAGTCAGCTATTTGCTTGCTTGCTTGCTTGTAATAATTCCCCTGGAATCATTTCCCCCCCAGACAGCTATTGTCTGATTCCTGACACAGGGAAGCTCTGCAGGATATCTCTGACCCTCTGACATTATCTGACTTCCACTGAACTGATTTTTTGTTAAAAAAGCATGTTGATGGATTTTATAGCTCTTTCTTATTCTATTAGCTACTATTAAGGTATTTGTATACATAAATGGCATAATGATGGGTAGCTTGTCTAGTTGAGCTGGCTTCTGCATACTCAGCTCCAAGACTTTGTGTACTTCCAGACATACATGAATCAGATTATTAAAGCCAAATTATATTATTTATTTCCACAAGAATTTACTTACTGCACCTAGTAAGAATATTAAAAAATAAGAATAAATGGCAATAATTCAATTTATTCCATGGGAGAACCTAAGATTTCCTAAGGCCTGGATATGTTCCTAACAACATCCCTGAGTTTCATTAGATTATGAATTCATTGTAACAGTAGGACAAAATTTAAATGTGCAGGAGGATGTACTATTAAAAGCTTGCTTCTTTATTTGATGATATTTCTAGGTCAACCTTCTCCCACAGATTCTGGGCAGCAAATAATAAAGCAGCACTGATTCAATTAAAACAAGCAACAAATGCAATAAAATTCCTTTTCAAAAACAAAAACATCATGCTGAACCCAGTGAGCTTGAGTCAAAGGCATGATTAAATTAAGCAAATGTAACATGTTTGCAAAAAGCTGGTAGCATTGAAATCATACATACCTTTGGGAATTCCATAAACTGGAGGCTATTGCTGAGAAGGTTTTATACTTTGTCTATACTCTACTTACTATAGAAAGTCAGGGTGGAGGAAATCTTAGCAAGACCTTTTGCAAGGTATAAACTCTTCAAGTATCTCCAGCTTGACTCATGGTAGTGATGTACAATTGGTTGATGTCAAGGTATTGTTTACATCTCACCCTAAATCAATGTGTGACCTTCCTTCCTGAAGATATTAAATAGTACAGGGGAGCCCTAAGAAAACCCACATTGGAGCAATCAGGATATGGAGCATTTTCCTCTGACTGACTGGTATCATTCAGATAGAAAAATATTGTCTCCCATTCCTCTCAGATAAGCTTTAATTCATTTTTAATTCTTCTTCATTTATTCTCTTTTCTGTTCAATAGCTCTGGACAAGTCCCTGCAGTTTTCTGGCAAGGTTTTTCAGAAATGGGCTTCTTAGGGTTGAGAGACCGTGACCGGCCCAAGGTTACCCATCTGGCTTCAGGCCTAAAGAGGAACTAGAACATATAGTTTCCCAATTTTTAACCTTTAGAAATAGTCTATTCATGTTTTGAATCAGAACTGTAGTAAAATCACACATTGAATTAGCTAGCTCCTGGAGTGGAGAAAGAAAACAGGAACTAGTCTTTCCTAAGAAAGTAAATGGAATTGCATGAAAGGAAGAACAATGCAGTTGCAATAAATGCTATTGTTTATAGATCACGTTGATGGTATCTAACAGGATAGAATCATTAAAAAGTGAAGGAATGCAGAGGTACTATAGGTCATCCCAATCTCTTATCAAAGGCATTCTGATGTAAGCTGTGATTCTCAATATTTTTTTTACTTGTATAATGTGAAAACCCAAACATATATAATTTGTACTTTACTTTGTTTGAGTCTCTCCTGCAGTTCTTTGTGCAAGGCAATAAATTATATTTCATTGCATCTATGTCAAAGGGCTTTGGCCCTGTTCTTTAAAAGCAGCATTTTTCCTACCATAATACCACAATAAGTGGTATTAAATATTGATGCAAGTCATCGACGTGTGACTCTGATTTGTGCCTGAATGGAATCAAGACAATTTACAAGAATCCTCTGTAGTTGATTTACATTTCTTTAGGTGTGTATTGGTAGGATTTATATAACTCTTTTTTGACTAGAGAGCATTCAAGGCAACTTATAAGAAAAATGAAACAGATACTTTTACATTTAAGTTAAATTACAATGAATTTAATTTTTAATGGCTACATCCCCATTTTAGAGTCTGTCTTCTGTCTTAGCCAGATTTATACAGTTGAGACAAAATTATTGCATTCAAGACTCATATTACATGCAATATGTGTGGTGCGTTATTTCACATCCAGTAGATTTTAATGGCACATTCTCCCATGTCCCACTCAGTATTTATATCAGGCTACAGTATTTGGTATTAATCCACTGACCTAGTTTTCTCTCTCCCTCTCTCTCTCTTTTCCACACACATGGGCACATATAAAAAACATAAAACACACACATAATTCCTAGAACCTGCGCATTCTAGGTTATAAATTCAAAACTAACTCACTGCCTCTTTACCATTAACAAAAGCAAAATATCTACTACTGTAAGTGTAGTAAATGAGCTAGCTTACTTTATTCTTAATTAGGATGTCATGGGCAGATGACTCCTTTAGTTTAAAACCATGCCAAGGAATTGCCCTAAGCAATTATGGTTTCTTAAATATAAAACAGCTTAGAAAATTCATTACAATACACATTTAAATGTATAATTTTTAAATGCTGAGAGATTGTCATTTTCAGTTTCAGTTTCAGCACCAATGATGTTTGGATATTGGGTTGAAACAGATAATACAATCTTCTTTTCCACTTCTTTTAATGCAGCTATAATTATGAAATGGAATGTGGAAACAAAACTTTGGGGGAATAGGCAAAAAGACGCTGCCAAGGGAATGGTCAGGTCAGATAAGATACAGCCATGATCCACAATTTTTGCAGCATGGTAGCCTGGCTTGCGGGAGGGGAGAGGGGAACATGAGCAGCAGGCCAACGCACATATGTGCACACAGTTCAACATGCACAAGTTGAGTTGTGCACATGTGTGTGTGTGCCCACCTGCCACTTTCCTGGCCCAGTTGTGAGTGGGCCATGGCCTGGTAGTGGGTCATAGCCCAGGGGTTGGGGACCCCTGGGATACAGCACAGCCCACAGCTAGAGAATGTGTGGGTGAAAAGGCTTAAGAGAGTTTCCCTTCTTAGTTTTACAGGCAGTAAAGGAAACAAAGGCAGGGAAGAATTGTACTTTCAGACTTGCAAGTTTCTGCCCATCTAGCATTACAATAAAATAGCTCATCTGGTTGTGATTCTATCTGTTTTACCCTGCAAGGCTATCATTGACCTTGTACACTGTTTATAGATGACCTAAAAGACATTAATACATAATGTAGTTGCCAAGGAAGTGAGGAGCATGGCTCAGTGTGCCAGTATGACTCCATTGCTCTCTGAACTAAACTGGCTACTCGTTGGCCTCAGGTACATTCCAAGGTGCTGGTTATATGGATGGCCTTGACAAATATATGCAAACACTTGACAAAAATGTGCAAGATTGCTTAATGTAAAACATTTTTTAAATCCTGAACATCTAGATGACATGTAGAAGTGGCTCATATAGACACCTCCCTAATTTAGTCAATGGCAAGAAGGAAGAAGGGGTATAAAACAATCTGATTTCTTCTTGAGTTATTATAGTCAATCTCTGTAAAAGTAATTTTAGCCTTCCTATGTGGATTTTTGGTTCTAGTCTACCTTGTGGGACCAGAGATAAACTTTATAGTTTATCACCTGTAAAACTGTTCATGATATATGACCCAGGTATTTGATGGACCTCTTGTGTCCAGTTGTTTCTATCTATCCAGTGAGATCAGGAAGAGTATTTGGGTCATATCACTTTAAGTAATGTCATCTAGAGGGACCTAGGAGGATATATTCTCTGGCATGATATCTGCCCTCAATACACAAATAGAATATCATTCTGAACATCTAATTTAATACATTTAAATGGCAGTTTCTAAAATGTTACTATGCGTAACATTTGCGAAGAATATATCATATCTACTGTATTATTCAGTAAATAACGCACCCCACATGTTCATCTTAGTGAACTACAAATTTTGCTTATAGTTAATCATATTTTTTAAAATTTTATTTTCCCATTGTGCAAATAAAATCTTCATTTTTTTTTTCTCCTTAGAAGAAGAGCCATTGCCATATTCCAAGTATGTTGTACCTGTTCTTCTCATGATTGGCTGGATTGCAGGTTGTGCATTCATGGTTTATTATGTCTTCTCTTAAAAAAAGGTAACTGGTAACAATATTACATCTAGAATAGTAAGTATTATGAACTGCACATTTCATTACCAGAATTTATTAACTACTTTTTTTTTTTATACAGGAAAGAAGACTGCAAACAAACCTAAAGGCTAATGAAGATGATCTTTTTCTTAGTTTAAGAAAATACTACTTTGATAACTTTAACAACGAAAACATAATACAATTTATACATTTTGTCTTAATAGAAAACAAATAAACAAATCAGTTTTGTACATATATGTAACTTTCAGTGAAAATTGCATTAGACATTTGGTAATAAAACAACACTTGCCCATATTCTTGCACTATTTTATATTGTGCTATCTATAGATAGAAGAAGCATTGTTATTTGTCCTATGCTTAGTGGCAATGTAGAAATTTATATATTTTGTTGCTTATAGTTAGAAAACTTTAATTGATTGCTTCACAGTTGTCATCATTGCCTTGTGTTTCCCCTACATTATAGTTCTATAATAATATTTTAATATGATTCGAGGACTTTTAATTTTGTTTCATAAGAAGCATATTTTTAAAAAATGGTAGTAGCCTGACTTTCATGAAATGAAAGATAATATTTGAAGTTATATTTCATTGGTGTCTGAGTGAAGAATACTTTTAAGAATAATCAGAATCATAAATGTTTGGCAGATTGACATATGATTCTTATAGCTGTTTCTTCCAATGGCTCTTATACTTTATTTCTATAACTTTGACTAGAAAATCTTAAAAATGATCACACTTGTGTAAATCTAAATGCATACATAGCCTTATAACAAATGTGTATTTTTAGCTCTAACTTTATTGTAAAGTTATGGTAACAGAATATTATAAAGTCTGAAAGTATATCTATTCTCCCCCTCCCCCGCCCCTGTCACCTTTACAGCCCAATAAACTAGAGAGGGTCTCTTCTGGATTGTTTACCATGTCCTCATTCTTTCTGTAGACTCAGCTGTACCTTGTCCAACCATTGTGTATTCTGCAGCTTTACGGCCTGTCTCCCAAGGTCATTCTCACATACTGTTACAGATATATTTTAATGCCCTATCTAAAATGTAGGATTAAGTTTGAAAATGTGACTTATCCCACAACCTATATCGTATCATTCAAAAATATATTCCAGTGAATGAAGACTTCTCTATGACCTGCCCATCAAAACATATGGTTATCTTAGGTTTGCTGTTTGGAGTGGAATAAATGAGTAGATTCACAGTAAAACTGTAAACCATCTATTGTCAGTCCTTGAGCTGGTGAGGATTTAAGCAGGGGGTCAGTTACCTCTTGTGTGAATACTGTCTTGACTTGCCTAGGTATTGAGTTTAGATTTTTTTTCTATGAATTATTTCAATGATATAGTGCTATAGAGTTTCTTTAGACCAATGTGACAGGTGAAACAATCCCTGGCAAGTGTATCTGATTCCTCCTGTTAGACTTTTACTGCCATTTTTCTATACATTGTAAAAATATCTTGATTTGAATATGATTAAGGTATAATCTGACATACTCAAATACTCTGTGTGATATAGTATACAGTAACATTGCATCTTAAAGTGACAACAGACTGCATGCTGTTGAATTTTTCCAGCATCCTTAGAGTTTTATCTTCATCTCTTTTTGTTTCCTGCTTTTTATTTTTAGATTTGTACTATGATGTAATTTGGAACAAGGATTCTGAAGAATATTCAAATACTGGTTAATATTATTCTGGGTAGATACTTTCAATATGAGTGCAGTCTTTTAACCTGAGATCCTGTGAATAGAACCTGAATTTTATCTACAGGCCAGCCACACACTGTACAACTGAGTAATAGCAATAACAAACCTCATGTTAAGGAGGAATTGTAATCTACTATACATATTATCCAATTAATAGGCTATCCATAGTTTTGATTGAGGCTATTGATGACTCTTCTCCAGTTCAATTTAGGGTAACCACTGTTTCTTTTCCAAAATCTTTGTTGCAGTAATGTGAGGTTATTTACTAAGAGTGCAATACATAAACATCCATATAATGAGAACTAAATAGTAAATATTCTCAAATTTTCTATTTTTTAATCTGTTGCATGAAACCTGAGAACTACAATAATAACTAATAATATATGCTGTTGCAGTTTAATATAACTACAAATTTGCCACTTGGTGGGGCTATGTTTCTGACCTTACTTTTGGTAACAGTACAGTTCATTTACAGCCAGTAGGTGGCATAGCCTCTACACATATATTGGCTCTTTTCACAGCAACAATTATGCAATCTGATGAAATGTTTTATTTGTGTATATTTACACTTACAGATTTAAATCATGGAAGAGGAAACAGAAATGAGAATAGCAACACAACAACTCATGATCATAAAATGGTTGTTTTCTGTCACTATTCAACATCTACACATCTCCCTAAGCAATTTGAAACCAAGTCACTTGCTCTTAGCCAACTAATTTCAGAGTTGTTAAAATCAGGGATGGCAGGGCATATAGTAGAATAATAACATTGATGGGAAAATATTCTTCTATAAATATTGGCACCCTTTGGAATATTGCATTCTAAAACAATATAGAGTTGTTATTTGGACACTGCATTTTATTTAGAACTGCCAGGAAAGGAAACATTTGTTTGTGGTATCTGTTTTCTTAGTCATTCACTGAAGCATGTTCTACAATTATTTGCTCACATTTTGGTTCCTGGAAATGCTTGTGCCCAAAGAAGAGGGAGGGTAAGGGTCTGGCAAATGAGGCTACAATTAGTAAAGATCTCTACTTCTTCAGCTGTTCATCCTCCCTTGTTTGCTGGCTACAGAATTCAAATGCTACTGTTGAAATCATCTGTTTAGGTGTTTGAAGGATGGACTTTTGACTTCTGCATTTCGTTCTTTACTGGCTTTCAGAACTGCCGAGAAAAGGGAGGATTGGTGAGCTTTGTTAGCATGTGGCTGATAGTAGCCAGAGGGAGATGGTGATGACATTACAGCTTTTGACATCTGATGGCTGCCAATAGCAATTTCAGCAAAATTTCTATTATTCTGCCCACTAACCTGATTGTTGACAATTTCTTCAGAATCAGCCCTTGTTAACTTCTCAGAATAACCCACACAAGACATCCCAGCCATGAGAAAGAAACTAGCAATGGTTATTTGCCTGATCTCATAATATGGTATCACTTCTGATGCTGTATATTTTATGATTGGCTTTCAGCCTTTGCCTGCTGTTTTTTTTTTTTCTTCCCAAGGCCTCTTTGGCTACTTCATTCCCAGCTTCCAAGGAATTCAAATTTGTTGCAACACAATTATGCAGCAACCTGATTTAAGTAATGATAGGATTGCAATGGATAATTTTGCTGCAACAGAAACTGAGCTCACCGTATTTCAATCTTTTGGTGGTTATTCATGTGATTTATTATATACATGTAACTAGTTATTATATTTTATTCATGGTACTATAGTTTTTTATGTATTATAGTTATTTATGGCATAACAGTTTTACTATCTTATTATAGTTATTTATATTATTATATACACTTAACTATAAATACATCCAATGACTGCAAGCAGGTCGTATATAGGAGAATTATGCAGGAATATGCCTGCAAACCAGGGGCAGGAAACATTTGTGCCTCCAGTTTCTTCAATTACAAGGCCAAGATTCCCTTACGTAGCCCATATTTATGAGATGGAAAAAAAGATTATGAATGTGTACTTCCATCACTGTATGGTGATCCCTTTTACCACCCCTCTTTCTTCCCTCGCTTTAATTAAATGTGGTATGTGACAGAAAAACAAGTATGTTTTGTTATTTCAAAACAAACAAGCCAGCCCCAAAACACCACACAAACTTCTTAAGTTTTTAAAACACTCTGAAAATGAAGTAGATAAACAGAACATTTTTTTTTTTTTTTGCAAAGGTAAAAGGCTTTGGCTGTTTGAAGAATCATATTCCAAACTGATGAGGTTATTTTAATCTAGCTCCTAACAACATCCTCATCCATTTCCTTTGGAACTTTCTCTATTATTCAGAGCATTTCTTGCATCACCAAACTGCTGGTGTAAATCATTGCATGTACCCACTTTTTATAAAACAAATTTCTCTGGTTATTCTTGTTCCTTGTTACATAATTTCTTCTTACATAAAATCTTTCAGGAGAGTGTCTATGTGTTTTTGCATAACTGTATCTTTTCGCAATCATCCTTTTTCAGAAGGATGTCTCAAAACATGTTTTTAATTCATATTTCTGACCAGATAAATATGGGGGCTGCCCTCTTCTTTTCAGTGCTGTTCTCTATGCTTTAATGGAATCTGGAATGGTAGGAAGGACCACTCCATTCACAGAATATTCCCTAGCAAGTTTCTTTTTTAAATATCACTGTGAACTATTTCCCCATGTTATTTGAAGTTTATTCTTGCATTTTAAAAAAAGCACAAAACTTGAAGAAAAATTATAAAATATACTCTTTAACTTACTTAAATATTTTTATTTTATTTGGCCATTTCATGTTACCTATTTAATTAATTTGTACAGCTGCCCATCTCAAATATTTAACTCTGGAAATGCACAATGATAGAAAGCAAAAAAATATTATAACTTGATCAATGTCAACAAATAACTTACATGGCAGCCAGGATTAAAAAAAACCGACCAAAACTGACCAACGAACAATTAACATCACCACGATATGGACTCAACCGTATACTTGGAGCCTAAGATTAAGTAACAAAACCAGATCTTCAAGGTGTTATAAAAGGACAGCTGTCTAATTTCTGAACATAATGTTCCAGAGGACAAGTGCCATGACAGAAAACGTTGTCTTCCTGGGCCCTGGACATTGTCCAAATCAATCAATCAATCAAATCAAATCAATCCTGTTCATGAAGAAATGATCAACCATTCTAGATGTAACCTACCACTAGGCATTTATTTGCAGGCCAGACAGTGTGCATTTATGTTTATTTGAATACTGAGGAGTAATGCATTCCTCTCCCTCCTCTCTCTCCCCCTTGCCCTTCCTCCCTCCCACTCTCTCTCTCTCTCTTGCAAAGAGCATGAGGCTGAACTCCTTAATCTAAATCAGTAGTTACCAAAGTGGGCAGTAGTGCCCCCTGGGGGGCAGTGGGATGCCTTGGGGGGGCTAAGAGGCAAGGGGGCTGGCAGGGGTGGTGGTAAGAGGTGGCAGGGGGCCGTTTGAGGCATCGGCCCCACAGGGTCACCCATTGACTGTTGCACTGCTCTGGAGCCAGCGCTTTGAATGCCCCCCCCCCGCCGCCTCTTAGCATTACCAAGGGGGCCAGCAGAAGGGCGCTAAGAGGTGGCAGGGGGGCGTTCGAGGTGCCGGCTGTTGCATCACTCCGGAGCTGGCGCCTTGAATGTAGCAGCGGTGGCATGTTATGTGCCGCTGCAGCCACATTTGACACACCGCCCCCCTGCCACTTCTTAGCATTCCCAAGGGGACCACCAGAGGGGCACTAAGAGGTGTCAGGGGGCATTCAAGGTGCCAGCTCCAGAGCGATGCAACAGTCAATGGGTGAGCCTACAGGGCTGGTGCCTCGAACACCCTCCTTTTGCCTCTTAGTGTCCCCAAGGGGCCGGCAGAGGGGTGCTAAGAGGCAGCAGGGGGATGTTTGAGGCGCTGGTCCTGCAGGCCCATTGATCAGAGCCAGTGCCTCGAATGCAGCAACATGTTGGAAAAAGCTGCCATCACCGCTTTCCCAAAGTGCCGCCGCTGTTGCATTCTGTCTGTCCATTCGTCCATCCATCCATCCAAAAGATCTACCTGCCTGCCTGCCTACCTACCTACCTACCTGCCTGCCTGTCTACCTATCTACCAATATAGATCTATCTATCTACCTACCTACCTATCCATCCATCCATCCAAAAGGTCTGTCTGTCTTCCTGCCTGCCTGCCTGCCTACCTACCTACCTACCTGCCTGCCTGCCTGCCTGCCTGCCTGCCTGCCTACCTACCTACCTACCTACCTACCTACCTGCCTGCCTGCCTGCCTGCCTACCTGCCTACCTACCTACCTACCTACCTACCTACCTACCTACCTACCTATTTATCTACCAATATATCTGCCTGCCTGCTAACCTACCTACTTGTCTCTCTATCCATCCATCCATCCATGTTCGAAACGCCGGCCCCGCAGGCACATCAGGAAAGTAGAGCAAAGCCAGTCTGGGAGGGAGGGATGGATGGATGGATGGATGGATAGATAGATAGATAGATATATAGATAGATAGAGAAAGAGAGCGAGAGCTGATGCATCAGATTGAAATGAGGCCTAGTTTAGACTGAGGCCCTTTTCCACATTGAAACATCTTTGGCTTCTATTCAAGGTTTTATGGACGAAACATAGTCAAGACTATCAGGAAGCTCTCACATTTTGTTGAGACTTTAAACAGGATCCATTGGACCAGATCTCCACCCTAAAAAATTACTTTTCCCCAATATATTACAGTGCCAATTCTGAAAAAGGCAAAACCAAAATGTACTGGTAAATTACAAGGAGAACACACACACACACACACACACTCTTCTAACCCTGCTGGAGCAGGTGATTGGACTAGAATAGATATCTCATTATCTTTCTCCTCCCTCCCTCTCTCCTTCTTTATTTCTTTTTCTTTCTGTCCCTTCCTTCCACTTCCCTCCTTCTTTGTCCCTTTTTTCTTTCCCTTTTCTCTTTCTTTTCTTCCTTCTCTTTTTCTCTCTCTCTCTCTTTCCTTCTCTCAGGCTCCCATTGACTTGGTACCCTGCTCTGCTCGGACTTGCTTGGGCAGGTTCCTCCAATGCAGCGGGCTCAATGGGGTGGACCTGCGGGGCGCACAACTAGAATAGCAGCACATTTGAAAAGTAGACCAAAGCCAGAGGTCGGTAATTTTTGCTGCAAAGAATCACAAAAGCTTCTGGGTTGTGCACAGGAAGGGACACACATGTCAGTGCAATTCAGCAACATAAAATAAAGAAATACAAATAAAAATCAACAATAATCAGCAAAGCATCTCTGATTAGATTTTATTAATTACTAGAATCTAATCAGGCATACTTTGCTGATTCTAGTCCAAGGACCTGCTCCAGCAGGGTTGGAAGGGAGTGTGTGTGTATGTGTGTGCATGGCTGTCAAAACTCCAAAAACAGGTCAAGTAGCTCTGGGGAGGCCAGTCATAAATTGGAACACTTGCTAAACAACTGGCCATTAAGTGAGAACCCCTTGTATTTGGTTTGCCAGTCACCTGGCCACGCCCACCCAGTCACATGACCATCAAACCACACATAACTGGTAACGTGTCCAGCAAGCCATGTCCACTCAATCACATGACCAGAAAGCCACACCCTCAAATTAGGCCACACCCACAGAAATTTGAATCCCAACCCTGGGTGGGGGGCACTGAAGATGAGTTTGTAGCACCAAGGGGGCTGTGGACTGAAAAAGTTTGGGAACCACTGATCTAAATCTACAAAGAGAGATCAGAATCTTAAAATATTTCCTAAGGAGAAAATTTTTGACACTTAGAACAATTAATTAGTGGAATGACTTGCCTTCATAAATTACAGGGGCTCCACATTTGTCTGAAATAGTTTTCTGCCTGAAAAGAAGGTTGGACTAGAAGACCTTCAAGGTTGTTTCCAACTCTCTTATTATCTTATTCTGTTCCAATGTTAACACTAAATAAGAATAACCTAATGTTTACTGTCCTTAAACAGTATACCTAAGAGCTAAAAGTGAAACTGGGTCAAATTGTCTTATCCAGGAACATCATCTTGACCTGATAGGCCCATTTCTTTAGGCTACACTATATAACAGTCCATAAACTCTAAAAAACACGAAGATTGGTACAAATTATTGTCAGCAGTTCTTGAAGGCAAATATAAAACAAATCCCATACAAGCTAAGATTGTGTCCTTGTGGAAAAGGGTCTATTGAATCAATTGTCCATGCCTTGCTGTACTGCATTTTTGTAAGGATGCAGAAAAATCACTCTTGAGTTAACAAATTAGTGAGACAATTCTTATTTAATCTGTGTACAACTGTCAACACCAATATGATTTAGATTCAGTTTCTATGAATATGCCTAACTTTTGCTGTGCTGCTTGTAAAATCATATACACTTTTTGATGCATCGATGCATCGATGATGAGATATTCTGATTTGTCTACTGTTACTTTGTTGAATTTAGCCAATAACCATTAGCAGTATTAATATAATAAGAATAATCATATTATGGAATGTGGAATAAACCCTTTCTGTAAAATAGGAAGTATTCAAGTATGATATTCTTGGATAAAGGCGGTGCATTTTATATTGTTAGTATATTGAATTGCACCAATTGTGATAATTTTTTTTTTCATGTGCACAAACTCTATTGCTTCTTAAGGTTAACATTTAATAAATTATGCCAAATAACTTAATCATGGGATATAAAAATGACATACCAGCTTTAAGAATGATTTGTCACTTTGATAAAAATGATGACAAGATGGAGAAATTTTTGAAAGCACCCTTCATTAGAGGAGATCTAAGGAGAAAAACAATCAAATAAAATGGTCATAATTCCATTTTAAAGAAGAGCCATTTATGGTGAAAATGGCTAATTTGAATGTTTGGGACACATGATTGGCTTGTAACCTGTCCTTTATTTTTAGATAATGTTGAATTGCTAGCTTAATTCTAGAGATCTTATGTCTTCTGTCTTTGCAACTAAGAATAAATTTATATGCTGACATCTGCTTTGAATAGTTTCATGTCAGGAGAACTAAGAGAGGTGAGCCAGGTCACCATGAAAGTTTTGAGGGAAGGCATGTTGGCAGTAATATCATCTCGCCATATGACAATAGCGACCACATGGAGCCATTTAAATGGTTTCTGTCTCATGTAATCTCACAGTTAAAAGCCTCTAAAGACATTAAGTCCAACCTCCTGTTAATACATGGAAATTCTTGCAGCTTACATTTCTGGAGGTTGTAACTTGTAATGCATCCCTTACATTTTGCATATCTATCAAATAGTAAAATGTTATTATTAAACCTAAGAATCTTTTTACCATGTCTTTCTGAATACCAAACATTATCTTGTAATACATACAACTAGATAAATATGGGTACATGTGTCCTTCTGAAAGAATAAGTGTTAAGTCTGGAGCATTGGTACGAATAACGGAGACGAGCCGGTAGAAACAGTGAACTTCAAACTCTTTATTTACATGGTGTGACAGCTCAACTCGATGATTGCTATAGCCTTCCTTATATAGGCAACTTATTAACTATTCAACCAATAGCAATCCGGGAGCGATAGCTCCGTTAACCAATGGGAATGGCCTGTTAATGGCCAATCAGATTCTCCTGAACGGACCAATCTGATCTTGCCATTAACAGCCAATCAGAAACGTAGGGCCAGAACCCTGCACTTGACTTCAAGCTCAAGATAACTTTATTTTAACCTTTATTCATTCACAACACCCCTTTCCCCCGGCTTCTGCTTACGGGGCGCGGTCACATAGTCCTTGAGGTAGGACGGTTGTTTTATTAGTCTTTTTGATTTTCGCTGTGCGCTTGGCATTTGGCTGCACTCTTGTTGAGGTAGATCGTTGTTTGGCGAAAGGGGTGCCTCTGGTTCAGAGTTCGCGTTTCTGTTGTCACCAATATCTTCAGTAACTCCCTGAGGTGAACTCACTCCCATCCCTGGTTCCTGTTCCCGCATTTCTGTTCCGCTATCGTTCCCTTCGAAAAGATTTTCCTCTAGTTGAAATTCGTCTTCCTCTGTATCTCCCCCCCCCTCAGTTTGGTTATAAGGGAGTTCGGAATGGCGTGACTGCAGCCGTGATCGTAGTTGATCGATATGGCACTTCCAAAGTCTATCGTCAGGGCACTGTACAAGGTATGATCTTGGGCTGGTTACGTGGATTACCATCACCTCTACCCACAGCGGATTGCCTGATAAGTTTTTAGTGAATACTAAATTGCCTACCTGAAAGGTACAGCATCGGCCACTGGATCCGAGTGGTTTTTCTGGTTCGTAGGCTGGGTGTAACCAGTCGAGGTGGGAGCGGAGCTTTCATCCCATTAGCAGCTCGGCGGGAGTCTTGTTGGTGACGCTGTGAGGTGTGATGTGCTGCAGGAAAAGGATTCGGTTGATTTTCTCGTCGATGTTGTCGTAGTCTATTTTTTGTAGGGTTTTCTTGACAAATTGTACCATGTGCTCAGCCCTACCATTGGCCGCAGGGTGCGCAGGCGAAGTGAGCGCATGTCGGATACCGCGGTCAGCCAGGTACTGCTCAAAAGATAGCGCAGTAAATTGGGGCCCGTTGTTGGATACCACAATGTCTGGTAATCCGTGGGTTGCAAACAGTCTTTCTAGTCGTTTGATGACTGCTTTGGTGGTCGTGTTCCTCATTCGGTGAATCTCGAGCCAATTCGAGTAGGCGTCGATGGTTAACAAGAATGTGTGGCCTTTGGTCGGCCCTGCAAAATCGAGATGGATACGGGACCAGGGTCCCCGCGGTGTCTCCCATTCGGTTGGAGTTGCCTTTGGTGGAGCGTTGCTTACTTCTTGGCATCTCTGGCAAGTTTTGACCCACAATTCGATTTGTCTGTCGATGCCTGGCCACCATTCATAACTACGTGCGAGGCCCTTCATGCGCACGATGCCAGGGTGGCCATTGTGCAAGGTTCTTAGTAGTGTCTGTTGGAATCGTTCTGGGATAATGACTCTATCGCCCCAGATGATACAGCCCTTTTGTGAGAACAACTCTGTTTGATGACTTTTGAATGGTGCAAAGTCGTCTGGTACTTGGTCCAATGGCCATCCACGTTCCACCCACATGAGGACTCGTGATAAGATGGGGTCGCGTTTTGTTTCTCTCGCGATATCACGGGCAGTTAATGGCAGCGTATGAAGTGTCTCGATCTGCAACGTTGTCATCGTTGGTGTGGGATCGTTGATGGTTTCTGGGAGTGGTGCACGGCTCAACGCGTCGGTGTGGGGAATGGCTTTACCGGGGCGGTATTGTAGCTGATAATTGTAGGCAGCCAAGAATTCTGACCAGCAGATCATCCTGGGAGAAAGTATGTAGGGAGTTGGCTTATCCCCAGCGATTATCCCCAGCAATGGTTTGTGGTCAGTCACTATAGTAAAAGCCCAGCCGTACACATACTCATGGAATCTTTTAACAGCTGATACAATTGCCAGGGCTTTTTTATCGATCTGGCTATAATTCCGCTCAGTTTTCGAGAGTGTTTTTGAAAAATAAGCAACAGGGGCTTTGTTACTGTTAGGCAATACATGGCTCAAAATGGCGTCCACTCCGAAAGGCAATGCATCACATGTGATATTTAACATGTAAGGTTTCATTGTACTGCATTAGTACAGCGTCAGAAGTCAGTAGTTTTTTTACATTACGGAACGCCTGCTCTTCTCTATGACCCCATACCCAACTGGCTTTTTTATCTAGTAAGCGATGTAAAGGTTCAGCAACAGTCGCCTTGTGCGGTAAGAATACGTTATAGAAATTGATGAGGCCTAAAAACACCTGGAGGTCGGCCTTGTTCTGGGGTCTGGGAGCGTTTTTTATTGCTCTCAATTTGCTATCGGTAGGGTGAATACCCTGACTGTCAATTAAGTACCCTAAGAATTCAACACAATCTGTGCACAGTTTGCACTTATTTTTTTTTAACTTTCAGGCTTGCTTCCTGGAATTTTTGTAAAACTAGTCTTAAACGCTCCTGTAAGATTTTTGGAGTGGGGGCAGCAATGAGCACATTGTCAAAATAGGGGACAACGCCCTTGATCCCCTGCAATAGTCTCTCCATTAGACTCTGAAAGATCCTTGGGGCTACACTGACTCCGAATTGGAGCCATGTACACTTAAAGGCACCTCGGTGCGTTACAATAGTCTGTGCCTGTGCCGTTTTTTCATCAACCGGCAGCTGCTGATAAGCCTGAGCTAAGTCTAGTTTAGCGAAGATTTTCCGCCCCCCAGGGAATGGAGGAGGTGTTGCACCACCGGCACCGGATATGGATTTTGTTGCAGGGCGTGGTTTAGGGTGGCTCGGTAGTCCCCACAAATTCTAATCGAGCCATCCGGCTTAATTGGTGTCACGATTGGGGTTTCCTATAGGGAGTGATCGGTTGGCTTTAACACTCCCTGGGCTATCAACTTATCAAGCTGTTCGTCAATTTTTGGCTTTAGGGCAAATGGAACACGACGAGGCTTTAGGCGGATGGGAGCTATTTTTGGATTAAGGCTAAAGGATATTGTGGTCCCCTTGTACTCGCCTAGCGAAGACGTCCTTGAATTCATGGACGAGGTCCTCCTCCCAGTCACTGCCGCCGATTCGGTTAATGCCTGCCACTTCAATGCCGAGTGGTGCGAACCATTGTAGGCCTAACAGGCTAGGCCGGTCCTTGTTGATCACCGTCAAGGGTAAGTATGCTGTGTGGTTCTTGAATGAAACCCGGACTTGACTGGATCCTACAACTGGAATCCGGTTCCCCTGGTAGTCTTTTAGCACGAGCCTTTGGAATTGAAGGTCTTGGTGCCGGATAGTAGGGATGAGTTGCTTGAGGGTCTTCCAGGAAACCATCAAAAGAGATGATCCCGAGTCAACTTCCATTTGGCAAGGCTGATTTTCGATGTCCACATTAACTCGAATTTTCTTGGCATCCAATGAAGAGGCGTGGCCGATAGTGATTGTTTGGTGAGCCTCTTCTCGCCTCGTTAGGTGATTCACGGGTCTGTTTCTGTGGGAGTGGTTTGCTGGTTCTCGCCTTACAGGACGGTTTCCTGTTGATTGGCGAAAATTGGCCCCCTTCGAGGTCTGGCTAGGTCTGAGGAGACTTCTGCAGACCCGTCCGATATGGCCCGGTTTTCCGCACTCGTGGCAGAGTGCATCGCGGAATTTGCAATCAGAACGGTAATGGTTGGCCCCGCAGCCAGCGCATGGTTGCTGGGATTTCGGGTAACGGTCCTGATCGGACAGCAGTCGATGGACCTCTTCTTCGTCGCTGTCTGACAACGAAGAGAGGTCCTCATGGTGGGCCGTCAAGAGCTGTCCTTCTGACTTAGGTGAAAGTTCGCTGGCTGGTTGGTGTGTCAGAGTGCGATTTCAGCGTAGTTGAGCAGCCGACTTCTTGATTGCTTCCGCTGCCGTAGCCTCAGCGATGGCATCAGCAAGGCTAATGTCGCCCTTAGCCATTATTTTGCTCTGCACGTTTAGAGCATTCAATCCTAGAACTACTTGGTCTCTCAAAGCCTCTTTTAGGTCAGCAAAATCGCAGAGGCCTCCCAAGTTTCGGAGGTCCGCAACGAAATTGGCAATGCTTTCTCCTTTACGCTGGTTCCTTTGGTAGAACTCATGCCGTCTTATGAGCATTGGAACGGTCGGTGCATAGTGGGCCCTTAATAGCGGTTCAAGGATGTCCCAGTCCATGGCCTTCACTTTGGCCGGTTTGGCTAGCGCCTTGGCCATCTTGAATATGGTCGGCCCACAGTGCGTCAGGAATACCGCCCATTTCTTCCTGGTTGTGGCATCCTTCAGATTATTTGTTTCCAAAAACATTTGGAAACAGTCCATGTAGGACTCCCAGTCCTCTTGCGCTGGGTCAAATGGAGCAGGTGGTACTACGCTGCCGGACATGGTTCCGCCGTTGTGCGATTCAGCCACGTGCTTGATTGTCTTCGCCGTTGTTCTAGTTGGCTCTGACGTCATCCAATCCCATCCTCATCGCCAGTGTTAAGTCTGGAGCATGGGTGCGAATAACGGAGATGAGCCAGCAGAAACAGTGAACTTCAAACTCTTTATTTACATGGTGTGACAGCTCAGCTCGATGGCTGCTATAGCCTTCCTTATATAGGCAACTTATTAACTATTCAACCAATAGCAATCTGGGAGCGCTAGCTCCGTTAACCAATGGGAATGGCCTGTTAATGGCCAATCAGATTCTCCTGAACAGACCAATCCGATCTTGCCATTAACAGCCAATCAGAAGTGCAGGGCCAGAACCCTGCACTTGACTTCAAGCTCAAGATAACTTTATTTTAACATTTATTCATTCACAACAATAAGCATCTGGACGTGTCTTTTATGGTCTGACAATGGCTATGCTGCTTAGTCCAAAACATCTGGAAGCCAAATGTTTTCTTATCCTTGCCTTGCAGAACAAAGTCACTTGACAACAATTGGCTGGTTTTAAAAGTTAAGTAGAGTCTGAGCAGATATTTTGTTAAAAACCATCAAGGAATTCTCAGGTTATATATTCCAGAAGAAAAAGAAAAGCAACTCTTTTTGGTATTCTTGCTAAGAAAACTGTATGTCCATGACATCACAAAGACTAAAACTCTACTCAGATGACGTTTTACTTTTAACTTTTAATATACTTTCTTTGTTTATTTTGATGTCTTTGAGCCAACAGTCCTGGCAACTGCTTGGATAATCCCGTTTTTGTCAAATACATACTGTCTGATGCAACTTTTCTATCTTTATGAGAATATTTAGTTAACAACCATATTTCACTGTAGTGTGAAAAATCTTATTGGTTTTGGCAATGGAATCGAACTAGCAAAAAACAAGACTTGCCTAAAATGATATGTGCTAGGTAATTAAAAATTTATTTGGTGAATAAGTGTGTCTTTCATGTTCACATTTTACAACCTTTGTAAACTAATGTGCTGTGTCTGGAATGGACTTTGTAATTCACACAGTTGTAAAAGCAGATACGGTGAAAACTTTGAAGGACTTAATGTTATGTAGAAATTCATCCAGCTATTCAATAATGTGGGACAGGGCCAAATATTTTGGCATTGCTTATTTCATGGAATTCAGTTGGGCCTAATATACCAGTCTATGTAGATCTTCAGTTAGAAATTTGCTTTGTAAAACATGGTTATGGTTTGTTTGGACAACATGAGACATAAGTCTAGTGCCAAAGCAGAATATGTTGATACAGTGCTCCAGTTGTTTTCAAGTAGCTGCTCTTTGCATGGAACAATGCTGCCAGCTTTTATTGTGTGTTGCCAAGGAGTATCCACAGGGTTTGGCTTAAAAAGTCCAAGAGATTCCACCTGGTTTTATTTGCATTAACATTTCTAAATCAGAAGAATTCTTCTAATGCTCCTTTCTTCTGTGTTTCTTTTCCAAAACAATATTTCAGAATTCATTTGTAATTTTTTTTGTTTACTTTTCATTTTAAGTATTTCAAATGTTATTGGATTTCTTCTTCTTCTAGTTCCATATGTAACTCACAACCACATGAAGAAAATTTTATGATCTGATTCCACAGTAATAAAAAACCAAGTAATTGCAGATGTGAAATGGATGCTATACTGTATAACCACAACACTAAGTTTCCAGGAGCCTTGCTCTGATTGGTTCTATGATTTTATATAAGACTATCAGAATAAGCAAATCTCAATCTCCAAACCAACTTACTTGTTCCAACTTCAAGCTTTGGGATGCAGGGTCAACTTAAACACAATAATTGAAATACCCATGTCATGAGGTAAAATAAGGTGTTGCTTATACATTTTCACTAAGAAGTTTGCTGTGAAGCTTTTGCCCCCATTTTAGAAAATGTGAATAAGAAACTTAAATAAAATTTCCATGAAGGTCTATTTCTATTACTTCCCTGATCTAGTCATATTCCCTTTGACCAAGGAAAATATCCTATTGAACTGCTGATGAAATGTCCAGTGAAGGTAAACTTCTTTTCTGCCTTTCTTGCGAGAATTTGAGGCAGCTTATACAATGATCTCCATTTTATCTCCATAATAGGTAAATTGGGCCGAGAACAAGTTTCTGGCCCAAATCACTCAGTATAATTCCACAGCTCAAGGATGAAATGGAACCTGTCTCTAGCATTATCGCCACTATTTCTCAGTAGCTGGATTCATGTGTCTCTCAGTATCTCTTAAAATGTCTAGTGGTTAGAACAAGTAATGTAAAAGTCAAATAAAGGGATATCTTGGCAGGAATAATATATATTATGTGGAACAAAGTTTAATTAAAACTGTTTAGAAAATGGGATGGAAGAAAACAAGAAATTCTCACTATTCTAATTCCTTGCAGGCTAATTTATTTCAGAAGGTTTCACTAAATATATTTCAACATGTGACTTTTGATCCACAATCCTTAGTATATCTCAGAATAGGAGCAGATTTTTGGGATTCTGAAGGTTGTCCCATAATTTAGTACCAATTGATGAAGTAACCCTCTGAAACTATAAGAATTGGGTTCATCTAATGGAGCATATAAGATTATTAGAGGTCTAATTTTTCAAGGACTCTTGGACAGAATAAAAATGGATAAGATTAAACATTTATCCGACTTCTAAGAAGCACCAAACAAGAAAATATTTTAGGGTCTCAGCTAACATTCCTCAATTCTGCAGGTTTAGCACCTTTGATCACCAAAAAGGTATTATCGGAAGAGGAATAATGATTGCCTTGATTCATTTAGTAAAAGTTTCTTGTACTCTTCTTGACATAATCAAGAAGGATTCTTCTTGTTAACTCTTTTCTTCTTTTATTGATAATTTTGTTTCAAAAAAACACTGTGTGTGTTTTACTCCAACATGGCGAATATATCAGAAATGAGCACAAACAGTTTCCTATCTTAAAATCAGAAGTTACTAACAAATCAAGCATTTTAGCAGCTAAAAGTGTATGGATTACCTGGATATATCAGACATGGCAACTTTCATGGTCTGCAAAATAGATCCTCTCCTTTGATATCATAAATTCATTGTTTATACAATCAGATTATGCCAAAGTGGATAAAGATGTCTTTGAAGATTAAAAGAGTTCAAGCATAAGAATGGATGCATCTTAAATGCTTCTGGAAAATATAGCTTGCCATGGTAAGGAGAAAAGCAAGCTTGAAAACAATCTGCCCAAATGGCATAGAAAAAAATGGCAATCATAGAGATATAATCACCATGAATATAAGTTTTATATATAATAATATAAAAATGTCAGCTTTGTAGCATTATAGCTTTGAATAAAAACCACAAGAAAGCTATACTGAATTTGGTTATATTGGTGATTGTCTACAAAAGTTATATTTGATCAGTTTAATGGTCCTGAATGAGAGTCTGTCTTTGCATGTCTATGTTACCCTTTTCAAGAAAAACACACACACATTACAACTGTTCTAGACAATAAGATAAATGTTGCTTAAATTTAATTATCAAAATGCTTCGTCAGATGACAAATGTGAAAATTCAAATGCACATAAAATCTTTAGGTGCTCAGAAATAGACTCAGTCAAGTTATCTGAGGTATTCTGGTATTTATTCATTTATTTTGGAAATCTTGGTGTGCTTCAATATCAGAAGCAATATGTTTCTTGGCTGTTTGCAGAAGGGCGTGTCAGCAGATTTTAAAGTATTTTTGTTATTATGAATCCATATATACATCCCCGCATATGAACATAATTACTGAAGCAAAGATTCTGCTGATTTAGAACAACCACAAACATTGTTTGTATTAAGTATTTATGTCCCGATGTTTCATTATCTTGAAAACTTATCTCAAAATCAGTCCATATATCAACACATCCTTTTACTTAAGGACTTTGTATTGAAAATTAACCATTTGAAGAATGCTTATAATACCCTGACATTCCAATGGTATGCATCCATTCAGAACCAGAACAGTTCAGAATTAAATATAAAAGAGCATTATGCTATATAATTTTACAAACATGTTTGTCTTTTTAAAAAAATGACTAAAATTTGAGAAAAAACAGGAAAATCTTAGAAAAAACATGAAGGAATTTTGATTACAACTGCACTAATTATAAGATATGCTAAAAAAATTAATAAATTATCTACAGTATTGTTTGGATTTAGAAAGCAACAAACATCAGATTTGGTCAATAGTTTAATCCCTTCTCATAGAGTTACCAAGTTGTCTTTGGATTGTGTTTTGATGAGGAGAGCCAGGCAGAGAAGAGGTTTTAAAATGGAGCCTACAGAGAGCCTCCATCTGGAAGAAAAAAAGACCCATAGGTAGTGTACAATTGAGAAGAAGCAACAGATCCTTCACCCTGTGACTCATCACTTATGAGGATAAAAATAGGTGACATTAGGTTGAAAGACAACAGTGCTTGCCTATTTTGCTTTCATCCAGTGATGGGTCATTGCCTACAATTAATCTCCAACCCAAAAAGTAATGGCTCATAGAACAGATTGTGATAGGCACACATTATCATCACACATTGATTGCACACCCCATTCATCCATAACTTCTGACTTTCTACATCTTCTTTTGTAAGAAGGATATGTAGACTATATGGAGAGCCAGATTTGTTATGGATGACTCTATTTAGCTGCTACCACTAGTGCCACAGGAAAGTATCTAGATTCCAATGGGTTTCAGGGTACATTAATTTAAGGCCCCTGCCAATTTTTCTGGGTGCTAAAGCTCCTAAGGCAATTTCTGAAAAACAGGTCTGTGATGAAAAATGGGTTCTAAAGTTCTAAATCTCACGCTTGACTACATTTCACATTCAAGCTCTTGCATTGTTTGGTATTCACTTTTTTTCATCTGTTTTCCAAGTTTAAGAATGCATTTATGTGACTTTGAATATTCAAATTGAACACCCCCCCCCCGAAAGTAAGTTCCACTGAAATTGGTGTTAATGAACAAATCAAAATATAAAAGTTGAACACTGAATGGAAATCAGGAAGGATCTTCAAAAAAGAAAAAAGAAATTCCTACTTGGATCAGTTTATCATTTTCCTAGTTTAATCATAATAATTGCTGACTGATGCTTTCTGAGCAAGGCTTTTTTTTTGTTCTCTTTCCTAAAAAATCCACTTTATTAGTGCACCTGATATATCCTTTTTATGGTCCGTTTGTGCTTAAAACATTCCAGATTTTTTTTTTTTTTGTTCCTCTTGGTTTCTACTGTATGCAGCATTGTTACCAAACACGACACTTTTTCACAGGATCCATGTAATCTTTATCAGTACATTTAAAGGCCTTAGAAAACTCCAGGTTGTTCTGCAGTGATCCTAGAACCCTTTAAAGCAAGAAAAATAAAAACACAATTTGGTATTTCAAAGATCAACATTTAAGAAGAAGAAAAATGTCATGCTGGATTTCTTCCATTTTCTGAATGCTAGGACATTTAGCATGCGTGTAGCAAATTAAGTTTCATTTCTATCATTTCATATGTTGTACTGAGCACAATCTAAGTCTTAATAACATCTCTGATGTTTAACAACAATCCATACATTTGATACATGATTATAAAATACATCCAAATTGAAAGGAAACTGCCCTTGTAGTCTAAGACAGGCACTACAGATTGCAACATAACTGACTGGAAAAAAAGTGGACATATGTTCCAAGTTATGATAAATTAGATGTGATCTTTCCCAAACTGTCATGATGCTGCCAATAATAGGATAAAGACCTGCTCCAACTGAAATCTAATCTGGAAACACTCCAGATTAAGAGAGATATTTTTTAAAAAAACAATGCCAGCTTCAGAATTTTCATGCTGCTTTCATGAAACATTCCATTACATAATGAAGCATGAATAAAACAAAATAATTCACTTTCGAAACTGATATAAAACGAAGCAAAAATTTTATCCGATTTTGAAATTTTATCGATGGCTCATATAGGATAAAAGTATTGTCTCTCATTAGGCCATTTAATTCAATAGAACTGAAAACACTGCTTTTCAAATAGTCGTGGGGAGGCTATTGTTATGGATAGACTTTTCAAACAGTCAGTTTGTACTAGCTGAGAAAATGTTGAACTAATTTCCATCACATCTCTTCCCCTCGACCCCAAATCCTATAGTGTCCTCCAAAACTTGGACCTGGACTTATGTGGTGCATTTTTTATGCCAGAGGTCCCTTGTGTGGTGTTGATGCTGCTCAAAAAAGTCAATATGTCATCTTTTTCTTTTTTTTTACTTCTCCCTCCCTGCAGGATGTCCTTGTCTATTGCTGCTAGTAGAATGGCACTGGCTGAACTAAAGACGAGGGGGCACTTGGGAGATTATGTCTGCTTGATTAAGTGCACTGGGAATGCAAATTGTTCCAGGAAGAAGAAGGGGGAGGAGGAAACTAGCCAATATTGAATGAGGAAGAAAAAGAAAAGAAAGAAGAATAAAACAGGATTGTGGTGCTACAAAGCCCTACACATTAAGCATGGCATTAATCTATGAAGACAAGGATTTGCACATAAATAATAGTGTTGTCTTTAAAGGTTCATTTGAACACTTACCTGAATTTGCCAGGGCTGTGTACATCAGTTTTAATAGAATTGACAGCATACTCTGGCCTGTATGTCCCACACCATACCTTTGGGGAAAAAAGGTTGGAGAAAATATGATTTAATTGAAGTTGCTTCTTTAGCTTTTCTAAGGCTGAAGCTGTGACGTGGAATAGAAAATTGAGACAGTGTGTGGAATATTAATATAGGAGTTGATCTATACACACAGCTTGCCCCATTGCCAGTATGAATTACCGTTCATTTCTTTATCATTCTTCAGGGATGCATAACAACATCCTTTGTCTGCCTTCAGAACACTAGGAAGGCAACCTTTCCCATCTGTTCTTGTTACTCATCAGAAGTTGAATGTTTCAAGTTATGACAACTCAAGTGGCACAGTCTGGTTTACCTGCTATGCTTCATCTCATAGTAAAGTGCCCTCCCCTCCAGTTCCCTTTCCTCCATAGACATTTATTTTGTCCAAGTTCACCAGAGGAATGATGAAAACCTAGCCTTGTTTTTTTTTAATAAGCTCATTGATGAAGCAGTGAAAGGATGGACTTGAAACTGATTGGAATTCTACCATTTTGTTATTCTGTTCCAAGGGACTTGAATATTTATAGAACTGTGATCAATCCCCTTTCCAATCTCCTTCCCTCCCCTCCAGGGGAACCCACCAGTTATGGACCTTTGGAAACACAGTACACCCAGAAAACATCATCCTGGCCAAAGTGAAAGAAAGGACTGGAATCTGCCAAGGGATATCCTAAGCCAACTTGATCATCAGATGGTTTATGGACAGGAATCAAGCTGCTTAAATCTGCAAGGCGGAAAAGTTCTTAGACAACTTCTAGATACAAAATGCTTTAAAAACAAAGTAGAGGGTCACAGGCGAGTTGGTTTCCTTGGCTCACCTCCAGAATGCACTCATTCACAGAGTAGTGATTAACTTAATCTGACAGGTGACACACCTCTCGGTCTGACGGCCATGAAGGCCATCGTCTTGGCAATCCTGCCAGTTCATATTAGAAAGAGAAGAGCCAGCCCGCTGTTTCTAACTTAACTGTGAAATTGTAACTCAAAATAATTTGCAAAGCTTTCAATCAAGCCCAAGCATAATACCTGTGCAAAATTCAGAAAGAATAGTTGTTTATGGTTCAGGTCAAGCCCAGGAAGCCGTTTCTCTTCTCCATTCTTCTGTACATAAGATTCATAGGCCTGGCAAATAAAGAGGAAAGGGAAAGACTTTACCATTCTGACACAGGACACCCTTAATACAAGTAAACATCTCTGAATTCAGCTCCCAGGTAAATATGCATCGGAAAGAAGTCTAAGAGCTCTGAGCTATCATAAGAATCAAGAGTTATATTGATTTATCAATGACCACTTAATAAACAGGAAAGGAGAAAATTGGTCCAGCATGGGATGATCAATGGCTTTTCCTTTAAAAATGCCTTCTTTCCCTTTCCTTCAAAAACATGGGCAGAGGATAATGTTCAGATAGAGCTTATGTACTCTTCCTGCCATGCTTGATTGGTATACTGAGAGGCAAACATAAGCCAGCAAAGACACCATTCATTCATTGTTCCAATAGATTAGAGTTAAAATAGTAAACCAAGTTTGTCAGTGGCTTTTTTTATGCTGCTTGCATTGCCAGCTAGTTTTGGTACACAAACATATACAAACATACATACTGGATACTGGTAGATAATGTGTCAGAAGAAAATTCCACACGAGTATTTTATTACCGCATTTAATACATCAAATGGCCATTTCTCCAAACTCCATTTCTATCTTTGCTTGTTTTAAAATCCTTTTGAAATTTCATTCTGAAAGGTAGTGTCCCTTTAAAAGGACCTTTCTGTCTGGTTCCAATAGATGAATAAAAGGTTAAAACCTTCTTCTCTCTTATCATCTTAATGTCCATTGTGAATACCATCCCTATTATATTAACAAGATTGTGGGACACCTGGATTACTCAGGTTGTTGTGAGTATGTTATTTGCCAGATTAAAGACTAAAGGACTGATGGTGAAACTCCTACCCAACATAATACCACTGGAAGTCACTCTCTCAAGAGAATTTCATTGTGAGTCTTAGAGAGTTTGCCTCCCTCATTCTCAATTTGGCATGCCACATAAAATATAAAATGGTTTTCAATCTGTTCTAAAATGTCAGTTTGTTCTACTTGGCAATGAAAATTACATATTGTGGATTGTGGAGCTCTGCCACAACTTTTATGATCATCAGATTTTTCCCCCAGATCAGCTCACATCTCCAATGCATCAAAATTTGGGTTCAATTTTTATACCTTGTCTTTCCAGTTTGATCCCCCAGCCTATGATGGATCATACTGAGAAAGAATACAACTTTATGCTTATCAGTTTGTCACCTGGTAGAGTGTGATGTCCCACAACTCCTTCCATAAGTATAAAGTTAAATGTAAAAGCAAGTACACTGAATGAATGCATGAATGAACTCATATATTTTATTAGTAAAAATTGCCTATAGGAATCACTTTGCACTAGTATGAAATGTACAATGAATAAGAAAAAAATTACAACCTTTAGGTATCTTATTGTGGTAAAACTCGTCATGGTTTACTAATTAAAAAATTCTTTTAAAATATCAAAATGTCATGTAAAAATAAAAGAGTTTTAATCTCTCTATATGGATAAAACAGTGTGACCTTTGTTGGAATGTACTTTGTCCTGGACATTTGATTAATTTGATAATAAGTACACATTTTATTAAAATTTTAAAAGCAATATTAGGCAGGGAGTATTTTTTTTTCTCTATTACTACCTTTCCATTTCAATTACTAAGAAATTTTACATCATTTAGAATTTTATGAAATGATATTTCAGTAAATTAACTCCCAATAGTTTGCCTAATTCACTATAACTTATTATTTATTACCTCGTATCTACCGATCACTTTTTATAAGTAGCAATTCTGAATTGAATGTTTAATTCTGTAAGTAGCCTAGCAGTTTTTAAAAATTAAGAAACAAGAACATGATGGAATGTTGGGAAGATGTTTAGTGAAATAATGGAGTAATGTATCTTTGAGGGCCCATTAAACACATACAAATTGGTGGGTTTGCAGAGTACTATCTTTCTTATCCTGGCTGGGGATGATGAATGCATTACAACATTTAAAGGAGGGAAACTGACTGAGAAAGCAAGTGTGGAATTCCCATATTATTATATGCAGAACTTGCAGAATTACACAATAAAAATAATGGTGACATGCACCAGAGGTGAAGAGCTTCTGAAAGACATGGCAATTAGAGAAAGAGAGAAAAGTTGGAGACAGAGCAGAATTGGGAGATACGATTGCCAATTATACATTAAAAGGTGATGTATATAAGTTTATATGGAGGAAAAAAACTTTAGGTTTAATAAACAAGATCTGTGTCAAAGAAATACATTGGAAACCTGTATTTCAATGAATAAATTCCAAGAAATAATCTAGTTGTGAAGAAAGTAGCCATTTCTCACCCTGTACGCTTGTCTAATGCCACCATTATCAGCAATATTTTCACCAAGTGTATTGATTCCACTGAGCTGAAAGGAAAAAAAAAAAAAAACAGAAATGAAAACTGACCCTGGCTTTCTTTTCTTTTTATTCTTTTCTTTCACTATCTAACTAACTAAAAACAATCAAGTTCCAAGAAGAACAATGGATGTCTTCAAGGTCAAAATGGGATAAAAATTATGAAATCTAAAAGAGAAATGTTTTGTTATTGGTTTATGTGAAAGGAATCCCACAGAAAAAGGAAGGTTTGTAATATGATCTATTGCATATCTGGTTCAAATTCTCCACAACATGTATATTTTCCCTTTTCCCATATTCAATTTTCTATAAAAATTGGTCCTTTGCTTGCACAAAATAAACAAGCCATATTGCATAGATCTCAAGCTGAATTTTAAGAAATCGCTGTTATGGTTCTGGAAGCCCATCACCAGGAATTTCTATAAGGGTATGTAGTTACTCTGCAGCCAAAATGAAGGGATTTGAAATTCAAAATAAAAACTCTATTTAAGTGCAGAGATGTACATTTATAGGCTGTTAATGGAATGAAAATGATGGAGCTTATCATTGTTGCCTTGCGAATACATATTAATTGTATTTACATATTCCCTTAATAAAAGACTCCAACTCTTAAGAGCATATAAGCAAATTAACTGATCAATATTTTCTACTGTAGGGAGAACAGTATAGTTGTATAATATATTTAGATGAAGTGAAATCGAATTAACTGAAACAAATAACCCTTATTTTATTGAACTGCTGATACTGTGATTCTCTACTAATCTGGATGGCAACCCACTTTTAGTAATAAATGGGAGGCATAAAGATGAGCTTATGATAGAAAGCAGACAAGGCTTTCCTGTATATGAAGGTAGGGGTAAGATTTGATTCCTGCTTGTTGGAGTCTTTTGTATGTAGAAGGGAAAAAATCGGGGAAAATGTTTTTTTAAAAATAAAAAAATATATTAAGCTAATTTTGGACTCACTCTCAATGTTTAGTGAGAAAATGGTAGAAAATGATGCTTCTGATTTTTATCTTCAATTGCAAAACAAAACAAGAATGAACAGATCAGAGCTTACACACAGCCCTAGAACCCCGTGTGTTGCCCATGTGAGCAAAAGTTTGCTTCCATGGGTTCTTTTTTCCACCTTTTCTAACATTACTATGCAGAGAAGCTTGAAAATTTTATATTTAATTAATCACAGCATGTTTGAGAGCTGAACCTGGTAGTAATTTTTTTGTACCCCACATTTGTCCTGTTTAAAACTTTCAGAGATTGAGTAGATTTAAAATCAAAATGCCTGAGCACTTTCGTATTTTTAAATTACGGCTAAAATATATAATAAATTCCCACATTCATCCTAAAGACAGTTAATACATAAAAACACATATTTTAAATCTTAATTACCTTAAAAATCTATCCAATAATGCAGAAATATTTAATTATGCCAAGACCAAAGTTAAGTTAGGCTAAAAAATAAGGATTAGACTAGTTTAAAAAAACACACAGATGAAATAAAGCAGGAGTTCTACAGTTCAGATAAATCTTTTGTTCATTTAAAAGCAAACAAGCTTCCATCTTCTCCTTTCAGGAATGTGAGATGATAAGGACAGAAGAGTTTGAAGCTAAAATTTTGGATTGTGTCTGTATTTGTGTGTCGATGCATATTTCAGACCTGTATGCCAATCTCCCTGACAATCCCAGCCTGCATCAGTTTATATTATGTTCAAATCAGGAGTCCATTTTTCTATGCTATCTTTGAATTCTAGCAGATGAACCTTGAGAAGTGACAACCATCCAAATGTTGAACTTATCTTTCAGGAAATTTGAGAATCAATTTGATAGGTGACACAAATGTCTGTACGTATTTAGATTTACTGAACAGAAATCCAGCCTTTCAAGAATTCTTTCCCTAATTATATATGCTTTGTTGCATAATGAAATAAAAGGGCACACACAAAACATACACTATAAATTTTGTATTAAAAGAAACCACATACGTTTTGTCCAGCAGCTAGATCCCATGAAAAATTCCCATACTGATATATCATGCACTGAGATTGACTTTTAAAATTGTTTGCAGATTCTTGACTCCACCAGTCTATGAGGTCCCCTTCTGCATTAAAATTTCTACCTGAAATAATGCATATACAAATGAAATATACATAAATAATAATGAGAAAGACATAGATAATAAAAACTTCATTGTATCACAGTTACATATGCCAAGAGTGTAGGGTTTCTTTTGGAAAACTTTCCTAAAGAGTTCAAGGTAAGTTCCAGTATATGCAAAGTAGGAATGGCTGTGCAGGTAGTTCTCAATTTATATTCACAATTGGGACCAGAACATCTCTCGCTAAATGATGGGTGTTAAGTGAGTCATTATGTGACTATATCCAAATTTACAACCTTTTTTGCCACTGTTGTTACACAAATCTGTCTTTTCTCATTGACTTTGCTTCTTGGAAGCCAGGTAAAAAGGTCACAAACAGTGATCACATGACTGCAGGATGCTGCAACCTTCATAATTGCAAGTCACTTGCCAAACACCTGATTCATGATCATGTGACCATAAGGATGCTGCGATGGTCATAACTATGAGGTTCAATCACAGGTCACTTTTTTCAGCACAGTTGTCACTTCAAAGAGATTGTCATAAGTTGAGCAGTACCACCAGGAGCTGTGCCTTGTGCCATATCCTTTTCTATATTTTAAAAAAAGTAACTTGTTTGCTGCCCTGCTGTACCCATTTTCAAGCTCACCTTGCATCAGTAAATATGTAGTGAACCCACAGCTTGGAAAAGAAAGAAAAGGAAGAAAACTTATTAGGAAAAAGGTATCTATTCCTAACTATAATGAAGCCAAAATGAGAAACCTGTGTAGTAATAAGATGACATGAGCTCCATTCTTTTGCATTTCTGTTGGTAAATTACTCTTAATTTATAAATTTATAATTTATAAAATTAATAAAGAACACAGGCTACAATGCAACATCACTGTGGATGCTTATGGGTATTTCCTTTCGAACTATCCAAATCACACCTAGTTCTCACGTACATTATCATTCTGACTCGTTGTTGAAGTATTCATGCCTTTCAGTGATGCACCATATATCCGGATATCTAGTAGTGGTTAACTAATTCTGCTGTTAAGAGAATGAGTGAAGCTTTCACCCTCTCCAAAAGCTGTTTAGCCCACGGATTTGAAGCATAGGATATTTATCCTTCCATTGGCTTAATCTTATCCCAGAGAGTTTTCAGGCTTCAGATAGAAGAGTGTTTGGATTACGTAGTCTGCCCTAAGCTTCCATCTGCCTATGCATCTAATGACTGGCAGAACTTGCCTTCATAATAAAATACAGTGCAATGCTAAATATGTCTAAATATGTCTATTTTCTATATCATCTCTATCTCTGGCCAGATGTAAACCCAGGTAATCCTCACTTATTGACCACTCTTTTTGTGACCACTCAAAGTTACAACAATGCTGAAAAGGGAGACTTATAACCTCTCCTTGATCATTGCATTATCTCTAGTTATGTGATAGGAATTTAGGTAGTTGGCAACTGGCACGCATTGACAGTGGTTGCAATGTCTTACGGTCACAGCATCACCATTTGCAACCTTCATAGCTGGCTCCCCATATGCAAAGTCAATGGGAAAGCCAGCAGGAAGTTGTAAGGTGTGGTTATGTGATGTCACATTTAATGACCCACAGTGACATGCTTAATCACTATAGCCTGAATGGGTGTTATAAATTGTCATGATCACATGTAATCTTATGTACTGATTGTGTCACTTAGTGATGGAGTTGCCAGTCCCACTTTTTAAGGTGTAAGTGTCTGGATACATATTTAGGTGTATAGGGATATATGAATAACAGGACTAACATTTCAATAAGTTGCTTTATTATGAATTCCTAACTTCAATCAATGTCCTTGATATGATATTTTGTATAGAAATAGAAATAGCACTTGGACTTATATACCTCTTCACAGTGCTTTACAGACCTCTGTAAGCAGTTTACAGAGTCGGCATATTGCCCCAAACAATCTGGCTCCTTATTTTACCGACCTCGGAAAGATGGAAAGCTGAGTCAACCTTGAGCCAGTGAGGATCAAACCCCTGGCAGTCAGCAGAAGTAGCTTGCAGCCGTACTGCATTCTAACCACTGTGCTATCATGGCTCTTATGTTAGTTGATTGATATTTTAATATTATGGAAGGGTTTTCAAGAAGCATGGGCCTGGTAATTTTTGTTGTTGTTGTTGTTGCTCTTTTGACAGGCAAAAGGGAAATACACATGAAAAGACATTTATAGGCAAAGTTAGCACTGTTATGTCAAACTAATGTAGCATGGTTGTTAAGATGCTGGATCAAGCATAGGACATTCTAGTCATTCTAGTCTATTATCATCCACTGAAACTGCTTTGGAGCCAGTTATTATTTCTCAGTCCAATTTACCATATAGGCTTGTTGTGGAGATAAAATGTAGGAAGGTGCTCATATAAAATGAATTTCAATTTGGGAAGAAAAAGACAGGATATAAATCAAATCACTTACTCACTCACTCACTCACTCACTCAATCAATCACTCAATCACTCACTCAGTTCAATCAATCAATCAACTTTCAATTGGTGAAGTACCTTTTTCTCCTAGTGCAAATGTTATTGAAAAATAACACAGCAATATCTCTTTTCCTCTTAATGTACAACATTTATGAGATCTTGTTTGGGCTTTCTTTTTTGTCTTACCATTGTCATCAAAGCCATGGGTGATTTCATGTCCAATGACCATACCAATTCCACCAAAATTCAGGGACCTAGACTGTGATGCACTAAAGAAGGGTGGCTGCAAAATACCTGCAGGAAAAACTGTACAGAAAGATGAGACCAACTTGTATATCTGCAGTACTTTGAAGCAGAATAAATTCTAGCAAGGAAATAACTGGAGATCAAATTCAGTTATTGCTCTTTTTGCATTGTGGTTACATTCATCTGAAAGTCATTTTTATTATAGCAAGACATAAATGTATAATGGCTCTTGATCCTGTCAATTGCTATGCCACCTAACAGGATTCAGAAATTAAAGATGGCATAAGGAAAACTGTTAACAAATAATTTCTATTTTGCTTAAGTTTTATTTAAGGAGAGGATTGAACAATGCGAACAGCTGGTATAAGGAGAAATATTATATTCAGTTTAATAGTTATACAGTTGTCTTGAATGAATTTATATGTGTACGGCAAACACATTTTATGTTAGAATATGAAGTGATTTGTCAGTGATCTGACTGAACCTCTAAGTATTATCTTTGAAGAAATCTGAGAAAATGAGTGAAGTATTAAAGACTAGAGAAGGTTAAATATTGTCCATCTTCAAAAAAGGGGTCAAATAAGATCTAATGATCTACAGACTATAAGCATGACAATGATACTAGATCATCGAATATTAGAAGATTCTACAACATATTATAGGGCAACCAATCTATTAGCTCTCTGAAAATAAGATTGTTCTTAATAAACATCCAAAGCAAGAGAAATTTACAAAGATATTTTAACTACCTATAGTGGATGTCAGATTAAGTGGAACCATTTTAGATAGCACATACTCACTCCTACAAATAATAGACAAGTCTGTTGCATCTACATTTGTGGTGAGTTACGTCACTTACGCAATGATGCCATAATAAACATTATGCCATTTAGGTCAATGGAATTGGAAGAAGTGGAGGGATTGTTTATGAAGATGAAACAAAACTAGGAATGAGACCTAATATTCTCAAAAACAAACAAAATTCAAAACAATCTTAATAGAGAACTCTGAGAGTTGCAGTATATATCTTTTAAATGAAAACATATTCACTTTTAAAATATCAAAAGTCTAACTTCTGATTTAGTACTTTAGATATGACTGCAATGTTTCAATGACATGCTAAATTATATGCCATGTTTGTGGCTCTGATATATAAAAGTATATGTTTTCAATCCAAGGAAGTATGTTTTCAATCCAAGGAAAGTGTTTATAAAAATCTCTCATTTTTCTCCACTTTGAAGACACATTTTCAATGTGACTTTGAAAATACTCTTTGCAGACTGAAATGAAGTATGAAATTTTAGTATTGCCTCTATTATTAATTTACTATGGCAAAATTTAATTTTATTCAAGTAAAAGTCCATTTATGGAATTTTCTCATCTTCCATTTTTCTTTCCAGATTCCTTCAAAACAAATTAAAAGGATACATTTGGATGAAATGAATAATTCTCTCTTCCTTCTCCTTAGTGCCATTGGTGAAAATAGTTCTTTTCAATTGACTAATTAGTATTAAATTTTATTTTTCTATTTCTTGATGTCACACTGGTGAGCTAATTTTGGATAAAACACCCATCTCTAGTTATTCATTTCTTCTTTAAAACCACTCTTTGGCTAATAAAAAGCATTTTATAATTTTCCAGAGTATGTTTGAAATTGAGGTAATAACATCAGTCAGTGTTGTGATTACATAACAGCATTCGCTCTTCTAAATTTGTTTAGTTAAAACAGGGCTAAACAAACCCAGAACATTCAAGATTCAGTTGTGGAGACTGAGTAGCAATATTACTAGTTTTCAACATTTTTTCACATGCAAAGAAGTTGGAAATAATCTGAATACTATTAAACTCCCAAGACTCCTGTATAAAACAGCTTCCAGATTATTTTTCTATAATTTCTTAAAATACTGCCTTTAGGCTAAAAAGGATTGTCTTCTTCTAACATGAGAAATGAAATCAATGCTCTTGGGAAGGTCCCTCCCTTCCAATTGTTTTTTTTTTTTTTTTTTGCTCTGTTGAATCTATCAGGTTGATATTTCACAATTTCCAAAGGAAAACAGAATTAAATAGACATTTCCTTTCCAACTGAGACCTTTAAAGTAAGTAGCCAAAGTAAATCACAAAAGAGAGAAAGTTTATAAAACCACCTCAGATAAGAACTGCATTGTACATGGCAAGTTATTGAGCTTCTGGTTAAAAGCATAAGATGTCCAAAAAGCATGCAACCGTATCTGAGCTTCAGTATAGAAAGTATAAAGGAGCAGATAGAAAGGAGATAAATTCCAAATCCTGATCCAATCCTGATTCATATGAATGCTGGGATTTGATGGGAGGCTAAAAATAACTTTGTTCTTCCCATGTGATTAGATCAGCTTCTTCCAAACATCCTCCTCATGTGCTGGACTACAAACAACTCATCAGCTTGATTGGGTACAATTGTAGATGGCCTATCTGGAGGGCAGCAGGTAGAAAAGGCTAAGTTAAGCAATATTCACTTACCAATTTGATTTCTGCTAGGTGAATAAAATGCATTGACAACAGCAGCTCCAGTTATCCATCTGCAGAAAATTTAATTAATGCATGAAAATGTTATGGTTGACATCCAGGGAGGAGGAAACACAATAGATTTCAATTCCTCTAAATTGGGATATTATTAAAAAAACAACAACATATTAACGGCACACTTCTGGTGTTTGAAAGAAGCACCATGACAAGGCTTCAGCTTTGCACAGCATTTTATTTGCTAGTGGGCTTCTTTATTAGCTTGGCTGGGATGGTAGATTTGATCAACCTGCAGCAAATCTTTCAATTGTTTCATATATAAATGAACCTCATTGAGATGAAATAAGCCACAAGCTAATGTATATGATGTAATCCTGCAAAGAACCTTGAGTTCTTCTGTTTTTTTCTAAGGCATTCCTCTGTATATGCAGTAATTACATAAATCTGTTAGCTTTCCATTATATTTGTTAATAATGGAAGAGAAGGACTGGGCCTTAAAAAACCTGAAATGTTTTTAATATGTTCCAGAAATATCTTGGAACTGAATAAACATTGCTCCCAATTCTTGGTTTTAGGATTTCATATGAAATAAAGTAACTTAAATGTATTCATAATTAGGGAATTACATCAAAGTCATATTGACAGATACATTTTAAAGATGTACTCTACTTTGAAGAATAAGCACTGTTCTGCCTGGTTAATTGCTGAGTAAATTGTGCCCTGTTAGGATAAAACAAATACAAGAGCAACAGCTATTATTTCAACCTAGTTATACCATTTATTCATAATAAACATTTCATTATCTTACTTTTAATTATGACCATGAATAAGCATTATTTGGATTACTTTGTTTATTCCCCATGGCCTGCATGGAAACTAATGTATGTGAATTTCAATCTTCTCCTAATAAAGATAACAAATTTGTTTTTCCACTGTAAAAAGTGTTTGATTAATTTGATACTTTGCTATTGTGCAATTGGTTTCATACACTTAATTTTATATAACATTTTTCATACAAGAAATACTCAAGGTCACATTCTTCCTCAGACATATTTGGACTTATTCCATGACACCATTTACTCCTATGCATATCAGCACCATTAATACTTGTTTCTCATAGTTTTCATTGTTATACCATACTGTAAATACAAAGTTCTTTGGTGAGTTGATGCATTATGACTATTCTACAGTTCACTTATGTTGTTTAGACTCACATCGTATCATTTGTCAAAAGCTGATTTTGTTTAATTAGTGTTATAATATTATAACAAAATATGAAACCATTTACTGATAAAGTAATACTGGCTGCTATGAAGATCACCCCATCTACTACTAGCTAAAAAAAAAAAAAGGATATACTGTCCCAGCTAATCTCTGAGGACTACTGCAAATATAACTTCATCACAGTTAAAGGAATGGAATAGGAATTCAATCAGCCAGGAATGCCACATAAATCATCATTTTATTACAATTGCTATCCCTGGGCAGCTTTCCCCATGATGGTAGGAAATTCTGGAAATTTTAGTCCAAATACATTTGGAAGCTGAGGTTAAATTTCAGAGGATAATCCCTATGCATTCATTTATATGTGCATAGGGACTATGACTACAGTTTTCTCTGGGATCAAGCGCTCCTCATTTCAACCCTGAGCTATGAATATTCTGCTTTATTGGTACAATCCAACTCATTCAGGATTTTGCCTCAATCTGCCTTGGCCCAAATAGTCTTGTATCTTCACTTCCATTCTCAAAGGAGAAAAAGAAGTGCTTTTCTATCAGCATTTGAAAGGTCTGAGCTCGAAATAACATGGTTGATAGTAGATCCTGTTCTCATTACTGATGGGAGAAGACTATCAGAGCATCCCATCCAATCAGAAAGCTTTTGAGCTTCTTCTACAGTTTAAGGAGCCTTGCTTCATTTACTATTCACCCCCCCCCTTCTGCAAAACTTTTTTTTCCTTCTAGGAAAAGAAAGGAAGGTTTGAATGATGGTCTCCCAAAAATCTGTTTAAAATTATAGAGACTCCAGTCTTAATGTTTGCAGATTGCATATTATTTGGGAGGCACATCATTTGGAATTCTTAATCGGATAGAAATTGCTCACATCACACAACTGTACTATGACACATTCTATTATAGGTCCTTTAGGATGGATTTTTTCTCAACATGTGTATTTCTTCTCTCATTATTGCACATCTGTCAGGTAATAGAACTAACTAGGCAGATGTGAGAAAAATTATAGAAAAATGTCCAGAAGACTATCTTAGCTCATGGAGATTCTTCTAGGGCTACAGATGGAGTTTCAAAATATTTCTTTATAACAGGAAAAGGTACTATTTTTAGTTCAACAGCACATTCAGAAGTGAACGATAGGTTGGGAATTGTACAAGTATATATTTGTATGAATGCACAAACATTTTTCTCAAAAACACACTGCAGATATTGGCAGTAATGGCAGCAACAATGAATAGACTGAGGAAGGAATGCAAAGTGGAGGGACATACCTAATTATGGGAAGCCATCCATTCCAGGGGAACAGATTTTCCTTTTAGCATAAAGTTGGTCGTCTTTTTGATTACAAATAGATGCTGTTATGTATTAAAATGGACTACTCGAAATCCCTGCGCCTTGATTGGCTAAGGCGCGGGGATTTCTGATTGGCCAGGCGAGCCGCGCCGATTGGCCCGATTGGAGTCTCCCGCGATTGGTTCAAACCAAGAGCAGGAGACTTGAATCGCTGCCATTGGTCGCGGCCGCCGCGGCAAAAGGTATAAAAGCCGGAGGCTTTTTGCCTTTTGCCGGTTCGGTTCAACTATTAGAAATAAAGAGCTGTTAATGAAAGTCACCGACTCAGAACCTTTTTTCGCGGACACGACACTGGCGACGAAGGTGGGATCTCGCCCCTGAACCGAACCCCGTGTCCATCTAAGAACTAGCGACAGCAAAATGGCGAAGATAGCACCGCCCGCCCCCTTCAACCCCGCCGCCGAGGACTGGGAATCGTACTCGGATAGATTCCGTATGTACCTGGAATGTGCCGGCATGAAGGACGCCCCGGGCCCGCTAAAACGCGCCGTCTTCCTTACGCATTGTGGACCAGAGGTTTTCCAGATGGCCAAGGCATTGGCCAAACCGGCAGACGCGACTGCCATGGATTGGGACGTCCTCGAACCCATACTGAGGCGCCATTACGCCCCCGAGGTCCCCATCCTAATACGACGAAATGAATTTTACCGAAGAAACCAGAGACCAGACGAAAAACTGAGCGACTTCGTCGCTGAATTAAGGCGCCTAGGTGGACTCTGTGAGTTTGAAGGATTGAATAGTCTCATAAGAGACCGTTTCGTACTCGGATTGTGGGATCCGACACTCCAGAGCCGACTTATGGCCAAAGGCGACATCAGCCTAGCCGATGCCCTCACCGCAGCCGCAGCCGCAGAAGCAACCCGCACGTCAGCAGACACCATGCGAAGATCCGACGCGAAGGGTGGAAACAACAACCCCGCGAGGTCGGCCGACGCAAGAAACGAAGCAACCGCACACTACGGCGACTACCAGTCAACCTCCAGCACGTCAGATGATGAGGAGGACATACATCGCGTGCAGACGGGACGCGGAAACCAACGAAGCCAAAACAGTCGTAGGTCGAGGACCAACTGCGCCGGGTGCGGCGGCGACCACCCCAGGTCTGAATGCCGTTTCTTTGATGCTATCTGCAGGCATTGCGACCGAAGGGGCCACATCGCTCGAGTTTGCCGCCAAAAGAAGACCCGCAGCCCGCCAAGATGGGAACAGCAGGACAGAAGAAGGGAGAACTCCCCGCCCAGAGCCAGAGAGCGCCAGCCAGCAGGTAGATGGGACCAGAAGCAACGACCTCAAAGAAGCGGCGACGGTCGGCGGAAAGAAGAAACCCACCAGACGGTGACCATCGGCCACGCCATCTCCGACGGCGCCAGAAAGGTACACGTAGAAGTCCACATCGAAGGCCGGCCATGCAAAATGGAAGTGGACTCCGGGTCCTACCTTTCCATGATTGCATGGCGCGAAATAAAAAAACTAGTGCCTACTTTACAAAGAAAAAACGTGCTTGCCCAGAAAATCATCATAAAAGACTACCAAGGTAATCGCGTTCCGGTAGTGGGCACCAAGAACTTTAACATAACCTACAAAGGCCACACCGAACAACTGCCACTCACAATAGTCGATCGTGACCGCCCGAGCCTGCTGGGTCTGCAATGGTTCGCCCCGCTTAACATCGCGCTGACAGGTGTCAACCAAGTCTCCATTGAAGCCTGGGAACAGCAGCTAGTCCAGGAGTTCCAGGAGGTCTTCGATGGAGGCTTGGGCAAGTACAAGGGCCCCCCTATCTCGTTTGATTTAGACCCAAGGGTTCCCCCCAAGCGGCTTAAACCTAGAAGGGTGCCCTTTGCTTTAAAGCCAAAAATTGACGAGCAGATCAACAAACTCGTCAAACAAGGGGTATTAAAACCAGTAGACCACGCCAGATGGGAGACCCCTATAGTGACCCCAGTAAAGCCAGACGGGTCCGTGAGAATCTGCGGGGACTATAAGGCCACCCTAAACAGCGCGCTACAGCAAAGCGCCTACCCAGTTCCAATAGTGCAACATTTACTGCACTCACTGGGAGGGGGAAAATTTTTTGCCAAGCTCGACCTCGCCCAGGCATACCAGCAACTGCCTGTGGACGAGGAAACGGCAGAAGCCCAAACAATTGTGACACACCGGGGGGCTTTCAAGTGTAACAGACTCCAATTTGGAGTCAGCGTGGCACCAGGCATCTTCCAGAGCCTGATGGAACGTTTACTACAGGGCATCAAGGGGGTGGTGCCCTATTTCGATGACGTATTAATAGCGGCGCCAAACGAAGCCGAATTAGAAAACCGATTAAGACAAGTCTTAACAAAATTTAAAGAAACAGGACTTAAAGTCAAACGCGAAAAATGCCAACTTTGTACACAGCAAATAGAATTTTTGGGTTACCTCCTAGACCGGCAGGGCATCCACCCTACGACTAAAAAAGTTAAAGCCATCAAGGAAGCCCCCACCCCGAAGTCCAAAACAGAACTACAAGCATTCCTAGGCTTACTAAATTTTTATAATGTCTTCCTACCTCAGAAGGCAATGGCGGCGGAACCTTTACATAGACTCCTAGACAAGAGGGCAGCATGGACTTGGGGGAGACGAGAACAAGCCGCTTTTCAGAAAACCAAAGACCTCCTCACCTCCGACGCCGTCCTGATGCAATTCAGTGAGACCTTGCCCTTAGCTGTCACTTGCGACGCATCACCTTTCGGCGTCGGCGCTGTCCTCAGCCATACCCTCCCAGACCAGAGAGAAGCACCTATCGCATTTTTTTCCAGAACTCTGACTAAACCGGAACGGAACTATAGCCAGCTGGACAAAGAAGCTTTGGCTATAGTTGCCGCCGTTAAGCGTTTCCACGAGTACCTGTACCTGCCCATTCAAAATAGTCACTGATCATAAACCACTGCTGGGCATCCTCGCTGGAAACCGTGCTACACCAAACATCTTGTCGCCCCGCATGACAAGATGGTCTGAATTCCTGGCAGCCTACAGCTACGAACTGTTACACAAGCCAGGTAAGAAAATTTCGCACGCGGACGCTTTAAGCCGCTCGCCCTTGCCGGACTCTGACCCTGACCCCGCACCAACAACAAACACCCTGAGTATCGAGAGTTTGCCCATAACTGCATCTGATATTGCCAGAGAAACCGTTAGGGACAGACAATTGGCGCAAGTCTTACATTGGTTAGAAAAAGGCTGGCCGGAAAGAGACATTGACGAGACTTTTAAAACATTCCGGCAGCGCCAGACTGAACTTTCACTGTTAAGAGGTTGCATCCTGTGGGGTGATCGGGTGGTAATTCCGGGTAAATTGCAAAACAGGGTCCTAGAGATGTTACACGAGGGTCATCCTGGCATCGTCAGGACAAAAGCCCTGGCCAGGAGTTACGCTTGGTGGCCAGGGATGGACAAACAAATTGAAGCATGGGTAGCCAAATGCCACCGGTGTCAGGAAACCAGATCCAGCCCACCCACAGCACCTATCCGGGACTGGGAAATACCACGGGGACCCTGGTCCAGAATCCACTTAGACTTTGCTGGCCCCACAAATGGACACACTTTTCTAATCACAGTCGATGCATACTCAAATTGGTTAGAGGTGGCTGACATGAAATCCACCACCACAGAGGCTGTCATTAAAGAGCTATGTAAACTGTTCTCCACACATGGCCTCCCAGACGTCATTGTCTCAGACAACGGGCCCCAATTCACCTCCATCGAATTCGAACGGTTCCTGGCCGAGAGGGGTATCCGCCACGCATTGACAGCACCGGCGCATCCGGCGGCGAACGGTAGGGCGGAACGGATGGTCCAGTTTACAAAAAAGACCCTCCGGAAAATGGACCACGGGGAGATCAACGAAAAAATCAACAAACTACTTTTCATACAGCACATCACACCCAATACCACAACCAACAAAAGCCCTGCAGAGCTCCTGATGGGCAGAAAGCTGCGGTCCCCACTCGATCGTCTGCACCCAACCTATAACCCGGAGCGACCCCCAGACTCAAGCTCCAGGTACCGGACTTTTGAACCAGGCGACTTGGTCTACGCCAAAAACATGACGGGGGACCCCCTATGGATCCCAGCCGTCATAACCCAAATCACCGGCCCACGGTCGTACCGGCTCCAAACCATCGATGGGCGAGCCTGGAAACGACACATCGACCAGCTCCGGTCGCGAGCAATGACTGACCTCAACCCCCAAGACACGAACCAAGGGGGGAGGGAATACCCGGTAAGACAAACGCAGGAGAAAATTAAATTTAAAAACTCACCAGAACGCAGCCTTCGCGAGTCCCATCCGGAGAAGAGCCGTCCGGCCAACTCTACCGACTCGGAGAAGCCAAGCGGGAGCGGCGAAATCCGTGACTCAACCGACCCGGTAGGCCCAGGCGGGAGCCACGGCGAGAGAACCGGCCCGATCATCCAGCCGGTTCTCACAGAGCCAGGAGCAGCCAAAAAGATGACCGCTCCGGCCGAGTTACAACAAGGAAGTGAGCTGCGCAGGTCAACTAGGACCCGACGGAGCCCCGCCTACCTGCGTGATTACACCACGTGAAAGACCGTACCAAGAGGGGAGGGGTGTTATGTATTAAAATGGACTACTCGAAATCCCTGCGCCTTGATTGGCTAAGGCGCGGGGATTTCTGATTGGCCAGGCGAGCCGCGCCAATTGGCCCGATTGGAGTCTCCCGCGATTGGTTCAAACCAAGAGCGGGAGACTTGAATCGCTGCCATTGGTCGCGGCCGCCGCGGCAAAAGGTATAAAAGCCGGAGGCTTTTTGCCTTTTGCCGGTTCGGTTCAACTATTAGAAATAAAGAGCTGTTAATGAAAGTCACCGACTCAGAACCTTTTTTCGCGGACACGACAGATGCTTTTTACAAATATTCAACAATCCATATTTAAATTCAACCTATGTAAATACGTACTCATCTTTGTCCACTTTTTCTTTAAGTTTCTTTAGCCTTTCCTTCTGGGAAAATCTTAAGTTCTCAATCAAGTTCTCAAAATATTCTTCTTCCTTGTAGGTCAACTTAAATAAAAATATGAGAGAATGAGCAATAATATTTATTATGCATACAGAAAGATACACAGAAGCTGTGGAAAATATTAGGGCAAAATATGATTGGCTAATTTATAGATAGGTGTGTTATATAAACCTAGCCATTGTGGCTAGCTTGCAGTTCACTGTGTTGTGCAAACCAAGGCAATTTAATTCATTTATTGAGTCAATTAACTATGAATAAACATGTTGTGTAATCACAATTGGAGAGTAAAAAGGAGGTGAATATTGAACTTACAGTATATTTATTGTTGAAGTATAAGCATGTGCAAGCCCTATACATTCCTGGAGGATTCTCAATTTCTCCTCTATTTTATCACACAGAATAGCAACTATCTATATACATAAAAGCTAAATATAACTCATGCATCATCACAAAATCTCCAGAACCGTAAAGCCTACAAACTTGAAATTTGACATGTATGTTCTTCTTGGCTTCTGGTGCTAACTAAGAAAGGATTTTTTGAAATGACCATCAAAGCATTAGTATTTCATATATTATTATTAACATGCTCTGATGCTCAAGAGTTCTACTACTCCTCCCCACCTGAAAAGAAATCTGTTCCAAATGCAAAACACAAGCAGAGGTAAGGAGTTTCAGTTTCAGTTTCACAGCAGCAACCAGCTTTAGTACAGAACAGTTGAGCTGAGCCACACCCAGGCTCCTTGCTGTCTCCTTGCTCACAGAGCAAATACTGCTTCAGTTTCCAAAAGCCCTCAACTCTCTCACACACTGACAGGATGCTAGCCAAATGAATACCAATGGATGCTGATAGGCAGAGGCACATTTTTTTCTCCTTATTTTCCTCCCCCAAAACTAAGCCCGATCACATAGGTTCATAGCAAAGCATGGGTATGGAAATAGTATTATATATCATGCTTTACCTGTAATCACTATGGCTTGTTCTGTACAAAATTTCAACTGATTAAGTATATCCTTCTTTCAGGATATTCCATTATATTCTCTTCCTTCATTCTCTAGCAGATTATCAGCATTTTATAGTTATTGTGCTTATTGGATTTTTGGTTTACTTCTTGCTGATTCCATTTAGATTTATTTTGCTGTCTTATTTTCTTCCTTTTTCTCTGCATTCTGTCAGGCAGTAACATCTAACAAAACATGGATGATCTCAAAAAGCTATGTAGAGTTGGACTGAATCAATACTTGGATGGTGGTTGTGAGTTCCAAGATTGGGAAGTAATTAAAAAAAAAAAATCTCAGAAAAAGGCACTGGAAAAACCCCTTTGAGATTGTTACTAAAATACTGCAAAGTGGGTTTATGAAATCAACCAGAACTGAGCTTAATGTAAAGGAAACTTTATTTCTGCCTAATCACTGAGTTATTCTGAGTATGCCTACATGTTACCCTTGTTTCTCCTTCTAACAAATAAAGTGGAGCTAGCAAGAAACAACAAACTGATGTTCCCATTTCTGCACAGTTCAGAAGAATAAGACTTTTGAGCAAAATGTCTGCACAATTAACTTTTTACTCACTTAGCCACAAACTCCAGTTGATCAAATGTATTGTAAATGTCCCACATCAGGGTGTCAAACTCACAATATCACAGCAGCATCACGTGATGTATTGGGGCTCCCTCCCTTTGTTAAACCGGACGGGGGTGGGGCCAGCATGTGACGCATCCGGACCGTGAGTTTGACACCCCTGTCCTACATTAAAGGGATAATGCTGGAATAGTAATAAAAGAAGAACACATTATGAAGGTATAAATTAAGAGTTAATTTTAATGTTAGACTGATCGATCGATCAATAGTTAATAGATAGAAATAGAGTCCCAAAACTATCAGTCTAATTAAATATTCAACTAATACAGCTGGTGGAGCCTAACAGTCTAACAGCTGATGGAGCCAGAATAGGGTTCTAGTCTGAATACAGTGGTGAAAATTGTGATCTGTGTATATTTTTATCAATTCCTTATCATGATGTATTATATGGAAAATGGCTTTTATTGTTTTATTTGATTAGATTTCTAATAGTAACAATAGAAATATTTGTCTGTATCCTTCAGACCATTTAATCTGTTTTAATATTAAGTTTGCAAGGTTAATTTCCAAAATGCATCTTTTTAATATTTTATCTTCCTAGTTTCTGTTATTATTTAGTATATAAATACAACTCATCCTAATGGGATCTTGTAGCCTGATTGATTGAAGTTTATGAAGCTTTTTCCTAGCTAAGTATCATAATCAGATTTTTAGAAAAAGCAGTAAGATTGTTATGAATTGACCCAGGCTAGATTTTAAGAATTATCCATAAGAATTTGTTGTAATTAAGTCAACTTTGTTGATGTAAAATATTATAAAAGAAAGATTCCTTTAGGACCTCTGCTTTATATATTTTGTAAGATTTTCATAAGTAATATTCATAATACTGCAATAATATCTTCCATCCAGGAAGGTAAATATGATATTTGTAATCTCAAAAGTAACTTCACCACATTCCAGGACAAAAGTATCACTGCTGGTAAGATGATCTGAATGCATTTTAAACAGTCCCCAAATGAAGGTGAAATGGGTCAGACACCTCCTAATTAATAGAAAATGGCAACTGTTCAATATGAGATCATATCTGGCTATCTAGATAGAACTATTATCTAGGTAGAACTATTTTATTTGTCTAATTTCTGTAACACTTAATAATAGGCATTAATCTTGCATTGGATTTTTTACTTCTTGATTGAATCAAACAACAAAAAATTACTTTGAAAAATAGAAAGGGCATATTTCCCATTAAATCCTTTATCAGAGATGTCGCAATCAATGTAGCTTTCATAAAACAATAGTCATGGTTTTGTGTTTTCTAATTTAAATTTAATTAAATTATTATTTGGGGAATCCTTCCATAGGTCCTCAATAAGCAGGGAGCAGGCAAACCACAATATTTAAGGACATTGAACTTTGGGTAATTTTAAAACTCCTAATACCGTAGCCATAAATTCTATTTCTGTATATGTACAGAATAGTGGATGGTTATTAAAATTGTGCAGGATTTTGCAGTGAATAAGATCTGTGCAAAAACATCGTAACAGGACATCTTCCTATGTATAATATGTGAAATGATATTTTTTTAAAATTTACACCATCAATATGGACATATATTATCTATTGTTTACAATACATTTAATGAATACTTACACCTTTGTACTCCTGATTTAATTTCTCAGTATTTGTCAGAATGTCATCAGGGTAGCCAATTCGTTCTTTAATTGCCACAGCCTAAAAATAAACCATCAAACACAAGCTCATAGGATGCTTCCAGACCACCAGGTTTTTAAAACTACTGATCAAAAGTTCTTCTGTATATATTCCTTTTCTCCCATCCTTAAAAGTTTCTTTTTCCCTAACAAGAAAAATAATGAGTGTAATAAGGGAAAATAAAAAATGTTTTCAGATGGAAGATGGAGATATTGGTATCTGAAGCTTTTCTCATCATATGTTATGGATAATGAAGGCTCATTTCACCATAAAACATCTTTGAAGTTGTATGGATACAACTTCATTTTACAATGCACTCTGACAAACAATGCATAGGTAAGTGCACAACTGCAACCTATACTTAATGAATTGTAGTACTGGCAATATTTATTTATGTCAGCTTGAAAAACTGACAAGTGGGAATTAGCCTATAATTTACCTGACATATGATACATTTGCTTTCTCTCTCTCTCAAACATACATTACTCTTTTGCTAGATAGCTTGTTATGTTTAAATTTTAAATGAAGGAAGTATTCTCAAATTACAAGATAACCATTAAATGAATCTTGCCTTTTCTTCTGCTTTCTGTTTGGTTTCTGCATCCATCCAAGAGAGTTCTTCCAATGTATTAATAAAAACTTCACGGATTTGTGTAATCATTTCTTGAACCTGGGAATATATGGTATAATAAGATTAAGATTGAAATCCTAGATTTGCTTATCTGAAAGGAAGACCAATAAAGTTAGTGACTAACTTTATTCTCTCTTCTGACAAGACATATCTAAGGTAATACTGTTAATTATAATTTATTCATAGATCATGTTCTGAAATTTTATATTCCAACTGTGGCCAGAAATACTATATTTTTGTTTTTTCAAAAAAAAAGTTGACAATGGCAAAAAATTAAATTGCTATAATTGCAAAACTAAACTAATCAAGTGGAATAGGTCTCCAAAACAATCATTTTAATTTTTACATATTCAAATGAAAGCTAGTGCTAACTTGAGATCGTAATATCCCTATTAAAATAGACTGAATTTGGTTCCAATTTCCTGGATAAAATACTTGCACAACTGAATTGTGTTATTAAAGGATTGCAATACAGGTATGCAAAAAACCAAGATCTATCAATCTAACCATTTTAATAGCACGATACAATCTGAATATAGATGATCCCCAAAGCCATAATTTGCCTTATTTTCCTAGGAAGGCAACACATACCTGTTATTAGTCTGGCTGCCAAAGGATATTGATATCCACTGAGCTGCTTAAATCTGCTTTTTAATCATTTTATGTACAGGATATTTAAAAAAAATTATTTACATATTTTTTGGGGGGGCAACCAACTCCTCAGCTTGGTATTAGTAGATAATGTGCCATTCAGTTTTTCTCTGCAGGGTATCCTTCATGTGTTTTCTATTAGAACTCTAAAATTAATAGAATAGACTTGGAAGGGTCTCATCGTCTTCTAGACCATACTAAGGTCTATGTAAAGGTTTATGTAAAGTAGTACTGATACTTCATGCAATTTTGATTTTCTGCCTCTGTTTATACAGTCAAGGATTGTGTCATGTTTTTTGGCTGCTGCTGCACAATGGTGGGTCAGGTTTAAGTGATAGTCCACTAGGACTCTATGGTCCCACTCACAATTTTCAGTCATGTTTTGCCTAATCTGTACTTGTATCTTTGGTTATTCCTGCCGAGGTGTAAAACCTTGCTTTCATCCACATTAAATTTCATTTTGTTGGATAGGAGCTTATCTTCTGGATATCCAATCCCTATCTAATATCAAGTTTGGGAAGCTGTTATAAAATGTATATCAATTAAATCTCATTCGTGTGTTTGCATAGATACATATTCAATTCACTGAACTTACTATATTGTCCTCCAAAGGTTTATTTCTCCTCCTTGGGAGAGAACTTACGGCTTCTGTGTGCTGCTGAATGCAATGTATTTTAAGATGCAGCATTATCATGTCCAGGTAAGGGGTATGCAACAAAGGGCCCACGACTTCTCCATGCTTACAAGACACTACCCCAACTTTTAAAAATCCTTAATAAAAAGTTGGCATGGTGCAAAGCAAGGCAACATTATGATTTGCAGTTATCATTTGGAGCCCATAACATTTCACTGAAATAGTATGGAGCTTCCTGGGATCTTTTACTCCTTTCTGACACATGAGTGTTTTCTGAATGGACATGTTAATTATGGTAGCCATTTTGGAACTTACAAGTGTTCCAAGGTAGCTGTGCTGTGAGCAAGTTTGCCCTATGCTTTCAAAATTTCCCCTTAAAACAGAAAGGTTTCCCATGTTAGGACCAGAAAGATCCCACGAAAGTAGCAAAATAAAGAAGCATCAGCATAGAAAACCAAACCTGGAAGTTTTCTATAGGCACTGTGAAACTGACTATTAGTAACTAAGAATGAATTGTTCCACCATAAAGGAGTAAGATAAGATTCTCCAATATTAGTTTATTAAAAGCAGGGCAAAACCTGGGAACAAGACAGGGGAAAGAGCATTCTCAAGACGCTGAAGAGGAAGACAAACACACAACAAATATCCAGGAAGTTGGAAACTGTGTATGTATTGTGGCCCACCAGCAGCCAGCGGAACTGGCAGCAAATATGACAGTGAGGAGGTTGGGGAGGAACATGGGCCAGTCATGAAATCTGGAGAAGACTCAGATGAGTGCTCTGCATTAGAGGCAGAGATGGGGCCAGGACCATCTGACAGTTATCAGCTGCCTTTGGAGTTAGACATCAATGGGGCAGAAGAAGAGCTGGAGCCTGTTCCCAGTGTGCACATGCACAGAGCTGCCAGGAGAAAGGAAGAGCTAAGGAACAAGGGTCGACCCAGGAGTAAAGTCACAGGTGGATGGTGAATGGCCCCTCCCATAGGGAATAAAGAGGAGCGAAAGGGGAGTGGTGTTTGCAGGAGATAATTAGTTCAATTCATTAGGGTGAAGGTCTGTTCCTGACTTCTTGCCAAGTATTGTCTGCTACATAGTGGTGTTTGAAAGATATTGGCCTGGCAGGTCTCCAAGCCTGATAAAGGTCTGTAGTTGTGAAATCTCCTTAAAGACTATTGGCCAGGACTTTGCTGGAGAGGGATTCACTTTAAACTAAATAAAAGAGGTTTTATTGGGACAAGGAGTTGGTTTCATGCTTTTGGGAAGCCTAGGTCAGAACAGTATGTTGCCCGATAGACCGCTGAAATCCAAAGCAGATTGGTGCTGCAGATGGGGTCAGCTATTATAGTCAGATTCAACACAGGCTAAACTGGTTGTCAGAAAGATAACATTCCCTTCTTTCTGTTGTGTATGTACCATAGTTAATAAAGTATGAGCTTGAAGTAAAGTGCAGGGTTCTGGCCCTGCACTTCTGATTGGCTGTTAGGCGGACAGATCGGATTGGTTAGTTCTTAGGAATCCGATTGGCCCTTAACAGAGGATTATTATTGGTTTAAAGAGCTAGCGTTCATAGCTCGCTATTGGACAATTCTCACAAAGGTTGCCTATATAAGGCAGAGTTCACTGTTATTGTTTTGAGAAGTCACTATGCAATAAAGAGCTGAAAGTTCACATTCAAAGGCTATCTCCATTTACTCCAACCCATGTCCAAGTACTTAACACTGGCGACGAGGGTGGGATTTGGAGACGTCTGAACCTAAGAAGCCAGGAAGCAATACCGAGCACGTGATAAGACGACGCCAACAATGGAACCATGTCCGGAGGCATCGTACCACCCGCTCCGTTCGATCCAAACCAAGAGGATTGGGAATCCTACATGGATCGCTTCCAAATGTTTCTTGAGACGAATAACTTGAAGAACGCCACACCAGCAAAGAAGCGGGCACTGTTCCTGATGCACTGCGGCCCAGCTGTATTTAAAATGGCTAAAGCACTCGCCAAACCTCGAGAAGTGAAAGCCATGAGCTGGGATGACCTCGAACCCATCCTGAGAGACCATTACGCGCCAACCGTGCCTACACTCGTGAGACGCCACGAGTTTTATCAGAGAAACCAGCGAAAAGGAGAGAGCGTGGCGGATTTCGTGGCGGACCTCCAGAATTTAGGGGGCCTCTGCGGGTTCGCCGATTTAGAAGAAGCACTAAGAGATCGAGTAATTCTGGGATTAGATGCACTAGGCGTGCAAAGCAAGCTGATGGCGAAAGGCGACATCAGCCTTGCTGACGCCATCGCTGAAGCCACGGCTTTGGAGGCAACCAAAAAGTCGGCTGCACAATTATGACGAAGCCGCACTCCGGCAACCCAACCGACCGGCGAAATCTTACCCAACTCAGAAGGGCAGCTTACAACAATGCACCACGAGGACCTCTCTTTGTCGTCAGACAAAGAGGACCTCTCTTTGTCGTCAGACTGCGGTCCGACCGGGACCCTCGCCCTAAACCCTTACGCCCTTGCGCTGGCTGTGGAGCAAACCATGCCAGGACCGATTGCAAATTCCGTGACGCACTCTGCCATGAGTGCGGGAAATGAGGCCACATCAGCCGGGTCTGCCACAGCTTACCAGGACCCAGCCAGGCCTCAAAAGGGGCCAACTATCGCCAATTGACAGGAAACCGTCCTGTAAGGCGAGATCCAGTAAACCACTCCTACAGAAATCGAGCTTTGCAAAAAGAAGAGGCTCACCATACTATCACTATAGGTCACGCCTCAGTTTTGGACACTAAGAAAATTTGAGTCACGGTAGCCATCGAGAACCAGCCTTGCCACATGGAGGTCGACTTGGGATCGTCCCTCTCGATGGTGTCCTGGAAGACACTCAAGCAACTTATCCCCACAATCCAATGCCAAGACCTCCAATTTCAACGTCTCATCCTCAAGGACTACCAAGGAAATTGAATCCCCGTGGTCGGGTCCTGCCGAGTCTGAGTCTCCTTTAAAAAGCATACAGCGTACTTACCTCTAACGATCATCGATAGAGATAGGCCTAGTCTATTAGGCCTCCAATGATTCGCGCCACTCGGCATCGAGGTGGCCGGCGTGAACCGAGTCGGTGGTTGTGAGTGGGAGGATTTCTGAGTTCAGTGACGTCTTCGCGGACCGTTTAGGCGAGTATAAAGGGACCCCAATCTCATTTAGTCTAGATCCAAAAGTAGCCCCAATTCGCTTGAAGCCCCGTCGAGTTCCATTCGCTCTTAAAGCTAAGATCGACGAACAACTCGACAAGCTAATTGCTCAAGAGGTGTTGAAGCCCATCGATCACTCTTCATGGGAAACCCCAATTGTAACACCCATTAAGCCAGATGGGTCAATCCGAATTTGTGGGGACTACCGGGCCACTTTAAACCACGCCCTACAGCAGAATGCGTATCCAGTTCCGGTGGTGCAGCACCTCCTCCATTCCTTGGGGGGTGCAAAGGTTTTCGCTAAATTAGATTTAGCTCAAGCTTATCAACAACTACCAGTGGATGAAAAGATGGCCCAAGCCCAAACAATTGTGACGCACAGAGGTGCTTTTAAATGTACTCGATTGCAATTTGGGGTTAGTATAGCCCCGGGGATATTCCAAAGCCTCATGGAAAGGTTGTTACAGGGAATCAAGGGCGTGGTTCTCTATTTTGATGATGTATTAATTGCAGCCCCTACCAAAAATTTTTGCAGGATTGTTTGAAATGTGTTCTTAAAAAATTCCAAGAGGCAGGACTTAAGGTGAAAAAAAATAAATGTCACTTATATACTGACAGTGTTGAGTTTCTAGGGTATCGGATTGATAGCCAGGGCATTCACCCTACCGAGAGTAAATTAAAGGTGATAAAAAATGCTCCCAGGCCACGTAACAAGGCCGATCTTCAGGCATTCTTAGGCCTCATTAATTTCTATAATGTATTTTTACTGCACAAGGCGACTGTTGCTGAACCGTTACACTGATTATTAGATAAAAAAGCATTGTGGGTATGGGGTTACCGGGAAGAACAAGCGTTCCGGAATGTAAAAAAATTGCTCACATCTGTACTTATGCAGTATAACGAGACTTTACCATTAGTTATAACCTGTGATGCCTCGCCCTTCGGGGTGGGCGCCATTTTGAGTCATGTACTGCCTAATGGGAACGAAGCCCCTGTTGCATACTTTTCGAAGACTCTTTCACAAGCAGAGCGGAACTCTGGACAAATTGATAAAGAAGCTCTCGCAATCGTTTCAGCTGTAAAGAAATTTCATGAATATGTATATGGAAGGACATTTACCATTATAACTGACCACAAACCGTTGCTAGGGATAATAGCCGGGGACAAGCCAACCCCCTACATATTATCCCCTAGAATGACCCGATGGTCAGAATTCCTAGCTGCTTATAATTATCGCCTGCAATATCGCCCGGGGAAAGCCATTCCCCACGCCGATGCATTAAGCCGAGCACCGCTTCCAGAGACTCTCGATGATCCGGCACCAACGGCAACCACTTTGCGATCGAAACACTCAACTCACCGCCAATGACCGCCCGAGACATCGCGAGAGAAACCAAACGAGACCACACCCTAGCTCGAGTCCTAGGCTGGGTAGAATGCGAATGGCCATTGGACCAAGTCCCAGATGACTTCGCGCCATTTAAAGCAAGACAGACTGAACTTTTTTCCCAAAAAGGCTGTGTCATCTGGGGCGATAGAGTCATTGTCCCAGAACGACTCCGGAAGACGCTGCTACAAATTCTGCACAAGGGCCACCCCGGCATCGTGCGGATGAAAGCGCTTGCACGAAGCTACGCATGGTGGCCGGACATGGACTGGCAAATCGAGCAGTGGGTCAAAGCGTGTACCAATTGCCAACAAGCCAGCAACTCCCCACCAAAAGCCATGCCTACTGAATGGGAGACGCCACGTGGACCCTGGTCCAGAATCCACCTGGATTTCGCGGGCCAACCAAAGGATATACCTTCCTGCTGACAGTCAACGCATACTCCAATTGGTTAGAAATTCATCGTATGACGGCCACAACTTCCGAGGCAGTGATTAAGATCCTAAATAGACTCTTTGCAACCCACGGATTGCCTGACGTCCTGGTGTCCGATAACGGGCCAAAGTTTACGGCACTAATGTTCGAGCAGTACCTCACTGACCGTGGCATCCGCCATGCACTCACCTCGCCTGCGCACCCTGCGACCAATGGCCGAGTGGAACACATGGTCCAATTTGTTAAAAAGACTTTGCAAAAAATGGACTATGACAATATTGATGACAAAGTCAACCAAATTCTCTTTTTGCAACACATAACTCCACATAGCGTCACCGGCAGAACTCCCGCGGAACTAGTGATGGGACAAAGACTCCGTTCCCACCTCGACCAGTTGCACCCTGCTTACGAACCGGAAAAGCCAATAGGATCCAGTGGCCGCTATCGCACTTTCCAGGTAGGAGACCGCGTTTACGCACGAAACTTATCAGGCGATCCGTTATGGATAGAGGCAACAGTAGTGAGAGTGACCGGCCCCAAATCCTATGTAGTGAAATGCTGTGACAATAGACTGTGGAAATGGCATATCGACCAATTACGGTCACGACTCACAACGGCCAATCAACAACTCCCCCAAGACCAAACCGAGGGGGGGAGGTACAGAAGAAGATGACGTTCCAGGGAACCTGCTCGAAGGGAGCGACGAATCAAGTGAGACTCAGGAAATGGAGCAGGAAGGAGAATTGTTTGCACCGCAAGAAATTGCACCTGAGCAAGAAGCAGAGACACTGCCAAACAACAATCTACCTCAACAGGATTGCAATCAACCAGTCCAACGAAAATCCAAAAGACTTAAAAGACAACCATCCTATTTAAAGGACTATATAACTACACCGTAATTAAGAAGCCAGGGGGAAGGGGTGTTGTGTATGTACCATAGTTAATAAAGTATGAGCTTGAAGTAAAGTGCAGGGTTCTGGCCCTGCACTTCTGATTGGCTGTTAGGCGGACAGATCGGATTGGTTAGTTCTGAGGAATCCGATTGGCCCTTAACAGAGGATTATCATTGGTTTAAAGAGCTAGCATTCATAGCTCGCTATTGGACAATTCTCACAAAGGTTGCCTATATAAGGCAGAGTTCACTGTTATTGTTTTGAGAAGTCACTATGCAATAAGGAGCTGAAAGTTCACATTCAAAGGCTGTCTCCATTTACTCCAACCCATGTCCAAGTACTTAACACTTTCTGGTCTGTATCCACTGTATGAGTCCAGAATACTGTCATTGTTGCCTTGTCTTATAAAACAGAATTACAGGATCTTTCCAAGCTGTTGTTAATATGCCTGGCTTGGTTTCCAAACTTCTACTGTGATATTCCTGCCACTTATATGAACCCACTCATATGAACACCTCCTTAAATATCATATCAATATTAATTACCACATGTTTACTCTCTCCAGCAAAAGCTTCTTGGACGTAAAGCCTTCCCACAGCATTCCCCATAATGCTGTTGACGTAGTTTGCACAACGGCGCCAAATTGCAGTATCTGAGGTTGTGCCATACAAAACCTGTAGAACATAAACACAAATCACTTAAGCATGTGGCAACAAGCAAAAACACATGAATTTGGAAACAGTTCATGTCCTCCCTGAAGGCTTTTAATCAGTGTTTAATGATGTTTAAAAAGTAGGATAGTAAAGTGAGAACATATTGCTTTTTGCATTGTTTCAGGAGTTTGGAGAATGTCAAGCAGACTCAATCTCAGCAGGGTGAGACCATTTGTGCTTCTTTTTCTTTAAGTACAATTTCTTGAAAACTTAAGAGAGCCCAGTAGGAAAGCATCTTTTATTTGGTACTGCCTCACAGCCATACCAGGCAATAATAGCTCTCCTTAAAAGAAAGGAAATGACTCCTATAAAGATAAAGTTATCAAGGCCTCAGCAGACTAGCTTATAACATGATTTTTACATGTTCTGGAATATTTATTCTGCTTTTTGATATTATCACACTTTCTCACTTCTTCTTTCTCTTCATCAGATATGAAAGAAGATATGAAGCAAATAGGACTTAGTCATAAACTCAACATTCTGGAAGCAAGGAATGGCCAGACATTTAGCAAAGAACTGGCTCTCAGGGGAAAGAGGAGCCATATTAATTTTATAGCATTCCTTTGCAGAAAAAGCTTCAGACAGTTTCAGAGATTTACCTGCAATCTTTTACAGTAGATAAATTCTGGGAAAACCTGAAAATCAATGAAAGCTGCTTTCTGGGTTTTATTTTTTTAATGGTGTTTTAGCACTAGGTTCGGCAAAGGACTGAAAGTTTAGGCCATGATACAGAAATGTAATACTCTATCCCTATTAAATCACTTTCTAGCCAGCAGAGTTTTACATTAGCATTTTTATCAGATATTTTGTTTTGAGTTTTGAAAATTATGTTACCATGAAGAGGCCATTCTGGGTTATCCTGCCTTCACAACATATATTGTGGCTATATTGTGTGCATTTATACACATCCAAGGAGGAACAGGCCATTTTTCTTCGAAGTGCGGGGAACTGGCCTGTAATTTGTGCACATCAAAAAGTCAGCAATGATTGTGGTGAAATCTTTCTGTATCTTACCAAATGACCTGCTGTGATATTTCAAACAAAAACATTTTGAATATTGTTTCCACATGCGTTTCCCTTTCTACAGGATAAGCAGCAGCATATGCTGTTTCTGTCTATTTCAACAGCCCGCACTTAGAGACTGAATATTGGAATGGTTTTATAATTTATAAAATTTATATCCAAAATGAGTGTGTCCTAAAGCCAAGCTTCCCCCCTTGACATATTGGCAAGCATTTGCAAGATTTTCACAGCTTCTCTGAGGCAAATCATTGCATTTTAGACAACACCTCACTGAGGTCCCTCCAAGCACCAAACTGATCTGTTGATCAAAGCGAAACATTGCATCTTCCCTGGATGAAGCATCAGAGCTCTGCTTAAATAACACAATGTTCCATAACCTTGGTATAATTTTGTAATTTAATAAGCCTTTTGATCATGGTTCATTTCAAATCTGTTGCAACCCATTTTATTTTTGTAAGGGACATACAGTATACAAGCTTTTTAGATAATAGTCCATAGCTGTTCTTTGAGTCATATCCTGGAAGTCATTCCCCAAGAAAACTCAATGTAGACTAGGATGATGTGAGAAGGCCTGTGATGGGAATTATGTTTTTAAACTAAGCAAAGATTTATGTAATTTAATTGTTAAATTGATGTTTGTTAAAATAAAAACAATTGTTTAATTAATGTTTATATCAATGTAATTAAATATGTATTTAATTTTGTATGCCTACTAGAGTCACTTCTTCTGCTGGTGTGGATGGGTGAGCAATTCTCATTGGGATGAACTAGTTCCTTAGGTACCCTAGACCCATGCCATGAAAGGCTTTAAAGGTCATCATAACCATCACCTTGAATTGGACGAAGAAACAAACTGGCAACCAATGCAGCTTGCAGAACAGCAGTGTAACATGGGCCATCCTAGAGGCCCCAAGAACTTCACATGCAGCTGTATTCTGTGTCCTATTTCTGGATAGTCTTTAAGAGTAGCCCCATGTAGAGCATATTGCAATAGTTCAGCCATGAGATGACCAGGGCTAGGGTGAGTGAGCACAGGGACTCCTGATCCAGGAAAGAGCACAACTGGCATACAACATGAAGTTGTACAAAGGCTCTCTTAGCCACAATTGCCACCTGTCCGGAGCTCCACATAGCCAGTGCCACTCAGTCTTACCAAGATTCATCCAGAGCCTGTTGTCCCCCGTCCAGAAACCCAGGCACCACAAAAGAGTAGTGACATCATCACTTGGGTCACCTAACTTGGAGATGTAAACCTGACTATCATCGGCATCCTGATGGTACCTCATCCCATGATAGTGGATGATCTCATCCAGCAGCATCATGTAGAAGTTAAAAAGGAGTGCAGAAAGTACTGAGTCCTGCAGCACACTACCATGGGCTGGACCCTCACTCCCTATCAATACGATTGAGACCAACTTTGGAGAAGGCCAAACAAGTGTAAAACTGTGCCACCTAGTTCCAAACCCCTCACTTAGCCCAAAAGGATACCATTGATAGTGTTGAAGGCCATTGAGAGTTCAAGGAGAGCAAGAATGGAGGCACTACTCTTTTCCTGCTCTCACCAGAGATCATTGACAAGTGCAACTAAAGCTGTTCCTGTCCCATAACTGGCCTGAATTGAAAGGGGTCCAATAATCCATTTCATCCAGGGCCCTCTAATGCTGCTATGAGAGTCTGGTCCTCTTAGGTAGCTCCAGTGGCCTAGAGGTAAAGCTCTCGCTCTCACAATCAAGAGGCTGTGAGTTGGATCCTAGGTAGAGGCTAGTATTTGGAATAGACTCTCTTGTTGAGCAAGGGGTTGGACTAGATAACCTCCAAGGTCTCTTCCAACTCTCTTATTCTATTCTATTAACTACCTTCTCTACCATGTTCCTTAAAAAGGAAAATGAGCGACTGGATGGAAATTGTCCAGATAGCTAGGATTAAGTGACAGTTTTTTGAAGAGAAGGCAAACCGGGCCTCCTTGAAAGCTCCCAGAAATGTCCCCTCCTGTTCTGAGGAATTTATCACTGCCTGAACCCACTGACTAGCCCTTTTCAAAACACACAGCTCCTCCATGAACCACAGGGAATGTTGGAAGCAATTGGTTGAGAGCAATCAGTCAGGAGAGGCTGCAGAGGTACAATTATGTACAAAGCCTTGGCTGACCTAACTAGAGCTTTGGCAGGACAGTGCAGAAGTACTCCCTGGATATCTCTAAATCCCTCTAAACCCCATTTGCTAGGGTGGACTTCTCAAATGGATCTAGCATCCCTGGATGGAGGCTGGGACATCATAAGAGAATCTCAAGGTCACGAGGGTATGATTTGACCATGACAGAGGGATAATGATAGATTCCCTCACGAGATCATATTGCCATTACTCCAACTAAGCAGTAATATCTAATGGCTGACCACTGTCCTGAGTTGGGCCCAAGTTGACATAAATTAGATAAATATTAAAATAAAATAAATATTTCAACTTTTTATGAGGTAGGGGTGGTGGTCTGGAAGCTATATCCAAGGCTTTTAAAGGTGACATGAGGCTTTTGGATCTCAGTTGTATACCCTTTCTTTGTGTGTGCTGGATATTGGTTGAAGAAACTATCTTCACTACTGACATTGTAACTCTATCACCATCGATAGTCTACCTATCATCTATCTATTTATTCTTGTTCCTTTAATCTTATGTGAACAGATTTAAGTCATCATTAAATTCTCCTCTGTATACAGAATAGTATGAAAAGGAACAGGTTATTTTGTTTCTTAATAAGCATATAAATAATATGGCAAAGATGAAAGAACTTCAGAGAAATGTTATCAGCAAAGTTCAAAAGAATAATTAGGGCTCCTACACTAATTTTCTTGAAGATGGCATTGCCTGTTCTATTTTACTTCAGTTCAATTTTTTTTGTATTTTTGTGATATACCGCAGAATGTAATATTTAACAGAACAATATCATCTTCCTGCTTGTAAACTTAATTTTCCTCAAAATATAATTACAATTATGTCATGAGTCAGAGAGAGTGGAGACTACATTCCAGCCAAAGTTAAGCTCTTTTGGTCTGCAAAAAAACAGTATTCCACTTATAATAAGTACTTCATTTTGTTGAATTGGATCCAGCACTTCAATGAATCATAGAATGTTTGAGCTAGAGATAATTCTAAAGATCATTTAGTGTGTCCTATACATTCTGAAATCTATCCATCCTGTTCAGTTTAGAGCAAAGCATTTACAAACTTATGAATCAATCATGATTATAGATCTACAACTCTAGGACTGCCTCATAATGTTGAAAAGGAAGAAGAGTGTTGGGAGGCAAAGTTCAACAACATTTGGAGAATCAGAATCCTCATTCCAAGTATATTTTGAAACAAAAGGATCAAATAAATTCATAATTGTTTATTTTTCATCTTTGATGGAATTCAAAGAACCAACATTACAATTGTCCAAACATAAATGGGTGTGCCAACCTAGAACTAGCAGCCCATATTTTCAAATTACTGTCTAAATATCAGGATGCCCACAGAAATATTAGGAGTTATATTCAAAGGCTAAGTGTAAAAAATGAATTTATGGATTTCTGTACCTTACGGAAATTAGTCTTTGTGTCCTTGTACTCGCGACTTAAGCTGCTCACCATATCCATGATGTATCTCCAACTTATGTAGTTTTGAATTTCTCTGCATAATAAAGCAACAAAAAGCACCATTTGTTGCTATTTACAGAACTACAAATACATTGGGATGTTCAAAAATAGAAACTTAAAATACATTTGGCATGCATACCTGGCAGTATAATGGGAAATGACAGACTTCAGCTTGATTAAATAGTCTGGAGCATACACAATTATGTCTTCTGTATTTTTAACTTCAATTGCTACTGTTTTCATTATATAATTTACAAATTTTAGCCAGTCAAATGTCTGTGGGGAGAAAAAAAATGTTAGGTAGAATAAAACACTAGACAATATTACTATTAGCATTAAGTCTTTATCATTGATTCTGCCAAATACATTATATGCTTTCGGAAGACTGTTGGGCTTTTTTAGCTGTATTAAAACCCTTCTTTATATTACATTTATAATATAATAAAGAAATAAAAGAAAACCATGCACAGTTGTTAACAGCATTCAGAAACAACACGTTTTAAGGATTTAAATCCAGATATTGATTTTAGGAAGTGCATTCACAGAACAGAACTTTATTGAATACCCTACTCAGGGATGTGACCCAACTGGTATAATTAACAGTTCTGTCTATTAGTGTCACATGTGCATGCGTGAGTCATACGAGTGCAACTTACAACCTGCTGAGCTGCCTGGACAGCTGAGCAGCGCTGCGTGCAAATGAACAGCAGTTGGAAAATCCCCTTTTTCCTGTTTTTCAACTGCAGCTGTGTTGTGCAAAGCAGCTGCAGTTGAAAAAGCAGGAAATAAAGCTCAGGTAAGAGTTCAGGCAGGTGGGTGGGCCAAAACAGCAGCAGACATAGAACTGGTTCTATGTCTGCTACTCTTCAGAGCAACCAGTACTACAGAGGTGGACAGAACTGGTAGAAACCCACCCCTGACCCTACCAACTAAGCATCTGACAATGTTACAAGTGTGGTTTTCTCAGCCACAAGCTACTATGTCTAGATTTCACACCATGAGTGACTCCTACTTTCAGATACAATACATTTGAATTTTAATAATTCCTATTTCAAAAATTAAATAATTTACTCAGTGCTTGGCATGTTTTATGTATTGTTTGAAAGTAGGCATGTGTAAATCACATAATGTGTGGTAGAAGCAAACATATAAAATTACGTGGATGATGATGTTACCTAATTTGGATAAAGTTGTATATAAAATGCTATCTTTTAATGTTACAAAAAGGCTGAGGTAGTTATATACATCTTGCCCTCCATGTCTCCTCAAATATGGACATTCCCTTCTATAAACAATGTACTGAGTCCACATTTAGTACCAATAAAGGATAACATTTGTAGCTCAGGGTTGAAATAAGGGGTCCATGGGGCTCTTTGAGCTTGCTTGTTTTCTTGCAGATGTTTCATTATCTAAACTAGGTAACATCACTAGCACTGATGTTACCTAGTTTGGGTAATGAAACATCTGCAAGAAAACAAGCAAGTTCAGAGAACACCAAGGACCCCTCCACATTTAGTAGCTGGATGGATTAATACCTAAGCAGTACAAGCTATCTATGTACTACTAGGACTTTCTTATCTGATTGTCTCTGTGTAACCTTCAACTGGGTGAAATGATGCATCACAAACTAATATTTTTTGAATGAAGGTACTTCAAATGGGCTAATTTAAGGAATGCATCCAAAATTCAGAACCCATTATTCCCATTGGCCTGAAATTTCAAGGATCTTCAAACCAGTTATAATGGCAAACTTATGTCCAACCTTCAGCAATGCCATCCCACTGTAGTCATCTGTAGCAATTGATTGTGATTTCTGAAACTTCCCGCTAAGTGTAATGGAATGTGTGGATGACCTTGGGGAATGTGAGAGGGGGAAGAGATACTACCTAGTAAACAATTGGAATAGAGGCAGGAGCCCCCAGTGGCTTAACGGTCAGAGGAAGAAACTTAGGGAAAACTTGCCCTAATGGATCAAATAGTTCAAAAGTGATGTCAGGAAATTTGCACTTTTGGACTTGCGATACTCTGTTAATGGAGCCTTACAATACAGTAGAATTAGTTCACTTTCTTGTGTTTGTCTGGTTTACCTGGGGGGTTGATGCAAAGTGAAGGGGGAAGCAAGCAGGAAGTTGGAATCACTCCTGTTCCCACTGCCTGTTTGTCCTCCCATAGTCATTCTGTATATTGGTCTAGGTAAGGAAATATCTCTGAAACAATGAGCATGGGTTGTCTAATTGAAACTTAACTTTTCAAAAATATATATGTATATTTCAGTGAATGTTACCAACATATGGCTTAACAAAATAATTTGCATTGACTGCTTCATCTTTTGTCATTTGATTTTCTACAGCCAGACTGCTCCTGTAAACCAATTCGTCATAAGAGGAAAAAAAAAAACCCATAACCTTTGATAGTAACAATAAGCCACCGTTAAGCAGTTTAGCTGTGTTCAGAAACTCTTGGTCAACAGGCAATAAATTAAGTTGAATAGCTTTAATTTAAAATTAATGAGCTGTAAAACAATCAAAGGATTATAGTTCTAAAAGCATTTACATGATGGTAATTCTTATAATTAGAGAGACAGCTGTGGTTTCAAGAGGTCTTAGATATGTTTAAGGATTATGCCAAATCTGTTCAGGAACAAAATGAAAGGAATTGTCACTCTGATTAGCAGTAATATTTTTAGTTTATCGACTTGGAATATGACATTTGAAAATTAAATTGTGGCTTCAGAAATTGATATTTGGCTGGGTTCTCCACCTTTTGTGAGATGTTTCTTGTATGACGCATGCGCCAAAATCTAGTTTCCAGAATCCCATCCCATCCTGTTGGGAGCAATGTAGGAAATGTATTCTGTGCATTTTGTACATTTGGATGAATCTGATTTGGGCCACCTTGTCTGGTCTTCTAATATCCAGAAAACTACAAAAGGATTTCCAAGAGATACAGAAAACCCTAAAGTTCATCTAATGCCCTTCTGAGTGGGTTCTAGTTTGAATGGTAAAGTTATGAAGTAATTGACTTCATAATTTCACAATTCAATGAAAAGTTATTGACTTTGAAATGATTTTTGTGGGATTCTAGCAGATTAAAGTAAAAAAGAAAGAAGCACAAAAATAAAACTAGATAAGATCAAATTACAATTTAAATCCAATATTAATGATATCCAGACAAATTATTTTAGGAGGCCATCAAGCAGATAATAGACTTTTTCAGCTGCATATTACTCCTATGTTTAAATTTAAAAAATAAAGGTTTTCTTTATTTCATACTTTCTTCAATATGTCTCAAAATTATATATGTTGAGAAATTACTGATAATATAAATCAGTTTATTAAGCTTAAAGAACAAATCAACAAAAGATATTCTTCAATCAGAAGATTGACATATCATCTTATTAGAACTTAGTGCCAAAGAATTTAGCCTTGGGACATAGGTTGTGTTCCTAGCCTTCTATCACATGAACAAATTTATCTTTATTAAATATCATGTAAACGTCATATCTGCCATAAAATGCAGATATGATTACATTTCAGTTTGTTGGGCCAATGAAACAATTTATATCACTAAACTTTCTCCTGCTGTTAAGAGTTGATTTGCAACAATGAACTGTAGCTTAATTTCATTGAAGATATGCAGGCAGATGCAGACTTTGGTATATACCAGTGATGGCTAATCTTTTCAGTACCAAGTGCCCAAAGCACATATGCTCCCCAAAATGTAATGTGTGCGCACCAGGGGTGGGATTCTACCAGTTTGCACCATTTGCTGGAACCGGTTGTTAACATTCTAAACAGTTTGGAGAACCAGTTATTACAAGAAATTACTGGCCTAATCCTGTAAGGAAGGCAGGAAGGAAACATTCTGGTGTTGCTTACAGAAACTGCCTCTCTGTTAATCCTTATTACATTCTTGACAGAACTAGACTTCCTGTCTCTGGAACTTCTCTGGAGTTTTTTTCCCCTCCTTTGCTGGTACTTTGTTTGTGTGGTGTGACCATTCAAAGTTACAATGGCACTGCAAAAAGTGACTATATGACCGTTTTTCACACTTACGACTGTTGCAGCATCCCCACAGTCATGAGAGGCCACGCGAGGAGATGCGTGCCTTGATGTGAGTGATATTGAGTTGGCCACACCCAACCAATAACATGTCCACCAAGCCATGTTCACCCAGTCACATGACCACCCAAGCCATGCCCACCACCTAAGCCACGCCCACAGAACCGGTTGTTAAAAAAATTTGAATCCTACCCCTGGTGCACACCCCATTCATGGGGCCCCACCCCCATGCATGCGGACACATCTCCCATGCATGTGTGCACGTCTCCCATGTATGCTCCCCACCCCATGCATGCACGGCAGAAACCCAAAGACCAGCTGCTTGGTGGGAGGTATGTGCATGTGTGCGGTGGAGCTGATCTGGGGTGACAGCTTGTGTGCCCACAGAGAGGGCTCTGCATGCCACCTGTGGCACACATGCCATAGGTTCACCATCATGGGTATATATATTTCTAGCCTGAAAGGAAGTAAAGATTTTATATGATTATTTTCCAGATGGTTTGCCTCCAATTCCAGTAATATATACGTAGCCCTGGTTGAAAAAAGAAGAAGCAGTGATCGAATTGATGGTATTCTTTAGAACAAAAAACAAGCACAATTTTCATAGGATTTCATAGGAACATAGTCACGTTATAATCTTTACCACCAAATAACTATTTCATGTGATTGTTAATTGCCAGGAAGTTTATGTCCTATGAAAAGTTTTATTAGGGCAATTGCTTTCTTTCTCTGCTATCAGATACACAACAGGCTGGTATATTTAGCTTAGTATTTTGAGTCCAAAAGCATCATCTTAAATTTTACTTTTTTTAAAAAAAAGGGGGGGCGGGGTTATATCGCCAGTCAATGGCAGAAACTGGAAACAACATGTTTGCAATATTGTACCTGATTATTGATTTCAAAGGAGAAATTTTTTTGGAGATCGCTCAGCTTCATTTTGTGATATAGCAAAAGTGGGTCATTTCTGTCTTCATCTTTGGTTGTGATCTAAAAAAAACAAATGTATACTATAAAAAGGAGTGGCTTTGCAGAAAGGACAGCAGAAGCAAAAAGCCTTAATACAAAAGGCAAATCAAAGAGATAAAGGCATAAATGACTGGCTTGTTCGTATATAAAAAGTAGAAGAAAGTGTGAACTGTCTATGGGTCAGGAACCCAGGAAACACAGAAGCCCTCTCTATTCTTTTGCTGAAGCTGGGGATTATGTTATGCTCCGAAATGTATTTGACCTTGAATACCCCATCTCAATTTATGCCAGTTTCTACATCATGCAACTTTCCAAGAACATAAAGCCTCAATCTTGGAACACTGAGATTCAAAAGAATGTAACAGAAGAGATCCTGGGCAGGACGAAAGGTTCTTCTTAGCATGAGAACAAGTGAGTGGAGACACTATTAACTAAACTGTCATTTTAATATATCATATAACACTAATTTACAGGTTCTGTGATCACTCTTAGAATAAGAATTACTACTGAGATCAACATGACTTGTTATGTCTAATCAAAATCCCATTGATTTCAATATGTTTACTCAAAATATGACAAAGTCTAAATCCAAAATGTTATCAGTGAGAGAATGTGACCATATAATACTGTATATAGATTTTATTAAATACTCCGCATTTTATATATTTCTAGAGTCATACATATAAAAATATTCAATCTTTTCTCTTTACTAAAGCAACTGTACTTAGAGTACATAAGTATGTAATACATTTTTATTATTACTCTTATAGTAGTATTAATATATACCACTAATAAATACTGAAGAATTATCATGTGATGCACTAATGTCAAAATAGAAATAGAACTAGATATAAGGAATTTATTATCTGTGAACATTTTCTATTCTAATCCAGCCACTTTATGGCCATTGTATTTCAGACCATATCTGAAATACTGTGAACCACTTTCTGTTCTGGAAGTCTTTTCTGGACCAAACCATTGTGGGAACAGTCAGATCAACCTGATTTAGAATTAAACTGGATTTTTTTAAATTTTATTCCATGGAACATCCCATCCCCCAAACAGAAAGAAATAGAAATATTTTTTAATGTATAAATTTATCTCTACTTTCTCCCTAAAATCCCTAATTTAATAGGATAATTTTGGAATGAGGAAAAGAGGCAGAAGCCATACATTTTTATTCTTACAAAGCATTCTGTATATAAAATAGGAGAGTTAACTTACATTTGCAATTTCTTTCTCAAGAGCCATTATTCTTTCTACTTCTGTAGAAATTTCAGTATCATTGATGGAGAGATTTCTTTCTTGGCGAATTAACTTTGCTACAGAAGTCATGAAATGAATATAAGCTGAACAGGCCTATAAGAAAAAAGAATGTTTTGTTTTAATACTATGATTAACTTATATAAAAATTATTAAAATGTTAATAAAAAGAACAGGCTGAAAATAATTTTAAAATATTGTGTTACAGTAAGTTAGCGTATATCTTTAATGAACATCATAATACTGCATGAAGATTTTACTATGAGTATTATTTTAGATTTATAGTGTCCATTTAATCCCATAATTTGTACTGTGGAAGTACTAACTAGTTCTAGTAGTTCCTAAATTATTGCATTAAATCATGAGTTGGGATAAGGCATTAATTATAGAACAAGTATTCATTGTAATTAACCTTCTAAATGTTTGAAGGAAGCTCTGCCATAAGTACTTTGCCTCTTGTAATTAGCTTTTCTTCTTGGCATGCTGGAATTGGTATACTCACAATCCATATTTGGGTCAACAAAAACCTGACAGTTTTCTTCATTAATACTGCCTTTTGTATAAGAAATTAATATTGATGTTAGAGTGCATCAATCTGTCATCAGTCAAGGCAAGAAAATCATAATAGAAAATCAACTTTAGGGATATATACTGGTAGACAAAGTGCATATTCTGTTTGAAGTGCTTACATACACTCAGTCTGCATTGGCTAAAATTTTCAATAGATGTTTATGTGGGATGTCTTTGCTTTGTTTGAAAAGTGGCATGAATTTACATTAAATTATAATTTAAAAGAATTATATTATTTTTAAGATGATGTATCGCTGGTATTTAATACCAGATGAGTTAGTTAAGATTTATAAAGGTACATCAAATGACTGTTGAAAATGTAACAAGTAAAGAAGGGACTTTTCTGCAATAAAGCAAAAAAAAAAAATAGAGTATGATTCATATTTTAATACAGAAAATTTTGAAAATGAAACCAGAAATTTCTTTTGGGCCTAATGGAAAAAGACTTGGAGAAAAAATTTGGAACTTTGTTACTATGTATGTTGACAGCAGCAAGACTATTGTATGCAGAAAAATGGAAGGAGACTTTGAGTCCTGTCAGGGACAAATGACTGCAGAAGCTGATGGAATTGGCTGAAATGGCAAAATTGATCATTTTGATTAAAGAAAAGAATATAGGTATTTTTGTTTCCACATGGAGACCGCTTCTGAACTTTGTGCTTGAAGTGGAAAAGAATGAAACTTTGGTTTTGGTTTTTACTGATTAGACTGATAGATCTTTATAGAAATGGCTAGTTTATATTATTATTAAAATACAAAAAGTTGTGATTTGATGTTAATGCCTTACTTTACTGCAACAGAGTTAATGCTTCTTTTTCTTAATCCTTCCTCACTTTTCTTCCTCCCTTTCCTACCAACTGCTTTCCTATTTACTTTCATATTTTATATCTTATTTTACCTTGTAATTCAATAAAAATTTTAAACAGAAAAGTGGCATGGATTCTTCCTTTATACACAATAAATATACAGTTAAAGATTTCCCTGTCCAGTTTTGTCCAGCTAGGATGCAATACGCATCTCTGTTTCTTGGCTGAGAAAGCCAGCATTGTCCAAAAACATTTTCCGTGGTCATGTGTCCAGCATGACTGTACGCTAAGGCCACACAGAATGCTGCTATCTTTCCACCGAAGTGGTACATATTAATCTACTTGCATTTGCATGCTTTCAAATTGCTAGGTGGGCAGGAGCTGGGGCAAGCTGACAACCTCAGTGTCTTTAACCACCGAGTCATCACAGTCGATCTTATACAAATAAACACACATAGAAATTTAATAGATTTGGGATGTGTTGGACAATTTTTGTAGAGTAGTAAAACAGCATTATATCTTTCAAATGGAAATTGTGCTATAAAAATCTGTTGCAAATATATTTGTTATTATAAATAGTTCATATATATGCATGGATATTCTTATTTTCTTTTTTGTCATTTTATTAGCATTTAATGAAGGCTGTTTGAAAGTCTAACTTTTTTGTGGGAAACTTTTGCTTATTTCTAAACTTGCACATACCTCTGCGTACAGTCCAGTACATTCATAGTAATCACGGGAAGGAAGTCCAAGTCTAGGTTGATCAACCTACAAAACCAAGTTTAAAAATAATCAGGCCACAAATAGAACAACAATTTGATGGTAGATAGAAGATTGCAAGCAGTGATATTTACTTTTTTCTAAGCATTTTTTAAAAGTGCCTCTAAAGTGAGACTTTTTAAGTACAAGAATCTAAGGCTAAAAATTTGGAGGAAAGAATGAGGAGGGAGGAGAGGAGGAAGACTAAAATTGGTACCCGGCCTGACTCCCAAAAACTGTGACAAGAAAAAGAAAATATGATGATATCAAGACATAAAAGTTTCACTCTGCTATACTTCCTATAAGAGAAAATAGGTGCCAATTTCTAAGCATCTGAGGAAGTAAGAAAGAAGCCATTACTGCTTAACAGTGACAAAGGAGAAATGGGGATTTGGTATTCTTAGTAGCAAATGTCATAAGAAACAATCAAAAGTAGAACTTCAGCATCATAGGAGTGTGACTACACATTGATATCCCAAGTTTAATTAGTAGTTAGAAAATGTAGCAATTGCTCTTTTATGGGAGGAAAGAAACCTATATAGAACTAAAAACAAGGAAAAGAAATAAAGTGTCAGCCTTCAAGATTTTCTCTTTTTTCCCCCCCTTTGCTTTGCATCTTTCGGCTGTCATAAGTAATGGGGGGAGGAGTGAGGAATATGGTTATGGGAAGTGAGCTGGAGGTGTTACAAAACAGAACTGTATAAGTTGGGAGGGAAGTTTCTTGTTTAGGCTTCTATCCTATGGTATGTGCAGCTGCAACTCTTTATCAAAATATGTCAAGGTCAATGGACAGAGGCCTCATCACCTCCTGGAGATGACCACATGATGATATACACAACTTTTAATTGGATGAGCCAATTGAACTCTTGGCGGTGGGAACGTTGCCATCACTTTGTATATGTGATTTATGTGCCCATTTTCTCAGATTCAGAATTCTTTTGTTGCTATGACTTGATTTCCAGTAAAAGATATATTTTCTCTAATTAATCGAGTCTAAGTATTTCTTTCTTGGATTTTGAATGGAGTACCAGCTGACATTAAGGGCAAATAGCTTGTCCCTTGGCTCCTACCAAGTTCTCACAAAGGCCACTGTTCTTTATTGCCTGCATTCCTAACCCTGCACACATTGTAATTATTAGTCTGTTACAATAATCTGAACATCAGTTTTAAGGGATATTCCATCATTGAGGATCACAAAATCAATGGGTAGGTTAATCAGGCAGATTCTATTCAAAATTAGAAAAGTTGATTGCTTTTCCCAAGTGTACACAATCAAGCAATTTGTGGCAGGATGATTTAAATTCAATTATCAAAGGAAATGAATCCTGACTATATATGACATGTTTAGCAAAACATTTTTAATGGAAATGAAATGGGATTTACATGTGCATTACCATTCTGTTGCATCCTTGCTGGTGAGCCATACTGAAGAATCTACAGCAGGATTATGAGTTATTTATATGTATCAATAGAAGTCTTTATGGATAGACAATTTAAAATCCCTAGTTTCTCTAACTATACCAGTCAGAACAAATACATTTTTAGACATTTCTAAGAACAACAAACTTACATGAAGTATATGTTGTAAGGAGTTTTTATCATCAGTGCCAACAAACATGTTAATTATGACTTTTCTTCCAAATTGAAAATTTAACTCTGCAATGGATTTCTCTGCACTCCATGCGGAGCCTAAAGTAGTAAAAATGTATAATCAGTGTTGGATAAAGGTAACTCAAATTCCACCCTTTCCCATTTGATAATTATAATGAACAAATTATTTGAATTCACCTACCATGATTCAGGTCCCAGTTGTCTGCTGCTATAGGCCATTCTGAAATGTTGGTCATTAGGTTAATTAGTGGTTTCCCTTTTTTGCTGTTAATGGCAGCTTGTGAAAATAAACATGAATTCCATTAATTACAGATGCAGACTTTTTAAACCATTTAATTATCACAATGATGTATGGTGATGGTCCTATATTTCCAAACAAACATTTTCTGCAGAATCATATCTCACAAGAAAAGTTGGAGAACAAACATATAGATGGAAGTAACTTGAATCTTTGGTGTCAATTTAATAAGTTTGTAAGTGACACAAGTAACAACAATGTTACACATGTGATGATGTCATCACAGCAATGAAACAACTTAGATAATATGATGTCACATGATGTCATTCCTGCTCTGTTCGGAGTGTGGGCGCAAAGAACGGAGACGAGGCATCGAAAAGTGACTCAACTCTTTATTAGTGACTTCAGAACAGAGCTAAAATACTCGGGCAGCAGCAGCCCTTTTTATAGGGCTTGCTGCTGTCATAACAGCCAATGCTTTGAGTTTGCCACGCTGGCGGAGTCCAATCGGCAGTGCCCGTTAACAGCCAATCAGATCGGCCTAGGACGACCAATCAGGATCTGCTGCTGGCGGGCCAATCAGAAGTGCAGGATTTCAAGCCTGCTGTGGAAGTAAAACTATTTAAGCTTTTAAATTAGCGCAATTGCTTAGTCCGTAACACCCCTCCCCCCTACGTTCTATCTGAGGGGTGGGGTGATGTACTCTCGCAAGTACGCAGGTTGTTTCACTTGTCTGCCCGATCTGCGTTGCCCCAACAATTCTTGCCTTGGCTCTGTTTCCAATGGACTATTTGCTGGGCTGAATGGCACGGCTAGGTCAACCACTTCACTGGGCGACGCGGGGCTGTCATCCCTGCTTCTGTCAAGGCTGCCTCCTGAGTTTCTTGGGTTTGCTGCTGTCGCAGTGCTGCTTTGTGGCGAGGCACTCATCTGATCCAGTTCTTCCTCAGAAGGTGAATATCCTGGGTTGGTTGTGTTGATTTTTGGGTTTCACGTACTGCATCGTATGTTGGCTCATTTTTGCCCCCCTCGCTTTCCTTCTCCCCCCCCAGGTTTGAGGTTCAGGGCTAGAGACAGGGGTAGGTGCCAGTCTGGAATGAAGTTGGTCAATGTGGCGCTTCCACATTTTCCCTTCAGCAATTTGTAACCGGTAGAAACGAGGCCCCGTAAGTTGAATTATGGTAGCGGGGACCCACAATGGGTCACCTGATAAATTCTTTGCGAAGACTGGGTCACCTACCTTGAACATGCGATACTTGCTGCTGGACCCTAGGGGTTGTTCTGGCATGTAGGCAGGGTGTATGCGGTCAAGGTGTGAGCGAAGTTTCTGTCCATCAGGAGTTTGGCTGGGGTTTTGTTTATAGTACTGTGTGGTGTAATATGTTGGAGGAGGAGCATCCTGGTTATTTTATGATCGATGTCTCCTTGTTCCATTTTTTGTAAAGTTTTCTTCACGAATTGGACCATTTTCTCAGCCCTACCATTGGCCGCCGGGTGAACTGGTGATGTCAGGGCATGGCGTATCCCCCGATCCACTAGTTACTGTTCAAATGCGAGAGCAGTGAATTGGGGACCATTATCGGAAACCAGGACATCTGGTAGTCCATGTGTAGCAAATAGTTTATTTAATTTTTTAATGACTACTTCTGTGGTGGTGCTCTTCATTTTGTGGACCTCTAGCCAATTTGAATAGGCGTCCATGGTTATGAGAAAAGTATGCCTCTTGGTGGGTCCTGCAAAATCGAGGTGGATGTGGGACCAGGGACCCCGGGGTGTCTCCCATTCTGTTGGTGGGGCTTTTGGTGGATCTGTGCAAGTTTCTTCACATTTGTTGCAAGAGGCTACCCAAGTTTCTATTTGTTTATCTATACCTGGCCACCATGCGTAGCTCCTGGCTTGTGCCTTCATTCGCACGATGCCAGGATGTCTATCGTGCAACAGTTTCAGGACTTTCTGTTGTAGCCACTCTGGAATGACAACTCTGTCTCCCCATAATATGCATCCTTTTGAGGAGAAAAGCTCTGTCTGTCGGTTTTTGAAGGGTTTGAAGATATCACTGAGTTTGTTGTCAGGCCAACCTCTTTCCACCCAGCTGAGGATTCGTGCTAAACAAGGATCTTTCCTTGTTTCTGTGGTGATGTCTCGTGCAGTGAGTGGTGGAGAAGGAAGGGTTGCGATTTGTAGCGTTGTTCGTGTTGGAGCCGGATCGTCTATGATTTCGGGTAGCGGTGAGCGGCTCAAAGCGTCAGCGTGGGGAATGGCTTTCCCCGGGCGGTGTAGCAATTGGTAATCATATGCGGCTAGAAATTCTGACCAACGCGTCATTCTTGGGATAAGATGTGGGGTGTTGGTTTGTCCCCTGCTAAAATGCCAAGTAATGGTTTGTGATCGTTAACTATGGAAAAGGGTCTTCCATATACATACTCATGGAAGCGTTTGACAGCAGCTACGATAGTGAGAGCCTCTTTATCAAGTTGGCTATAGTTCCTCTCAGCTTTTGCTAAAGTCTTTGAAAAAAATGCAATAGGTGCCTCAGTACCGTTTGGTAGGATGTGGCTCAGGATGGCTCCTACCCCAAACGGTGAGGCACTGCAGGTGACGGTTAAAGTAAGGTCTCGTTATATTGTATCAGTACAGCATCTGAGGTTAAGAGGTCTTTGACTTTCTGAAAAGCTCGCTCTTCGCGTTGTCCCCAGACCCAGGAAGTCTTCTTGTCGAGGAGCCTATGCAAGGATTCGGCCACAGTTGCTTTCTGGGGCAAGAAGATGTTATAAAAGTTAATGAGTCCTAGGAAAGCTTGGAGGTCTGTTTTATTCCTAGGTTTTGAGGCCTTTTTTATGGCAGTCAGTTTTTTTTCAGTAGGGTGAATTCCCTGTTTGTCAAGTAGATAGCCCAGGAATTCAACCTTTTTTGTACAGAGTTGGCACTTGTCCTTCTTGACCTTTAGGCCAGCATCTTTAAATTTCTGTAGAACCATTCGGAGTTGTTTTTCTAAAATGCATCTAGTCGGGGCAGCTATCAGTACATCATCGAAGTAGGGCACAACCCCTTTTATGCCTTGTAGCAATCTTTCCATTAAGCTCTGGAAAATACTGGGGGCTACACTTACTCCGAACTGGAGTCTGTTACACTGGAAAGCCCCTCTGTGCGTGACTATAGTCTGGGCTTCTGCAGTCTGTGTGTCTACGGGCAACTGCTGGTACGCCTGAGCTAAGTCCAATTTTGTAAATATTTTCCCACCTCCAAGGGAGTGAAGAAGATGTTGGACCACAGGTACGGGTTAAGTGCTCTGCTGGAGCACATGATTTAGGGTGGCCCGGTAATCCCCGCAAATTCTCACTGATCCATCTGGTTTTATGGGGGTCACAATTGGGGTCTCCCATCGAGCATAGTCAATAGGTTCCAACACACCTTGCGCTATTAATTTGTCCAGTTGTTCATCAAACTTTGGCTTGAGTGCAAAGAGCACTCGACAAGGCTTAAGGCGAATGGGCGCAACTTCGGGACTGAGGTTAAATGATATAGGGGACCCTTTGTACTTGCCTAGCTTCTCGCTGAACACGTCCTGGAATTCTTGGATGAGGGCCGCTTCCCAGTCATCACTGCCAGTCTGATTGATGCCAGCTAGTTCGATTCCTAATGGTGCAAACCACTGTAGACCCAAAAGGCCGGGTCGATCTCGATTGACAATGGTCAATGGAAAAGTTGCGGTGTGGTCCTTGAAGGTGACTCAGACGTTGCTGGAACCGACGACCAGAATTCTATTTCCTTGGTAGTCTTTCAATATGACGTTTTGAGTGCTGAGATCCTGGCGACGAATGTCAGGGATCAGCTGTTTGAAGGTTTTCCATGATACCATCGATAGGGACGATCCAGAGTCAACCTCCATAACTCATGGTCGCTGCTCGATGGCTACCCTCACTCGGATTTTCCTTGCATCAAGGGATGAAGCGTGGCCTATGGTGATGGTCTGGTGTGCCTCTTCTCGTCGGGATGAAGTGGTGGCTGCTCGGTTTCTGTATTGAAAGTTCCATTGGTTGTTTTGGTGGTCCCGATTAACTGGTGGGGTGCCTGTTGTCTGTCTGTTCTCTCCTGGTTGGGCTGGGTCCTCACTTGCTTCTGCAGACCTTAGCGATATGGCCCCTCTTACCGCAGGAACGGTAGAGTGCATCTAGGAATTTGCAGTCAGATCGTGGTGACTGCCCCCACATCCGGAGCATTGGTATGGTAATTTTTGATTCTTTTGGTCCCGCTGGTCGCGTTCTGACCTGAGTTTGTTGACCTCTTTTTCCTCGCTTTCTGATGAGGATTCGAGGTCCTCATGGTGGGTGGTTGTCGCGTGCCTCTCGGAAAAATGGTGTCGCTGGCGAGTTGGCGGTGCGGTGCGTTTGCTCGGCGCATTCAAGCGGCTGACTTCCTGGTTGCTTCTGCTGCAGTAGCATCGGCGATGACATCTGCGAGGGTGATGTCTCCCTTCGCCATAATCTTGCTCTGGGTCGTGGGGTCTCTTAGGCCCAGAACAATTTGATCTCTCATGGCTTCCTTGAGATTTGCGAAGCCACAGAGTCCTGATGTCAGCGATGTCTGATGTCAGCGATGAAGTCTCCAACGCTTTCGCTTTCCCGTTGGTCCCTCTGGTAAAACTTGTGTCTTCTGATGACTGTTGGCACCGCCAGTACATAATGGGCCCAGAGGATTGGGGCAAGGTTGTCCCAGTCCATTGTCTTGACTTCTGCTGGTTTCACAAGTGCTTTTGCCATCTTGAAGACGGCAGGTCCGCAATGGGTCAGGAATACAGCTCGTTTCTTGCCAGGCATAGCATCTTTCAGATTGTTGGTCTCCAGGAACATCTGGAACCTGTCCATATATGAGTCCCAGTCTTCGTTATCCAGGTCAAATGGAGCGGGTGGTATAGCGCTGCTGGTCATTATGCCGCTTCTTCAGTGCGCTCTTAGCCACGTGCTCTGTAGAGTTCGTTGAGTGTTTGATCAGCTCTTAAAGTCTCCATATCCCATCCTCGTCGCCAGTGTTCTGTTCGGAGCGTGGGTGCAAAGAATGGAGATGAGGCATCGGAAAGTGACTCAACTCTTTATTAGTGACTTCAGAACAGAGCTAAAATACTCGGGCAGCAGCAGCCCTTTTATAGGGCTTGCTGCTGTCATAACAGCCAATGCTTTGAGTTTGCCGCACTGGTGGCGTCCAATCAGCAGCACCCGTTAACAGCCAATCAGATTGGCCTAGGACGACCAATCAGGATCCGCTGCTGGCGGGACAATCAGAAGTGCAGGATTTCAAGCCTGCTGTGGAAGTAAAACTATTTAAGCTTTTAAATTTGCGCAATTGCTTAGTCCGTAACAATTCCATTCCCTCTCTCCTTTGGTTTATGGTTTATGGCCTAAGCCATAAAATGATTTGTTTCTATCTTATGATTAATGGGAAGATAGCAATTATGGTTTGTAGTTATGGCTTACAGAGGTATTGAGCCCACCTATGTAGCATTAGTAAACATTGCATATCTGTGCAAAGTATTCAAAAAGAGTAATTTAATCAATCAGCCTGACAGTCAGTCTGACTGCTAGTCTCACAATAATGCCTCTGGGAGCCTTACAGAACAACAATGTCTGGGTTCCAATGGCATGCCAGACCAAACCAGACCAGACCAGACCTGACCCAAACCCAAACCCAAACCCAAACCCAAACCCAAACCCAAACCCAAACCCAAACCCAAACCTTAGTGCACTGGAAATAATTCAAGGATCAGTAATGTCTAATGTGAATAAAATAATCTCTCCAATATTTCTTTCTTTTTTTTGTTAGCCATTTATTTTATAGATGCCACAGATGGAAGCATTCTATCAGTCTTTTCTGTGACCTTCTACAGAGTATCTACAAAATAGATTTAAATTAGTCAACTGTACGATTCGTCTCAAGAATTGAAACAATTAACTAAGAAATATGTACAGAATTCAATATACTGATACTAACTTTATATAGTTGAATTTAAATATGTGAAGCATACTATGGTGCCTATAAAGCAGTTGCAAGAATGTGACTAAAAAGTAGTATTAGTAAGCTTCCCAGAGTTACCTTGAGGTAAGACAGGTGGCCAATCAATCAATTAATCAGAACAAGGTTAATCATTACTCTTAAATGTGATAATTTAACAAACAACTTACCTTCATTTATACAAGATCTATACAGTATTTTTGCTTTTGCAACAGCTTCTATATCATTACTGTCGTTCTTCTCAAGAACATCTGAAAATGAAAAAGATACATATATTACCAAGTGTGATACTTAATGTAGGTTATGTTCTACAGGTATATGCAGAAGCACACATAATAATACCCATTTCACTCATTTTAACCTTATAAAAAAATAAAATGAGAACAGAATTCAAACCCTTATAATCCAAACTTAGAGTTTCTGGCAGAATGATGAACAAAATTTCCATGGTGAAGGGATAGACTTATTTCAAGAAAGAAAGAGGCACTACTAAAATTCCCCTGTGAAGCAGTTTTCTGCTTAGCATAGCTGCCTTTTACCACAGAGGGTAAATTAAAAAGATGCTTTTCCAAACAGGTTGAAGAAGGATCTACTGATCCTTCTTTCCTAGAAGTACTAATGGAATTCCCCTTCAGAAGGGCCCCATTAGGAAGGAAAATAAAAGAAGCAAAACCAAGAACAGAACACTTTCTATTATACATTTTCACCTGGTCAATGCAAACTCAGCAGAGTTTAGAAATTGGTGCTACCTCTGCCACAGATTCTCTTCCATTTTGGACATTTGCTTTGTCCCTCTGTAAATATTCTAAGATTAATGTAATGTTGTTTCAGTTTATATTTTTATGGGATCTCCGTTCCCAAATTATTTTTCTGATTCTCATAAAATTTGACACTTTTTGATACTTCTACTACAGCCATTATTTGTTTGTATCTAAATATAAAGCGTAAGACTGACTAGTTTGGACTATCAATGTTTTGAGCAGTATATTCAACTTCTTAAGCTAACTATCCTTTTTGTCATTTTTAGAACAATTGTACATTTCTTTTGGATCACTGAGCCAGATGATGCAAGATCCAGAATGCAATGCAGAGTCTGTTCCACTAAATGAGACCAAGATCACTCAGATATGCTTACTTTTGACCCACTGTTGATGTGAATTTTTGCTGGGGATGTTCTTATTGGTTGTAGCTTTTTCAGCCCCACATTGTTGGGATCTGCTATTGTGTATTATCTTCTTTATCTTTTTTGTTTACTAAAAAAACATATGACCTTACAAACTTGCATGTAACCTAGCAAATCTTTGAGATTGGTTTTTGTTATGTAGTGAAAATGGTATACTCGAAATCCCCGAGCCTTGATTGGCCAAGGCACGGGGATTTCTGATTGGCCCGATTTAGGTCTCCCGCGATTGGTGCAAACCGAGAGCGGGAGACTTGAATCGCTGCCATTGGCCGCGGCAGCCTTGCGAAAGGTATAAAAGCCGCGGGCTTTTTACCTTTCGCCGGTTCGGTTCACTTGTTGAAAATAAAGAGCTTTTAATTGAAGTCACCGACTCTGAGCTTATTTCCGGACACGACACTGGCGACGAGGATGGGATCTCGCCCCTGAACCGAACCCCGTGTCCACCTAAGAACCAGCGACAGCACTAAGATGGCGAAGATAGCACCGCCCGCCCCCTTCAACCCTGCCGCCGAAGATTGGGAATCGTATTCGGATCGGTTCCGAATGTACCTAGAATGCGCCGGCATGAAGGACGCCCCGGGCCCGCTGAAACGCGCTGTCTTCCTTACACACTGCGGACCAGAGGTCTTCCAGATGGCTAAGGCATTAGCCAAGCCGGCAGACGCAACCGCCATGGACTGGGACGTCCTCGAACCAATACTGCGGCGCCATTATGCCCCCGAGGTCCCCATCCTAATACGGCGCAATGAGTTTTACCGCCGAAACCAGAAGCCCGACGAAAAATTGAGCGATTTCGTCGCAGAACTGCGGCGCCTGGGAGGACTCTGTGAGTTCGAGGGTCTCAACAGTCTCATAAGAGACTGCTTTGTACTCGGGTTATGGGATCCTACACTGCAGAGCCGACTTATGGCCAAGGGCGACATCAGCCTAGCCGATGCCCTTACAGCCGCCGCAGCCACTGAAGCAACACGCACGTCGGCAGACAGCATGCGAAGATCTGACGCGAAGGGCGGGAACAACAACCCGGCAAGGTCGGCCGACGCAAGAAGTGAAGCGCCGCACACTACGGTGAATACCAGTCAAACTCCAGCACGTCTGAAGACGAGGAGGACATTCACCGAGTACAGACGGGACGCGGCGATCAACGAAGTCGAAAAGGCCGTAAGTCGAGGACCAGCTGCGCCGGGTGCGGCGGCGACCACCCCAGGTCAGAATGCCGATTTTTTGACTCTATCTGCAGGCATTGTGAACGAAGGGGTCACATCGCCCGAGTTTGCCGCCAAAAGAAGACTCGCAGCCCACCCAAATGGGAACAGCACGACAGACGGAGAGAAAACTCCCCGCCCAGAACCAGAGAACGACAGCCAGACGGTCGATGGGACCGCGCTCAATGATCTCAAAGAAGCGGCGACGGTCGACGGAAAGAAGAGACCCATCAGACGGTGACCATCGGCCACGCCACCTCTGACGGCGCCAGAAAAATACATGTAGAGGTAAATATAGAAGGCCAGCCATGCAAGATGGAAGTGGATTCTGGGTCCTACCTTTCCATGATTGCATGGCGCGAAATCAAAAGACTGGTGCCCACTCTACAAAAGAGAAACGTGCAGACACAAAAGATCATCATTAAAGACTACCAAGGGAACCGTGTCCCGGTAGTAGGCACCAAGAATTTCAACATAACCTACAAAGGCCACACCGAACAACTACCACTCACAATCGTCGATCGCGACCGCCCAAGCCTACTGGGTCTACAATGGTTCGCCCCGCTTAACATCGCGCTGACAGGTGTCAACCAAGTCACCATCGAAGCTTGGGAACAGCGGCTAACCCAGGAGTTCCAGGAGGTGTTCGATGGAGGCTTGGGCAAGTACCAGGGGCCCCTTATCTCATTTGACTTAGATCCAAGGGTCCCCCCTAAGAGACTTAAACCTAGAAGGGTACCGTTTGCATTAAAACCAAAAATTGACGAGCAGCTTGACAAACTCGTCAAACAGGGGGTATTACAACCGATAGACCATGCCAGATGGGAAACCCCTATAGTGACCCCAGTAAAACTGGACGGGTCAGTGAGAATTTGCGGGGACTATAAGGCCACCCTAAATGGCGCGTTACAACAAATCGCCTACCCAGTCCCTATAGTACAACATTTACTACACTCGCTAGGAGGGGGCAAAGTCTTTGCAAAACTCGACCTTGCTCAGGCATATCAGCAGCTGCCGGTAGACGAGAAAACGGTGGAAGCCCAAACAATAGTAACCCATCGGGGGGCCTTCAGGTGTAACCGGCTCCAATTCGGAGTCAGCGTGGCACCAGGCATTTTTCAAAGCCTGATGGAACGTTCGTTACAGGGCATAAAAGGGGTGGTGCCCTATTTTGACGACGTACTAATAGCGGCGCCAAATGAAGCCGAGTTAGAGACGCGACTCAGACAAGTCTTAACAAAATTTAAAGAAACAGGACTTAAGGTTAAGCGAGAGAAATGCAATCTATGTACAAAGCAAGTAGAGTTTTTGGGCTATCTCCTAGACCAAAAGGGCATTCACCCTACAACTAAAAAAATAAAAGCCATCAAGGAAGCCCCCACCCCAAGATCCAAAACGGAATTACAAGCATTCCTAGGATTACTAAATTTCTATAATGTTTTCCTACCTCAAAAGGCAACGGCGGCGGAGCCCTTACATAGACTCCTAGACAAGAAGGCAGCCTGGACTTGGGGGAGGCGAGAACAAGCCGCTTTTCAAAAAACCAAGGACCTCCTCACCTCCGATGCTGTCCTGATGCAATTTAGTGAGACTTTACCACTAGCTGTCACTTGCGACGCATCACCCTTCGGCGTCGGCGCTGTCCTCAGCCACACCCTCCCAGACCAGAGAGAAGCACCCATCGCCTTTTTTTCCAGGACTCTGACCAAACCAGAGCGCAACTATAGCCAGCTGGACAAGGAAGCTTTGGCTATAGTTGCCGCCGTTAAACGTTTTCATGAATACTTGTACGGCCGCCCGTTCACCATCGTGACGGATCACAAGCCTCTGTTGGGCATCCTCCCGGGAAACCGAGCCACGCCCAACATCTTGTCACCCCGAATGACAAGATGGTCGGAATTCCTGGCAGCCTACAATTACGAACTGTTACACAAGCCAGGTAAGAAAATCTCGCACGCAGACGCTTTAAGCCGCTCGCCCTTACCTAACTCTGAACCTGACCCAGCACCTACCACAAATACCCTGAGCATAGAAAGTTTACCTATTACTGCATCCGACATTGCCAGGGAGACCATTAAGGACAGGCGCCTGGCACGAATCTTACACTGGTTAGAAAAGGGCTGGCCGGAAAAGGACTGTGACGAGACTTTTAAAACGTTCCGCCAGTGCCAGACCGAACTGTCACTACTGAAGGGATGCATTCTATGGGGTGACCGGGTGGTAATTCCAGATAGATTGCAAGAAAAAGTCTTGAGGATGCTACATGAGGGTCATCCTGGCATCGTCAGGACTAAAGCCCTGGCCAGAAGCTACGCTTGGTGGCCAGGGATGGACAGGCAAATTGAGGCATGGGTCGCCAAATGCCACCGATGCCAGGAGACCAGATCCAGCCCACCCACAGCACCCATCCGGGATTGGGAAACACCACGAGGGCCCTGGTCCAGAATCCATCTCGACTTTGCGGGCCCCACAAATGGACACACGTTCTTAATCACAGTCGACGCATACTCAAATTGGCTAGAGGTGGCTGACATGAAATCCACCACCACAGAGGCTGTCATAAAAGAACTGAGCAAACTGTTCTCCACACACGACCTCCCAGACGTCATCGTCTCAGACAACGGGCCCCAATTCACCTCCATCGATTTCGAACGGTTCCTGGCAGAGAAGGGCATCCGCCACGCGTTGACAGCACTGGCGCATCCGGCGGCGAACGGTAGGGCGGAACGGATGGTCCAATTTACAAAAAAGACACTCAGGAAAATGGACCACGCGGAGATCAACGACAAAATCAACCGCCTACTCTTCATACAACACATCACTCCCAACACTACAACCAACAAGAGTCCGGCAGAGCTGTTAATGGGCAGGAAGCTGAGGTCTCCACTTGACAGACTGCACCCGACCTACAACCCGGAGCAGCCCCCAGACTCCAGCTCCAGGTTCCGGACATTTAACCCAGGCGACCTGGTTTACGCAAAAAACATGACGGGGGACCCCCTATGGATCCCAGCCGTCATAACACAAGTCACTGGTCCAAAGTCGTACCGGCTCCAAACCACGGATGGGCGAGCCTGGAAACGGCATATTGACCAGTTAAGGTCCCGAACGGCAACTGACCTCAACCCCCAAGAAGCGAACCAAGGGGGGAGGGAATACCCGGAAAGACAATCGCAAAATAAAATAAACCAAAAATACTCACCAGAAAACAGCCATCGCGAGTCCCCTCCGGAGAAGAACCGTCTGGCCAGCTCTACCGACTCGGAGAAGCCAAGCGGGAGCGGCGAAATCCGCAGCTCAACCGACCCGGTAGGCCCAGGCTGGAGCCACGGCGAAAGAACCGGCCCGATCATCCAGCCGGTTCGCGAAGAGGCAGGAGCAGCCAAAGGAACGACCGCTCCGGCCGAGATACAACAGGGAAGTGAGTTGCGCAGGTCAACTAGGACTCGACGGAGCCCCGCCTACCTGCGTGACTACACCACCTGACGGACCGTACCAAGGGGGGAGGGGTGTTATGTAGTGAAAATGGTATACTCGAAATCCCCGAGCCTTGATTGGCCAAGGCATGGGGATTTCTGATTGGCCCGATTTAGGTCTCCCGCGATTGGTGCAAACCGAGAGCGGGAGACTTGAATCGCTGCCATTGGCCGCGGCAGCCTTGCGAAAGGTATAAAAGCCGTGGGCTTTTTACCTTTCGCCGGTTCGGTTCACTTGTTGAAAATAAAGAGCTTTTAATTGAAGTCACCGACTCTGAGCTTATTTCCGGACACGACAGTTTTAGATGAACCAGAATAAATCTCTTGCTCTTCTGTCACAAAATTGGAATGTATATAAAAAAACAAAATGATCCAAAAATTGGAATAACTTATTTGTACTACTGACCTTTCAAAACAACTTCTAGTTCATCTCTTAAAATATCAAAATTACTATAACGAGAACTTGTCTCTGGTATGATGTGCCTTTTTAACCATCCTCCACAAGCATACTGGTAAAAATTATTGCAAGGTTCTGCTGCTGTATCCATGTTCTCAATGATTCGGGCAGCTGTCATAAAACAAAAATAAAGACATATTAAGCATAATGTATTTTTAAATAGTCTACATTTATCTTTATTGTTATAAAATAGTAACGTTAATATGTTGTAAGATGAGAGTTGTAACCCTCAAGCATTTGAATTAAGCCAAGCTGAATATTAATTACTTTTGTAGACACATGTATAGAATTCCACTATACAACAGCACAGTTAGTTGGGTGTCAGTATTATTGCAACAAATAGAACTTATCCAAATACAGAATTGTAGACTGCCATAAATAACATCTGAATTTTGCACTACTTTAAATATTTTTGGTTCGGTGGGAGATTCTCTTCCAAGAACATGAGTTGATTGAAACATAACTCCCTTCATCTGAGGGTACATGAAAATTAATGTCCATGTTTTTATCCATGTTTATATCTAACTATATTTTCTGTATCTTTATTTGCCAGGGATTGCCCTATAAATGTTGGACATATTAAAGCACACCAGCTGCTACCATAGCAGTCCCCTTCCTGAACCACACTATGTTTCCTGATACCTGCTTGTTTGAGATTGCAGTATGGGCCAAAAAACAAAAAGCAATGCTTAACTGTCATATATAGCTGTCCATGAGACTTAGCTTCACCTACTGCAATCAAGTGAAAGATTTCACTTGATTGCAATAGGTGAAGCCAAGTCTCATGGACAGCTATATATGACAGTTAAGCATTGCTTTTGAACAAAGCACATTTTAATACATTATGTGAATTCAACCATGCATTTTATTCTGCCATTGTGTATTTATGTATTATTTTAATTGTATGGTTATTTTCTAATTTTTGTTTTTTTGTTTTTGCATAGCAGTGTTATTGTTTTATTTTATTTGAACACAGTCAAAACCGTAGAAATGGTGGTAGACTTTAGAAGAAACCCTCCCATACTATCACCTCTTACAATACTAGACAACACAGCATCAACAGTAGAGACCTTCAAATTTCTAGGTTCTATCATATCACAAGACCTAAAATGGACACCTAACATCAAAAACATCATCAAAAAAGCACAACAAAGAATGTTCTTTCTGCACCAAGTCAGAGAGCTCAAACTGCCCAAGGACCTGTTGATACAGTTCTACAGAGGAATTATTCAGTCTATCATCTGCACCTCTATAACTGTCTGGTTTGGTTCTGCAACCCAACAGGAGAGACACAGACTTCAGAGGATAATTAGGACTGCAGAAAAAACAATTACTACCCATCTGCTTTCAATCAAGGACCTGTATACTGCACAAGTCAAAAAGAGGGCTGTGAAAATATTTACAGACCCCCTCACGTCCCAGACATAAACTGTTTCAACTCCTTCCCTCAAAACAATGCTATAGAGCACTGCACACCAGAACAACTAGACACAAGGGGAGTTTTTTCCTGAACGCCATCATTCTGCTAAACAAATAATTCCCTCAACACTGTCCAATTGTCCAAGTCTGGACTAATATTATTGTTAATCTTTTCATCACTCCTTATCACCCATCCTCTCCCACTTGTGATTGTGGAACTGTAACTTTGTCACTTGTATCCTTACAATTTTTATTGACTGTTTCCTAGTATGATTTGATTGCTAATTGTACCCTATGACTATCATCAAGTGTTGTATGTTATGATTCTTGATTCTTAATGAATGTACCTTTTCTTTATATATACTGAGAGTATTTACACCAAGACAAATTCCTTGTGTGTCCAATCACACTTGGCCAATAAAGTATTCTACCTACCTACCTACCTACCTACCTATTTATCTAATGTTACTTCATGCAATTGATTATCTGCCATGGCTATTTTTTTTACTAATCTAAGACCAAATGATCATATAATTTAATATAAAAATATTATTTGATACCAGGATATTCACACTTCTGAACTGCAACCTGGTGTTGCCTAATGAAACTTAATTTATTTAACTTTGTTCTCCAGATTTCAATTGTCAAGATGAGGCTCCTCTTTCTGAATGGCACTGTTCTTTAAAATTACACCTGGCTATGTTCTTTCATTGAGATAATGAATGCAATAAGATGTAAATTATATTGCAATTTTCTCTCTGAAAATGGGAAGGTATTTTTTAAAAGTGCATCACATTTTTTTTAATGTAATGATGGAATGGATTGAAATTAAAACTGGATATTGGACTAGCCACAAAAATCTATAATATTAACTCTGTTTAAGCATTATACTCCATTGATAACATACAATTCTCCCAATATCTGTGCATGTTTCTCCCTCAGTCCTCATTCATCTTAGATTGAACAAGAAAACTTAGATTTCATTCTTGTTTGAGTCTTCATAAAACCCTCAAATGTCTATAGCATATTTAATCAGAAATAGACTATTTTTTCCTCTAAATAATTACTTGTGAATTGAAGAAGCTTCTTACATATATTGAGAATTACTGTCTCAAAGGTGCTTTTTTTCAGGAAGCAATTGGACTTTCTGGTTTTTCTTTGAAAATGTTTTGGTTAAGCTATTTTCTAAAGCGCCTGTAGGCCAGACAAGGAATAATGGATGGAAACTGAACAAGGAGAAATTTAACCTGGAAATATGGAGAAACTTTCTGACAGTAAGAACAGTCAACCAATGGAACAGCTTGCTCTCAGAAGTTGTGGAAGCACCATCACTTGAGACTTTCAAGAGGAGATTGGACTGCCATTTGTCAGAAATGGCGTAGGGTCTCCTGCTTGGACAGGGAGTTGGACTAGATGACCTACAAGATCCCTTCCAACTTTGATTACCTGCTTCTCACCCAAGAAGCTTATTCAGCTCTGAAGATCCAGTTGCCTCTTGAAAAAAGCACCTTTGTGACCACCACGACCTGGATGACTAAGAATCTCCATAGATATTGACAATATTGAAATAGAAAAAGTGCTGTTGAAATCAAACTAACATCCTTGTCATTTCTTTTAAGCATCTGCAATGGGGAATTGCCCCTTGCCACAAACAACTTTATGAAATGAGGCCAATACGTTGGCTGAATAGACCTAAAATGCTTGTCATACTGAACTACATAGAACAGCTTACAAAGGTTTCTTTGTATTTGTAGCCCAACATAAATACCTGCATCAACCTGTTTTCTTTTGGGGGAAAAATAACTTAATAGCTCAAAAACACATTTCTCTGTTTGGGAAGCTAAATAAACAGATTAGTTCTACATAACAGCAATTAATGCATAGTTACCTGGAAGGAAGAGTTAATGGACTTAGTTCCACATAACACAGATTAAACATGCATACAATAAGAATTGTTAACTTGGAACAGATAAAACAGAGGTCAGCTGCTGAGCATCAATAACTGATCATAGAAGGAAATGAAATTATTTTTGATCATTGTCAGGAGATTAAATAATCTAACTCAGAAGAATGACACGTTTAAGAAAATATTGGAGAGGCTTCCGCTCCTAAATATAAGGTCTCTGTCACTTTCTGACTGTTAACTGCATATTATTTCATATGTTAGGAAAGAGACATTTCTACTTATTTTGGGGACTTTGCACAATTCAAAGGCCTGAAAGATTAGAATTCTCACATATGAAGGGAATCTCCATGACTGGAGAATACCACATATTGCCTAAATTTGCCATTTCAAATATAGATTTAACAAAGCAGAGAAGTTATCAGGGCATGAGAGATGCAATTTTAAAGAGAGAGGTAATGTTATGAAAAAGCAAATATGGCAGTGATATAAAACATATTATTTTCTGCCTCTTCCCCAAACTGTTTCCTTGTCTGTGAATCTTGATCATATGCGCAAGCTTTCCTAATTTGTATTAAATCAATAAAGCAATTAGGTTTTAGTAGTATTTAATACATGTCCACAACTAGGTTTTTTATTGATCAATCAATAGTAGGGAGGAAAATTATTATAGAGACAGGGATAGGTTTAAAGACACAATACACACTTAATGTTCTAAATATTATGGCTGCTATACTTGTAGTGCAAAAATCCCAGCAATGAGATACCAAGAAGTCTTAATTCTTTGTTTTCATGTAGTAGTTATCTGTATTTTTGCACTGAAATCTACCATTCTAATTACCACCCAAAGAGTTAACAAGAAAAAATAAATATAGACTGAACTATAAAGTCTTTGTGCCTTCATCTACTATAGAGGGTGTCAAATTCATGGGCCGCAGGCCAGATTCATCATTCACTGGCCACGTCCACCCCTAGTTCAGCGAAGGAGAAAAAAGTTGCGATACGTCACATGACGACAATGTGTAATCATGAGTTTGACACCCCTGGTCTACTATGTCAAGCATTGTAGCTTTTTGTTTGTCTGTTTGTTTTGTTTAGATTAGTGCTGATTTCCTTAAAACCATTTAACCAACTTAATGAAATTAAATTGAATTTGTAAAAGTATGTTTCATTAAAAATAATAATTAGGGTAATGATACATGGTATATGATATGAGGAAGCAAATGTGTTGTCTTCAATTTATCAACTGCAATCCCTACATGATGCAATGGCAAGATTGGAGACAGCCTTATTTGTCTATCTATTCCCAAGAACTCACTGATTTCCCAATAGAGCATATTACAGCATAGATGCCACTGTTATGCAACCTCTCCAAGCTGAAGTAGTGGGGCAACCCACTTCAAACTTCAGATTTAAGCTAGTGTCAGCATTTGGCAAAGTAGATTTTCAGATCTAATGGTCTTACATAAGGCAAGGCAGTCAGCTGGCTATAAATATATAGTAATACTATAATACTTTGGGAGATTCAGACTTCACCATCCTCATGATTAAATCTCATTGCTTTATTTGATTAACTGAGTAAATCTGAGTTCAATTCCTTTTTCCATGATACCACAACAGATGTATTAGTGATAGATTTATTGTCTCTTCTAAACTTATTTGTAAACTCTGTTTATATCTAAATGCCATTAAGGTTGTCTAAGTTCCAAAAAAGAGATTCACAATTTAAAATCTGAATATCACAGGACCCCACCCAAATTTCCCAAAGTCAAGATTAAGTTGTAATTTGACTGAGAGAAATTATTAGATGAGTTAAGAGGATAATCTTATTAATTTAATTTAATTTTAATTAAATGTAAATTAAATTGAATCAAAAATTGTTATTGCCTTGTCCCTGCCCACCTCTTTTTGGAAAATAGTTCTTTCCCCCAGCCCAACTTTAGTGTTGGAGAAGGTTTCTAAGAATATTATTGACAACCAAGAAAATAAACAAACAGTTTATTGAATCCAGAGTTCTTATTCAAGACATAAATGACCAGGATCAGAATGTCCTATTTGAGACACATTATGTGAACACCTAGCTTTCTGGAGAAGGCTATGATACTGGGAAAGGTGGGAGAAAAGGCAACAAGAAGCAAAGTGGATAGACTCAGTTATAATGATGACGAATACATTATTGGAAGACCTGAGGTTATGGATAGATTGTTGTGTAGTAAATCTATCTATGTGGTCACGAAGAATCAACATTGACCTGATAGCAAATCATTCCCCTTTCCTCAAGATAACCCTTGATCCTGAAATTGCACCGTTGTCCTTGAAATTCACAAATCTTTGGGAGATCCATTCATTTCCTTTATATTTCATTCTACCAACTTAGAGCATTGTTCAGGGATTCTGGAATCAAATTGCTTATGGGTATGCAATCTCCTAAATCTACTGTTAGAGGAAACAGACTTAAAGCAATTCTTCAATCTATCGTAAGACAATTCTGTCTTTTGCTGTTCCCTGCAGCTTTTTCAGAAATTTTAGTTTGGATTGAAATGGGTTATTAACAGGTCTGGGCTGTGCTATGTGGACTATGGCCATTGCAAGATCTGATTGCCCATCTCTGACTTCTTATCATCCATGTAGAGAAGGCCAGACTTGCTGGATGCCCATGAAAAGATGTAAGATTTGAATAGAACCTGCGTTTCCAGGGATGAGAAAAGTTTCATTGACTTAACTTGCTGTCACTGGATCAACGGCAAGACTATAAAAACATGTGGAGACTGTCTACATAGCAAAGTGACCAGCCCCTGAGAGGTGGCAAGAGGACAAATACTGCAGTCAGTTGGAGCTGAGGCTACCAGAAGATCAGAACAAAGAATTGCTAAAGAACATATGCTCTGAAGGGTTTAAGACAGCTCTGATGAGAAAAGAGTATTTTTTAAAAATCGAAACCAGCAAAGACTGTGGTTTCATTTAAAACAGGCTTTGAGTAAGGGAGGATGACATCTGTTTCAGGGAGAAGTGAGGAACCCATCATGACAATTGGCCAAGCAGAAAGTGCAGATACTGTATATCCTTAGCTAGAAATGCATTCACTCACAGCTGTGGTTTGATAATTTTAATGACTATATTTGCAAATTAAACTATTTCTAAAAATCAATTCAAATCCCCCAAAATACAAAAGAGGATCACAAAAACAGATATTATTGTCACAGTTATCAAAATTCATTTTTCAGCACAGTATTTATTTCTTGGAAACATCTAATACTTAATTTATGTTTAAAAAAAACCCTCAATTACATGAATTCCTAGAGAATGGAATCTGACACAAATCTATTATAAAGCTATCAAGAGTGGTTTAAAGAGTCATGCTAGAATTCTGAAGATTGTGAGCTCTAGTTCTGTCTTGACTGGGTGACGAGGTGACTTTTCACCAGTCTCTCTTTCTCAGCCCAACCCACCTCACAGGGTTGTTGTAGGAAAAATAGGAAGAGAAGGAAGAAGGAATATTAGGCAGGTCTGCTGTCTTGACTTATTTATAATAATGATAAAAGTGGGATAAAATAAATGAATATATAAGATTATACCACTGAAAATTGTTAACTAGCTTAAAATATCCAGTAAGTGATGGCTTTGCAAGGAAAGTATATTATTCAAGACTTTCTTCAATATCAGAAAGAGCAGTTTCCTTAATGTGCCTCAGGAAGATGATTGAGCAATTAAAAAGTATTTTGATTAAATAAGCTTAACATTCTGCTCCAGGTTAATTGGTCTTGGATGGTAAAAATATTTTATTAACTAGAAATCTTGAAAAGCAAATATTAATTATTAGCCATTAATCTTGATAAGTGAACATTTTTTTTATAATCTTCATGTTATCTCTATTCCCACAAATCAGAATTCTGTACAAACCAGAACACTAAAAATGTGCAATGAAAGTTTAAAGGAAAAAATTAGTATCATGCACTTGACTGTGTTCACACTAGTACTTATCACTGTTGCTTAATTAATTCACATTCTAGAAAGCATTATATACTGAATCTTAAACTAACCAACGTGACAGGTTTGTACTCTGTGTCACAATCCCCCCCCCCCAATTAACAGCAACAAAGTTTCAAACATTGTCATATAGATAACTAAGTCTTTAATTGTTCTGGTTCAATGCAGCACATGAACTCAGTCATTATGATAAAAAGACCACTAGTCTTGTAATTTTTCATCTTGTTAATTTCTGTCCTTATACCAAGAATTCTGACAATATATTTTTAAATATTTCAAAAGTTAATGTGCTGTGTCCTGGTGACCTCCCACTACATCCCCTTGCCATGCCTGTCGGGGCAGAAAAGGTAACACAAAAAAGAAACCAATTTACTGTCTGTTCACACAGCTAAAGTTATTAATGCAAAATTTAAAACTGCTCATTACGTTGGACAGGTGAGATAAAAAAAAAAAATTCATTTGGGTCAGCTATTATAACAGAATTTTTTGACCTTTGTGCTAATCTACTTTTTTCCACTGGTGATTGTAGCCTTTATCATCTAGTTATGATTTGCCTTTATTTTCTTCCTCCTTCAGAACTTATCCCTGATAATAATATGCCATGTGACATCTTGGCACGGTGTAATTGATTAGACCAGAGGCAATTGAAGTCCTGTCCTTTTTTTATACATAATAATTTGTAGCTGCCAACTTAACTTTTTCATTCCCCCTCCCCCCCATGGATGCTCCTGAATCAGCTTTGCATACACCACTGAGAATGCACAAAACTAAATGAATTGCTTTCAGTTTAAATGGATGGTGGGAAGAAAAGATCTCGGTTGTCAATACACCTAAAAACATGTTTCTTAGCTTGTCATACCACACTACAGTAGGATTGTCAACTGTTTTTGCTCATCCTTTTGCAGCACAGCAAGAAAGTGAGCACCAGCCTAGTTAATTTTGCACTGGGAATGTGTTTCCATTATGCCTGTATTAGGATAAATATGTCCCTTTTTTAGGACCTCTGACAAACTGTTGAAAACATAGATATTGTTCTGGGCCTTTCAAAGCTTTAATGAACACTGCCTGCTTTCAATTCAACCACCTTACCTATTTGGTTCCAACATTCTTTGCATGACTATATGTGACTAGGATTATCACAATGATCAGCATAGTTACTATGCCTTAAGAGGTATTTTAATGAGCTAGTCATATAAACAGAGCAAAATTACAAGCCTTCTCCCCCTTCCCTGTGAAATGATCTGTTGTCAATTCAAGACAGCAAAAGGAAAACCTTGACATCTGGAGATTCACAGATTGATTCTATATATTAGAACCACGTTAAGTCTATGCCTACACCAGAGCTGTCAAATTCCCAGCCCACGGGCCAGATGCGTCACACACAGGTCACGTCCACGCACGGTTTAGCAAAGGAGAAAAAAGTCCTGATACATCACGTGATACTGCCATGACGCTGTAAGTTTGACACCCCTGGCCTATGCCATTAAGTCAGCATACCATCTTATATATTCTCATTAACAAACAAAACACCACATTTTGAATCACTAGGTTCACTTCCCTTAATCTTAGGCATTTTATAGAGGTATTTTATGGGATGACCAAGACTGTTTGAGGGAAGTCTATTAATCACTCATCACAAGGCTCTGTATTTGCAGAGGTCTGTTAATTTTAGGATTGTTCTAATACAAAGCCTGATGTTGTACAGCTGCAAGTGATTCCATTATTTTGTTTGCTTTTAATCAAAGAACTTCACAATTCCTTGATTAAAAGAATAAATATATATTTCTTGAGTTGGGTTACCTGCAGTTACTTTCTACAGTTTCCACTGTGATATTGTATTGTTATATCTTTGACTTTCAAAAACAGATTGTCATAGAGAGTGGAAGTATAAAACAGATGTTCAATTCAAGAGACACGACACAAAAAACTGGCTTGTGCTCATGTCTCTGGGGATACATTATTTTTAGAAACTCCTTATTAATATAGTAAAAGAAATGGAGACATTCTATCTATCTTACCTGATTTTATACAGTCCGAAGTTTTACAAATACCATCTGGAATAAAAAATGGATAGATTAGGATGTTATTTTTTTTTCATAGCACGTTAAAGTCATTGTACTTAAAATGTTGAGACTCATCCCTAATAGATATAAACTAAATGTGTCTATTTATATAATGCAGACATCTGCTTCTTCAAGACATTTGGGTTTGTCTTAGTACTAGGTCACTATTCTGACAGCAAAGAATTAAAATAGAAGCTTCATCAATATAAAATAAGTATACTGAAATTAGGACAGGAGAAAGTGAATTTCTCAGTATGCATGAATGCAAAGGGAAAGACAAAGTATTGTTTGAGAGAGAAAAGACTTATTTTTTATCATCTCTGTGCCTCACTTGAGGAAGGAAACATGCTAGATGAAAAACTAAAAATGTGTATGGAATAAAGGTTGAGATTGGTTTGAGGACAAAACAATTATTGAAAATTGAAAACAAGCCCTTGTTTGATTGTCTATCAGATTTTAGATCAGAAAATAAGCTAGAAAAATTTTTCAATACAAGACTTTTAATGAAAAGTGGTATGCACAAAAGGTTTAAATCAATGACATTTCTCCTGAGGAAGCAATACTTTCCCAATGATTTCAGGGCTCTTTTTAAAATTAATGATAGCACTGTTTTTGGAAAAGCCAAGTGAGACAATTTCTTTCTTTCATGGTTTTCTCTTCTTACTACTTCCCACTGAGAGTCATTGTGGTTGTAAATTTTAACATTTTGGATTGAGGTCCCTCATGCAGCCAGACAGATTATTTCAAATATAGATTACTATATCTCTCTGAGACAAAAATACATCCAGAATAGGTTTGTTTGGAGTGTGGGTAGAAGTATGTGGCTAACCATATATTTACTGATGTTTTTAGGTCTGTTTAGGGATCTAAAATTCCACCTAACTATCTACAGAAAGAGCTTTTGGATACTTAGGATGCAGCTGCCAAATCTGGGATGAAAACAACCCAGTTGGTAGATGATACTGATGTCTTTCTGATCTCTAATGGTCATCTGGATTTTTTCCAGCCCACATAGTTAGGCTTCATTTAAGGACAAGTAAGTGATAATATCCAACAAGAAATTGGAACTGCTGATATTTGTTTCCATATATGTATTTTCAGATGACAAGGAAGAAATATTTGATCTCTGAGTTACAGTAGCACAAGCAGTTTATATGAAAAAGGAACTGAAAATTTCTTAGGTGAAATCTTTTTCATAATGTAACTATTATAAAAAAATAAGACTCAATCTCTTTTCTGCTACCCACCCACATTTTAATGAAATGCATATTCTTAAACTTCACCAAATTATGAAAAACACTACATTATTTGGAACTAAGGATAATCTAATTCTTGCCAGAGGAAAGAAAGAAGAAAGAATTTAGATGCTAAAATAGATATTATATATGTCTTCTAAACAGATTTTGAAGCTGCAGAAAAGGAAATATTTTTTCCCACCGTGAAAAGGAAATGACTAACAGAATTTGAATTAAGTGTGTTAAGCATGTATGTATTAATTTTTTAATGGCTGGGGGATTTTTTTCTTGAAGAAATAATCTCGGATTTAATTTGAATATAAAATAATTGCAGCAAGTACTCCTTACTAGCCAGTGATAAAATTACCTATCACATCTTCTATTACAAAAATAACAGGAAATTGACCAAAAGACTAGGGAGTAGCCCCAGAACTATAGATAATTCAGGTTTATTCTCTTCACCTCCCAGAAGGAAGGGACTAAACCAATGTAAAACAATAGGCATTTCTTGAGAGATAAATGTTTGGTAAGAAATGGATAAGGAGACAAAGAAAGAGAAATAAGTTCTGAAAGAAATCTGCCTTTCTCTAGGTATCACATACAGAGATACATTCAAAGAAGTATCAGATTCAGATACAGAGTTCTGAAATGCATATTTAACATTCATGTTGCTATTCTATTCAACTAATCTGTTAGTAAATAAAAGTCAAATATTAAAAAAAAATGCCAATTCACTTCTAATTAACATTTTCCACTGGCAAGTGATATATATATATAAGAGGAGGACTCCTACATTTTTAACATTCAGAAAAGGTACAGGAGGAGAATATTGGTGTAATGTTGACAAATATTCTTTAAAATATAATTATAGTATAATTACATTTATTATTCGTTGATTCTTTTTTTCTGCAGAGTTCATTGCTCTGCAGGGGTGGGGGAAAGGGTTTCCATTTTATTGCCACAACATCAAACTTGTGTCTTTGGTTTGATACAGAATATGGGAATTTGAGTGTGAAATTTCACTATATAAATATATTCACTATGTTACATTGACTGTCTAGTTGATAATGGAATCCTACTTAGTTGTCTTTGAGAAGCCTGATTCAAATAAAGATCTATCAATCAATAAATTTTATTATTAAAAATGACAGTATAGATTGTAAGATATAAATAAATAAAGGAGAGATTCATCTCCTGTTTTTCCCCAACAATTTAAAAATATCCACAGATGATTTATTTTCATATATTCATACAACAGCAACCTTTTGATGTAGGTTGGGCTAAGAAAGAATTATTATTCCAAAGCTACTCAGTAAGTTTCTATACCTACTGTTGGAGTTGATGTTGAATGTTCTTGGTTCTAGTCCTACTCTTTAGCCATAAAATCATACTACATGATAACAGAATATGGACTATTTTCTCATTTAGTAGCTAAAATTTCAACAGTTCTAGAGCTCAATCATTCTCATCAAATTGCTCTGCCTAGGGTACTGTAATCAAATCTGTTTCTAGGAAATTATATTCAGTGACATTTTCTCTCCTCCCTTAAAATATAATGTTTTCAATTTTTGTTACTGACATTTTAAGTTTAGGGAGGGGCTTCTACTTACCATCATAAGTTGCATACAGAATGATCATAGTGATGGCCACTATAGCAAGAAGCAGCACTACAACAGCAAGTCCAATTTCCAGTGGACTCCAGCGCAGTTTTCTCTTTGGTTTTGGGGAGTTCATTTCAGTTATATCCATCTGACTTTCTGACTTAGCCATAACACAGAGTCTGGCAAGAAAAAGAAGACAAAGCCCAGTGACTGAAACGGTAAAAGAATGGAAATCTTTAGTTCCTCTTAGTCACTTTTTTTTCAAAAGAGGAAGAGAAAATATTGTGTGTATGGTTATGTTTTTTTAAAAAAAGAACCAGTCAACATAGTAAGTTGACGTATTTTTTGCTACTTACAACCCACAGAATAATGATGCTCTTACACAAACAAAGAGTAAGGCTAAAAAGGGACTAAAAACAAATGTCAGCTTGCTTTTATTGCCCACATATCTGTTTTATTGTAGTCTGGCGGTACAAGAGTTCACAAGTAAGTGAAATGCAGCTCTGTTTGAATAAAAATTAACTTAACCTTTCAATCTTTGATCCTTTGCCAATGAACAAGTGTTTCATTTTGCCTCTCAGCAATTTTCAAATCCTTTTAGCAATTAATACAGCAGTTTTTAATTGAATTTTTATATGTAACCTTTATTAAAGATTTTTAAAAAAAGTAAATAAAAGTAATACAAGCTAATGTAAAGTAATAGAAAAGAAATAAAAATAAAACTAAAAGTGCAAGAAAGAAAGAAAAGTAAAATAGAAAAAAACAAAGATACAGAAAAGTATATATTGATCTGCTTTACAGCAGTTATAAGTACAATTATACAATTATAAATTTGCCTTTACTCTATGGTTACTATATAATTTAATAATCAAAACCATCAATCATGAATTCATTCTTTTTCTGTTTCATCTGAAAAATCTATAATAGATTTTCAGTCAGCAATAAATATACTGTTTTTTCTCTGATCAAATACATTTTAGCCATCATCTTCACCAACTTTTCCTAGTCCTGAACCTTTACATATACAATGACCTTCCTGAACTTTTCATGTATTAAAAAAAAGTTCCATGACTTTTTTCCAGCTGTTTCTCTAATCATTCCCCCCAAAAGCTCCTGTTTCAGTTATGTATTAATTTTTAAGTATCTGTGAATTAGTATATGTATTTAGATCCAGAATCTTCTAGCTTTTTTACACATCTACCAAGCTTGATAAAATTTCCCTTCTGGTTTACATTTCCCACAAAAACTTATACAGTCCCTTTATACATTCTAGTTTGGGGAGTGCTCTGGGGCTCACATTTCTCTGCGGACCACTAAAATTTTCTCACAGACCACCAGTGGGCTGCAGCCCACCAGTTGGCGACCGCTGTTCTAGGCAATTTCTCTATAACATGTGCTGTAATATATAACTACTCTGGTACAGTACTTAATAATAATAAGTCTTTATTGATTAGCCCTTGGCCATATCAAAATGCAAAATTCCAGCAACAATTTGTTACTAAAATTTAATAAAAGCAATTCAAAATGAAATTTGATAAAATACTATTTAAAATGGAACTTGATAAAATATAATTTAAAATGGAATCTAGACAAAATACAATTTAAGATGAAATAGTAATAAAATACAATCCAAAATAAAATTGTAAACTGTACAATAATTTAAGATATGGAAAAAATATAATAACATTATATTTCAGAGTCACCCTTGCAATCTATCCCAATCAATCCCACATGTGCAGATCTCAACCGAATCATTTTGTTTAAATACTGTGCTACTTTAAATGTTATTTTCAAGTTCTGGCAGGACATAAGGTAAGTTATTTTGATATGGGTATCCCAATGGGTCATTCATCTGATATATAGACCAAGATACCTGTCTCTCATCCTCTTATACAGACACCAGTCAAATAGGATGTGAGCCAGGTCCTTTACCTCTGCCGCTCCGCAAATGCAGAGATGCTCATTGTATGGTGTTGCATGAAATCTCCCGAATCTAACCAATGTGTCAAGCTGTTCAAATCTCACTCTCATGAATATCTCCCTAAGATGTTTTGGGAGTTGTGACTTCAAGTAGCTATCTTCTTGGAAAGTACATTTGTATTTACTCAACCATTTCAAGTTACCCACCTTACTAAGGATAGCTATATCAGTTTGTGCATCTATATCCTTAATTCTTTGGGCAACTCTTTTTTTAGGTTGTTCTCCTGTTATACAACAGATAGGAAGACCATGCTGCTTCTTACAAAATTTGTTAGTTTAATGATCCAGGAGGTTTGTGACTGAGGTACAGTACTTTATAAAAGTACTCTTTAAGATTACAACATAGTGTATATATTATCTCTTTCAGCAACATTTTTCTCATTATTCCACCTTTATATTATATTTAAAATGGGATAAATTTTAGCCCAAATTTCAAAAAGTTTAGATATACAGACATACAGATAATCAGAGTTGGAAGGGACCTTGTAGGTCATCTAGTCCAACCCCCACCCAAGCGGGAGACCCTACACTATTTCTGACAAATGGCAGTCCAATCTCTTCTTGAAAGTCTCAAGTGATCGCACTCCCACAATTTCCGAGGGCAAGCTCTTCCACTGGTTGATTGTTCTCACTATCAGAAAGTTTCTCCTTATTTCCAGGTTAAATCTCTCCTTGTTCAGTTTCCATCCATGATTCCTTGTCTGGCCTACAGGCATTTTAGAAAATAGCTTGACCCCTTCCTCCCTGTTGCAGCCCTTCAAATATTGGAAGACTGCTATCATGTCTCCCCCGGTCCTTCTCTTTACTAGACTAGCCAAGCCCAGTTCCTGTAACCATTCTTTGTATGTTTTAGTCTCCAGTCCCCTAATCATCCTGGTGGCTCTTTTCTGTACTTTTTCTAGAGTCTCAACAACTTTTTTATAATATGGTGAACAAAACTGAATATAATACTCTAGGTGTGGTCTTACTAAGGGTTTATAGAGTGGCATTAGTACTTCCCTTGATTTTGATTGTATCCCTCTGTTAATACAATTTAGGATTGCATTAGCTTTTTTGGCTGCTGCTGCACACTGCTGGCTCATATTTAGCTGGTTGTCCACTAAGACTCCAAGATCCCTTTCACAGTTACTGCTATTGAGCCTGGTTTCACCCAGTCTATATGTGTACTTTTGGTTTTTCTTGCCTAAGTGTAGGACTTTACTTTTTGTTATGGACTAAGCCAACGCATCAGTAACAACCCTAATAGCTTTACTTTTACAGCAGGCTCGTAATCCTGCACTTCTCATTGGCCCGCGAATAGCGAGTCATGATTGGTCGTTTCTGGCCAGTCCGGTTGGCTGTTAGCGGGTCTCTCTGATTGGACGCTTGTTAGAGCGGTAAACTCAAATCATTGGTTGTTTTGACAGCAGCCAGCTCTATAAAAAAGCTGCTGCTGCCCAAGTATTTGCTCTGTTCTGAAGTCACAATAAAGAGTTGAAGTCACAGTTCGATGTCTCGTCTCCGTTCCTTGTGCCCATGCTCAGGACTTAACACTTTTCTCTACATTGAATTTCATTTTGTTAGATATGGCCCATGCTCAGGACTTAACACTGGCGACGAAGGTGGGATGCGGAGACGATAGAGCTGACTAAGTACTCATCGAACAAGACAGAGCACGTGGCTGAAGAGCGCATGCAACAAACGGCAGAATGACCAGTGACGCCATACCACCCACTCCATTTGACCCAGCAAACGAAGACTGGGACTCGTATATAGACCGCTTCCAGATGTTCCTGGAGACCAACAATCTGAAAGATGCGACACCTGGCAAGAAACGAGCGGTGTTTCTGACCCACTGCGGCCCCGCCGTTTTTAAAATGGCTAAAGCACTTGCCAAACCGGCGGAAGTGAAGACCATGGATTGGGATAACCTCGCGCCAATCCTCTGAGCCCATTACGCACCCGCAGTACCTACACTGATACGAAGACACGAGCTTTACCAGAGGGACCAACGGAAGAACGAGAGCATTGGGGACTTCATAGCTGACCTCCGGAACCTAGGAGGCCTCTGTGGTTTTGAAAACCTTGAGGAAGCCCTGAGAGACCACATAGTTCTGGGATTAGATGACCACACGGCACAGAGTAAACTCATGGCGAAAGGAGACATTAGCCTTGCAGATGTCATTGCCGACGCTACTGCCACAGAAGCAACCAGGAAGTCAGCCGCTCGAATGCGCCGAGCGAACGCACCACACCACCAACTCACAAGTGATAGCCCGCTCTCCTCTGAGAGGCACGCTATTACCGCCCATCATGAAGACCTCGAGTCATCCTCAGACAGTGAGGAAGAAGAGATCAACCAGCTCCGCTCAGAATGAGAGAAAAGGAACCAGAGACTTCCACACCAATGTGCTGGTTGCGGGGCAAACCACCGGCGATTGGACTGCAAATTCCTCAACGCACTCTGCCGTTCCTGTGGGAAAGAGGCCACATCGCAAAGGTCTGCAGAAGCAAGTGAGAGTCCAGTCCAATCCGAAGGGAGAATAACCTCCGCCGGGAGACAGGCAAACCACCTGGAAATCGGGACCACCTGAACCACCAATGGAACAACCACTACTACAGAAATCGAGCACCTGCTGTTTCAACGAGACGATAAGAGGCACACCAAACTATTACTATCGGCCACGCTTCATCGCTAGATGCAAGAAAGATCCGCATAAAGGTCAATATTGAGAATCGACCATGCATGATGGAAGTTGATTCAGGGTCATCCTTATCGATGGTCTCCTGGAAAACCCTCAAATAGCTGATCCCTGCCATCTGTCGCCAGGACCTCAGCACTCAAAGAATCATCCTAAAAGACTACCAGGGAAACAGAATTCCGGTTGTCGGTTCCAGCCACGTCCAAGTATCCTTCAAGGACCGCACCGTGACGCTTCCCCTGACTGTCATCGATCATGACTGGTCCAGTTTGTTAGGGTTACAGTGGTTCGCCCCACTCGGAATTGAACTAGCTGGCATACACCAAACCGGAAGCGACAATTGGGAAGAGGCCCTCATCCAGGAATTCCAGGACGTGTTCATAGGAACATTAGGCAAGTACAAGGGGACCCCTATATCGTTTAATCTCAGTCCCGAGGTAGCTCCCATTCGCCTTAAGCCTCGTCAAGTGCCTTTGGCTCTCAAGCCAAAGATCAACGAGCAACTAGACAAATTGACAGCCCAGGGTGTGTTGGAACTGATTGACCATGCCTGATGGGAAACTCCAATAGCAATACCCATAAAGCCAGATGGCTCGTTAAGAATTTGTGGGGATTACCGGGCCACCCTAAATCATGCGCTTCAACAGAGTGCTTACCCAGTACCGGTGGTCCAACACCTTCTTCACTTCCTGGGTAGCAGAAAAATATTTGCGAAATTGGACTTAGCTCAGGTGTACCAACAGTTACCCGTAGATGTGATGACTGCAGAAGCCCAGACAATAGTTACACATAGAGGTCCCTTCAAGTGCAATAGACTCCAATTTGGAGTAAGCGTGGCACCGGGCATTTTTCAAAGTTTGATGGAGAGGCTATTACAAGGCATAAAAGGTGTCGTGCCTTATTTTGACGATGTCTTAATAGCTGCCCCTACTAAAGAGCTATTAGGACAACGACTCAGAGGGGTTCTTCAAAAATTTAAAGACGCTGGCCTGAAGGTAAAAAAGGACAAGTGTCAACTTTGCACAGAGAAAGTGGAATTCCTGGGATACCTTCTTGACAGACAGGGAATCCACCCCACCTAAAAAAAAACTAAGTGCAATCAAAAACGCCCCAAGACCTAGAAATAAGACAGACCTCCAAGCCTTCCTGGGACTCATTAACTTTTATAACATCTTCTTGCCCCAGAAGGCGACCGTAGCTGAGCCTCTACATAGACTTCTCGACAAAAAGGCTTCCTGGGTCTGGGGTCGGCGTGAAGAATGAGCATTTCAACAAGTAAAAGATCTCTTAACTTCTGATGCTGTATTGATACAATACAACGAGACTCTACCCTTAAGGGTTACCTGTGACACCTCACCATTCGGAGTGGGAGCCATTTTAAGCCATGTCCTGCCAAACGGTAATGAGGCACCTATTGCGTTATTTTCGAGAACTTTGTCTAAAACTGAAAGGAACTATAGCCAACTTGATAAAGAGGCTCTCGCAATGATATCCGCAATTAAACGTTTCCATGAATATGTGTATGGGAGACCCTTTGCCATAATTACAGACCACAAGCCGCTACTTGGTATTTTGGCAGGAAACAAACCAACTCCCCACATCTCATCACCAAGAATGACAAGTTGGTCAGAATTTTTAGCCGCATACGATTACCAACTGCAACACTGCCCAGGGAGAGCCATTCCCCACACTGACGCTTTGAGCTGCTCTCCACTACCAGACATTATAGAGGACCCTGCTCCAACTGTAGCCGTATTGCAAATCAAAACTCCTAAATCACCGCCGCTTACCACTCGAGACATCACCTCAGAAACGAAAAAGGATCCTTCTTTGGCACAAGTCCTCAGCTGGGTGGAACAGGGTTGGCTGGACAGCGCACCCAACGACACTTTCAAGCCATTCAGAAATCGACAGACAGAACTATTCTCCCAAAAGGGCTGCATCTTGTGGGGAGACAGAGTTGTAATCCCAGAGAAATTGCAACATAAAGTTTTAAAAATGTTGCACGATGGACATCCAGGCATCGTGCGGATGAAGGCATTGGCCAGGAGTTACGCATGGTGGCCTGGGTTAGACAAACAGATAGAGACCTGGGTAGCCACATGCAGCAAATGCCAGGAGACTCACTCTGCTCCTCCAAAAACACCCCCAACTCAGTGGGAAATGCCTCGAGGTCCCTGGTCCCGTATCCACATCGATTTTGCGGGACTCACAAGAGGACATACTTTCCTTCTAACCGTGGATGCCTATTCTAACTGGCTCGAGGTCCACAAGATGAAAAGCACCACCACGGAAGCGGTCATTAAAAAACTAAATAAGCTATTCACTACCCATGGATTGCCGGATGTCCTGGTCTCCGATAATGGCCCCCAATTCACTGCCCTGGCATTCGAACAGTACCTAGCAGACCGGGGCATCCGCCATGCCTTAACATCGCCAGCTAACCCTGCGGCCAACGGTAGGGCTGAGCAAATGCTTCAATTTGTAAAGAAGACTTTACATAAAATGGACCACGGTGACATTGATGACAAAATAACCTGGATGCTTCTCCTCCAACATATTACCCCAAGCAGCACCACAAACAGAACCCCAGCTGAACTCCTGATGGGCTGGAAACTTCGCTCACATCTCGATCGCCTCCACCCTGCTTACATGCCTGAACAACCCCTGGGATCCAGCAGTAAGTGTCGATCATTCCAGGAAGGTGACCCTCTTTTTGCGAAAAACTTCTCGGGCGACCCCAATCCTATCATCTATAGACTGCAGATGGTAAAATGTGGAAGTACCACATAGACCAACTTCGTTCCAGACTAGCACCTACTCCCATCTCATCCCTTGAATCTCCAACTGGGGGGGAAGGGAGATCGAGGGGGCCGAAAAAGAAATAACAGATGATTTAACAATCAAAACCCAGCAGTCTACACAACCAACCAGGGGATACTCACCGCCAGAAGGAGAACCGAGCTGAGGAGTGGCCTCGCCACGTGACAGCACCACGATGGAAACAGATCCCGGGAACCCGGAGGACAGCATTGGCGAGAGCAGAGAGAACAGCCCAGAGCATTCGACGAAACAGCGGGACCTTTTTCATCACCCAGCTCAGCAAACAGCCCACCGGAACCAGAGCCAGGACAGAAACCGGTGGAACAACACAGATCAAGCAGACAGGTGAAGTGACCTGCCTACTTTTGAGAATACATCACCCCAGCCCTCAGACGGAACCTAGGGGGAGGGGTGTTATGGACTAAGCCAACGCATCAGTAACTCTAATAGCTTTACTTTTACAGCAGGCTCGTAATCCTGCACTTCTCATTGGCCCGCGAATAGCAAGTCGTGATTGTTCATTTCTGGCCAGTCTGATTGGCTGTTAGCGGGTCTCTCTGATTGGACGCTTGTTAGAGCGGTAAATTCAAATCATTGGTTGTTTTGACAGCAGCCAGCTCTATGAAAAAGCTGCTGCTGCCCAAGTATTTGCTCTGTTCTGAAGTCACAATAAAGAGTTGAAGTCACAGTTCAATGTCTCGTCTCCGTTCCTTGCGCCCATGCTCAGGACTTAACATTTTTCTCTACAATGAATTTCCTTTGACAATAATATTTCAAAAGTTTTTAATTTAATTTATTACTCTACTACCAGTAGTGTACAACCATCTCAGTAGCTTAGGGTTTGGGTTAAGGCAAATGGGAAGCCTGCCCTGGACTTGAGAGTTAACTAGAAAGACCTCAGAGGAATATCAGAGCTGTAGGTTAAATTGGAAGTAAAACAAATGTGAAAAAAATCCTGAAAGAATGCAGTGGTATCCTATTTCCATGTTGCTACCAAAAAAATATCATAGAGACATTCCTGAACTTGCTAGGAGTTGAGCTCTATTTGAAGGAGACTTAATTTTAATATTCGAAAAAAGAAAAAGGGAAAAAAAGGAAGACCCTTGGGTATAAGATATAGAGTTGAACAGTGGTGGGATTCAATTTTTTTTTACTACCAGTTCTGTAGGCGTGGCTTGGTGGGCACGGCAGAGTAAGGATACTGTAAAATCTCCAGTCAGAGTGGGTATTTGCCGGTTCTTTGAAGTACTCAAAATTTCCGTTTCCGGTTCTCCAGAACTGATCAGAACCTGCTGAATACCACCTCTGGATTTAAAGCTGTACAGCACAGTGTAGATATTGATTTCATTTGTGGCAGCTGAGAGATCAAGAATAATCCATGCTAAGAAACGGGATGAAAAATTTGACCACCAACCTTGTAATGGCTTGATATCAATCTATGTCATAGCCCTATGTGAAATTCTGATTATTTTTCTGGATAGCCTATTTGGAAGGAAAAAAAAAAGATATAACTGGACAAAGCACAGAAGAGTGCAAGCAAAATTATTGAGGCCCCAAGCATCCTTGCAAGTAAAAGCTAGAATTTTTGAAACTCTTTGAAACAAAAGTGATGGGATTGGGCAAGACATTTTATCAAAGTGTATAGAACCACATATGACACTTTCAAAGTGTATAGAACTACCTATATATGGCAGAGAAAATAATAGGGAAAAGTTTTTTTCTCTGAATCAGAATATTAGGGGTAAGAGTCAAGGACAGTTTTTTCCCAAATGCCATCACTCTGCTAAACAACTATTTCCCACAACACTGTCAACTTATTTGCTATATTACTATTATTCCTTCACTACTAGATTATAATAACACTTCCTAGTACCTATCTCTTCCCACTTATGACTATAACCATGTTGCTTGTATCTTTACAATGTATATTGTTTTATTTTTTCCTTGTATGATTTGATTGCTTATTAGTAACCTATCACTATCACTAAGTATTGTATCTTATGATTCTTTTTTTCCTTTATGTACAACTGAGAGCATATGCACCAAAGACAAATTCCCTGTGTGTCCAATCACTCTTGGCCAATAAATAATTCTATTCTGTTCTGTTCTGTTCTGTTCTATTCTATATTCTAATGAAATTCACTAGAAGAAAATTTGGAACAGAGAACAGAAAGCATTTTTTTAAATAAAGTGCAGAATTAACCCATCAAATTTATTAGCAGGTGACATGGTGGTGACCATCAACTTGGATGGCATTAAAAGAGGATTGGATAAATTCATAAAGGACAGTTCTGTCAAGGCTATTTTGAAGAATTAAAGTTTTCTCCAGGTTGGAAAAACAGCCTTCAAAATATCATTTGCAGGGTTATATAGCTGTAGGAAAGGGGTATTTCTCCACTTTCTCCTTGCAAGTTATCCAGAAGGATTTGAATGCACACTCTGACCTAATATGAGTCTTGGTGTTATCCATCAGTTTTTATGACAGACTTAGTCAAAAGTAAATCAAGACCTGTGTTGAAAATGGCTAAGGGATGATAGTTTTAGGATAGTGATGGCAAAACTATGACATGTTTCTCAAAAGTGACACATCATGATAATTTGGGTGACATGCCCGGATGTACCAACAGCCAACAACACCTATTCTCAAAACCATATCCCATTCTCCTGCAATATTGAAGATTTTGAGATTTTAACCTTAGACAGTCTAAGGTTAAAGTTTTTGGGGTTTGGGGAAGAAACCACAGAGTCAGGTAGAGTATTCCAGACATTGACCATACTGTTGCTGAAGTCGTATTTCCTGCAATCAAGTTTGGTGCAATTAACCTTGAGTTTGTATCTATTGTTTCCTCTTGTATTGTTATGGTTGAAGCTGAAGTATTCATTGACAGGTAAGACATTGCAATGTATGATTTTATAGACTTATACTTAGATCGGACCAAAGGTGGCGTAGTTGTAGGTTTTCTAGGTCTAGAATTTCTGAATCGGCTCTCCTCAGATGGGTCTGTGGAACCTCCAAAATTCATGCAAGATTGCGGCATGCTTTTGCATGATTTTTAGAAGTTGCAGAAGCCTCTGAAAAGCATTACCTCCAAAGCTGCTTGAAGAATGAAAGCCTCGTGCAACTTGGAGCAACCTCAGGTAGGCTGCAGGAATCTGTCAACAGGAGGAGGCCCTGAAGATAATCAGTTTGTGGCAGATCCTGGGGAGCGCTGGGCTATGTGAGCAGCCACAATGATCTCCAAGGTTTGTGTACCTTGGGGAACAGTGCAAGATGTCCTTTTTGATTGGAAGCAGTGGCACTAGGACTTAAGACAAGGCCTGGGCCTTTACTTCAGGCCCAGCCTTGGCCCTGCTGCCAAGTGCTGCTGGGTTAGAGTGGTTGACAAGGGGGTACAGGGAGAGATAGGCAATTATTTTGCCTTTGTTTGAGGGGAAGGAACATACCAGCAGAATGAAATGAGGCATTTTTTCACATTTAGACACGCTGAGCCCAAAAGGTTTGCCATCACTGATTTAGATGATCTGTTCTATGACTCAGAATAAGACTGTTGGTATGTTGTCAGTTTTTTCCACCTTATGGCTCCTTAAATTTTATATTATTCCCTTCCCATAATGTTTTCTTGAAATTTAGAATAAAACTAATCAAGATAGCATAAACCTATCAGAGATGGGTGGCATAGCAGTTGAAGTTTCAGACTGCAACCTTGATTTTAGACTATACTGGGAGACTATGGGATTTATCTATCCCACTATCAAAACTTCTTAGGATTCTTGTTATTTTACCAGCCCTTGTATGGTAGATACAAATTGGGCACTGGTCTCACAAGCAAGGACTAAAAGTAATGGTGAACATTATAGACAAACAGATTTCTGTTACTGATTGTGGAAAATTGATAGTAATCTTCAAGAAATTTCTGATTCCAATATTTCCTAATTGCCCATCTCTTTTCTTAAGTATTTGAACTGCCTCTGACAAGCCTGGAAAGAAATCATGAGTCCATGCAGACCATAGATCTTTGCAAGCAGATCTCCAAATGCAAAAATGTGCAATCTACATATGGATTTATAGTTCATGCTATTGTGCTTCGATCTTTATTTACATACTACCAAATGCAAAAAATAGTCAGCGAACTGTTTTTTCATTGCTGTTATGCTCTAACAAACTGTACTTATTAGATGAACCCGCTGCAACTGAATCTTTACTGTTCTGTCCTTAATTAGCATTCTTGAGATCCCCGCGCTTTGATTGGCCAAAGCGCGGGGCTCTCCGATTGGTCAGGCGAGCCGCGCCGATTGGCTCGCTGAGAATCTCCCGCGATTGGTCCATTCGGATCGCGGGAGATTCAAAGCGGTGCCATTGGCTGCGGCCGCTGCGGCTAAAGGAATAAAAGCCGCGGGCTTTTTCCTTTATGCCAGTTCGGTTCCAACTTTCAATAAAAGAGCTTGAATTGAAGTCACCGACTCCTGGCATCATTTCGCAGACACAACACTGGCGACGAAGCTGGGATCCAGACCCTGAACCGAACCACGTGTCCGACGGAAGCCAGACGAACCACCGCGATGGCGAAAATCGCACCCCCCGCACCCTTCAACCCTGCCACCGAGGACTGGGAATCGTACTCCGACCGATTCCGCATGTTCCTCGAGTGCAGCGACCTGAAGGATGCCACCGGCCCCATGAAGTGCGCCGTCTTCCTGACCCACTGCGGGACCGAGGTCTTCAAGATGGCCAAGGCGCTGGCCAAACCCGCCGATGCGACCGCGATGGACTGGGACGTCCTCGAGCCAATACTTCGGCGGCACTACGCTCCAGAGGTACCCATCCTGATCCGACGCAATGAATTCTACCGTCGGGACCAGAGGTCGGGTGAGAGTATAAGCGACTTCGTCGCCGAGCTGAGGCGCCTAGGAGGGCTCTGCGAATTCGACAACCTGAACGACGCCCTGCGAGACCGAATCGTGCTCGGTTTGTGGGACCCTGTCCTCCAGAGCCGGCTGATGGCCAAGGGCAACATCAGCCTAGCAGACACCCTCACCGCAGCCGCAGCCGCCGAAGCAACCCGAACTTCCGCCGACCGCATGCGCAGACCGAACACTGGGGACTGCAGCGGAAATAACAACCCAGCGAGGTCGACCGAGGCCCAACCCGAGACGACCACCCACCAGGGCGACTTCCACTCGGCATCGGGCACTTCAGACGAGGAGGAGGACGTCCATCGCCTCCAGACAGGCCACGACCCACGGAACCGGCGGGGTCGTAAGTCGAGGACCAACTGTGCCGGTTGCGGCGGCGACCACCCCAGGTCGGAATGCTGGTTTTTCGAATCGATCTGCCGGCATTGCGACAAGAAGGGACACATCACCCGTGTCTGCCGCCTAAAGAAGAATCGCAGCCCGGCACGATGGACCAGAGCGACCGGAGGAGAGAAAGCACACCACCCCGGACCAGAGATCGCCCCTCGGACAACGGATGGGACTGGAACGGACGATCCTCGCGAGGCAGCGATAACCGGCGAAGAGAGGAGATCCATTAGACGGTCAGCATCGGCCACGCCATAACCAATGACGCCCGGAAGGTCCACGTGGAGGTAGGCATCGAGGGCCAGCCATGCAAAATGGAGGTGGACTCCGGGTCCTACCTCTCCATGATTGCATGGCATGAAATAAAGCGCTTGGTGCCTACCCTCCAAAGGAGGAACATAGACAGCCAGAGACTCATTGTAAAGGACTACCAGGGAAACCGCATCCCGGTAGTCAGAACCAAACACTTCAACATCACAAACAAAGGGCACACCGAAAGACTTCCCCTGACAATCGTCGACCGCGACCGCCCAAGCCTACTGGGACTGCAATGGTTCGCCCCGCTCGACATCGCACTCACGGGAGTCGACCACATCACCGACGACAGCTGGGAGCAGCAACTGGCCTGGGAATTCCAAGAGGTCTTCGACGGAAACCTAGGCAAGTACCGAGGGCCCCTTATATCTTTCAACCTAGACCCAAACGTCCCCCCAAAACGCCTGAAACCAAGGCGGGTGCCATTCGCACTTAAACCCAAGATAGACGAGCAAATTGACAAGCTCGTCAAGCAAGGGGTCCTACAGCCCATAGACCACGCCTGGTGGGAGATCCCCATAGTCACCCCGATCAAGCCCGATGGGTCGGTGAGGATCTGTGGGTACTATAAGGCCACCCTAAATGGCGCACTACAACAAAGCACCTACCCCGTCCCAGTAGTGCAACACCTACTGCACTCACTGGGAGGGGGCAAGGTTTTCGCCAAGCTCGACCTCGCCCAGGCATACCAACAGTTGCCAGTCGACGAGCAAACGGCAGAAGCGCAAACCATAGTCACCCACTGGGGGGCATTTAAATGCAACCGACTCCAATTCGGAGTCAGCGTGGCACCGGGAATATTCCAAAGCCTAATGGAAAGACTACTGCAAGGCATCAAGGGGGGGATACCTTACTTCGACGACGTCCTAGTGTCAGCAGCCAACCAAGCCGAACTAGAGGGTTACCTAAGGGAGGTCCTAAACAAATTTAAAGAGACCGGACTAAAAGTCAAGAGGAAGAAATGCCAGCTATGCATGGAACGGGTAGAATTCCTGGGATACCTCCTAGACCGTCACGGCATTCACCCCACAAACCAAAAAATCAAGGCCATCAAAGAAGCCCCCACACCCAAGTCGAAGATGGAACTACAGGCATTCCTGGGGCTACTTAACTTTTACAATGTTTTCCTGCTCCAAAAGGCGACGGTGGTGAAGCCCTTGCATAGGCTCCTGGAAAAGGCAGTGACCTGGAATTAGGGGAAATGCGAGCAAGCCGCCTTCCAAAGAACAAAGGACCTCCTCACTTCGGACGCCGTCCTTATACAATACAACGAGATCCTACCTCTGGCCGTCACATGCGACGCATCACCCTTCGGCATCGGCGCTGTCCTCAGCCATACCCTCCCCGACGGAAAAGAAGCGCCCATCGCATTCTTTTCAAGGACCCTCACCAAACCGGAGCAGAACTATAGCCAGCTGGACAAAGAGGCTCTGGCTATCGTTGCCGCCATAAAACGATTCCACGAGTATCTCTACGGCCGGACTTTCACCATCATAACCGACCACAAGCCGCTGCTGGGAATCCTTGCAGGAAACCGGGCCACCCCGAACATTCTGTCTCCCCGAATGACAAGGTGGTCCGAGTTCCTGGCGGCCTACAACTACGGACTCATACACAGACCGGGTAAGATGATCTCCCATGCAGACGCCTTAAGCTGCTCGCCGCTACCGGAACCTGACACTGACCCAGCACCCACGACGACCACCCTCACCATAGAGACTCTACCCAACCTGCCCATAACCGCGTCAGACATTGCCCAAGAGACTAATAAAGACAAACGTCTGGCGCAGGTGTTGCATTGGGTAGAGAAAGGGTGGCCGGAAAGGGACAACGACGAGTCCGTCAAAACATTCAGAAACCGCCAAACGGAACTCTCGCTATTAAAAGGGTGCATACTATGGGGGGATAGGGTGGTCATTCCAGAAAAGCTACAAGGGAAGGTTCTGGAACTGCTACACGAGGGGCACCCTGGCATTGTTAGGACTAAAGCCCTGGCCAGAAGTTACGCTTGGTGGCCAGGGATGGACAAACAAATAGAGGCCTGGGTAGCAAGGTGCCAACGATACCAGGAAACTAGGCCAAGCCCACCCACAGCACCCGTCCTAGAGTGGGAAACCCCAAGGGGACCTTGGTCTAGGATTCACATAGACTTCGCCGGGCCCACAAAAGGACACACCTTCCTCATAACAGTTGACGCTTACTCCAACTGGCTGGAAGTAACTAACATGAAGACGACAACCACAGAGGCCGTGATCAAGGAACTTTGCAAACTCTTTGCAACACACGGCCTCCCAGACGTCGTCGTTTCCGACAACAGGCCCCAATTCACCTCGCTGGAATTCGAAAAATTCCTAGCGGAAAGGGGCATCCGCCACGCGCTGACAGCACCAGCGCACCCGGCGGCAAACAGTAGGGAGGAACGGATGGTCCAATTCACTAAGAAGACCATCCGGAAAATAGACCACGGGGAGATCCAGGAGAAAATAAACAAACTACTCTTCACCCAACACATAACCCCAAATACCACAACGAATAAGAGCCCAGCCGAACTATTAATGGGCAGGAAACTAAGGTCCCCACTCGACAGGTTACACCCCACGTATAACCCGGAGAAGCCCCCAGACTCAAACAGCAAACACCGAACCTTCGCACCCGGCAACCCCGTATACGCCAGAAACCTGACGGGAGACCCACTATGGATACCAGCCGTCATCACACAAATAACAGGCCCACACTCGTACCGGCTACAAACAGCAGACAGACGAGCGTGGAAACGCCACATCGACCAACTAAGGTCGAGGACTACCAACCAAGAGACCACCGACACACAAACAGGTGAAACCAACCCCCACAACACAAACCAAGGGGGGAGGGAATACCCAGGGAACCAAAACCAAAGAAGAATAAACCAGCCGTACTTACCGGAAAGCAGCCATCACGACCCCTCGCCAGGAAGAGACAGCCAGGCCAGCTCGACCGGCCCGGAAAGACCGAGCGGGAGTGGCGAAACCCGCAGCTCAACCAACCCGGGAGGCCCAGGAGGGAGCTACGGAGAGCAGCCCGGCCCGACCGACCAGCCGGTTCCCACGACGGCAGCAGGAGCAGCAGAGATCCCGACCGAACCGGCCGGGATCCAACCTACGACTGAGCTGCGCAGGTCCAGTAGGCTTAGACGGAGCCCCGCCTACCTACGTGACTACGCGACGTAAGGACTGAACCAAGAGGGGAGGAGTGTTCTGTCCTTAATTAGCATTCTTGAGATCCCCGCGCTTTGATTGGCCAAAGCACGGGGCTCTCCGATTGGTCAGGCGAGTCGCGCCAATTGGCTCGCTGAGAATCTCCCGCGATTGGTCCATTCGGATCGTGGGAGATTCAAAGCGGTGCCATTGGCCGCGGCCGCGGCGGCTAAAGGAATAAAAGCCGCGGGCTTTTTCCTTTACGCCAGTTCAGTTCCAACTTTCAATAAAAGAGCTTGAATTGTAGTCACCGACTCCTGGCATCATTTCGCGGACACAACATTTACAGAGCTCAGTTCTGTGGTTGCTCATGCAGACAAATTCTTAAATGCTTATAAGAATCATTTCTTCTATACAATAAAAATAACTGTAATCTGTAAACTAGAATACTATAATCATGCTGGCTATTTTTCTGTCAGATTCACAATCAGTAGAATATTCCATCCTATATATACCTATGTGTGATCAAAGCATGACAAATGAGAGAATGGAAGATGATTTCATATGGGGAAAATGGGAGTCCCAGACTCAACATTCCGACACTCACATTTCAAATGTTGTACAGTTTGAACTTTTTTGACACACCTGGAATGTTTTGAAAGGAGTAAATTATACACTTTCCCCCCTCATTTTGTGTGTGTGTGTGTGTATATATATATATATATATATATATATATATATATATATATATATATATATATATATGTTTTCTTAAGTTTTCGCAGGTACTTACATGTCTGGCATTCAGCTTTGTTCGGGTATTTTCCCACGTGGTGCTTTTAAAGTTGTAGCAACGTTTCAGCAGAATCTCATCTGCCATCATCAGGCTTCTGTATGGTGTTTGTGAGTCAGACTTTTACAGTGGTTTCAGATTTAAATTTGGGGCAGCCTATTGCTGTGTCAGAATGGTTTTTTCTTCCTCCTGATTGGTTGAGAGTCTTGGTCTGTGTTTATTGGTCTTGGAGTTTGCTGTGTTCTGCTACTAGTATCTTCTGTCTGTTTTTTTGGGGGGGGGGCTCTTTTTGTATCTTGATTGGCTGGCAACATTGTGTTACTTTATTGGAGGCCTTTAGTGCAGCTTGGCTTCGGGTAAATGGACGGCTATCATTAGTTAGGAAGCTGGGTTTCATCTGGGTGCCTGGTTGGGGTGTGTTTGAGCTGGAGGTATCAGGGGGGATCTGTTTGTGCCCAGGTGTTTGCCTGGCTTGTGGTGTGGAGATTTTTTTGTTTGTGAGTGCAGGCTTCCAAATGATTGACAGCCTGGTGGTATCATCTCTTCTGTTCATGCTTTCTGGTCTTTTTTCAATCTCTATGGCTTCTCTGATGATTCTGTGGCTGGGATTTTCTATGGTGGCTAGGGTTTTGGTGCCATTGAAGTTGATGTTATGACCTGTGGCTTCCATGTGTTGGACAAGTGAGGAAGTGTGTTCCAGCTTTTTGACTGCATTTTTGTGTTCATCTAGGCGGGTGCTTATTCTTCTATTGGTCTGTCCAATGTATGTGGCCGGGCATGATGCACAGGGGACTTCATATATGCCTTGGTTTTCCAGGTCAATTTTGTCTTTGGGGTTCCTGAGGATGGCTGCTATTTTTCTGTCTGTTTTGAAGGCAGTCTTGATGTGGTGTCTGTATAGAATCTTACTAATTTTGTCTGTAGTGCCTCTTATGTAGGGCAGGACAGCTGTTCCATGGGTCTGTTCATCTTCTGGGTCTCTATTATGTCTCAGTGTGTTTTTGTGGATCAAGTTGGTGATTTTGCTTTTGTGGAAGCCGTTGGCTGTCAATATTTTAGTCAGGGTGCATAGTTCAGTCTTAATGTGTGTCTTGTCTGCCAGGCATTTGGTTCTAGTAATTAGTGTTTTAGCCACAGAGTTTATCTGTGCTGGGTGGTGGTGGGATTGGGCATTGAGGTAGCGGTTGGTGTGTGTTTTCTTCTGGTATATGGTATGTCCTAGTGTGCCATCTGTTTTCTTGTAGATTAGTACATCTAGGAATGGTAGTTGTTTGTTTGTTTCTGTTTCCATGGTGAACTTGATTTTGGGGTGTGCGCTGTTTAGGTGTGTTAGGAAGTTGTTTAGGTTTTCTTGTCCATGGGACCAAATCACAAAGGTGTCATCTATATATCTTAACCATAGTTTGGGTTTGAGTATGGCATTAGCCAGGGCTCTGGATTCGAATTCTTCCATGAACAGGTTTGCAATGACAGGTGACAGTGGTGATCCCATGGGGGCTCCTTCAATTTGTTTGTATCTTTGTCCTTTGTATATGAAATATGTGTTGGTTAAGCAGTGTTCTGTTAGTTCCATGAGGTGTTTAGCTGGTTGGTATTTATTTTTGATGATTTCGAGGGTCTCTTTTATCGGGACTTGAGTGAATAGTGAAACCACGTCAAAACTTACAAGCAGATCTTCTTGCTCCACGTGTAGATCTTTGATCATTTCCAAGAAGTGGTATGCGTTTTGTACATGAGAAGCTGCTGTTTCAGCATGGGGCTGTAGATCTTTTGCTAGGTGTTTAGCCATCATAAATGTATATGTAGGTCTAGGTGTGTTCGGGTCTTTTCCCGTGTAAGATTAAGAGTATCTTGGTGATGTTTCCGCAAGGTCCCACTTGCCATCCTCAGGCTGGTGCTTTCAGCTTCATGCCAGTGCAAGCGTTCGGGTATTTTCCCACGTCATTATAGTTGTGCTTTTAAAGTTGTAGCAATGTTTCGGCAGAATCTCATCTGCCATCATCAGGCTTCTGTATTGTGTTCGTCTGTGAGTCAGACTTTTACAGTTGTTTTACATGGGAAAATACCCGAACAAAGCTGAATACCATATATATGAAAATGAGTCTGTAATTCAGTTTGAGCTCAGCTCAGCGGGGATGTGAAATGGTTAGCTTGACTTTTTTTAGTTTGCAATCTTATTTATTATTTTGTTATGCCAATTGAGTTTGGGTAGTGTCAAATTGTGCTTTTTTCAATTCTAAGGGGCTTAAGATGCAGCTTACAAATACTTTAAATAAATGCAAATCTAAATATTGGGAATAATTGAAAATAAAATACCAGTGTCATAATGTAATCACATCTGGAATATTTTTAGAAATGTAAGTTATCATACCTTAAAACAATATGATACAGCTGAAACTAGTTCAGAGATTACTTTGCAAAATTATAGAGAAATTGAAGCAAATCCTCTATTAAAGAAAATTAAAATATTTAGGACATTTTAGTTCAGGAAAGAAGTGAATAAATACATGGTATATAAAATTATGCATGGTAAGGATGAATGAGACAATTTCCTCTGTCATAGCCTTCAGACTATATTAGACTAACAATTTCTTCTTTTAATTCACAAAGAAACTAATTGTGTAGTTATTTCCCCCAAAATCCTTTTTCAAATTTCTGTAATATCTGTTCTTTTCCACATTTTTACTGAAAACTAAATTGCCATTCAGATTTCTTTCAACTCTGAGAGACTACATCTGACAGTGCAATAAAAGCAGGGTCATTCTCATTCATTCCTGACCCATCTCCAAGCTATGTAAGTGCAAGACATGTATAAATGTAACATTTATTTTATTTTTTCCAGACAGGAGCATGAAGGAAATTTTAACAATAAATTCTGTTTCACTTAACTGAATGAGAACTGGAAACCAATGAATATCCTTTTTTTTTTCTGCTTGCATTAAATATTGGTGCTTCAGAGGTGGTATTCAGCAGGTTCTGACCAGTTCTGGAGAACTGTTAGCAGAATTTTGACTAGTTCAGAGACCTGGCAAATACCACCTCTGACTGGCTCCGCCCCCCCATCTATTCTCTGCCTCCTGAGTCCAGATGATCGACTGGATCTTCTTTTGTTGCCCTGCATAGGAGAACTGAGCTGGAAAGCAGATTAGTGGGGTGAAGAGGGAATGGGGATTTTGCAGTAACCTTCCTCTGGAGTGAGGTGGGAATGTAGATTTTATAGTACCCTTCCTCTTCCACGCCCACCAAGCCATGCCCATAGAACCGGTAGTAAAAAAATTTAAATCCCACCACTGTGGTGTTTTTTTAACTAGATATATTTTCTTGACTAGTGATTAAGACCTTTTAATTCAAATCTAGATTCTATTAGCATTGGAATGTTTTCACTCTGTTTTAAGTTTGGAAAGTGACTAAATTAATATCATTTAGACTGATTAGCAAGTAATATTTAAATTAGAAATCCTAGCATGTGTATATTTTATAAATATGCTTGGAATATCATAGGCTTTTTTGCTGTTGTGGCATGTTGGTCAAAATGTGCTTAAAGTAACCAATACTTTTCTTACTAATAACAAGAAATACAACATATGGCATATATCTGATTAATATTGATAACCTATTCTACATCCTCTTCATATTACTAAAAAGTGCTATGTAAAAGTATCAATTGACCAAAGCCATGATGGCCAGCATTTATCCACAATCTGATGACATAGAAGACTATGACATGAAAGGACTACATTATAAAAAACATGAATTAATGGATGAAATAAATTAAAATGGTTAAATTTTTTGAGCAATAAAGCTAAGAGAAAGGAAAAAAGATGTAATAGATCTGAATGAGGATCTGGTTTTGTGAAGTGGAGTTAATAAATATGAATGCGTTAAAGTGAAGATGTAGAGTTAACTGTGCATGAAAAGCTAAAATATATGTCAGAAAGTATGAATCCATAACATTTGTGTTGTTGTGGGAACTTATGAAAATAGAAATTCAAAGGTTGGTAGTAGTTGTTATGTACGTATTATGAATTTTAATATAGTTGTAACATAGTGATGAGTGTTATAATAATGAGTTATTGTAAACAACTGATTTGGAAAATATGTATGGCACTCTGAATAACAATGATTGGGAGATATCCTTTGGATGAATGAATAGATAGATGGGAATGAAATTAATGATATTGAAGAAGAGATTGGGCCAATTGGATATTTAAGAATCAATGAGAATGGTGGAGTGTTTGGGGAATACATTGCAAAGGAATGAATATAAATCTAAAAAGTAGATTTATATCTACTTTTGATTAATCATTTTGTATATGATAAAATATTGAGGGTGTTTACAAAGAGGATGAAATATTTGAAATATGAGACAAAATATTTTTTTAGTGACCTTAGTGAAACATAGAAAAGGAAAGGAGGTAACAAGTTAAAGTAAAAGGAGAAATACTGCACAAAAATGAATGGGAAGTTGTCATAAAGAAAGAGGATATGGAAACTGCTTAGAAGAGAGTGAAAAACATAAGTGTTAGGTAATTGCACGATGGGAAATGTGAAACAGGATGCTTAGTGAAAGAGTCTATGGATACATCAAGAAACATGATTCCTGCAGAAATTGAGAACAAGAGAATAATATGAGCCATGTGGCACAGTGGTTAGAATGCAGTATTGCAAACTAACTCTGCTCCCAGTGAGAAGTTCAATCCTGAGCAGCTCAAGATTTACTCAGCCTTCCATCCTTCCAAGACTGGTAATATGATGACCCAAATTGTTGGTGGCAATATGCTGACATGGTTGTTCACAGAGTGTTGTAAAGCAGCCCCCTCTCCAACCTTTTGGGCACCAGGGACTGGTTTCATAGAGAGGTTTTGCTGCAGACTGGATGGGGCATGGTTTCATGTGCTGCCTGCATCCCATGGATGGGCCTTTGTGTGGACCGATTTCTGGTACACCGTGGATCGGCACCGGTCCACAGACTGAGGGTTGGGAACCCCTGTTGTAAAGCACTGTAGAGTGTTATATCAGTCTAAGTGCTATAGCTATATTATATAACATGTTACATCTACAAAAAGGATAATACAATGTATTATTTTTACCAAAAGGATACTTTCAAACCATGTAGTCAAAAAGAAGAAGGAACAATTAAAAGACACAGCAAAAATGGAGGGTGGTTTTGATGGATATTTTTTAAAAATTGTTTTGAAAGTGGGAGGAAAGAAACAAGCAATAATTAAAAATAATGAAATGATGTGGGATGAAACTGAAATAATGGAATGCTGGAAAGATTGTTGCAGTTATTTGTATGCGGAATGACATTAAAAAGCAGAATTGAAATGAATGTTGTCTATTAGTTTTAAATTATGGAATGTTTTGGTAACTATGAAGTTGAAAGTTGGTTGATGATTATGATAAGAATATATTATGAATGTAAAATTTGCATGAGAATAAATTCAAACTTTGTGGTTGAACACTGAATAAAACTAGAATTTATGGTGTGTAGTTTAGTCGATGCAAAGAGTGATTTAATGCATCATAAAGTATGTTTATGATGTCATTTGGTGTGCTCATTGGAGATATATGAAGCATTGTACAGATATGGTAAAAAAGATAGTTTGCAAGAAATGAAAGTTATGGTAAGGTGTATGAATGATATTGGTATTTATTGGATCTTTTCCCCTCATCTCATTCCTTACTTTCTTTGATTTACTAATTCACATTACATTGATTACTCCAAATGAGAATAGTCATTCAAACATGGCCAAAATATATTGATATTCCAAGAATTCATCTGACTTTTAAAGAGGATTAGACAAATCCAAATATTTACTGCAATTAATGGCTTATAATGTGGCTATACATCAGTTTTACTCTACTACCTGAAGCTATAAGCCAATAAACAACAGTAACCAGGCCCTCCCAAAATATGGTAGACAGGGGTGATATATTGTTTGCATATCAGTGTCCGTTACAAGAAACGCAGTATTGAATCGTAGTGATCTTTGGTTCTTCTTAAGTTTTTTTTTTATTAGCTCTGCATTAATATTTAAATGTTTTGTTTTGTTTTTAAGTAGGCATTTCAGCAAAACATAACCTAATGATGAGGGTAGTAACAGAATCAGTGTATTGGTTTGATCTAAAATCCATATATAGTGCAAACAAGAACAGTAAATAAAATTGTAATAATAAAAGTTGTAAAAGAATGAATACTAAAATGAACAAAGAAGTGAAAAGAATTGATGCTGTACTCTTTTGTCTTGTGGGTGTGCCCTCTCAGAGGTTATTCCTGGGTTTCATTTTGGCCTTGTGATGTTGCTGGTGGTTTTTTTTTTAATTAACATACTGGCATGCATGCAAGACAAGTTATCCTGGTTCAGGCGAATATTATAACATTCTATTTTCTTTTTTTTTTTTTTTTGAAACAAATTTTTATTAATTTTAAAGATAAAACAACACATCATTAACCATTAAATACATAAACACATAAAACCTCTTAACATTGTAAATCCTTACAAGTCAAACAAAACATTATTTTTATACAGCATAATTCCAATTTATCCCATCTCCATATGGACACACAAATATCTTCCAGCAAATTTCTCATTATTTCTCTTTACTCCTATTCATTTTCATTTCTCTTCCATATTTATCCATTTTATAGTCATCATATTCTTTTCTTTCTGGCTTGTTTAAATTATTCTCGTCTAACATTCCTCCAAGGTTTTATTGATTCTTTTTTCCTTTTTTTTTTTATAAAAAACAAATTTTGTTAGTTTTACCATAAACACAATACACAAACATACAAACACAAAACATAAACAAAACTAAAAGATCTTTTCTGAAGGTTGTCTGTTCCCGGGTTAAAACTCTTTACACAGACACAAATTCAAACATCATATTCAACCCATATCTCCTTCCATATCTTATTATCATTTTCTTTTTTATATATATATATAAAAACCATTTTTATCAGTTTTATAAGAACAATGCACAAAGAATCAAGGCATAACAGCTTATAAATTCTTTTCTAAGAAAAAATAATAATAAAAGACCAATAAGGCATAACATTTCCAGATTATAATATCAATATTTCATATAATATTAACTTCATATCTTGTCCCTACTTCTCTTTTCCATCCAAATTATTTATTAATTAAAATTTTATTGCCTTTTATCAATATACAAAATCCAAAAAAAAAAAAAGCATATATATCCTTCCATATCTTATTACCATTTTCAACAACATTCTTTGTCTGTTTTATTTCCAATTATCCATTCATCTTTTTTTTTCCTTTACTATACTTCTCCTGTACACCAATTGGAGTAACATCTATAACTCATTACCCTAACTTAGAAATACTACATATTACAATCTTTCTTGGGATTCTGTTTAAAAGATTCTAAAATTACATAATAAATTTTATATTCTAAATACACATATAAAAACACAATCTTATATACCCTCCAGAATCCCTCTTTTAATCTAAATTAAATTCACCCATTGTCTCTAAATAAACTTTTTTTCTTTAGGTCTTGCTTCCCCCCATTAAGGCTTCTCCTCCCCCCCTTTCTCTCTTGCTTATTCTTCTCCTTGCCCTTTCTACCCCTTTGCTTTTTCCCATCGCTTTTCTTGCTCCTTTTCCTTTGCTTTCTAACCTTGCCTCCACCTTTTCGCTCATTTTTCTCTCTTTTGGTTGTTTTTATAATTCTTAAAATCCCCTTTTTCTTATCCTTTTTCTCCTCCTCTCCGGAAGGGACCCATTGTTCATCAAAGATGGCTTCTTCTTCCTCTTCTTCCTTGTCCCAGTCCTTCTGCTGCGTAATCAACTTTTCAACAGAACATAACGCCATTTCTAAGAATTGAAACAAAGCGCCCAAAGTATCTTCTTTTTTATATTTTTGATATTCAATCTCTAGTTCATCCACAAACAATGCCATTATAAAAAGGGAAACTTTTTCCAAAACAACCACAAGTATTTTTAATCAAAGATAATCAAAAGCAATTAAAAAAAAAAAATTCCAAAAGTTAATACTTTTCTTCCTTCTTCTCTTTCTCTTTCTGGATTAATTTTTAATCAAAGAGGTCCAATTACCATATATCTTCTTTTGGGATCCACAAAGACGTTCTAGACAATCTCCTCCTTTTTCAGCTTCTGCTCCAATTTTTTTTCTCCCTTCCCACTTGCAATGACAATTTTAAATAATCAAAAATCCATACCTCCAGCAGAGATTTGCCAATTTCTTAAATTTTTCAATGTCCAAAAATCCCTTTGTCTCTTAGCTTCAGCTTTCAAAGCAATCCACTTTCAATGTCTAATATATCCAAATATTTCTGCTTTTTCCGTGGGGTGGGAGAGTAAAAAAAAAAAAGAGTTCCCTTTAACAGCTTCTCCGCCGCTTTTCGCTCTTCTTAGAGATACAATGTATTCTCCAGCAATTCAAGCAGCTCAATTCCAGGCAGTTTAAAAGGTGTTACTTGACCCGGCTCAGACAGAACTTTCACTCTTCACACTTCCTCCAGCACAGTTCTTACCCGGTTACTGGCTTCTTCATGGCGGCCATTGCTGACCGCCGCTCCACCGCCTTGGGAAAAAGGGGTTTTCCCGGAGAAGGGGGAGGTCTGCGACACCCCCACCTCCCTATCCGACTCCCCTCTCTCTTCAGCTGTCCCTACAGGGCAGCCATATCCCCCTGACCCGTCTGGATCGGGGGTACCTCGACGGCTAGCACAGCAGGAATCGCGAGCTGTCGCGAATTCCTGCTGCCCCGAAGCCACGCAAACCGGAAGTTCGACATTCTATTTTCCACAGTAGCTAATCAGGTGACTACAAACAGGCCATAAAAACTTTATTGATGTTGTCCATTAGCAACATGAAAAACTTGGGCTGGATTCACATTTTGTGCCAAACCACAACATGGTTTGTTTGGTGAACAGGTTAGTACAGTAAACAGATTGGAGAATTTAGGCATTCCAGTTTACAAATCTTGCTTTATCACTTAACATTATAAGTGTATCAAGCCAGTTTTGGTTTATCCATATACCATAGTCAAATCAGGTTTAGTATGAAATATTAGCCTGGATGCGAAAACATTTAATCCAGATATGAAGTTTCAAATTTCTGTTTAGCCATGAAACTCACATGAAGGGAAGGGATTATGGTTATGTGAAAAAATTCATCTAACATCACAACACAGTTGAAATATGATATAGCTTCCTTCAAATGGAAAACATAAATATCTGCCTAAAGCCTATAAAAATATTAGTTCACCATTCCTGTCTGAAAGAGTATATGAAGGAATAATGTTGTTGGAGTAAAATCTATAGAACTGAGTTTGTAAATTGTGTTCAGGCAGCAAAGTCATTGTTTGTTTTTATTTAGGAACTTGTATGATCAGAAACAAACATTTCTGCTATTAATGGATAGTAGAAAGCAAATTTAATGAAAATTCAAGACAAATTCAAAAATCTTTGAGGACAGTATAGAATGCTAAACTAAGATATCTTTAATTCAGAACTAATTTTTATCAGCATGCAGTATAAACAAGTACAGTGTATCTTATAAAGCTTTATGTAAGAGTTACTGAAAAATTATATATATATATTTACTTACTGCTATAGTATTCTATTGAATTAATTTCAATATTTCAGTTCAAGTGGTCATGAAAACACTAAAGATAATTTATTACTGTTGTAACAAAGCAAAATAATTCTCCAGCAGGAACTATTAAAATGGAAATGCCACCTTTTATGTTTTCTTTGTTGAATTTTATGAAATAATGAAGACCCAAAATAAATAAACCAGGACAAGGGAGACACAATGAAAGGTGGGTGTCTGGGTGACTTTGGGCTAATTGTTTTCTGTCAGCTCAACCTGTTTCACCTATTTGTTGAGAAAATAAATTGAGAAATGGCTTAATGCATGCTACCTTGAGTTCTTTAAAGGAAAGGTAGGATATAAATATAGGAATAAAACAAGAAAACTAACTAGCTAATAAATGTATTCTTCATTTTCAAGCCAGAAAGATTAACATTTCTGCCATATAAAATCCTATCTTCCTTCCCAAGATCAGAGGGAATGTTCCTTAATTTATTAAACGTTAAATTTAAAAGGCCTGATTTAAAAGTACCCACTTTAAGATATCTAAATTAATATTTTTACTGTAAAAATATAGTTAAATACTTCAGAAATAACCATACCCACCTTGTTCACATAAATAAACAGCTAAATGAAAAGAATATTCAAATTCCATTGTCAAGATTAAAAAATGATTCAATTTCTTAATATGGTAACATGCTTTACTGTTCCTCAACTACAATTTAGTAGCACATCAAGAATGATCTCCCTTGACATGCAAATGTGCTTTATGAAGTCAGCACAACTTTCCCAAAGGAGTTAGCCTTTATATTGCTGCCTGAATATTTCTATTATTTAAAGAAAACCTATGATCTGTTCTTATCAAAGAAAAACAATGAAGTCTTCAATACTGATTTAGGGTATTTCCTAGTATATGTCACTTTGTAAGTTCTTTGCATGCACTACAAAGTCCTGAGAATTAGAGGAACTAGTGTTCTGGTAAAATTGTTCATTTCTATTTCTCTTGATGTCTTCGTCCTTTGCCCTCTGAAAGCAAAAGAAACAACACTTTTGATTTTGTCAAATCAAGAAACTGGGAAGTACTAATGGGAATAAATACATTTTCTTTTTCTTTTTCATTTCTAATTTTGTGGCTTCTCCATATTGGTCTTAAATACCGTGTAATTTAAGGAACAAGGTTACCAGAATAATGGTATTTTATTTGTTTGGTTGATTATTAAATTTATATGCCGCTCATCTCGCCAATGTCTTTAGGTAGTTTACAATCATTCAATTAAAAATTATCATTTTAACTCATATAAGAATGTAGACCAATGGGAATCATTACACCGAAACAATGCAACTGATTGAATGATTCCAAATATCACAGTAATTACTTATTCCCAAATACTTACTAAGTTTTGACCTCATAATAAACTATAAGAAGAGTATTTAGGGCACATTTCCTTCTCTAAATGACGACTGAGCTTATCCAGAAAGAGATGCATCTATCTTAAGAATGTTATAGTTAGTACACTCAGTCTCGTGTCAGGTATGGCTGATAGGAAGAACCAATTGCTACATTATTTGGTTAGGATATCTTGCCTGCCTCCATTATTCAACGAGAAGAAAGACCCTTTGTACAACTGAATTGTGTAAGCTTTGTGCACTGTACAGCAGATTACACATTTAAGAAGGGCAAAACAGCATCAGCAACAGAAAAGAATAAGATGTTCATAAATTTGCAACTTCAACAATAGTAGTTTTTTAGGAAAATATCATCTGAATATCATTTGTGGAGGGTAGGCTAAAATGTGTGAGATGCATCTGGAGGACAGATGCATAAATTACTCCTAACTACTTCTTGTATATCAAAAGGCATAAGAAGCATCTCACAGGAATCCTTGAAGGGTGGAGCATTTCAGTTTTGTTTCAGAGATAAGGACTTGGCAGTAAAATGTGCCTTGGAAATAAACTGACATCTCTAGCAGATACTAGTCTTATTTTAACACATCAAAGGCACTCCTGAATCCTAACAGACACATCAGATGTACCATTCCAAGAAGAGAGAAAAATCACGAGAACCAGAAGTGTAACAGGTTTAAGTTGCTGTTTGTAGCCATTAATTGGTTTATCAAAGAGGAAGCTATAGCAACCCTGTTCTAATTCACTTCTTTCGGTTTAAATGCACAGGAGCTCTTCCTGGATCTAAAGTATAAACATTGATTAAAGGTAATAAGCAATGAGACGAGACCTGTGAATTGTGAATCGTTAGAAAAAACAACTTACTATCACATTCATTAAAAGAAGTGTATTCATCTCAGAAATGTACTGCTGTCTTACTTAAGATAGCAAAAGCCATTACAGTTTGGACTCTTACATGATGTATAAGTGAGAAAACAATTTATATTGAATATTTATATGCACATTTATCACACTTCCAAAATAGGATCATCTATTTAGGATCATCTGTATAGGATCATCTATTAAGTTATTCAAATTGCTTCAAGAGTTCTGGGGAGTCTAAAATCTTTCAGATACTGCTAGAGCAGCCCCAGCTAGCATGACCAATGGTGAAGTTGCTGGAAATTGTATTTTGGCAACATCTGGGAGGCCACAGGCTTTCCATTGCCATAAAAGATATAGCACATGGTTGTAGTGAATTGTTATCTATTAGATTTTTTAAAAAATTTTTTAAAAAATCACTTTTTTATATAAAAACTCGAAGTTGCTGGCATGGGGATCTCCACAATACCTCCATAAAACATCTGTGGCAATCTTTGCTTGCCAGAATACCAGTTCTTTCCCCCCCCCCACTCCCTCTGTCTGTCTATCTATCTATCTATCTATCTATCTATCTATCTATCTATCTATCTATCTATCTATCTATCCATCCATCCATCCATCCATCCATCCATCCATCCATCCATCCATCCATCCATCCATCTATCTATCTATCTATCTATCTATCTATCTATCTATCTATCTATCCATCTATCATCTCTCCCTCTCCCCTTCTATTTTACCTGGGATCCCCAAAAGCGGAGGTACAGTTCCCATTACCCCCAGCTAGCAGTATTAGGATGGGAATTAAACACCTACTGTTAACTGGGTCTTAAGCAGAGATCACCATTTAAAAAAAAACAAAAAACGCAATAACAAGATTCCCCCTCTCTTCAGATTATCTCTTTGTACATGGCAGTTTCATGGAAGACATTACACATTTACCAAAAGTTGATACAAAGATCGCAGGGGTGATACTTTCATCTTAATGAATAACCTATGACAAGCCTAGACATGGGATACCAAACACCACCTTTCTTGTTTCTGGAAGGTTTGAAAAGCCTCTGCGAAGAGGGTTGAGGTAAGAAGGAGGTTTTTGAACACATAGTGTTAGTTGAGCTACTGTATTAGGAAGTGAGAGCTCATTCACTTATATGGACTCTCTGGGAGTTAAACAGCAATCACATTACTCCAAAACTCGCTGACAGCTTGCAAGTCCAGGACAATGGGGACCAGGCAACCAAACATAATGTGCACAGAAATAAAACCATGTGCAAAGCAAGCAACGCTGCAACAGCCTATACATTTTATATCAGGAGCACTTTAAATTCGGCAGTTGGGCGGGTGGGGAGTGCTTTTCTTGCTTCAGCCATAAAAGAAAAGGGAGAAGCTTTTAGTTTTTTTTCTTCCCTTTTCTAGAAAGGTTTTAGTTTCCCATTTTCTATTGGAAAGTTTTTCCTTTTCTCCAGCTAAATTCAACGAAACGAAGTTTAGACATGGAATCTGTACACTAAGACAACCGGTCCAGGAAAGGAACGTGGGGATTGAGGCTATGATAAAAGGCAATGTTTCCACACACACACACACACCTCTGTCCCCGCAGCTTCCCTTTCACCAAGTCTTTTTGAAAGAAACTTAGGTTCAGAGGTGATGGCGATGATGGGGAGGGTGAAGAGAATGAACTCTGCACACGCTCAATATTTTTCTCCGTTCTCGTCCTCGTTACAAAGAAACAATCAAAGGAAACATGACATACCCCAATCCCTGTTCTGGATGCCTTTCCCTGCAGTTCACACCTCTGTCCTCTGGTATTGTGACTTTAAAGTCCCGTCCCCGTCCCCCCACCAGCCCTCCGCCTCTTGCTCCAGAACTCCCTACCTCCCCGATTCTCCCTCTGCTTCCCTACTCCGGATTCCAAGTCTCTCTCTTCTGCACTGTCCCCTCGGGACCTCGACTTACCCAGCTGTTCTTCGGAAAAGTTCGGAGGCGATGTAAATGCATACATCACCGACCAATGAAGGGGGGGGGGGGAGGAAAAAAAGGCGAGGGAAGCAGTCAGTGGGACCTTCCAGGCGCTGAGAAGCCGCCAGCCGGGAGGCTCCAGGGAAGCGTCGGCTCGGCGCTCCGGCGAGCGGGCCGGTAGGCGGGCGGGGATTGCTCCGCTCCAGGGGTTCCCCCGGGGCAGGACTCAGGCTGCTTGTCTTGCCAGGAGCCGAGGCATCCTCTTAAAAGCCCGGGGATCGTTGGCTTTACTTGCTCGCTTCCTGTGTGGCAACAAGCTGATCAGGAGAAAAGGGCCAGCGACGAAGTGAGCTGGCTTGCAACCGCCACAGTGGAGGGCAGAGAGAGCCTTTGCATGCCCGCCTCCCACCAAAAGGGACTATTCAAGGTCTCCTCTAAGTGCCCGGCTCCTCGGAGCCGTGAGGGCAAGTCTGGGGGCCTCAGAGAAGAACTCCTGCTAACCTCAGCGAAGAGCCTTTCCCCCTCCCCCTAACAAGGACAACCCCACAGGGCAAACCCGAGAAGAAGGGGGAAGACTTTTGCAACGCTCCCCTGAGAAATCAAGCAACCACTCCAAGAGACGGAAGGGTCCTGCCAGGACACGGTGGGGGCCAGAGCTTAATCATCCTGTCCTGAGAATCAGGAGCGCTCTGCTCATCCACCTTCCTTCCTTTTCTGGTTGACAAGTAACGTTTAGGAAATACAGAGGCGCACAACAGCTGCCCTGCCAAGCCTTCCTCAACCCGAAGTTTTCCAGATGTCTCCTGGACCAAGTCTCTCATCACTATCAGATGTGTGTATGGATAACCCCTGAGGGCTGAAGGTGGGCAAGACACTGTGCATCCCACAAACAATAATGACCTGGATTCATAAAAGGTTAAAAATCAGATCTATCTCTATCATTGGAGGTAGAAATAAATGCATTTTAAAATATGAACTCAAAAATTATTTCCCTGGCTTGGATTTCCTTGATGGTCAACAAGGAGCAAAAGAGAGTGGAAGAAATTAAAATTTGCTTCCAAGCCTTTTCAAGGGTACTTCACCAGCTTTCACAGTAAGCTAAGTCAAGGAATAAAAGCAGCAAAAATTCAAAGGTTGGTCTTTACTGTAACAGATAGAATACACTAATTTACACCTGACAAAATCAAGGCAGGATTGATTGAATTTCTTTTCGCTTTCTCAGCACTGAGTTATCCTTTTTGCTTAACACTTCATTGTTTCTTTCACAAGTACCTTTGCCCCATGTCCTTTCAAACTTGGAAGCTGAAGAAACTTCTACTGCCCTAAATCTTGCTGCCGTTATAGCTGGGCTTTATTACACATCTAGAATGGAATCATGGTTTGTTGCTGTATTGTACAACTCAGTCTGTCAAGGCAGTGACTGGTGGTTGCTTCTGGGTGAAATTCAAAGATCACAAGCCTGGGAGGAAACCCCCCCCCCCACTAACTGCTGTGTATGGGCACTCTATCCAATATTGCCCCCTTCCGAATTTTGACTTATCACCCTGACAATTGTTACATGGAAGCAAAAAGTTCATTTGTCTCTAGTGCAATGTATTGGTCACCTGGTTTGTGCTGCCCCAATGTAGCTACAGTAGAATTTCTGGTCACAAATGCTTCTGACCATAACCAAATCGGATTTGGACCAAAAAATTCACAAAACTTTTGGATCTGGTTACAAACACATACTCGGGTGGCAAACAAACACAACCCCTGTCTTGTGCTAGCAAAATATGGAAAATACTATGCATACACCAAAGCATTCAAAACCATCTTCAGGCTGCCTTAGCAGGTGCAGGAGATTGGCAATGAAAACATGGCAACATTGTGATATCCTCAGCAAATAGTAAAGTGGTATGTATCTTCATATATGGGGAAGAAGTGCAAGTACTCAATGGAATGGTTAGTCCAGGTTTAAAAAAAATATTAGAGAAAGACAGAGAGAAATTTGCATTGAATGAAGTCACAAAGGCTCTTACTGTTCTGTACAGTCATTAGCATACTTGCAAGCGCCACGCTGTAATTGGCCAAAGCACACGGCGATCTCATTAGCCGAGCGAGCCGCACTGATTGGCCCGTAACGAATCCCTCACGATTGGTGGAAACTAATCGCGGGAGATTCAAAGTGGTACCATTGGCCGCAGCCGCCGCTGCCAGAGAATAAAAGCCGCTGTTTTTCCCTTTGAATCCCGAGCCGATCTCAGGACCTAATAAAGAGCTGAAACTGAGTCATTGGCTCCGAGTCTCCTTTCCTGCGACGGACACGACACTTACCCATATTTTCAGCTGGAGCTATGGATAGATCATACCAACACAGCTTCTTCAGTGCAAGTCTTGGACTCCAGTGTAGTGATCACGTTTCTTTAAAATATTGGGGGATTGGGTAGGCAGGAGTATTTATCTGAACCCAGGAAATGATTTTCAGGGAGAACCACATACTTTGTGGATTATAAAGTTTTGTTTATGTTACAATCTGGGCTTTTATATTTTTATTTTACAGGCTCTTAATCCATCTGCTGAGTATTTGCTTCTCCTTGTAATAATGTGTTTATATAGTACATATCTATTTATTTGTTCATTTGTTTCATACCCTAGCTTTTTGCTCTATCAGCCTTCAAAGACCTAGTAAATTTTTTTAAAAAGAGACCAGTAAGCAAAAATACAAATTAAATTAATGATAAAATGAATACCAAAATCAAATAACAATCAACAATCTTGTCAAAGAGATGCATCTTTATCAAAATCTACTCCCTGAGAGAATGGGGACTATGCAGGTAGTCCTTGACTTACAACAATTCATTTAGTAACCAGTTGAAGTTACAATAGCACAGAAAAAAGTGACTGATGACCATTTTCACACTTATGACCACTGCAGCATCCCCATGGTCATGTGATTTATATTTGGATGTTTGACAACTGATTCACATTTATGACGATTGCTGTGACCTGGAGTCATTTCCCCCCATTTGTCAACCTTCTGACAAGCAAAGTCAATGGGGAAACCAGATTCACTTAACAACTGTGTTACTAATTGAACAACTGCAGTGATTAACTTAACAAGTGTGACAAAATATAGTAAAATGGGGCAAAACTCATTTAACAAATTTCTCACTGAACAACATAAATTTTGGGCTCAGTTATGGTGGCAAGTGAGGACTAATTTTACAACTTTTAAGAGAGAACATTATCCTGCCTAAGGGGCTGCTACAAAGAAAAGGGGACAGGTCAACCTATTTTCCAAAGCCCCTGAAGGCAGGACAAGAAGCAACGGATGGAAATTAATCAAGGAGAGAACCAGCCTAGAACTAAGGAGACATTTCTTGACAATTGGAACAATTAATCAGTGGAACGGCTTCCCTTCAGAAGTTGTGGATTCTTCAACACTGAAGGTTTTTAAGAAGAAATTGGACAACCATTTGTCTGAAGGTATAGGGCAGGGGTCTCCAACCTTGGCCCCTGGAAGCCTGGCGGACTTCAACTCCCAGAATTCCACAGCCAGCTGGCTGTGGAACTCTGGGAGTTGAAGTCCGCCAGGCTTCCAGGAGCCAAGGTTGGAGACCCCTGGTATAGGGTTTCCTGCCTGAGCAGGGGGTTGAACTAGAAGACCTCCAAGGTCCCTTCCAACTCTGTTATTCTGCTCTTCTGCTGTTATGTTATTCTGCCTTTGACAAAGACATAAGACACAATAGCTTTGCTGTTCCAGGCCAAGTCCATCTTAGCCCAGCTTCTCTTTTTTTGTAAGGACCAACCAAGAATATCTGAGGTACTTACAATATATTTCCCTTCTGCTTTCATTCATCTGCAAGTGGTATTTGGAGGCATGCTACCCAGAGGTTGTATTCAGCAGGTTCTGACCAGTTCTGGAGAATCGGTAGTGGAAATTTTGAGCAGTTCAGAGAACTGGCAAATACCACCTCAAACTGGAGATTTTACAGTATCCTTTCCCTCCCATGCCCATCAAGCTACCCCCACAGAACCAGTAGTAAAATAACTTAAATCCCACCACTGATGCTATCCCCAATCCAGAGATAATACTGAGTCTCAAGAATAATAGCCCCTGACTGATCTGGTTTATTCAGTCTTCTTATAAGATACAATGACCAATTGGCAGGATGGTGGTGCATTGAGGGGGGCATTTTCAAAACAGCTCATCCAGCAAAAGCCAACAACTCAACAGATTTGTGAGACATTCCAATCCTTTAGCGATTTAAAGTTTTAAATATCAAAGTTCAGTTTGTGTCAGGAAGAAATTGGTAACCAGCAGGTATCTTTCCACACAAACTTTATGTGAACTTTTGGCTGCTGCACTTTTTACCACTGCTCCTTCCAGATGTTTTTCAAGAGTAGTCCCCTTAAAGTACTTTGCAATAATTCATAGCAGCTATAAACCCACAAAATGTACTCCGCCTACAGTAGTCTTAATTGACCTGGGTGCTTTCAATAACATTGGCCATAGATATTTTTATGAACACTGTGTGAGGGCTGGAGGCACTGCCTTGCAAAGATTCTGTTCATTCCTAAATGGTCAGGATTATTCAGTATTATTCATTATGTCAGGGGAGGAGAAACTGGTCCAATGGTACTTCTCTGGGGACTTCTATAGCATTAATTCCTTTCTACACTATTATTTCAGCATGTGTATACCAGCAGGACAGATTATTCTTTGGTTGAGGATGAGGTATAATCAGAATGCTGATGACAGGCAGTTACACATTTCCAAACTAGATCAAGCGAGAGATACTGTAGAGATCTTGACCCAGTATCTAGATAATGTGGGTGTCTGGATGAGGCAGATTATAATTCTCTCCCTGCTGTTCCAGTTCTAACTCTGGACTGAATTTGATTGTTTCTCTGGAAGCAGGTCTATAATTTAGATGACCTTTTGGACTCAGGACAATGGTTGTATTCGCAGGTGGAAGCCACAGGCAAGTTTTTGTGTTTTTGCCCATCTGTCATGACAAGAAAATCATACAAGGCTCCTTCACCTTCTCCCTGAACAGAAAGCTAAATCCAATATATGTCCTGCTCTCTGCGTGGGGCCTGTTGAGAGCCATGGTGACAGACCTTGAGCAAACTATTACAAAACTGTTACAAAAACAAAATGTGCAGAAACATGCTTTGAGCTCAGAGAAAATGGAGTTTGGGAAAAAAAAAACTTAGGCTGGTCCCCCTGAACACCCTAAAGCAGTGGTTCCCAACCTTTTTTTCACCCCGCACCCCTAAAGAAATTTCACTCGAACCTCACACCCGCTGAAATTTAGTCTTTAGAAACTACTGAACGCGTTAAATATATGGTAGGATTGAATCTTTTCAGCTATGTATGTGACGGCCACTAAATAACGATACTTAACTCTAAAATGAAAACAAAGTTAATCCATTGCATAATAAATAAATAAATAAATAAATAAATAAATAAATAAATAAATAAATAAATAAATAAATAAATAAAATACCTGGACTTTTCTCGCACCCCCTGGAATATCGTCTTGCACCCCCAGGTTGGGAACCCCTGCCCTAGAGACAAAAGGGAAGGGGGGAGGAAAAAGCAAATAGACTTACAAGATTCTGCTACTACCATATACTATAAATCAAATGTATTCCTAGTCTTTTTGTGCAGTCTGTTTCCTGATCTGGACAACCTTAAAGGACTGACATGACTAGATACCAAGCGGGATAGAGATGTTTCTGACTGGACAGCCTCAATATAAACAGTGAAATCCCACAGGACAAGACCTCTAAAAGTAATCTAATCCAGAAGATTACTCCTACTAGGTTATGAAGAGAAATTGTTAGGTAGAAGGATCAATGATATCTCCACCCTTTCTGAGACACTGTTCTGTCTTAGGCTTCCCCCAAAAAGCACTAAGTCAATTCTGAGTCCCAGCAAAAACCTCTTTTATTACATTAATGTGAATTTATTTCATTCACAGTCAGCCAAAGGCTTGGCAAACAGTCTTGTGAAGGTATACTAATTAGCCCAGACCTTTTATCAATCCTGGAACGCTGCTCGGTAAAATTCCACTCAGTGCTGACAGGGAAGGGCTGGGTTATACAGACAAATCTTCATGAGGCTGGAATGAACAAATAAACGAATGAGTGAGTTGTTTTCTGCAAAAGCCCCCTGTTAAGTTTGGAGCATGGGCGAGAAAGAATGGAGACAAGCCTCTGGAACGGTGAACTTGAACTCTTTCTTTACATAGTGACTTCTCAACTCAATGGCAGTCATAACCCTCCTTATATAGGCAACCCCAATAACTATTAACCAATAACAATCGAGGAGCGCTAGCTCCCTTAACCAATAGGAACTCTCTGTTAATGGCCAATCGGATTCCCTGGAACGGGCCAATCCGATCCTGCCGTTAACAGCCAATCAGAAGTGCAGGGCCAGAACCCTGCACTTTACTCCAAGCTCAAGTTCTCTTTATTAAACCTTATGCATTCACAACACCCCCTTCCCTTTTGCTTCTCTTTTAATCCTGATGGGAGGGGCCATTCATCGTCCACCTGTGGCCTTACTCACATGTTGACTGTGAGTTCTTAATTGTGCCTTCCTTTTGGCAGCTCTGCACATGCGCAGGCTGGGAACTTGTTTCAGAAGCTCCCCACCTCACTGCTGTCTGAGCCCAAAGGCAGCTGATAACTGCCAGCCTGCCCTGGCGCCATCTCTGCCTGTGATGCAGAGCCTTCATTGAGCCTTACTCAGCTTCCAGGAATGGCCCAGGTTCTTCCCCAACCTCCTTACTACTGCCCGACTCTGCTGCCAACTCCGCCAGTGGGATATGTTAGGTACTTGGACATGGGTTGGAGTAAATGGAGACAGTCTTTGAATGTGAACTTTCAGCTCTTTATTGCATAGTGACTTCTCAAAACAATAACAGTGAACTCTGCCTTATATAGGCAACCCTTGTGAGAATTGTCCAATAGCGAGCTATGAATGCTAGCTCTTTAAACCAATGATAATCCTCTGTTAAGGGCCAATCGGATTCCTAAGAACTAACCAATCCGATCTGGCTGCCTAACAGCCAATCAGAAGTGCAGGGCCAGAACCCTGCACTTTACCTCAAGCTCATACTTTATTAACTATGGTACATACACAACAGGACACAACAGACATCCAAAAACAGCAGCTTGTTCTCAAAATCAACAGACTGTAAGATGGAGCCTTTGGTCAGCTAAATGGAATGTTTATAGAGCATGGACATGCCTCTTCATCCTAGCTTATTGTGCCATTCTCTGGTGAATAATGGTGGGAAAAGATTAATTCCCTGCTCTTCTGTCAATCTGAATTTCATTTTACATGCCAAGTCAGCCCTTTCATCCAGGATTAAATGTTATGCCAGCAATTGAGCTAGCATTAAGAGCAGGTCTTTCAGGTTGGAGGGACCACTACTGATTGCTGTCACCTTGATGTTTTTGTGTTTAGTTACTTGTCTGTGTATATTGTTCATTGAGAATAATCATGAATGATACTAAGGAAACTGAATCATATTTGAGAAACATTATAGCACAGTAATGTTCCTTTTATGTCATGTTTAAAAGAGATTTAAATACACACACAAACACACACACACACACACACATACACACACTCCACCCAAACGTGTTCTGCACTCACACTCTCTCCACCCAAATGTGTTCTGTTAATTGAGAATTGTCATATTTTGAATTGAAATTTGAAATGGTGGTTTCTATCTTATCCACTTTTTAAAAAAAACTTCTTTACACCTCTCATTTTCCCCAATGTGGATAAACCAAAATCCACAACTCCCTTCCATTTTCTCACACTACAGCAACCTTGTGAGAAAAATTAAAGCTGAGAGAAAATGCTGACCCTCAGTCACCCATTGAACTTCATGGCTGAACAACATCTGAAGCTGACAGCCCAGTCATTCAGTGCTCTAACAACATTATCACTCTGTTTTTCAAGTAATGTCTGATTTAGGCTTGCCAATTTTTGAATTACCCCTTGTGTATATGCCTTTAAACCAACTCTTGATCTGAGACAATTAGCAAGTTATATATCCACTTATGAAAATATTTGTTTGCTAATTGCTGCCAATCAGTTGTGAAGGCACTGTACTGGAAACCAATCAAAGGGTCCACAAGAAAAGATGGAACTAAATAGGATGACAGTGTAAACAGCCTGACTCTAAATGTATTGACTCAAAACTTTCACTAAATTCACTTATTTATTTGAAATCTTAGGCGGTGATAATGTTTTGGTAGTGTTTTTACTAAAGCCTTCCAGGATGCAGTCCTATGGAGTTAGGGGTTCATATATAGAGGGACAAGTCTAAAATTAGTTCTTCTTTGCCAGCTTCTGTGAATGGCTGTTTCTATAGTTGGAAAGCTCAAATTGAGGCATGGCAATAAAAACTTTGGATATGATAGATATAGATCGATAGATCGATAGATCGATAGGTGATAGATAGATAGATAGATAGATAGATAGATAGATAGATAGATAGATAGATAGATAGATAGATTATTGGAAGACATTTGTGATATGTGATCACTAAATGCATTTAGGCTATTATATTTTCCCAGCTCACTAAACTGACAGTAGAATCAAATGTTTCAAATGTTTATTCCCTCCACAAGGATGAAAAAAATTAAAAACAACAACCACACTTTTAGTCTAACAATATGAGCCTGGTATAATACTGGATTTTCCAGAAGCTCAAACTCTGTAGATCACGTAACAATGTAACTGGATTTATTTTATTTGGCTGGTAGGAAAAAGAAAATTCACTTCAGATAGCCAACAGACCTTTTATTTTCCATATCCTAAGGCAAATTCATGAATGGTTTTCACATATTATGAATAAATAAAAATCAAGTAAATGGTCATGTATGTCAACCCTACACATGACTCCCAATGTCATGACCCCCTATATCTCTACACCAGAGATGGGCAACCTGGAATTTCAGAGGAGCTCTGGAGGACCTTTTTGTATTTCCTAACACATTTCTCTACACAACCAAAGAAAATCACCAAGATGGTTTTCACTGACTTGAAACTGGAGTTGCATAAAAATTGTAGTTTTAGTTGGGTGGCTAATAAGTTCAAATACATAAATAAAATCTCCAACATGGGTGGTTGAAAAGGTAGAAACAGTGTTTTTTTAAAAATGAAAACTGTTTTATTTTTTAAAACTATTTTTCCAAAGACCTTTCTCAACCCCACAAAAAATTGCCAGAAATATGGAGCTCTTTTTGTATGTGGAACATTGCTCTGTCAGTTTGGCATCATTATTTCCCCCATTATAGTCCTTGTTGTCTGCTTTGTTTAGACTTCAGCAGGTCTATGGCTCTCCAAAGCTTGAGCATGCCTACAAACTTCTACAGGTTTGTAACTTCCTAAATAAAGCCCCTTTAAATGCCTATAAGACTGGATGAGAGTGATCATGACAGCCAAACTTCTATCTATAGGGAATTATTCTGGACTCCACCTGTTGGCCATTTTGGCCATGTGCTCTATACCACAGTAGAGATCCCAGTGCTGAACTATGAAATCTTGCATAACCTTCTAGGTTTTATTCCCTTCTGAAATCTTTTTGGGATTAAGTGGGAAGTATCAACAACTAGTACTGGAAGGGCAAAGCAAAACTGAAGAACGTATGAAAATCATACATTCAAAGAAGAAGTCAGAGTTTATATATCTTTGAAACAATCTTATGGTCTGATGCTTCCCAGTTTGCAGCCTATAGTCGTTGATGATGTCCAGGAGGATATTACTTGGGGAATGAGTGGGAGGTGACAATTATGACATACTTTCCTATCGTTTAATGTTACTTTATTATTTCCACTTGTTATTATTTGTTTCATGAGGATGTTTTAATAATGTTACATTCCCTAATTTTAAAGAGTGGAACTTTGGGGTGATGACAGTGTGAACCAGTGGTCTGGTGGTTTTGAAAGTAGGACTCCAAAACAGATAACTTTTATCTACTCCAAAGATAGCATGCTTAAAATGGGTGGCATGCATGATGGTCTCCAAAAGGATTCAATGATGATACAGAGATCCGCATATAAGAAAAGGTTAGTAATCTCTGTTCTAGCCTTGAGTCTTTTACTCCTAATTGCATATCAAGTCTATGATAGTAGTATCAAAGATATCCTGCTACAGATTACAGAAAAGTTGAGAGTTCTGAAATTTGCACTCTATGATAGTCCTTGCTGCCCTGAGACAGATTTTAGAATTCTAGGACAAAGATTTCCAGTACTAGCATAAAGAGACTGTGTATAAGCTGCACAATACCGCCCATATGCCAAGTTCATATCTCCTTGTTCTCACAAATGCAGTAGGATGAGTCCTCTCATGATTAGCACATGTACCCAGAATGCATCTCAGTAAAATGATGAGAAAAAGCAGGAGAAGCAACTTTCCTTTAAAATAAAAAGGATGAAGAAAAAATGAAAGAAGACAAAACATTATTACATTCCTGAATTGTAATGAAACCACACCTCCTATGCTCTACCTTAAAATATTTTCACCCAGCAAATGAGCCTTCCTTTCATTTTCCACTCATTAAACAATAACAATGGTTGCAGTCTTGTAATAATAATGAAGATTCTGTCTTTCAAAAAGAGCATCTAAATTAATCAAGCCATATCAGTTTCAAATTTTCCTGCGTGTTTCTTTCAAGTCCTACCACTTCTATTATCAAAGCAGCTCACCTGCTTAACTGGGTCTTTTTAATGTTCTTTCTGATGCAGCTGTAAAAATGTCACTCTGATCATTGTAAGCAGTTTTGTCAATTATAGTAAATCACAACACTAATGGGAAGAAACTGAGTTTGAAATATTCTAATGTTTTTCCACTTAAAGCACTTCAGCCCAACTTTTTGTCTTCCAGGTATCTTGGATTACTGCTTACATCATCTTGAAAAATCAGAATCATTAAACAAAACTAATCTTATAAAGAAGAATGTTGTGTCAAAAATCTAACTACCGTATATACTCGAGTATAAGCCGAGTTTTTCAGCCCATTTTTTGTGCTGAAAAAACCGCCCTCGGCTTATACTCGAGTCAGATTCCCCTCTGTGTGTGTGTGGGGGGGGGATTTTAACAGAGGGAAGATGTAGGGAGAGGGCAAAAGCGAGGCTGAGAAAACAACACGAGCCGAGGTTGCTTCGGCTCCACTCAGCTTCCCTCTCTCTCTCTCTCCCCGAAATACAGTCAAGCCCTTTCCAGCACGCGGGATCCGCCCCCGCCGCTTTGCACCTTGCAAATGCAAAAACCCCAGGATTTTGCATTTGCAAGGTGCAAAGTGGCGAAGTGAGTGTGTGTGTGTGTGTGTCTGTCTGCCTGTCTGTCTGTCTCTGTGTGTGTGTGTGTGTGTGTCTTTCTCTCTCTCTCTTCCTCACACCAGCGCGCCTTCCTTCCACTGCTACGCGTTTGGGCTGCTTTGTGCCCCCCTCCCTACCGGCTGAAACTGTGGACGGCTGCTCCAGAGGCGAGCGCGGTAGCTCCCATACAACAGGAGGGTAAAGGAGCCGCTCGCCGCCAAGTCGAGAAGAGCGAGAGAAGGAGGTGAGGACGTGAGGTGAGGCGCGGCCCGGCGCAGCTCTGCAAAAGGCTGCGCCTGCAATGCTGCCCCGGGCGCTGAGCGAGGCTGACTAGCGGGGCCCGAGCTGTTCGGGAGTGGGAAGCGGCTGTGCCCCTGGCCGGCCAGGGGAATGGGGACCCTGCCTGAGCGGGAAGCGGCGGCGGCAATGGGGTCTTTCCAGTTAGGATCCAGGGGCGGCAGCCGCCCGGGCGTCCTCCTCTCGTCTTTCGGCCGGCCGTTTGCAGGGCTCAGCGAGTCACTCGGACTTTGGGCCAGTCTGCGCCAGGAGTTGCCCCGCCGCCGCGCACCGGGAAAGTGGTGGCCGCTCGCCTTCACTGCAGTCGGAGCTCTTCGGGGGCGCCCCTTGTCTCTGTCTTTGATCTGTCTCTGATCGCGGCTGCGATCGCCTCCCGTCAGGGCGCTCGTCTGGAGGAGGCGACCCCAAGCGGCCTCTTCTTCCCCATTAACGGGCCCCCGGGGCCCCCGCGAGCTCCTGTGTTGCGAGCTTCCAGCTTCGCAAAGAAACTGCCAGGCTCCCCCACCCCCTAGCCTAGCAGCGAAGAGCTGCTCCGGGGGCAGCGAGACAAAGTGCCTGGTTGCGCCGTGGCGGGAGTCCCCGGAGCAGCTCTTCGCTGCTAGGGGAGTGGGTGGGGGAGGCTGCCTGAGCCTGGCAACCCCAAGCGGCTTCTCCTTCCCCATTAACGGGCACCCGGGGCCCACGCGAGCTCCTGTGTTGCGCGCTTCCAGCTTCGCAAAGAAACTGCCAGGCTCCCCCACCCCCTAGCCTAGCAGCGAAGAGCTGCTCCGGGGGCAGCGAGACAAAGTGCCTGGCTGCGCCATGGCGGGAGCCCCCGGAGCAGCTCTTCGCTGCTAGGGGAGGGGGTGGCTGCCTGAGCCTGGCGACCCCAAGTGGCCTCTTCTTCCCCATTAACGGGCGCCCGGGGCCCCCGCGAGCTCCTGTGTTGCGTGCTTCCAGCTTCGCAAAGAAACTGCCAGGCTCCCCCACCCCCTAGCCTAGCAGCGAAGAGCTGCTCCGGGGGCAGCGAGACAAAGTGCCTGGCTGCGCCGTGGCAGGAGCCCCCGAAGCAGCTCTTCGCTGCTCGGGGAGGGGGTGGCTGCCTGAGCCTGGCGACCCCAAGCGGCCTCTTCTTCCCTATTAACGGGCCCCCGGGGCCCCCGCGAGCTCCTGTGTTGCGCGCTTCCAGCTTCGCAAAGAAACTGCCAGGCTCCCCCACCCCCTAGCCTAGCAGCGAAGAGCTGCTCCGGGGGCAGTGAGACAAAGTGCTTGGCTGCACCGTGGCGGGAGCCCCCGGAGCAGCTTTTCGCTGCTAGGGGAGGGGGCGGGGGAGGCTACCTGAGCCTGGCGACCCCAAGCGGCCTCTCCTTCCCCATTAACAGGCGCCCGGGGCCCCCGCGAGCTCCTGCGTTGCGCGCTTCCAGCTTCACCAACAAATGGAGCTGCAAATCTGATAATCGCTTGCGGAGCCTTGGCACAAACCCCCTTTCCCCGCACTCCCCCCCCCCGCACTCCTCTGGCGGCAGCAGGCGGAAAAAGCCCCACTTTCCCCTGGCTTTGATGGCACGCGTGAGTTGGCTTCCCACTCTTTTTTTTTTAACTCTCCTCCTCCTCCTCCTCCTCTCCTCTCCCCTTGTTGTCTGGTCTTCCCTAAGGAAACTCGAGGGCTCACACTTCCAGGTGTTTCTCCCTGTCTTTCTCCCTGTCAATGATCTTTTCTTCCCTTCCCTTCTCTCAGCCCCATCCTCCTTCACCTTTGTCACCACAATCCTGAACAGATGAAGTTTGTACTTCTCAAGAAAGGTTGGATGTTCCTTTTGAGGAGGGAACCTAGTGTGACATCTGTATGTTGACCTACTACTGAGCCGTGGCATGTGTGCAGATGCAATGGAGGCATGAGGGAGAGCTGTGAAAGAGATGGTGGCTCTCCAAAACAGGATGTACATGCAGCACATTCACATGCTTTTTTCTTGCAAGGGAGAGAGTGACTCTGTTTGGACATACAGATGATGATGAGGAATCCAGTTTTGAAGGATTTTAACTCTTGTGTTTTAGCTTGGTTGCTGATTGAGCTAAGGTTTTTGTACTTTTAAAGTTATTGTTGATACCATATTGGTTTTGTTGGCTCTCTTTTCCACTTACAGAGCTAGTTTACTGTTTTTCTTTGAAATAAATATTCAAAAACATTTAACCTACTGATGCCTCAATTCATGTAATTTTATTGGTATCTATTTTTATTTTTGAAATTTACCAGTAGCTGCTGCATTTCCCACCCTCGACTTATACTCGAGTCAATAAGTTTTCCCAGTTTTTTGTGGTAAAATTGGGTGCCTCGACTTATATTCGGGTCGACTTATACTCGAGTATATACGGTATATCACTGCTAAAACCTAAACACATAATTGCAAGTTATTTTTGTATTAGCAGACGTAGCATTTGCCCAGATGTAGCATTTGCCCAGAGTAATCTGCTATTACTCTGTGCATAGCAGAGGCAGATCTAAGCAAACTAACTGCCCAGTTTCTGGGAATCATGCAGCATATAAATTTAATAAATTATTATTGTTGGTAACACAATAAGCCAGATATTTAGATTGGATTTGACATTTTGGATTTGACATTTTGGAAGTGTGCCCAAGGTGCCTATTACTATTGGTACAATCTTTGCTTCATTTGTACTATCTTTATTTTGCTACAATTGTTCTGCTTTATTTGCAGGTCTTTTTATTTTGCGATTTTCTCCAGTTCTTTTTCCTCTGTTCTACTGTCTCCAGTTTTCAGTGTCCATTATCCAGACTTTTTTGTCTTTCTTATTAACAATTGTTAAGTCTGGGGTGTTTTGTAGCAGATGCTCATTTAAATTTATTTTAAATAATCTAAATTCAATCCTAGAGCACTTTAGCTTCGTTTACTATTACTTTGTCTATTTTATGGCCCCGCCAGTTCATGCTTATAGGAAAATATCTTGCAGATATTCCATTGCACCACTGCTAAATGCTTAAAGCTTGTATTTATTTCAGCAACTAATTTTTCCTCAGTTGTATTTGTGGTATTATCATCTTAGCTTTATGTGTTCAGTATTCCTTTTTAATGCACTAGTGACAAGAAAGTTTATATGGGCATTTCAAACTATAACAAAAATAGCTGCAGGATAGCCTCACTGTAACAAGATTAGGTTGCTAATCATCCCCATCGTGATCCCAACAAGCCAATTTCTTCTATATGTACTTCAACTTTCCTCAAGGGAATACAGGACAACTTTCATAGCTTGCATGCAAATCTCCTCTCATGTTATCAAAATCAACTGTGAGGTGGTGAGATGAAAATCTACAGAAACTTTACTCCAGATTCATGTGGCTGAATGCCATCATTTGGTGACTTTATTTTTGTGCCAAGACATTAACTTTTCTTAAATCCCACCCTTATTTAGATATATTTCCAAGTATTCTGCTGGTGGCAAACACAATACAAGGTTAAATTAAAGTAATAAAATAAATCACTACTGATGGAAGTTGTAATGCAATGGACAACCACAAACCATTCAAATTATTTCCAGTTCCAACGTTTCTTCCTCCGTGCTCAATGGCTTGAGTTTTTCAGAAGAAGTCTTTATTACATGAACATCTTGTCCTATTGATAGAATTCTGTGTGGATCCATATATATTATTGTCCTTCTATTAATCCTTTCATTTCTCATTCTCTCTCTCTCTCCCCACATCCCAGATCCAGAGGACAACTCTTTAATAAGTAGTCTTTAATACCTTCAAGCTCCAGCATAAATTTTCAGTGTACTTGATTAAATTCATCAAATACTATGTGGAAATATATGTATAACTGTACAATTATGGATGGAGATAATGACGTTCTCATGGATTATATAGAAACAATGATAGATATAATTACCTTATGTCCTACGAGGTAAAGATTTGAAAAGGTTAAGTGGTTCGTCTGTAAAATTTTGTGAACAGGCAGTGTTCTGTGAACTGTTTTTTGAATCTTTAGGTGATTCTATAATCTCCCTGTTTGCTGAACCCCATCCTTTATTATTCATTCATTCATTCATTCATTCATTCATTCATTCATTCATTTATTTTCTTGTTTTGAAGGGATACTCCCCCAAATACTTAGACTCATTTTTGGTCCTGGACCATTTACTTTGGGAGTAAAGTTCTTGGCGTGTTGTTTGAACCCTTGTGCTACCCACAATCCAGCAAGAGTTGTACAGTCTTCAGTTTTGATTAGATCTGTACTTTCTTAGTCTGTCACTGTATATTTAAACAATAAATAGAAAATACATAAATGGAACCTTTGAGTTTCATGTATTGAAAGGAAAATAAGACATTGCTGAACCCCAACGGAGCATCTTAAAAATCCCCAGGTTTGCCTTCTAATCACCTGTTCACTGTGCTTCTCTGGCAGAAAGACACTTGTATGTGAACATGAATAAGTACAGTGAGACCCAGATCAGACATACTTCTTGCCACCAGAATCCTGGTTGTAGAATCATTGGTTGACCATTGTCCAGTTTACATTTATGCAACCTGGATGTGACAACATCAAATAAGGCTATATTTTTAAAAATGTTTTATTGCATTTGATTTTTAGAAAAATCACATCATAAAGCTAGACCAAAGGAAGGACTACATTTTAATTACATCTTTCTTTTCACCATATCATTTGAGATTAAGGCATTTATGAATTAAGAACTATAGGACTGTACAGAACAGGCATGGTCGATATTGAAGACAACAGATCCCAAAGAGACTATGAAATTTTTGGTAATATGTCAAGATAAATTAATGACTTGAATTTAAAATCAATCTAAAATCTCAGTTACAATCCAATAGAGATGTCTTATGAATGTTTCTGAGCATTATATATTTTGAATGTGCTTCTCTGTCATTTTAGTGCCTGTGTGTAAACATGCAAGCAAATCAATGATTTTATCAATTGTGTTTGTAAATACCTGAATTACCCACTATTGTGAACAGTTAATTCACATCTCTTTGTATGTGTCACTGCTATCCTGAGCAGATGATAAACTACTTTAAGACACTATCTCTGTGTTGTAGAGTGGCGTAGATACGAGGCAGACACAGAGCTAATGGCAAAAGGTTTTATTCCACAAATAAAGGGTTGCTGTGGCTGCCGGGTCTAACAGGCAGTCAGCTGGCAGCAACAGCTAATGCCGTTTGACAGCGCCTTTTATAGCCGGCTGTCAAATGGCATCAACCAATGGGAGCAGTCGGCGCTCCCGCCTGAACTGCGGACCGGATTGAAGACTTCAGTCAGTCTACGGACGCAACACTCCTTTCCCCTGGCCAGGAGCATGCATAGTCCTGTAAGTAGGCCAGGCGTCTGCGCAGGCGGCCAGATCATCTCAGTTCGCGTGGAGCTGCAGCAGGGTAGGAGTTCTCTGCTTCCCGGGTCGCATTGTCAGTCGAAGGCAAGGGAACCCCGTCATCGGGGGACTCTGGTCGAGGAGCAGGTGGCAGTCCAGGTAGGCCCCTTTGCTCGCGGTGCCCTGGGAGAGCCTCGGTCTGCATCGGGTAGTTCAACTTGCTCGCCGGGTAGTGGTGCCCTGGGAAAGTCTCGGTCTGCGTCGGGTGGTCCATCTCACTTGCCAGGCAGCAGGGGTCGATGGCAGCCATTCTCCAATGCCTTCTCAGCTGGTCAATGTGCCGGCGCCAGGTATGACCATTGTCCAGCAGAACCCTGTAGGACTTAGGCTCAGTTACTGCCACTATTTGCCCTGGCACCCATAAGGGGTGTCCTGAGTAATTTCTGGCATAAACCAGGTCCTGCAGGGCGAACTCCCCGGCCTAGCTGTCAGATGCCAAAGGGGTGACCAGGGTGTAATGGGGGTGTAGCCTATCCAGGGTGGTTCTAAGGTGTTTGCAGGGGATTTATTGGTGGTAGTACAGGGGGTTGTGTGCTGGGTCAGTAGGTACCTGGAAAGTTTGGAGTGCGAGTCAATTGGGCCAAACTTCTCCAGGGCCTCCTTTACTGTCCCGACTGCCCTTTCAGCCATCCCATTACTAGCAGAGTGAAAAGGGGCTGTGAGGGCGTGCCTGCTGCCCAGATTGGCTGCAAAGATCTCAAATTCGCAAGAGGTGAACTGGGTGACAAATACTCTGGTTAGGGCTTTTGTGTGGTTGTGGAGGGTAGCAGGGCCAGGTCTATCCACTTTGAAAAAGAATCCACCATGACTAGGAAAGTTCGCCCTTGCACAGGGCCTGCCAGATCAATGTGCAGCCGGGACCAAGGGGCCCCAGCGTCTTCCCACTTGGCAGGCATAGATGATGGTGGAGCTGGCCTGGTAGCCTGGCATGGCTGGCATGCACTCACCCAGCTGGAGATCTGGGCATCCATGCCTGGCCACCATATGTAACTGTGGTCCAGAGCCTTCATCCTGACGATGCTTGGATGCCCTCATGCAGGACCTTTAAAACTGGCCCTTGTAGTTTAGCAGGGATGACAACCCTTGTCCCCCACAGCAAACAACCTTGTAGGGATGACAGCTCCTGCTAGCGAGGAATTCAGGGGCGTAATCAATGGCTGGCCATCCCCTTCCCACCCAGGCCAGAATTTGTCCCTTGAGGAGTGAGCAGCAATGTCACGGGCAGTGATGGGCAGGTTGAGATCATTGACCTCGAAGATAGCGTGGATGGGTGCAGGATCTTCAACTGGAACAGGCAGAGGGCAGCGACTGAGGGCATCAGCATGGCACAGGTTCTTCCCCGGGCAATGAACCAGCATGTATGAATAAGCAGCTAGGAATAAAGTCCATCTGGTCATTCTTGGGGATAGAACCTGAGGGGTTTGTTTGTCCCCAGACAAGAGGCCTAATAGTGGCTTGTGATCTGTGATTAGTTTGAAGTGGTGACCGTAGAGGAATTCATGAAACTTTTTGACAGCAGCAACTGCAGCCAAAGCCTCTTTGTCAATTTTGCTGTAGTTGCGTTCTGCTGAAGAGAAGGTTCTTGAGAAAAAGGCAATTGGTGCCTCAGAGCCATTGGGCAGTCTGTGGCTCAGAACAGCTCCTATGCCAAAGGGGGAAGCATCTGCAGCCAGGACTAAAGGTAGCTGCTGATTGAACTGTATTAATACTGCATTGGATGTGAGCAAGGACTTGACTGATTGGAAGGCATGAGCTTCCCTTGGTCCCCAATGCCAGGGGACTGTTTGTCCAAAAGTCTGTGCAGATGTTCTGCTATGGAGGCTTTGTGTGGGAGGAATGAAGCATAGAAATTTAGAAGTCCTAAGAAGGCCTGGAGCTCAGCCTTGTTGGAAGGTGTGGGTGCCTTGTGGATAGCCCTGACTTTGGGCTCAATTGAGTGTATACCAGAGGCATCAATTCTATAACCTAAAAAGTCCACTTGCTTAGTGGCAATGGTGCACTTGTCCCTTTTAAGTTTAAGGCCATGCTGTCTGAAACGATCAAGGACTGCTCTGACTCTAAGTATTACTTGTAGCTTGTCAATGGCTGAAACCAAAATGTTGTCAAAATAGGGGACTACGCCTGGGAGTCCCTGTAGAAGACTCTGTAGGAGTCCCTGTAGAAGCCTCTCCATTAGAGATTGAAAAATCCCAAACTGGAGGCGCCTGCGTTTAAATGCACCCCTATGGCTGACTATGGTTTGTAATTCTGCAGTTTGGTCATCTACAGGGAACTGTTGGTAGGCCTGAGACATATCTAATTTTGCAAAAATAGTCCAGGTTCAAAGGAATGTAAGAGATGTTGGATGACAGGGACAGGATAGGCACTGATTTGCAGGAACCTATTCAGGGACGTCTTGTAATCAGCGCAGATTCTCACACTGCCGTCTTTCTTAAATGGGGTGACTATGGGGGTCTCCCATTTCACAAAATCTACTGGTTCTAATACCCCTGCTTGAGTAATTTATCTAGCTCCATGTCCAATTTGGGGTGAATAGCAAACCTCTACGAGGTTTCAGACGGATAGGAATTGCCTGTGGGTCTACATTGAATGAAATAGGGGTACCAGAGTAACACCTCAAACCTTCGCTGAATACATCAGAATAATTTCTGAAAAGGGTATCCACTTCAGTGGTTAAAACAGTCTGGATACCAGTTATGCTGAGACCAAGGGCAAGGAACCAATCTAATCCTAGTAAACTAGGAAGGGCACCATCTACCACTACTAGAGGCAAGTGGCCTTTAAAGTTTTTGAATTGGATTAAAAACTTGCCTTTCCCGAGGACTGGGATGGTCCTTCCTTGGTAATCTACGCAGAGTCAGATGGCAGTTCAGGAGCTTCTTCTTAGACAACCTTGGAAGCATCTTCTTTAGAGTTCCCCAGGAGATGATGGAAAGGGCAGAACCTGTATCCACTTCCATCTTGCAGGGCTTACCTTCTAAAGAAACAAAAGTGCTTATTTTGTTAGAGCCTGTGGTAGTATGATCTGAGTGGTAACAGGTATAGCAGTCCTCAACTTGCCTTTGAAAAATAGGAGTAGGCTGAGGTCTTTGTGGAAAAGTTTTCCCCGCTTGGCAGACCCTAGCTAAGTGGTCCTTTTTCTGACAGTTCAGGCAAATGGCATTCCTGAATCTGCAGGATGCCCTGAGATGGGTTCCCCCACAGCTTAGGCAAATGGGTTGCTGCCTGGGGTAAAATTGATCTTTTGTCTTGGTTCTTCTGGAGGGGGCTTCTGTTGCCTGAGGAGGGTTACATCGATTGGTTCCTCAGAACTCTCATCTAGGGAGACCTCATCACAATGAATAATTGAGCTGCCTTGTCGAATGGGGTTCCCCTGTATTTCTGCTGCAGACAGAGCAGATAGCTCAGCAGCTTGTGATTCCTCGATGGCTACAGCTAGGGTTAAGTCCTTTTTGGCTAGCAATCGTCTTTGAAGTCTCAGGTCCTTGACCTCACAGACAACTTGATCTAGGAGCATATCCTCTAGGTAATCCCTGAAGCCACAGTGTAAGGCAGCTGATCGTAAAGCTGCCATATACTCGCTAACTGACTCCCCCTCAGCTTGAATTATCTGCCTGAAGGCATGCCTCCAAGCAATTTGAGAGGGTTTAGGGGAGTAGTGACTGGAGAGGATCTCCTGTAACTCCTCCCAGGGGACAGCCCTGACAGAACGAGGAGTTACCAGCGCCATGGCAGTGTCAAAAACCGTGGCCCCGCAGAAACTTAAGAAATAGGATTTCTTCCTATGGGTTGTGGCATCCGCAAGGTCAATCACGCCCAGGAAGCAGTCGAAGCGACTTCTATATGATTCCCATGTCTCGGCTGTCGGCTTGAAGGGTGGGAATGCAGGATTCGAAGTCATCGTGTGGTGGCAGCGTCTATCTCCTCGGCTGGGGAGGTTTTAAACTTCGTGCTCTCAAAAGAGCGCCCATGGCTGTGCCTGTCAGGCGGCATCTCTCTCCTCAGCTGTGGAGGCTTTAAACTTCGCGCTCGCAGAGAGTGTCTGCGGCTTGTGACAGTCAGCTCCAGTGGCTTTGGCTCTTTTTGAAGTGACTGAGCTCAGCTGCTTTTGTCTGGTCGCCTCTTATTTGTATCCCGCCCTCGTCGCCAGTGTTGTAGAGCAGCGTAGATACGAGGCAGACACAGAGCTAACAGAAAAGGCTTTATTCAATGAATAAAGGGTTGCCATGGCTGCCGGGGCTAACAGGCAGTCAGCTGGCGGCAACAGCTAATGCTGTTTGACAGCACCTTTTATAGCCGGCTGTCAAATGGCATCAACCAATGGGAGCGGTCGGTGCTCCTGCCTGAAGTGCGGACCGGATTGAAGACTTCAGTCAGTCTATGGATGCAACACTCTGACTAATGCATACCCCCAAAGATAACATTTCTAGCTGAAGGACAGTCATAATTTTCTGAGGAATGAGAAATGAGGAAGAAGAATAAGGAAGAAATACTGCTCCAATAATGAGCAATGACCTATCTTTAAAATAGAACAGATGGGGGGGGGGGGATTTCTAGATTTTGCAAAACCATGTACAAACACTAGTCTGCCAAAGTTATTAATTTGTGGAGCACTACATTTGAAAGGCTCATTCAATTAATTCTATCTAAATCAGTTATGTAATTTGGATTACAAAACAATACTTTTAAAATAGCTATCATTTTCCAGTGCAAAAGGCATATATACTTTCCCTAATTAGGTTTCACAACAGTGGAAATACCTGCTTGACCTTTTTTAGGCTTGGTGTTCTAACCTAGGCTTCACAAAATTATGAAGCAGACTCCTTGTCCCAGCAAAACTCCTTTTTATTAGGTTGATGTGAATTCCTATCATTCACATCCAGCAAAGTCTTTCAAGGATGAGTTACAACCACAGACCTTATCAGGCTTGCAGAATTGCCAGGATGATAACTTCCAAAACTGTACAAGAAAATATTTGGCATTGAGTCTATGAGAGTCACGAACAAATCTTCACAATAATTAAATGAACTAATTGTCTCCTGCAAACACCTCTCCCCTTTCCTCCTCGTTGTTCCCTATGGGAGGGGGCATTCACCATCCACCTGTGCCTTTACTCCCAAGTTGACCCTTGTTCCTTAACTGTTCCCTTCTCCTGGCAGCTCTGTGCATGTACACATTGGGAACAGATTCCAGCTGTTCTTCTGCCCCACTGATCTTTGACACCAAAGGCAGCTGATAACTGTTGGATGGCCCTGGCCCCATCTCTGCCTCCAGCACAGAGCACTTATCAGAGCCTTCCCCAGATTCCAGGATTGGCCCATGTTCCTCCCCAACCTCCTCACTGACAGAGTCTGCTGCCAGCTCTGCTGGCCACTGACAGGCCCCAACACTTGGAAGCTAAATGGAGTTGAGCATGGTTATTATTGGGACAACAAATCTCCCGGCAATCAGGGTGGTAATCTAGGGTAATTAGTTGGAAAATATAATGTATTTCAAGTATGTCACTGTATATTTTATATTTCACAAGCAGAAGACAAAATATTATATTATATGGAGTCACATATGTCATCTGTTGTTATACAAACTGTACAATATTAGCATACTCCAAACCCTCTTAACCGATTGGTCCGGATGGACAGCGACCTGATTGGTCAAAGGCTCGGCCGTGATTGGAGCGCTAGGAATCTACCGAGATTGGCTGTGCTGATTGCGGGAGATACAAAGCACTGCCATTGGCCACCGAGCCGTGAGCCAGCCCTATATGAAGGGCTGCCGCAGCTTGCATTCTTCAGACTATGCTCATCCAAAATAAAGAGCTGAAATCACTGAATGGTCTCGCGTCTCCTTCGAACCAACCCACACCAGACTTAACACTGCGATGAAGGTGGGATCGTGAACAAGGAGACCCCAGCACGTGGCAAAGCAACCCGCGAACAGACAGCATGGCCGGCATCAACTCGCCACCTGCACCTTTCAACCCTGCTACCGAGGACTGGGAATCCTATACCGATAGGTTCCAAATGTTCCTCGAGAGTAGCAACCTCAAGGATGCCAACGGCCACAAGAAACGAGCCGTGTTCCTCACACACTGCGGGCCTGCAGTATTTAAGATGGCCAAAGCCTTGGCCAAACTGGAGGACATCAAGGCGATGGAGTGGGATGACCTCGAACCCCTGCTGAAAAGTCACTACGCCCCTGTCGTGCCCATCCTTATTCGGCGGCATGAGTTCTACAGGCGGGATCAACACGAGGGCGAGGGGCTGGGCGACTTCATGGTGGCACTATGGGACCTGGGCGGTCTGTGTGAGTTTGCCAACTTGGACGAGGCCCTACGAGACCGCGTCGTGCTAGGACTCCAAGACCCCGTCCTCCAGAGCCGCATCATGGCTAAGGGGGACATCTCTCTCGCCGATGCCCTCACCGAAGCCACTGCAGTGGAATTGGCCAAGAAATCAGCGACTCGGATGCGACAATTGAGCATCATGCTGTGATCGATGGCCGGAGAGACAACATCAACCACTGAGAGGCAACCAGAGGCAAACCACACAACCACACACCACGGTGATATTGATTACTTCTCGGAAACCGAAGACGAGGAGGAGGAGATCCACCGCCTCCAATCAGTATGGGAGTGGAGGGAACCACGCGGTCGTAAGTCGAGGTTCCTGTGTGCCGGCTGCGGTGGCGATCACCCCTGGGCAGACTGCCATTTTCTTGACGCCATTTGCAGGCATTGCGAGAAACAGGGGCACATTGCCAAAGTATGCCAGAATAAAAAAACACTACAGCCCGTGACAATGAGACAGCAGCTCCCAACAGAGAGAAAACACCCCCACCAGAAACCGCGAGCGCTGGACGGAGAACCGCTGGAGCCGAGAAGGTTGGAACAGGCAACTCCAGGAGACGAGAAAAAGGGAGGAAACACACCAGACCGTCGTCATCGGCCACTCCTCCACCAGCGATGCCAGGAAAGTATATGTGACAGTGGGAATAGAAGATCAGCCATGCAACATGGAGGTGGACTCCAGGTCCTTCCTTTCAATGGTCTCCTGGCACACACTCAAGCACCTGGTTCCCACCATCCGCCGCCACAAACTGGAGGACCAAACACTAACGCTCAAAGACTACCAGGGGAACCGAATCCCTGTAGTTGGCACAGGCCACTTTAAGGTCACCTTCAAGGGCCACACAGAAGTGATACCCCTGATGATCGTCGACCAAGATTGCCCAAGCCTATTGGGACTACAGTGGTTTGGACCCCTGGGAATCGAAGTAACCGGAATACACCACATCAGAGAGGCGGACTGGGAAGCGGCACTCGTGAGGGACTTCCGGGAAGTCTTCAATGACAGCCTAGGCAAGTACCGGGGGTCCCCTATCTCCTTTAACATAGACCCGAGCATCGCGCCAATCCGCCTTAAGCCCAGGTGAGTGCCGTTTGCACTCAAGCCCAAGATCGATGAGCAGCTTGATAAGCTCATCGCGCAAGGGGTGATGGAACCAATCGATCATGCCTGGTGGGAAACCCCAATTGTCACCCCCATCAAGTCAGATGGGTCTGTGAGAATTTGTGGTGACTACAAGGCCACCCTAAACCATGCGCTCCAACAAAGCGCATAACCCGTCCCAGTAGTCCAGCATCTTCTGCACTCACTGGGGGGAGGCCGAATTTTCGCAAAGCTCAACCTGGCACAAGCCTACCAGCAGCTGCCAGTTGACACCACAACAGCAGAAGCCCAAACCATCGTAACGCACTGAGGGGCTTTCCGCTGCAACTGACTCCAATTTGGAGTCAGCATGGCACCCGGGGTCTTCCAAAGCCTTATGGAAAGACTCCTCCAGGGCATAGATGGGGTTGTGCCCTACTTTGAAGATGTCTTGGTGGCTGCGAAAAACAAAAAACAACTAGAAGCCAGGTTGAGGGAGGTACTGCAGAAATTCAGAGACTCGGGACTTAAAGTCAAGAAAGGGAAGTGCCAACTACGGACCGAGAAGGTCGAATTTCTAGGGTACCTCCTAGACAAACAAGGGATCCCCCCCACAGAAAAGAAACTGAGAGCCATAAGGGAAGCACCTCGCCCCAAAAACAAAACGGAATTACAGGCTTTCTTGGGACCTTTAAACTTTTACAATGTCTTCCTACCTCAAAAGGCAACCGTGGCGGAACCACTGCATAGACTGTTAGATAAAGCAGCCACCTGGACCTGGGGAGCACGGGAGGAGAGCGCCTTCAACAACACAAAGAACCTGCTAACATCTGACGCGGTACTAATCCAATACAGCGAGACCCTGCCATTAACGGTAACTTGCGACTCGTCATCATTTGGGATCAGCGCCATCCTCAGCCACCAACTACCAGACGGGAGGGAAGCACCCATCACTTTCTCGTCAAGGACACTTTCAAAGCCAGAATGGAACTACAGCCAGCTCGACAAAGAGGCCCTAGCAGTCGTCGTCGGAGTCAAAAAATTTCACGAATACCTTTACGGTAGGACTTTTACAATCATCACGGACCACAAACCACTGCTAGGAATCCTGGCGGGAAACAGGGCCACAATGAACATTCTATCGCCAAGAATGAAAAGGTGGTCCGAATTCCTAGAAGCATACAATTACCAGCTGATACACTGACCCGGCAAGGACATTGCCCATGCAGACGCCCTGAGCCGCTCACCCCTACCTGACCGGGAAGACGACCCAGCACCCACAACGTAGGTACTCCAAATAGAGACAATATCCAACCCACTCATGACCGCGCCAGACATTGCCAGAGAAACAAATAAAGACAAGCGGCTGGCGCGAGTCTTGAGCTGGGTTGGAAAGGGGTGGCCGGAAGGGGACAAGGATGAACTATTCAGACCCTTCCAAAACAGACAAACTGAACTCTTTACCGAGAAGGACTGCATACTTTGGGGGGACAGAGTGGTAATTCCGGAAACACTACAGGAAAGGGTATTGGGGATGTTGCACAAGGGGCACCCAGGGATGGTCAAAATGAAAAGCCTGGCCAGAAGCTACGCATGGTGGCCAGGAATGGACAAACAGATCGAAACCTGGGTGGCCAAATGCAAACAATGCCAAGAATCCAGACCTAACCCTCCTGCAGCCTCAACCCAAGAATGGGAAACACCCAGAGGGCTGTGGTCTATGATTCACATAGACTTCGTGGGGCCAACCAAGGGACACATTTACCTTATCACAGTGGATGCTTACTCCAACTGGCTGGAGGTAAGCACCATGAAATCCACCACAACAGAGGCGGTAATCAAAAAACTGAGCAAGCTGTTTGCCATGCACGGCCTGCCAGATGTAATAGTATCGGACAATGGGCCCCAATTTACCACCCTAGCATTCGAGCAATTTCTGGCAGGCCAAGGAATACACCATGCATTAACCGCACCAGCAAATCCAGTGGTGAATGGATGAGCAGAACGCATGGTCCAATACACAAAGAAGGCCATCCAAAAAATAGAAGCAGCCAATATCCAGGACAAAATTAATAAAATGTTCCTCATCCAACATATCACACCTAGCGCAACCACAAACAGAAGCCCAGCAGAACTTATGATGGGTAGGAAACTGCAGTCAACCCTAGATAGAATGCATCCAACATACAACCCAGACAAACCCCCGGGTTCCTCAAGCAAACACAGAATATTTAAAATAGGGGATGCAGTATATGCGAAAAACCTATCAGGAGAACCACTCTGGGTACCAGCAACAATCACCCAGATAACCGGTCCCTTATCATACCGATTAGAGACAAGTGACAGAAAAAGCTGGAAATGACACATCAACCAGCTCAGATCAAGGATAGCTGTCACCAACAACCAAACACCAGAGCAAGAAGCTAGAAGGGGGGGGGGGAATCGGCAAGCGAAAAAGAAAGAACTGAAGGGAACCAACTGACACAAATAGAACACCCCCCACCTAGAATAAACAAACCACAAATAAACTGATGCTACTCACCTGTGGATGCAGGACCCATGGGACACGAAACCTCAGAATTTTCACCTGGAAGGAGCAGCCAAACAAGTTCAACCAGCCCGGAAAGATCCGGCGGGAACAACGGAAGCAGCAGCTCAACCAGCCCAGGTAGACCGGGAGGGAGCTACCAAGAAAGGCCCAGCTCAACGTTCCAGGCGGTTCCATCCCAAGGAACCAGAACGATAGAGAAGGCATCAAACTGGTCGATGACCATGCCAGAACTGAACCGTGCAGGTCAAGGAGGCAGGTACGAAGCCCCGCCTATCCACGTGACTATGTCACGATGCACCGACAGACGAAACCAAGAGGGGAGGGGTGTACGATATTAGCATATTCCAAACCCTCTTAACCAATTGGTCCGGACGGACAGTGACCTGATTGGTCGAAGGCTCGGCCGTGATTGGAGTGCTAGGAATCTACCACGATTGGCTGCTGAGCCGCGAGCCAGCCCTATATGAAGGGCTGCCGCGGCTCGCATTCTTCAGACTATTCTCATCCAAAATAAAGAGCTGAAATCACTGAATGGTCCCGCGTCTCCTTTGAACCGACCCACACCAGACTTAACACAAACAACACTATGCTCATTATTTAGCACAAGTTACTCATATTGAAAATGATACACAATCAAGAGTCTTCTTTCTCAGGCAGGCTGAACACATAGAAAAATTTAGTTTGGAGGAAGTAATTTATTACTCTTATGAAATTGAGATTAGCATTATCAAATTTTAAAATGTCCTCAATCAAATGTACCATTCATTCCAAACAAAACATTGCTATACGTAAAATATACATACATTAATTTACATGTACAGAGGCAAATTCTAGAAACATACGCTCAGAGAAAAATAGAACAGACTGATATAGTAGAAAAAACTATGACAGGCAATTTGTATATTTGCTCAATTACTCACTTCTGGAGGAAAGTTTTAAAGGCTTTGATCTCACTTCTTTATCTTTAAATCATCCTTGGACTGAACAGCTCTACAATGCTTTGTAAAACTTTCAGTCCTTGAAACTGAATATTGTCCACCTTAAGGACAATGGCTATCAGCTAGTTTTATAGTGCTGGAAGCTTTTTGATGTAATCAGAATTATTTTTAATATTAGAAAGTAACTAATTTCCAAGTCAGTATGAATCTAATATACTCTCAGGAAATCCCTGTATCCAGATCAGAGAAAGAACACACATCAACTCAGTTTAGCTACAAAAAAAGTTTTAAGGCTTATTTATTGAGCATCAGCAAACATGAAAATATTTTGCTGAAAAAGATAGGACAAAAGACTGACAAAACCATGGAGAAATAGAAAGACATTTTTCCATGGTTTTGTCAGCTAAAAGACTTTATCTTTTCATATCATTTCTTAATCAAAAAAGCTACTACCAATCTCTTCTTCATTTTTGCCGTTTTAGAAATAGACATCAAGTCTGTCTATCTATTTATCTATCTATCTATCCAGCCAGCCAGTCAGCCATTATCTCTCTCGCTCTCTCTTTCTCTCTTTCATCTATCACACAAAAAAGTTTACAGACCCAACTGGAATCAAAATTGTGGATAAGTAACATGGACATTTCCAAAAATAGTCACCTCTTTTCATTCCAATTGAATGAATTCCAATTTATATCAGCAGAACAGAGATGCAAAATACAATCGGGGGATGACTGGATGCTACGAATGGTCATGAAAGCAAGCTGGTTGCCAAAATGCAACCTTATCACAGAGGGGTGATGCAGCAGTAGCTGTAATTCTGTGGATAAAAATGATAAGTATTTTTTTTCAAGTCTGCCATAACTTCAGATAGTCATTAACTGATTCATTATAAGTCGAGGATGACTAGCATTACCCATATCTCTTTTGTCAAAATGCTCAAAGCAGTATCACGTTGTAACGCAAGTGCTGTTCTTTCCTAGAATACCACAAGACACGTATAAAAGGGGTGGAGTTTGTAGTTCAATGATGTGTCATTGCTTTTGTTGTTTGTACTGCTCGAAACTGTGAACACTGCTGCTTCCTGTTTGTTGATGTGAAGAGACTGGTATCCAGAGTATTAACACAATCTTATGTAATGCACTTCATGTATAGGGAAGTCTGCTAACATTATGTTCTGATAATCATATTACTTTCTTCTTGTCTACCCTAAAATTTCTTAACTGCCTCCATGAGGCCCAAAATGTTTCATAAACATCATGGAAAAAATTGGAAATGATAAATAAAACAAACGACCCTTGTTCATTCCTCAGACACACATTGTATTTTAAGGTTTATATGGTTTAATTAAACAAGTATTCCAAATCCAGCAGGGGGATCCATATGCAGTAACACAATTTCAATATTCTTGAAACATCGGCTGATATGGCTGAACTTGCTTCTTCTTATAGCTGATGAGGGTCTGTTTCTCCTTGGGCTTACTGATATTTATAGCCGTACCTGGTATGCTATTAAGTAGTGCTCTGAAAAGGTTTTGTGAAAAGCAACCATTGTCAATACTTGAAAGCTCATGAAAGCTTGTGCCTTTTAATAACATTTGTTCATCAGAAAAGAGGATTCCAGTCTCTCTTCATTTTTGCCACCATAGAAATACCACTGTTCTGTTCCAACAATGTAAATAAGACACCCAACATATAGTTTCATAGATGGCATCCCACGATGATGTAACCCAACCCAAACAGTTTCAGGTAGTCCTTGACTTATGACCACAATGAAGCCCCAAATTTCCGTTGCTAAGTAAAATATTTGTTTAGTGAATTTTGCCCATTTTAGAACCTTTCTTGCCACAGTTGCTAAGATAATCACTGGAGTTGATAAGTTAGTACCATGGTTGTTAAGTGAAGCTGGCATCCCCGTTGACTTTGTTTGTCAGAAGATTGCAAAAGGTGATCACATGCCCCAATTGTCATAAATATAGACCAATTGGCAAGCATCTGAATTTTGATCACATGACCATGGGGATGTTGCAATGGTTGTAAGTGTGAAAAACTGGTTGCAACCTTTTTTTTTTCAGTGCCAGTGTAATTTCAAACAGTCACTAAACAAACTATTGTATGTTGAGAGGACCATCTGTACTTTCCCCAAAACATTTAGAGAAGGACTTCCTAGGATTATATCAGGATCAAGATAAAAAAGATTCTATTAAAAGATGACACCATTTTTCTTAAACACATCTGGAAGCAGATTAGAAGTCAGTGGAGATGACAGATACTGTTCCTTTCCCTTTATATAATACTTTTCTGTATTTTCTTTTTTGTAAGTTTTTATGAGACATAAATGGTTTCATGTACAGATGAATGTATATATATCAATACTATTACAACTTAAATAGCATTGGAGCCTTAAGGACTTTTTGACTTACCTTTCCATTTTGTTTATTTGCTTGTTTGGGGGAAGGGGAGATGTTATAATTTTATAGATGTGTTAAGTTTAGCAAAAGCTTAACAATAAAACATCTGGGTTTTTTGGTTTCACATCAAATATTTTCAGGAAATTGCATCACTTTTATCTAGTAACAAAAACTAAGAGATCTCCAAGGTCTTTAAAAAAGAGCTGGAGACTGCATGTGTCTTTGGAATATGCCCAGCCCTAATTTATAGCTCTATGTTCAAAAGAAATCACATACAAATTATTTCATTTGAAGTTTAAGTATATTTTATTTAAACTGCATTTAATTTCTTTAAATATATTAAGACAAAACAGCAATGAAATGATATCTGAGAGCTCAGACTGGGGCACTCTGCAACATTTTGTTCTAAATCTTTTTTTTTTTTTTTGCATTATATTAGAATATTATCCAATATATAAAGAACAACAGACTACAGAATGACATATTATTGGAATACTCCAGCTGTATACTCTAGCTGGATGCAAGCCCTTAAAATCAAACCGAAAGTAAGCAAACAAAAACTATGAATATTAAAATCATTATTGTTGAAAGTAATCTAGAATCTGATTTATTGCTAAGTATGTATTGAAGTGTTACCAACTAAATTACCTGGCTGGTTAACAATGGTTGACAATGCTTTACCCTAAGTTACTGATTTTTACTTTTGCCATGGAGTGAAGTTTGTTGTACTATTCCCTCATGCATTGCTGTAGCATTGACAGAAATGTTACTTCTTCCTGGTTCTGTATTCAAAGTTAGGCATAATTACAACAGTGTTATCAAAACCACTTTCCATCCATATTGTTTTCAATAACATTATCAAATTACTTTGTGAAGAGGGATCAGAGGAAAGTTGTGGAGCTGTAATTTTTTTAAGCACGGGAGAAACTATCCTATTAAGAAAACATGCAGTCCTATTAAAATATGGTGTCTGCACACTGAAAGAGGTAAAAGGAGTCAAGGTTAATTCAGGCCTCTGCGGTATGGAATTTAAATGATTATCTGTCTATTTGTTCATTATATATGGGATAGAATGGAATGGAATAGGAATAGAATAGAATAGAATAACAGAGTTGGAAGGAACCTTGGAGGTCTTCTAGTCCAATCCCCAGCTTAGGCAGGAAACCCTACACCACTTCAGACAAATGGTTATCCAATCTCTTCTTAAATACTTCCAGTGTTGGAGCATTTACAACTTCTGGAGGCAAGTTGTTCCGCTGATGAATTGTTCATTTATATAATCATCCACCTCACAAAATGTGACTTTGAGTGGCGTACAATAAAAACTGAAAAAAATAGCAGTACGGAAAAACAACAATAAAAAAATAATAATATTATGATTTAAAGGATAATATCCTGGATACTACCACATATATCTCCGTAGAAGATGGGATCAACAACATGCCATTTCTGCTGGAACTGATGGGATAGGTAGATGTAATTGAGGAGAGTCAGTCCCTCAAATAACCTGATCCCATGCCACAAAGGGCTTTAAAGTCAAAGCAAGCCCCTTGAACTGGACCTAACTGGTAACTAATGCAACTAATGGAGTCAAGTTGTAAGATGTGCCATACTAGGGGCACACATAACTGGCTATACCATTGCATTCTGCACCAGATGAGGCTTCTTGATACTCTTCAAGGGTAGCCCAATGTAGAATGGCTCAGACAGAGCCTCCAATGTCAAGTTCAAATAATCTTGGAACAACTATTATATGGGAGTATTTTTATTTGTTTACTTATTTTTTGTTTACTTATTCTTTGCAAGGACACAAAATGTATTATATAAAAGGGCTTGGGACCAGGGGTGGGTTTCTACCAGTTCTGTCCACCTCTATAGAACTGATAGCTCTGAAAAGCAGCAGACATAGAACCGGTTCTCTGTCTGCTGATGTTTTTGCCCACCCAACCACCCGGCTCTTACTGATGTTTATTTCCTGATTTTTCAGCTTTGGCTGCCAAACAAGGCACAGCTGCAGTTAAAAAAAACAAGTAAAGAGGGCTGTTTCAAAGGCTGCTTCTCGGCAGCAGCGGCGGCAGCAGCGTGCTGATGACGTGTTAATGACGATTGACAAGCACGGGCAGGGAAGCTCCTAAATCCTGAACCGATTGTTCACCCTGTTGTATCCCACCCCTGCTTGGGACTTTACCTGTCTGTCCATCAGGAGGATAACTAATAAAATAGAAATGGTCTGATAGTATAGGAGAAGAAGCAGGCAGCAAGATCCAATCAGGTAGGAGGAAGGCTGCAGTAAAGAACATTTCAGGAAAAAGAAATCATCATATTCCTCGATTACATTTCTTTGTTTACCAGCCTATATGCAGTTACCAAAATAATTTGAGATAACTCAGCTTTTTCTTCTTCCCTTTAGCGGAGTTATTTTGTCCCATTTCATATAATCTCAAAAGATATGGCTGCTATGAAATAGTGGGGACAGGGGTATTTTCAGTGTGTGATCAAAGAAGTAAAGATAACAACAGTGTGAAAAAAACTTTCCCTGTATTTTATGTACTTTACCTATCTTCTTTGTTTGATGTTTTTTAAGGGTATGTTTGCTATGTGGAAATGTGCTCATGTGAGTTCAGTAGATCAAAATAAACTTGAAAATATGTTCATAGTTCATATTTGGCACCCACCCCGTGATGTGAAACAAGCAAATGTTTGAAACAGCCACCAAGCATACTAAAAACAATGAAAATGATATAAATATTGTCCACCTGTGCTGATGTATCTGTTGCCTTGGCATGTAAGAATGACATAGACATCTTCAAATTTAAGGAACACATATAGACCTAAATAAAAAATTTTCATACAACACAGAAATTTTCAGATATAAATGAGACATATTAGAATGATAGTTTTTCAATCCAAGAAATAATTAAGGCATTAAATGTAAGCAAAATGTTTTATAAAAACAAGACATAATTTATTCTTTGTTTTGTAAGGAGCATCGATTCCCAAAATTTAAATGCATCGTCCTCTGAAACTGTTCTTCTATTGATGTCTTTTGTAAAGCAATTACTTCTTGGATTCTATATCCTTACCAGACAGTCATGATCCACTGAATCTTTCAGTCATACTCCTTTAACAAATTAGAGAAACAGAATGACCATGGGCACTGTTGTGTATGCATAAAGATTTAATAAAGTGTGAGCTTGGAGTTGAGTGCAGGGTTCTGGCCCTGCACTTCTGATTGGCTATTAAGAAGCCGGACCAGATTGGCCCATCCCGGGGAATCCAATTGGCCCTTAACAAAGAGTTCCTATTGGTTATAAGAGCTAGCGCTCCTAGCTCGTTATTGGTTAAAAGTTACAGGGTTTGCCTATATAAGGCGGGTTTAACTGCTATTGAGCGAGAAGTCACAATGTAAATAAAGAGCTGAAGTTCACCGTTCAGAGGCTTGTCTCCATTCTTTCTCATCCATGCTCAAAACTTAACACTGGTGACGAGGATGGGATGTGGAGATATCTGAACCAACGAAACTTCGAAGAACACCAAGCACGTGACAGACGACGCCAACAACGGAACCATGTCCGGCGGCATTGTACCACCCGCTCCGTTCGATCCAGCACAGAAGACTGGGAGTCTTACATGGATTGCTTCCAAATGTTCTTAGAGACGAACAACTTAAAGGACGCCACAGCCGGGAAGGAACGGGTGGTGTTCCTAACGCATTGCGGTCCAACCGTATTTAAGATGGCTAAAGCACTAGCCAAACCCCGAGAAGTGAAGGCCATGGATTGGGACGACCTCGAACCTATCCTACGAGACCACTACGCCCCGACCGTGCCTACGCTCGTGAGACACCACAAGTTTTATCAGAGGAGCCAGCGGAAGGGAGTAGCATGGCTGACTTCATAGCAGACCTCCGAAATTTGGGAGGCCTCTGTGGATTCGCCGATTTAGAAGAAGCACTAAGAGATCGCATAGTTCTGGGACTAGATGCACCAGGCGTCCAAAGCAAGCTGATGGTGAAAGGCGACATCAGCCTTGCCGATGCCATCGCTGATGCTACTGCAGCAGAAGCAACCAGGAAGTCGGCTGCACAACTATGCTGAAACCACGCTCCGGTACCACCACCGGCCAGCGACATCTCACCTAGTTCAGAAGGGCAGCTTGCGACAATGCACCATGAGGACCTCTCTTCGTCATCAGACAGCGATGAAGAAGGGGTCCATTGACTGTGGTCCGACCGGGACCATCACCCAAAGCCCTTACGCCCTTGCGCTGGCTGCGGAGCCAACCATGCCAGGTCCGAATGCAAATTCCGCGACGCACTCTGCCATGAGTGCGGGAAATGAGGCCACATTGGACGGGTCTGCTGTAGCTTGCCAGGACCCAACCAGGCCTCAAAAGGGGCTAACTATTGCCAATCGACAGGAAACCATCCTGTACGGCGAGAGCCAGTAAACCACTCCTACAGAAATCGAGCTTTGCAGAGAGAAGAGGCTCACCATACTATCACTATCGGTCACGCCTCAGCCTTGGACATTAAGAAAATCCGAGTCACAGTAGCCATCGAGAACCAGCCTTGCCACATGGAGGTCGACTCGGGATCGTCCCTCTCGATGGTGTCCTGGAAGACACTCAAGCAACTCATCCCCACAATTCAACACCAAGATCTCTGCTCCCAACGCCTCATCCTCAAGGACTACCAAGGGAATCGAATCCCCATCGTCGGTTCCTGCCGAGTCCGAGTGTCCTTCAAGAAGCATACAGCGTACTTACCTCTAACGGTCATCGATAGAGATAGGCCTAGCCTACTAGGCCTCCAATGGTTCACGCCACTCGGCATTGAAGTGGCCAGCATAAACCGAGCCAGCAGCGGTGACTGGGAGGAAGACCTTATCTCTGAGTTCAGGGACGTCTTCGCGGACAGCATAGGCAAGTACAAGGGGACCCTGATTTCATTCAGTCTAGATCCAAAAATAGCTCCCATTCGCCTAAAGGCCCGTCAAGTTCCGTTTGCCTTAAAATTGAAAATCGATGAACAACTCGACAAACTGATAGCTCAGGGGGTGTTAGAGCCCATCGATCACTCCCTGGGAAACCCCTATTGTAACACCCATTAAGCCAGATGGGTCAATCTGAATTTGTGGGGACTACCGGGCCACTTTGAACCATACCCTGCAGCAGAATGCATATCCAGTTCCGGTGGTGCAGCATCTCCTCCATTCCCTGGGGGGGCGGGAAAGTCTTCGCTAAATTAGATTTAGCTCAGGCATATCAGCAATTACCAGTAGATGAAAAAATGGCACAGGCCCAAACTATTGTAACGCACCGAGGTGCCTTTAAATGTACCCGGCTTCAATTCGGAGTTAGTGTAGCCCCGGGGATTTTTCAGAGCCTTATGGAAAGGTTATTGCAAGGAATTAAGGGCGTGGTCCCCTATTTTGATGATGTATTAATTGCAGCCCCTACAAAAAAAAATCTTACAGGACCAGTTAAAATTAGTCCTAAAAAAATTCCAAGAGGCCGGTCTTAAAGTTAAAATAAACAAATGTAAATTGTGTACAGATAGTGTTGAGTTTTTAGGGTACCTGATTGATCGCCAGGGCATTCACCCTACCGAATGTAAACTAAAAGCGATAAAAAATGCTCCCAGGCCACGAAACAAGGCCGATCTCCAGGCGTTCCTAGGCCTCATCAATTTTTATAAAGTATTTTTGCCGCACAAAGCAACGATCGCTGAACCGTTACACCGGTTGTTAGATAAAAAAGCAAATTGGCTATGGGGTTACTGTGAAGAACAGGCATTCCGAAATGTTAAAAAACTGCTCACTTCTGACTCTGTACTCATGCAGTATAACGAGACTTTGCCGTTAGTTATAACATGTGATGCATCACCTTTCGGGGTAGGCACCATTTTGAGCCATGTACTGCCTAATGGGAACGAAGCCCCTGTTGCATATTTTTCAAAGACTCTTTCAAAAACTGAGCGAAACTATGGACAAATCGATAAAGAAGCCCTCGCAATTGTCTCAGTTGTGAAAAGATTCCACGAATACGTGTATGGCCAGGCTTTTACTATTGTGACTGACCACAAACCATTATTGGGGATAATAGCCAGAGATAAGCCCACTCCCTACATATTATCCCCTAGGATGACCCGATGGTCAGAATTCTTAGCTGCTTATAACTATTGGCTGCAATACCGCCCGGGAAAAGCCATTCCCCATGCCGACGCATTGAGCTGAGCACCGCTTCCAGAGACTCTCGATGATCCTGCACCAATGGTAACCACATTGCAAATTGAGGCACTCAACTCGCTGCCACTAACCGCCCGAGATATCGCGAGAGAAACCAAACGCGACCACACCCTAGCATGAGTCCTAAGCTGGGTAGAACACGGATGGCCATTGGACCAGTTATCGGATGACTTCACACCATTCAAGACTCAACAAACCGAGCTCTTCTCCCAGAAAGGCTGTGTCATCTGGGGTGATAGAGTCGTTATCCCAGAACGACTCCAGAAATCGCTGCTGAGAACCTTGCACGATGGCCATCCCGGCATCGTGCGAATGAAAGCCCTTGCGCGAAGCTACGCATGGTGGCCGGGCATTGCCAAGCAAATCAAACAGTGGGTTAAAGCTTGTCCCAAATGCCAAGAAGTCAGCAACGCCCCACCAAAAGCCATGCCTACTGAATGGGAGACACCACGTGGACCCTGGTCCCGAATTCACTTGGACTTCACGGGGCCAACCAAAGGCCACACCTTCCTGCTTACTGTCGACGCCTACTCGAATTGGCTCGAGATCCATCGCATGATGACTACGTCCTCCGAGGCGGTTATCAAAACCTTAGACAGACTCTTTGCAATCCACGGATTACCAGATGTCCTGGTATCCGATAACGGCCCTCAATTTACTGCACTAGCATTCGAGTAGTACCTCGCTGACCGCAGCATTCGCCATGCACTCACCTCACCTGCGCACCCGGCAACCAATGGCAAAGCAGAACGCATGGTCCAATTTGTGAAGAAAACCTTGCAGAAGGTTGACTATGACAACATTGACGACAAGGTCAATCTAATCCTCTTCTTGCAACACATCACCCCACATAGCGTCACCAACAGAACTCCTGCCGAACTGCTGATGGGACGGAAGCTCCACTCCCACCTCGACCGGTTGCACCCAGCTTACGAACCGGAGAAACCACTAGGATCCAGCGCCCGCTGTCGTACCTTCCAGGTAGGAGACTTGGTATATGCTAAAAACCTATCGGGCGACCCGTTGTGGGTGGAAGCGACAGTAGTACGTGTAACCGGCCCCAGATCCTACCTTGTAGAATGCCTTGACAATAAACTTTGGAAACGTCATATCGATCAATTACGATTGCGGCTTCCAGCGGCCAGTCCACAACTCCCCTATGACCAAACTGAGGGGGGGGAGGTACAGAAGAAGATGAATTCCTAGAGAACCTGTTCGAAGGAAACGATGGCTTGATAGAGACACAGCAAGCGGAGCCGGAGGGAGAAACGGTTGCACCTCAGGAAATTGCAGAGAATGTGGGCAACGACGTAGAAGTGAACTCTGAACCAGAAACAACCCCACTACCAAACAACGATCTACCTCAGCGTGATTGCAGCCAGCTGATACAACGGAAATCAAAGAGACTAATAAAACAACCGTCCTACCTAAGGGACTATGTAACTGCGTCCTGCAAATAAGAAGCCAGGGGGAAGGGGTGTTGTGTATGCATAAAGATTTAATAAAGTGTGAGCTTGCAGTTAAGTGCAGGGTTCTGGCCCTGCACTTCTGATTGGCTGTTAAGTGGCCGGACCGGATTGGCCCGTCCCGGGGAATCCGATTGGCCTTTAACAGAGAGTTCCTATTGGTTATAAGAGTTAGCACTCCTAGCTCGTTATTGGTTAAAAGTTACAGGGTTTGCCTATATAAGGTGGGTTTAACTGCTATTGAGCAAGAAGTCACAATGTAAATAAAGAGCTGAAGTTCACCGTTCAGAGGCTTGTCTCCATTCTTTCTCGCCCATGCTCAAAACATAACAGGCACTAACATCAGAATAATTTCACAATAGTTTTGTGGCTGTTTGGAATGATATTAAAAAGGATTTTTTAAGGCTGGATAAATTTTTATCTTTGTTTGGCAAACCCTCTATAAAAAGGAGCCTTTTTTGTAGAAAAGAAATGACAGTAAATTATGGACCTATGGTGAAATAATGTTTTATTCAAAGTGACCTGAACTTGAAGCTGAAAGAAGAATTGGCATTAGAAGGGCTTGTTTGTCACTGGCTCACATCACTACAATTAAAAAAAGATTTAAAATAGATAAGAAAAGACATGGCTTTGAGTCTCCAAAAAATGAGTTTGAAAATACATTGTGTGCTAATGATGAATGTGTTATTGCCAAGATTTATAAACTGTTGTTGAAATATGGAAAATGAATATATTAAAGATTGTATGATTCAAGGGGCAAAGAACTCTGGTGATAATATGATTGATTAATGGGAAAACATGTGGATGAATGGATTGAAGTTTACACTGAATTATAATCTGAAATAATTTTTAATACAATGATGTATTGCTGATATTTAACACCTGAGAGACTGTCAAAGATGAATAAAGGAATTTTAAATGTATATTGCAAATGTAAAGAAACTAATTTTTATCATCCGTTGTGAACTTTGTGACAAAGTGTAGAAATACTGACCCAGAGTTTAATTTTGATTAAGATGACTCCTAAAATAAATATACAACCGAAACCAGAAGTTCTTGTTGTTGGTTCAAAGAACTTGAAAGAAAATTTGGAACATTGCTATTATATATTTTGACAGTGGCTGGAAATTTATATGCACAAATATGGAAAGATACACTAATTCCACAATGGAAGAATGCATGGTAAAGATGATACAATTGATGGTGATAAAGAAACTAACTGTTTTAATTAAAGAGAAAAATGTAACTAGTTTTGTTTCCATGTGGAAACCACTTCTGGAACTTGACCTCCAAAACAAAAACAAAAAAATCTTTAATTTTAGGCTTTGATGATTGATTAACTTTGATGTTGTGGAAATAGTTGAAATAATTAGACATGTAAAGCAAAAAGTTGAGCTTGTAACTTTTCTTGTGTTCTACTGCTCTGGAAAAAGTCAGAAGTCACTATTTTTGTTCTTTTACCTTACTCTTACTTCTCTTTTCCAACTGCAACCCTTTTAAAAAACTTTCATATTATAAGTATTTTGTCTCATAACAAACTTTAATAAAAACATTATAAACATCTTTCTCCTCAAAAGTGTTACCTACACTTCCTAGTTTGTATCAGTTGCTAAACTGATAATCATCCTTTCTCCAGGCTGGTTATAAAGAGTTGCCCTGAGAATGAGAAAGGTGGTCTCAAAATAATGATATAATAATATTTAATAATAAACCAAATTAAACCAAACCAATATAATATAATAATATAATATAATATAATATAATATAATATAATATAATATAATATAATATAATATAATATAATATAATATAATATAATATAATACAATACAATACAATACAATACAATACAATACAATACAATACAATACAATAATATAATATAATATAATATAATATAATATAATATAATATAATATAATATAATATAATATAATATAATACAATATAATATAATACAAAATAATATAATACAAAATAATAAAATAAATAAAATAAAATAAAATAGCAACAACACACAAAGCATAAGACCAGCATTGCATTCAAGGTAGTATACCAATCTGACCCATTTTTTAGTACAATTTGGATACAATAATTTAGCCAATACTGAATTCCCCTAGTAGTATCTTATAGACCACATTTTTTACCATTTTATCAAAAATAATATCAGTTTATTGAACGAATTGTGTCAGCTGCAATCCTAAACTAAAACTAAATTAAGAATTACATTTCTGGTCAGAACAGAATTGAAACAGTACAACTTTATGTCCAGAGTTCAGCTGTACTAAATAAAGAAATCTACATAAAAAAAATCTACATTTGAAAGAAATTTTCATTCATAAACTACAAACAAAACAAAATTCATTATATCAACAGAATCAACAGAATTTAAATTCTTTATTAGATGTTTATATACCATAATTTTAATATACATTAGATATATAAACTCACATTTTCCTTCGGATTGCCTGGTCAAGCTGACTGCCTAAAATACCTGTCCAAGCCCTGGCAGGATATGGACCTGCCAGGGTTTTGGCTTTATTTTACTATAAATGTTGCCTATAGTTCTTTGCTTCTAAAATAATGTTCTCACGAATACTTTCTCATGGTGTCTAAAAGCCATTTTGCATAGAATCAATTCACTGACTGATTCTTACTTTGGAAATGTATTACTAAGAATAACCCTTCTGTAAGCTTCATTTCTTTCTGTTCCTAAAAAACTTGTCTTCAGACTACAAATCAGCAGCTAAGAAATGGCAGGTATGAAATAATTATGCTAAAAAAAATAAAACTAACATTTGACTCTCTCATTTCTATTTTTCACTAAAGTGATAAGAATTGTCAGAACTGACAGTGCTGGCCAATGCTTTAATAAGGAGATCGTTGAGGATTGTAAAATTGTCAGCAGCTGCCACCATGCACAAAGAATTTTAAATTGCAGCTCATAACTTTTATACCATTCAAGATACTGGATTAAAAGCTGAATAATGTAACCAATATCCCGTGTTGCACCTAAAAGATTCAGAATATGGATATTTATGAAAATTGTCCAGATAATACTTAACAAATGTCTAAGAACTATTGCAATCATCTCAGTGACACATTTATGTCCAATCTGAAATCAGATACATATAGTTCATTTTACCAAATCAACATTTTAAGTACATGGGATATAAATAGAAAGGAACAAGGACATATAAACTGTTTAACTGTGAGCCCTGAGAATATCTGGCAATTTCTTTGGGAACTCAAATAATGTGGCTGTATAAATGGTGATAATAATGATTTCCACTTTGGGTGAACTTTCTCTAATAATTATAACATGCTCCAAAAGAGACTGAATTGATTAAAATGTCATTTAAACCACAGTTTGTTCTAAACTTCAACCAGAAGTAGGATGGATACAGCAAATGATAGCACAAAATCAGGCAACCTGAAATATGTCAGATAGAAGCAGAAATAGACATTGAGAAATAGACATTGTGCTCTCAAGCGAGGGTAGTTCTTTAAGATGGGCTAAATATGTATCTTCTGAGATTTTCTATAAAATAAGCAACAAAGGAGCATGGGCATAAATACTGCTGCAAAGCAACATTTTTATAACTCTAGCAAACTCACCCCAAATTTCCCGTTTCTTGAACAGAAGTTTGGGGTTGTCTCTAGCACCTCCTTTTTTTTTTCAGTGGTGCTAATGACATGTTGAAATCAAAGTTTGTCTTGAGTGTTGCTTACTCTTAACGGCTGTTTAATCTAGGCATACCATCAACTAGCTGAATGAATGGTTCTTTGACAAAAAAAAACAAACGGGCGTTTACTTGGCTCTTGTTTCAATTCCTATGAATTTTTCAGGTTTGGGATGAGAGCCAGCAAATGACATCCACCATTATTACTTTTCTGAGACGTAAAAACAAAGAACACTTTTGTGGTTAGGATTACTATCAAGTGAGCAGGATGTGCCTTTTCCAGGAATACAAAAGGGTGGGCATAACAGGCTGTGCTTTCTGAAGAAACACTTTGCTTGATGTTTAAAGAGGATCATCTGAGAGAATATTTGTTTAACTTGGATGCCGTTTTTCGTTTTAAGCTGGCACCACGCTTGATTTATATGTGGCAGAATCTCATGCATATCTTTACTTTTGCATAAGCCCAGGACCTTAGTAACATAAAATATATCTGAGAATCACACGGGATTTGAGAAATTTGGGAACGGGAAATTTGGGGTAAGTTTGCTAGAGTTATAAAAATGTTGCTTTGCAGCAGTATTTATGCCCATACTCCTTTGTTGCTTATTTTATAGAAAATCTCAGAAGTACCTTATATAACTTATCCTAACATTTTAGTATTATATCTGCTCTACCTGCTTTTTGTTTTGAATTTCCCTGATGCATTCTACCCGGACTTCATGTTAAGGGCCATCTACATATGAAATAAACATAGTTGTTTCCTCACATACACACACACACACACACACACACACACACACACTACATGGAGCTAGTATAGCACTATCTCCATAAACTTCTCTACCTTTAGATTAATTTTCTGCTGATGCTAATGTGCTCAAAGATAAACAGAGTTACAAACTTCTCTACCTTTAGATTAATTTTCTGCTGATGCTAATGTGCTCAGAGATAAACAGAGTTACAGATAGTTCTAATACATGTTAGCTCATAGTTCTAATACATGTTAGCAGAATAAAAATAGATTGGCATTTACAGTGAAAATACAACCTAGAACTAAGGAGAAACTTCCTAACAGTGAGAACAATTAACCAGTGGAATGGCTTGCCTTCAAAAGTTGTAGGTGCTTCATCACTGGAGGCTTTTTATCGGAGACTGGACAGCCACTTATCTGGAATGATATCTAGTCGACTGCTTGAGCTGGCAGTTGGACTAGGAAATCTCCAAGATCTGTTCCAACTCTATTATTATTCTGTTATTTTATTTATTTGATTTATATTGCCATCCCTATTACAAATGTGAATCTGGGCAGCAACAACATATTACAAATGGAAAAAAAAAATCATATATTTTTCCCTTAAGTGTGGTGATAATTCACTTGATTTCTATATGGCTACAACTGCCCTTGAACATCTTGAAGTTTATCAAAATCAGTGCACACTAATATGAACTACAAGAATGTGCTGATAATATATAGTGCTTTTAAAAATAATTGTTGGGTCATAGTTATACAGAAGATATCTCATCTGTTTTTATGTATGAAAAAGAACACTGTTGTATAACTAGGCTTCTGTGTGTGTCAATTCTGATGACTCTCTGAGGTTGGAGAATAGGGAAAGACAACAATGTTGAAAAGAAGCAAGAGCCTTGCATGGCTGGAATCCCACCTATTTTATTATGCTGACTTATTTTTATTATGCAAAGAACCCAGCATCTGTTGGAGCCAGACATTCTGCAGATCTATTTAATAAACAAACAGATACTAAATGCAGTGATTATTTGAATTCAGTTATAGTTTGTATAATACATTGGGGGTTTATTCTCTTTCCTTCTTGATCAGTAGTTTTCTAACTTGTCCTTTATATAATTAATCCTATGTAAAGAACAAAAAGAATTCATTTTTCTATACTCAGCATTTCAATGTTTCGTTTATCTTCATACAGCAAGTAAATGCATGTTTGCCATTAACGGCTTAACTGTTCATTTAAAGTTTTAAAGTCTTAGTAGAATACTTGAAATCACCATCCAAGATCATATCTTGCACCAATTATTTGCTGGAAGGAAAAGTAATTTTATGATTGTTGTGTATGTACCATAGTTAATAAAGTATGAGCTTGAAATAAAGTGCAGGGTTCTGGCCCTGCACTTCTGATTGGCTGTTAGCCGGCCAGATCGGATTGATTAGTTCTGAGGAATCTGATTGGCCCTTAACAGAGAATTCTTATTGGTTAAAAGAGCTAGCGTTCATAGCTCGTTATTGGACAATTCTTACAGGGGTTACCTATATAAGGCAGAGTTCACTGTTGTTATGTTGAGAAGTCACTATGCAAATAAAGAGCTGAATGTTCACTATTCAGAGGCTGTCTCCATTTACTCCGACCCATGTTCAGTACTTAACACTGGCGATGAAGGTGGGATGTGGAGACGTCTGAACCGAAGAAGCCAGGAAGCAATACCGAGCACATGATAGACAACGCCAACAACGGAACCATGTCCGGCGGCATCGTACCACCCGCTCCGTTCAATCCGAACCAAGAGGATTGGGGATCCTACATAGATCGCTTCCAAACGTTTCTCGAGACGAATAACTTGAAGGACGCCACACCAGCAAAGAAAAGGGTGCTGTTCCTGACACATTGCGGCCCAGCCGTATTTAAGATGGCTAAAGTACTCGCCAAACCTCAAGAAGTGAAAGCCATGAGCTGGGACGACCTCGAACCTCGAACCTGAGAGACCATTACGTGCCAACCATGCCTGCACTCATGAGAAACCACGAGTTTTATCAGAGAAACCAACGAAAAGGGGAGAGCATGGCCGATTTTGTGGCGGACCTCCGAAATTTAGGGGGCCCCTGCGGATTCGCCGATTTAGAAGAGGCACTAAGAGATTGAATAGTCCTGGGATTAGATGCACTAGGCGTGCAAAGCAAGCTGATGGTGAAAGGCAACATCAGCCTTGCTGATGCCATTGCCGAAGCCACGGCTGCGGAGGCGACCAAAAAGTCAGCTGCACAACTACGGCGAAGCCGCACTCCGGTACCACCACCGGCCAGCAAAATCTCACCTAGCACAGAAGGGCAGCTATTAACAACGCACCACGAGGACCTCTCTTCGTCGTCAGACAGCGACGAAGAAGGAGTCCATCGACTGAGGTCCGACTGGGACCCTCACCAGAAGCCATTACACCCTTGCGCTGGCTGTGGAGCCAACCATGCCAGGGACGAATGCAAGTCAATCTACAAAGTTTGTCCCTTATATCCAAATTGGATGGAACAAACTATGTATCATGGTCTATGAAATGTAGTCTGCTTCTACGAAGAGAAGGTTTGTGGAACATAATTGAAAATCCACCAAACGTAGAAGAATGGGATGCAGAGGATGATGAAGATAGACTAAAGATAGAAGAATTTATGCATAAAAATCAACAAGCTATTTGCATAATTGGGTTAACCTTAACTGATCAGCAACTTGTTTATATCCACGGAGAGAAAACGGCTGTTCGGTGTTGGCGGAAGCTGAGGAGGATTTATGTTCGAGATAATGTTGGTGCTCACATAAATCTAACACGGAAGCTTTTCAGTACACTTCTCCAGATGAATGGTGATATGCTGAGTCATTTGAAAACTATGCAAAGCATTTTTCAAGAACTGCACGAGAAAGAGCTTATTTTCTCTGAACTACACCAAGTCTACATAATTCTATCTTCCCTTGATGAAAGTTATGACAACTACGTAACTTCCCTTGAAATATTGCCAAAGGAAAGCCTAACTTTAACTGATATAACTGGCAGATTGATTGAAGAGGCCAGAAGAAGGCTTGAAAGAAATGAGTTAAGGAGGCAGCAACCTCAAAAAGAAGATAATGAATCTCCTACTGCATATGCAATTAAAAAGTCCTTTAATTGTGGAGGAAGAGGACATTTGGCAAGATTTTGTAAAAAAGCAAAGTGCCAGAACGCTTTCCAGAATACAAAAAGTTATCAAAAGAAAAAGAAAAATTTAGAGTTAGCCATGTATACTAACGGAGCTGTAAAAAATAATTTATGGGTGGTTGACAGTGGAGCATCCCACTGTATAACAAATGATAACAAAAATTTTATTAAAATATCCAAGAGTACACAGCAGATATCGTTAGCCAATGGCTGGAAACTGAAAGCTAAAGGTCAAGGTATAGCATATTGTTCTTTTATAAAAGAGAATGTAAAAATGTTATATGTACCACAACTTAAGTTTAATTTAATTTCAGTTAGAATTTTGGTTAAACTAGGATATGTAGTTACTTTTAAAGGAGATAACTGCATAATTGAGAAAGAAGATAAGAAAATTACTGCATCTTTAAGAGATGAATTATATGTGTTAAATGATAATGATTTAAAGGTGGCTAACACAGTTTATGAAAATAAGAAACCTCATGATGAATGTATTCACTTGTTACATCGAAGGCTAGGGCATTTAAATTTTAAAATGCTTAAGAAAACTGTTGAGTTATCTAAGGGAATAAGTTTGAAACCTTGTAATAAGTATTTGCAATGTAATGCCTGTAATCAAAGCAAAGCCAGGGTCACACCGGCTAATAGAGTTGATGGATTTACTACTAAAGAACCTTTAGAAGTAGTATTTGCAGATTTAATAGGTCCGAAAAAACCAAGTGTAGGAGGAGCTCATTACATATTAAGTATAATGGACCACTATTCTAGATATGGGTTTTGCTATTTAATGAAGAGCAAAACTGAAACGTATCAAAATCTATTTAATTGGATAAAATTTGCTGAAAGGAAAACTAAAAAGAAATTAGTAACTCTTATAACAGATAATGGTACAGAATTTACAAATAATAAATTCCAGAACAGACTAAGAATGTTAGGTATACAACATAAAATGTCTGCACCATATAGGCCACAACATAATGCCTTTATAGAGAGAAGAGGCCAAACATTACAATCAATGACACGAACTATGATGTCTGATTCAGGATTACCTGACAATTTATGGGGAGAAGCAATAATGTGTGGTAATCATATATTAAATAATGTTGTTAATTCAACAACAGGTGAATTACCATTCACATTGTGGCATGGTACAAAACCTGATTTAAGTTACATGCACACATTTGGAGCACCAGCATAGGTGCATATCCCTACACAACTTAGACACAAAGGACAGCATAGAGCTAAAAGATTATTTTTTGTAGGATATACATCTAATCATAGATCTTATAGATTCTGGGAACCAGGTATATCTAGAGTTTACACCAGTGCTAGTGCAAAATTCCTAGAACATGTAGGATGGAATAGATTAGAGGAAGATTTAAATAACGAAGTAATTATTGAACCCTACAAAAGGCAGAAAGATCAGACTAGTTATAAGAAGAGTCCAATTAAAGAAGAAGTCCATGAAGAACAAATAGGACCAGAACAAGAGGAAACAGTTGATCAGGAAGAGTTAGATAATCAAGAACAGTTAATAAAGGAAAGTCCACCTGTAAGTCCTGTAATACCTAGACGTACTACACGTGTAACTAGACCACCTGATAGGTATCAAGCAAGTATAGTTTGCCAAGTAACTAAAGTTCCAACTAGTGTAGATGAACTTAAGATGTATCCTGCTAAGGATCAGGAGAATTGGCAAAAGGCAATGGAAAAAGAACTGAATTCATTAAAGGTAATGAAAGTTTATGAAGATGCTAAATTACCTCCAGGAGAAAAATCCATTGGGTGCAAATGGATATTTAAAGTAAAAACTGGAAATGATGGGACTGTTATCCATAAGGCTAGGTTAGTAGCTCAAGGATTTAATCAAACTGCATCTGATTACGATGAAGTTTTTGCACCAAGTCTTAAAGCAACATCTTTGAGAGCAGCATTAGTGTGGGCAGCTAAGAAAAACTATGTCATTAACCATTTAGATGTAGAAACTGCCTATCTGCATGCACCACTGCAGCACACTATATATTTAAGAAAACCAGTAGGTATAAAAGACAATAAAGTAAATAGTAATGATTGTTGGAAACTCAAAAAGAGTCTTTATGGGTTGAAACAATCTGACTATCAATGGAACCAATATATTGTGAAAGAGTTAAACAATCTAGGTTTTAAATCTGGTTTAGCAGATCCATGTGTGTTTAAAAGAGAAAATAATGGAACGGTGTCATTATTGTTATTATTTACAGATGATATTGCTTTGATAACTAAGACTAATAATGAAGCTAATGAGATTATATCATTATTAGCCAAAAAGATAAAATTAAAGCATTTAGGTGAAATTAAAAAGTATCTAGGATTGACAATTAACAAAACAAAAAATGGTTTTAAGATATCTCAAGAAGATAAAATTTGCCAATTAATTAAAATGTTTAAAATGGAACTTTGTAAACCGGCAAAGACTCCAATGAGTCAGGAAGTTTGCCAAACTGATGATCAAAGTCCCAAATTTGATAAGTCCATATATCAATCTTTGATTGGAAGCTTATCATATATAAGCAATTGGTCTAGGCCTGATATAGCTTATAGTGTTAATCAGCTGGCACGTTTTAATTCAGATCCACATCAATGTCATTGGCATTCATTAAAGAGAATTTTAAGATATCTTAAAGGAACAATGAACCATGCATTGTATATAGAACCAAAGGGTGATTTGAGTCTTAGTGCCTATGCAGATGCAAGTTTTGCAACTGATATAAACACTAGAAAATCAACATCTGGGATGGCTATATTATTTGGTAAGACACTAATAGGGTGGAGGTCAATCAGACAACAGCATATCAGCTTGTCCACGATGGAAGCGGAATTTTCATGTCTGTCATTATTATGCACTGACTTGATTTTGTACAAACAGTTATTATTAGACATGGGTATAACTGTAAAAGATTCCATTATTGTGTACGAGGACAACCAGGCAGCTATAAAATTAGCTACTAGTATTGCTGTAAAAACTAGATCAAAGCATACTGATTTAAGATACTTAAATGTTAGAGAATCTGTAAAGAATGGGCTAATTAAATTGGAATACTGCATGACGGAAGAAAACATTGCAGACCAATTTACAAAAGCTCAAGGAGTAACTAAGTTTAAAGAGAGTTGTAACAAATATGATTTAAAGATGTAAATAGTTATATTATTATTTAACCTAAAAGGGGAGAATGTTTGGGATAACATTGTTTTACCCTAACTGGTTTAGGTAAATAATAATATGTAATCATAGTTTGTATGTTAAAGTGTCTGCAACTTTAACTGTGGGATAGTAATTAAGGGAGTGGTTGTGAAAGCACTTTAAAAGAAGCAAGACTGCAGCTTGCTCTCTCTCTGGCTTTGATGATCCCTGATTACTGCAAGGACTCAAGACTGCATTGCTCGAACGGGAGAGAAAACAAAGGACTGATTTGTAAGTGAACTGACATAGGATATTCTACACGGATTTTGCTTACTGAATATCCCTGAATGGACTGACTAAATGATACATGACTATTGGACTGTTATTTTGACTATGCTATGAACTCATAATGGAATAAACTATATTTTTGATAGCACAAGCGTATCTGTTATTTTTACTGTATGTTAATAAACATACAAGCTTAGCTCACTCATTTATCTGTGTGCCTATCTGACTAACGCTGCACATTCTGTTTAGCTTGTCTCCCTAACCCTGGTTGGGGAAACCAGGCTTAACACTCTCGATGGTGTCTTGGAAGACACTCAAGCAACTCATCCCCACAATTCAATGCCAAGACCTCCAATTTCCACGCCTCATCCTCAAGGACTACCAAGGAAATCGAATCCCCATTGTCGGGTCCTGCCGAGTCTGAGTCTCCTTCAAGAAGCATACAGCGTACTTACCTCTAACGGTCATCGATAGAGATAGGCCTAGCCTACTAGGCCTCCAATGGTTCGCGCCATTCGGCATTGAAGTGGCCGGCATGAACCGAGTCGGTGGTTGTGAGTGGGAGGAAGACCTTATCTCTGAGTTCAGCGATGTCTTCACGGACAGCTTAGGTGAGTATAAGGGGACCCCGATCTCATTCAGTCTAGATCCAAAAGTAGCTCCCATTCGCTTGAAGCCCCGTCGAGTTCTGTTCGCTCTTAAAGCAAAAATCGACAAACAACTCGACAAGTTAATTGCTCAAGGGGTTTTGAAGCCCATCGATCACTCTCCATGGGAAACCCCTATTGTAACACCCATTAAGCCAGACGGGTCAATCCGAATTTATGGGGACTACCGGGCCACTTTGAACCACGCCCTACAGCAGAATGCGTATCCAGTTCTGGTGATGCAGCACCTCCTCCATTCCTTGGGGGGCAGTAAGGTTTTCGCTAAATTGGATTTAGCTCAAGCTTATCAACAATTACCAGTGGATGAAAAAACGGCTGAAGCCCAAACAATTGTAAGGCACAGGGATGCCTTTAAATGTACCCGATTGCAATTTGGAGTTAGTGTAGCCCCGGGGATCTTCCAGAGCCTTATGGAAAGGTTATTACAAGGAATCAAGGGCGTGGTCCCTTATTTTGATGGTGTATTAATTGCAGCCCCTACCCAAAAAATCTTACAGGACCATTTGAAATGTGTTCTAAAAAAATTCCAAGAGGCCGGACTTAAGGTGAAAAAAAATAAATGTCAATTGTATACTGACAATGTTGAGTTTCTAGGGTACCGGATTGATAGCCAGGGCATTCATACTACCAAGAGTAAATTAAAAGTGATCAAAAACGCTCCCAGGCCACGCAACAAGGACAATCTCCAGGCGTTCTTAGGCCTCATTAATTTCTATAATGCATTTTTAATGCACAAGGCAACTGTCGCTGAATCGTTACACTGATTATTAGATAAGAAAGCATTGTGGGTATGGGGTTACCGGGAAGAGCAAGCGTTCCGGAATGTTAAAAAACTGCTCACATCTGACTCTGTACTTATGCAGTATAACGAGACTTTGCCGTTAGTTATAACCTGCGATGCATCGCCTTTTGGGGTGGGCGCCATTTTGAGCCATGTACTGCCTAATGGGAACGAAGCCCCTGTTGCATACTTTTCAAAGACTCTTTCACAAGCAAAGCGGAATAATGGACAAATTGATAAGGAAGCCCTCGCAATCATTTCAGCTGTAAAAAAATTTCATGAATATGTGTATGGAAGGACATTTACCATTATAACTGACCACAAACTGTTGCTAGGGATAATAGCTGGGGACAAGCCAACCCCTACATATTATCCCCTAGAATGACCCGATGGTCAGAATTCCTAGCTGCTTATAATTATCGCCTACAATATCGCCCGGGGAAAGCCATTCCCCACGCCGACGCATTAAGCTGAGCACCGCTTCCAGAGACTCTCGACGATCCAGCACCAACGGCAACCACATTGCAGATCGAAACACTCAACTCGCCACCTATGACTGCCCGAGACATCGTGAGAGAAACCAAATGAGACCATACCCTAGCTCGAATCCTAGGCTGGGTAGAACGCGGATGGCCATTGGACCAAGTACCAGATGACTTCGCACCATTCAAATCTCAACAGACTGAACTTTTTTCCCAAAAAGGCTGTATCATCTGGGGCGATAGAGTCGTTGTCTCAGAGTGACTCCGGAAGACGCTGCTGCGAATTCTGCACGAGGGCCACCCCGGCATCGTGTGAATGAAGGCGCTTGCACGAAGCTACACATGGTGGCCGGGCATGGACCGGCATATCGAACAGTGGGTTAAAGCGTGTTCCAATTGCCAACAAGTCAGCAACGCCCCACCAAAAGCCATGCCTACTGAATGGGAGACGCCACGTGGACCCTGGTCCAGAATCCACCTGGATTTCGCGGGGCCAACCAAGGGCTATACCTTTCTGCTGACAGTCGATGCATACTCCAATTGGTTAGAAATTCATCGTATGATGGCTACGACCTCCGAGGCGGTGATCATGATTCTAAACAGATTCTTTGCAACCCACGGATTGCCTGACGTCCTGGTGTCTGATAACGGGCCACAGTTTACGGCACTAATGTTCGAGCAGTACCTCACTGACTGCGGCATCCGCCATGCACTTACCTCGCCTGCTCACCCTGCCACCAATGGCCGAGCTGAACGCATGGTCCAATTTGTTAAAAACACTTTGCAAAAAGTGCTCTATGACAGTATCGATGGTTAGGTCAACCAAATTCTCCTTTTGCAACACATAACTCCACATAGCGTCACCGGCAGAACTCCCACGGAACTACTGATGGGATGAAGACTCCGCTCCCACCTTGACCGGTTGCACCCTGCTTACGAACCGGAAAAGCCAATAGGATCCAGCGGCCGCTGTCGCACCTTCCAGGTAGGAGAGCTCCTTTACACACGAAACTTATTGGGCGACCCCTTATGGATAGAGGCGACAGTAGTACGAGTGACCGGCCCCAAATCCTACGTAGTGAAATGCTCTGACAATAGACTGTGGAAACGGCATATCGACCAATTACGGTCACGACTCACAACGGCCATTCAACAACTCCCCCATGACCAAACCAAGGGGGGGAAGATACGGAAGAAGATGAAGTTCCAGGGAACCTGCTCGAAGGGAGCGACGTACTAAGTGATACTCAGGAAATGGAGCAGGAAGGAGAAACATTTGCACTGCAAGAAATGGCAGCTGAGCAAGAAGCAGAACCACTGCCAAACAACAATCTACCTCAACAGGATTGCAACCAACCAATCCAACGAAAATCCGAAAGAGTTAAAAGACAACCGTCCTATCTAAGGGACCATATAACTACACTGTAATTAAGAAGCCAGGGGGAAGGGGTGTTGTGTATGTACCATAGTTAATAAAGTATGAGCTTGAGGTAAAGTGCAGGGTTCTGGCCCTGCACTTCTGATTGGCTGTTAGGCGGCCAGATCGGATTGGTTAGTTCTGAGGAATCCGATTGGCCCTTAACAGAGAATTCTTATTGGTTAAAAGAGGTAGCGTTCATAGCTCGTTATTGGACAATTCTTACAGGGGTTGCCTATATAAGGCAGAGTTCACTGTTGTTGTGTTGAGAAGTCACTATGCAAATAAAGAGCTGAATGTTCACTATTCAGAGGCTGTCTCCATTTACTCCGACCCATGTTCAATACTTAACAATGATAAAGAATAAATAGAAGACAAAATGAATGAGGTCAATCTGAAGCAAAGCTCAGGCTATATGGCTGACATGGCTAAATCTGAAAAGTATGAAATAACAACAAAACCAACAACATTCTGTCTGCAGAATGTACTACTTTGTTCCTGCAGATGAATTCTCAGGTCATCAAAGAATGTTTGAAGAATTTTATCCTAATTTATGGTTCTATCAAAGATTGTATATCAATTTTTCTTAATGAAAATTTAAACTCTTAGAAGTATGAATTTACCCAATTGCAAACAGCATCACCCTGGTGGTGAAGTTTTAGTACTATTCTGCTTGTTGATGTAACTCAGATTAGTGGATAAAATATAAAAGTAAAAATATGTATATGATTTTTAAAAATTCCCTTCTCACCCCTATAAGAAAATGTTCCTGGGATCTGTTGGAGCCACTCTCCTAGGTTAGAAATCACAGCCTGAGTGCTCCTATCACCATTGGGACCCTTTTGGCCTTGACTTTCCAGATCCTCTGTTGTTTCTCCTTTAGGCCATGCTACTTCTCCAAAATTGACCATATTTTGTATGTATGTATACATTGGACAAACAAACAGGAGAATAAATTTTTGAAAGTGTACAAAAATCTTTGTTAAGAAAAGCTAAATGTAAAAAATGAGTTTCTCAAATGCTGGGAGCAAGGTTTTAATTAAGTTATTTTTAATTTGCAATTCTAATAGCCTCTCACTAAAAAAAAGGCCCTATTAAACTCAATCAAACTTACTTTTAGTAGGCCTATTTAGTTAATATTTAGGCTCAAATGTTCTTGCTGTGTGTTTTATTTTTGTTAATCCAAGTTCCAGAAGCATTTCTTTTTATGCTTCTACTTTTATTTTAATCCATAGGGGGTTTCTCAGAAACAGTAATATAATAAAGGCCTAAACTTTTATAAAAGTTACCTTCCCCATTTAAACGTCTTAAAGAAGCTTTTTAAATGTAGTTTGAGGAAGAATAAGGATGATTATTATGTTTTCTTTCTCTGCTTGCCCTGTCATCTTTAAAGTAGTTTCATAGAATCAAGCAAATCCAAAATGCTTAAAAGCAAAACTGGAGCAAAAGTACACAAATTCCAATCTAAATGTATTGTGCTGCTTGTAAATTTCATAATAAATGTCATTCGGGGCTCAAGAAGATCAATACCTGTCAACCTAGATTTGTAGGCAGAATGAATAACTGGGTTGGCTGAAAAGAGCAATCTACAGAAACTTCATTACAACAGAGTCATATGGGTTGATCTCAAAGATATGCCATTTCTTCCTCACAATCTATTGAAGCCAGGTCTATTTAAAGTTGAGCTAAGGTAGTGTGACAGAAAAAGTTTTGGAACAAGACTTCACATATAACAAATCTTTACACATCAAAATAAAATGCTGTCCTTCAGTTATTTTATACAGCGTCTCTGGCAATTTGCTTCAATCTTGTGCCTTATAAGACCTGGGACCACAATTTCCCAAGTTCCTAATCTGCATGGCCATATCTGAAAATTGTGAATGGTTATATCTAAAATACCATACCTGTTGGAATCCAGATTGAATGCTCATTCAACCTGGATTGCTCAATGAGTGTGGTTTCTAAATTATACCATATTGTGAAGGGAGAAATGGATAAGGCTTATCTAAAACATTTAATGGTGAAATTCTCACAAATTGAAATTAACCTAGTATATCCTTCACACCTACCCTTATGTGGATAATCCATAGTTCAGTATGTCATTCAAACCCACAAATTAAATCAACTAATTAACCATGAATAAACATGTTCTGTTAACAGGCAATGTGTTTGAAACAGAAATAAGATTCAAGCTGGTTTCCATGAAAACCAACCCATTAAATTGGAGAAGTGTTACTCCAAAGAAAATGTGAATAGGATTTCAGGCATTACAACATTTTCTATAATAAGTGGCAGCCTTTAACAATTTTGGCTGATTTGCAAGAGTAAGAAGAATCAGGCATGGCTGATACCTGGATATGAGGGAAATCAGGAAATGTCATGGCTGTAAGACTAGGTAATCAAAAAATTAAGCTTCTTAAGGGAGGGTAAGGGAGGGTATGCCTTCAAGTCAGTGTTGACTCTTGGCTACTGCCTGGGCAGGTCCTTTCAGTTTTCTTGGCAAGGTTTTGGATATAATTTGTCATTGCTTTGTTCGAAGAGTGAGAGAAAGTGATGGCCCCAAGGTCACCTACTGGTTTGTGCATGGACAAGTTCTGGTCAGATTTCAGAAGTGCTTTACTATTGACTTCTTCCTAGTGTTGAGGGTAAATGAGTGGTCCAAGATCACCCAGTTGCTTTGTGTTCAAGGTGGGATTAGATTTTTCCATCTCCTTATTTCTAGTTTGGTGCGTTAACTCTTAAACCAAACTGTCTCTCTTCCTTATTATTAAGAAAACTATATGGTTGTTTTCATGCAGGAGTAATCTTAAAATAGGGGTCTTTAGTTTTTTTAAATTCTGCTGCTTGATCTTTCAGAGGTTTTAAATCAGATTACTGCCCTACAATATTTATGAGAAATAATATGAGATGGAGATTGGTGGCTTTGGAGGTGCACAAAGCATCTTCTATAGCATAATTTCATGAACTGTTAAATGTTGATCTTTTTTGATATTCCTTTCATATTTGGTCTTGATGAGAAGCTTCACTGTATTTTACCATTCTATTTTTTAAATATATTTCATACTTTTAAAGAAATGTTGTAAAGCGCTTGTGGTTAATAACTGGAAAACAATATAGAAATTAACAACAATGGCAATAATATTTAAAATAGTTTAGCTGAAGGTTTCTAATCCAATAAACAATATTTGAAGAAAACAAGGAAATAAACCTTTAAAATAATTGAAGAGACCAATTGTACTATGCATAATATTTGGGGGGGGGGCGCGAAATCAGAGCTACAACCCAGCAGGCTGAAATGTGTATCAGTATAATGTCAAGAAAAAATGATTGAAAACATATCAGAGGCCAGGATATATTTCTTGGCACAATAAGAAATTTTCTATGCTGCTTCTGGTTAAGTGATTAAAATGAAAAAAAAAAAAAAATCTAGTAGGAAATTTACATAAGAACTCAGTCCCATGTCAAAGAACTTCTGGATCTATTATCACATATTGTTATTTATGTTTGAGAATGAATAGATTTATGTCTGATCCAGGTCCAGCTATTTGAAACCAAAATAAAAATAATATTTTCTATGAAAAGCTGTAGACCTTGTTGGTTATCCAATTCCCCATTTCTTGGCTTCCACCATTTTAGCAAATATTTCAAGAAGAAAGTAGCTTTCACAATTTTGTGCCTCTTCTTCACCTCCCTGCTTCTATTCCCCTCCCTCTGTCCCTTCCATCAGATATGTGTGTATTATAAGAAATAAGAGTGGATGGAACTCCCAAATGATTTATTTTATACTCCCCTTTCATATGGAATAGGTGGAGGAAATTCAGCAACTTTGGATAAGACAATGATTGAATATTATTCTTTCCTCTTGCTCAGTGTTTAGAGGTCAATAGAATACCATTGTCTTCAACTTTTTTTTGGCGGAATTCAGAAATAAAACAATAGTGGTATGCAAGACTGTTACAATATGAAGGATTTTTTTTTTTTTGGTATGTGTGTATTGTGAAGCTGTCTCTTGCAATTCAGTAGTTTACCAAATGATGTAACAGTATGTAGTCAGTGGTGGTATTCAGCAGATTCTGACCAGTTCTGGAGAACTGGTAGAGGAAATTTTGAGTAGTTTGGAGAACCAACAAATACCACCTCTGACTGGAGATTTTACAGTATCCTTCCCCTGCCATGCCCACCAAGCCATACCCACAGAACCGGTAGTAATCCTACCACTGTATGTCGTCCTGAGATACATACGATAAAAGACTATTCAGTTGCACCTGAAAAGTGTTATTTGTTGTGAGAATTCTCACCAGTAGTTTTCTGGATTGACTCTTATTGCAACAAGGTTCAGACAAAACACACTCAGAATGCAGGTCAGCTGCTTATGAACAAAATTAAGAGGAAAAATAAAGTCAATTTCTGTTTGTGTAACAATACAGACTGTGTCAAGATTTCCGTGTCTTCCATAAGTAGAAAGTCAAAACAATCTCATCCTTATTTTTATTCATTGTCCCTTCATCCATCCAATTTCCCCAGATCTAACCACATAGCCATCTGATTTAAACAAATACCAATCACTATTCCCCACAGCTGGACTAGTAGTAACCTCTCACCACATGATTTAAAAAAAGTACTCCAAATCTATAGGTTCACATTCTTCATTTTACAATAAAGGATTTCATGTCATCTTAAGAGGAACACATTTATTATTACAAGTGGACTGTAATCCATGAATGCCTATGTAATAAATGCACTAGCTTTTGTGATTTCATAAAACTAATCATTATATTTTCTTTAAAAGCCTAACAGGTTTCTTTGGAAAGTGTTAGTCATGTCATTAAGGAAATAAACATTTTTATTAATGATAGCTGGCAAATATCTATTCTGATTAATTATTTTTCATGGCTTATGAGGTACCATGAGATTGGCACAGAATTCGAACATGATTGCTCTTGTCTTATTTTTGCTTGTCTGGACTGGCATATTTTAAGTACTGTTGCCTTACATTTAATATACAGAAGTGCTTCTGAGTTTCCAATATTTCTGCATAAATATGCCTTAAACATTTTTCTACAGAAGTTCTAAAACTAGACAAAGAGAAACCAATTAAATAAATGAGTCAAAACATATTGATTAATTGATTTATTGAGGAAAATATCCAAAGCTACATATTTTGTGTGGAAAAGTAGGTGACCCTTTTCTTTCAGTAACTGGTTGGACAGCAATAACCACAACTAAACATTTTCAATAACTGTTGCTCATTCCTCCACATCAGCCCGGAGGAATTTTATCTTGTTCCTCCTTACAGAACAGCTTCCATTTCAGGGATGTTGGTGGGCTTTCTCATACATACTGCTCACTTCATGTCTTCCCACAATATTTCTAAAGGATTAAAGTCACAACTTTGACTTGGGCATTCTAAACTTTATTTTGCTTTAACCATTCTTTGGTTTTACAACTTTTGTGTTCTTGTCTTGTTGCATGATCCACTTTTCTTGACCTTCAGTTCATGGACAGATACCTTGACATTTTCCTGTAGAATTTTCTATTACAGTTCAGAATTCATAGTTCCTTCAATGATGGCAAACCATCATCACATCCAGAGGTCCAGACTAGAATATCACCACCACTGTGTTTCACAGATGAGATAGGGATCTTATGCTGAAAGTAATCTTTGCCTTTTGCAAAGCTTATCCCTTTTCATAGAAGCCAAAAAGTTGATCATTTCTGAGTAGGGTAATGTTGGTACTGAATGGCATCAATTTGTACACAATCTGCCTTATACTGGACTGGTGGAGCCTAAACCATTTAAAATAGTTTTGTAACCTTGTCAGGCATGGTGAGCATCAAAAGCTGTTTTTGGAAGGTCCTCAGAAATCTCCCTTGTTCAAGCCACAACAGAATTTCACATCACTGTGTTGTACAGAGCAGACTCTGATAGCAGATAGCTAAAATTTTTATATCCTTAGATAAGTCAGGACTTCCCAAACTCTCACCTGAGTGTCACCCCATTGATTGAAGTTCCTGGTTTTATTTTCATTTCAAATAAAGCAATAAATGTTCACATACATTTGCCACACACAAATATGTAGGTTTGTATCATTTTCCTCAATAAATCAGTAAGTAACAATAATGTTTTTGGCTGATTTACTTTACCAGGTTGTCTTTATTTAGTTTTAGGGGTTGTGTGGAGAGCAGATCATATTTTATGTCATTTATGCAGAAATATTATAAATTTAAAACAATTACATAACTACAAAAAAGTCATTCCCCCCAACCCTTTTCAGGCCTGTGAGTTTTTAAAAAATTCCAGAATTTCTGTTTAGAAGGAAAAGTGATAGGCAGCTGAAAATGATGATCAGAAGCAAAATGTTTAATGTAAGCAAAAGTGCAAAATTGCAGTGTGAGTTTTGCAAATATTGGACAGATTAATGTGACTGCATAATATTTGTAAAAATGATGAATAAATAAAACAATAATGAAATATCTTACCAAACAACAATTTCTTAATACTGCATAAGTAACCACTCTTAGCCTTATTTAATATCTAGGTAGATTTGTATATATCAAAATGTAGCAATTGTGTTTTTTTCTTCAAGTAAGGCACGGTGTCAGAAATACATTCCATGGGACAAAATACATTCCATGGGACAAAGTAATGTCTGTATTCCATCTAATATAGCAAACTCTGAAGTCAGTTTCATTTAGCAGTTTAGAATCCATTTTGTACAGATAATTCAGTGCAGAATTCATCTTACTTCAAATTCGAGTTTAACTGTCTCACAGGCTTCTTTCTATGGTAAGCATCAGCAAAAGTATCGGTTCCAATTTGAACATTAATCATAATAGCACTACCAAGAATGAAAATTAAAGGGAAAATTCTGGTTAAATCAGAATATTGCTTTCCAGGTATTCTGTTTGCCTTTCTTGGAAAGACAAGGTCATTTATAATGCAATTAAAATTTTATAACTTTGCATTTAGAACTGTGGAGTCAGGCAGCTTGTTTTTGATGGGAACTTCACCCTCATTTTACCTTTCCTTTCCTTTCCCTTGAATGGCAAAGCTGAATTGATAGTATTTTGCTTGAATCACAGTCCCTTAAACAACATACTTCTACCTAGCCTAATTTTCTACCTGCATTTGGAACATCTCCAAAACCGGGTTGGAATTCTAATATGGTCTAACTCAATTCTGTATCTTCCCATTCCCTCTCATCGTTACTTTGTGGTGTTTATTTCACTGAAAATGTCTCTGCTAAAACAAAGCAAAACAAAACAAAATACAGAAGAGAATTTAAACCTGGAGAAATGACCTTATCTCAATCTACTCCAAATAACATTCCTTAAAGTTAAGATTGTGCACTGGATTTTTAGTATAACCAGGAGCCTGAAAGGGTGGGAAGTATATGTTTTGAACTTTAGAATTTAAGCCTATTTATGCATTATTTCCCACCTGCTATTTTTTTAAATAAAAAAAACAACTAACAACTACAACTTTGAATCCTGCAAATTTACCTCTAATTTTGGAACTAAATTAGAAAACACAGTCATGAAAAAAGGAGAAAATAAGGAGCTTTAGAGCAAGTAAGATTCATTATTTTTACTAATGCACTTTTAAAAAGATAAAACCACTTTGATCCCCACTCTATACCTACAAAAGAAATCCCAAGACATTAATCTTTTACCAGGATTTATTGTTAACCACATTTGCCATTAATTTAATTTATTTAGTACTATTTTTAATGGTTGTTAGCTGATATAAGACGTATTTCATTGGCTCTAAATATGAGATATACATCCCAAAAATAAATCACAAATTAAAGAAGAAAATCAAAATGCAGCTTGAGTTGGCACAAGTTTGTCTTTGTCGTTTATTTATTTTTTTAATTGTGATGCACCCTGGGGCCTGGATGACACTCCCAAAGGTAAGAAATGGGTTGCTAAAATAAATAAATTGAACACAGAAATTTTGTTGCAGTACATCAGATTAAAAAATATACATTTAAAGGTACTCTTTGTATTGTAGAGAAAATCCCCATGGTGTGCAAAGAAATTTTTGGGGACTTTTGATAAAGCAAGGAAGTTTTAGTTATGATAGTAAAAGGTACAATGTTCTACCTAAAGAAACAGCTAATGGATAAATAACACATTCTCCAGCAAAGGCTGACTCTCAGAGGATATTTTGCTGACAAGAAATGAGGCCTCCAGAACAAAAGTTGGAAGACTGGAGGTGGATCTACAGTTTGATGAAAATTATTTCCCCATTCTTCTGGTGTTTTAAAGGTCCTTCTTTCAATCATAATAGAACTGGAAGGGACTTTGAAGGTCTTCTAGTCTAACCCTCTGCTCAAGCAGGAGACCCTATACCAGGGGTAAGGAACGTTGGCTCTTTTATCACTTATGGACTTCAACTCCCAGAATTCCTGAGGGAGCCATAAAAGGTTCCCCATCCCTGGCCTACTGGTTTTTTCAGTTGTGAGGGAAATCAATTTTTGACTTGAATGGGACTGTTTAATATACAAATGTAGGACATACAAAGAATATATATAAAAATATGTCCTACATTTGTGTCATGTCCGGAAATAAGCTCAGAGTCGGTGACTTCAATTAAAAGCTCTTTATTTGTAACAAGTGAACCGAACCGGCGAAAGGCAAAAAGCCCGCGGCTTTTATACCTTTCGCAAGGCTGCCGCGGCCAACGGCAGCGATTCAAGTCTCCCGCTCTTGGTTTGCACCAATCGCGGGAGACCTAAATCGGCCAATCAGAAATCCCCGTGCCTTGGCCAATCAAGGCTCGGGGATTTCGAGCATACCATTTTCAGTACATAACACCCCTCCCCCCTTGGTACGGTCCGTCAGGTGGTGTAGTCACGCAGGTAGGCGGGGCTCCGTCGAGTCCTAGTTGACCTGCGCAACTCACTTCCCTGTTGTATCTCGGCCGGAGCGGTCGTTCCTTTGGCTGCTCCTGCCTCTTCGCGAACCGGCTGGATGATCGGGCCGGTTCTTTCGCCGTGGCTCCCGCCTGGGCCTACCGGGTCGGTTGAGCTGCGGATTTCGCCGCTCCCGCTTGGCTTCTCCGAGTCGGTAGAGCTGGCCAGACGGTTCTTCTCCGGAGGGGACTCGCGATGGCTGTTTTCTGGTGAGTATTTTTGGTTTATTTTATTTTGCGATTGTCTTTCCAGGTATTCCCTCCCCCCTTGGTTCGCTTCTTGGGGGTTGAGGTCAGTTGCCGTTCTGGACCTTAACTGGTCAATATGCCGTTTCCAGGCTCGCCCGTCCGTGGTTTGGAGCCGGTACGACTTTGGACCAGTGACTTGTGTTATGACGGCTGGGATCCATAGGGGGTCCCCCGTCATGTTTTTTGCGTAAACCAGGTCGCCTGGGTTAAATGTCCGGAACCTGGAGCTGGAGTCTGGGGGCTGCTCCGGGTTGTAGGTCGGGTGCAGTCTGTCAAGTGGAGACCTCAGCTTCCTGCCCATTAATAGCTCTGCCGGACTCTTGTTGGTTGTAGTGTTGGGAGTGATGTGTTGTATGAAGAGTAGGCGGTTGATTTTGTCGTTGATCTCTGCGTGGTCCATTTTCCTGAGTGTTTTTTTTGTAAATTGGACCATCCGTTCCGCCCTACCGTTCGCCGCCGGATGCGCCGGTGCTGTCAACGCGTGGCGGATGCCCTTCTCTGCCAGGAACCGTTCGAATTCGATGGAGGTGAATTGGGGCCCGTTGTCTGAGACGATGACGTCTGGGAGGCCGTGTGTGGAGAACAGTTTGCTCAGTTCTTTTATGACAGCCTCTGTGGTGGTGGATTTCATGTCAGCCACCTCTAGCCAATTTGAGTATGCGTCGACTGTGATTAAGAACGTATGTCCATTTGTGGGGCCCGCAAAATCGAGATGGATTCTGGACCAGGGCCCTCGTGGTGTTTCCCAATCCCGGATGGGTGCTGTGGGTGGGCTGGATCTGGTCTCCTGGCATCGGTGGCATTTGGCGACCCATGCCTCAATTTGCTTGTCCATCCCTGGCCACCAAGCGTAGCTTCTGGCCAGGGCTTTAGTCCTGACGATGCCAGGATGACCCTCATGTAGCATCCTCAAGACTTTTTCTTGCAATCTATCTGGAATTACCACCCGGTCACCCCATAGAATGCATCCCTTCAGTAGTGACAGTTCGGTCTGGCGCTGGCGGAATGTTTTAAAAGTCTCATCACAGTCTTTTTCCGGCCAGCCCTTTTCTAACCAGTGTAAGATTCGCGCCAGACGCCTGTCCTTAATGGTTTCCCTGGCAATGTCGGATGCAGTAATAGGTAAACTTTCTATGCTCAGGGTATTTGTGGTAGGTGCTGGGTCAGGTTCAGAGTTAGGTAAGGGCGAGCGGCTTAAAGCGTCTGCGTGCGAGATTTTCTTACCTGGCTTGTGTAACAGTTCGTAATTGTAGGCTGCCAGGAATTCCGACCATCTTGTCATTCGGGGTGACAAGATGTTGGGCGTGGCTCGGTTTCCCGGGAGGATGCCCAACAGAGGCTTGTGATCCGTCACGATGGTGAACGGGCGGTCGTACAAGTATTCATGAAAACGTTTAACGGCGGCAACTATAGCCAAAGCTTCCTTGTCCAGCTGGCTATAGTTGCGCTCTGGTTTGGTCAGAGTCCTGGAGAAAAAGGCGATGGGTGCTTCTCTCTGGTCTGGGAGGGTGTGGCTGAGGACAGCGCCGACGCCGAAGGGTGATGCGTCGCAAGTGACAGCTAGTGGTAAAGTCTCACTAAATTGCATCAGGACAGCATCGGAGGTGAGGAGGTCTTTGGTCTTTTGAAAAGCGGTTTGTTCTCGCCTCCCCCAAGTCCAGGCTGCCTTCTTGTCTAGGAGTCTATGTAAGGGCTCCGCCGCCGTTGCCTTTTGAGGTAGGAAAACATTATAGAAATTTAGTAATCCTAGGAATGCTTGTAATTCCGTTTTGGATCTTGGGGTGGGGGCTTCCTTGATGGCTTTTATTTTTTTAGTTGTAGGGTGAATGCCCTTTTGGTCTAGGAGATAGCCCAAAAACTCTACTTGCTTTGTACATAGATTGCATTTCTCTCGCTTAACCTTAAGTCCTGTTTCTTTAAATTTTGTTAAGACTTGTCTGAGTCGCGTCTCTAACTCGGCTTCATTTGGCGCCGCTATTAGTACGTCGTCAAAATAGGGCACCACCCCTTTAATGCCATGTAACAAACGTTCCATCAGGCTTTGAAAAATGCCTGGTGCCACGCTGACTCCGAATTGGAGTCGGTTACACCTGAAGGCCCCCCGATGGGTTACTATTGTTTGGGCTTCCGCCGTTTTCTCGTCTACCGGCAGCTGCTGATATGCCTGAGCAAGGTCGAGTTTTGCAAAGACTTTGCCCCCTCCTAGCGAGTGTAGTAAATGTTGTACTATAGGGACTGGGTAGGCGCTTTGTTGTAATGCGCCATTTAGGGTGGCCTTATAGTCCCCGCAAATTCTCACTGACCCGTCCGGTTTTACTGGGGTCACTATAGGGGTTTCCCATCTGGCATGGTCTATCGGTTGTAATACCCCCTGTTTGACGAGTTTGTCCAGCTGCTCGTCAATTTTTGGTTTTAATGCAAACGGTACCCTTCTAGGTTTAAGTCTCTTAGGGGGGACCCTTGGGTCTAAGTCAAATGAGATAAGGGGCCCCTGGTACTTGCCCAAGCCTCCATCGAACACCTCCTGGAACTCCTGGGTTAGCCGCTGTTCCCAAGCTTCGATGGTGACTTGGTTGACACCTGTCAGTGCGATGTTAAGCGGGGCGAACCATTGTAGACCCAGTAGGCTTGGGCGGTCGCGATCGACGATTGTGAGTGGTAGTTGTTCGGTGTGGCCTTTGTAGGTTATGTTGAAACTCTTGGTGCCTACTACCGGGACACGGTTCCCTTGGTAGTCTTTAATGATGATCTTTTGTGTCTGCACGTTTCTCTTTTGTAGAGTGGGCACCAGTCTTTTGATTTCACGCCATGCAATCATGGAAAGGTAGGACCCAGAGTCCACTTCCATCTTGCATGGCTGGCCTTCTATATATACCTCTACATGTATTTTTCTGGCGCCGTCGGAGGTGGCGTGGCCGATGGTCACCGTCTGATGGGTTTCTTCTTTCCGTCGACCGTCGCCGCTTCTTTGAGATCGTTGAGCGCGGTCCCATCGACCGTCTGGCTGTCGTTCTCTGGTTCTGGGCGGGGAGTTTTCTCTCCGTCTGTCGTGCTGTTCCCATTTGGGCGGGCTGCGAGTCTTCTTTTGGCGGCAAACTCGGGCGATGTGACCCCTTCGTTCACAATGCCTACAGATAGAGTCAAAAAATCGGCATTCTGACCTGGGGTGGTCGCCGCCGCACCCGGCGCGGCTGGTCCTCGACTTACGGCCTTTTCGACTTCGTTGATCGCCGCGTCCCGTCTGTACTCGGTGAATGTCCTCCTCGTCTTCAGACGTGCTGGAGTTCGACTGGTATTCACCGTAGTGTGCGGTCGCTTCACTTCTTGCGTCGGCCGACCTTGCCGGGTTGTTGTTCCCGCCCTTCGCGTCAGATCTTCGCATGCTGTCTGCCGACGTGCGTGTTGCTTCAGCGGCTGCGGCGGCTGTAAGGGCATCGGCTAGGCTGATGTCGCCCTTGGCCATAAGTCGGCTCTGCAGTGTAGGATCCCATAACCCGAGTACGAAGCGGTCTCTTATGAGACTGTTGAGACCCTCGAACTCACAGAGTCCTCCCAGGCGCCGCAGCTCTGCGACGAAATCGCTCAATTTTTCGTCGGGCTTCTGGTTTCGGCGGTAGAACTCGTTGCGCCGTATTAGGATGGGGACCTCGGGGGCATAATGGCGCCGCAGTATTGGTTCGAGGACGTCCCAGTCCATGGCGGTTGCGTCTGCCGGCTTGGCTAATGCCTTAGCCATCTGGAAGACTTCTGGTCCGCAGTGTGTAAGGAAGACAGCGCGTTTCAGCGGGCCCGGGGCGTCCTTCATGCCGGCGCATTCTAGGTACATTCGGAACCGATCCGAATCCGATTCCCAATCTTCGGCGGCAGGGTTGAAGGGGGCGGGCGGTGCTATCTTCGCCATTTTAGTGTTGTCGCTGGTTCTTAGGTGGACACGGGGTTCGGTTCAGGGGCGAGATCCCATCCTCGTCGCCAGTGTCGTGTCCGGAAATAAGCTCAGAGTCGGTGACTTCAATTAAAAGCTCTTTATTTGTAACAAGTGAACCGAACCAGCGAAAGGCAAAAAGCCCGCGGCTTTTATACCTTTCGCAAGGCTGCCGCGGCCAACGGCAGCGATTCAAGTCTCCCGCTCTTGGTTTGCACCAATCGCGGGAGACCTAAATCGGCCAATCAGAAATCCCCGTGCCTTGGCCAATCAAGGCTCGGGGATTTCGAGCATACCATTTTCAGTACATAACAATTTGTATATTAAACAGTCCCATTCAAGTCAAAAATTGATTTCCCTCACAACTGAAAAAACCAGTAGGCCAGGGATGGAGAACCTTTTATGGCTCACTCAGGAATTCTGGGAGTTGAAGTCCGTAAGTGATAAAAGAGCCAACGTTCCTTACCCCTGCCCTATACCATTTCAGATGGGGGGGGGCAGGTCTGCCCAGACTTTTCTTAAAAACCTCCAATGATGAAGCACTTACAACTTTTAAGGCAAGTTGTTCCACTACTTCATTGTTCTTACTGTTGGGAAGTTTCTCCTTAATTCCTTGATTAGGTTCCATTCACTGTTTCTTATCTTGCCTTATGGTGCTTTGGAAAATAAGTTGATCCCCTCTTCTTTGTGGCAGCCCCTCAAATACTAGAACACTGTTGCCACATCACTCCTAGATTTCTTTTCTCTAGACTGGCCATACACAATTTCTGTTCTTCATATGTTTTAATCTCCAGTCCCTTAATCATCTTAATTTCACCTAATCTGTACTTGTACCCTTGGTTTTTCCCTCCTAGGTGTAAAACCTTGCTTTTCTCCACATTCAATTGCATGTTATTGGATAAAGCCTGTCAAGACTGTCAAGTTCTTTTTGGATCCTGAGCTTGTCTTGTTTTATTCTGCTGTGGCAAACAGTCTCTGGTGCTGAGACAGAGAGAGGATTCAGCTGGAGTTGACAATCCTAGGAAGAAAGGCTGAGCATGACAGACTTTTGCCTGTATTTATAATTTATTCTTCCTTTTGAAGTGGAAAGGGGTACCTTCCTTTCAGATTAATGATTAAATTGCATTAATCTCTATTGTTTTTAAAGAGTCCTTTTTTCTTTCTTAGAAACTCCATTTCTATGTAATTTCAAACTCTCATCTTCAGTGAGTTGCTACAGATTTCCACATACTGAAGAGATTTTGACATTTTTATTTTATTGCAGATTTAGCTAATCCTAGGAAGCTTCCTTTCTCTGAGACTTTTATCATTGTCCTCATAGTCAAAATAGAAAGTAACGTGTGAGCTATATTATCTTTTTAACAGTAATAGCAGGCAATGATATCTCACTGAAAAGACCCCTATGAAGTTTCCAACTATGCATCAGAAGAGTTGATATATTCTGTTTGAAAGTCAAATATGCACATTCCCTTCCTACACTGGATTGACTTTTCAAAGGTCAAAGGCTGCTGATTACTGGGAGGAATAACAAGCCCCAAAGAATCCACAACTGTGCAAATTTAACTCCCAGTCAAAATGACACCAACTTTTAATATTGTGTGTGAGGAAACAACTATTCATATTTTCTGTACCAATATTGGATTTTATATATTTATGTCTTCTTTCTTAAGACTTACCTTCAATACAAGCAAAAACCCCGCAAACACATTGCAATCATTCTTTAGAGTCTTAATTGGTGTTGCCACAGGGAGAATATGGATGGTATAAATTACAAGTAAAATATATATATTAAGAATCAGCAAAGTATAACATTATGCAACCTGAAAATTCCAGATTTGAGAATAAATGATTTATGCTTCATCACTGTTAGTATTCTTTCTGAGGCCCATTTAATTCCTTTCTTATGTCATCAGTGGAAATCAGGATGTTCATGTGATTACTTTTACATAAGAGAGTATCTTATTTGAAGGCCGACGGCATTTGAAAGGTTTGTAGTCGCTATTGAGTTGACAGATAATGAAAATATATGAGGGGAAAACAAAGCTTTGAAGTTGCCTATCAACAGTGGACAGACCATGGGCCGAGTCCAATAATTCTTTCCACCAATGAACTGTAGATCATAAAACTAATAGTGACTGTCAGAAAGGAAATGTAGTCATGGAACTTTTTTTTTTTACATTCTCAAAACAACTATGTAAGGAAATAAATGGAAAGACGTCACTGGTTAATAAAATCTGATTTTATTAACCAGACATCACTGGTTAATAAAATCTGCTCTCTCCATTAAAGCTACTTTGTGTCCTTAAGTCAACTCCGGAAAATTGGGAAAGTCCTCAATGAAATGAAACTGCAGGCAGAAGATGGAGAAGGAAAACAATTATTGAGTGAATCAAAATCCAGAATGACAGTTATTTTTTCCATTATGGCAGGACATATTTGTTTCAATTGAATTACAATTAATATATTTTGGGGACATTGTTGTATATTCATTGTTTGCATACAGTTTGGTGCAGAAATTATTTGCTGAGGAGCAAGGTCTGCAGTCTATCATATTCTGTATTTGAACAGAGGCAGGATTTCTGGGGTGCAATTCTTGATTTTGGAATCCCAAAGGTTTTTTGTTTTTTGTTTTCAAAAGACAACAGGATTTTATTGGTTTTTTCCCTTGAAAACAGTTCAGTTTTCATTCAAGAAGTTTCTTCAGATTCTCCTAAGTATATGTTCATAATTATAAGCTTTTTGGATGAGGAGTGAAATGTTTTCAAGAAACAAATCAAGAAAGTCCAGTTGTCTTTTGAAAAGCACCATTAGAACAATCATGATATGAATGATTGAGAATCTCCATAGACGCTTGATTTTAGAGATAAATCTGTCTGTCCATCTGTCTCACTTGCTAGGTGTCTACTGGTAGAACTTTCCATGAGTACTGTGCATTGTTGGGTCAAAAAACATAAACAGGAAGGTGGGGAGGGGAATTACAATTCTTTCTATTATGGCTAAAATAAGTTGGTTAAGCTAATACTGTCTCTGATCCTAAATGTTATAATTTCAGCACAATGGAAACAATAAAGGATAGGGTAACCCTATAGAATTTAATTAAAATATATTAAAAATTAATAAAATTCAGTATTTTGGTTTGGTTTTTGAATTGAAGAAATATTATTAGATATTATTTGGCAAGCAAAATGAAAGTGCCAAGGAAATCCTGTCACTATTTATCAATACTTGCCAAATGCATTCCACAATATGGTATGTGAATTACCACACGACAGCTGTTGTCATCTTACTAACAATTGATTATATATCTATGTGGAATGATATATTTATACCTCTTTAGTTCTATGTATTCACTTGGAAAGATCATTTTTAGGTCCCCTTTCCTCTATGCTGCCTCTTTGCTTCTCTGCCAAGCAAGGGCCCCTTTAGAAGGTACTCAAATTTATATGCTGGCAGAAAAATGCCAAATTTCCTTCGACACAAGCAGTGTTTTTGGGCTTGTGACATTTCATCAGCATACTGGAGCTGCACAAATATTGAGCCAGTTCAGAGAATTTAGGAAGAGGTAAAAATGTATATATCTGTCTATGAAATTTTAGCCTATCATAGCAGTTTTGAAATATGTCCTCTATTCCACAATTTAAGGTGGTGGTGGTGGTGGTAAGATATCAGGCTCAGAAAAATTATTATTATAATACAGAAATGACAGTATACATAGAAAACGAGATAACCTTGCTGGGTTTCGTATCACAAATCACTAGTCAAATACTTCCCAAGTGTTTAGGACTGCATGATGTATCGATGGATTATGCAAGCAGATCCCAGTAAGGTGGCCTTCTGCAGCCAACCAATGGTGATCTTGTCAGTGCCAATTGATTTTAAGTGCATACCTAGGTTTTTTGGCACAGCATCCAGTGTGCCAAGTACCACTGGAACCACCTGCACTGGTTTATGCCAGAGTCTCTGCAGTTCGATTCTCAAGTCCTGATATCTGGTGATTTTTTCAAGTTGTTTCTCGTTGATTCTGCTGTCACCAGGTATGGCAATGTTGACGATCCACACTTTTTTCTTCTCCACAATCGTGTTATCTGGGGTATTGTGTTCCAAAACTTTGTCAGTCTGTATTCAGATGTCCCACAGTAGTTTTGCATGCTCATTTTTGACCACTTTTTCAGGCTTATGATCCCACCAGTTCTTTGCTACAGGCAGTTGTTAGTTGTGACACAAGTTCCAGTGGACCCTCTGAGCGACTGTGTTGTGACATTGTTTGTAGTCAGTCTGAGCTATTGACTTGCAACAGCTCAGTATGTGATCGATGGTTTCATCCACTTCTTTGCAGAGTCTGCATTTGGGGTCATCAGCAGATTTTATTATTCTGCTTTTGATTACATTGATTCTGATGGCTTGTTCTTGGGCTGCAAGAATCAGGCCTTCTGTTTCTTTCTTCAGTGTTCCATTGGTCAGCCATAACCAGGTCTTTTCCTTATCTACTTTTCCTTGGATCTTTTCAAGGAAGTGTCCATGCAGTGCTTTGTTACACCAGCTGTCAGCCCGAGTTCGCATCACTGTTTCCTATATTGATTCTTGGTTTGCTGCACTTTGAGCAGCTTCCTCATGTTGACCTCCATCAAAGCTGGTTCAACACTGTCTTACACATAATCTGCCAAATAATAATAATGATAATAATGATGATAATAATGATGATAATGATGATGATAATGGTTATTATTGTTGTTGTTATTGTTATTATTATTATTATTATTATTATATCTTTAATGAGATATAATATCTCATATATCTTGGGGGCTGGTTGATACTTCAACGGCTCGAGTCCTAACCAAGCACCTAGAACTGTTAAGGTAGCATCGGAGGATATAAGCTGTTCCAAGTAGGATGGTTTTTATTATTATTATTATTATTATTATTATTATTATTATTATTATTATTATTATTATTGTTATTGTTATTGTTATTGTTATTTATATTGTTGCTTATACTCCCATGGCAACTCAAGACAGCTTACAAGCTAAATTGTTTTGTTACTCCCCTCAAATATGAGACATACCCCATGAAATCTGATTTATTGTAGTCATAGGTTAAATTAAAATAAATCTGTGACCAGGAATCAATTTTTGGTGATTAAAAACTTAATGAAGTTCACCATCATCTGACAAAATTCACTTTTCAAGCTTTATTTTAGACATATACTAGTAATTAGAATTACATTTCATTGCAGGGAATTAAAAATAATTGCTGATCTTCTGCAAACCATCCATAGATCTTCCATAAGATCCTGATAGTTCAGTTACAATGTAGAATAAAATATCAGTGCTAGTAAGTATCCTTTTTTAATTGAAAATTAATCATACACACCATAAACCCAAAATATCAAGCCCAACAACACGGCTCTAAAGTAACATTTTGCTTCATGTGGTCTGAATGAATCATTTCTTGTTTTTCCTCAAAGCCTTAGTTTATGGTAATAAAAGACCATTCTTTTTCCCCATACTCCTTCCCCAAATTTAACATCTGTATCAGCCAAGCTAAACAAGTAATTAACTTAAAAGGCATTGGCTGATTCCTCAACTATTATCACTTGTATTCAGCCTCCCATAAAGCCTATCATTAGGCTTTAGAGAGAGATGATTTAAGCTATGGGAGGCACAGCTCAGGGTTCATGGAGACTATGAAATTTTAGGACATATGGTTAGGCAAGTATTGTTGATGAGATCTGTATGTTTTTCTGCCTTTTTTTTCACTCACTCTACTGAATTATATTTTAAATCAAGGTTCATGGAAGATAATATCACTCTGCATCAAGTGATATTACTGTAAAAAAGAGTAATCCAGAAAGTAAGTCTTGACTTTCTGGCTCCGACTGTTCAATCAACACTGCCAGGTTATCTATCTATAGAGCAAATACACAAACAGCAAATGTTTACCTCTCGCTAAATACTTCATTGACTGAAATGTGTGCATCCAGCTGTTTTATGACTAAAATTCCAAAGCAGAACATTGCCCAGATGTTATCCTTTTTTTTTCTGAGTCTGGGAAGTACAATTTTTAGAATGTGTAATAGATGTCGTTAAACAAAGCTTAAATGAAGTCTTTTATTTCATTGACTTATCAGCATTGTAATTTCACAGAACAAACTGGTATAGCTGCAACTTAGTAGGGGGAAATGTCATTACATTTTTTACTTTGAAAAACCAATAGTTCCTTTGGAAAACAAGACAAAGATAACACTCCTCATTCCAGCTGATATGAAATTACATAATTATCTTTAGACCTACACTTGATTAATGTATAGGATGGCAACCCAGCTATCCCTTTGCCATGCCCTTCAAATATGTGTGCTAATCCTTCCCGTTCTCATTCTGGACTTTGCATCATAAGAAGAGGTTTGAAAAGATTTTCCATTTATGTTTAATTCAAGGGTCCTTCGTGTTCTCTGAGATTTGTTGTTTTCTTGCAAATATTTTATTATAACCAAACTAGTCAGAAGTGGGTTTGCTCTCAGTTTATATTTTAATGGCTTGCTCTGTCAGTATTAGTGGGGATAATCTTAGAGTTTCTTTGGTCAGTCTGTTTACTGTTGGATTGTTTGGTAGTTCCATGATTGGAATAACAGAATAACAGAGTTGAAAGGGATCTTGGAAGTCTTCTCGTCCAACCCCCTGCTCAGGCAAGAGAACCTGTACCAGTGGTGGCTAATCTTTTTGGGCTCCTGTGCTGATAATTACACCCAAAAAGCAATGTGTGCATCTCCCGCACACTCCTGTCCCCCATGCATGCACATCAGATACCTGACAATAAGCTGTTGGGTGGGTGGCTCATGCGCATGTGCAGTAGACATGCTCTGGGTGCTGGCAGTAATGCCTCTGTGTACCACTTCTGGCACTCATGCCATAAGTTTGCCATTGTGGACTTATACCATCTCAGACCAGTGACAGATAATGTTTACTTGATTGTTAGTCTGAAATTAATCTTGGAATTAATCTATGCTTGTTTGGGTACCAATTGCTGGTGGGGAGGTGTTTTAGAGTTTTTTTGTGTCTTTTTTAGCTTGTTGATTGCTCTTTTGCACAATACATAGATATTGTTTATGTCTATACGTCTGTTGATGGCTAATTTGTGCCTCCTTTATTGAATGTTCAATTCAGTTGAGTACAATTGTCCTTATAATCATGAACATGAACTCTAATTCAGTAGTTGCTAGGGAGCACAGTATGATTGGGGCACATTTGCCATATGTTTTGATTTGTGTTTACTCTTAGTCTGTTGTTGTTAGGCACAGTGATATGCTATTCTACTGTAAAGTAAAAGTAGATTCAGTGATTAATTAACTTCTGTATGTTGAGCTGTGTATGGAGGAACATCAAGTTATTTCAGCAAAATGTATTTAGCTGCCCTTGTTTGTGCTTACAAATGTTAATCCCTTTGAAAGATGAAAAAGACTTCAATAAAATATCTCTCTGAAAATCAAACTCAGAATCAAAATGGATAAATGCATCAAATGTCCTGTTTTCTTTACAGTAATAGTCTAGCTGTAGATACCATTTATTTCTGGGTGCTTAAGATAAGAATGTAGCACCTTATTGTTCTATATTCCTGAGCCCTGATGACACATTGGAATCATGAATTTAAAATTATGATATAATTCTTGATTTGTAGTGCAGTCATTAACTATATTCCCAGAATTTCCCCTGAAACATGCCATAGTAAGTTATCTTCTGGTAACAATAAGAGATCACACTAAAACTTGGGTGATAAAATTTGTAAGCACCTGTTCAAGTTTTATATACATTTTTCAAGCAGCAATTTATCACAAAGTGCAGCTCTTTAGCGTTGTGTTTTATAAACTTAGTGAAATATGGTCTCTACCTGTTTGGTTTGCTTTTTTATTTTTTTCCTATCTCAGTTTGCAATTTTATCTAGTCTCGATTTAGAAAATGAACCAAACAAAATATTTAGCACACAATTGGATTGGCTAAAGTGAGCAGCCACAGCTATTCCCAAAATATCTGCCTGACATACTATAATAAAAATCTGCAGGATCGGAACAATAAGATGACTATATAGTATTTTAATCTCACAGAGGCCAAGCGGATGTCAACAGAGAATTCAGAAGAAGGGTCTGAGTTCATAAAAAGCTTCTGTTTTGTGCTTTCCAGCTTGAGCTTCTTTTATTGGAAGTAACATGTTGCTTTGATGTTTTACACCTGCCCACCCAGCAGATCAAAGGCATGCAATATTCTGAGTAAATAAATGGATTCCACTCAGTGGGAAAAACCTAGCTGTGCTATGTGTGCAGACAGCAGAAGCCAGCATTGCACCTGGCTGATGCAAGAAGAACCCAGAAGAGCCAGCAACCCAAGTGCTGCTAGTCAGCTGGTATAAACTAGTTCACCCCCTATGGCAGTGGTGCCTAACCTTTTTGGGCTCCTGTGCCAAAAATTGTGCATCCACTTGCATGCTCACACTCACGGGCCAGCATCCAGAAGGCAATGCACTCCCCCCACATTCCCTATGCGTGTGCTTGCAATCCCCCCACCCACATCCCCATTAAACCAGGAAGTGGTTAACCTATTAAACCAAGAAGTGATGAAACAGGGCTAGATTTTGGCCTACAAAGCTTTCCTCAAGCAGAAGCCTTCCTCAAGCCTTTGGGAGGCCAGAAAAGGCCTCAAACCAGCTGAAAATCAGCTGTGAGGCATGCACATGCACAGTGAGATAAGTTTGCCTGCAGCTCACATACCAGCACAAATGGCTCTGTGTGCCACCTGTGGCACGCACACCATAGGTTCGCCATCATGGCCCTATGGTGTACCAAGGATAGCCACACCAACGTAGAACAGAATGAACTAGCAATATAGGCTGTCAGGACTGCTTTGTGTCTAGCGTCCGTAGATTTCCCTGATATTGTATGCCATATGCTAAATAAACAAATTCATGTTCTTACACATAGTATTATTATCCATGAAATATTATTATCCAATTAGATGAGTGGTCATGGACATTTGGACACCATGTGTCAAGGAGCACCACTGTCACACTGAAGGGTAGAGACAAGACTCCACTTAAACAATGAGTCCTGGCAGACACTGTGCTGGGTACGGATCCTGTTCAGAGTTGACCAATGCTGGCAAGGAAGGTCAAAACCTGGCACCTTTTGTGTAGAATCATCTAAGTAATTCTTTCCACAGTTTATGTAGAACATGAATATGTACTTTCAAAACTACGTTGTCACCAAATAAACTAATGAACAATTCAGGATTATATTATTATGGAAGAAGGTGGAAAAAAAACCCTAAAATCTTAAACTCTTTCTACTTAGACTAAGTCATGGCCAGTTTCATAGACTTTGATTATTATTATTTTTTTGAAAAAGATCTTATTAATTTTCCACAAAGACAAACAAAACATTAAAACATCAACTCTCATATGTACATCAAGTGTGTCAATTGGTTCATCAGTTTTGTGTATTCATTTTGTAGTCTCAATTACAATTATGTTACAAAACAACTCATATTGTCAATCCAAACTTATATATCCTAATATCACTAAAAAAAAGAAATTTTTGACTATACTTTTAATCATTCATGCTTTATGAGATAACAATACTTTAACCAGTTTATTCTGTAACAAATCATATAATCATACAAAATCAATCCTAAAAAACCCTTTATAAATATAGTGTCAAATAACAAAGGCAAGTAAAACAAAATAAAGATATTCCTTACTGTCTAGCATTCTAAATATTCTATTATCATATTTTATCATCTAGCCATTGATAAAAAAAAAGATCCCAAATTTCATAAAATTGTTTCTCCTCTTGCTCTCTAATTTCAAATGTCAATCTACTCATCTCAGCACATTCCAATATTTTCTCAATAATTTCTTCCTGTAATGGTATTTTCTCATTCTTCCAATTTTTAACAAATACAATCCTAGCTGCTGTTAATACATTTACAATCAGGTATTTCAAATCTTTACTATATATATCAGATAAAATTCCCAATAAGAAGATCTCTGGTTTCAAGTCTATGTGTTTCTTTGTCATTTTTTCCAACCACATGCGAATTTTAGTCCAATATTTTCTAGCATCCTCACAAGTCCACCACATATGGTAATACGAACCGGGTATCTGATGACATTTCCAGCATTTTTCAGATTTGTTCTTAAACATTCTTGCTATTCTTGTCGGGGGAAAGTGCCACCTGTAAAACATCTTATGCAAGTTTTCTTTATATGCTGTTGACATTGTCATTTTATAATTTTGAGACCACAATTTTTGCCATTTCTCTAGATCAATCCCATATCCAAAATTCTTCCCCCAAACAATCATAGTTTCTTTAACTTATTCTTCCTCTAATTTAATTCCCAGTAAATAACCATATAATTTTTTAATCACCTTCTCATCAGTACCCATCAAGATCTTATCTAAATCAGTCTGTTTATCATAGAATCCCTCCGTTTTAGAATCTTCATCATACCTTGAATGTATTTGCATGTATGAAAACCAATTCATCCTTATACCTTGTTCCTCTAAGTTTTGGATCGATTTAAGTTAACCCTTTTCATCCAATAGTTCCCCATATCTAACTGTTTGTTCCTTCTTATAAATTATAGGATAGGAAAATGCTTCAATAGTCCATAACCAAATTGGAATTTTCAAATAACATTGTCTTTTTATTTTCTCCCAGTTTAACCACAAAGACTCCCGTATATAATGTCTTCTAAAATAACCCTGTTTTTTAGTTCCCTTATACCATAAAAAAGCATGCCAGCCCAACAGCAAATCATGCCCTTCTAATGTCAACAATCTATGCTTTCTTAATGTTATCCATTCTTTGACCCACATCAAACTTGCAGCTTGATAATACGATTCCCAATTAGGCAGGCCAAAACCTCCTCTAATTCTTGCAAAAGCTTTAGCTATATTCTCGCTTTTTTACCTTGCCATATAAACTTCAACATAATTTTATTTAAATCTTCAAAATAGTCTTTTTCAAGCCTAATTGGTATTGTTTGGAACAGAAATAGAATTCTGGGTAAAATATTCATCTTGATCGTTGAAATTCTCCCTATTAATGACAATTGCAAGTTTTCCCACTTCTTCAAATCTGTAGCTATCTGTTGTTTGAGTTTAATATAATTATTCTCTTTTAATATGCTACATCTTGCTGTCAAATATATCCCCAGATACTTAACCTTATTTGTAACTTGGATTTTCAAAAGATCTGCTAGTTCTTCTCTCTGTCTCAATAGCATGTTCTTTGTCAAAATCTTTGTTTTATCTTTATTTATTTTCAAACCAGCCATCTCACCATATGTCTCTATCTTTTCCAATAACCTTGGAGCTGTTTCTAACGGGTCTTTCAGAATAAAAGCTAAATCATCAGCAAAAGCTTGTAGTTTAAATTCTTCCTTCTTAATTTTCATTCCTTTTATGCTTTTATCATCCCTAATATTTCTATTCAACACTTCCAAAGTCAACACAAATAGCAAAGGAGATAGGGGACACCCTTGTCTTGTGCCTTTTCTTATATTAAGAAAATCTGTAAGTTCCCCCTCCATCATTACCTTTGCTGTCTGTTTATTATATATGGCTTCTATTGCTTGAATAAATTTTTTGGCAAAACCCATCTGTTTCAATAGTAATAACATAAATCTCCAGTTCACATTGTCAAATGCCTTTTGAGCATCTAGGAATATCAAAGCCATTTGCTTTTTAGGATGAGCCTCATAGTATTCCAAAGTATCCAAGATTACTCTCATATTGTCTCTGATTTGTCTCTTTGGCAGAAATCCATTTTGATCTGGATGGATAAAATTATTTAAATATTTTTTAAGTCTTTCTGCTAAAATTGAAACAAAGATTTTATAGTCTGCATTCAATAAGGAAATAGGTTTATAGTTCTTAATTTGCAGTGGGTCAGCCTCTTCTTTTGGAATAAGTGTGATATAAGCCTCTGACCATGTTTTGGGTATCATCTTCTTTAACATAACTTCATTCATAACTTCTAACAATGGGATGCTCAATAATTCTTGAAATGGAAATAGAATTCTGCCGGAAGCCCATCTGGACCTGATGCTTTCCCATTATTTTGTTTCTTAAATGCTTCATTTAATTCCATCATTGTTATATTGCTTTCTAGCATTTCTTCAGTCTCTTTAGGTATCTTCGGTAAATTAGCATTCTGTAAATACTGTTTGACTTTTTCTTCATCAATATTCTCTTGTTTATATAGTTGCCCATAAAAATCTCGAATAATTTCCTTTTTCTCCTTATTACCATAACAAACTTGGCCTTGATCATCTATTAGCTTCAATATTTTTCTTGATTCCTTCTCCTTTCTCAATTTATATGCTAGCCATCTACCTGGTTTATTTGCATCTTCAAAGTAATTCTGGTTAGAGTTTCTGATTTTCTGTGCCAATTCTTCTTTCTCTATTAATTCCATTTTATGTTTAATTACATCCAGCTTCAATTTAATATCTTTTTTCTGTGGCATTTTTGTAATTCTTTTTCAAGTCTTTTATACTCATCTTCCAAGGCCTTAGAAGCTTGCCTTTTCCTAATATTCTTTTTTCTTGTATAATCTATTATCAGACCTCTAGCATATGCCTTCATTGTATCCCAAACATTCTGCGTTGAAGTATCTTCTTTTTTATTTTCTCTGAAGAAAAAAGCCAATTCCTTCTCCATCCATTGTATAAAATCTTTCTCCTTTAAGATAGTATTATTTAATGTCCATCTCGATCTTTTTTTTTTTGTCCCTTCCATTTAATTGTCATTGGGCTATGATCTGCCCAAGTACTTGTTTCAATATTTGTTTCTTGAATATTAGATATTAATTCTGTTGAGATCCAAATCATATCTAATTTGGACCATGATAAATGTCTATTTGAATAAAAAGTATATTGTTTAGCTTTAACATTTCTTTCTCTCCAAATATCTTTTAAAGTTAGTTCGTCTGTCATTTTAAAAAAAGATTTAGGGAGAGCCTTTCTATTTTGCTTTGTTGTTGTTGCTATGCAGTCCAATTTATTGTCCACAATTCCATTAAAGTCTCCCATCATAATTATATTAACATAGTCCAGTCCAATTATTTTCATGTGTAGCTTTTTATAAAACTCTTCTTGTTTATCATTCGGAGCATAAATTGCAATCAAGAGTATTTTTATATTATTGTCCATTATTTCCACCATTAATACTCTTCTGTCTTCATCCGTGTAGATCAGTTTTGCTGGGATAGCCTCTTTAATGTATAGAACCACTCCTCTTTTTTTACATTGAGTCAAAGAAGTAAATATTTTCCCCAATTTTGGCTGTACTAACAATTGTTCATGTTGTTTTTTAATATGAACTTCTTGTAGACAAATTATATCAAATTTTAATTTCTCTAATTTATGAAAAGTTTTCCTTCTTTTAACAGATGAATTAAGTCCATTTATATTCATTGTAATCAGTTTTTTTTCTTCCATGATTATGCTTTATATTTAGGTCTAACAACTCTCGTGGATCTCACTTCACGCTGTTCTTTACTATCCACCTGTCCACCTACAGCTCCTTTCTCTTTTTCAGTCTCCAGTTGTTCCTCTTGAAACTCAATTAATGAGACCTCTTTCTCTGCCTACTCTTTTCTTCTTCCAAAAAATTCTGCATGGAAAAGTTCTGCTTTCTCAATTGAATCAATTCTATGTCTCTGCTCTTGCCATGTAAACATTAATCCTTCTGGAATCAGCCATCTATAATTCACTTTGTTTTCCAGTAGCATTTTGGTCAGAAATCGATATTCTCTTCTCATCTCTCTCACTCTTCTGGGTATTTGTTTTAAAACCACAATCTCTTTACCTTTGTATTTCAATGTTTTCTCTCTTACCACTTGTAATATTTGTGTTTTAATTGATTTTTTGGTAAATCTAATATGGACTTCCTTTGGTAATTTATTTCTCATCGCATATCTTGTATAAACTCGATATACCTCATCTACTCCATCCATCATCTTTTCCTCTGTAATTTCCAAAGCATCTGCCAAAATTTTTATCATTATCGCAGCCAAATTTTCTCCTTTTTCCTCTTCTATATTTTGAAATCTGAGATAAAATTCTGACCTTTCCATCTCCCACCTCAACATCCCACTTTTTTCTTGTTCAACCACTGTTAATCTACTGTCAATATTTCCAATCTTCTTCTCTCTTTGTTTTCCTTCTTCCTCAATTTTTTGGAATCTCTCCTCATACTTCCCCATCATTTGTTTAATATTTTCCACTTTTTCATCAGTCTTCTCTATTCTTTGTTCAATGATATCTGATTTTATCTTGAGATCTTGGATTCCTTGCATAATCATCTGTAAAGTTACTTTTTCTTGTTCTTTATCTTGCTTCAACATTGTCTGAATTAAACGTTGTCCTCCAGCTGGTGGGGAAGCAGAGGTAGAAGTAGAAATGCCAGATGGTATTGGTTTCCTGCTCATTTTAATGCTTCCAAATCTTCAAATTCTTTTTAACTTTTAATCCAACTGGTAGAATAGCCAATTATAATCCAAAATGGAAAAATCCAATAGTAAAAGGCCCAAAACCAAAGAAGAAAAAGGAAAAAAGGAAGAAGAAAGATCTTCAGGTTCTTCTAGACCCTAATCCAATTACAAAGTAGTCCACCATAAAAAAGGAAAAATAGAAAGGAAAAACCCCCCAAAAAATAATAATATTGATTAAGAGCAAGAAAGAACAAAAAGAGAAGAAGAAATTCCTTCAAGTTCTTCACACCTTAATCCAGTTGAGAAGTCTCAATAATCAAAAAAGAAAAACAGAGTGGTCCAAAAACATGGATAGAAAGAGCAAAAAAATCCCAATAAAAATAAGGAGAAAAAAAGAAAAATAAAGAAAAAACTCTGAGGCTTTCCCTTTAAAATAAAAAGCAAAAATAAGAATATTACTAGAATTAAATTTTACAAAAAGGCTGGTGAGTAAGGATATCACAAGTAAATATATATATACACACACACACACACATATATATATGTATATATGAAAGCACACTGCACTTTATTTATTTATCCAAGGCTCTTATTATGACTCTCTTCTCCAGCAGCTTCAAAGCCAAGCCTCAAGTATTGAAATATTGATAAGAGTCCAGGAAAACACCTGTAATAATATTTTGCTGTGCTCTCCCTCTATCTTATCACATTGAAATGTCCTTGAGAAGGAGTCTTCTTACAGTTCTCTCCAATTCAAATAAAATATTTTCAAGCCTCTAGTTGGCAGTTTCTTAATGCTCTCCCCCCCCCAGCCAGAAAAAAGGAATTAAAAAAAAGGAATAATGTATACAAAAAAAAAAAATAGCCAAAGGGAGCCTCTATCCTAAAAGAAAATTAAAAAATCAAAAGGAGCATAAAAATATATATAAGAGAAAATTCAATCCGGTTACCTACAAAGTCACACTAAAGTCCCCCCCAAAAAAGTAAGAAAAAGAAAAAAAAGATCCAAGACTCAATTTGACATCACTTTAAAAAACGCTGCTCAAACAGTTTTGGTCAAAAAAAAATCTCACAGGTTTCTTCTCTATTCAGGATGCCCTTTCAAATCTCAGCGAATTTACAACACAAAAGAGTTTTTCTCACCCAGCCGACACACTTTCTTTCCAGCCACTTTCTTTCCGGAGCTGTCCCGACTTCAGCAGCTATGGGGGCTGCCTCTCCGCCGCCAGCAAAAGGGCTTCTCCCGGATCAAACCAGAGATTTTGCGATATCTCTGGGATCCTGGGACATTGCCCTTCACAATCCCCATCTCTACGGGATGGTTTAGGTCCGTTGGGACCGACCAGGGGTGAAAATATTGGCTGCGATCTCAGAGCCCCGAGATCGCAGCTGTATCGCCGAAACGAAGCTCCACCTTCCAGACTTTGATTATTTTTAAGTTGTCTTTTTTCTACTGAGGAACTTCTTACATTCTGAATATATTGTATGAAAATTATGTATCAAACTTACTGTTGGATTTTTCACTATTCATTCTACCTTTCTCAGCCTTACCAATTTGACCAAATGGAAAATACAACCAGATGAAATAATTTTAAAATAATTTTACTTTGTTAGGAAGCTACATTGACAGAATCTTGCAAGTCTGATAGTAAAATTCTCCTGTCACCTCCAATACAGTCTGAAACTAAGAAGGATACTTTTGGAGCCGCCTGCCCTGTCCACTGTCCTACTGACCATTGTTTGACCATTCCCTTGATAGCATCTCTTTGTCCTGTCTTCCATGGTTTTCCCACATTTCATTATAATCTTACCCTCTCTTTTTTCTATGTTTGTGTATGAATGGCTCTTTCAGTAGGAAAACGTAACACAGAAGAATTTTCTCTAAAGTATTTGGTATTCTCATACTGTTTCATTGTACTTTTCAGTTTCTGTTGTGGCTCCAGTACTGCTTAAGCATAGATGCTTGAAAGCTCGCACAGAAATACAACAAAGCCTCTTTCTTGCTTTTCTTCTTCTTTTTTGCAAGATATCATATGTAAGTCAAATTTATGAAAAATTAAATATGGGATATATTCTGAATTTAGAAGAAGTATCTAGATTCCTAATACTGCTCTTTTATACATACAGTAGGTTTAGAACAGATCAAAATCAAAACTTTTTTTTTGTTTTCAAATCAAAATGGGAATGCTACCTAATGATGTCAAGAAATTCTTTAGTTTGATAGAGAAATAGACTGTTGTTTAAAGTTAGTTTCTTGGAAGAAAGAATTATGCAAGTCATTGTCACTAGTAATGTGAATCTTATCACTGTGACTCAAATGATATGTTTTTGGAAGAGATGTGATTGTCATTGACCCACATTTCTCTTTACTTAGTTGACTGCTAGTTGTAGAAGGAAGGAAAATGCTGTACAACATCTTTCATTTTTCAGCCACACTTGCATTTATTTAAAATACGTTATAATCAGGCTCTTTCACATTTGCGAACATAATAGAATACACTGCAGATAAAAAAATATTCATAAAGTTACAGTGGCAATTAAAGAATAAAATTGCAGGATTTGAGCCAATGTATTTCTCTGTAATTCACTTGACACACTTTTTTCAACTATAATCAGTGAGAGAGTTGAAGAAGGCCTGTTGCTTAATTTCTATCCTTATCTTAATGAACTAGCAAAAAAATAAATTTTCCCTCCCTAAAAACACATGTAGATTTGCTTGTGGGGAAGAGACTGGATTTAATAAATTGCTTTTGTAGGCCAAAAAAAAAAAAAAAAAAAAAATTGGAGTTACACAGTTCTGTTTTGAATCAGTTGAAGCTTAGTAAATCAATGAGTCTCTAGTCTCCAAATAATGTGTGGTTTGGATAGACTATTAAAACTGCATATGGCAGAGAAAGTACTTGGCTATTATGTGGCTTTTTCACTGACCAAAGCTTACATTGACTTATAAGGTAACCAAACTTTTCCTAACAGGCTAAGCTGACTTCACTCTTTATCTATCAACATAAAAAATAACATGATCCTGGCAAGAATGGGGGATAAATGCTTGGCTGGCAGTTTTAGCATTTAGAGAAAAGGCTCATTACACTGCTCTTTGATAGTTTTATGGCTGTTGCTGCTCTTAATACTTTCCTAAAAAGAAGCTGTATATCTCAAGTAAATTCCTTGGCAGATTAAAGAACACCAAATAAATAAATAAATAAATAAAATCCAGAAGATAAAGCAAACAGTCCAAAATCTAGATTTGTAGGTTCACTCCATTTAATTACTTGTTTTTGGAAATAAATGTTCATTCCAAGAAAGTTTGCTACTGTTTTTCTATAACAAATATTCAGAATAATTTGATAGATTGCTGGCTTGGAAGGTTGTATTTATTTCTCTAGAATGTATAAGGTAGCAAGTAATGAAGGTGAGGGTGTCTCCATATTTCTTTTAAATATATATTTCAAATATTTTAAAAAAACTGTAATGTTGAATTTTTTCCTTGTTGCTTCTAAATTAGTAATGTAACATTTAGGGAAGTTCTGGGGGAAAAAACCCTCTATTTTTTCCAAGTGGACAGAGACACTATTTGTCATACTTTTTCAACAGTGTATGAAGACGGGATGGGGTGGGGGATGGGGTCTTCATGGTCTTGTATTGGGAGAAATAGCTGCCTTGGGGTCACCAGCCACCCCTTTGCCATGGACTCCTTGTTCTGGGTCTACAACAAATGTAACAGGTACAATTACCATAATTTGCACTGTAGTGGATTAATAGCACAGCAGGAAGGATAGAACAAGTTGTTGTTACCAGAGGTGGGATTCTCCCGGTTCAGACCAGTTTGGGTGAACCCCCTGTTCTGATGATTAGCTGGCTCTATTCAACACTGTTCAACTATTACAAAGTCTGCACTACTATTACTGTTAATCTTCTTATCACTCCTTATCACCCATTTTCTCCCACTTGTGATTGTAGGACTGTAACTTTGTTGCTTGTATCCTTATGAACTATATTGACTGTTTCCTAGTATGATTTGATTGCGTATTGTACCCTAAGTATTGTACCTTATGATTCTTGACTCTTGACAAATGTATCTTTTCTTTTGCGTATACAGAGAACATTTGCACCAAGACAAATTTCTTGTGTGTCCAACTACACCTGGCCAATAAAGAATTCTATTCTATTCTATTCTATTCTATTCTATTCTATTCTATTCTATTCTATTCTATTCTCTGAACTGGTTTGCTCTGACAAGCATGTGGGCCCACCCACCCACCCCTGCTCTTTCCTGTCTTTATGTCTTTTTGTTAGAGCACAACTGATATGCACAGCAGAGTTGTTTGCCATGCCTCAGCTATTTTCTTCAGCTGCAGTTGAAGGTAAGTATTAGCTTTTTTAAAATGCAGAACAGAACATGCAGAGCACACACTCACCAAACTGGTTGTTATACCGGTTGAATCGCAACCTTGGTTGTTACTACAGAGATAAGAAATATGATTTTGACAGAGATATGTCAAGATAGAAATATATAGACCATAAGGACTGGAGCATTTTTCTAAAGTCCAGAACAAGATCATTTGGAAGTGGCTCAAGCAGCTTTATTGAATTATAAGAAGGAGAATGAGGTACAGCATAACCAGACATGCAACATTCTGTTATTATAGCAACTCTCAAGAGAAGTAGTTTTAGCTTTCTTTCTTTTTTTTAAACAAATTTTATTAATTTTACAAAAAACAATACACAATCCAGGCATAACAACTTGAAAAATCTTTTCTTAAAAATAATAATAATAATAATAATAATTAAAGAACATATAGAACATATAAATAGAACATATAAAATAATTCCAAATTGTAATATCAATATTTACATTATCTATTTAACTTCATATATTATCCAGACTTCTCCTTTTATCCAAATTATATTTCTTACTTATTAAAATTTTATTGCCTTTCATAAACATACAAAACACAAAACATAAACAAAACTAAAACATCTTTTCTGAAGGCTGCCTGATCCCGGGTTGAAACTCTTCACACAGACACAAATTCAAACATCATATTCACTTTATATATCCTTCCATATCTTATTATCATTTTCTTTTCTTTTTTTTTATAAACCAATTTTATCAATTTTATAAAAACAGTGCACAAACAATCAAGGTATAACAGCTTATAAATTCTTTTCTAAAAATAATAATAATAATAATTAAAGAAGAAAACCAATAGAACATAATGATTCCAAATTATAATATCAATATTTACTTTATCTATTTAACTTCATATCTTATCCAGCTTCTCCTTTTCATCCAAATTATTTCTTGTTAATTAAAATTTTATTGCCTTTTATCAATATACAAAACCCAAAAAAACATAACAAAACCTTTATATATCCTTCCATATCTTATTACCATTTTCAATAACATTCTTTGTCTGTTCTATTTCCAACTATCCATTCATCTTTTTTCTTTTACTATACTTCTCCGATACACTAATTGGAGTGATGCCTTTAACTCATTACCCTAACTTAAAAGTACTTCATATAACACTTAATTTATATTGGGATTCTGTTTAGTAGATTCTAAAATTACACAGTAAATTTTATACTCTAAAAATACAATCTTATATACCTTCCAGAATCCCCCTTTTATCCTTAATTAAATTCATCCATTGTCTCTGAATAAACTTTTTTTCTTTAGATCTTGCTTCCCACCATTAAGGCTTCTCCTCCCCACCTTTCTCTCTTGCTTATTCTTCTCCTTGCCCTTTTTACCCCTTTGTCTCTCCTCCTCCCTTTTCTTACTCCCTTTCCTTTGCTTTCTAACCTTGCATCCACCTTTCCTCTCATTTTTCTCTTTTTTGGTTGTTTTTTCAAATCTTAAAATCCCCTTTTTCTTATCCTCTTTCTCCTCCTCCCCGGAAAAAACCCATTGTTCATCAAAGATGGCTTCTTGTTCCTCTTCTTCTTTGTCCCAGTCATTCTGTTGCGTAATCAACTTTTCATAAGTACATAACACCATTTCTAAAAATTGAAATAAAGTGCCCAAAGTATCTTTTCCATCTTGTTCTTCCTTTTTATATTTTTGATATTCAGTCTTTAGTTCATCCACAAGCAATGCCATCCTGAAAAAAGAAACTTTCCCCAAAATAACCACCCAAGTATTTTTAATCAAAAATAATTCAAAAAAAGTTCCAAAAGTTTATATTTTTCTTCTTTCTTCTATTTCTTTTTCTGGGGTTACTGTTTAATCAAAGAGGTCCAATTACCTTGTATCTTTCTTTGAGATTCTAGGCAATCTCCTCCTTTTTCCACTTCTGCTCCAATTTTTTCTCCTCTCCCTTTCCACTTGCAACATCAATTTTTAAATGATCAGAAATCCATACCTCTAATAAGGGTTTTCCAATTTCTTAAATTATTAAGTCCAATGTACAAGAACTCTTTTGTCCCTTAACTTCAACTTTCTGAATAATTCACCTTCAGTGCCCAAACAAATTTCAAATCTTCATCTGCTGTTTCCATGGGGTGGGAGAGTGAAGAAAAAAAAAAGTTCCCTTTACAGCTTCTCCGCCGCTTTCGATCTCCGCCGCTTTCGATCTTAGGGATACAATATATCCTCCAGCAATTCAGACAGCTCAATTCCAATGAATTTAAAAGATGTTGATTGACCCGGCTCAGCCAGCACTTTCACTTTTCTTGCTTCCTCCAGCACAATTTTACCCGGTTGCTGGCTTCTTTGTGGCGGCCATTGCTGACCGCCGCTCCATCACTTTGGGAAAAAGGGGTTTTTCTGGACGAGGAGGGGGTCTGCGGCACCCCCAACCCCCTGTCCGGCTCCCCTCTCTCTTCGGCTGTCCCTACAGGGAAGCCATCTCCCCCTGACCCATTTGGATCGGGGGTACCTCGGCGGCAAGTGCAGCAGGAATCGCGAATGGTCACGAATTCCTGCTGCCACCGAAGCCACGCGGAACCGGAAACCTACTTTTAGCTTTCTTGTCTAGCTGACTTTGTGGTCTGGTCTATCTAGTTGGGTTGAAGTTCCTACACAGTTGTCTGCTGTTGCAACTAAGTAAGGTGACATCTCAACAGCAGGGGCATTCACTAGAAATGAAACCCTCAGAAGACCATGTGGCTCTTGTGGCTTCTCCAGTTAATTGCAGCTGGCTGCTTTCTCTCTCTTCTTCCTCTTTGTTCCTTTTTCCTTTTTGATAGAATGAGAAAAGAGAGAATGAAGAGAGCTATCTGCGCAGCAAAAAAATAAAAAACAACAACTATTACAGGTAGTCCTCGACTTATGATTACAATAGAGCTCAACATTTCTCTTCTTAAGTGAGACATTTGTTAAGTGAATTTAGTCCCATTTTATGACCTTTCTTGCCACAGTTGTTAAGTGAATCACTGCAGTTGATAAGTTTGTAACCCAGTTGCTAAATTAATCTGGCTTCCCCATCGCTCGTCAACAGTTTGCAAAAGGGGGTTGCATAACCTTGGGACATTTTGATCACATGATCATGGGACTGCTTATAATGGTCGTCAGGTGAGAAATGGTCATAAGTCATTTCTTTCAGTGTCGTTGTAACTAGATTTTAGTAACAGTATGCAAACATTTCTAATTTGGTTGTCATATGCATTTTTTTAATCTAAGACATACTATTCAGAGGCTATTGATTGATTGATTGAATGATTGACTCAATTACTAGGCTACCTCCACCTACCATTTTACTTTCTAAGAATATTTGAAACTGGTTCTTTGCCTTGTAGCATGCTAGCTCCCAAATGTTTTTATTTTTAATTTTTATAAAAAGCCTTGGACTAACAGAAAGCCTGCTAGAAAGTGTTCTGTAGAATATTCTATATGTAGATACTCTGAATACAATGCACAGTCCTGCAACTTAATTGTGCTGTGGGTTGATATTTGCATTTCATAATCTGCTTCTTTCAACAGCGATTCTAAAGTCAATTATTCAGGAATTCTCTTCTGAGCTGATGGTTTTTCACTGTTCTCAGTTTCAGGGTTTCCAGACTACATTTTATTTGGACCTAAATTAAATCAATCATGAAAAATTCTAACTGCTAATATATTTTATGTTTTTTTATTTATTTTGTATTGCATTATGACATGCAATCCTGTTTCTTGGGTTGGATTTAATGATCAACAGAATAAAACTCTCTTCTAAAATATATTATGATCTGATGAAATAAAGGGAATCACACACCATAATGTCTTTTTATGGGGCTGGTTTTATTGGCTGCTGTGAGTTGCTTATGATCACTATGAATGATGAGAGACCATGTAAATTATTTCAAGACATAAATAAACATGTTCATTTACAGTTGTCTTTTTTCCTGAAATGTAACATTTTTAATGGAAGCAAAATAAGATTTGACATAAGAAGTGAATGAATTGCTAATTCCAAACGTTATATTCCCGCCCCTCCCCTTATTTTTTCTTCTTCTTATTTTGAAACTCTTTTGCATATCCTGACACACAGGCTGGATCTCAGATTCTAATCAAATATGATATGCAAATACATGTAATTAAGTTAGAATTACATTTAAAAGCAGCAAAGCACATCCTAGGTCAGATGAGAACCAGAGTTGCAAGAAAGTTTAAACTTTCTTCATTGGTTGGTTCTTTTTTTCCAGATTACTAAATGCCTAGGTAGGATTGAAGAAAAAGAAATTGATCGGTGTGAGATTGTTGTTTTTAATTTGCTGATGGAATCCAATTTCCCAGGACAAAATAGTACGGTTTCCTATGCATTACATTTTCTTTTCTATACTATACTGAATTAGTGTTTTTTTATTTTACAAACCAATTTAATTTTTAATTTTCCAAAAATCATAACCATAGCTTTTTTCAGGATCCAATCTGAGTTAGTCACCGAAACCAGAGGTTTAGTCTTCTAAACCTTTGAACTCATGATGAAGCCCATCTTCAGGGAATTTCTCTCTACTGGAATATGTTATTCTAGTAGAAAAAAGTTCCCTGAAAACAGGGCTCCAGCACAAATCCAAAAGCTGAAAGACTAAACCTCTGGGACAGGTGACTGACCTAAATGGGATCCTGCAACATTATATTATTATTATTATGCAACATTGGTTATACTGACATCACAATGACTTTGAAATCCTGAAGCAGAACATTTCTTGCAAAACTGGGAGGTGTCCATCCAACTATCAGAAACAGGAGTTCAATAATAGAATCCCACTGGGGCATAAATAGAGTTGAGGGAGTCAGTCCAATCTAAAATACCCTGCAGATACTGTAATGCATTCATGAGCCCAAATATATGAGTTAGATTTGAACAGTGCACACAAAACATTCTGTGGTAATAATTATCTTTTCCTTTGAGTGATATGCCTGGGGTTATTCTGCAAAAAAACAATAGATGGGATCAGGACTAAAACTAAATTTGATTTAACATTCAATGAAAATTATACTAAATTATTTTTTCATCTCATTTTAAAAATTATTAAGTTAGTAAATATGTTTGGAAATATTTAGGAGACATATGGCTTCCCCATCGCTCGTCAAAAGTTTGCAAAAGGGGGTTGCATAACCTTGGGACATTTTGATCACATGATCATGGGACTGCTTATATGCAGGGCCAAGAGATTATTCATATCTAAACTAGATGTATTAATCCAAAGCAGATGTTGTCAAATTCTAAAACCAGTACATCATAATCATGATATGTCGTGATATATGAATTTTTCCAATATGAATGGTAAATATGAGTAATTTCCATCGACCTTTTTTTTAAAGTTACTTTTATTAGCAGTAAAAGTCTACAATTTTTCAGTAAGAGAAAATAACCACTGAGAGTCATTTTTCAGGATGAGATGTGTGATACATAAATTTAATAAATAAAAGAATACTGAACTTTATTAACATATATACATCTGTAGACTTTCCAAAGGCTATAAATATATTATATGCTTTGTCAGAAATCATTCGTCAATGGAAACTGCCAATCATAGCATTCCTGTGATTGTTGGATAGTTTTTGAAATGGTTTTTGGGATGTCTCGCTCCATGGTTAGCCAATTTAAAAACTCAGACTATATTTTGCTTTCCATTAAGCCTATTCAAAAACCATCCATTTCTCTGTGACCTTACGCAGCAAAGCAGGAACAGACTTTGAATGACTTTCCTCCTACTTTCTCCACACAAATATGTCATGAACCGCAGTTTGAGAACCAATCTCAAACCCATCAGGAAGATTTGCAAGTTGGAAATGTTTATTTATATCTGTATTTATTTTGATAAACAATTTAGGACAATAACCCTTTTCATTTTTTCAGGTGAATCATGGAGCATCCAGATTGGATAGAGAATGAAACAGCATACAGCTTGTTCATCTTCTCATGTTCTGCCAAAACATTTTAGAAGTTGAGGGCTTAACTAAGCTTGACACCTTAGCTAGACTTAGAATTTTTGAAGTAGATCTGAATAACATATGGCAGTGGTTCTCAATTTATGGTCTGTGGACCCCTGGGAGCCTGGGATTTCATCACGGCGAAGGCTTGAAGAAATGATTTTGAAATCCTGAAGTAGAATATTTCTTGCAAAGTTGGGAAGTACCCATCCAGTATCAAAAACAGGAGTTCAATAATAGGATCTCACTGGGGAATAGATAGAGTTGAGGGAGTCAGTCCAATCTAAAGTACCCTGCATATACTGTAATGCATTTAAGAGCCCAAATATATGAGTTACATTTGAATGGTTCATGCAAAACATTCTGTGGTTCCTTTTGAGTGATATGCCTAGGGTTATTCTTCAAGAAATAGTAGATAGAATAGAATAGAAGAGTTGGAAGGGACCTTGGAGGTCTTCTAATCCAACCCCCTGCTTAGGCAGGAAACCCTACACCACTTCAGACGAATGATTATCCAATCTCTTCTTAAAAACTTCCAGCATTGGAGCACTTACAAAATGAGATTAGAACTAAAACTAAATTTGATTTAACTGACATTTAATGAAAATTATACAAAATTATTTTATGATTTAAATGTTAAGTTTTTCGGGTCCATGGACATGGTTCATGGCCATAAAAGGTATTCAAAGGGGCTCCATGGTGAAGAAAAGGTTGAAACTACTGGTATGCTGTCCTCAGGACTGCACTGAGCATTTGCTGAAGATGTCCATGCTTGACAAGCCTGCTACTTCTGTTACAGAACTGGCAAAATGTGCATAGTTGGAGATACAATTACAAAAGAACTCCCTTTCTGCTTCTGATTTACAGTTATGTTTTAGTCTATGGGAGAGAAATATGCAAGACCTTTAGTTGCATTCCTTTCTTGTACACAAATACTAGCTTTTTGGGAGAAGAAAATGCATAACTGGATAAAATAAAATAAAAAACTTTATAGTTTGTCTAGTATTACTTGCTTGACTTGGGTTTGTGAGACTATTGCTAACAAATAGAAGATTAGACAATGGGTTCTATTGTCAATTTCTCTTTCACATTATTTTGACGCAAAAATCATCAATATCTTAAAAGTAATTTCAGCAGAGAAATGCAACATCCAGTAGATCTCTGATTTCAGCACAAATCAGTATGTTGTATTTAATACTGACTATTACGGCAAATTACAACAGGATATTTTACCTCTTCCCAAAGTGGCTGATAGCTTTTCTTTTCCTAATATCCCATTGTCTTTTGCTCTCGTAAGAGAACTAAACTTAGAGCTGGCTTTTGATATTAAACCAAGGATTGGATGATAAAGCTAAAATGCCAGAACTACAAGTTGTCCAATATTTGCTTGAGTAAAAACCTACTAGAAATGCATTTATTTCATATACTTACCTTTTCATTTGACTAGATGAAAAGAAATGTTTTTGAATCAGCATGTACGTACATGGTTATGTACCACCACCCCAAACCCAGCAACATTCAGGCCATTTATCTATGAAAAACTTAACTAAAGAAAAAACAGACATATATTTTCATCCCTGCATGAGGAGGATGGCAATGTGCCATCAAGTCAATGTTGACTCTTAGCAAGCACATTTATAGAGTTTCTCCATGATGATCTAACTAGTCTTTGGATCTTTCTGTGGTGCACCTGTTGCCTGAGGTCATCTATCTTGTGGTCTTCTTTCCTTTCCTTCCACCTTTCCCACCAAAAGAGTCCTTTCCAGAGAGCTGGGTGCTTCACATTATGTATATGAATATTGATACAATATGAGTGCTGTTGTATATAGACATTTGCATACTTGTAATACCACATTCTGATTGGACAACCACTGCCGCCTAGCGATTGTCAGTTTAACAACTGTTGTGATTGGTCGGCCAACGGTGGGAAGTTTAAAACGATGCCATTGGCCGTGAGCTGTGAGCAGCCGCTATAAAAGAGGCTGCCACGGCTTGAGTTTAATTGAAGTTACTGACACTTAATAAAGAACTGAATTCAACTCCAGTCTTCGAGTCCGTCTTTGTTCCCAACAGAACAAGTGCTAACTATATTAGAGCAATATTTCAAAGTAACATTTCAACATTACATTGAATTGTAGGTTTTAAACTTATTAGAAAAGTCGATAAGACCAGTGGAAGAATATTTATAAGAACATAGATGTTATGGGAATTCTTCATGTGTAACCAAAGAGAAGGATCAGTAGCTCCATTTTAAAAATTATAGTGACTATTCTCCTTTTTGTGACAACTACCCTCTTACGCAGCCAACAAGCTGCTCTAATTAGAAGTTTTTCACCAGTCTGATTGCAGAAGGAGGCATCGAAGTGAATGACTACATTTTGTCTTTTGGAAGAAAAACTGTTCTGTTATCAGCAAGGATATAAAGTTTTTTTTCTCTTTTATACTGGTGATAGAACACAATCTCTGGTGGCTTGAAAATGAGACAAATTTTTGTGCCTTGGTGGGAGAACAAACTCATAATAGCAGTCAGGATGTCCACTCAGCCAATTCCAGAGCAAGGGTGAAATTAAATGTTATGGGGGAAAAAAAACATTTGTGTTTCTGTAATGTCTTTGGAAAATTAAGTGTGGTGGGTAGCAAATAGGGAAAAGGCTTTGTTTGGAAATATCACTTTGGTTGTTGCCAAATAAACTCTGCCCAGATATGTTGAACAAATAGCCCATTTCCAGAAAAGTTCTCCACTTTGTTGTCTTTTCTCTTCTTTTGGTTTTTCAAATTCATATTTTCAAAAGCTAAAGCCTTTTCAGATTGTTTCATGTGATACATTTTCATTCTTATTCTCTGATTTATAAATTTGGTATAATGATAGGTTGTTAGCGATTATTATAATTTTTATTGTATATGAAATATATTTGCTTTTTATGTATCACATTTATATCCGTCTTATCTCTGGTAGTTCAAAACAACATCAATCAGGGTTTTTCTTCACTTTCTCTTCCAAATAATAGCATCCAATGAAGTAGATTAAACTGTAACTAATCTCAGATTTTAATGCAATTTAGATCTTCCCAATGCAATCTTATATACAGTGATTCTGTAAAGTTCTTTTTATCATTATTGTTAATCTCTAAGGTAACATTGGAGCTTTGTGGTGAATAAATTTGCTGCAATTAAATAAACAAGTAAAAGAAATAAGAATAATTATAAATAATAAACAAGAAAACATTATTAGGATTTTCCCAGTTCTATTATTGCACAAAGTAAAGCATACATCAAATAAGGAAAAAAATGGGTAAACTGATCTAAAACCGATCCTGCTGAGACATTTTGGAGAATAGAAAAGAAAGATTAATGGGGAAGCAAAAATGCTGAATATTTACTCCACGAATGATACCTTCAAAATATTTTAAGTGATTATATTTATTATAATATTATTTTTTCCTGAGAAAATCCAAACTAGTACTAAGTGCTATGCATTAATTATATTGCTATGCATTATTTTCTATCAGTTTGGACAGAATTTTATATGACTGAATTTTTCTGAGTTTGAAATTTCATTCAAAAGTTCTAAAACATCTTGCATGTCTTGATTTAGTTTAGTTTAGCTTATTTAATTTACTTTATTGTCATTGCACCTCAGATAATGAAATCAAACACCATCTTCAGTGCACATCATGACCATGACCATAAAAATAAACACAAACACACATTCTTCACCCTCCACACATTGAACCAAAAAACCCCAACACCGCACCAATACTGCATGATACAGCAGAATTCAAAGGAGCTACTGCCCTGGGATAGAAGCTGTGATATTTATGATATGGACTTGTACGGATGTGGCATATTTCATTGCACAAAGGTCTCTTTATTGGTTTACAGCTTCCCTGGTTTCCCAGTTTTCCATTAAATCCCTCAGCAATCACATGCTGTGTCATCTCCAAATCAAATAAATTGAAAGAAATGTGAAAGAAATACTTAATTATACTGAGAATAGTAGAAAAGTAGTTCGAAAAGTAGTAGGAAAAGAAAATGTTTAATTAATTTCAAGATATTTAATTTAATGCTTGCACAACATTAAAAAAAATTAAGTTTGATTTAAATCCTACCTTCTTACTCAGTCAGTAGGCATTCAAAGCAGTTTGAAAGAAATCTACTTTGCTCAAAATTTTCAGGAAAAAGTACAAAGTTATGCTAAAGCATCACTCTACAGTATTTTCTTGTTATCTTGGAAAAAGACATTTACTGAAACAATATCTCCTAATTATACCCAAAAGCAGATTTTATTTGCATACTTTCATTTAAAAAAATAATAGCAATCAATCCAGACTAAAGATTAATGGATAAATAAACCAATCACTATGCTTCTTAATGAAGCATATGCAGATCAGTCCCTATGCTTGATAACAAGGCTACATCTGTTTCAACATAATGTACTTCCAAACTTTGTATATGTGCCTTTCATTAATTAAGAAAATTGAGTGTAAAAAAATCAGCACACAATCTTTAAAGCAATTTGAAAAGCTATTGTCATAAAATCATAGGGCTGGAAAGGACCTTGGAAGTCTTCTGGTCCACCCCTTATACAAGGCAGGGGGGTCTTATTGCATGACTGTTGTGGTTAGCTGGCAGCAGATGTGGACAGCGGAGGAGAGGGAGGACTCAGATGAGGGGCCAGGACCATTAGAGAGTGCACTGCTGCCTTCAGAGATTGTGGGGGCTGGCAGCATTGATAAAGAGGTTCCCAAAGAGCCTGTGCCAACTGCACGTAAGCTCAGGGCTGCTCACAGGAGAGAGCAGTTGCAGCAACACAGGTGACTTGGGAGTAAGGCTGCAAGATAATAACCCCTCCTTCAAGAAGATTAAAGCCAGCTGTGAATTGGACATTCTTTGCAGGAAGCAAAGACATTCTAAAACTCAAGCCTCGTGGACATTGCAGTAACTTAGTTGGTATTTGAAGACTCTTGTGTTGTAAAATATTTCTAGGTAACCTTATCTGTTATTTTTGGCAGCCTCGCACAGTTTGGCAAGGCTCATGCTTATCAAAGTTAATTAGTTTGCAGCAGCCTTTTAACTGGGAATTTATAAGAATCATTAAAAGGTTTCTGTTCTCTTTGGTTCGTGTTGGTTTTATTGGACAAGGGTTTGGGTCAGAACAATGGCTGTACAATCTTTTCTTGAACACCTTTGTCTTATATCTTATAAATAGAATCTTTGATGAGGTGGATTTTCTTTTTTATTACTATATTGAGTAACATAATTTCATTGGAAGACTTCAGAATGAAAATTGAAGCAACTCAAAAACAGATTTGTCAGCTCAGTGCTTCCTGTATCTTCTGACTACTAAAACTACATATGTAGAATAATTATGTATTCACTCTTTCCCTAGGCACGAATCCTACGTGCTAGATTCAAAATCCCCAAAATCTCAGATACTTTCAGAAAGTCTTGTGTGGCATAAAACAAAAGATTTCCTCTCTTTTTATCCTTCCTACTCACAACTTTTCCCAAACTAACTATAGGGAATACTTTGGTTTAAGAACAGTAAAAAGATAGCTGATGAAACCACTTCTGTGAGATTTTTCTTGAATTGTGATTGATGCAAAGTATGTAATTTTCATCCAAATGACACCCTTTATAGGTCTTCTTTAAAAGCTCAAAAGATTTTAGGAATGAAATATTACTGTCAACTATATATCAGGCATACCTTTTGTAACATAATTTTATGCAAGTTAGTTTCTAAATGACCTTAATTTCTGTCTTTAAAAGAATTCTCTGAATTTTATTCAAAAAAGATACTCAATTTTCTGCGCATCAGAAATTTTTCTTGGCATTACAGCTACTTTTTTTATTTCCACAATCCACAACCGAACATTATGGAACATAGTTTGGCAAATTATGATATCTATGAGTATATAATTAAGTCTTATCTTATCTTTTTCAGATGGTACATCCACCTGAATCCTAAGAATCATTTATTTGCATCTCTAAATTCAGCTCTCATTCAATTGCTTTTAATTCAGTTCATTCAGTTTAATTCAATTTATGGTTGCTCCCAGACATCTGCTACATACTGGCTCAGTTCTATAGATTTGTATGGAAAGGGGCCTTTTACAACTTGCACAAATATGCTTGACAATCTCTTTTTTCTGTCTTCTCTCTATGATATTCTCTTAATTCCATTCACATCTTATGGGTGAGACAATTGTATGTTGTCCTAAGCTCTATTGGTATTAAAGTATTATTGGTATTAAAATATTATTATTATTAAAGCATTATTCTAAGACTTTCCAAAGGTAGCTTCAAGATGTTAGGCTCTGTCACCTATGACTTTGCAGAAAAGCTGAATGACTGATTTTAAAAAGCTACAAGAGATGAACTAGGAACAGGGAATGGAGCCAACAAATTTCATGCCAGCGTTGTTTTACCCATTCAAGGATGGGTGAAAGCAGCAGGAAAGACCTAAATAGATGTGTTATGATGATATAATAATGCAAACATGTACCAAAACTCCTGATGACCGCTCTCAGCAGGTTCTCATGAGCACTGAACAGATGGAAAAGAATGGAACTTTTTGGGACCCCACAACAAAATCACCAGTCAAATAGAAAACTTTACTCTTCTCATTAGACTCAGCAGTATATTAATGATCTCTTGATACTTCAAAATGAAGTTCAACTACTCAGCTAGATATAGAAGACTCATAGATGCAGCCTGGTTTTCACTGTTAACCAGAATGAAGCTATATACAATCATTGATTTTACTTACTGCCAATGGAAAATGTAAATAGTTATTCTGTAGTTGGATGGCACAATAACAAATCAATAAAGCCTTTGAATTTTGTTATTTTTTTCAGGATGTAGTAATTGACACTGTTCCCACCAATCTTTACCAGGAAGTCCTACATCACTTGTGTTGCCAAATTATCTATCACATTAAACTTGAGGTTCACAGTAAGAAAATAGGGGAAGCATTTAATTCTCCTCATGCCAATGTTTTATCTTTTAATAATCTAATACTAGAACACAGTGCTAGGGAATAGCACAGAGAAAGAATCTGAAATTCTTTCTGAGTTGACTGAGAAATTACTTCAGAAAACTCATTTTCCTTTCCTAGAAATAGTAGGTACATCCCTTTAGAATCTAAGATCTGAAAGTCATGTAGGGACAATGTAATCAAATAATATGTGATTAATTAAGTGATGAAAGAAAAGGAATGTTGTTCCCAGAACTTAATTAAGAACAGCCCAAATTCATTTGGTAGGGCAGTGTTCCAGAAAACAAATTCAGATAATAAAATCCTCTCTTGGATTTAAATAAAACTTTCTGAAAGGCAGAAATAGATATTTGAAGACTATGATAATAACAATAATAACTGGGTATTTCTGTTGCTATTAAAGTGGGTTCTGATGTTATCAAACTTAAAATTACATCAATATTTAATCAGTTTAATCAATTAATACACTTACTTTTCACTTAATTAATTTATATATTTTGGTATGGTTACTTTGGGACCTTATTTCTATAGTTTTGTGGAAATAATATTCAAGGCTGGAGAATCTACTAAATGTAATTGCAAAGTTGTAACAATTCCTTCATGAGAAAATACACTGCTCAAAAAAATAAAGGGAACACTTAAACAACACAATGTAACTCCAAGTCAATCTCACTTCTGTGAAATCAAACTGTCCATTTAGGTAGCAACACTGATTAACAATCAATTTCACATGCTGTTGTGCAAATGGAATAGACAACAGGTGGAAAGCACAGGCAGTTAGCAAGACATCCCCAATAAAGGAGTGGTTCTGCAGGTGGTGACCACAGACCACTTCTCAGTCCCTATGCTTTCTGGCTGATGATTTGGTCACTTTCACTCTAGTGGTAGCATGAGACAGAGTCTACAACCCCCACAAGTGGCTCAGATAGTGCAGCTCATCCAGGATGGCACATCAATGCGAGCTGTGGCAAGGAGGTTTGCTGTGTCTGTCAATGTAGTGTCCAGAGCATGGAGGTGCTACCAGGAGACAGGCCAGTACATCAGGAGACATGGAGGAGGCCATAGGAGGGCAACAAGCATCAGGACCGCTACCTCCACCTTTGTGCAAGGAGGGACAGAAGGAGCACTGCCAAAGCCCTGCAAAATGACCTCCAGCGGGCCACAAATGTTCATGTGGCTGCTCAAACGGTCAGAAACAGACTCCATGAGGGTGGTATGAGGGCCCAATGTCCACAGGTGAGGGTTGTGCTTTCAGCCCAACACCTTGCAGGACATTTGACATTTGCCAGAGAACACCAAGATTGGCAAATTTGCCACTGGTGGCCTGTGCTCTTCACAGATGAAAGCAGGTTCACACTGAGCACATGTGACAGACCTGACAGGGTCTGGAGATGCCATGAAGAATGTTCTGCTGCCTGCAACATCCTCCAGCATGACTGGTTTGGCAGTGGGTCAGTAATGGTGTGGGGTGGCATTTCTTTAGGGGGCCTCACAGCCCTCCATGTGCTCGCCAGAGGTAGCCTGACTGCCATTAGGTACTGAGATGAGATTCTCAGACCCCTTTGTGAGACCATATGCTGGTGCGGTTGGCCCTGGGTTCCTCCTAATGCAAGACAATGCTAGACCTCATGTGGCTGGAGTGTGTCAGCAGTTCCTGTAAAATGAAAGCATTGATGCTATGGACTGGCCTACCCATTCCCCAGACCTGAATCCAATTGAGCACATCTGGAACTGTTGTGAATGAATTATGCCAAATAAAGTTATCTTGAGCTTGAAGTCAAGTGCAGGGTTCTGGCCCTGCACTTCTGATTGGCTGTTAATGGCAGGATCGGATTGGTCCATTCAGGAGCATCTGATTGGCCATTAACAGGCCATTCTCATTGGTTAACGGAGCTAGCGCTCCAGGATTGCTATTGGTTGAATAGTTAATAAGTTGCCTATATAAGGAAAGCTATAGCAGCCCTCCAGTTTGAGCTGTCACACCATGTAAATAAAGAGTTCGAAGTTCACTGTTTCTACCAGCTCGTCTCCATTATTCGCACCCATGCACCAGACTTAACACTGGCGACGAAGGTGGGATTGGATGACATCAGAGCCAACTAAAACAACGACGAAGACAACTAAGCACGTGGCTGAAGCGCACAATGGTGGAACCATGTCCGGCGGCGTAGTACCACCCGCTCTGTTTGATCCAGCTCAAGAGGACTGGGAGTCCTACATGGACCGTTTCCAAATGTTTATGGAAATGAATAATCTGAAGGATGCCACAACCGGGAAGAAATGGGCGGTATTCCTAACGCACTGCGGCCCGATAGTATTCAAAATGGCTAAGGCATTAGCGAAACTGGCTGAAGTGAAGGCCATGGACTGGGACGTCCTCGAACACTACTAAGGGCCCACTATGCACTGACCGTTCCAACGCTTGTAAGATGACACGAGTTCTATCAAAGAAATCAGCGGAAAGGAGAAAGCGTTGCCGATTTCATTGCAGACCTCTGGAACTTGGGAGGCCTTTGCGATTTCGCCGACCTAGAGGAGGCCTTGAAAGACCAAGCAGTTCTCGGGTTAAATGCTCTAAACTTACAGAGCAAAATAATGGCAAAGGGCGACATCACCCTTAAAGACGCCATAGCTGAAGCTACAGCAGCGGAGGCGACCAAGAAGTCGGCTGCCCAACTATGCCAAAATCACGCTCCAGCACACCAACCGGCCAGCGAAGTTTCACCTAAGTCAGAAGGGCAGCTGCAGACGACCCACCATGAAGACCTCTCTTCGTCATCAGACAGCGACAAAGAAGAGGTCCATCGCCTGCGGTCCGATTGGGACCGTCACCTGAAGTCCCAGCAACCGTGCGCTGCCTGCGGGGCCAACCATTACCGCTCCGATTGCAAATTCCGCGATGCGCTCTGCCACGAGTGCGGGAAACAAGGCCACATTGGACGGGTCTGCAGAAGTCTCCTCGGACCCAGCCAGACCTCGAAGGGTACCAATCTCCACCAATCAACAGGGAATCTCCCTGTAAGGCGAGAACCAGCAAACCACTCCTACAGAAACCGACCCATGAATCGCCTAACGAGAGAGGAAGAGGCCCACCAAACACTCACTATCGGCCACGCCTCTTCATTAGACGCTAAGAAAATTCGGGTCAAAGTGGACATTGAAAATCAACCTTGCCAAATGGAAGTTGACTCGGGATCGTCTCTTTCAATGGTCTCCTGGAAGACCCTCAAGCAACTCATCCCCACTATCCGGTGCCAAGACCTTCAATTCCAAAGGCTCGTGTTAAAAGACTACCAGGGGAACCGAATCCCAGTTAGAGGATCCAATAGAGTCCGGGTTGCATTCAAGAACTGCACGGCGTACTTACCCCTGACGGTGATCGATAAGGTCCAGCCTAGTCCGTTAGGCCTACAATGGTTTGCACCACTTGGCATTGAAGTGGCAGGCATTAACCGAATCGGCGGCAGTGACTGGGAGGAAGACCTCACCCACGAATTCAGGGATGTCTTCGAGGAAAAGCTAGGCGAGTACAAGGGGACCCCGATATCCTTTAGCCTTAATCCAAAGATAGCTTTCATCTGCCTAAAGCCTCGTCGAGTTCCGTTCGCTCTAAAGCCGAAAATCGATGAACATCTTGATAAGTTGATAGCCCAAGGAGTTTTAAAGCCAACCGACCACTCCCCATGGGAAACCTCAATCGTGACACCAATTAAGCTGGACAGCTCCATTAGAATTTGTGGGGACTATTGAGCCACCCTAAACCACACCCTGCAACAAAATCCATATCTGGTGCCAGTGGTGCAACACCTCCTCCATTCCCTGGGGGCGGAAAAGTCTTCGCTAAACTAGACGTAGCTCAGGCTTATCAGAAACTGCCGGTTGACGAAAAAACGGCACAGGCACAGACTATCGTAACACACCGAGGTGCCTTTAAGTGTACGCGGCTTCAATTCGGAGTCAGTGTAGCCCCAGGGATCTTTCAGAGCCTAATGGAGAGACTATTGCAGGGGATCAAAGGCGTTGTCCCCTATTTTGACGATGTGCTCATTGCTGTCCCCACTTCAAAAATTTTACGGGATCGTTTAAGACTGGTTTTACAAAAATTCCAAAAAGCAGGCCTGAAAGTGAAGAAAAATAAGTGCAAACTGTGTACAGATCATGTTGAATTCTTCGGGTACTAAATTGACAGTCAGGGTATTCACCCTACCGATAGCAAATTGAGAGCAATAAAAAATGCTCCCAGACCCCAGAACAAGGCCGACCTGCAGGCATTCTTAGGCCTCATCAATTTCTATAATGTATTCTTGCCACACAAGGCGACTGTCGCTGAACCTTTACATCGCCTACTAGATAAAAAAGCAATTTGGGTATGGGGTCACAGAGAAGAGCAGGCGTTCCGTAATGTAAAAAAAACTACTGACTTCTGACACCGTACTAATCCAGTACAATGAGACTTTGCTATTAAATATCACATGTGATGCATCACCTTTTGGAGTGGGCGCCATCTTGAGCCATGTATTACCTAAAGGTAGCGAAGCCCCTGTTGCTTACTTTTCAAAAACGCTCTCGAAAACCGAGCGAATTACAGCCACATCGATAAAAAAAACCCTGGCAATTGTATCAGCTGTTAAAAGATTCCACGAGTATGTGTACGGCCGGGCTTTTACCATTGTAAGTGACCACAAACCATTTCTGGGGATCATTGCTGGGGACAAGCCAACTCCCTACATACTTTCTCCCAGGATGACCCGCTGGTCAGAATTCTTGGCTGAATAATTGGCTGCAATTATCAGCTACAATATCATCCCAGTAAAGCCATTCCCCATGCTGACGCATTGAGCCGTGCACTGCTCCCTGAAACCATCAATGATCCTGCACCAACGATGACAATGTTGCAGATCGAGACACTCCATACGCCGCCATTAACTGCCCATGACATCGCGAGAGAAACAAAACGTGACCCCATCTTAGCACGAGTCCTCATAAGGGTAAAATGCGGATGGCCATTGGACCAAGTACTAGATGACTTTGCACCATTCAAAAGTCATCAAACAGAGTTGTTCTCACAGAAGGGCTGTATCATCTGGGGTGATAGAGTCGTTATCCCACAACGACTCCAACAGGCACTGCTAAGAACCTTGCACGATGGCCACCCTGGCATCGTGCGCATGAAGGGCCTCGCACGAAGCTACGCATGGTGGCCAGGCATCGACAGACAAATCGAATCGTGGGTTAAAACTTGCCAGAGATGCCAAGAAGTAAGCAATGCTCCACCAAAGGCAACCCCAACCGAATGGGAGACGCCACGAGGACCCTGGTCCCACATCCATCTGGATTTTGCTGGGCCGACCAAAGGCCACACGTTTTTGCTAACCGTCGACACCTACTCAAATTGGCTCGAGATTCACCAAATGAGCAACACGACCACTGAAGCAATCATCAAAAGACTGGAAAGACTGTTTGCAACCCACGGATTACCAGATGTTCTGGTATCCGACAACGGGCCCCAATTTACCGCGCTGTCTTTTGAACACTACCTGGCTGACCGCGGTATCTGACATGCGCTTACTTTGCCTGCGCACCCTGCGGCCAACGGTAGGGCTGAGCACATGGTACAATTCGTCAAAAGAACTCTACAAAAGATAGACTACGACAACATCGATGAAAAAATCAACCGAATCCTTTTCCTACAGCACATCACACCTCACAGAGTCACCAACAAAACTCCCACCGAGCTGCTAATGGGACGAAAGCTCCACTCCCACCTCAATCGGTTACACCCAGCCTACGAACCGGAAAAGCCACTCAGATCCAGTGGCCGATGCCGTACCTTCCAGGTAGGTGATTTAGTATTCGCTAAAAACTTATCAGGCGATCCGCTGTGGGTAGAAGCGACCGTAATCCGCGTAACTGGCCCAAGATCACACCTCGTTCAGTGCCCTGAGAATAGACTTTGGAAGCGCCACATAGATCAACTACGATCGCAGCCACAGTCACGCAATTCCGAACTCCCTTATGACCAAACTGAGGGGGGGGGAGATACAGAGGAAAACGAATTGCAACTAGAGGAAAATCTTTTTGAAGGGACTGATAACGGAACTGAAACGCAGGAACAGGAACCGGGGATGGGAGTGAGTTCACCTCAGGGAGTGGCCAGTGATATTGGTGACGATGGAAATGCGAACTCTGAACCAGAGGCACCCCTATCGTTAAACAACAATCTACCTCAGCAGAAGTGCAGCCAATCACCAGGCACTTTGCAAAAATCAAAAAGACTGATAAAACAACCGTCCTACCTCAAGGATTATGTAACCGCGCCCCGTGGGCAGAAGCCAGGGGAAAGGGGTGTTGTGAATGAATAATGCCAAATAAAGTTATCTTGAGCTTGAAGTCAAGTGCAGGGTTCTGGCCCTGCACTTCTGATTGGCTGTTAATGGCAGGATCGGATTGGTCCGTTCAGGAGCATCTGATTGGCCATTAACAGGCCATTCTCATTGGTTAACGGAGCTAGTGCTCCAGGATTGCTATTGGTTGAATAGTTAATAAGTTGCCTATATAAGGAAGGCTATAGCAGCCCTCCATTTTGAGCTGTCACACCATGTAAATAAAGAGTTTGAAGTTCACTGTTTCTACCGGCTCATCTCCATTATTCGCACCCATGCTCCAGACTTAACAGGAACTTCATCTCTCGCTCCATCCACCAACGCCATGTTGCACCACAGACTGTCCAGGAGTTGGGGGATGCTTTAGTCCAAGTGTGGGAGGAGATCCCTCAGGAGACCATCTGCCACCTCATCAAGAGCATGCCCAGGCATTGTAGGGAGGTCATACAGGCACATGGAGGCCACACATACTACTGAGCCTCATTTTGACTTGTTTGAAGGACATTACATCAAAGTTGGATCAGCCTGTAGTGTTTTTTTCCACTTTAATTTTGAGTGTAACTCCAAATCCAGACCAAAGAACTTAATCAACATTTGTCAGTAGGGCTCAGAATTATGGAATGAGACTGTATGTGTTAGTCTTTGAAGTATCAGGAGACCACTTATGTTTTTTTTAATGCAGTTCACTAATGAAGGTGTTGTTCTAGAATTCATTATGTATTTAGATTATAGCTTATTTGTGTGCGTGTAAACATATTTCTGTACCAAAGTTTTAATATTATCATTTATTGACATATGTACTGGAGATTTTTTGAAGCCACGTGACAGTGGAGGACATCCCAACATCTTGAATGAGCCCTGCTTTCTTCCCTGATAACTTTTATGGTGACCAAAGGATAAACCACTTCTAAGATTGTTAATTTTTTGGCAGGGGAGAGAATGGGACAAGCATTGAGCTCTGAAGCTAAGCAGATCTGGGTTAGTAATATTTGAGTGCAGGATAACTGGAGAAACCCTAGGGTCTAGCCTACGCTAGGAAATCAATGAATCAATCAAACAAACAAACAAACAATCCAGATGATGATAATAGTAAACCACTTCTATAGTATTGTCAAGCAAACACTATGGATGTGTTCATGTGATCATCAGAAGCTGAGTTTGAGTCAAAGGCAACTTTATCATTTTAATGTCTTACAATGTTCATTTTTTACTTTTCAGATCATTTAAATACTGAAAGCTTCATTACATCTGCTTTATCTTTGTACATTTTGAACAAATAAAAACAGCCTATGCAACATTCATGCTCAGCAGGACTTTTAATGGCATCTAAGAAAGTTCAAATGTTGTCTGAGCTTCAGGGGATCAGATATTATACGACATTTGCATTAAAACTGTTTCCTAGTGAGACTTTGGCCTAATACTTTCACTCATGCATTTCCCATTAATACAGCAAGACCCAAAGCAGATTTCTCAATGAGACATGACCATTGGGCTGAAATTCAGATGCCTCCTCTAGGTTTAATTGCTATATTTCTATCAATTGATTTTTGTAACTGTATGTATTTTGTAATAGTTAATACATTGTTGGAAAGTCTCATAGACTTTTTTTTTTGAAAAATTGATACATTTTATATGGAACATTTATACTCAAAATGAGCTTTTGCAATCAAATACAAATACAATTATAAAATAAACATGTACAGAAGGCAGATAAATAATGAACACAGTCAAAAACTAAGTCAGCATACTTACAGCAGCCATAACAAGGGAATTTATGGACAAAGGCCTAAATGAAAAGAATTTCATTACCAATTGATCAATGGACATTTCTCAGTAAAGATTTTCCTATTCAGACACAATAGAGAAGAACCTACATTAATTTTCTATAATATAACTGTGTTATATCCACTTCAATAGCGATATCAATTTTCACACATCTGATTCAATTCCAATATTCTGTAATTCTGTAATATAAATAAATATGCTGATAAGTAGAATTGGTAGTATACATTGTAAGCATGCATATAAAAGATCTGCATATTTGTTTATTATGTTATTACATGTGTAGACATTTTACAATTAGCAAACTGTTAAAATGACTAGTGTAAAAATAAACATTTAATTTTCATCCTTTTTAGATTTCTGTAGAATTAAAATTATATTCTCTCCTGTGCAAAAGGTAAAAATATTATTTATACTTTATTTTTCTCAATAACTGTCATAAGAAAGGATTCTGTTTTCTTATGACAGAAAACAAGAACAGAAGTAAGAAAAATGTAATTAAAAACCCATTTTCCATTATACAAACTACAAGAAAAGTATGCAAACCTACAATTAAAAGGCAAGTGCTCCATGTTAACACTTGCACTACAAAATTGAGGACAGATTATAAAAGAGGATGCATCAGCAAAAACAAAAAAATAGCCTCCCTTCTCCTAAATGTTAAGCAACAATAAATGTCATGAAGTGGCTTTACAATTGCAAATATTAAATTTCTATGCCGTCTTACCTATAAATCACAGAAATCGAATCATAGGATTGGAAGGGACCTGGAAAGACTTCTAGTCCAAGCCCCTGCACAAGTAGAAGAGCCCATACCATTCTGGACAAACAGGTATCCAATCTCTTCTCATAGAATATCAGAGTCAGAAATGACCTTGGAGGTCATTCAGTCCAACCCCCTGCTCAGGCAGGAGACCCTACACTATAGATTGGTGGCTGTCCAGTCTCTTCTTAAAAGCCTCCTGTGATGGAGCACCCACAACTTCTGAAAGTAAGCTGTTCCAATGGTTAATTGTTCTCACTGTCAGGAAATTTCTCCTTAGTTCTAGGTTGAATCTCTTTTTGATTCGTTTCCATCCATTGTTTCTTGCCTTGCCTTTGGGTGCTTGGGAAAATAGGTTGACTCCCTCTTCTTTGGGGCAGCCCTTCAAATATTGAAACACTGCTATCATATCCTTTATAGAAATGTTGGACTGTTATCATAATCTGGTGGAAACATCTTCATCTCTCAATGTCCTATTTACGTTATAGCAATGTGCTGTATTGTGTGTGATGTTGCCATTTAAACAGGTTCAGAAACTACTATTTGAGAGGCAATCAGTTCCCTCCCTTCCCCTCCAAAAAACAAGAATAATTAATAACATCAGAGGCACTGGGATGTCCATGCTGTTCACATCTTGCATTCTACTTTTCTTCATCTTGATCACTTGGCCAGAACAGTTTTCCTTTCTTTATGTTGCATACTTTCTTTTCCAAGGAGGAACAGTTAGTTTAACCATCTGAACTTGTTATTGCAAGTAGCAAATGCTCTGTGGCACTGCATTTTACTTTAAAACTGCAAATGAAATATTGATTCGGAATGGAGAATGCAACCAACAATGAAATGTGTGGTGGAAAACAGATTTTAGGGGTCACCAAATCAATGCATTTCTACCACGTTTTAAAAGATGTGTTTTTTTTTCATATCAGATAAACATAGCATGTGAAGGAGCTGACTTCAGGCAGCATTTTCTGCTGCAGCAGTGCTTTTACCTGCCATGGAAAGTGCTGTTAACTCTATTTCTAATGCTGTGATTCATGTATTGTACTACTTCATGGATGATGAAGGACTAACTTTCAAGTTGTCACTATCATTAATGTAAGAAATGGAATTTCTCAGTTATGACTTGGGAACATACAGTACAACTAATGTGCTGTTAGATTAAGTGAAGACATTTCTGCAATAATTTTTGAGGATGAGATAAGTGCTCCTTTTTTTTCAAATAAAATATAGCTTTTTGTTGGTGAAAGAGGAGGAATTAATACTAATGATTTCAAAAATCAATATTCTGTTTTATTCAGGGAGATACAACTTGTATCTCACTTAATACAACTTGTATCTCACTTTTGTTCTCATTGTGGTTTCAGGGGGGAAAAGTTATCCCATTTTTGTAATTTCTGCATTTGTGGATTCATGAATAACATATTCCAGCGGATGTACTGAGAAGTAGAACCACAGAAATTCTGACATCACAAATGGGATTTGGGTGATAACATCTGACTGTTGTTAAAAATAGACAGCAGAGTTGGCCAATTCCTTCACACTCTTTCTAACTTAAGAGCAGATCTGGCTAAACATTCAGTTCTGAAGTGAACTGAGCTGAAGGTTTATGGGCTGGAAACAAGATAAGAACAATATCATGGAAACATAGAAAAAAGATGCCAAGACAAGTTTGTGTTGTGGTTTGATGCAAGGAAAGGAAAGTCTTTCTCTCTCTCCCTAATTCCCTCCCTCCCCCCGTTTCCCTCTGCCTCTCTCTCTCTCTCTCTCTCTCTGTTTCTCTATCCTCTGCTTTGCTTCCTCATGTTTTTCTGAATCTTAGAGGAAGCTATAAGCAGGAAAAAAAATCTTCAAAAAACAAGAATGCATCTTGACAGCATTTGTATGCACATCAGCATTTTCTCTGTATGTACATCTCACATGTACATTCATGTACATACATAAAATATACATATATACATGTATATATACATACATGTATATACATAAAAGGGACTCGGTGGCTCAGTGGCTAAGACACTGAGCTTGTCAATCAGAAAAGTCAGCAGTTTGATGGTTCGAATCCCTAGCACTACTTAATGGAGTGAGCTCCCGTTACTTGTCCCAGCTTCTGCCAACCTAGCAGTGTGAAAGCATGTAAAAATGCAAGTAGAAAAATAGGGACCACTTTGGACCAGTGTTCTGTGCACCTTCGGCACGGAATTTAGTCATGCCGGCCACATGACCATGGAGATGTCTTTGGATAATGCTGGCTCTTTGGCTTTGTAACAGAGATGAGTACCACCCGCTAGAACTGGAAACGACTAGCACGTATGTGCGAGGGAAACATTTAACTTTACTTTACATCTCACATAGTGCAATCCTCTTCCCCCAACATTCCCTCACCAGCATACTGAGGAAAGGAAGCTAGCTAGCCAGAGCTGTTGAACTTTGGAAATCATTTACACTCAGAAGAGTTTTTAATAGGGCTAGACTTTTGGAAGGCAGCAGGTGGACTGCTAGGCATATATGAGGAAGGTGAATCTTGGAGATATATAGCTGCTTTATTCCACACCATTTTGTCTCTTTTCATTCAAACTTGGCATCTCTCACTGACTCATTCTCAAAACAAGAAAATAATGTTTGCAATTCAACTGAAAATAGGTTAAACACAGCACCAAAGAGAGATCATCCCTCTTCTATAAATTGAATTTATTGGAATTGGAAAGGAAATTAAAAAATGAAAACCAGATAATCGTGGAAAAGTAGAAAATGTAAGAATGAGACTCAGAATCACTCTTTGATTTTGTTTGATATAAAGGCCGACAGAATAAATGATCTGGAAAGTAGTCAGATCATTTGTGAAGAGCTGATTACAATGCCTTGTTTCCCCTCCACCTCATTCCATGGATTAGGAACAGGAGAATTCAGAAAGCAAAAGTGTTTCCAGTTTTATCTGAAGTATGTGAAAGTGTAAGCTCATTCTCAAAGGTCCTCTAATATGGGAGTGGCCAACCTTGGAAACTTTAAAAGTCATGGATTTTCAGAATTCCCCAGCCAGCATGGTTGGCTGAGGAATTCTGGCAATGGAACTCCACAGGTCTTAAAGTTGCCAAGGTTGGACACTTCTGTTCTAGAATATATTTTAGACAAGTAATATATCAAATAACATCATGAATTGTATGGTTTATTGCAGGACTAGCTCAATATCTGTGCTTCGCTATGAAATTATGTGGTCAGACTTAGTTTTGGGGAAGGAAAATAAGAGGGAAAAAATTCAGCCTCTGCTTACCAGCATCCATCAGTATTCATATGTCCTTGTCAATGTGTGAGACAATTAAGGAATGTTTGGAAACTGAAACAGTATTTGCTATGTGAGCAAGAAAGAGACAGCAAGGAGCCTGGGTGTGGCTTAGCTCAACTGTTCTGAATTAAAACTGTTTGGTTCTGTGAAAGTAAAACTGAAACTGAAAGTCCTCTCCTCTGCTTGTGTTTTGCATTTGGAAGAGATTTCTTTTCAGGTGGGGAGGGAAAGTAGAACTCTTTAGCATTAGAGCATGTTAATAATAATATAGGAAATACTCTACATGCTCTGATGGTCATCTGATGGTCAAGCCAAAAGGAACATGCATGCAAAATTTCAAGTTTGCAGGCTTTACAGTTCTGAAGATTTTGTGATGATGCATGAGTGGTATTTCTCTTTTATATATATAGATTATTAAACATTAATTATTGTGTCTCGTATTTAACATAAATTTTTCTTCAGCTATAGTATTGGTTTTGGTTGATGTCTTCCTGACCTCTAAAATAGGCACCTTGCTGTAATAAAACTAAGAGCAATTTGTTCTGGACAATTATTTTCAAACCCAAAATACAAGCAAAATTGAAAAGTTTACTTCAGGGCAAATAGAAGTGTTTTTGAAAGTATTTATCCATTATTGTTATTTTTAAAACTATTTATAAACCACTTAGTTACTGAACCAAGGTTCTTAAAATGGCACACAGTTTGTAAAAAGCAACATGATTAATACTTATGAGCCCTCTTTTCAAGCAGAAAATGACTTACATTAGAATAATAATAAAGTCACAAAATTTTAGCCTGTGTCCATTCTGTCAGTGGGAATATGTATCTTTTAAAGGTTGTCATGCGAACACAAAATTCTGTCACTTATGCAGTTTAGTTAGTATCAAACAGCCTGGAAGTATTCACTAAATTTAACAATTTTTATAGTGAATAATGTATGTTGTGTTCTGAATATATAACTCAATACACAGTAGTTTTATGTTCTCTTTTAAGAATTGATAGATAATCTGAGTTTTTATTATTTTGTTTCAGTCTCCAGAAATGGACTCATGTTAATGGCAGTGATGGTATGCTACCAGTTCGGCCCAATTCAAGCGAACTGGTAGTAAAAATCACTACCAGTGGGGCCAAATCGGTAGTAAAAAAAGCCTCTGACAATCAGCTGAGACAAGCTGAGAGGATAAGACTGAAAAGTGTTTGAGAGGAGAGGATCTCTTCTAGCTTGTTGTTTCTTCATTCTCTACGCTGATTGGCTTGTTAGGTGCATGTGCAGGGGTGTGTGTTAGGGGGCACACTCACACGCATATGCACAATCACTCACTGAACTGGTAGCGACTAAGGTAGGATCTCATTACTGGTTAATGACAGGGACGGGATTCAAATTTTTTAACAACCGGTTCTGTGTGGCTTAGTTGGTAGGCGTGGCTTTGTGGTCATGTGACTGGGTGGACGTTGTTTGGTGGTCATGTTATTGGCTGGGCGTGGCCAATTCAATATCACTCATATCGAGGCATGCATCTCCTTGCCTGGCCTCTCATGACTGTGGAGATGCTGCAATAGTCATAAGTGTGAAAAATGGTCATAAGTCACTTTTTTCAGTGCCATTGTAACTTTGAATGGTCACTCCACACAAGCAAAATACCAGCAAAGGAGGGGAAAAAAAAACTCCACATAAATTCCTAAGACAGGATAGTCTAGTCCTGCCAAGAATGTAATAAGGGTTAACAGAAAGACAGTTTCTGAAAGCAACACCAGAATGGTTTCCTTCCTGCCTTCTTGACAGGATTAGGCCAGTAATTTCTTCTAACAACCGGTTCTCCAAACTGCTTAGAATGTTAACAACCGGTCTAGAGAATAGGTGTGAACTGGTAGAATCCCACCCTGGGTTAATGGCTATTCTACCATGCAAAAATTCCTTGTGCATTGAAAATTGTAGCATAGTTTTTTTTCATGGAAAATATAACCCAGATCTTGTCTGTATAATGTAGCATAAAATGTTTACATCAGAAAGAAAGTTTTATTGCTAAAAATGGTATTTTTTTTCTTTTGTAAGTGTAATTGATACTGCAGCAGCAAGGATAATATTGTTTGGGCGTATTAGCAGGCTATGCCTGAACCACACTGTCGTGTCCGCGAAATGACGGACAGAACACACACAGCCTAGAGCAAGCATACATTAGCTAACATTCAGAAACAAATCCAGCAAACTTTACAGAATTAAAATCAAGTCAGTAACCCTGGCACTTCAGAAAAACCTGAAAATAAAGAATGAGTTGTGACAATGTGACATGCCAGTTCAGGCCCTAAACTCTGCAAAGCCAAAAGTGGTTTGAATGATGGAACAGAAATATCAAAGATCAAATATTTATTCAGGTTGCTAAAATGTTGTACTGAACACTTTTGTTCATTTAAGCCTGCATCAAGGATAAAAACAAAAATGGGAGAAAAATCACATAATAGTACTCCAAAGGGTGGCCATTAGCTTTACAAGGAACAAAGAAGGTTGAGTAGGAAGGAACACTATTATAACATATTAGTCCTGTCTAAGAATAAGGTATTCAGACATGGTTAAGCACCATCTCCAACATGTTTCTGACCCTGCTGACTTGTGGATCAAAATCTGAAGTACAGAGAAGTGCTTTTTTAAAGTGTAAATATATGTAGGGGTCCCCTTTATGTCCAGGCAAATATTGAAGGAGAGAACTTTGCAATACAGTCACTAAAACAAAGGTATCAGGCATAGTCTTGTGCCCCAAGCAGACAAGTTTGAGTGTTACATCTGAATAAGGCAATTGTTGAAGGATTTTTTTGTACAATTTATTAAGCAATAGAAATTGGTCAGTGAGGGAAGAATATCATTCATTCCATTTACTGGGCAATCATTATATCAAATTTAATTTTACTTTGTATTTATATAATACAAAGACAATGTAAGTTAGTTATTTGTATGTTATTTATTGATAAGCATTTACATATTCATTATGGTCTTTGAATTAAACATTTCAAAATTAACAAAACCCCAAGCTTTTTGTTGGAGAAAAATAAAATATTTCTGAAAACAAACCAATCTTATTTTCTAAAAGGTAATGGTTTCTTCTAATTAAATGAAAGTCAAATGGCTTCATGATCACATTCATATATATGTGTATTTCATTAGTGCTTTTTCCAAATAAGGATGCTGGTCACTTATGGTAAATAACAATGTTTTTTTTTTTCAGCTTTTCATTTGAGAGTATAGCTTTGGTATTTGTTCATGTACAATTCAAGATCCTAGCCAGTTTTTGAGATCAAGCAAGGTCAACTGGTGTTTGCTACTTAGTTGGGTATTTATTTTATAGTATAGTATGATTTTATTTTCCTAAAAAATGTTGGCTTAAGTTCAATCATAATAAAGAATACGATAATTTTGATATAATCTTTTCCTATAGAAACTCTCATTTATTTTACTGTAGCTCCATCAGAGACAGAAGGCAAAATTTATTTCAGTTTGATATTGGTTGGATGGACAATAAATTGCTTGGCATAGGGAATATAACATTTTCAAATGGCAAACATTAGTCTGGAAATATAGATGCAAGTGTTTTCAGTAAGAATGTGAGAATTCTCAAAAGAATATGGTCTAAACAGAACCATAATTGTCACTGATACATATTTCCCACCGCTGGTTTCTTTGTATAGCAGGTTTGAGTACTATATCAAGCACAGGCCAACAGTTTGGTCAAGATAATAGCAGGATAAATTTTAAGAAATGTACTCTTTGTGAGTGATGATGCCAAAAATGATTCCATTCTCATGCCAATATCAGCCAGCAATCCAAGAAAAATAGGGCTGTGAGGAGGAAGTCCTTAATCCTATTCAGTAAATAGGAGGGAGTCCAAATGCAGCATGAGCGATTTACCTCAGAGATTTACCTCAAGAGCATTGTTTCTATAAGAACACAGCATTTATTTACAATTGTTTTAGTCTAATATGATTCCTTAGAAATTATGCCAATATTGATTTAATGGAATCAGGTCAGAAAGTAAAAACACATGCTTTGCCTGCAGAAAATTCTGCTCATGTAATCTCCTGCTTAAAGTACTGCTCTCACAAGGAAGTCCTGGGAAAATATATTCACTTACTATTACAGGTCTATACTTACAAGAAATAGAACTGGTCAGATGCTGCTTTTCTTCATGACTCTCTACTGACATGAAAATAGGAATTTAAAGAAGTAGGGTAATAAGAGTGTTGCTTTGATGTTGGAGAAGATGTTAGAACAGGAGTCTCCAACCTGGGCCACTTTAAGATTTGTGGCTGAGGAATTCTGGGAGTTGAAGTCCACAAGTCTTAAAGTGACCAGGGTTGGAGACCCTTGCTTTTAGAGGATACCTTGGATAGAATCCGGGAAGGCAAATTAATGAATCACAGAACAAATGTATCTGAAATTTTCACTCAAGGCATAATTGACTTGGCTCAAATATATTTTGGACACATGTAAAGATGTAGTTCACATAAGAAGTGTGTAATGCCAGGAAAATCTGAAGGAAAGAGAAGATGATTAGCAATAAGAGAGATAAATTCAATAAAGCAGCAATGATTGTGCTACTGAGAGATCTAAAAAGCCACAGTAATCACCCTTTTCAAAAGACAATCCAGATACTTTTGGATGGCTATGCAATCCTTACATTGCATAAATATTTTTCCAGCAGTATGGAGAATCTTTCATAAAAAAAGGCCTTCCATTTTTTTGGCTTTGAGATTCCAAGTATTCATGCTTTGAAATGATAAAGGTAGATCTTTAAAAATAAAATAAGCTATAATTGTCTGAAACTTAATTTTCCCAATCCTCCTCATGGTTGTTAGCTGTATTATTCTTTGACACTCTGACACACTAATGATAATTGAACCATTTGCTGCATTATTATCCAGATATATATGTTGAAGGTTAATTTAAATAGTTAAAATGATAGAACCTGAAGGACTATCGAATAAAGAACAGGTAATCCTCGATTCATGACCACAATTGAACCCCAAATTTCCATTGCTAAGCAAGACAGAGGTTAAATGTAGCCCTATTCATGAACTTGTGTCAGCTTGCCACAGTTGTTAAGTGAATTGCTGCAGTGATTAAGTTAGCAACAAGTTGTTAAGTCAATCTCACTTCCCTGTTGAATTTGCTAGTCAGAAGGTTACAAAATGAGATCACATGACCCCCAGACACTGCAGCTGTCATAAATACATGCCAGTTGCCAAGTGTCTGATTTTTTAATCACATGACCATGGGGATGCTGCAAATGATGGTAAATGTGAAAAATGGTCATAAGTCACTTTTTTCAGTGCCATTGTAGATTTGAATCACTAAATGAGCTATTGTAAATTAAGGATTATCTATAGAAAGATGCTGTTTTATTTTGCCAACTGATACATCATAATTTCATAATTTTGATGGATAAAACCCACTGTTTTATTAAGACCAGTCTTGTAAAGCTATGGAAACAACAGTAACTTTCTTCCAAGATTTGGCTGGACTGAGTGGAATTTTTGTCAGACTGCGTTTTTTCAAAAATATGTAATATCTCTTTCCAACTATCTAGTAAAGACTTTACAGAGAAATAAATTCAAATATAGGATGAGGTGACTCATTCTGTGGAATGTCCTAGAAGGCATACGAACACCTATTTAATGGGTCACTGAAATTGACTGCTCAAGAATCAAATAGGAGAGACTGTATTCTCAACTTCCAATCGTGGGACATCCTAAAACAGGCAGAGGATACTTTTCTTCTATACCCAATTGTATTCTTTACAACAGTGTTTCTGTGGAAACTTGCCTGTGGAAAAAGTAACATTATTCTGCATCTCAAATTAAGGCAGGCACTGTTATGTATTTGTATTGCGTAACAGACTTACCTATGGTTACTTAATTCTGAATTATCAATTAATTCACTGAACCATAAATCAAAGGCATAAGATGAGTTCACAGTAAGCTAAAACAAGGTGGTTAGTTTATAAATTATTCTGTAAGGTAAATAAGTTTGCAATGTGTTCTATTTTAATGCATTATACCAGAATACTGAAGTAAGTAACTTTCCTCAGCTAGTTCCCTAAATCAGATATGTTGCAATAGAAGTTTAATCCTCCTTAGTAGCATGCTAGCTCAGGAATTATGGGACTAGTATACCATTTTTTTGGAACATATTAATGGGAAATGCTCATGGACATCATTTTGTCAGGAGTGTATGACAATCACTGCTTCTTGTAAGCTCATGTTTGATTTATCAGTATTGACTTCTAGCCACCTTGTTTTCTTCTTTTTTTTAAAGTTTTATTGATTTTAACGATAGCCACCTTGTTTTCTGTCACCCTGTTTTCAACTGCTTTCAGTTTTTCCAAGGGTCAAGGTCTTTTCTAACAAGTATTTACACTTATTATTCATTACAGTATTACTTTTAGTGAAAAGCCTAAATTTATTTAATCTGGCTTTTAATGATGTGTCTTTCTGGCCAAAGGTATTAACAAATCTCTTCAGAACCATATTTCAAAGGCACATCTCATATTTGAGAATATATTAGAGATAGATAGCAGATGATAGATAGATAGATGATCAATAAAGATGTTAGATAAATAATAGAGCTGTAATATACACAGTCAAAAAGTCCTTTGTATAAATAATAAAACAGATGGTTGTTTCGAATCCCCCATGCTTTTTCCATTATCCATCAGATGTTATCTCCTACTTCTTCTGAATTCAGCTTGTACATCTGATAGTTTTCATTTCTTATATTGCTAAAGTCTGAATTGCAAAATTTTGAGTATTATAGTTTTAGCAGGTGAGATAAGTTCATCTTTTGGTTAGTTTGAGCATTTTTTACCACATCACTTTTTTGATATCAGACTATAAATCAATTCAATTCAATTCTCTAGTATGTCTGGCTCCCAGTTAGTGATCAAACATTTATATTGATCATTAGATTGGGTAATCTACCTTTCATATATTCAAGCCATCTCATTTTTATATCTTATTTCTCCAGTAGGCCTTCACCTTTTTAAAAAATTATATTGTACCCATTATTGTGGGATATTTTTCCTTGCTCTTTGTATTTTTCTTAAATAAATGTCTTCTATTTCCTAAATGGCATTCTTGTCTTTGTAATTATTCATCTAAATATAATTCCTTGTCTTTTCGCACTTTTTTCTAAAATTCACTATTGGAGTTTTTCTTTTTCTCTGTCTCTGCTTTCTCATTTGTGGTAATATCCATGGCATATTGATTGTTTATTTACATCCTGCCTTATTATTTTTACAAATAACTTAAGGCATATATACATATATAATGTATAGAAAACCTTCCTTCCCCTATCTCCCCCCATAGCAACCCTGTGAGATTAGTTAAGCTAAGAGAAAGTGTCTGGCCCAAGGTCACCCAATTTCCTGGACAAGGCTGGAGTTTCTAGCCCAATACCTCAACCACTAGATCAAACTGCATCTCCAATTTGTTGCAGATCAAATTGCCTTTCTACAGAGTACAACACTCCTAAATAGCAGTCATTTCCCAGATCAATACTTTGCTCGTAAAATTCTCAGGAAGATCTGGCTAACATTGCTCCAAAGATCATTCTCTGCCTTCTTTTTTAGACTCATATCCCACTGAACACAAGCTTATAAAATAGCTATCAGGTAGCATTTTGTTGAAATGTGGTTAAAGACCATTTATTATCTGGCTCTGCTCTAATTGCTAAATAAGTCTGTTCTGATAACGTTAATAGCACCCTAAGATCTATAAATAAAGTAGTTTTGCCTTTTATTCTAACTCTCTTGCCAAGTCATGAAAATCTTCACCTTGATTTTTGCAAGTCACTCTGTGAATAAAGCCAAAGGGCAGAACCAGTCAAAATAGTCAGCAACCGTACAGGTTCATCATTATTAAAAGTGTTTTCACACATTTCAGCTGGACAAATCTATCTTAGCTGATCAGCCACTCAGTCATGCTTGAAATGGGATATAGAACTGAAACCCTATTGCCAAACCATCGCCACTGAGCTGCAAACAAATAATTAGGTAACTTTATCCTGGATCCTGGATTCTTGCACTTGAAAGCTTCCCTGTGGCTTATGTAAGCAAATGAAACAAAGCTTCCCTGTGGCTTAAGTAAAGAAATTGATAATTTATTGATAATTTAGAAATGCTATTGAACTGCAATTAGCAAATCAGCAAAGGTAAATATAAAGTTAGACCATTAATTGAAGCTTGTATGTTTTAATGAAATCAAAGCAGCTGTCTGTAATAAAACAATATCCTATAAGTGCACAGAGACATCAAAAAAGCACTTCAATTTGACAAATCTTTACTGAAATATTTCTTTGAAAAAAAAAAACCTCATCAAAATAATACTTTCCTTCAGCACAACCAGCTTGCTACACTCTAGATGCCAAAATTGAGTTAGTCTTCTGTTACTCATGAGTAAAGGCCTGTCTCTATGAAAACAAATGGTTAGCTGAATCAAAGTGGCTTGCTTTGATTCCCAACTTGGAGACCAATAAATTTGGTTAACCAAATCAAGTTGTTTCTTGGAATCCAATTAAAGCCATGGTTTGGGTTGAGCATTTCCACTAGACAAAAGAATCCCAACTGTTAAAAACAGACCAAGACAACATCTGGATGAACTTTTTAAGTGCTAAATTTCAGCAGGGTCCTTTTTGGTTACCACGTAGATGATATGTCTTCAGTGAAAGCCATGACTGAATATAAAACTGGATAGTTGAACTTCTCAGAAGAAGGCAATAAAAACCACATCTGTACTTCTGCCTAAAAGTTTATACTACTAATTTGGGTATGTGGCAGGATACAAATATAATAAATCAAAATAAATACAGTTATTAAGATCTGAAGTCAGCTTGACTTCACAGTACTATGCTAAACTAAATTAAGAACAGTTTACTGCATTAGGTTAGAAAATTGGAATCAGTGAGTTCTAGTCTCACATTAGGCATGAAGCCAACTGTGGGCTCTTGGGCCAGTCATTTATCTCAGCCTTTGGAAAAGTTAAGTGGCAAATAACTTCTGAGATATTTCCAAGAAAATGGCAGTAAATAGAATTCCATGTTGATTCTCTCCCCCCTAAAACTCTAGTAGATTTAAATATATCCTCCTTTGATGGAAAAGATTTGTTTTCATTTTCTGAAGAATGATAATAAATAAGACATTTGACATAAGTGATACATGAATTCATTTGAACTAAATTGTAAACTATGTTGAATACTTACTCCGAGTTATCTACTTTTCAGGCCTATGAAAGGCCAATGAAAGCTGAATGTTTCCTTTTAAGGAATATCCTCATCTCCTTGAGTATTTGACACACAAGTAAATATTGGTTGGTGAAAATGACAGAACTAGCAGTGATGGCAAAAATAACTTGTTTGATTAAAGAAAGATAAACATCTAAATTTATCAATGACTATGCACATACACACACACACACATTATTGAACAATTGTAACAAGGTCAGAAGCATAAAGGAAAATAATGATAATGAAAAATAAGAAGTCAAAAAAGAGAGAAATAAAAGGAAAAAGTGAGAGAGAGAGAGAGAGAGAAAGAAAGAAAGAAAGAAAGAAAGAAAGAAAGAAAGAAAGAAAGAAAGAAAGAAAGAAAGAAAGAAAGAAAGAAAGAAAGAAAGCAAAAAGGAAGGAAGGAAGGAAGGTAAAGTGAGTGGTAATAGGTATAGAGGTATAATTGTTTTATTCGTGCTCGCTAAGGTTATATCATATTTTTTTCTTTTCCATAAACTGTCCTTTCTAATTTTCCAATCCATAAATCACAAGTTTATTTTTCTCTTTTTTCATCAATAAGTCCATAAGGGGCTTCCAGTCACTGATAAATGTAGCTGTTGGTCTTTGTCTAAACAGACAAGTTATTCTTGCCATCACTACTAGTTTTGTCATTTTCACCAATCAATCTTCTGTTGCAATATTTCAAAGTTTTTTTCCATTTTTGTGTGCATAATATTCTCACAATCATATACAAAAATAATCTTCTGTAGCTCTTTTCTCATTGGCTGTCCATTAATCCTAGCAAGAAAAATACTGCTCTCAGCTGATTGTCAATTTTTAAACTTATTTGTAAAACTTCTGGGTCTTCCTCCTTGTGATGTACCTGGAACTGGGCACTCAATCAATCGAATGTATGGCATGGATTAACACCTTTAAATGGTGGTTTCAGGTGTTCTTTCTGGCAGTTCCTGGTAGCTACCTCTCCCTGGCGTTTGCTGACTCTCATATTTCTCATCGGGAGAGAGAGCTGATGAAGAAATTACACCTGCTAGGTTTTACGGGGGATGCCCTGGGAGATTATGGCCTTTAGGACGCCCAATTTAGGGTAGTCCAATGGCTTGTGGATATTGACTTGCAATATCTATGAGCCAGAGCTAACAAAACTTGCTCCCCTCTGATCTTCAGCCACTTTAATAATTACAGACTGAGGATGGCTTCCTATTTTTATACTCTAACCATTCCCAAGTATAGAAGAGCTTTCTTCCTAGCTTGCTTTAATGTTCTGCCCTCAGCACTATGGGATGGGCGATTTAAGGGGCTCCCGATTAACAAGTGGCTATGCCTCTGTGACAGAGCTGAGGTTGAAACTGTGGACCATGTCCTTTTATATTGCCCTATGTATAACGCAGGCAGATCTAAGTTACTGTCTCTCCTTGAAACAGACCCTTCTAGACCCAGTGTTAGTAATTTGTTCTTATATTGTCTAGGGGATGGCTCCTCATATATCACTTCTTTGGTTTCCTTTTTTTTTTTAAGAGCTGTAACCATCAGAGGAGAATGCTGTAATTCCCCCTAGTCAAGTTTTTGGTGACCAATTGTTCATGATTAATTTTCCCATGTTCTTCTTTTGTTGTATTTGTGTTTTGGTCTGTTACCGCAAATAAAGTATTATTATTATTAGAACTTATTTGTATAATGTATATGTGTGTGAACCAAAAAAAATCTGTTTTTTTACAAGTCCACTAAGCATGATAGAATGTCCTTTCATGTTGTCCACATTTCCAACATAAACTTGAAGTACCTTTATACATGTTACACAATTTTTCTGGACTCATATACCAATCATACATTATTTTATAAAAAATATCTTTTGGGCTGGGTTAAATTTTTACAAATTAGCATAATGTAAATTTTAGTACTTTTAACCACATCTTTTTCCACTGTTCCCTCAGTATATTGTGGCCAAAGTCTATAGCCCATTTTATCATTTAGTATTTCATTTGTTCTTTTCCATTTCAAATTTCAAAAAAGTTATACATTTTAGCTATTACATGTTCCTCATTAGTTCAACCTCAACTTCTGTCTTCTGCTTCTTAGTTCCAAATGTCCTATTATCTTCCTCAAATCGTTACCATAACTCTGCACACAAAATCCACTGAAACCTAAATCCAATCAGCTAACTGTTGTTTTGATTTCATCTTATATTCTCTATGTTTATGTTCTAACAACTGCCAATAAATTAAATATGTTTCTTAACCTATTGTTTCTTTCCTGTATAATGCTTCTTGTGCTGAGACTCACAGAGTCTCCAATAGAAGAGAATATATATAGTTCAGGATTAAAGTGCACTGATTTGTTATCTAATTGGAGAAAGAAATTTCTGCAAGCAAACAACAGAGCTTACATCAATTACTCCATCTATAAAGGCATTTTTGGGCATCATCTGGTTTTACATCTGTTTATATATATTCTCAATGTTGCACATCTAATATAATGATTCATAAAATTTACATTAACTTTATTGTACCATAAAAACCATGCCATCCAAATCTCAGATTGTGTCCTTCTAATTATAGAATCTCTTAGTTCTCAGCAAAACCCACTCTTTCATCCACCTAGAGCATAGTCCCTGTGAAGCAGAAGAAATAGATGCATACAAGTAAAGATGAATGCTCCCTTGAGTCAAAGTAAACTCCATTGGTTTCAATAATAAGCCAATACAATTTTCTTGGGTACAGTAGAGAAGTAGCTTGCTACTCTATACCTTCTGGGATTTATTTTCCTCTTTGATTTCCTAGTCTTTGTAGTCTGTCACCAAACTACTAACCACATCTGACCATACTTAGCTTCTGAATGCAGGCAGACAAGGTATAGTTGATGCTACCATCTCCTGAGATATGATGAATATAAGTCTATGTATATGAATGAATACACATGCATTGACCTAAAAGAAACACTGGTGAACAAGAAAGTTGTCATCTCCCAAAGTGTCTGTAGGTATTGTCCTAGCACCATCTTGATTTTTTTGAGCTTATCCTGTGCACGTCCTTCCCTACTCCTATATTCGACAAATGATGTATGAGTTGGTCATTTGTACCTTAGACTTCTTTTTAGCCAGTTTGCTCAGATATTCTTTTGGACAAGAAACTACTATGAGTCTTTTAGTTTTTACAATAGCTTTCCAGAGTCTACAAATAATACTTTTAATATGTAAAACTGTTATTTTCTCCTCAGCTTTCCCTTTAAATCCCACTAAAAGTTTTATTGAAACAAGCTTCAGGCAGAGATAGTAATCAAATATGTGATTTATCAGTCTATGTATTTTGTCACAGTGGACAATTTGGCCTATATAAATGTATTTATTTATTAAACATTTATGTCAAGTGACTCTGGGCAGTTGAAAAATTATTAGTTTGCAAGTTTAATCTGATTAATAGAAAATAACCTAAATTATTTTGCAACCATTAAAAAAGAGTAACCTAATTCTGCATTCATTGTTGTCACTGTTTAAATAAACACCTTGCCTATATTTTTGTTTGTTTGGCATTTTCATTTCTTCTTGGCTTTTTTCCTACTAAAAATAAATCGAAAAACAAATCGAAAAATAGCCCAATCCTGTTTGTTCAGAGAAACCATAGGATTAAAATTACTTTTAGAAAATATAATTGATAGCAGTTAGTAATAAGTTTATATATAAATTATATTTCTAGCCTAAGAAACTCCATTTAATTATTTATCACACTGATATCCTGCTGCAGCCAAAAGACTATGGGCATGAAAAGAAAATTGTAAACAAGGCTAGGATATGATCAAGTAAAATGGTCAGGCCTCCCATCTTTCTACCAAACACAGCGTTCCCCAAACAAAATGCACAGATGGCAGTTGTACTGTCCTTTGTTCGGCTACATTTTTTATAAGAATGCAATAATCTAATTATAAGAAATGATAATCTTATCATTTCTTGTTTAAAAAAGAACTCAGGCAGTTCTGACTTACTCAATCTCAATCTTTACTTATTGATTAGCCCTTGGGCCATATCAAAGTGCAAAGTTCCAGAAACAAACTATTACTAAAATTTGATAAATGCAATTTAAAATGGAATTGGATAAAAAAAATACAATTTAAAATGAAATTGGAATAAAATAAGATTTAAAATGAAATTGGAATAAAATACAGTCTAAAATGAAATTGGAATAAAATATAATAATTTAAGATACAGATAAAACATGATAAAATTATATTTCGGTGTCACCCCTGCATTCTACCCCAATCAGTCCCACATTTGCAGATCTCAACTGAACCATTTTGTTTACCTACTGTGCTGTGTTAAATGTTATTTTCAGATTCTGACTGCACATAAGGTAAGAGTTCTGACTTACTATATGTAGAGCTGTTGTCAGAACAGTATGTATGATTCAATCTCTCTGAATGTAACCAAATTATAGTACATGGTTTGTAAAATCAAATGTAGCATGATTGTATCAATAATCTTGCTGTAAACTGTATTATTTTGTTTTATCTGCCATTAATTTGTTGAATTCTGGCCATAACTATAATAAAGTAATATTAGTCCTATTACTGGTAGAGTCAGCTTCCATTGACTCCCTTCATCCAGAAAATGCCACCTTCAGGGCCTCCTTAGTCACTTTTCTTTTCTATGGAAAAAACATTTGCTGAATAGCTGTTGGGGCCTTTCTTCTTGGTTTTTAGGAAAATCATCAAAACATGGTTTATTTAGCAGGCCTTGGGGTTTGAGATGCTATAATGCTGTTGCCCTTGACAATATAATGTGTTTGGGGAAAACAATGGCTCTTCTGTTATTGTTATAGTTGATGCAATATGTTTTGATATTTATTCTGTGTTTTGTGCTTTAATCCAATTTCTGTTATGTTGGGATGTACACAGATCAGAATTGTTTGTCATTGAAGTTGTTTATAAGCCCAGTAAGATTTTTTTTTTTTTTTAAAGGAGACAATCTAGGGGACAAACATGGTGGGGTGGGGGAAGAAAATGTTGGAAAATGTTAAAAATAGGAGATACTTAGAAGAAAACTTTAACAATTAAAATATAAAATTTTTAAAATTCAAATTTTTACTGTTTCACCTCTTTGATTTTTATCTGTAAAGTGATTTTTTAAAAACCAAACCTGAAACATATCTAGATCATATTGCAAAACTAAATCTAGACCATATGGTTGTAGTGGTTGTAGTGGTTGACCACTTTGCTACTTCCCCATCTCCCACCATTTTAATGCCATTTCTAAATGCAGATATCAAGCCAAATTTTGCAGATTTGTTTTGCTTAACAATTGTTTAACATTCCGCCTGACAAAGACTTCTTTAAAACTTGCAAACTTGCTCCTTTATTGATATTCTGACTGGTTCCAAAAATGTCATTGCTTAACTGGATTTTGTAAAGTATCTGAATTTCCTCGAGATTAATACAGGATGCTGGATCATTTCTCAAGAATAGGCACCACAGTTTCAAGTGAATGTATGTGAGAACATTGCCTCCAGCAGTTGCTGAGATATCCAGTTAATATTTCTGCTCTGGTGATTAAAACCACAGAGAGGAGATAAGTTTGCAGGGAAGAGAGTGGGTACATTAGCTGCTTTATTTCTTTCATTGTGTACAGGTCAGAGGAGCAGGTCTGAAAGATGAGAAGGGAGTTATTCAATCAACAATTCTTCTCAGTTTCTTCTGCGAAGCTCAGCTGGTTTAACTGAGAGGAGCTGACCTTTTCTATTTACATTCCATGGATAGTTGTAACCCTTGCTAACATCTCTTCTCTAAAGTAGTGGTTGAGCAAAGTATTCTGTTACAATACATTATTGTGAATACAGTCAAGCTGCAAAAGTAGAAGTTTAGCAGGCATCTCTCCCCATTTCCTCTCATAAAAGTTGGGAGTGTGTCTGTGGTATGTGGTATTACCACATACAGTTTTTAAATTAATTCAGTAGTTGTAGGCTTCTATCCAAATAAATGACCATGCAATTTGCAAGAATCCTTCATAGAGAAGTGGTTTTGTACATTAAATTTCATATAGCAAAACCAAAAAGACTAGTATGTTTTGAAGGGGAAATGAAGATCATGGTGACTGATTTGAATGACATTAAAAGGAGGTTGATCAAAATAGTATAGCATGATACCAATTGGTATCATACAACCAACTGGTGGTCCTTCTTTTCTTCCTTCCTTCCCTCCATCCCTCCATTTATTCTTTCCCTCCTTCCTTCCCTCCCTCCATTTTTGAAAGGTGTCCCCCCAGTTAGTTTGTTTCCTTTTACATGGAGCTGGATGAGAAAGAACTTTAACTTCTTAAAGAAGAACTTTAACAGAGTCCAACATGGAATCTTTCTCATATTTCTTCATAGCAAGGCAAAATATTAAGGCAGATCAACAAATCCTATTTTAAGAAAATCTTATTTGAGTAGAGTATTTAACCAAATGCAACTTCAGGCTGCTGCTGATGCCATGGATTCTGCTCAAAATAATCTGTATTCTGAAAAGAAAATAAATCAAGTATATTTTTAATAACTAGCCTTTTATATACTACAGCTAAAAGATAAAATTGATAGCTTTCAAACAGAGTTTGAAAGAAGTGCTAGATAGTAAGAAACAAGAATCCAGCAAGGTAGACATTTTAACGGATTAAGTATTCCAATATTTGAGAGGCTGCCACAAAGAAGAGAGAGTGAAGTTACTTTCCAAAGCACCAGAGGGCAGTATAAGAAACAATGGGTGGAAATGAATCAGGGGGAGAAGTAACCTGGAATTAAGGAGAAACTTCATAACAGTGACAACAATTAACCTGTGGAATGGGTTGCATTCAGAAGTTGTGGGTGCTTAATCATTTTTAAGAAGAGACTAGGCAGCCCCTTGTCTCAAATTGTACAAGCATTCCTGCTTGAGCAGGGCATTGGACTACAAAACCTCCAGCTCTATTCTGATTGATTGATAGAACTTACCTTCATTTGATGCTTCCCAGACCTTCGAAGTTAGGAGAGAATTTTTGAATAACAGTTTCTGGAAAAACAATGTTCCCCAACAAAATTGTGTGTGTGTGTGTGTGTGTGTGTGTTTAGGATGACATAGGGTAAAACTAAATCTAATGCATTGTCTCCCTTCCATAATTTGGGCACAGGATGAAATAATGCTAATATAAACTCATAAAAACTAGGAAGAATAGAACATCTTGATAAGACACTAAAACTGTGGAAAGGAGATAAACAAAGTGAGGATGTTGCTAAAGAAGCAAATGAATGGGGTGAAATGCCACTCTAAATATGGTATTCAGCATACTAAAACTCACACAAAGCTCATCATTAAATATTTTCCACATCTGTGGAATATTCCACTATCCCTCAGTGTTAGCTGTTAAAAAAAGTCCAGTAGCAACACATAAGAAACACTGAAAAAGTAAACCTATTGCCTATTACATTAATACTTTTCTGAAGTAACTTCCGTAGCTCTATTATGACAGAGATAAGATGTCTTTTACTGGATCCTTAAGAATCTTGACCTGAGCATACTGTGATGATAGATTGAGAAACTTCAGAACCCAAAAGGTCAAAATAGAGCTCCCCCCCCTTCATCTCCCTCCCTCTGTCCCTTCTATCACAATTGTATGCTTAAAATTGTTTGCTATAGTTCTAGAAGCCTCAAGCAGCAACAATGACATCTTTAATAAAACACTTGCCTACAGATTTGCCAAGCTCAGGTTTTATTATTGTCTTTATTGAATTTGAGCTTTAGTAATATCAAGTACTGCATCTCAATTTTGAACTTAAAAAAAAAAAAAGCTCCAGCATTATAATCTTTGGGTGTGTGTGGGCGGGGAGTGTGTGTAATGAAACAGGGAAAATGTCAAATATGTCAAAAGAAAAAAACTTAGATCAAAGAAAGGATTAAAATGGAACAAAGTAATTATATGTATTTCCATACTTTTTTTTTTTAATCTTAAGAAGCTGAAATCAGCACTGCATCTTTTACTAATGGAAAATGGGAAGGTTTGAATTATCCCAACTCTACCCTTGAGATGATCTCTGAAATCTTGACTTTCTGCCAAAGATGTGGCATTGTGTCATTTAGTGTAGAGTTTGCATAAATTACAGTCTATTATTCCTCTTGTTATGTTCAGTTCTATGTCAATATTTTTTTTCTGTTTTCAAGGTATTTTACTGGATTTAATTATATGCCACCTAGAGTCCCTAAAATAAATAAATAGAAGTTAATTTATACATGCTGTACTTAATGAACTTTAATTCTATATAATAAAGTTTTGGTAGAGATTTTAAAAAGTACTTATATCATCAATTTTTAAAAGGATTCCATGAGATAGTCACCGACTGATTGATTTCTACGGTTGATAAAAGATATGAACATGACTTACTTAAAGTCATCTTGATCCATCTGGTTACACAAATTGTGTTTTATTGCATTAAGATATTGTGTTAGTCTTCCTCCAATTAAAAGAAAGTCATTACAACAGACTTTTTTAAAAAGTTATTTTTGTCCTTTGATTAACATTGGGTAACTGTCTTCATGTTTCATATTGTTGGAAATAAAATTTTAATGCATTCCAGGTCTGTTAAGGAGTCAACTGAATGTAGTGCTGATTATCAGCCCCTGGATATTTGTAAAGTGCTACACTAGGAAAAGTCACTCTAATAAAAGGATATGAGTCTTTTAGAGACAAGAGACTGCACTGATTTGTATATTTGTGTGTGTGTGTGTGAGAGAGAGAGAGAGATGAAGATCATTACTTTCATTGGAAGGAAGCATTATTAATTGCACCAAATTATCATCTCAAGTGTTAATATAAATTAAATTTAAGATAGCAAAAATACTTTGTTGCTAGTTAGGATTGCCGTACCCAAATAGCCAAGGGAGTATTTAAAAAAATCAAAAACAAAGCAGTATACAAATACAATCAGTCAATCAGCTGCCACTTGGATGAACCTTGCAATCACCGTTATTGATTTGATACATTTTTCTCATGTTGGCAAAATCACTAAAGCCTAAAGGAATGAGAATTCAGAGTTAGATAAGCAAATTGAATCGGATGAATTCCAATTCAAAAAGATCCTTTTGTCTGTTTAAATAATAATTTGAAATGTATTTGAATACTCATGTATTGTGCAATTCATTTGGGAGTTATGAAGTTTGCTTTTGAAAGTGGGATGTTACCACATCACTGCTCTGTTGAATGTAAAACTCAAAACAGAAAAGTTTCATTCAGTGAAAAGCAGACATCTGACTTTTATATAGCCTGATTTTAGATTTGTTTTAAAGCTTCTTGATCTGACAAAGAATTAACTGTCACCTTAGCTTTCTATCGGGGACATTTCTATAGTGAGGCAAAAAGCTTGAAATTTTTTATGTTGATTAATTTAAAAAAATTAGTCTTTTTCCTCATCTCTGATTATCTTAAATTTTCATTTATTCGTTTCATTTCATTTTTTTCTTTTTAGTTCCTAACCTTCTTAGCACCACCTAGCCAGCTTTGGTTGATCCTGAAAGTTAAACAGCACTGACCCTGAATTGCCTTTGGGTAAAGGAATGCCTCTGGGAATGCAGTGAGGTTGTCTGGCCTGGAGGGAGAGGCAAGAAAGGCAGTGGCAAAACAGTTCATTAATGTGGCCTAGAAAATTGCAGGGATATAGTCAGAAGGAATCAAACTGGCTGTTGCTCTTCACTTTGTGGATGTTACAATGTGCAAATAGCACCCTCTGGTGGCATATGTAAGAAAATATATAATAAAGAGAACTAAAACATTTATTTTTTCTGAGAAAGATCATAGAATAGAATAGAATGCTTTATTGGCCAAGTGTGACTGGACACACAAGGAATTTGTCTTGGTGCAAATGCTCCCAGTGTACATAAAAGAAAAGATACATTTGTCAAGAGTTAAGAATAATGGTACAACACTTAATAATAATAATAATAGGGTACAATAAGCAATCAAATTATACTAGGGAACAGTTCATATAAATCGTAAGGATACAAGCGACAAAGTTACAGTCATACCATCACAAGTGAGGGGATGAGTGATAAGTGACAAGAAGATTAACAGTAGTGCAGACTTTGTAAATAGTTGGAGAGTGTTGAGGGAATTATTTTTTAGCAGAGTGATGGCATTCAGGAAAAATCTGTCCTTGTGTCTAGTTGCTCAGATGTGCAGGGCTCTATAGTGTCGCTTTGAGGGTAGGAGTTATGTCCGGGATGTGAAGGGTCTGTAAATATTTTGTAGTAGAGAAAATAACCCCAGCAACAAAATCCACTCTTTCCCTCCAAGTCCTTTGTGACCAGGGTCAAACCTGATAAATCTGTTTGCCTACAGTAATTCTGTCATACCCAAATTGATCCTCCCTGCCCTTAGGTAAGGGGTAAAGGTTCCCTCTGTTGAGTTGAGTTTGACTCTAGGGGATGGCGTCCATCTCCTTTCCTAATCAAAGTAACCAGTATTGTCCAAAGACATCTCTGTGGTCATGTGGCCAATATGACTATATGCCGAGGCATGCAGAATGCTGTTACCTTCCCACCAAAGTGGTATACATTTATCCACTTGTATTTGTGTGTTTTCTAACTGCTAGCTGAGGCAAATGACAGGAGCTCGCTCCATTGTGTAGTGCTCAGGTCTTGAACTCAGGCTGTTGGCTTTGCAGCCAACAAGCTAAGCTTCTTTAACCGCTGAGCCATTGTGCTCCCAGGTAAAGTTCCCTGAAATTTCATCTGAAGCAAAGATTAGAAGTTTCCTTGCCCGTTCACAACACAGCTCAAAGACAGCCCTTAGAAGGAAATTGCAGATAAAGAAACCTTAGCTTTCCATCCTCTGCCATCTAAAGACCTCAACATTCCATCTCTATCATCAAAGGAGTTTCCCAATTCTGCTGCCCACCTGAAAAGCTCACTTTGCTTAAAAATCAAACTCACTCCAGGTATAGTGCCTGGCTTCCCCACACTGGCCATAAAATCAGTCCCTAAGATTTACCAACCTCTCAACCTCTATAAAAATCCAGCAACTCTGTCATTAAACAAAGCAGTCACTAAGTGGGATATCACATGATTGTGTCTATGCTTTCTTTTTTGCCATTTGTTCTGGAATTAGAAAGAGGGAAGTTATTGAAGAGAAAGGGATTGCAAGAGAGTAAGTAAGTAAGTAAGCACACAATGGGGAAAACACATTGAAAGGAGTGTGCTGATGTATCCCCCATTGTGTGCCTTTCCAATCTCTCTGCTTTATGAGGGGTCAGGAAAGAAACCAAAAAGACGAGACCCAGGAAATTATCTACAGAGATCAGGTCATTTCTTTTGTTGATTTGTTTTTCCCTCTCCTCAAAAGGTGAAAGAAAAAATAAGAAGAAGAAAGTAAAGCAACCTCTGTAGTCGGGCTGTCCTGTACCTGACTTGCACAAAAACAAATAAAGTCCAGTTGTCTTTAGAAAAGCACTTTTGTTTCTTATTTGGTAGTTAAAGATAAGTTATGATGGTTAGTGTAGGAAGAAAAAAATCCAAATGCCTTGATCTCTCTTGTAAAGTGAGACATCAAAGTAAAAGAGCAAGAGGTAGGGTCTTTTTATATAATCCAAAATATCCTGCTAACCAGTTATATTAAACTCAAGGGTGAAGATGAGGGGGGCGGATTAGAGTTTATCTATGGATCTTGCTCTGAGGAGGAATTTGATTGATCACAGGAGAATTTACCTCTTCAATTTTGCAACCACATGGGAAATTTGCAATGTATTAGAGTTTTGTAACCAGTCTGAACTTTGAAGGGACTTTTTTTAACCTTCCACAAAATTGTATCACAGTTGGAAAGCTTTCTTCTTCATGGTTAAAAATTCAATGTTAAAAAAATCATATTAATGTTCAACTTGCACAAGTTGGCTGGGGAAAAAATAAGTAAGAGAACAAGCTGCTTCCTGATTGTATAAGCAAAATTATCAATCTGAATAACAAGGGGAAAAACAGGAAGTGGATGGTGCAAAATGGGCTGTGAAGAGAAAGCCTCTTTCAATAAAAGAAAAGCTTATTGGACATCAGAACCTCACCTAAAATGAATGCATAGATGTTCTTCTGCGTTTTTGTTGTTACAAACTGCATCTTGCCTGATTTTAATTCTAACCTGTTTAGGCTACCAGACCTGGAGGTACAACAGCCTTATATAATCCCAGGTTCCTTGTTTCCTATCTTTGCACCGACAGTTCTTGCATACAGAATAACAGAGTTGGAAGGGACCTTGGAGGTCTTCTAGTCCAACCCCCTGCTCAGGCAGAAAACCCTACACCATGTCAGACAAATGGTTGTCCAATCTCTTCTTAAAAACTCCCAGTGTTGGAGCATCTACAACTTCTGGAGGCAAGTTGTCCCACTGATTAATTGTTCTGTCAGGAAATTTCTCCTTAGTTCTGGATTTCTTCTCTCCTTGATTTGTTTCCATCCATTGCTTCTTGTCCCACCTTCAAGTGCTTTGGAGAATAGGTTAATTCCCTCTTCTTTGTGGCAGCCCCTTAAATATTGAAACACTGCTATCATTTCACCCCTAATCCTTCTTGTCATTAAATTAGACATACCAATTCCAGCAACCATTTTTATATGTTTTAGCCTTCAGTCCCCTAATCATCTTTGTTTCTCTTCTCTGCACTCTTTCTAGAGCCTCAACATATTTTTTTACATTGTGGCGACCCAAACTGGGTGTAGTATTCCAAGTGTGGTCTTAGCAAGGTATTATAAAGTGGTATTAACACTTCATGTGATCTTGATTCTACCCCTTTGTTAATGTCACCTAGAACTGTGTTGGGTTTTTTTGACAGCTGCAGCACACTGCTGGCTCATATTTAAGTGATTGTCCACTGGGGCTCCAAGATACTTGTCACAATTACTACTTTTGAGCCAGGCACCATCTATACCAGGGATGTCAAACTTGCGTCATCATGGCATCGTCACATGATGTATTGTTACTTTTTCCCCCTTTGCTAAACTGGACATGGGCATAGCCAGCGTGTGACACATCTGATTCACAGGCCGCGAGTTTGACAGGCCTGATCTATATTATACCTGTTCTTTTGGTTGTTATTACCTAAATGTAGAATTTTACTTTTTTCACCAATGAATTTCATTTTGCTAGATAGGGCCCAATGTTCAAGTCTGTCAAGATCCTTCTGTATCTTAAGCCTATCTGTATCTTAAGCCTATATAGCGTTGCCTATTCCTGCTAGTTTGGTGTCACCTGCAAATTTGATGAGTTCCCCATCTATCTCCTCATTTAAATGTCAAAGGAGCGTATTTTCATATATTGTGGACCTGTCCCCAAGTATTGGCTTAAAGTATTGGCTTAAAATTAAAACATGTTGGAAAACATAATAAGACAAAGAATTGAATTAAGACTATGAATTGTTTCTATTAGGTATAATAGGATCAAAAGTTACTAGGAACTTCCAATATATTATACTCCATATAGAACCGCTGCCAGAATCTCATCTGCACAAAATTGGAAACAGGATGCTAACCCTTCTGAGATAGTAATAATAAAGAAGATCCTTGAATGCGCTGAAATGGACAGGCTAATGATGACATTAAAATATAAAGAAGAGAAAGAGTACTATAAGATATGGAATGTTTGGTATGAGTGGTTAGAAAGAAGGAGCAAAGGCATCAATAGATATCAAAAATGAGAAAGTATTAATTAATGATGCATATATGTATACAGATATTAATAGTTTTATAAGTTAGAGAAATAAGAATATAAGTGAATAAGAATGGAAAAGTGATATAATTTTAGACTTTATCTATTAGTGTTAATACTGTTACGTAATTGTTGTAAAAAGTGGAAATTGTTTTTTTTAATGTTGAAATGTTGAATAAATAAATTTAAAAAATAAAAAAATAAATGTCAAAGTATAGTGCAGAGTAGAGGTAGTCCTTGACTCAATTTTCAATGTGGTTGTTAATGAGTTATGACCTTTTTTGCCAGGGTGGTTAAGAGAATTACTGCAGCTGCTAAGTAAATCATGCAGTCTTTAACTGAATGTAGTTTCTCCCATACACTTTACTTGTCAGAAGCTGGTTAGCAAGGTCTTCGATTGTGATCACGTAACCTTGGAATGCTGCAGCTGTTGTAAATACAAGCCAGTTGCCAGAAACCCACTATAACCCACATTTTGTTCATGTGAGCGTGGGAATACTGCAATGGTCATAAGTGTGAAGGTAAGTCATTTTATTAAGTGCGGCTGTAACTTTGAATGATTACCAAATGAATGGTTGTAAGTCAAGAACTATCTGTACCTGGCTTCAGTGCACTAGACTTTTTATGGGACAATGCAAAAAGGACATGTCCCCACTTCAAATGACTACAAGAAATAAACTTCATTGGAAAATTGGCTCAGAGTGAGTGTTCCCTTCCTCCCTGTACTCTGCTCTTGAAAGGCATACATCCAGAGCATAGAACAGCTCAAATAAGTAGTATAAGAAGATGTGGAGAGATTTATACCATATAATCGCCAAAAGTCAGACATGCCTGAATGAATTACATCATCATGCACATATATGATTTACATGAAAGGAGGGGGGAAAATTTTTTTGGGGGGGAATGTAAAATAAAGTTTGCACAGAGAAAACATTTGCACAGGTTGAATTTCTTAGTATTGTTTTGATACTTGAATAGGGCAGTCACAGAATCCCCTGCAATTGTCAAAGAGGCATTTATGTGGCTGGCTATCTTCCTTTCCTTTCTATTCCTTCTTTATTTTAATTGTACAATTGCATTATGATCTTCTACTGGAGAACGTGAAAATACATTTAGGGCATTTGAAGGGTACTGAGCAACTTCTTTTGTTTTAAGCTGCCAAAGGACAACATATGTTGTGAGGGGAAAAAGTAGATTAGCTGCAGGTACATTTAAACTGACAGTCTTTACACCCTTAGAAAAGCAATTCTCCAAGGATTCAGATCTCTGCCTGCTCATACTACCACTTGCTGGCTTTTCCAGCAAATGCCAAGCTGTTGGTTATCTTTATCAGTCTCAGGAGAAATAAATATTAACTTCTCAAAGGAAGTGTGAGAATAAAAAGTGCTTAATAAAAATATGAGAAAAAAGACACTGTCTTTTCTTGTATATAAAATAATGGTGTGATTTAGTGTGCCAAGTCATGCAGACACATTCTTTGGCACCCCGTGCTCTCTGTGGAATTTCTTTTTAAAAGAAACTTTTTATAATAATGATTAAATAGAAAGTTGGTATGCAATAAAATAAAAATCAACTTTTGGCATCATCCTATTTACAAGGATATTCCTGGGCCCTTTATGAAATATACTTTTTTTTTTAGAAAATGGAAATGATGTACGGTTGTTTCTTAAGAAAAGAACAAATGTAAGCAGGGACAGGAAAAAAAAAGAAAGAAAGAAAGAAAAACACATCCTGGCAGAAAACGTGTCTTCCAGAAAATAGATGCCTTGGGACTAGCTCTGTTTAGCTTGGCAGCCATTTTGTAAATGGGGAAATCCTTTAGGGCAGAGGTGTCCAACCTTGGCAACTTGCCACGGTTGGACACCCCTGCTTTAGGGCAAAGATGGTATTCAGCAGGTTCTGACCAGTTCTGGAGAACCGGTAGCAGAAATTTTGAGTAGTTCAGAGACCTGGCAAATACCACCTCTGACTGGCTCCACCCCCCATCTATTCTCTGTCTCCCGAGTCCCAGCTGATCAGCTTGGTCTTCTTTTGTTTCCCTGTATAGGAGAATGGAGCTGGAAAGCAGTTTAGTGGGGTGGGGAGAGAATGGTGATTTTGCAGTAACCTTACCTCAGGTTTGGGTAGGGAATGGAGATTTTATAGTATCTTTCCCCTGCCATGCCCACCAAGCCACGCCACACACACCAAGCCATGCCCACAGAACAAGTAGTAAAATTTTTGAATCCCATCACTGGGTCAGAAGCAGTTGAAAGATGTTCCCTCAAGAATCATGCTGCCATAAAGTCTTCAAAGCCCTTTGCTCAATCTAAGTGCAGGACTTTTAACATAAAATTTGTTCCTGCTAAATGTTATAGGGTATTTAATTTCTTTCAAGCTATTAAACAATCCAGTACAAGGTGTATCTATCAGTCTTCTGAGAAATAAAAATACGTTGTCACATATATTTTTTTGTACTTGAATAGCAAGCAGTTCTTCTGATGGGAAACACTGTATTTATTCACCCCATTCATTCTTATTTTAAGCAACATGATAAAGAAAAAGACATCCATCATATTTATTAATTTCAGACACAGAAAGAAAGGAACATCATCAGACACCTCCAGCTGGAATTATCTTTGACATTTCTGAGTTTGAAAATAAAATCAATAAGAAAAAAGAAGAAGACAAAAGAAAATAAATTATTATTACAATTACTACTTCATAGCATTGCAATCATACTCCAGGAAGAAATAGAACTGTGTCTTCTGCTGGTAAGGTTGCCAGGTTATCATATCCCTGGAGTAAACTGAAGTGATGGTGACAAACATCCTCAATCCCTCAACAGTATTGCAGATTGCATTTTGCTTTTATACTGAAACGAAGGTGTGAGGAAAGAGTCAGGGAAGATAGCATGTGGCATTGCAGAAGATGGGCTTAAGGCAGGGGTGGGCAAACTTTTTGGCTCGGGGGCCTCATTGACTTTTAAAATTTGACAGACGGGCCGCCACCTGGTGTCGAAATGCCTGTCATTACAAGTCAAAATCAAATGAATGCAATCATTCAATCATTCACATCAAACCTTAATTCTGTACCAATCTTCAGCGGACCGGGTTAAAAAGTCCAATGGGCCGGATGTGGCCCGCAGGCCGTAGTTTGCCCACCCCTGGCTTAAGGCATAGCTAGGTAATTCAAGGCTTTTGGCTTAATTTGAAGTCCCAGGCTGGGTAGTTATTCTTGATAATAACTGCCATGCAAGAGTGATTCGCCTATTCCTGGGAAAGAGAGGAAGGAAAATGGATTTTTCAAGTCAAAAAGGGGGAGGGGGAGGAGAAGAGGAAGGAAGGAAGGAAGGAAGGGTGGGAAGGAGGGAAGGGGGAAAGAGGTTAAATATATAAACACAAACTTCTCAATCCTAGAAATGGGGAAAAAGTAGTCTTTTATTTTCAAATCATCCCTGATCATCCCAAGCAAAGATTTTGTTGCCTACTCAGCAAATTGTTAAAACTATCGAATATATCAAAGCAATACTACTGTATGTATATATGTTTAAATATATCTGTTTAATCTTATTCCAAAAGCCAAAGGAGCAAAGACCAAATATAGTCCATTTTGCATTTATATTTATATTACCACTTGTCAGCAGTTTTTATTCTAACTTTTTGTATTATTTCCTACTATTGTCTACATTCAGGAATTTACAATAGCAAATACAGACAGATGAAAAAAGACATTGAAAGTGAAAACTTTATTATCAAGCATCATTATAAAATCTTATTCATAGAAGCTCCCTCTAGAAAGCTCACTTTTTTCATTAAAATGGTACGTCTGGAAAAATAATGCTAATTTTGTAAGCAATTTGTTTAATATGTAATTGTATATATTTATTTATTTGTAAATAATTTATCAGAAATAAATAAATAGGCCCTATTTAACCGTTTGGTGGTTCACAGTGAACTGTTCTTTGACTCTTTCCTCTCTTACATAAAAGGAGTCCTTTCAAAACAAGCAAAGCAATTTTTCTACCCTTTAGCAATGTTTAAGAAAGAAGCTTAAGATATGAATGGATTTCTAGATTTTCAATTATTTTGCACCAGCAAAATATGGAATAATAAACACAAGTTGCAGAAAGGCAAATTCCAGTGGAATGTTACGAGAAACTTAATGTTCCCTTAAAATGGTGCCGACGACAGCTGCCTCAGTGAAATGCTCTCTAATGGACTGCAGAAAAAACAATTACTACCCACCTGCCTTCAATTGAGGACCTGTATACTGCATGAGTCAAAAAGAGAGCTGTGAAAATATTTACAGACCCCTCACATTCTGGACATAAACTGTTTCAACTCCTTCCCTCAAAACAACGCTGTAGAGCACTGCACATCAAAACTACTAGACACAAGGACAGTTTTTCCCCGAATGCCATTATTCTGCTAAACAAATAATTCCCTCAACACTGTCCAACTATTTACAAAGTCTGCACTACTATTACTATTAACCTTTTCATCACTCCTTATCACCCATTGCCTCCAACTTGTGACTGTATGACTGTAACTTTATTGCTTGTATCCTTATGATTTATATGGACTGTTGTTGTGGTTAGCTGGCAGCAGGTGCAGATGGCTGTGGAGAGCAATGATTCTGATGAGGAGCAAGGACCATCAGGGAGTGGACTGCTGCCTTCAGAGATTGTGGGGACTGGCAGCAGTGACGAGGAGGTTCCCGAGGAGCCTGTGCCAAGTGCACGTGTTGAAGAATTACTTGGAGGAAAGAACAATTACAGAAGCACAAGCGATTCAGGAGTAAGGCTACAAGGTAATGGGCCCTCCCTCAAGAGGATAAAAGCCAGCTGTGAACTGGACATTCTTTGCAGACAGCAAAGAAGCTCTTAAACTTAACTGGAAAACATCTTAGTTCGTGTTTGGAGAATTTTGTAAATTAGTTCTTATCTCTAGGATTTTGGCAGCCTTGACAAACAACTTGGCAAGGCACTTTCTTGTCAGAGCTAATTAGTGGAAAGCAGCCTTCAGAACAGAATTCGTTCTTAAACCTTAAAAGGTGGGGGCTTCTGTCTTTGTCTGTGTTTGCTCTTTGGGAACCTGAACTTTGGGAACCTCTTTGGGTCAGAACAACTGTTTCCTAGTATGATTTGATTGCTTATTGTACCCTATGACTATTATTAAGTTTTCTATTTTATGATTCTTGACTCTTGACAAAAGTATTTTTTCTTTTTTGTATACTGAAAGCATTTGCATCAAGACAAATTCCTTGTGTGTCCAATCACACTTGGCCAATAAAAGAATTCTAATTCTAAAATTCTACTAAGAGAAGTTTGGCTGTCTATCAGAGGCACCTTGGCTTAAAACAAACAGTTGGATTCAATGGCTTTTTATTTTGGCAAGATCAAGACCCCCTTAATCCCAGAGGAATGGAAAAGTGACCTGGAGGTGTACTTTTCGCCTCACAATCAGGAGGCTGTAAGTTCGATCCTAGGTAGTGACAGATATTTCTCTTTCTGGGTACAAAAGGAAAATCTGTGTGGGCATCACCCCAACTCCATCTCAATGCAAGGGATTACAGTGTGTTTAAAAGGAGGAAAAAAATCCCTAGTGGAGTGGGAAGATCCAATGTAGTACAGTAGTTAAAGGCATCAGACTAAAAAAAAAGGGACTGAATCCGCCTGAGGCAGAATGCAAGTTAGGTGGACCTTGGGCCTTGGGTTACTCTTTCAAGTTCCAAGACCAGTCAAACTTGGCTAGATGTTATGTCCAGTGTTATTTGAGGATGGAGACAGGTATGTCTCTTATCACTAGTTTGGTGGAACTCTAAGTCTATTGGGACTGTTGTTGTCAGAATTCCCCAGCTATCATTGCCTTTAGCAGGATTAATAGGATTTCTCTATTATGAACCCACTAGTGAAATCACTTAATGAAATGATAAGCTCTGCCCATTTGGGGAGAAACATTATGAACTTAAGTTGTATTTTCAAATAGCAACAGGTGAGGCACTGTCATAACATTTAGCAGCCATCAGTTGGGGCAATGGATGGCATTTCTGTGAAGACTAATTAATGTAGAACTTCTTGGTCTTAGTAATACATTTCTCCAAGGGATACTTATAAGGAAATCACTTTTTGAGACTGAAAAAAGTCATTTTTTTTTTCTTCCAGTTCCCATCCGCCAATGGCCAGCAGAAGGCACTATGTGCTAATTTTCTGTGATGTAAATTAGATTCACTTGTTCGCTGCCTCCAATCAAGTTGTAAAGTCCTGCTCTTTGGAATTCCAGACAGCTTGTCCAATATCAGAATGGTAAGGAATTTTGAGAGTTAATATTATATTGTAAACATATTGCTTATATGTTTTTTTTAAAAAATAAAAAGTTTGGGAGAGGAGCATAAAGAAAGGTAGGCTGGTGAATCATATGGGTCTTTTCTGAATAAATATCTAAATTTCTGGAATGCCAATTTTACTGTAGAATGTCAATCATGTGTCTCATACGAAGATCATGCTTCTAGACATTGCCAGAGCAAAGCATAGGGCCAGTAGAAAATTAGCTTCTATTTTGTTGTGCAATGGCTAAGTGACACCACTATTTATTTACCAGAGTTTTGAGCAAAGTTGAAATCAGGATTAGCTGGCATACTTTTGTTCCCTTTCATCTTGTTAAATTAAACAAAATAGCAGGAATTCTGGTGAGCTTCATAATGTGCCCAGAAAGAAGTCAATGGAACATGTAAGCACTGGAGCGGCTTTGCTTTAAGTATATTCCAAAAAAAAAAAAAAAGTGTTCATCATCAGAATAGGATGAAGGTCTCATTCATCTGATTTGCGAAGGATTGCAGCAGATCTGCTTCTTCTCATGATAATGGCTGACCAATCTGTTTTTTTTAACCCTTAAAATTCAAAAAAGCACCTTTGAAGTTCAACTTCCTCATTTTCACAGTAAAGACTCCACTTGTTAATCTATTAATACACTCCTGGAGGCACCAAGACATTATTGCATATTTTTCTATGTTCTATACATCCCAGCAACATTAATAATGACTTGGCTCCAGGGGTGTGATTCAACCAGTGTAACAACTGGTTCAGGAAGCCCCCATTTCGCATGTGTTCAGAGGGTTTGCTACTGACCTTCCCCTGCAATCCTGCAATCTCCCTGTGTGTTAAACAGCTAATGCATGGCAATCTGCTGTGTCACACGAAGCGGATGAGCTTGAAAACCAGGAAATAAATGTCAAAATAGAGCCAGGGTGGGCAGGCGTCCTGATAGCTGATCGTCAGAGCTACCAGTTCACTCAAACCTTGCTGAACCGGTAGAATTCCAACCCTGCTTGGCTCTTTGTAAGGAAGTTTTGTGTATATAGTGTGAGAGAGAAAGATTTTGTGTTTCCAAAGATGGTATTTCAGTGAGGGGAAATATTCAAAAACAATATATGGAGACAATTAGGTGATAATCAAAGAAATCACCTCTTATCTTATATTAAAGGTCTTTGACAGGGGACATTTTGCTCTCTGGAATGAGCCTTTTCTCATTTCCTATGCATTAATTAGCTTTTTCTTCCTTCCTTTAGTTGTCTGGATGCAGCTAGGAACCAACATGTTGTCCTTTGTTTCAGTCATTGAATGTGCCATTAATTTGTGCCATTCACAAGATCTATTGGATTTATGCTTCATGAAACTACAAAGCCGAGGCAAACATACTGCTCCCATTATTAAAAGGTAGCAAGCTGACTATTATTTACAATACCAGCTATGTCCCATTTTGCATTGTGTTGAGTGTTTTCACCTCTTTTCTCTTGTCCCACTTGTTTCAGATGACCTTCAGTCATGGTGTCCATGGCAACTCAGTGAACACAATGATACTGAATTGGCAAAAATATTTTACTATGAAAAAAGAAAAAGAAGAAGCCTGTTATTTTAAGGATAGATAGCCAATGTGGTTTAATGTATTTTAAATATTTGTACAAATATATACTTTGTCGTTGAACATTTAAAGAAGAGGAGATGAAAGTAAATAACATGCATTTATTTCTGACTGCAGAAGTGGATGCATGCACATTCCATGTGCATATGACAATCATCTTTGCGTCATAATGGAAAATGCACCATTCAGATGACCTCAGGCAAGAATGGATACACTATAACAAAGTCCATGCAATCAGGCCAAGGCCCAACATACCGTATATACTCGAGTATAAGTCGACCCGAATATAAGCTGAGGCACCTAATTTAACCACAAAAAACTGGGAAAACTTATTGACTCGAGTATAAGTCGAGGGTGGGAAATGCAGCAGCTACTGGTAAATTTCAAAAATAAAAATAGATACCTATAAAAACTTTCACTAGGACTGTTGAGAATAAGTTTGATGTTCACAATTTCCTCTTTGAAAGAGACCAGTAAATAGGGAACAAGAAGATGAAGAAAAAGAAGTGTGTTTTTTCACACTTTTCACACTGAAGTGAACAAAAATGGCATCATAGGAACAGGCTTATTCTCAGCCCAAAGGTTTGTTTCTGATTTCTTCCCTGATTTAAGGGAAATTTGGGAAACGATCTCACTATCATGAAAGGTTTGATTGATTCACTAACCCAAAAGATGATGATGATGACAGTGGGAGGCAGGAGTCACTCTCTCCCTTGCAAGAAAAAACCAAGAGCCGTTCTTATGATCTCTCTCTCTCTCTCTCTCTCTCCCCCCCCAATAAAGTCAAGCCCTTTCCAGCACGCGCGCACGATCCGCCCCCGCCCCTTTGCACCTTGCAAATGCAAAACCCCACGGTTTTTGCATTTGCAAGGTGCAAAGGGGCGGGGGCGGATTGCGCGCGCGTGCTGGAAAGGGCTTTACTGGATTACGGGGAGAAAGAGAGAGAGGGAGAGATCATAAGAACGGCTCTTGCTTTTTTCTTGCAAGGGAGAGAGTGACTCCTGCCTCCCACTGTCATCAACATCTTCTTTTGGGTTAGTGAATCAATTAATTTGGGAAATGATCTCACTATCAGAAAACAACGCAAGCTGCCACCACCACCTCCTCCTCCCCCTCCTCCCGAGTGGACTGAAAGCAGCTGGAGCTGAGGAAATGAAGCTGAGTGGAGCGACCTCGGCTCGCATTGCTTTCTCAGCCTAGAGCTCAGAAAACAACGCGAGCTGCCTCCCCCTCCTCCTCCCCCTCCTCCCGAGTGGACTGAAAGCAGCTGGAGCTGAGGAAATGAAGCTGAGTGGAGCGACCTCGGCTCGCATTGCTTTCTCAGCCTAGAGCTCAGAAAACAACGCGAGCTGCCTCCCCCTCCTCCTCCCCCTCCTCCTGAGTGGACTGAAAGCAGCTGGAGCTGAGGAAATGAAGCTGAGTGGAGCCGAAGCAACCTCAGCTCGCGTTGTTTTCTCAGCCTAGAGAAAGGGGAAGGGGGCTCATCTGGACCAAGGGTGAGTCTCCCCCTCAGTTTCCCCTGAAGGATCTTCTGTCGCTTTTGCCTTCTCCCTACATCTTCCCTCTGTTAAAATCCCCCCACACACACACACACTTATTTTCGGTTGGATAGATTTCGTGTCTGAGCATTCTCACATGGCGGTGGGTCTTTCCCCCCCAAAAAAAACAGTTAAAAAAAGAAAAAACAATATATCCTCAAGCAAGAACTTTTCTGCTTCCGATTACCCCCATGCTTAAAAGTTGCAAAGGAAACATGGAAGCAGGGAAGCGGCTGCCCAGCTTCGGAGCTCCACACCATTTTTTTTTCAGAGGGGAATCTGACTCGAGTATAAGCCGAGGGGGGAGTTTTCAGCACAAAAAATGTGCTGAAAAACTCAGCTTATACTCGAGTATATACAGTAATATGTTATCAGTAAAATCATGATTCCTTGGGAAGTCAATTATAAAGAATTAAAAAAACCATAAAAACTCAAACACTATTAAAAGAGAATTTAAAAAAAAAGTAATCAAAAATACTTTATTTAGTGTTAAAGGGATATTACAATAGAATCATGGAATAATGATTCTATTCCAAACTTTTGCTCATCTAGAAAAAAAGAGTCTGTCCATAAGTTCTTAAAGCAGAATATAACACAATATTGACTTCTCCAAAGTCCCACAAATTGGGGGAAAGTGGTAAACATCCATCTCCTTTCAACATTTGACGTTTTCCCTTCTGTAAGAGGCACTGATGGTTCCAGTTTGTTGGCTAGACATTATCAACCAATATATTATCAATCAATATATTTATGAATATATTATTCATAAAAGTGATAAAGGAAAAGAAATAATAAAAATGTCTTTAAGTAATGCTCCTTGAATAATGCCATTAAAAATAGTTAATACTAAACAGCAATACCCAACAGGGAATGCATATGTCTTTCCTCTGAAACATTAACACAATCTAATTTTATCCTCATAACAAATGGTGTAGCCTTATGGTGTATCTAAAACTGAGAGAGGATGACTGGCTTAAAGTTGTGTAATCATCAGAAGAAAGGCTTCAGATATACTGAGTGTGGATTAATCTTGCAAGTATCCCAGAAATTTTATTATTCCACCTTCTCACAGAATACATGATTCAAGAAAAAGGCTTGGATGGGGAAACTACTTCTAGCTTTAAGGCTTCAACCCAAATAAGAAGTGACAGTAATTTGGCTTTTTTCAAATACATAATAGCTCATTACCAGATGATAACATCATATCATATTATGTCTGGAGTTCCCAGATTGTTACTTGTTATCATGCCATAAAGTTGCCCTCTCAGAGTTTCCTTAGGCTGGCCATAACCAGGTTTCCATCTTACCCCCTCTTCTTCTCCCTCCCCTTTTTGCCCCCTTGTCTCTCCACTTCTAATTCTCTCATCTGTGATCCTCTCTTCTGTTGCATCCTAATATTGTAATTATTTTTCAAGTTATTCTCTTTTTTTGGTTGTTTTTTCAAATCTAAACTTTTCACTCCCTTTCCCCACTTTCCTTTATTTTCCCCACATAAAATTATTTGATCATTAAAGATGGCTTCTTCTTTGTCCCAACCTTCTTGTTCTACAAGCGTTTCTTGTTGTTTCTCATAGTTCCAGATCTCCATTTCTAAAAATTGAAATACGAAGCCAAAAGAACATCTTCTTGTGCATCTTCTTTCTGTTTTTTAAGTTCCATTTTCAGTTCTTCTAAAAGTGATGCCATTTTAAACACTTTTAAACAACCACCCAATTGATTTTAGTCATTTAAATCCAATAGCCAAAAATCCAAAACTCACCAAATAATCGAAATAATCCAAAGCTGTTTCTTTTTGCTTCTTTTTTCCACTTTCTCTTCCTGGGGTTCTATTATTTTGATTCAGTTAGAATGTATCTTTTAGGAATCTTGTTAAGGTTTCACTCTAAGTTCCTTTTAGTTCCAGGCAGTCTTCTCCATTTTTCCAGATCTCACCATTTTATTCTTTCCTTTTCTCTCCTTTCCTGCTTTTAAAAGTTTTTGAGTATCCAAAAGTCTTTATTATCCCTTTGACATTTTATTTTCAGCTTAAATGCCTATTGATGTCAAAGTGGATTTTTGTCAATTTCTTACTTAAATCTCTTAGCTGTCAATATAAGGAAAGGAAGGGGGGGGAAGCCAAATCCTTTCCCTTCCCTCTTTCCTTCACTGCTTCAAAATCTTCTTTGGGAACAATGTTATTTTTTATAGTTCAAATTCCAGGGTACCTTACGTTGTTGCTTTTTCAGTTTAACCTGGTCAACCAAAACTTTCTCTTCTTATCTTCCTCCTGCACATTCTTTTCTGGTTGAGTTCTTCTTTGAGGTGGCCATTTCTTTTTTTTTTTGAAACAAATTTTTATTAATTTTAAAGATAAAACAACACATCATTAACCATTAAATGCATAAACACATAAAACCTCTTAACATTGTAAATCCTTACAAGTCAAACAAAACATTATTTTTATACAGCATAATTCCAATTTATCCCATCTCCATATGGACACACAAACATCTTTCAGCAAATTTCTCATTTTTTCTCTTTACTCCTATTCAATTTCATTTCTCTTCCATATTTATCCATTTTATAGTCATCATATTCTTTTCTTTCTGGCTTGTATAAATTATTCTCGTCTATCATTCCTCCAAGGTTTTATTGATTCTTTCCTTTTTTTTTTTTTTATAAAAAACAAATTTTGTTAGTTTTACCATAAGCACAATACACAAACATACAAACACAAAACATAAACAAAACTAAAAGATTTTTTCTGAAGGTTGTCTGTTCCCGGGTTAAAACTCTTTACACAGACACAAATTCAAACATCATATTCAACCCAAATCTCCTTCCAAATCTTATTATCATTTTCTTTTTTATATATATATATAAAAACCATTTTTATCAGTTTTATAAAAACAATGCACAAAAAATCAAGGCATAGCAGCTTATAAATTCTTTTCTAAGAAAAAATAATAATAATAGACCAATAAAGCATAACATTTCCAGATTATAATATCAATATTTCATATAATATTAACTTCATATCTTGTCCCTACTTCTCTTTTCCATCCAAATTATTTATTAATTAAAATTTTATTGCCTTTTATCAATACACAAAATCCAAAAAAAAAAAGCATATATATCCTTCCATATCTTATTACCATTTTCAATAACATTCTTTGTCTGTTCTATTTCCAATTATCCATTCATCTTTTTTTTCTTTTACTATACTTCTCCTGTACACCAATTGGAGTAACATCTATAACTCATTACCCTAACTTAGAAATACTACATATAGCAATCTTTCTTGGGATTCTGTTTAAAAAAAATTCTAAAATTACATAATAAATTTTATATTCTAAATATACATATAAAAACACACTCTTATATACCCTCCAGAATCCCTCTTTTAATCTAAATTAAATTCACCCATTATCTCTAAATAAACTTTTTTTCCTTAGGTCTTGCTTCCCCCCATTAAGGCTTCTCCTCCCTCCCTTTCTCTCTTGCTTATTCTTCTCCTTGCTCTTTCTACCCCTTTGTTTTTTCTCTTCGCTTTTCTTGCTGCTTTTCCTTTGCTTTCTAACCTTGCCTCCATCTTTTCGCTCATTTTTCTCTCTTTTGGTTGTTTTTATAATTCTTAAAATCTCCTTTTTCTTATCCTTTTTGTCCTCCTCTCCAGAAGGGACCCATTGTTCATCAAAGATGGCTTCTTCTTCCTCTTCTTCCTTGTCCCAGTCCTTCTGCTGCGTAATCAACTTTTCAAAGGAACATAACGCCATTTCTAAGAATTGAAACAAAGCGCCCAAAGTATCTTCTTTTTTATATTTTTGATATTCAATCTCTAGTTCATCCACAGACGATGCCATTATGAAAAGGGAAACTTTTTCCAAAACAACCACAAGAATTTTTAATCAAAGACAATCAAAAGCAATTATAAAAAGAAAAAAAATTCCAAAAGTTAATACTTTTCTTCCTTCTTCTCTTTCTCTTTCTGAATTAATTTTTAATCAAAGAGGTCCAATTACCATATATCTTCTTTTGGGATCCACAAAGACTTCTAATCAATCTCCTCCTTTTTCAGCTTCTGCTCCAATTTTTTTTTTCTCCCTTCCCACTTGCAATGAGAATTTTAATAATCAAAAATCCATACCTCCAGCAGAGATTTTCCAATTTCTCACATTTTTCAATGTCCAAAAATCCCTTTGTCTCTTATCTTAGCTTTCAAAACAATCCACTTTCAATGTCTAATATATCCAAATATTTGTGCTTTTTCCGTGGGGTGGGAGAATAAAAAAAAAAAAAAATTCCCTTTAACAGCTTCTCCGCCGCTTTTCGCTCTTCTTAGGGATACAATGTATCCTCCAGCAACAAACAGCTCAATTCCAGGCAATTTAAAAGGTGTTACTTGACCCGGCTCAGACAGAACTTTCACTCTTCACACTTCCTCCAGCACAGTTCTTACCCGGTTGCTGGCTTCTTCGTGGCGGCCATTGCTGACCACCGCTCCACCGCCTTGGGAAAAAGGGGTTTTCCCGGAGAAAGGGGGGGTCTGCGATGCCCCCACCTCCCTTTCCGACTCCCCTCTCTCTTCAGCTGTCCCTACAGGGCAGCCATATCCCCCTGACCCATCTGGATCGGGGGTACCTCGACGGCTAGCACAGCAGGAATCGCGAGCTGTCGCGAATTCCTGCTGCCCCGAAGCCACGCAAACCGGAAGTTCCCGAGGTGGCCATTTCTGACCACTGTTGCAACCGCCTTTGGGAAAGGGAGTAATGGCCAGCTGAGGAGTAGAGATGTGGCTCTTCTCAACCCTGCTGGCAGTCTCCCTCCTCTTCACCACCTCTACGGGATAGCTTAGCTCCAAATCCAGCCAGCTTGGGGTGCTCCAGTGGTGAGCATGGATCAAAACCACACACGATCATGGATTTCGGTCTGTCGCCAAAGAAGCTCAAGAAAATGGAAAATGATATAGGTGGAAAAGAAAAGTTCCAAGGAAAATGAGTTTTAGGAAGAAGAATATGAAATGGGAGCTGGTTGAGCTTAAGAAATACCATCTAATTATAAGTTTAGATGGCACTCCTGCAGAGGGCATAAGGTGACAAGGCTAAAAAAAGAGAAACATGGCAGAGAAGTATGAGAGCTAGGTCAAACAATGACAGAAGGAAGAAATTGAATCCAGACCAGTTCATTGCATTAACATTTACACAGGTATGAAATGAAACTCTCAACCTGTTAAAATGGGTATGTGGAAGAAAGTTATTTGCACTTAAGTTCTGCTCAATGTATGTGGCCTAAGTCTTACAAGTTGCTGTTCTTGTAGATGCTAATGGATCTGGAATAAATCTTTGCACAAATCTCTGGTGAATATATCCCCAGTAAATTATCAACTTATTTCCTAAAATAACCTCTCAACAGTATTGCTTTATTAAAGGAATATCCCATAATCTCTTATACCATTCAACAGTTGGGACCTTCCTAGAGTTTATTGTAAGATGGGCATCTATATAAATGTTTTGAAGAAACAATATAAACAGTTGTTGGACTGTCTGGTGTGTCATGCAAACTCCTTGATATTTTTAAGAGAAAAAAAGGGTTTTTCTGATAAAACAAATCAATGTATACCTTTTTTATGAGCCACGGTGGTGCAGTGGTTAGAGTACAGGCTACTTCTGCTGACTGCTGGCTGACTGCAATTTGGCAGTTCAAATCTACCAGGTTCAAGGTTGACTCAGCCTTCCATCCTTCCAAGGTAAGTAAAATGAGGACCCAGATTATTGTTGGGGACAATAGACTGACTCTGTAAACCGCTAGAAAAGCACTGTGAAACAATATATAAGTCTGAGTGCTCTTGCTGTTATATGAGTACATAAAGAAGAATATAATTATTATTTCAATTTTATATTTTGTCTAATGTGGAGATCCGTTATATAATATTCAGTTTAGGTTCACTACAATATAGATGGCATAATAAATCTTATGCATTTATGTACATGTTATATATAGATAATTGATCTTGCTTGCAAAAAATCTATTTTGCTTGGTTTTAGAACTTAAAAATTGTTAGTTAATTCTATGACATTTGTGCATCATAAACTATGTAAAAGGATATTAATTTGGGTTCTATGATTTACATCCATATCCCCAATTGAATCATTTCAATAAAAGGTAAATTAGGAACCTCTTAGTTAAGCTGTTTGTCTGGTACCAAAACAAATCAGTTTATACTTTGTATAGTCATCATAACGAGATGTGACTTTCACTGTCTAATAATAATTAATTACACATGAAACTCAAAGTCATTTCTGGAGCTTTTCTGATTACTTAGCTTAGAAAAAACCCAGAGGAGTTGTTTCACAAGATAACATTATTAATCATTACTTGCTGGGTGTTAAGAAATATATATTGACAGAGGTAAATTAAGAAAGGTAGTTTAGACAATTGAATTTTGCTTCCCAAGACAAAGGAAAAATAATTCAATGAGGAATTCCTTGTTTTCTTTTTGCTTGAATTTTTAACATAAGTAAGGGTAGTCAATTAATCTTATAATTTGCTTTAATAGTTAAATGTATGGTTAGGGGGAAAAAGCCTTAAACCTGGTCCAACTAATTCTACTTTACCTCTTCTTCCTGCTTATATTCTTACTTATCCTCTAGGTACCTAGAACAGTAGAAATGAAATTTAGCTGTTTTCTAATGGGTAGACAGTTCCTTTCATCTGGGTTAGTACTTTCTTACGGAGTAAGTCTAAATTTTAGAGGTTTCATGGACAGGTTATTTTTCTTATTTTTATGAATTTGACAATAACTTTTTTACATTGGATAGCAATAGCAATAGCACTTAGACATATGTACTGCTTCCTAGTATATTGAATTGGCTATGTCTCATCTGCTGAAAAGAAGAGCTAGAATAAATCAATGTTAGCAATATTTCAGTATTTTAGGGCTGCCATAAAGAAGAGGTCAACCTATTTTCCAGAGCACTAGAAGGCAAGACCAGAAGCAATGGATGGAAACTGAACTAAGAGAGAAGCAACCTAGGATAAATTCCCCAACAGTAAAGAACAATCAACCCGTGGAACAGCTTGCCTTCAAAAGTTGTGTGTTCCAACACATGAAGCTTTTGAGAAGGACTACCATTTATCAAAAATGGTATAGAGTATCCTGCTTGCACAGAGGGTTAGATTAGAAGACCTCCAAGGTCGCTTCCAACTCTGTTATTCTGTATCTGTTCTATATAGTACTTTATATCACTCTCTGGGTGGTTTACTATGTCAACGTATTGCCCCCAGCCATCAAGGTCCTCATTTTACCAACCTCGAAGGGTGGAAGCTGAGTCAAGATTGAACTACGGGATTCATTGGGGATAATATCAGAAAATTATAGTAAATACTAGTGTCTTTAATCAATAGAAACACACATCTCTTCTCTGTTTATTCACCGGAGTAGGTTAATGTAGAACAATACCAGGAAGGGATGAATCTTATTTGTTTGTTTACCTTGTATACCACCTATCTTGTCTATCTCTGGACAGCTTACAAAATTAAAAGCCAAAAAAAATTAAAACAATAAATAACAACAACAATGATAAATTACAATTAAAAGATGGGCAGGAAGAGAGCAAGATGCACACAGGGAGAGGTGGGATTTTTCTTTCAATTCTTTAAACTCTTAAGAGGGTCAGAAGAGTGAGCATGGATCTCACCTTGGGGGGGGGCATGATGTTCCAAAGGGCAGGAATCTTCTCCTGGACCCTGTAGGTCAGAATTCCTTGACTGATGGTGTCTGCAGTATCCTCTTCTGCTAGATGGGAGGGCAATCCAATTAGGGATTATCCTTAGATGCCCTGAACCCATGCCATAAAAGGCTTTAGAGTTTAGAACCAACAGCTTGAATTGTACCTGGAATGGGCTTATGTGGCAACAGATGCCCAGTGAGATAATTTTTGTAATGCCAGTTCTAAAAAGGTATAAATTCAAGAAGTTCAGTTCTGCAGTTCAAAAATTTCAGGCAGCTGGATCTTACCCTTAATTAATTGTTGCTTCCAGAAAGCACCTGTGCAGATTTCACAAATTAGGCCTATCAGACAGACCAAATTACAAACCACCAGAACAAGCCTACCTTTAGGACAGTGTTCAATTTTTAATCTCAACCTCTACTTGCATTAAGCTTATAAATCATACGTTTCAGTTTTCTGACTCCAACTATGTCTATTCACTCCATATCAAAATATTTTTTATCCAATCCTTAGGGTAGAACAGAGAGAAGCAGCAGCTTCTCACAAACAAATATTGCATAAATATTTTCATATATTTTTACAGGTTCTGTCAAATATAGTCTACTAAGTGTTGAGTTCTAGGAAGACAGTGTTATGAAAATGATAAAGTAGTGAGATTAAAAGTGAGAGACAGAAAGTTTGAGAAAGACAATTTCAAAGTGAAATTATCAAAGGCGAGGCAAGGGAGTTACCTTTTTTACCTTTAAAAAATACTATTTTTAGCATTTCCTGTGAAATCTGGTTCTGTACCTGTTTTCATTTATGGCACAATAGAATAATAATCTACAGCAGAAGCAGCCATTTGTTCTGGATCTCTGTTGGCAAACATGAATGATGCTTACTAAATGAAGTTAAAATGGACAAAAGAAGAAGGATAAGATAGAACATGACAGGACAGAATACAATAGGATAGGATAAGAAAGGATAGGAAAGGAAAGGAAAGAATAGGACAGGATTTTTTTGGCCAAATGTGATTAGACACAAAGGAATTTGTCTCCAATGCAAACTTTCAGTGTACATGTAATAAACTAGCATTTTGTGGGGGGAAAACTGAATAGGGACTGATGAGAGGAAACAAACTGAGCATTACAATTTGTGAGATCAGAGTAAGTGTAGAGTGAGAGATACACCAGGTGTGATTTTTGTTTAGTACAAATCAGCTGGACTACGAAGAAGAGCCTATGAATAAAATGGAAAGAGAACAGAATTTAACCTCTGCCCATTTAACTGCTATTAATGGTGAAAAAGATGACAGTTGATCATCAACTTTCCTCATCATAAGGAAAGGATATAGCTTATGGGTTGCAAGCCAAAAAGTCTATATTTTCCTGGTTTGGTTCATTTTGAAAGGAAGGGAGGAAAGAAAGAAAGAAAGAAAGGAAGGAAGGAAGGAAGGAAGGAAGGAAGGAAGGAAGGAAGGAAGGAAGGAAGGAAGGAAGGAAGGAAGGAAGGAAGGAAGGAAACCCAAATTTGCATGTCTCTTTTAAATTAGATGGAAAGACCTTAAGATATAAATAATAGTCACTTGGGAAGGAAACTGAAACTAAAGATTTCATCTGTCTTAAAATAATGAAGTTTTTCCACACATGAACATTGATATTACAAGAAAATAATGGATGCTAATAGCTGTTCCCATGCAATTATAAGCATTCAAATTTCTTGTAATAAAATGGCCTCTGGAAAATGTTTCCTTATTTCTTAAAGTGAAGATGGGATAGATTAGCTAATTGAGTACTTGGGTTAGAGATGTATGGCATGATTCAAATGGATTCAGCAAATGCAAGAATATAAACTTGGCAATGATCACTCCATTTATTTAAAAATGGCTTTTTAGCTCCTAGTTTGCTGTTCTCGTGAAAATATTGGCAGAATAACCAGATTAGTCACAATTTCTCACTGACCTTCAAGTATTGTTGCCTCATTTCCATCATCTTTGTAAAGAAAAAAAACCCCATTGTTTCCATTTTCCTGGAATCTTTTTTTAGTACCACCTGCACATTAAATGCTACCTTCCACTGTGGTCTGTTAAAATGGGAGAAATTCAGTTGCAGAAATAAAGACAAAAAAAATTCTAATCAGTTTATTAGAGTTTTAAACAGGAAATATACAAACTAACAGAAATTAATATTTATAATAGAAGAAAGAAAGAAGCAAAGAAAGAAAGAAAAAGAACAAAGGCAAAAGTGCGTAAAAAGAAAGAAAAAAAAACTTCCAATTTTATTTCACAGCATTATAGTTATAAATGCAAATTAACTTCTTCCTCTATACTTACAACATAACATTAATTTTTCTGTACAGCATTGTTTTTTCTAATTATCAAAACCATATAAATTCATTTTTTTCTATTATTCACAAAAAGTCCAAAAGGAGTTTCCAACTGGCATTGAACTTATTTAGTATCTTTTCTCTGATCAAAGCAGTCAGTTTGGCTATCTCAGCAAGGTGCACCTTCTTCAACTTCATTCCTCCACTTCCTGGCAAGTATCAGGTCTTTCCGTTGCATATAACAATCTCACTGCAGTTATCATGTGGAAAAACAAAGTTTCGTGATTTTTTTTCAAGTGTTGCTCAATTAACCCCAAACAGAAAAACAGAATTGAAAAGGATTTTGTAGTCCTTTCTAGTCCAACCCACTATACAACCCAAAATTTATTGTCTCCTGAGAAATGAGCTATGGTATAACTGAATTATACCATTCCATACAAGTGGCTGTCCATTTCTTCTTAAAAGCCTCCAGTGATGGAGCACCCATAACTTCTGATGGCAAGCAGTTCCATTGGTTAATTGTTCTGACTGTCAGTTCTAAGCTGCTTCTTTCCTTGTTTAGTTTCCATCCATTGTTTCTCATCTTGCCTTTTAGTGCTTTGGAAAATAGCTTGACTCCCTCTTCTTGATGGCAGCCCCTCAAATATTGGAACACTGCTATCATGTCATCACTAGTTCTTCACTAGGCTAGATAAACCCAACTCCAGCAACCATTCTTCATATATTTTTGCTTCCAGCCTCCTAATCATCTTTGTTGCTCTTTTCTGCACTGTTTCCACAGTCTCTGAAATACTTCTGGCTTCAATTCTATATTAATCTTTAAAATCTTTTGAATACAATTGAATCCAAAGATTTTTAGCTTTTCTGCCCTTCACTAAACATGGTAAAATATTCATATTTTCAGCATAAATTCGAAGTACATTTTGTTAGACAAAATGATTTTCAGATACCTTCCTTCCAATCACACCAATGAAATATGGTTCATTGTGGAATTCTGGAGTAATTAGTTTTCTTTTATGATATCTCATAAAAACATTACAGAAATATTTCAGAGTAACATGCATATCCCACCTCCATATTTTCAAGCTCCAGAGCATCTTTAAATTGCATTGGTGAACTTCAATGGCGAAGAGTTCCATTAATAATGGCTCATTGGTTTTTTCAGCAGTTTAAGGAAAGCGAATAAAAGGTTAAAATTGATACATAGATTTTTCCGAATTTGACTCTGCAAATTCTCAAGAAGAATATTGCCTGATTCTGCTTTAGTAGATAAAGTGGTTATTTGTAGTGTGGAACTAGAAGTGTTTGCTTTCTGAGTAGCTTGTAACTGTTTCATAGTTTGTTAGCCAGTTAAAAATGTTTTCTGAACTCCTTCTGATATAACCAAAGGTACAATGATCAGATACGTAAGGATTGAATGTGATAGTTATTTAGACTAGACTTGGTTATTAATAATACCTCCTGAGCTTCACATGACCACAAAGAGTCTAGAAATCAGAATGGCTAATATAAGGCTCCTACAAGTTCTTTGTTATGTGTTCTCTGACAACCATTTTAAATATGCATTTGAATTAAGTTGACATAACTAAATCTGAGCAATTGATCAGTGTAATTGCTCTGTTTTTAAAGTCTCTGTGTTCCCAAGGGTGAAAAATAACATATAAAGGACCTACGGGATTCTGAGAAAAAATAAGAAAGATAGGAGCACGGGAAAGTAAAAACTAGGAGGAGAAAAAGGATATTGAGAGGAAGAAATAAAAGAAGTGAAAGAAGAGTTAATGGAAATAAAAGTTAAAACAATAAAAATGTTCTGTTCTAGGATACTTTTAGCTATGGTAGCACATGTTTAGTAATTGAATTGCTTGCATTTAGAAAGATCACATCTAATGAACAGCAAATATTTGGCCTGTTGATTATCTGACAATTGATTTATTACAGCATTTGTTCTATTAATACCCTCTGGCTATTAGTCTTCCCTCTGCCAACTTCCTCCATGTTTATTTTCCATTGGATTTTTCTGACATTTAAAACAACTAAACCCAGAGGTTATTAGAGAACTGGAGGAAAGAGACTAGATTTCATTGCCTAAGGCAGGGATGTCAAATTTGCATCATCATGGCATCATCACATGATGTATCATGACTTTTTCTCCCTTCACTAAACAAGGCATGGGGGCGACCAGTGCATGATGCATCCGGCCCACGGACTGTGAGTTTGACAACCCTGGTCTAAGGACAATATAGAATCTGATAATCTTCAGAATGTGATTCCTGAAGCCATTGGATCACAATCCTTAGTGTGATAACAAAGTAGCAATAAAGTAATGAGTATAGATAGACAGAGATAGATAGAGATAGAGATACACATACACACACACACACAGAGAGAGAGAGAGAGAGAGAGAGATTGAAATCTATGAGCATACAGAGCATATCAAAAGTCACACCCCATAGATCAATAAATGGTTTCAAGGAGACCATCACATCAGAGAAAATGTTACTGTGTTTAGGATATTCACAGACCATACATCAATCAAGTAATGATTTAGAACAAAATGGCAACTAATTCAAAATTTTGATGTAATCATATAATAAATTATCTATGGAGATAGACTTTTGTTATACTATGTCTATGTGAAATGGTTGAAAACACTACATAATAAGATTCTTTGCTTATTCATTCATCCCAAAGAGCAGAATAATGACTGTTATTCATTATTCTATATCATTATAATTGATGATAACATGAGGATACCCAATCCATTATTTAAATAAATGAATTAACATGACAAATCCATGTATGATTTACTGTTTCTTACTCAAGGTCATTGTAGTGATAATTATCTTTCTCTTTGCCATGAAATTATTGTTATGTCATGTATCCCATGTTAAAGATGTAGAATAATATCATTTTATTATTACACTATTGGTGCAAAAGATTGTTTTAGATTGTAAGCAGACAAGACTACTTATATATTTCTGAAAAGAGATTATTTGATTTTATCTTCAACAGAATGTGAGTAGTTCCATTCTTCCAACAATGAATGACATAAACTACAGAACTAAAATCAGTAGTGCAAATACTATATCTGAAATATATTTATCAAAGTGCAAGGAAATTACACTTTCATATCCATTTTAGGTTTAGCTCCATTTTCCTAGAAATAGCAACCATGTATTTCCTCTGGAACAAAAAAATTAATGATATCAGTGTGTCATACATATCAATGAAACCTTCTTTGCATATTTCATCCACAGAATTCTACAAATGCAGATTGCTTAACATCTTCACAGTATGTAATAGTGTGGGAAAATAATTACACTGTAATTAAGGATGGAACAGAACTTGATTAATTTGCATTTTAATAGAAGAAAGAGAATTTGATGAAAGATTTCTTAAAATGGAATCCCTGAAAAAGTAATGCATTTGACAATACACATAGCTTCCCTGCACCATCACCCCCAATAACTTAGGATCAAGAGTCGTGACACCCTTCATTTTTGCAGTACTATATACATTTCATAACCAGGAGTTACTTACAACCTAAAACACTCTGGATTTATCTAATTCTTTTTTTTAAAAAAAATCATCATTAAATGATTGGTTGGAGCAAATCATCCAGTTAACTTCAATTTGAGCTGAATCTGCTACAGTTTAACATTATTATTTCCAGATTAGTCCATGAATCAAAGATCAAGATGCTTTTTTGGCCTGTTGTTCTCCAGTCCATTGAATTAATTTGAATACCAAATGCCATTTGCCCATAGTAGAGTTTTAGACAGGTTTTGCGGAAAAAAACATGACTTTCCAAGAAGATAGCAATAATCTTCCAATGTTTTTCTGCAAATTGTAAACCTGGGACATTAAAAGGACTTTCATCATTTAGTTAAAAACATTTGTCTGCTATAAATAATTGCATTTTAAAAAAGAAAGAAAGGAAATCAAGGAAGGGGAATTGCATAAGACTAATGAAAAGCCATAAATTAAAATTTTGTTGCCATAAAATAATTACTATGCAATTTTCTACCAATTGTCATTTATGTTAACTCATAAAATATTTCTATGATCTTCTCAGAGTGCCAACAGAAAGGGAAGGAGAGCAGTGCAGCAGCTTCCAAAACTGAAACTGCATTCATAAATGTTTTCAAAGATAGTAACTAGGTGACTAAGTTTCTGCTGTGCAAAATTCTAATTGGAGAGTATGATTGATGACTCTTGGCTATGGATGTGTCCCTTTGGAGAATATGAATTACGATACACCCAGACGTGGAGGAAGAACGAGGGTCTAGGGTGACAATGAATTATGTGGTTCAGAGTTGTCTACACCCAGGCAGTGCTGGCATGTTAACTCCCAATAAATCCTTTTTAAGTTTTGGAAGTTTGGCTCGAGACTCATGGAAAACTGTCAGCCCCAGGTTCAAGACCCAAGCACCATGCAAAGGGGCTGAACTCCCATTTGTGCCGCTCCTGCCAACCTTGAAGTTCTAAAGCATGAAGATGCAAATAGATAAATAGGTACCACTTCAGTGGGAAGGTAACGGCATTCCATGTGCCTCAGCATATAATCATGCTGGCCCCATGACCACAGAAGTGTCTCTAGACAATGCTGGTTCTCTCAGCTAAGAAATGGAGATGAGCACCATGTCTTAGAGTTTGACATGACTAGACAAGGGAAACCTTTATCTTTACCTAATGCAGATTTTGGCACAGAATTAAAAATTATCATGGCCATATAAATGTGACAGAATCAACTTCTGTAAATCAGCACCTTATTTCCTTTAAGCCGCCTTGAGTTGCCATGAATGAGTAGATATCAATATGAAATTTACAAATAAATAAAAATAAATAAACTCATCTGAAGATAAGTAGCCAAGTTAATCTTTCACAGCAAAAATATGCAACAGTATTCTGTTCTCTTCAATGCATTTATTATCCCATAAGCTTTCATAGACCACAAATTTCTTCATTACAATTGTTGCAAGCTCTTAGATCCTCCAAACACTGAAGAAGTAAATAAGCATGACAAAAATACATCTGCTTACAGGCATGTGTGTGTGTGTGTGTGTACACATACACGCACACATACACACAAAATATCTATAAACAGCATAATGTCCTTGGTGCATGAGATGCAGATAAACCTTCTAAAAATATCACCATCCACTGAGTCTAGACCTAGATTATTTATTTATTAGTGCTATTCAAAGATTTTCAAAACAGTGGTAAATACCCCACATTGAAAATGAATCCTTCCCTAATCCCTTTATAGTTATTAATATCATTATTTTTATAATGCCTAATAGTGAATTAATATTCCTAATGGAAGACCTTCAATGGTCTTTTTTCCTCCTGTAAACCTCAACCTTAAAGAATGTCTCCTCAAGATAGATGTACTCCTGATTAAATTGCTTCAAATTGGTTTGGAGTTGTATAATTTCCACAAATTAAAATGAGTTCCCAATCTTTTGCTCATCCCAAGCAAAGATTGTGTTGTCTACTCAGCAAATTCTTAAAACTATTGAATGATTGTATTAAAGCAATACTACTGTATATATGTCTATTTAATCTTATTCCATAAGCCAAGGGAGCAAAGACCAAATATAGCCCATTTTGTATTTATATTTATATTGCCACATTTCAGCAGTTTTTATTCTGACTTTTTATATTATTTCCTACTATTGCGAACATTCAAGAATTTACCATAGCAAATAGAGACAGATACAGAAAGACACTGAAAGCAAATATAATTTTATTAACAAGAATCATCATAGAATCTTATTCATAGGAGCACTCTTCAGTAAACCTCACTTTTTTATTAAAATGGTATGCAATGAAAATGATCATCTGGACCAGTGGTGGGATTTAAATTTTTTTACTGCCAGTTCTGTGGTCCTGGCTTGGTGGGCGTGATTTGATGGGTATGGCAGGGGAAGGATACTGTAAAATCTCCATTCTTTCCCCATCCACTAACCTGCTTTCCAGCTCCATTGTCCTGTGTAGGGCAACCAAGGAAGACCCAGCTGATCAGCTGGGACTCGGGAGGCAGAGAATAGATGGAGGCAGGACCAGTCAGAGGTGGTATTTGCCAGTTCTCTTAACTACTCAAAATTTCTCTCCAAAACTGGTCAGAACCTGCTGAATACCACCTCTGGTCTGGACAAATAATGCTAATGTTGTAAGCAATTTCTTTAATATGTAATTGTATACATTTAATTATTTATAAATAATATATTAGAAATAAATAAATAGGAAGGAAAAAAGAAAGTTAACTTAGATGAATTGCATGTAGCTCATTCTCAGATAGGTTTTAGAAACACATTTAAAATTCAAAATTATTGGATCTTTCTAGAGACCTCACCTTAAATCCTCAGAAGTCAATTGAAATGTTTTAGACTAAAAATATATAGCCTTTGGTAGACTTGATTTGACATCACTCATATAAGGGGAACAAGTGTAAATTAAATACTAAAATACAAGCTCAGGCATGTGGTGAAAATGTGATACAAATAAATGAAATCTTTATTTTATCATCAATCTCAATATTCATTGGTTTTACTGTTACTGCTGTTCTCTTCAATTACTCCATCAAGTACTACTCATGAAGACACAGACCTGGTAAAATATGTTGTGTTGATCAGGATTAAAATGCTTGCATATAAATTTATTGATTGGAATGGAATGGAAGAATTGGAAGGGATCTTGGAAGTCTTCTAGTCCAACCCGCTGCTTAGGCAGGAAACCCTACACCACTTCCGACAAGTAATATGATACCATAGTTACTTAAATTAAGTGAAATAGAAAGATCTATAAGTAGATGAACCATCTCATTCTGGGCCTTTCATAAAGACCTGGGATAATGATAGAGGATCATTTCTATCATTTCTGTTTTGATTTTTTTTTTTATAGTAGTGGGTGATTTCCTTCTCACTTATTAGAGCAAAACAGAAATTATGTGTTTAAGCCTGATGCTTTTATTTTAACCAATATTTAGATATCTTTAGTATGTGGATCCTGACTTTCTATAATTTTACCACTTCTGAACCACTCCTTTTTTTTTTCTACTATCTTTGGATAATTAATGACCTTGCTTACAGTAATTTTGGAAGAATTACTCAGCTGAGAAAAGATAATATGAGCCAGGACCATGGACAGTTCCATACAGAGCTCTATGGGTTGGAATTTGACTGAACTCATAAGTCTAATGGAAATTATTAATTGTATTGCTTGTCTCCAGCCCTGTCATGCCATTTTGTATTATGTTTTTTTCTCAGTTTTCTTGTTTTTAATGGAAATTATTATTTGTATTGCTTGTCTCCAGTCCTGTCGTGCCATTTTGTATTATGTTTTTTCTCAGTTTTCTTGTTTTTGTTTTGCTTGTTTGTTCTTTTCTCGTGAAGCAGAATGACTAGGTCATTATGCTGCTTCAGATGAGCAATGAAAATAATAATTTCTACTAAGCTTCTGAATTCTCAATCAAATTGCAAATATAAACTTTAGTTACATTGTAAAGAGGTCATGTTCATTATTAAAATTGGTTTGTATCACTTTTTGCTAGAAAGTTTCATTAAAATAAACTCTTAGGCCTTCCATTGGTTCTTTCTGAACTTTTTCCTATGTTAGAAGGAAGTTTTGTAGATAGTTTCTGGAACTAACAGCAAGTAGTTTTGCTTTTCTTGGAATGTTCAACTTTTTTGGGAGTTGGACTGACAGATCCCACTTCTGATATTTCCTTCTGATAAAGGAAGTTTCTGACTATGTTTTTTTTCCAATAAATGCTGTAGAGATCTAAAGAAATCATAATTTTGAAATGTTTCCATATTATCATTTTTATACATATTTATCAGTTAGATTCATAACCTGATCTGTCTCTGAAAGTATAATGATGATGGTGGTATGAAATGAAAGCTAGAAATAAAATATGGCCTATTGCCTTATATTATTTTTCACAACGTTTCTCTTGTGCAATTAATACTGATCAGAGGGACAATCTGAAAATACATTATTACAGCTTCCACCTATTGCAGACTTCATGGACATAGATAGTTGACCTGCTCCCAAAAAAACCCTTTGTAAAGGACCAGGTAAGCCATGTATGGTTTAAATAGATGTTGAATTCAAGCCATGCCATGTCTGTAGTTCAAAGAATACCAAACACTTTGGTTCAGACATTACAATAAACCATGATTTGTCAAATAAGCTACTTATGTTCACTCATACTCTAACCCATAAATCATAATTCACAAACCACAATGACTGAGTATGATCCATAAATCAAATGATTTTTCCATGCCAAGATTGAGTAGAAAAGAGGGGATATACAGTTCTACCTAGTATTCCATATTTGTCCTGCAACATCTCCATGTATTATTAATTCAGAAAAATGCTCTCAACATTCAGCTTTGTATTGCACTAAAAATATTTCAATGCTTTGGCCATATTGTTTGTCTTGACATGGCTTATTCCAATGTAAAATCTTTATTGGCTGATCACACCAGTTTGGAAATTTACTTTAAGAGTGGGCAACTCGTGAAATGGATTCAGTGCCTGAACTAGACCTAGAAGAGTTAATGGTTTGCCTAGTATTTTTATAATTCAAGAATGTTTAGCAAAGTTCTGTAAGGTTTTGTCATATAGGTAAATTAATTATTGGAATCAAGGATGAACCATCAGCAGAATTAAGAATGTCTGATATTATCTGGATAATATATAATGGCTTGTCATTTTATCATTGAAATCAGTGACACCAGTACTTGAATATATTGATGGAAATACATGGGCATTATCAACAATTTTGCAGAAGCTATTAAAATATGGGCACATTAAGTAAAACTTCAGTTATACAATAAATTAGGTTTATCTTGCTGTTATCCCAAAACACACAATATTTTTTCATTTCCTTTTATTCGTGTCTTTGTAAAATATTATTCTTTTGGAAAGAATTTGCTGATGCATAAACTTACCTAAAGCCATTTTTTAATATATGAGGACTAAGGTACCATGCAAATTATATACAGTAAAATACCACTACGTTAAATCAAAATGGCAATGTCCATATATTTTTCCTACAAACAGTTTAAATCATGTTGCTAATATTTCATAGTTGTAACTCTGACTATTCCATGTCATTCTACATGCATTTTTTCCCCAATCTATAGCACAGATTCAGGGTAAAAAAATTAATATAAGCTCTGTTGTCACATTAAAATCAATGTGCTTGGTCACTTCATCATATATTCTTGTTTTTGAATGAGTCATAGTGAAAGCAGTGGAACTGGTGGCTAAATATAATTTTAATCTTAGAAGTAGTTAAGTGTAACTCAAGTATACTACCTTTGAATATGCAAGTTTAATCCCAAGAGAGCGAATGCAGCTGCTAGGCAACAAACTATAAGAAACTAAAAAAGCCCCTTTGATTGCAAAAACTTTAATCTTTGGCAATGCATAAACAGACACAAGATTTCTGCCTAATATGTCAGCATCATTCTAATTGCCCATAATGTTGTTTAAATATTACTGCACACATTTTCTGTATTTATATTTGTGCTAATTAAATGTGCCATTGCCTGAAAATGTCACTATCCTGTCCTATTTTGTCTCCTTCTGTTCTAGTAGGCAATGAAACAAAATGATCAGCCATCTATGACTGGTAGTGTTGATGGATGCTTAACATCTTTGGATTTTCAAGCAGTAGACTTTAATTATCTTCCTCCTACCCTTGAGATTTCTAAACATATTAAGGGCAGAAAGGGCTAATGTGAAATAGAAAACAATGATTCCAATAGAAGAAAATATACAGGACATAGTTAAGGACTGAACAGTAGAGTTCTTGATGAGCTCTCCGAGCTTGGATGTTTGCTTGTTTATTTTGGTTGTTTTATTTCTCATTAACACCATTGGTGTTAATGCGTATGGGTTTGCCTCCCATTTATATCCAGTAGCTTACTCTCCAGTATTGATAGGGGAGGGTTTTCTCCTTCGTTGTTCCTTTATAAGGAGATTTGTTTTCTGCTTGATTGTTTATCTGGTGTTAATCAATGGTGGGATTCAAGTTTGTTGCCACTGGTTCGGTGGGCATGGCTTGGTGGGTGCACTTTGCATATGTGCACATACTTTGCACAGGCCCAGAGGCATTTGTGCAGCCGCAGAGGTGTTCTAGCTCTCCTCCTGCAAGCCTGCATGATTCCAGTTGCTTCAGCCGCTGTCGCGTGGCGCTCTTCTGTGTCAGCAAAGCAGTTGCGCTTCAAATTCAGCAGATAAAGGTGAGTGTAGGAGCCCGGGTGGACAGGCGGGTCCAATAGCAGAAAGGCAGAAAGAACTGGTTTGGCCTCCGCTGCTCATCACTCCTACCGGCTCACCAGAACTGGGCAGAACCGGTCGAATACCACCACTGGCGTTAATGCTTATCTGATGAGGGTGTGCTGGAGAGGATATATTTTATTTATTTTATTTTATTTTCATTTTATTTATTTTAGTTTGTCAAGCATGTATGAGAAAACAAGTATAAGTATGAACATAACATATAAACATATAAGTATAAACAGGTATACGTATACACATAATAAATGAGTACGAATAAATGGATAAATGAGAACAGTAAAACAGGGATGATAGGCATGCTGGTGCGCTTATGCACGCCTCCTTACAGACCTCTTAGGACTGGAGTGAGATCCATGGTAGACAGTTTATGGTTAAAGTTTTGGGGGTTTGAGGATATGACAACAGAATCAGGTAATGAGTTCCAGGCATTGACCACGCTGTTGCTGAAGACATATTTTCTGCAATGAAGTTTGGAGCAGTTTACTTTGAGTTTGTATCTATTGTTTGCCCATATGTTATTGTGGTTGAAGCTGCAGTAGTCATTGACAAAATAATATGTTGTAGCAAACAATTTTGTGTACTAAGATTAGGTCAGACAGTAGGTGGCGTAGTTCTTAGGTCCAATATTCCACGTCTGGTGGCATAAGGTAGGAGCAGAGAACTCTTCTCGTGAAATACCTCTGGACTCGTTAAATTGTATTAATGTCCGTTATACAGTGTGGATTCCAGGCAGATGAGCTGTATTCAAGAATTGGTCTGGTGAATATTTTGTAGAAGGTTTTGATATTTTTGTTTGCTTCTTATTATTTCCTCTTTTCAAAGGTGTATAAATGTGGTTTATTTCTGTGTGTCTATTGATGTCAGCCCTCCCAAGTGAACTAGTCAGAAAACATGACTAGATGAATTAAATCTTCCTTTTTGTAAGGCTTCATCTTTCAAGTACAAACTTCCCCCTGCCACATTTAACTGCTTGATCTATTGAGGCAGGATTTTCTTAAATTTCTTTCTCTAACCATTAAGGCACTGAGGACTCCTGTCTTATCTCTCTTGTCTGATTGTTTCCTAGGCAGCAATTCTTCCCCTCATTCCCCAAGCTCATTCATACATTCCATTACAATTGATGACCGATTTATCTGAATACCAGGCTTCCAAGAATTCCCTAAAGTTTTTAGATTTATTATGGACTAATTTAAAGCATTGACCTGGTCTATCAGATTCTTTTTAAGTTCTGAACCAAAAATGGTATTAGAGAAGTCAGAAAGAAAAGCAGCTACATCCAAATAACAACTGCAATTTTTTTCATCTAATTGATTTTTTTTTTAGTAGCACAGGTATTAAACACCAGCAGGATATATTCCCATTCTTTTGAGACAGAAAGCATAGGAAACCATAGCTTAAGCCTTAAACTCCATCCCAGGGCAGTAACTCTATTGAATTCTACTGTATAGTGCAATATTAAAGCAATATCAGGGGTTTTTAATTCAATGTATAGAATGTGAAGGATGTGTATTTGTGTTTATTTTCACAGTCATAATGTACACTGATGATTACTGATGGACCTCATTGTACGAGGTGCAATGACAATAAAGTAAACTATAACTAAATTAAAACCAAAACTAAAATAGCATGGACTGAGCACTATTCAATTTTTTCTCAAACTAGAAAAAAATGGAAAAATCCTAGCTATATTTACATGTGTGATGTGTCTTTATCTATTTTGAATCTTTAGCCCACTCTCTACAGCCAATATCTCTCTCAAACATTGAATGCAGGTCCTATCAGAGAAGAAAAGGGCACTGTATTGCAATTTCTTTTTACTCTAATGCATCCTGAAAAATTCAAATGCAATTTACATATCAAACTCTGGTTGATCATTAGCACATCACAATTAACCTGAACTGGGTGTAAAATGCCTTTTAAAATTCTCCACCAAATTTGTGGGCTGACAAATCTGGTATATGAAATCTCAAAATTTATCCAAGGGGACAGGGAAATTAGTTGAGAGTTTATTACATGAAGAATTTTTGTCTAGCAATAGGAGTAGAAAAAGCCCAATGGGATGAGTTGATTATGTCTTCTGCATTTATGATTTCATTATAGTATGGAAAGCCACATGCCAGCAATGATTACAGAGTGAAGGAGGGGACATTCACACACACACACACACAATCACTTCACATTTCACTGCTAAATGAAATAACATCCCCACTCCACCCAAGAGAATCTTCTGAAATTATCTTCTTCTTTTAAATCACATTTTACTTTTTCAAATAGAATGACAACTGGAAGAAGGAAATGATAGAACAATTTCCAGTGTAGCACTGCAAGTAACTTTATATAATTAACATTAAACTTCATCTTCTCCTATACAGATGTCAACCTGTCATCGCTTTTATTTAAGCAAAGACGAAAAGTTTCTCTGCTCAGTCATACCATTTGAGAAAAACCCAGGCAAGGACGACTACTTTTGGTTCTCAAAGGCTCCATGTTTTCTTGAAAAGCTCCTTTACCTGGTTGTATCAAAAGGAGAAATGGGATTTTCTTAAGAAGGAACCAGTTCTTGGGGATAACAGAAAATAAGTATCAGAAGCCTTATTGTTTCAGTGAAGTAGCATGCTTAAACAATAGACAGCTCCTTACCACTTAAAATAAGATGCATCTCAATCAAATATGCTAGCAGAAATATCTCTACTCATTTTATTTGACATTTATGAAGAAGATTCATTTACAGTGGATCATAAAGTAATCAGAGGAAAGGTTATTGCTAAAGCTGATTAAATAGATGTAATAAAAATCCATGACCTTGCTATATACCTTTCAGCTCTTCTTTTAAAGCGATAAAGGTAAGCAATTTTGAAACTAGTTTCTCCTTGAAGAAGGAAGAAGTTTTGCTTTCTTATGAAATCATTTTATTGGTCATGTTGTGTCTTTGCTCAGCACTGAGATTATGAATCTGGAGGGTATCCTGCAGGTCATTTTATAGAAAAGTCTGTTTCATGCAAGAAGTTAAAAACTAGAACATTTCCATTGGACTGGAAACAATTCTCCAAGAATTGGCTGCATTGCCTAACTGTGATTACTCAGCTACATCCCATCCCAGTAAAACAAGGACACAACAGAGAGGGAGAAGGGTAGCACCAAGGCAGTATCAAGGTGTTACAGGGCTTGGCACACAATAAGAATGCTGTGATGGATTGTGAAGTTAAAAATAGTGCACTACCAAAGGAACTAGCAGCATTTTAACAGCATGGCATTGGCATTAAGAGTAGCACTGGAAGCTTTGGCTTTTTTTTACCATTAGTACATGTAATGTTCAGCTGAAATCTCTCTAAGCTTTTAGATCAAGTGGTGTCCCTTGTGCAGTGGCTGAGAAGAATTTGCTTTCTTCTTTGATATGTAATAGCCTTCCAGTTATTTAAGGCTACATCTTGTCTCTAATCAATGTTTTCTTTTCTAAATAAAGCATACATATCCTTTTCCTTTGAAATCTCTTTTCTGCAGTGTTGACTCTCTTTATGGTTCTGTGCTGTTGTCTGTCTTTTTGGGCTTTTTCTGAATGATTCTAGCTGCTTGATGTCCATAAAAATTCATCTTAGGAAACCAGATAAACCTTTTCTAAAGGTATTTCTAGAATCCAGATTTTTAACATGTACATTTTCCCCGGGTGAAGCAGTCATCTAAAATCGGCAGACTCATCTTTGATTCATCTATTTGCAATAAATATGTCAGGTTTTTAAAGCATTATTTATATATAGTGATAATCAAAACTAAAATGCCAATTCTTTGCTTTAAAATTAGAATCTAAAACAAATATCCAATCAGTGGTATGGTTACACATTAATTGTCAAGAATTGTCAAGTGCTTGTAGATTCTTTATACATCAAGAAACAGTCTCCTAGAATAGAAGCATCAATCAAAATATTTTTTTAAAAATTAGACTGTGTGTTTTTTCTCTCTTGTTATCACTTAACCACACACAAAGGAGTAATCTCTTATGTTGTAGGGCAGGGTATTCTAGAGCTTCCAAAATGTGCATCTTTCTGAACTCTATCCACTGTAGCTACACAATTTTTTGTTGTAGTTGTAATTTCATATTTTGATCTTGGTTCCACAATTGTATCAATGGCAATGTGCAGGTTTGCTATTGGATATTACATGGTATTCTATTGATACCAAAGTAATTGAAACTTAACATATCATAACTTAATTTGGCTGTCCCCACATTTTTACAAGTCACAAACATTTCCTAGTATGAGGCCCTTGTTAAAATTATTCTAAAATGAGTGGAAATAATATCAATTATTATAACAGGAAGGGGAGATACAGTTCGATTTTGTGGGTTCTCTGAATATACAATGATGAATATACAAAATTAATAAATAAAATTCTTCTTCCCAAAATTTGAGGAACCATATATTTAGTTTGAATCTGTCCTTTTTATCAGGAAGCTTCATTTGTATTCATAGGAAGCACAATAGCAGGATTTTTATTATGCCTTTTTAAAAATAGTACTAAGTAAAATGCATTAAGAGGCAGGTTGAACATTATAATATAGACATGGGCATCTTTATGCATATATGAATGAATAAATCTAGCAAGATAGATTCCCAAACTCTGTGTCCTTCAGATGGTTCAATTGAGTGTACATTTTAGGCATTCAACCCATTTGGAGGCAACAAACACAATAATCTATCCTACCATTGTTGATGTTGCTGAATTTTATTGTGTGAAATTTTACACTCAAGTGTAAAAATGCATCACTTAAAGACATTCTTTTCTGCAAAATGATTGCCATAGAAAATGTTTTTCTGACAACTTAATAACCAAATGTTCTCCTTTGGATTGAGTGATACACAAAGAGTCCATTGATTGCAATTTGTACATCTAATACATTTTTCAATGCTGTTTTCTTCACATATCTTTCTATTATGTTAGTTGTTCCTGCAGATTTTATTGGAAATTACACTCTGTCCTAAACAGAAAAAGGTGATTATTTTCATTAGAACATTGGAAATTAAAAGTGGATACTTAGAATAATTCCCTCAACACTGTCCAACTATTAACAAAGTCTGCACTACTATTACTATTAACCTTCACATCACTCTTTATCACCCATCCCCTCCCACTTGTAACTGTATGACTGTAACTTTGTCACTTGTATTCTTATGATTTATATTGACTGCTTCCAAGTATGATTTGATTGCTTATTGTACCCTATGCTTATTATTAAGTGTTGTACCTTATGATTCTTGACGAATGTATCTTTTCTTTTATGTATACTGAGAGCATTTGCACCAAGATAAATTCCTTGTGTGTCCAATTACACTTGGCCAATAAAGAATTCTATTCTATTCTATTCTGTTCTGTTCTATTCGAAATGTCATATTATGGCTGCAGACCTTGTGATACAAATATGAGGTACAAAATATGCATTCTTTGGGCAATCTGGTCTTAAGGTACAACCTTGAGACATATCTCCATCAACCCTTATGGATCTGATAATTAAAGCAAATATTACTGAACTTTCTACAAGATATTATTTTGTGGTGCATCAAGAGATTCAAATGTTTCTGTTTTTCTATTATATTTTTGTCTCATCATATTCTTTTCCCTCAAAGTTGGCTGCTTGTAGGCTTCCATAATTGTACAGCAATGCAGTAGGCAAGTCTATCAGTTCCATCGTTACATAATGTTACAACTGCAAGGCAAACCTCTACGGCAAAATATCAGCACTCATCCAAACTTTAATTAAATCCATGCTTCATTTCAGCAAGAATAGCTGAGGATAATGAACATTTTGTCAACCTGAGGTGGTGTTTGAGTTAACTGTTATGCTTTAAAGGGAAAAAATAAGACAGGAAATTAAACAATTGTGATAATAGAGACAGCTGCTGATAAGTCATCCAACCTAAATAGGGAGTCAAAGAACTGTTCTGTAGCACAAAATGAAAAAAAAAAAAAAAAAAGCAGGTTTGAACATGATTTCTCCAAATAAGGCTTGTTCTTGAATTTTTGTCCTAGCTGGTAGTAGTGGTAAACTAGTCCTGATGGGATTGCATTCTCACAGATCAGGTGCTCAATTCTGAGGATATTTAATGTTTATTTTATGGAGTAAGCCCTTACTTTCACTTTGCTCTTCAACCATTTATGTTGTAGTCCTGGCCATCTTCTGCATGTACACCATCTTAAAGGATTCCAATCCTTAAGTGAAAAATTCTTCCTCACTCCCAGTGTTAGTGGAATAGTACAATTGAATTTGACTTCCTCACCTCCAAAAACCACTATCATAAAAGGGTGAGTTTATTGCCGCTCTAGACAGCAAAATAGGGATTGGAATGGATTTGGCAGAGATAGATATTAATAATTAGAAAACATTCTGGGCTTTTTATTGGTTGGAGGAGCTTAGTGTGAATTGTGAATATGAATATCAGAGACCGTTTATTTTCAGATGAGCTGTATGTATGAAGAGTTGAGACTTGCAGAATAGTTGGGATTAGTAGATGTTTCTCCAGCACATCCAATTCTAAATTCACAAATACAAAAAGTCATTTTTATGTTTCAGAAAGCTTATATTTCAAACTGGTAATGAAAATTACATGGCTTATAGAGAGGCAGAAAATTGAGTAGCCCATGGAAATTACTTAAATGTTCACCCTATTGATAGTAAAAGGCTCAATATTCTCTTATGAATTGATAAATTGATAGTCACAATACAGAATCTATTACTGCTGCAAACCGCCACTAGTGAATTCTGCTATGAATGTTGACAACATTCAGATCTACAACAAGAAAAGATCAGGCTGAGTGAACTGTATAATCCAATGCAATCCAATGCAACTGAAGGTTCACATATAATCGCTTGACATCCCTAATAACTGCATGAATTATAACAAATAGATATTTCTCTTTTTTGTTGGTAATGCACTTCTCAACATGTAATCCTACCACATAAGGACAGTTAAAATTTGAAAGGCTCCATCCTTAAGCATGGCGATAGCTAACATAGTTTTTTTGCTTCCTCTTTCCTGCATTATTTTCTCCACCACTCACTTTCATCTTATGAATATTTGATCCCTTAATTCACCGTAAAAATTAGAAAGGTGATGAAGAAATCCAGTTGGAACAATTAGCTAAAGAGTTCCTTTTTACATTTTTAATACACATGTCTTAATGAGCTTTGAATGAGAGCATGAACACTTAAATGGTTTATCAGAAATCCAGTGCTAGGGTTTGTATCTGTGTATGAGCTTGTTCTGAAAGCAACCATTCTTTCTATAAGCTCTATTAAATTTAAAAGAACTTAGCATCACTTTCACTGAACCCTGAATTAGGGGTTTTCCTGGCAGCAATTCAGAAGTGGTTCTCCATAATAAGGTGAAGGTTTCCTGTCAGTTGTACCTCTACAACTGTCAGTCAGTAATTCTAAAGCACCATGCTGATTTCTGTTTCTTGGCTGAAGGACCAAGCATTGTCCAAAGACAATTTCCGTGGTTATGTGGCCATCGTGGCTATACACCAAACGTACATGGAACACTGTTACATAAAAGTGGTACCTATTAATCTACGAGTGTTGTGTCCGCGAAATGATGCCAGGAGTCGGTGACTTCAAATCATGCTCTTTTATTTAAAGTTGGAACCGAACTGGGGCAAAGGAGAAAGTTCGCGGCTTTTATTCCTTTAGCTGCGGCGGCCGCGGCCAATGGCACCACTTTGAATCTCCCGCGATTCGAATGGACCAATCGCGGGAGATTCTCAGCGAGCCAATCAGCGCGGCTCGCCTGACCAATCAGAGTGCCCCGCGCTTTGGCCAATCAAAGCGCGGGGATCTCAAGAATGCTAATTAGGGACAGAACACCCCTCCCCTCTTGGTTCAGTCCTTACGTCGCGTAGTTACGTAGGTAGGCGGGGCTCCGTCTGAGCCTACTGGACCTGCGCAGCTCAGTCATAGGTTGGATCCCAGCCGGTTCGGTCGGGATCTCTGTTGCTCCTGATGCCATCGTGGGAACCGGCTGGTCGGTCGGGCCGGGCCGCTCTCCGTAGCTCCCTCCTGGGCCTCCCGGGTTGGTTGAGCTGTGGGTTTCGCCGCTCCCGCTCGGTCTTTTCGGGTCGGTCGAGCTGGCCTGGCTGTCTCTTCCTGGCGAGGGGTCGTGATGGCTGTTTTCCGGTAAGTATGGCTGGTTTATTCTTCTTTGGTTTTGGTCCCCTGGGTATTCCCTCCCCCCTTGGTTTGTGTTGTGGGGGTTGGTTTCGCCTGTTTGTGCATCGGTGGTCTCTTGGTTGGCAGTCCTCGACCTTAATTGGTCAATGTGGCGTTTCCACGCTTGTCCGTCTGCTGTTTGTAGCCGGTACGAGTGTGGGCCTGTTATTTGTGTGATGACAGCCGGTATCCATAGTGGGTCTCCCGTCAGGTTTCTTGCGTATACGGGGTCGCCGGGTGTGAAAGTTCGGTGTTTGCTGTTTGAGTCTGGGGGCTTCTCCGGGTTATACGTGGGGTGTAACCTGTCGAGTGGGGACCTTAATTTCCTGCCCATTAATAGTTCGGCTGGGCTCTTATTCGTTGTGGTATTTGGGGTTATGTGTTGGGTGAAGAGTAGTTTGTTTATTTTCTCCTGGATCTCCCCGTGGTCTATTTTCCGGATGGTTTTCTTAGTGAATTGCACCATCCGTTCCGCCCTACCGTTCACCACCGGGTGTGCCGGTGCTGTCAGCGCGTGGCGGATGCCCCTTTCCACTAGGAATTTTTCGAATTCCAGCGAGGTGAATTGGGGCCCGTTGTCGGAAACGACGACGTCTGGGAGGCCGTGCGTTGCAAAGAGTTTGCAGAGTTCCTTGATCACGGCCTCCATGGTTGTTGTCTTCATGTTGCTTACCTCCAGCCAGTTGGAGTAAGCATCTACTGTTATAAGGAAGGTGTGTCCTTTTGTGGGCCCGGCGAAGTCTATGTGAATCCTAGACCAAGGTCCCCTTGGGGTTTCCCACTCTAGGACGGGTGCTGTGGGTGGGCTTGGCCTAGTTTCCTGGCATCGTTGGCACCTTGCTACCCAGGTCTCAATTTGTTTGTCCATCCCTGGCCACCAAGCGTAACTTCTGGCCAGGGCTTTAGTTCTAACGATGCCAGGGTGCCCCTCGTGTAGCAGTTCCAGAACCTTCCCTTGTAGCTTTTCTGGAATGACCACCCTATCCCCCCATAGTATGCACCCTTTTAATAACGAGAGTTCCGTTTGGCGGTTTCAGAACGTTTTGACGGACTCGTCGTTGTCCCTTTCCGGCCACCCTTTCTCTACCCAATGCAACACCCGCGCCAGACGTTTGTCTTTATTAGTTTCTTGGGCAATGTCTGACGCGGTTATGGGCAGGTTGGGTAGAGTCTCTATGCTGAGGGTGGTCATCATGGGTGCTGGGTCGGTGTCAGGTTCCGGTAGCGGTGAGCGGCTTAAGGCGTCTGCATGGGAGATCGTCTTACCCGGTCTGTGTATGAGTCCGTAGTTGTAGGCTGCCAGGAACTCGGACCACCTTGTCATTCGGGGAGACAGAATGTTCGGGGTGGCCCGGTTTCCTGCAAGGATTCCCAGCAGTGGCTTGTGTTCGGTTATGATGGTGAATGTCCGGCCGTAGAGATACTCGTGGAATCTTTTTATGGCGGCAACGATAGCCAGAGCCTCTTTGTCCAGCTGGCTATAGTTCCGCTCCGGTTTGGTGAGGGTCCTTGAAAAGAACGCGATGGGTGCTTCTTTTCCATCGGGGAGGGTATGGCTGAGGACAGCGCCGATGCCGAAGGGTGATGCATCGCATGTGATGGCCAGAGGTAGGGTCTCGTTATACTGTATAAAGACAGCATCCGAAGTGAGGAGGTCCTTTGTTCTTTGGAAGGCGGCTTGCTTGCGTTTCCCCCAAGTCCAGGTTGCCGCCTTGTCCAGGAGCCTATGCAAGGGCTCCGCCACCATTGCCTTTTGGGGCAGGAAGACATTGTAAAAGTTAAGTAGCCCCAGGAATGCCTGTAGTTCCGTCTTCGACTTGGCTGTGGGGGCTTCTTTGATGGCCTTGATTTTTTGGTTTGTGGGGTGAATGCCGTGACGGTCTAGGAGGTATCCTAGGAATTCTTCCCGTTCCGTGTATAGTTGGCATTTCTCCCTCTTGACTTTGAGCCCGGTCTCTTTGAATTTGGTTAGGACCTCCCTTAGGCGATCCTCTAGTTCGGCTTGGTTGGTTGCCGACAAGAGGACGTCGTCGAAGTAAGGTACCACCCCCTTGATGCCTTGCAATAGTCTTTCCATTAGGCTTTGGAATATTCCCGGTGCCACGCTGACTGCGAATTGGAGTCGGTTGCATTTAAATGCCCCCCGGTGGGTGACTATGGTTTGCGCTTCTGCCGTTTGCTCGTCGACTGGCAACTGTTGGTATGCCCGGGCGAAGTCGAGCTTGGCGAAAACCTTGCCCCCTCCCAGTGAGTGCAGTAGGTGTTGCACTACTGGGACGGGGTAGGCGCTTTGTTGTAGCGCGCCATTTAGGGTGGCCTTATAGTCCCCACAGATCCTCACCGACCCATCGGGCTTGATCGGGGTGACTATGGGGGTCTCCCACCGGGCGTGGTCTATTGGCTGTAGGACCCCTTGCTTGACGAGCTTGTCAATTTGCTCGTCTATCTTGGGTTTAAGTGCGAATGGCACCCACCTTGGTTTCAGGTGTTTTGGGGGGACGTTTGGGTCTAGGTTGAAAGATATAAGGGGCCCTCGGTACTTGCCTAGGTTTCCGTCGAAGACCTCTTAGAATTCCCGGGCCAGTTGCTGCTCCCAGCTGTCATCGGTGACGTGGTCGACTCCCGTGACTGCGATGCCGAGCGGGGCGAACCATTGCAGTCCCAGTAGGCTTGGGCAGTCGCGGTCGACGATTGTCAGGGGAAGCCTTTCGGTGTGCCCTTTATATGTGATGTTGAAGTGTTTGGTTCTGACTACCGGGATGCGGTTTCCCTGGTAGTCCCTTACGATGAGTCTCTGGCTGTCTAGGTTCCTCCTTTGGATGGTAGGCACCAAGCGCTTTATTTCATGCCATGCTATCATGGAGAGGTAGGACCCGGAGTCCATCTCCATTTTGCATGGCTGGCCCTCGATGCCTACCTCCACGTGGACCTTCCGGGCGTCATTGGTTATGGCATGGCCGATGGTGACCGTCTGATGGGTCTCCTCTTTTCGCCGGTTATCGCCGCCTCGCAGGGATTGTCCATTCCGGTCCCACCTGTTGTCCGAGGGGCGATCTCTGGTCCGGGGTGGTGTGCTCTCTCTCCTCCGGTCGCTCTGGTCCCATCGTGCCGGGCTGCGGTTCTTTTTTAGGTGGCAGACATGGGCGATGTGTCCCTTCTTGTCGCAATGCCGGCAGATCGATTCGAAAAACCGGCATTCCGACCTGGGGTGGTTGCCGCCGCAACTGGCACAGTTGGTCCTTGACTTATGACCCCGCCGGTTCCGTGGGTCGCGGCCTGTCTGGAGGCGATGGATGTCCTCCTTGTTATCGGAAGTGCCCGATGCCGAGTGGAAGTCGCCCTGGTGGGTGGTCGTCTCTGGTTGGGCCTCGGCCGACCTCACAGGGTTGTTGTTTCCGCTGCGGTCCCCAGCCTTCGGTCTGCGCATGCGGTCGGCGGAGGTTCGGGTTGCTTTGGCGGCTGCGGCTGCGGTGAGGGTGTCTGCTAGGCTGATGTTGCCCTTGGCCATCAGCCGGCTCTGGAGGACAGGGTCCCACAAACCGAGCACGATTCTGTCTCGCAGGGCGTCGTTCAGGTTGTCGAATTCGCAGAGCACCCCTAGGCGCCGTAGCTCGGCGACGAAGTCGCTGAAGCTCTCACCCGACCGTTGGTCCCGACGATAGAATTTGTTGCGTCAGATCAGGATGGGTACCTCTGGAGCGTAGTGCCGCCGAAGTATTGGCTCGAGGACGTCCCAGTCCATCGCGGTCGCATCGGCGGGTTTGGCAAGCGCCTTGGCCATCTTGAATACCTCGGTCCCGCAGTGGGTTAGGAAGACGGCGCGCTTCATGGGGCCGGTGGCGTCCTTCAGGTCGCTGCACTCAAGGAACATGCGGAATCGGTCGGAGTACAATTCCCAGTCCTCGGTGGCGGGGTTGAAGGGTGCGGGGGGTGCGATTTTCGCCATCGTGGTGGTTCGTCTGGCTTCCGTCGGACACGTGGTTCGGTTCAGGGTCTGGATCCCATCCTCGTCGCCAGTGTTGTGTCCGCGAAATAATGCCAGGAGTCGGTGACTTCAAATCATGCTCTTTTATTTAAAGTTGGAACTGAACTGGGGCAAAGGAGAAAGTTCGCGGCTTTTATTCCTTTAGCCGCGGCGGCCGCGGCCAATGGCACCGCTTTGAATCTCCCGCGATTCGAATGGACCAATCGCGGGAGATTCTTAGCGAGCCAATCGGCCCGACTCGCCTGACCAGAGTGCCCCGCGCTTTAGCCAATCAAAGCGCGGGGATCTCAAGAATGCTAATTAGGGACAGAACAACGAGCATTTGCATGCTTTTGAACCGCTTGGCAGACAGGAATTGGGGATAAGTAATGGGAGCTCACCCCATTGCGCAGAGCTTGGGTCTATTACCTTTAAATCCCACATTTGTCTGAAATAGTATAGGTTTCCTGCCTGAACAGGGGATTGGACTAGAAGACCTCCAAGGTCCCTTCCAATTCTTTTATTCTGTTCTTCAATGTCAGTAATAAGTTCTCAGCAGACCAAGGATATCTATGATTCTCAAGTAGCCCCTAGAGCAGGGCTGTCAAACTCCTGGCCCACAGGTTGGATGCATCATACACTGGCCACACCCACACCCAGTTTACCAAGGGGGAAAAAAAGTCACAATACATCATGTGATGCAGCCATGATGGTGCCACTCCTGCTCTGAAGTTTTTTTCAGATAGTTTTGCAGCTTTCTGCCACTTGGAAGCAGGAATAAATGAAAATTTAGGGAAGGCTAAAATAGGTTTGAAATAGCTTTCTTTTGGTCAAGCTCACATCTAGGAGATTTCAGAGTCATGTCCATAATCATAGAACTGAAAGGGGCCATTTGCTTCATAAAGTCCAACAACTGTTCAGTAGAAAGACCCTAATTAAAGTATCCTGACAGGTGGCTATCCATTCCTTGCTAGAACACATCCAACCAAGGGGAGATAAATACCTTTCAAGGTAATTAGTTTTCCTGGCAGCAATTCAGAAGTGGTTCTCCATGAACTTCTTCTGGGACAAGCAGGTGGATAGAGGCATTCGCTTTCTTTTCTAGCCCATAGCCATGACATTTCTAGATTGTCTGCCTTCTAGGTACCTACCAAGCCCAATCTCATTTATTTTCAAGTCCAAAGGTGGGTCAGATGCTTTTACTGAGGCTAAAGACAAACCTGAAATGTCTTACTTCAACTCCAGAAAATAAAAGCAGTATATCTAGCCTTCGTCCCACTGCCCTCTGACAGCTCTTCTATGTGCCTTCAAATATTAAATCTCCTTTCAGCTACCAAATAGTTAATCACATCTCCATTGTGTGGAGGAAACTTGGGGTGGGGAAGGACTATTACAAAAAACTGAATTCTTGTACAATCTACCGAGTTATAGTCAAACATATTTCATTCACTGCCCTGTACAAAAATGGATGTCCTGACCTCTCCTTTTTGTCCTTTTGTCTTCTGTCTGGCGCAGGGGTCTCCAACCTTGGCCCCTGGAAGCCTGGTGGACTTCAACTCCCAGCTGGCTGTGGAACTCTGGGAGTTGAAGTCCGCCAGGCTTCCAGGAGCCAAGGTTGGAGACCCCTGGTCTGGCGGGTGTAATCTCAAGATCAAATATTGTGCGGTTGGAGATTTTTTGTTTTTGAGTATCTAACAAGCTCTCTCATTCTCAGCAGTTTTTTTTTTTTTTTCTGTTGCACAGAACTTAAGTTAACAAGCTCAGCTCTCTGGCTTTAACATTCTGTCCTGCTTGCCAGCTGCCTGAAATTGACAAGACCTTAATCAGGTTGAAACTTTTTGCTCCTAACAGGCTTTAGCATATACAATTGAAAAACAAGTCTTACTGGTGATGGAAAAAGTAACTTTGTTTCCCCCCCCCCTTTTTTTTTTTTAGCTTTACACTAATTTTTTGTCATGGATACCAAGTAATATAAACAGTGTGTCTTTCTTTTCTCACAATTTCCTTCTTTGCCTCTTCAAATATCTGGCAACTCTATCTATCACTGGTGGGATTCAAAATTTTTACTACCAGTTCTGTGGGCATGGATTGGTGGGCGTGGCAGGGGAAGGTTACTGCAAAATCTCCATTCCCTCCCCACCCCACTAACCTGCTTTCCAGTTCTGTTCTCCTGTGCAGGGCAACAAAAGAAGACCCAGCCAATCAGCTGGGACTCGGAAGGCAGTGAATAGAGGGGGGCGGGGCCAGTCAGTTCTCCGAACTACTCAAAATTTTTGCTACCAGTTCTCCAGAACTGGTTAGAACCTGCTGAATACCATCTCTGCTATCTATAAAGGAATGAAATCAGAGGTGAAAAATACTTTCTTAAGCAAAGCTAGCTTCATTCATCCATTCATTTTTAACTTGCTCACAAATACATGATCTAAAAACAGTGGGGAGAGCTCTCCATAAAGAAAGAATTCCATTGGATGGTAATCCATCTGTTCTATTTCTCTTTCTCTCACTTAGAGAAGTCTGAAATGCTAAAATAATTCTTGGTACATATATTTTAACTAATTAATGTTACTGTTGTGAATGGAAAATACTTCGTTTTTTAACTTTTGTTAAAAAATAATAAACAGTTTCTGGGAGTTGGGCAGCACATAAATTACATATATTTTATTGTTACTGTTATTGGCATTGATATTATTTTAATAATATCAAATTATTGCTAATAATTAGATAATAATTGGATTCCAAGTCTAGTTCCTTTCCTCTGTGGGCCATTATTCTCACTTTTTAAAAAAAAAAATTCTTTTCCTTTTCAGGTACATATTTATTGTATTACTTTTCTAGCCAATCCAAAAAATGCTTGATGAAAAATTTCATCTCCCGTATTTTTTTTTTTCTCCAGAGCGGGATCAAGCAGAGAGAGAAAATGAAAGCAGGAGGTGGCTGACTAGCAACTTCTGAGAGAGGCTTTAAAAAACTGCCCTTTGTCATCTGTTGCTTGGTTTGTTGTCAGCTTATTTGCAGAATGATAAGTTAAATTATAAATTTGTAAAGATTTAAATTATAAATTTGTAAAGTGCTACCAAATGGTAGCACTTCTATACTATGCGGAAACTGGAGTAGTTTTAAATAGGTTTTAAATATAAGAGGCATTTGTGTACATGCAATGTTTTGGAGAAAAAATATATATTTAAAATTATGAGCATCAGAGGCTTAACTTACATCTCCACATTTCTTTGATTAAAAGCAAAAAAATGGTTTAGGATGCAATTATTGACAGAATGTCAATGAATGACTCTTCGGGCTACCTTGTTCCTCTGTAACATCTCTGTTTCACTGTCATGATGCTATCACATGGCACTGATCTAGAAGCACAATGTGTAATAGATTCACAGGAGAGTATGGAGGCATTGTCCTATGTTGGAGGAGAAACATTGGGAACCTAATATTATCACTGGCAATATGGGGAACTTTGGTCATCAAAGTACATGCAAAGAAATTGCATCACAACATGCAATTTCTTTTTTAAAAATCCCATCATTTTTATGGAACATTGTGTTTATGAAACAGTTTGTAACCAAGTCTAAAAGATAATATTTATCTGATGTTTCTTTGATCATGACTTCAGGAACCAACACTCATTCTATCTGCAATGAATTGCCCTCCTACAGATGCTTCTCTTATCACTGATGTCTTTGGGCAACCATATCTCAGTTGAAAAAAAAAATCTAGAAGATTTTTTCTGTAAAGAAGCAAAAAGAAAAAAAATCACAAGAGTGTCTAGAGCTTTGCTATTGCTTGAACATGACTTGATTCTTGCAGACCAGCAATACATTTTGTTTAATTATAACATAAAGGAGCAACCTTTGCTAACCTAATGTTTGCTTCTTTGACTACTTGATGAAGTACCATTCTTGAAGGACCTAAAGGCAGAGAATCTTGCACTCCTGGTTCTTTCCCCAAAACTGTTCTGGGAGAGGTGAAGCTAAACAAAATAGACTGGCCCAAAGCAGTGGTGAAATTCAATTTTTTTTACTACCATTATGTGGGTGTGGCTTGGTGGACTTGGTGGGCATGGCAAAACCTCCATTCCCTCCCGACTCCTGGGGGAAAGTTGCTGCAAAATCCCATTCCCTTTCCACCCATCTAACCTGATTCCCAGCTCTGTTCTCCTGTTCCTGGCAACAAAAGAAAACTCAGCTGATCAGCTGGGTCTCGGAAGGCAGAGAATAGATGAGGGCAGGGCCAGTCAGAGGTGGCATTTGCCAGTTCTCCAAACTACTCAAAATTTTCACTACCAGTTGTCCAAAACTGGTCAGAACCTGCTGAATACCACCTCTGGTTCAAAGCCATCGAATCTTCAATAGCCAAGACTGAACTAGTCTCCCCAATCCAACACTTAGCCATTATACCACATTCACTTTTAAATGGGTTGGAACACAGTTTCAAAAATTCCCAATTCTTGGGGCAATTAGCCACCTGCACTAAAAACAGAAAATCCAAAGCAATGTCAATGAAGATGAGCTCTGACGCAACTAATTTCAGTTATTTTTAATGTGAGTTTTGCAAAGTTGTAAAAATTCTTCATTGGACTTTGAATAGCAAGGCAACTGAAATGGAAAAAGTCGATTGCTTTCACTTTCCATGTTGAGTAAGAAAACCTGTATCTCTGTGAATCATTATATCTTTGAAGTTTGCCTGTTTTGCTGGAAAAAGACTATTTTTTTAACCTAAGGATTCTGTGAAATGAAATGTTTAAAAACATTTTTGTCATTGGGCCCTTTGTCCTAAAATGTTCCATTGCTGAGAAGCAGAGCAGTAAACTATTTGTAAATTATTTCACATTAGGTTTCAGCAGTATTATCACAACTTTCCAGATGCTTACTACAGTAAAAAGAAGTGAGAGCCTGCAGAGACACAAATTTTCATATTTATTCCCAAGTTTCAACTCTAGCTTTTTCTTCCCAAGTCAAGGTCTCTTGAGGGCCTTGAGAGACAGCTGTGGAATGTTTACATAACAGTTCTCTCTCAGTTCTGGGAACTACTGATTCTCACCTCATCAGCTTCATCCCTTATATGTGCATTATTAATAACTATTAATATTACTCACCTTTATTAATGCACATATTAATGTAGTTCTCTTGGTTCAATGACAGTTAGCAAAATTGTGTGTTTCCATGGTACTGGAAAATTCTTCATTCAGAAATCACTGAAAAAAATCCCCCTTTCAATTTTTCCTAAAATATAAACACCTGGGCTACACTATTTGCTTTTCAGAGTGTCAACAAACTTCTCCATTGAAGTGGATTATTTTATCAGTTTAAATAATATGCAAGCTTTGTTACCATTTCAAACTAACAAATTGAATATATTCATGTTGTCTCCTCAGATATATTCATAGATATCATAGGATTAGAGTCTTAAGGATTAACTCTGGAGAATTGAAGTGGGCAGATCTGAAAGTTGACATTTTCAAAATAGTATCTGGAGACTAAGACCAAAAATCTGTATTTTAATAGGCAGTCAATCAGTAAACATTTGATAAAAGAGCATGTTCATTCTCTGGGATGCAATCCAGTAGTCTTAGATGTGACAGGACTACTGAAATGTTGCAACCTAATTTCTTATTCCGTTTACCATATGTGTGGCAGATTGGAGAGATTCCTGGCAGAAAACACTGGTAATCATCCCAGAATGGAGAAGATGACAATAGTGTGGTTTACTTTTTGTAATTAACCATTCTGGTGGAGCAAGAAAGTTAATGCAGTATTTCCTCCATTCTCTCCCCCCACAACCTCCCCCCAAACCGGAGCTGAAAGTTGTCGACAGGTGATTAAAAATTAAAGATCAAACTTGACAAAAAGAGGATAGGAAAAAGCTACGAAGAAAATAAAAAGCCACGTAACAAGTAAGTAATAAGAAGTCAGATCGGTTTAAGACAGAACTGTTAGGAGAAAGATGATTTCATAGCAACAGTTAATTTACTTCTGTGAGTCCTCTCTGTAGCAGAATATAAATATAAACCTGCCAAATTAAATAATTTAAGAAAACAAATACCCCAAACCAACAGCCACACGACAGTATTGTTTTAGCAATATAAATGACTCCCATTTTTGGGAGTGCCTTTAAGTCAATTTTGAGTTCTGGCGACTGTCTAGATTAATCCCAGAAGTTTACTTGGCAAGGTTTCCCAGAAGTGGTTTGCCATTGCCTCTTTGTTAGAGCACAGAGAATTTGACTGGCTCAAAGCCACCCGGAAGCTTCATACCTAAGGTGTGACTAAAACTTTCAGTCCTCCCATTTCTACCCTGATGCCTTAACCACTAGATTAAACTCGGTCTCATCCAGTGGTTGGATTCAAAAATTGTTACTACCAGTTGTGTGGTTGTGGCTTGGTGGGCATGGCAGGGGAAGGATACTGCAAAATCCCCATTTCCTCCCCACCCCACTAACCTGCTTTCCAGCTCCATTCTCCTGTGAGGGTAACCAAAGAAGACCCAGATGATCAGCTGGGATACAGGAGGCAGAGAATAGATGGGGGTAAGGCCAGTCAGAGGTGGTATTTTCTGGTTCTCCAAACTACTCAAAATGTCTGCTACAGGTTCTCCAGAACTGGTCAGAACCTGCTGAATATCACCTCTGGTCTCATCAGTAGTATCAAATGCAACATTAGGCATTTGTGGATATAGATCTACATGGTTTGCATGAGGAAGAACCCTAGGTTCAGTTGTTGGTAGCTACAGATAAAGCTAAGAAAAACTCTTATCTGGAATCCTAACTAAACCATTCCAGGAGAACCAATGGTCTGATTTGGTGCAAAGCAGATTTTAATGTCCTTATATTCATGCCCAAGAAAAATATCTTACCTCAGGAAGTGGATCCTACATTGTGTATATTATATAGAAAGCTAATATAAGCAATTTGGTGCTTGAGCTATAGCTAAACTGATAAGCCACATTTAAAATATCAATGCTGAAATAATTTAAGGATAACCCAGCCCATTTGAATCTGTGTTTGTTGAGAACACATAAAACCTGTTGTTCTGTCCTTAGCAATTTGATTTCAACTCTCATAATTCCCCAACAACTTATTGCTGAAGTTGATAAACTTTGCTTTAAACTAAATACATATTATACTAAAGACACCTAATGAGAAGGAAGAACTCACTGGAGAAGAGCCTAATGCTAGGAAAGATTGAAGGCAAAAGAAGAAGGGGACAACAAGAATGAGGTGGCTGGATGGAATCACTGAAGCAGTAGGCATGAGCTTAAATGGACTCTGGGGGGTGGTAGGGGACAGGAAGGCCTGGAGGAATGTTGTCAATGGGTTCACAATGGGTCAGACACGACTTTGCAACTAACAACAACAAATACATATTTTCCCAACATGGTGTATTTTCTTTCTTACAAAGAAAAACTGCAGTTACTACAAGAAATTCCCAGCAGATTTTGCATCATATTACATGCTTTGAATGTAGATTTCTTAGGACTTTAGGGATGCTAGCTGATGATACAACTTGGTTTTAGAGGTTGAAATCCAGTGCTAAAATTCTGCCTACCCACCATATTATAACAGCTTCTGTGGCTCTTTGAAATGTAAACTCTGCAACAGGAAATCTACAAAAGCAGAACAATTAGTTGAATAGGAAAAGGCCATCTCCTAGGCTTTTGATAATGAGGAAAATTTAGATAACCCATGGAGTGTTGAGAGAATCATTTATTTCATATCAAAAACAGAACAGTGCTCCTCTTTAGACTTCTATCTTGCTGTTTTGTCATCAGCGGGGCTTGTATTTTTGGTAATACTGCAGTGTTCCAGCAGTGCAACTTGACTGCACTGCTAAGGAATTGACAATATAATACATTGAGCCTTGTAGAAGATAACAGTTCAGGTATTTCAATCTCATATCCTTCTTCAAAATGCTGTTAGAAGTGGCAGCCTTATACTATTCATGTAATATGGGGAAGGAGCTGCCAAAAAAGCTAACATAGTTCTGGGCTGCATTAACAAAAGGATAGAATCAAGATCATGTTAAGTGTTAATACCACTTTATGGTGCCTTGGTAAGACCACACTTGAAATACTGAATTCAGTTTTGTTTGCCACAATATGAAAAAGATGTTATGGCTCTAGAAAGATTGCAGAGAAGAGCAACAAAGATGATTAGAAGTCTGGAAGCTAAAACATATAAAGAACGGTTGGTGGAATTGGGTATGTCTAGTTTAATGAAAAGAAGGACTGGGGTGACATGACAGCATCGTTCCAATATCTCAGGGGTTATCTCAGGACGGAAAGTTGGAAACTAATCAAGGAGATAAGCAACATAGAACTAAGAAGAAATTTTCTGATAGTCAAAACAATTAATCAGGGAAAGAACTTTGCCTCTGGAAGTTGCAAATGCTCCAACACTGAATTTTTTAAAGAAGAAATTGGACAACTATTTATCTGAATGGTGTAGGCTGCAGGATCTTATTTTTCTGAAATGGTGTAGGGTTTGCTGCCTGAGCAGGGGGTTGGACTAGAAGACCTCCAAGGTCCCTCCCAACAATTCTAGTCTAGTCTAGTCCTTTTAATATAGTGCTTAAGAAGCAGGACAGGCATTGGAGAAACCGATGTTCAAGTCCACCAGCAACCATGGACCACTCACTGTCTCTAAGACTACAGGGCTGTTGTTATTGGAAGAAATGACAGGATGTAGCTCTATGTACATTGCTTTGAGGTCCTGAACAAAAGGTTGGATATAAGTTCTATCAGTATTAGGCACCCTTTCGTGTTTATTTGTAGATAGACTATCACAGTGTACTGCCTCTTTATTCTTTAGTTTCATTCTTTATTTTGCCCTTTGTCTTGCTCTTTGGCTCCCTCTTTATTTGGAAGTATTTTCAACTGCTTCTAATGTCACAATTATCTAATTTCCTATTTATTTTTTTTATCTTGGCAATATAAGAGCTAACTCTCACCTGTGTTTGGCAAACTGCACATTATCTGCAACTTACCTTGCTGAAATTGAAACTTGGGTTTAATTCAAGCTTGGACGACCACTGATATATTGCAACAGAGGCCTGCTTTGCAGTTGTAACATTATGCAATGATGAACTCTGTAAATATGACAGACTTGCATATTGCATCATTGTACAATTAAGGAAACCTGAAAGTATCTTCATGAAGATTCATTGAGATTCAGAAGGATCTTGAGCACTGGGCCTTATTCAACAGGATGCAATTTAGTGGTGAGAAAAATAAGATCCTGCACCTAGGCAGGAAAAACCGAATGCACAGAAACTGAATAGCCAGTAAATAGCTCAACAGTATTGCCTACAAGAGGGATTGTCTTGTTGGACCATCACTTAAGGATTAGTCAGCACTGTGCTGCAGCTGCCAAAAAACCAATGTAGTCCTATGTTTCATCAATAATTGAGGGATAGCATCAAGATCACAGAAAGTGATAATACCCCTCTATCCTGCACAAGTAAAGACACACTTGGAATACTGTATCCTGTTGCAATCACATGATACACAACAGATACTGAGGCCCTTGAAAGAGTGAAGAAGAGAGCAACAAAGATAATAAGGGGTCTGGAGGCTAAAATGTATGATGAATAGCTAATGGTATGTTTACCTTTACGAAGAGAAGGCTTAGGCTAGAGGTGACATGATAGCCATCTTCCATACATAAAGGGCTATCTCAGGGAAGAAGGGAGTTGATTTAGTCTCCAGAGAACATCAGGGCAGGACAATAAAAAATGGGTAGAAGTTCATCAGAAGGAGATCATATCTGGAAGTAAGGAAAAAAAATCCTGACAGTGAGAACAATTAATCAATGGACCAGTTTGTTTCTCAGACTTGTGGATAGTCCACTGCTGGAGGCTTTCAAGAAAATATTGTACAACCATTTGTACTGGATTGTATAAAGGCTCCAACCTTGAGCAGGAGATTAGATGAAGTTCCTTCCGGACCTGTGATTCTGAGAGAAAGGGTGCATGTGATAAAAGTTAATGATAACATGCTTCAAGTTATATCATAAGATTGCTCCAATAAAATGGTGTTCAGCAGTCAAATGCCATGATCTCAAATCCTTAATCGCTACCCATACTGACACCAAACAGCATCAGTTCAATTGGAGTAACACAAAAATCATGCTACCACCCGCCACACTCATGAGTTCATCAAAACCTGGCATTCCACAACAGACACATTGACCTTCAACCAGCCTAAGAACCCCTCAGAATTCAAATCAACCACACAGCTAACCAGAGACAGCAGTGACTCTCAACCAACTCACACAAGCACCCCCACCAGCACTTCGCCTCCCAATGACCCTCACTTAATGTAGCCTTCCCATCACAAGACCCATCATAAGACTCCCACTGATGACTCACATCTGACCCATCACAAGACCTACTGACTTGACACATCCACATCTGACCAACCACAAGATATACTGACCACACGAAGCCCTTCTAAACAGAACATTGACATTGACATCCTCTAAACTCCACTGATGATGTTACCCAGCTTCAGAATGAAATATTCAGAAATCAACCCACAAGCTCAGAGAGTGAACCTTCACTCTCATCCTACACCCATGCTACCGATATTTGCCACTATTGCATAGAATGTAATTTCAAGTAAATGGGACAATTAAAATAATAGAAAGATGTGTGAAGAAAACTAGTTGAGCATTGAAGAACTATTTGATGTTATAAATTGCAATGAATGGGCTGTTAGGGTGTCACTCAAAAATTCAAAGGAGAACAATTGGTTATTAAGTTGTCAGAGAATCATTTTCTGTGGCAATTATTTGCAGAAAAGAATGTCCCTAGTGATGCACTTTCGTGAAACTTCATACAACAAAATACAGCATTATCAATGGTGATGGGATAAAATTTTATGTCTGGTGCCTCCAAATTTGTTGGAATTAATTCCTAAAATTCTCACTCAGTTTAACCATCTGAAGAACTCCATGTTTGGGAAATGTCTTGCCAGATTTATTAATGTATATATGGATAATGCCTTAGATGAATTATCTAAATTAGGGTGCTTAACTTGGCTCTTAATACATTTTACTTGGCAATACTACAAAGCAATATTTTAAAGAAGGCATAATAAAAATACCCCTTTCTATGAATGGAAATAAAACTTCCTGCCATAAAGGACCAATTCAGACTAAATGCATGGTTTCTCAAATCTGGAGAAGAATTTTTTTAGTTTTAAACAAAGATTTGACATTTTAGCATTGATAAAGAGAATGTTTTAGGAATTTAAAAAATTATTGCAAAATAGATGATTCTGTCAGTTTTAGAGGTTTGTATCTCCCAGAGAAAATTTACATCTTCCCTAACATTTTAAAAATCCACATTCTTGAAAAACATTTGGAAAAAGTTTATCTTGCTGCTTAATTTGAATTTCTATGGATAGATCCAATTGGAATCATTCAGAAAATGGCTTAGAGATGGTTTGACAGTATACAAAACCACCTTCAAAGGAAAACAGAAAGAAAGTGTAGGTTTTACCTGGAGAAGAAAAAGTTGAACAACTGTTAAGTTGCAGCCTTAAATACCTAAAAGGCTACTACATGTTAGATAAGAAATAAAGCTAAACAATTAAACTGGATTGCCCTGAATGATTTACTGTATACCAGTAAGAGCATGGGAAGTGAATTTCCATAAGATTTTTAAAGACTCCCCTCCTTTGGATCTGTCATTAAATAACCTCCAGTATAATGGTGACCTCCAAGTATTGGTTGATGAGGTCAAGCATTAGCACAACAGTCTGAGAACTGAGATGACATCATTGCATTTTAAATAAAAAGGGAACATTAACAATCTCACATGTTATAAACACAAATAATTATGAACATGATAAAATAATATGCCAGGGAGTTGCATTGGAAGGTTTATAAGGGGTTGTGACATAGGCAAACAACCAGAATCAGTCACAAACAGCCTTAAACTGTAACTTTATTGTTTATCACCTATGTTACAAGCATCTAACCAGATGGCTTGCCTTTACTTAGGAGTAAAGATAATGCTTCATAGATTTGGGAGGGAGCGTAATTATGCTATTTCCACTGCACAATGACCTTATGCTAGGTTCTCATTTGAACCCTCTTCCAGCCTAACTGGCAATTCCCAACAGCCTGGAACCTGGCATTTTAAGGGTGCCCAGTTGGGGTCTAGAGAAATTAGTACTATCCTAAACCTTTTCTTGGTGCTGAAGCTTTTGGACAAAAATATACATGCAGCCTGAATCTCCAAGTATTGATATCCTGTGTGATCTTTAAAGTTGCATTAATCTCAATAATTCCCCTGTAGGCAGGATTAAGAATTCCATCATTAATGAATACCTTTTGCTCCTGATCTATAAACTGTATGAAAATGCTATAATTAGATTTAAGTGCTACTGGGTCAGCCAATTCTCTAGTTTCACCTTAACTAAACGGTAATAAAATAAAGCTGCATATTAGCCTTGTTTCTATTCAATATTTATATACATTTGCTTTAAAAATGCTTAAAGGGTTTTGGGGTACATGTGAAAGACCTACATGTGATAGATGTTAATCTAAATGTGGCAAATCTAGTTGTGTATAAGTGGCAGATGAATATTACCAGTCCTGATTTAAGAACTATTACGCTGCTCAAATTTACATCAGAAATTGATTTGAATTGATTCAAATCAGTTATGTTGCTCAAATTTGAATTTGAGTGGAACAACATGGTAAGGAAGAATGGTTGATTCTCGTTGATTATGGTATAGGGTTTCCTGGACTAGAAGACCTCCAAGGTGCCTTTCAACTCTTATTCTTTGTTATTCTGTTATTCTATTATCAAAGACCCCAAAAATAAAAGTAATGATTTTTTTTCCCTAACAGCTCCAAGAATCACAGTTGGTATATACGTAGATGATGAACCATAGAACAAGACAAATATTCTAAATACATAGGGGTAATTGTCTAATCTTCTAATTTTCTAATCCTTCATATTAACTGTTCTCCCAAGCTCAAAAGAACATGAGAATTATTTTACAATCCAGTCATAAATAGGAAACTATATTCTAACCATTATTAAATTATTTATTGCAAAAACAGAAGCACAATTTCCTTGTAGGACATAATTAGGTCCTTATTTCAATTTTGGCCATGACAACAAATCAGCCATGTTTCTTAAGATCCCATTTATGACATCTAGATAGGTCTGCAACATAGTATTGAGAAAAAAGATGGCCCTTTATTATAACTGAAGCCAAAATCTGTCAAGACATGATAACTGCCTACCTAAGTGCTCCCATTAGTGAGGTAGTTCCTGACAATCACAGACTATGAATTCAGAATTGTGATCATAATTCATTGCATCATGTGAGTGGGCTCAATTTTATGACCATTTTATAAATATTGTAAAATGAGTCACTGCAATCACTCAATGAATCATCTGTTCATTAAGCAAAATACGGAATTACTGCATGAATCCTGTCTCAAAGCTCACACTCTTTTGGCCTCACAGATGGCTCTGCATTGTTCTCTGCAAACTCTGGCATTGGTAGCTCCTCCTTCAAAGCAGGCTGTAACTCACCCACCTCTGGCACTTTCCCTTCCACCATCGCGCTGCTTACTCCTACCTGTCAGCTGCTTGGTCAACCACACGAGAGGCTGTGAAAAAGTGGGGGAAGAGAGGAGAGCACTGACTTTCTCACAAAGGTCTAAGACCTGACCTGGGTAGAATTGAAGCCAGCACACTCAGGAACCATCAAGCAAACCAAACTTTTATCTTCAATTAGGCCAGAGCCCTGGCACACAATGAGTAGGGAATAAGGTCACTTGCAAAGTTAGTACTGGGAGCGCCTATCTCCCAGCACGCTTTATCACCAAAGGACCATGCTCTCTGGCCGTCTGGACATGCAGAAAAGCATGATGGGTAGAGTTTTCCACCTGAGTATCTCTTTGTCTACAGAAAGCTATGGATGTTACTTAGCAGAGATCCAATGTACAAAGTTACAATAAGTCATGTCTCCTGAAACTATCAATTCCTCAGATACATTTTTCTGCAAACTATTTTCCAAAATGCTACTTAAGAACCCATTTTAATAACAATCTCAGCAGGTGGATAAAACCATACCTCAGCTTTTCAGAAACTATACCTCTGGGATTTAAGGAAGATGGAGTTCAGATTAAAACTAAGAATTTACAAGCAATCCCTTGAGCTAAAACATGCCCAGCTCAAATTAGTTTTATAAAACGAATTTACTGTTATAGGGACTTTTATTTTTAAAAAATATCAATTCCACTGCATTTTTTCACAAGCTAGCTTTTCAACAAATCCTTGTTCGTACAATTTATCTAGTAAATTAAAATCTAGTAAAATCTAAAATCTACATTATCTAGTAAAATTAAAATATCACTTCTTAAGGAAGAAAAAGGGATACCATAGAAATGTAACCACAGAGAAAAAAGAACATTACTGCCTGCAGAACTCACAATTTCCACTAAAGAACCTGAAAATAGCAACAGCTAGACTTTTCATCATCCACATTGACTGACTGTGAGGAATATCAGAGGCCAGGAAGGAAAAAAGAAAATTACTGATAGAAGAGAATATTTGTAGCTCAGGATTAAATTATATGGTCCTTGGTGTTCTCTGAATTTGGTGCTTTTCTTGCAGACGTTTTATTACCACTTAAGTAACATCATCAGTACTAATGTAACACCTGCAAGCTCAGAGAGCACCAAGGAGCCCACAGAAGAAAATTAATGAAAAGTTGCAATGGGAATGAAAGCTGACCAGTAGATTGATACACAATTTCTTGGTAGCCTGAATTTGAATAAAAAAGTGACTGAAGACTGTATACTTTCTTCTGATCGCAGAAGCAAATAAATTGATAGAGTGATTGAATTGGAACTGTCGACTACTATTTGTCCAATCTGCTGATGATTTCACTAATAATATCACCAAAGTCTGAAAAGTGCCTATCTTCCAATAATGCTTTATGGTGCTTATTACTGCAGGAATCTTTGTGGCTGTACTGTCAGGGGCATATTTTTCAGATAAATATTGATTGTTAGCAGTGATAAACTATTTTTGTTAGGTTTGATTACCATTTGATCTATAAAAAGTGTTGTTAATGATAATACCAAAACACTGGTCACATCATGCATATACTATAATAATATGAGGCCAAAGGTCTTGTAATATCTGTTCTTCTTCATGTTCATGATAACTACTATCTCCAATTAATGCAAATTAATTGGAAAAAAGTATCACAAAGGAAAACTGACAGTAGTTTTCACTAGATTAGCTTTTATAAGACAATAGCTGTCCAACAATATGTTCTTTATTATTGCATTGCATGAAGTACTCAATGAAAGAATACAGAACAGTATTGTTCTAAAGAGATCTTTCTTTCTGTCTGTCTTTTCTTTATTTCTTTTGCTTGCTTGCTTCTTCTTCTTCTTCTTCTTCTTCTTCTTCTTCTTCTTCTTCTTCTTCTTCTTCTTCTTCTTCTTCTTCTTCTTCTTCTTCTTCTTCTTCTCCTTCTCCTTCTCCTTCTCCTTCTCCTTCTCCTTCTCCTTCTCCTTCTCCTCCTTCTCCTTCTACAAAACTCTTGGAATGAAGGGCATATGTTTGCATAGAAAAATTCCAGATTTAATCCCACCTTTAATATCAATTAACTACAATTTAATAGCTGGATGTTAGGATCTTATTTATAGTGTGACCATTTTTTTCTAGCCTGAGATTTATAAAAGTAAAAACACGGGTTTCTCAAATAGAGGCTTCCTTTGCTTTGTGCTTTACATTTTATGCTTCCCCAAATTTTCATCAAATAAATTCATATAAAAGGAAACACTGAACCAATGCAAAAAGGGAGGTTGCAAAGCTTTATTCTTCAGCATTACATCTCTCAAACCTGTTTTCTTCCTTAATTCATGTTCTATGTATGAAAGTATTTTTCCATCCTTTCTAGATTTGGTTTTCTAATATAATTATGTAATTTATGCCTGCCTAGTCAATTTGCACCCATTTTGCACCCAAATTTTGAGTGCAAATTGGGTATGCTTGCTGAAACTACATAAGATTGACTTCTTTTGTGTAAGTGAATTGGTTAAAAGTGAACACTTTAACAATAGTAAAGTTAGTTGAATAACCAAGTTCAGAGAGCACAAGAACTTCACATTTCAACTTTGGTATTCTCTTATATTGGATCCTGTCTACTGTTAGGATGAAATTGTTAGAGAAAGATTTGTTTTCTGATTCAGCACAGCTGTTGTGTGATATGACTTGTTTCTAGATCTGAAATTTAAATCCTATATGTTAAACTCTTGAGTCCAAGTAACATAGAGGCTTCACCTTACCAATTATTCCAGCATTCATGAACTGAACTCTCTGTACCAGGAACGCAAGATAGAAACTTTTCTTTTGAAAATCATACACAAATGCTCCAATTGAATGCACAAATATAAGCCTCTGTGCACAGAATTAATCATCTCCTAAGTGTTCTCTGAAAGTACCATCAAACATAGGTGTTGCATTTAAATGTAGGCATCACTCTTTGTAATTCTGTTTTAGTCAGAAGAACTGAAGTTCCAAAGAAGAGAAGCATCTCTTGATACAGCCTGAAAAAAAAAAAAAACAGAACTCTTCAAATAGACTTGAATAAGCTGCTTCTAACGGCCCTGCCTAATTTCTTCTCCGTTCTTTAAGTTTTAGGAAAACATGCTTTGTAAAGGTTTCCTTTCTGCAGGAAATAATCTGTATCTCTTTTTAATGCTTAAAAGAGAATAAATCTTCCCCAATTTAATATTCTACAGATTGACATTCCAGGGAAAAATATCCTACAAATTTGAAAGAACTATTTTGCTGAAGAGCTGATTTTTGTGGCTTAAAGCATAAATTCTATCTTGCTTGTTTTGTTGGTCTGTAAAATGGAAGTAGAAGAGATGGAAACAGAGAATATGGAATATGGCAAATAAAATATTGGTTTACACATTATTTCCTATAAGGTTTGCAGATTATTTTGTAATTATGAACCATAGGATTAGAAGCAATAATTTAAACTAGAATTCCAAAGTATAGTATTCAAGACCAATGGCCATCCAGCCAGTGCTTGAACACATCTAGCAAAGAACCCATCCCCTTCCTGGGTAATTGGTTTCATTATCCAACTGTTTTTTAATTATTAAAAAATATTGTTCAAAGTTTCAACTAGAATTTGCTGTCCTTTAACTTAAATCTGTAATTCTATAATCTGAAGTGTGCATACTATAAGATAGGTCTTGTGTAAGGTAGCTTTGATATCAGGTTATTTACTTTACAAAAATGATCACTTATCCAAGCAAAGAGGCAATATAGTCTGTCTTAACAATGCACTTTGTGACACTTTAAAGTCTCAATAGGTTTTAATCTTCAATCATCCAAATGTGTTTGCGTAGTAGTGAAGCAAAAATGGTCAGCTTCTTACTTTTCACAAATCAGTGAAAATGAGGAAGATCTAATTTAGGAACAAATCAATGTATAAAAAAAACATACAGACTTGCACATTCTGTAGGATTCTTCATCAGACAAAGTGGCTGAAACATCAGGTTGAAGACAATCATCATCAAGGCCAAATTAAAACTTGAGATTTAGAATGGAATGGAAACAACCCAAGTAGGAGTTATAAGATACATCTAGCACCATAGAAAAAAGAACTAGCAGATTCCCTCGCACCTATTTCTGAAAACATGAAGGCTAGGCAGAGATCTCAGCTAAACACTGAACTGATAGATGATAAATTGCCACCATAACAAAGACTATGCCACTGCAATGGTTTTTTTATATATCCACCAAAGCATTTCATGTTTCAAACAGATAATATAGCAGCAGGCTTTTTTTTCTGTGATGGTCAAGCAATTTCCATATTTTTTTATGCGCTACGTATTACATGATGTTCAGATTTCATATAAGGCTATTTCTGAACAGAGTTCAGAGTAGATGCCAGAGTTCTTTGATTCCTGAGAACTTTTGAATTAAATTCATCTACTCCATATGTGAACCCTATATATGTATGGTTGACATTGGTAGTGGATGGATCCAGTTTGCTTTCCTCCCTCAGGCGGAAGATTTCTATTGGAAAATTTTAAAAGGCCATTATTCAAAAAACCTTCTATTCTCTACCCAAAACTTTCTTTGAAAGACACTCAGATTCAGGAGAACATAAAAATATTATCTTCAGTTGGCAGAGAATTACTTACTGGATTGCACCCATTTAATAAATGTTTTTGGTTTTGAATTTGTTAGGCATTCTGTACAGTTGCTGCCTTCTTTGAAAGTTGGTTTTTTTAAAGATGCTAAATAAATAAGCAATCAATAATCATTCCTGCGGTCAAATAAGCAGTGACAGTAAAAAATAATTGAATATCTTGCTTCAACTTCTCTATCGGGACACCACTACAGGATACTGCATGCCAAAACAACTAGATAACAGAGACAGGTTTTCCCCCCCACTGCCATCACTCTGCTGAACACCTAATTCCCACAGTACTGTCTTATATCTCAGCATATTTACCCATGTAGTATGACTGTATTATTTTTATCCTTCTCATCTGTTCTGGTACCTTCTCTTATTGGCATCATTATTATGATTTTTATTACTTTGTGTTTTGCATACACTGAGAACTTCTGAACCAGAAACAAATTCCTTTTGTGTCTAACCACACTTGGCCAATAAAATATTCTATTCAATGCAGAAACTATGGCCCTTCAAATAATACTGGGCTATAAATCCTGGCTCAGCTGGATGGAACTGAATCTCCAGAAAATCTAGATCAAGGTTCTTGAAACTTGGCAGGTTTAAGACTGGTGGACTTCAACTCCCAGAATTCTTGAGCTAACAAGACTGGATGAGGAATTCTGGGAATTGAAGTCCACAAGTCTTAAACCTGTCAAGTTTGAAGACCCCTGATCTAGATGATCCTGTTTACATCTTCAAAAGAAAAAACAAGGAAGTCCAATTGTCTCCTGTAAAATCACCTTTGGGACAACCATGATCTGAATGACTGAAAATCTCTACAGACTTTTAGCTATACAATTTGGGATAAAGATCCTTTGAATGGTGTGGGAGTAGGAATTGATTTCTAGAGGGAGGGGAGGAAATTGCAGACTACAGGAACCAGGAGTACTACACAGGTGACTCTGAAGACACAGATAAACCTCCAAGTGCTTCAATGACCCTCTAAAAGGATGTACATTACCAGTTGTCTGCAAGGAACATAAATCCTCCATTCCCCATTATCCTGCCATAGCTGAAGAGGCTTCTTGGATGAGAAGCGAAACATCTTCAATGGAAAAAACAAGGAAGTCCAGTTGTCTCCTGAAAAAGCACCTTTGGGCAACCATCACCTGGATAATTGAGAATCTCTACAGACTTTGAGTCCTGATTCCTTATTTTTATACTGTAAAACTATCTAATATAGTTATACCTGATCTTTTACATTACATATTCTAAAGCAGGGGTGTCCAACCTTGGCAACTTTAAGACTTGTGGACTTCAACTTCCAGAATTCCTCAGCCAGCTTTGCTGGCTGAGGAATTCTGGGAGTTGAAATCCACAAGTCTTAAAGTTGCCAAGGTTGGACACCCCTGTTCGAAAGCCTTCTTTCATGTAAACCACACAGCCAGTTTTGTTTTTGAAGCAAATTTCTCAGCACAGCTGTTGCCAAAATTATTATTTCCCAAAAACTCTCAGTTCTGTCCCTAGTTACTCTGCTGCAGCCTGATCAATTTCTTGGGGACTGCTTCAAATTACTTCCTGCAAAACTTATATCTTTTTAATTTATGGTGCTTATTCATAGGAGAATTATACAGTCTACTAACAAACATTTTCTGGGTACTTCACAAACAAAAATTAAAGCCATAAACTTTAAAACTGGAAAGAAAAAAAAGAAACATGTCTTAAATAAATGAAATGTTTGGCGGAAATAAAATGAAATATAGAGTAGGGCTATTTTTAAGTGAGCAAAGCAAGAATGAATTTTTTTAAAAAAAACTAAATATAAAAAAACTAAAATTCTGACTAGGAGGAATATTGCCATTACTGGAAAGCTAAATCTATGAATCTTGAGTTCTGTTGCGCTGAACTGAAATATAAAGTAGGAAGAGAAAATCTCGTACCTGTAGCTAGAGTACAATCACAGAGGAAGAAAAAATAACTACGTCGGTAATAAGGCTGGTATAATGTGCCATCAAGTCATTTTCAACTTTTAACATTCACACTGATAGATCTTCTCCCTGGAAGGCTGATATATTTAAAGTATCATTATTATCAATCTATGCTCCAAAGAAAAAGAAAACTGTTGGCGTGAAGTACCAGCTATGTTAAAAGAAATAATCCATGTTATGCTTAATTCTGACTTTTTTAATAACCTCTGATTGTTAATCTGTCACAACAATAGAGTCATATGAAGCTTGATCAAAAGTATTATTAAATTTCAGGTTTAAGCAAAGAGCACTTCACATTCTCAAATCATTTAAGGAGATAACGCCGAAAGTCTTGTGGGGCACAGAACAAATTATTTTGGAGAAGACCACATGGCTTGAAATCCAGAGGAGTCTTTGTGGGTCTAGAAGAATGCATTGCATTGCATTGCAGTTTTTCTCCTTCTTCTGGGATCAGTTTTGTTAGGGATAACATTGTTTACCCTAACTGGTTTAGGTAAAATAATAAATATGTTATCATAGTTTGTTAGTTAAAGTGTCTGCAACTTTAACTGTAGGAATGTAATTAGGGGAGTGGTTGTGAAAGCACTTTAAAAGAAGCAAGACGACAGCTTGCTCGCTCTCTGGCTTTGATGATCCCTAATTACTGCATGGACTCAAGACTGCGTTACTCGAATGGGAGAGATAAACAAAGGACTGATTTGTAAGTGAACTGACATCGGATATTCTATACGGACTTTGCTAACTGAATATCCTTGAATGGACTGACTAAATGATACATGACTAATGGACTGTTATTTTGACTATGCTATAAATGGAATAAACGATATTTTTGATAGCACAAGCGTATCTGTTATTTTTATTGTATGTTAACAAACATACAAGCTTAGCTCACTCATTTATCTGTGTGCCTATCTGACTAACGCTGCACATTCTGTTTAGCTTGTCTCCTTAACACTGGTTGGGGAACCCAGGCTTAACACTGGTTATGGGCCCAGAAGCTGCAAAGTCAGTTTAACTAGGATAAAACAGATTTATGTAAAAAGTGAGAGTTTGTGTTGTTACACATTACAGTAAACAGACAGCTGTGTTTTATTAATTATAGTTTTATATCCATATAAAGAAAACATGGCACAAGTCAATCTACAAAGTTTGTCCCTTATATCCAAGCTGGATGGAACAAACTATTTATCATGGTCTATGAAATGTAGTCTACTTCTACGAAGAGAAGGTCTGTGAAACATAATTGAAAATCCACCAAATGTAGAGGAATGGGATCCAGAGGATGATGAAGATAGACTAAAAATAGAAGAATTTATGCATAAAAATCAACAAGCTGTTTGCATAATAGGTTTAACATTAACTGACCAGCAACTTGTTCATATCCATGGAGAGCAAATGGTTGTTGGGCGTTGGCAGAAGCTGAAGAGGATTTATGTCTGAGATAACGTTGGTGCACACATAAATCTAACACGGAAGCTTTTCAGGACGCATCTCCAGACGAATGGTGATGTGCTGAGTCATTTGAAAACTATGCAAAGCATTTTTCAAGAACTGCACGAGAAAGAGCTTATTTTCTCTGAACTACACCAAGTCTATATAATTCTATCTTCACTAGATGAAAGTTATGACAACTACGTCACTTCCCTTGAAATATTGCCTAAGGAAACTTTAACTTTAACTGATATAACTGGCAGATTGATTGAAGAGGCCAGAAGAAGGCTTGAAAGAGGCCAGTTAAGGAGGCAGCAACCTCAAAAAGAAGATAATGAATCTCCTACTGCATATGCAATTAAAAAGTGTTTTAATTGTGGAGGAAGAGGACATTTGGCAAGATTTTGTAAAAAAGCAAAGCACCAGAACGCTGGCCAGAATACTAAAAGTCATCAAAAGATAAATAAAAATTTAGAGTTAGCCATGTATATTAACAGAGCTGTAAAAAATAATTTATGGGTGGTTGACAGGGGAGCATCCCACTGTATAACAAATGATAACAAACATTTTATTAAAATGTCCCAGAGTACACAGCAGATATCGTTAGCCAATGGCTGGAAACTGAAAGCTAAAGGTCAAGGTATAGCATATTGTTCTTTCATAAAAGAGAATGTAAAAATGTTTTATGTACCACAACTTAAGTTTAATTTAATTTCAGTTAGAATTTTGGTTAAACTAGGATATGTAATTACCTTTAAAGGAGATAACTGCATAATTGAGAAAGAACATAAGAAAATTACTGCATCTTTAAGAGGTGAATTATATGTTTTAAATGATAATGGTTTAAAGGTGGCTAACACGGTTTATGATAATAAGAAACCTCATGATGAATGTGTCACTTGTTACACCGACGGCTAGGGCATTTAAATTTTAAAATGCTTAAGAGAATTGTTCAATTATCTAAAGAAATAAGTTTGAAACCTTGTAATAAGTATTTGCAATGTAATGCTTGCAATCAAAGTAAGAGCAAGGTCAAACCGGCTAATAGAGTTGATGGATTTACTACCAAAGAGCCTTTAGAAGTAGTATTTGCTGATTTAATAGGTCCAAAAAAACCAAGTGTAGGAGGAGCTCGTTACCTATTAAGTATAATGGACCACTATTCTAGATATGGGTTTTGCTATTTAATGAAGAGCAAAACTGAAACATATCTAAATCTATTTAATTGGATTAAATTTGCAGAAAGGAAAACTAAAAAGAAATTAGTAACTCTTATAACAGATAATGGTGCGGAATTTACAAATAATAAATTCCAGAATAGACTTAGAATGTTAGGTATTCAACATAAAAAGTCTGCACCATATAGGCCACAACATAATGCCTTTATAGAGAGACGAGGCCAAACATTACAATCAATGGCACGAACTATGATGTCTGATTCAGGATTACCTGACAATTTGTGGGGAGAAGCAATAATGTGTGGTAATCATATATTAAATAATGTTAATTCAACAACAGATGAATTACCATTCACACTGTGGCATGGTACAAAACCTGATTTAAGTTACATGCACACATTTGGAGCACCAGCATGGGTGCATATCCCTTCACAACTCAGACACAAAGGACAGAATAGAGCTAAAAGATTATTTTTTGTAGGATATAAATCTAATCATAGATCTTATAGATTCTGGGAACCAGGTACATCTAGAGTTTACACCAGTGCTAGTGCTAAATTCCTAGAACATGTTGGATGGAATAGATTAGAGCAAGATTTAAATAATGAAGTAATTATTGAACCCTACAAAAGGCAAAAAGATCAGACTAGTTATATGAAGAGTCCAATTAAAGAAGAAATCCACGAAGAGCAAATAGGATCAGAACAAGAAGAAACAGTTGTTCAAGAAGAGTTAGTTAATGAAAGTCCACCTGTAAGTCCTGTAATACCTAGACGTACTACACGTGTAACTAGACCACCTGATAGGTATCAAGCAAGTATAGTTTGCCAAGTAACTAAAGTTCCAACTAGTGTAGATGAACTTAGGATGTATCCTGCTAAAGATCAGGAGAATTGGCAAAAGGCAATGGAAAAAGAACTAAATTCATTAAAGGTAATGAAAGTATATGAAGATGCCAAATTACCTCCAGGAAAAAATCCATTGGGTGCAAATGGATATTTAAAGTAAAAACTGGAAATGATGGGACTGTTTCCCATAAGGCTAGGTTAGTAGCTCAAGGATTTAATCAAACTGCATCTGATTACGATGAAGTTTTTGCACCAAGTCTTAAAGCAACATCTTTAAGAGCAGCATTAGTGTGGGCAGCTAAGAAAAACTATGTCATAAACCATTTAGATGTAGAAACTGCTTATTTACATGCACCATTGCAGCACAATATATATTTGAAAAAGCCAATTTTATAAAAGACAATAAAGTAAATTGTAATGATTGTTGGAAACTCAAAAAGAGTCTTTATGGGTTGAAACAATCTGGCTTTGAGTGGAACCAATATATTGTGAAAGAGTTAAACAATATAGGTTTTAAATCTGGTTTAGCAGATCCATGTGCGTTTAAAAGAGAAAATAATGGAACGGTGTCATTATTGTTATTATTTACAGATGATATTGCTTTGATAACTAAGACTAATAATGAAGCTAATGAGATTATATCATTATTAGCCAAAAAGATAAAATTAAAGCATTTAGGTGAAATTGAAAAGTATCTAGGATTGACAATTAACAAAACAAAAAATGGATTTAAGATATCTCAAGAAGATAAAATTTGCCAATTAATTAAAACGTATAAAATGAAACTTTCTAAACCGGCAAAGACTCCAATGAGTCAGGAAGTTTGCCAAACTGATGATCAAAGTCCCAAATTTGATAAGTCCATATATCAATCTTTGATTGGCAGCTTATCATATATAAGCAATTGGTCAAGGCCAGATATAGCTTATAGTGTTAATCAGTTGACACGTTTTAATTCAGATCCACATCAATGTCATTGGCAATCATTAAAAAGAATTTTTAGGTATCTTAAAGGAACAATGAACCATGCATTGTATGTAGAACCAAAGGGTGATTTGAATCTTAGTGCCTATGCAGATGCAAGTTTTGCAACTGATATAAACACTAGAAAATCAACATCTGGGATGGCTATATTATTTGGTAAGACACTAATAGGGTGGAGGTCAATCAGACAACAGCATATCAGCTTGTCCACGATGGAAGCGGAATTTTCATGTCTGTCATTACTATGCACTGACTTAATTCTGCACAAACAGTTATTATTAGACATGGGTGTAACTGTTAAAGATTCCATTATTGTGTACGAGGACAACCAGGCAGCCATAAAGTTAGCTACTAGTATTGCTGTAAAAACTAGATCAAAGCATACTGATTTAAGATACTTAAATGTTAGAGAATCTGTAAAGAATGGGCTAATTAAATTGGAATACTGCATGACAGAAGAAAATATTGCAGACCAATTTACAAAAGCTCAAGGAGTAATTCAGTTTAAAGAGAGTTGTAACAAATATGATTTAAAGATGTAAATAGTTATAGTATTATTATATTTACCTAAAAGGGGAGAATGTTAGGGATAACATTGTTTACCCTAACTGGTTTAAGTAAAATAATAAATATGTTATCATAGTTTGTTAGTTAAAGTGTCTGCAACTTTAACTGTAGGAATGTAATTAGGGGAGTGGTTGTGAAAGCACTTTAAAAGAAGCAAGACAACAGCTTGCTCGCTTTCTGGCTTTGATGATCCCTAATTACTGCATGGACTCAAGACTGCGTTACTCGAACGGGAGAGATAAACAAAGGACTGATTTGTAAGTGAACTGACATAGGATATTCTATACGGACTTTGCTAACTGAATATCCTTGAATGGACTGACTAAATGATACATGACTAATGGACTGTTATTTTGACTATGCTATAAATGGAATAAACTATCTTTTGATAGCACAAGCGTATCTGTTATTTTTACTGTATGTTAACAAACATACAAGCTTAGCTCACTCATTTATCTGTGTGCCTATCTGACTAACGCTACACATTCTGTTTAGCTTGTCTCCTTAACCCTGGTTGGGGAACCCAGGCTCAACAAGTTTCAATCGGTGCTGATTGAGAAAGAGATCGAGCCCAAGTCTTTATACAGAACTCACTACTTTCCATGCTCCTATTTAATATCAGCCATTGGTTTATATCATCTATTAACATGGGGTCAGAAGATATCAATCTGCAACTAATAGACACAAAGGTTGGAAATTAAAGAGACTAAGAGAATGATTAATTATATAAGGAAAGCTTTCTAGTATGGATAAGCCAACCTTACTGTTTCTATATGATTATTATCAATGATATGTATATTATGATTACCACTATACTTATTGACTTTTTGTTATTCAAAAGTAACTGTAACCAGACAACAGTTCATATAGATGTTATGGATTAAATCATCGCAGCGGTACAACCCTAAACAGCTTCGTCTTACAGCAGGCTTGTAATCCTGCAATTCTCATTGGCCCGTGAATAGCGAGTCATGATTGGTCAGGTTTGGCCAGTCTGATTGGATGTTAACGGGAACCCCTGATCGGACGCTTGTGAAAGCGATAGACTCAGTTCATTGGTTGTTCAACGGCAGCAAGCTCTATAAAAGAGCTACTGCTGCCCAGGTCTTTTGCTCCATTTTTTCTTGTTAATAAATAGTTGAAGTCACCGTCCAATGTCTCATTTCCGTTCTTTGCGCCCATGCCCAGGACTTAACACTGGTGATGAGGATGGGATACGGAGACAATAGAGCTGAATAGAACATATCGGACAAAGACAGAGCACGTGGCGAAAGAGCGCATGCAACAGATGGCAAAATGACTAGTGACATCATACCACCCGCTCCATTCGACCCAGCAACCGAAGACTGGGACTCGTATATAGACCGTTTCCAGATGTTCCTGGAGACCAACAATTTAAAAGATGCTACGCCTGGCAAGAAAAGAGCAGTGTTCCTGACTCATTGCGGCCCTGCCGTTTTCAAAATGTCTAAAGCATTAGCAAAACTGGTGGAGGTGAAGACCATGGATTGCGACACCCTTGCTCCAATCCTCAGGGCCCATTATGCACCCACAGTACCTTCACTGATATTAAGACACGAATTTTACCAGAGGGACCAATGGAAGGACGAGAGCATTGGTAATTTTGTAGCCGACCTCCGCAACTTAGGAGGCCTTTGTGGTTTTGCAAACTTAGAGGAAGCCCTAAGAGACCGAATAGTTCTGGAATTAAATGCACCTCACATGCAGAGTAAGCTGATGGTGAAAGGTGACATCAGCCTTACAGATGTCATTGCCGATGCTACTGCCGCAGAAGCAACCAGGAAGTCAGCCACTCGAATGCGTCGAGTGAACGCACCACTTCACCAACTGAGAAGCATGCTACCACTACCCACCACGAAGACCTCGAGTCATCCTCGGACAGTGATGAAGAGGAGGTCAACCAGCTCTGCTCGGAACGAGAGAAAAGGAACCAGAGACGTCCGCGCCAATGTGCGGGTTGTGGGGCAAACCACCCGCGATTGGACTGCAAATTCCTCAATGCACTCTGCCATAACTGTGGGAAAAAAGGCCACATCGCGAAGGTCTGCAGAAGCAGACGAGAGTCCAGTCCCAACCGAAAGGAGAACAACCTCCGTCGGGAGATAGGCAAACCTCCTGAGAACCGGGACCATCTGAACCACCAATGGAACAACCACTACTACTACAGAAACCAAGCACCTGCCTTTTCAACGAGACGAGAAGAGGCCCACCAAACCATTATCATTGGCCAAGCTTCATTGTTCGATGCAAGGAAGATACGCGTGAAGGTAACTATTGAGAATCAACCATGTGTGATGGAAGTCAATTCAGGATCATCCCTGTCGATGGTATCCTGAAAAACCCTCAAACAACTGATCCCTGCCATTTCCCACCAGGACCTCAACACGCAGCGAATTGTCCTGAAAGATTATCAGGGAAACAGAATTCCAGTTGTCGGTTCCAGCAACATCCAAGTATCATTCAAGGACCACACAGCAACGCTTCCCCTGACTGTCGTCGATCGTGACCGACCCAGCTTGTTAGGGTTACAGTGGTTCACCCCACTCGGAATTGAACTAGCCGGCATACACCATACCAGAAATGACGACTGGGAAGAGACTATCATCCAGGAATTCCAGGACGTGTTCACAAGAACATTAGGCAAATACAAGGGGACCCCTATACGTTTAATCTCAGCCCCGATGTAGCTCCCATTCGGCTTAAGCCCCATCGAGTACCTTTTGCCTTAAAACCTAAAATCGACGAGCAGCTAGATAAACTGAAAGCCCAGGGCGTATTGGAACCAATTGACCACGCCCGTTGGGAAACCCCGATAGTAACGCCCATGAAGCCAGATGGTTCGTTAAGAATTTCCAGGGACTATCGGGCCACTCTAAATCATGCTCTTCAACAGAGCGCTTATCCAGTACCGGTGGTTCAACACCTTCTTCATTCCCTAGGTGGCGGAAAAATATTTGCGAAATTGGACTTAGCTCAGGCATACCAGCAACTCCCTGTGGACACAGCAACTGCAGAAGCCCAGACAATAGTTACACATAGAGGCACTTTTAAGTGCAATAGACTCCAATTCGGAGTAAGTGTGGCGCCGGGCATTTTCCAAAGTTTAATGGAGAGACTATTACAAGGCATAAAAGGCATCGTACCTTATTTTGACGATGTCCTAATAGCTGCCCCCACTAAAGAATTATTAGTACAATGACTCAGAAAAATCCTGCAGAAATTCAAAGACGCGAGCCTTAAGGTAAAACGAGACAAGTGTCAACTTTGTACGGAGAGAGTGGAGTTCCTGGGATACCTTCTCAACAGACAGGGAATCCACCCCACCGAAAAAAAACTAACCACAATCAAAAAAGCCCCGAGACCTAGGAATAAGACAGACCTTCAAGCCTTCCTGGGACTCATTAACTTTTATAACATTTTCTTGCCCCAGAAGGCAACCGTAGCCGAACCCCTACAGAGACTTCTCAATAAAAAGGCTCCTTGGGTTTGGGGACGGCGTGAAGAGAAAGCGTTCAAAGAGATAAAAGGTCTTTTAACCTCCGATGCCGTATTAATGCAATACAACGAGACTCTCCTTTGACGGTTACCTGTGATGCCTCACCATTTGGAGTAGGAGCCATCTTAAGTCATGTCCTCCCAAATGGAAATGAGGCACCCATTGCATTCTTTTCGAGAACTTTGTCTAAAACCGAAAGGAACTATAGTCAACTTGATAAAGAGGCCCTCACTATTGTATCCACAATTAAACGGTTCCATGAATATGTATATGGGAGACCCTTTACCATAATTACAGACCACAAGCCGCTACTTGGGATTTTGGCAGGAAACAAACAAACTCCCCATATATTATCACCAAGAATGACACGTTGGTCAGAATTTTTAGCCGCCTATGATTATCGATTGCAACATCTCCTGGGGAAAACCATTCCCCACGCTGACGCTTTAAGCCGCTCGCCAATACCAGAAATTATAGAGGACCCTGCTCCAACCGTAACCATACTACAAATCAAAACCCTCAAATCACCGCCATTAACCGCTCGAGACATAGCCTTAGAGACAAAAAAGGACCCTGTTTTGGCACGAGTCCTCAGCTGGGTAGAGTGCGGTTGGCCGGTCAGTGCAACCGATGACATGTTCAAGACATTTAAGAATCGTCAAACAGAACTGTTCTCCCAGAAAGGTTGCATTGTATGGGGAGACAGAGTCATAGTCCCAGAGAAGTTACAATATAGGGTATTGAAAATGCTGCACGAGGGACATCCAGGCATTGTGTGGATGAAGGCACTGGCCAGGAGTTACGCATGGTGGCCTGGTTTAGATAGACAAATAAAAACTTGGGTAGCAAAATGCAGTAAATGCCAGGAGACTCGCTCCGCTCCTCCAAAGACTCCCCCAACTCAGTGGGAAACGCCTCGAGGTCCTTGGTCCCGTATCCACATCGATTTTGCGGGACCCACAAGAGGACATACTTTCCTCCTAACAGTGGATGCCTATTCAAACTGACTTGAAGTCCAAAAAATGGAAAGCACCACCACAGACGCAGTCACTAAAAAACTGAATAAACTATTCGCTACCCACGGACTTCCTGATGTCCTCGTCTCAGATAATGGCCCCCAATTCACTGCCCTGCCATTCGAACAATACCTGGCAGATCGGGGCATCTGCCATGCTTTAACATCGCCAGCTCATCCTGCAGCCAATGGTAGGGCTGAGCAAATGGTTCAATTTGTAAAACAGACCCTGCACCAAATGGACCACGGCAACATTGACAACAAAATAAACCGAATGCTTTTTATCCAACACATAACCCCAAACAGCACCACAAACAAAACCCCAGCTGAACTCCTGATGGGCCGGAAACTTCGCTCGCATCTTAATCGCCTCCACCCAAACTACATGCCAAAACAACCCCCGGGATCCAGCAGCAAGTGTCGGGCATTCCAGAAAGGGGATCCTGTGTTTGCAAAAAACTTCTCGGGCGACCCATTGTGTGTCCACGCGACAATAACACAACTTACAGGACCCCGATCCTATCGCCTACAAATGGCAGACGGTAAGATGTGGAAATGCCACATAGACCAACTCCGTTCCAGATTAGCGCCAGAACCTCCAACTGGGGGGGGGGAGGAACATGGAGGAGGACAAAGAAGAAATCGAAACCTAACAGCCCAGGGGATACTCACCATCCGAGGGAGAACCAAACCAGGGAGCAGCCTCACCACGTGACAGCACCGCGATGGAGGCGGATCCAGGGAACCCGGAAGACAGCACTGACGAGGGCAACCCAGAACCACAATCTTCGCTATCCAGCCCAGCGGACAGCCCACCGGAGCCAGAGCCAGAGCCAGAACCAGAACAGAACCCGGTGGAACAGCGCAGGTCGAGCAGACAGGTGAAGCGGCCTGCCTATTTGCGAGAATACATCACCCCACCCCTCAGATGGAACCAAGGGGGGAGGGGTGTTATGGATTAAACCATCGCAGCGGTACAACCCTAAACAGCTTCATCTTACAGCAGGCTTGTAATCCTGCAATTCTCATTGGCCCGTGAATAGTGAGTTGTGATTGGTCAGGTTTGGCCAGTCTGATTGGCTGTTAACGGGAACCCCTGATTGGACGCTTGTGAAAGCGATAGACTCAGTTCATTGGTTGTTTAATGGCAGCAAGCTCTATAAAAGGGCTACTGCTGCCCAGGTCTTTTTCTCTGTTCTTTCTTGTTATTAAAGAGTTGAAGTCACCGTCCGATGTCTCGTCTCCGTTCTTTGCGCCCATGCCCAGGACTTAAGAATAGATATTGAGGTTTTTATGTTTATTAAGGAAAAAAGCACCAATAAAATATGTAAAAAGAAGATATCAATCTGCAGGTGGTTTTTAGCCTTATATCCTGATACCAGGGTGAATATGTGATGGAAGGCTTGTCCAAGTACCTAAAGGCTATTAGGTTTTGTATAGGGAGAAACTGGTTTAGATTCATCCCTAGAAACATGTGCAGATTTGAATTCAAGGACCTTCCATTTACAAGTAATTTTCATCATTAGATCCTGATGGGTTTACACTTCTTCAAATAGAACATCTGCACAATTTGAGGGTCCTCCTGGATCCCAAGTCACTGCTTCTTTTTGAGGGATTTGAAATACAGGAAACTTGGACAAGTCTTCTTAGTGATGGCTTCTGCTCTATGGAATAGATTGCTCCAAATATCTAGTCCTTCTCTATGTTACTAGGATTGCAAAGCTCTGCAATTTGGAACTATATTCTGGGATGCAGAGTTTTACCCTTTCCCATGGATGATGTTGCCATGGGATGTGTTAGTTGATGTTCAGGGGTTGAGATCCTTGTTTCTGGGTTCTTATAGCCACTTAGGTCTTTAGTGGCACAGAAACCTTAGTCAATAAACCCATAATAGCAATAGCACTTAGATTTATATACCACTTCACAGCACTTTACAGCCTCTCTAAGTGGTTTACAGAGTCAGCATATTGCCCCCAACAATTTAGGTTCTCATTTTATCCACCTTGAAAGGATGGAAGTCTAAATCAACCTTGAGCCTGGTGAGATTTGAACTGCTGAACTGCCGGCAGTCAGCAGAAGTAGCCTGCAGTACTGCATTCTAACCATTTCACCACCACAGCTCATAAATTCCTTTTTATATTATGACTTCATGCTTTGGAATCCAAGCCAGCTAAAGATTGATCAAGAAGTTTGACACTTCACTTCTAATGATTCATTACCTTTCTGTGATGCCAGTCTTCTTTCAGCACACTCATGTCTGGAGTCATCAGCATTCACATGAGGCAACATAGCACAATTCTTCACCATGCAGTGCATGTACTTCCTGGCTTCTGCAGTGGGCTTGAATATAAAGAAAAATGTACCCAATTTCCTGCTCCTGTTTTATTCCAGTTGCACCAGAACTGCCAGCAGCTGTGTTGTCAGCATGATCAGTAAGTGGATGGAGCTACATACAAGCAATTGATGATAAATAATTCACTTTGCTTGCATTTCTACTGAGGTATGCCCTTATCTACTATTTGTGTCCACAAAAACATTTAGAGGCTGCAGCTGCAAATGCTTCTAAACAGAGTGTTATTGTGTACATTTCCGCATTGCCATTTTGAAGAAAGAGAAATAAAATGCAAATGTTTAGAAGAAATAGAACAGCTTGCCTCCCAGAGTGGTTGGGGGCTCCATCTCTGGTGATTTACAAGAAAATAATGTGCACCCATTTGTCTGGGATGGGAACAGGGTTAGATTAGAAGATCTCCAAGGTCACTTGGTTAATTCTAAGAAGAAAGCTTACATTCTTACACTGGAACAGCCAATTTTTCTCATGTTTGGAAGAAAAAGTCTCAAGTGTAGATTTTTCAGATCCATTGCCAATCTCTTATCTGAAAGCCATCTCTGTTGCCATATTCTGAATGTTAGAGGAGCTTGGCTAAGTATAAAAAGAACTCTCCAAATACATGTATGGATAGTCCTCAACTTATAACTACAAATGAGCCAAAAAGTATGGTAATAAGCAATTGTGAGTGTTAAGAAAGGAGTCCTTATTACCACCACTGAGTCAAAAACTGCAACCCTGGCTTCTCTATTGGGGTTGTTAAACAGCAGTACAGATTATTAAGCAGAGCTTGAGGTGCTTAGGAATGGAAGATTTTATGCAGATCCAGACTGCAGTAGAAAACTCATACTTGGCCTGTGCCAAGTCCATGGGGTACAACAAGTTTTGGGTCTCTTCCCACATGAGTGGGCCCTGCAACCTTGGGCCCCTTCCTCATCCTGTCACATATTGATCCACTTACTTCTTCCAAAGATTGCTTTTTTGAAAGTGCTCTCAGCCAATGAGATGCATAGTTTTCCTACGGAAGCTGTCTTGAATCCATCCAGAATCAGGCATCATCCTCAAAGCAGGCATCATTCTTGGAATCTCTCAAAAGGGTGCAAGTGTAGAAGCTTGGCATTTAGACAAATCAACCATCAACAAGGGCATAGGTATAAACAATACTTATACACCATTCATAAAAGGCATTAAACAATTTAAAAAGAGAATAAGTGACCAGAACATCTCCTTGCCAGAAATAAATACCCAGGTAAGCAATCATTAACACAAGGATTATCACCAGACAAACAATCAAGCAGTAAATGACAGCCTAATCAAAGAACTACCAAGGAAAAAACAATATTCCCACCAATACTGACAGGGAAAACTATTATATATCAACAGGTAACAAACCCCACACTCACTAGCACTGATGATGTTACTGAGTCAGGTAATGAAATGTCTGCAAGAAAACAACCAAACTGAGTGGTCAGGATTCCACAAGACATATGAGGAAATTTACAAATTTATTAAAGGAACCTAACTTAATACAAGACATCAAATCATTTTTCCAATTTAATCTGAAGATTTCATCTGAAGAAATATTACTCCACACCCATCTTAAAAAGTCCTTGTAATTTTTAATCTTCTATGTTACATTTAAGCACATAAAACATAAAATATAATCCACAGGATGAATTCTTTTTCACTGAAATACAATTAAACTCTGTATGTGTGTGAGAGAGAGAATGTTTGGCTAATGGAACAGATTATTTTTATTATCGCTTACAAGGTATTATATAACGATGTTATATTTTCTTTTTCATTTTACTGTAGTAGCATGTCCTATATGCTGCTAAATTACTATATTATGTTTTTCATATTCCAGTAAAAATAGAAAAATATCCACCTAGGAAACCCTATTTTGCACAAGCCCCAAAACAGTTGGTGAAAAATAGTTCAGTATTTCTTTCCTGAAAACAACATAATAGTTATTGTATTTAGAATCCCAATCTTCTGTTTTTCCTAAAATAGGCTAAAGCAAATTTCCATCTTTTCATTTATTACTTACCACATTACAATTCCATTTTGCAAGTGAATTATTAAGGACTTGTTTTATTTTTAAGCAATCATGATTTCCCCTCCCCCTCTTATTTGTCTACTGAATGTGATTTTAACATTCACAAACAACTAGCAAAATGAGACTAGAATAAATGTTATACATGGTCCCTAAGAGGAAAATTATTTTCCCCAGTATATCTGGCATTATTTACTTGTGGGAGAAAATAGTAGCCTCAGGTACCCAAGGGACAGTACAGAATGGTAATTAATTCTGGCAGTTCTATTTTCTGAGGAAGTGATAGCTATTGTTTTTCTTTTCTGCTAGTCAACCCTAACTAAAGTTTGTGCTTCCTGGATGTGTTGGGCTTAAATTCCAAAGAATTATTATCCAGCATCAGGGAATTGTAGTCTCAATAATTACAGGGCACCAGTTTGGTGATGTCTCCTGTAGATATACAGTTTGTTCTGACATGAAGACCACTAAGGAAATGTTATTCCATATTTTTGTGGTTTTAACTTTTCATCCGCTACAATATTTCTTCAAATCAGCGTGTGAGTTCTCCATGTGACAGAACATGGTGTTGATCATGTCAAGTATGTTGACTATAGAAATTCCACGTTTTAGATTTATCATTTGGTCAACATTTTCAAATTAGTACAAATGCACCTCTCTCTCTCTCTCTCTCTCTCCTTTTTTTAAAGATTTCCTTTTGTCCAAGATTATTGAGAATTGTTCTTCAGGATTTGCTAGAAATAGTCTCATCTTGGATACAAAGACACAAATTCTTCTTGCTTTGAAATTGCAGGTGTGTGGCTGCAGATCAAAATGGAACAATGAACTGTATTTGGAACATTGTGCCCTTATTCATAGTGCTGCCAGTGTTTCAAATATGATATCTTCTTGCCTTGTACTAAAATGCTATTATTATAAACATTTTCCTTTCTTGAATCATTTTTATTAACAAGAAACCCATAAGAGAGTTTTGTCACAGTTATAAATGGAAAAAAATATTTCCAACATTGTAATTTTTATTCTCTCTCTTTAATGGAATTTGAGGTCTACTTTTATTTTTCCAAACTTGGTTTTCAAATTAAACTGAAGCATGGGAAACCAAGGCTTCTTTAGGCAACTGAAGAGATTATTGTACATTGAAAGTCAGGATATTCACATATACATTTGGCTACTCATAATTAAATAAATAAAAGAACACCATATTCGTTGAATAATAATTTCTTCAAATTTCTCTCCTCGATTGAGATAATTATGATGCAAATATTATTTCATTAAATTGAATGAGAACAGGTACAAAAAAAACTTATGAGATTATCCTGAAATAGTGGATAGATAGATGATGGATATATAGACAGGCAGGCAGGCAGGCAGACAGACAGTTAGATAATAGCTAGCTAGCTAGATGTTAGATGGCTAGATGATGGATGGATGGATGGATGGATGGATGATAGGAAGGAAGGAAGGAAGGAAGGAAGGAAGGAAGGAAGGAAGGAAGGAAGGAAGGAAGGAAGGAAGGAAGGAAGGAAGGAAGGAAGGAAGGAAGGAAGGAAGGAAGGAAGGATATTTGTTCCTTTGTAAAGGATTGACTTTTGGAAACTACCTGAACAAGTTTTGGAAGTGGATTACCATTGTTTATTTTGTAGGACTGAGAAAAAAAATGACTGGTCCAAGGCAATCTTTGTGCCTAAGATAGGGTTAGAACTCACTGTTTACTAATTTCTCACCTCGTGCTTTAAACTGCTACAACAAATTGGCTGTCAGTGTAATATATGACTATGGGTAAAACATAATTATATTTTTAAACCAGGTTTTTAGAAAAAGATCCGCTTTTTAGAAAAGCACATGCTTTAATAGTTATTTAAATCACAGCTGACGGCTGGCTGGGAACCTTTTCTATTTGAGCCATAAATCATTCATTTTCATTTGAAATCCATTCCTTATTGGTGCTACAGAATAGCCTTCAAAATAGGGCATTTGGGCAGAGATTATTTTTATGGAAAAATAAAGAATTTTCTGAATTGGTTAAGATTTCATGTGAGGGTGCTTTTAAACTACATTATTTATGATGGCTGTGAATGCTCATCTGGGAGCATATTCCCCTGAGGGTTAAAATACATGTTGGTTGAATATGTTCTAGTTTTAATTAGCATTGTGACCTTTTCTGTCTTATTAATTCACATCTAATTTGTAGCTAAAGGATCATCCACTGTTTACAGTCAGGGCAACAATTGATCCTTTTCAAGAAGAACCTACCTTTCTGATCAAAAGATAACCTGACCCACAAATATATTGATATTGGCATTTATGTTGCCATCTATGGTCTGTGGGAAGATGTATCCAAAAATGAAGGATGTGGGGAAATACAGAATACAAGAAAGGGTTTAGTTTTGGGAACTGAGTGTCTGTTCTGTAACAGAACAGACTGTAGACACTTCTATTGCAGTTGTTTTCTGCCAACAGCTTTCCAATGTTAAGAAGACAGGAAGAGAAGATGACTGAAGGCAAATGAAGGTGAATATACAGGTCCCAGGATAATGTTGCAGGATCCAATAAAGGTTGGTCACTGGGACCAGAAAGTCTTCCAAGCTTTCAAACTCATGCTGGAGTCTTCTTCAGGGAACTTTTCTCTAATAGAGTGTGGGTTCTAGAACACAGGGAACTTTACACATAGGGAACTTCTCTGTGCTTGAGAGAAGTTTCCTGAGGAGGGGCTCCAGCACAAGTGTGAAAGCTCTGAAGACTAAACCTCTGGTCCCGGTGCCGACTCGATTGAATCCTGCAGGAAGCCTCCAAATGCATTCCTGAGTTGGTTGTGTCTTAAACATTGCAATCTTCTTCTTGGAATGGCTTTCTTTGCTGCTTGCACTAGATTAGCACTTTAGTTCTACATGGTAAAATAGCAATAGCACTTAGACTTATATATCTCTTTATAGTGCTTTACAGCCCTCTAAGCGGTTTATATAGTCAGCATATTGCTCCCAACAATCTGGGTCTTCATTTTACCCATCTCGGAAGGATGGAAGGCTGAGTCAACCTTGAGCAGATGAGAATTGAACTGCTGAACTGCTGGCAGCCATCAATCAGCAGAAGTAGCCAACAGTACTGCATTCTAACCACTGTGCTGCCACGGCTCTTCTTTATAACCACTACTGAATCCAGTTAAATCCATCTAGGACTACCGCCTAAATAAAACTCATTTGAAATCCATATGAATGTTCACTCTTGTATTTATTGCTTGACAGGAATATAGGAAACTGCCTAACAAGTCTGGCTACAGTATTGAAAGTTTTCTCAGCATTGTTTGTTCCAGATAGTAATAACTGCTCTTGTTTTCAGACAAAAAAATAAAGCTAAGATAAACTTGTGTTTGCTTATTTATATAAGCTGTTATAATTACCCAGCATCAAAATAAAGTAAAATTTATTATTTATTTATTAAGCAAATTTATATAGCTGCCCAACTCACAGATAGGGGAATCTGGGTGGCTTACAACATTTTAAAAAATCCATCATAAAATAAAATTTAAAAAAAACATACCCCACACCCCAAGGCAGCAACAATACAATCAAATCAGCTACTTGATCAGGTCAATCTCCATTTGTGGTCCCCAGGCTCACTGTAAGGTCTTTAGGATCTTTTGGAAAAGTAAGAGGATGAGAGGGCCAGAATAACTAGGGACGAAAGATGTTCTATAAAGCAGAAGCTACACTGTTACATAAGGTTACATAAAGAAGGCCCTTTTTTGTGCACCCAACAAATGTACACCCCTAATTGACAGGACCCATAACATGCTCTGCCTGTCCATCCTCTTGAGCTGGGTGGATGTAATAGAGGAGACACGGTCTTTTAAAATACCACAGAACGAACAAAATAAGTGATTGCAATATAATAACAATATTGAATTTGTTATTTTCTTTTCACTGTTGATTTTCTCTTCTAGAGCAATGTTGTCCTTGAGATGTTAAAATTAAAGAAACATAGCAGCCAACAATGTAAAGGTCCCTCAAGAAATATAAAGCTGATTTGAATACAGAATGGATGAAATCACTGCAGAATGAGCAATCCAAAATATACTGAGGTTGCTTTTGAAATCACATTAATCACATTCTGGCATTGCAAAGCATATGGACCTCCTACTTTCACCTTTGTGCCAACTATAGATGACTTTGTTTGCTTGCTGGGCAGACAATACACAAGTTTTCTTATAGCATCCACAGTTTGTTTCTCAACTCTTTGAGACTGAGAGAAACAGAAAGAAGTGGAAAAGGAATAGCACCAGAAGCTCTTGGTGGTAATAACTTCTGGTACGTAGAGCCCAGAAAAACTGATCCTTAACAAATGTTATCTTTTGAGTTGACACCAGTCATAACATGACAAAGAATCTGACATGAAAATAGCTAATATTAATTTATTTATTTTGGGGTCTGAACACAAAAATCTTCACATTATTTCCAGCCAAGTGAACCTACTCTCCTTCTGAAGAGGTAGGCATAGAGAACATTTAAACAGATAACAATAATGTCATTTCATTATAACTTAGAAAATGTGTAATATGCTAAGAAAATGTCAAAACATGAATCCATGGGGTTTTGGAAGATTGAGATGACAGACTTACTTTTGTCCCACCACTTTTCACACATTTTTAGTCTTAGATGAAAATTATTAAATATCAAGGCAACAGTCACAAAATAACAGCTGAGGCTGTGGATGATATTGATAAAGTGAATCAGAGAGAGAGTTTTTTGGTCATTTAAATTTAATGATAAATAAAGAGGAATGACTTGTATTTCAACAGGAAGCAGTTTGACTAAGGTGGGTAATAGCATTCTCATGGTAACATGGAATACATTTTTATTTTAATTATTAATCCAATTTATACAGCCATCCATCTATCCAAGGAAATTCTGGGCAGTGAACAAAATAATAACAGTGTCAGTCCTGAAGCCAAATTGAAGCATCTTCAAGGCTGCCACAGCATCTTCAGGGCTGCCACATCAAGACTGGTTGGAGCTGTGGGAATGGGAGGGAGGGAGATAGAGAAAGCTGGGGAAGTGTAACCAAAATAAAATTCTTTTTCCTGGGAACAAAGGATATTCACACCAGGTGCTGGGAAGGCATGGACTGAAACCCACTGGAGTTGGGATTGCAACCTGATTGGACCATCTGATGGATGTATGGCCGGGGGCAAAAACTTTGGGCTTTGATTAGGGTGGGGAAAATCATGGGTGTTTTAGAATCGGGTTTTCACCAGCAATGCCAATATGACATTCCTAATAAATTCATACTTTGAGGAAACCCTAAGCCTCGAAGTTTTAATTGTGTTGGGTTTGTTACTTGGAACCCTGACAAATAGAACATGCCAGTAAATAGCAAGAAGGGCCCCAATGAAGGCCCAATACCATCTCAGAGTTCTCATCATATGCATATACCAACACCTTAGAAAGAAATAGGTCTTCACAGCCTTCTGAAAAACCAGTAGAACTGGAAAATCATAACTTAAAGGGAAGGCTTTTTCAATTGTATAGTTGGAGATGGTAGATAGATAGATAGATAGATAGATAGATAGATAGATAGATAGATAGATAGATAGATAGATAGATAGATAGATCGAAAGAAAGAAAGAAAGAAAGAAAGAAAGAAAGAAAGAAAGAAAGAAAGAAAGAAAGAAAGAAAGAAAGAAAGAAAGAAAGAAATGTGTCAGTATTGTGTCAAAGGCCAATAAAGGCTCTAAGGAGAACCATAAATATGACACACAGATGGCAAGACTTAACATTAAGATGATTGACATCAGAGGTGGTATTCAGCCAGTTCTGACAGGTTCTGGAGAACCGATAGCAGAAATTTTGAGTAGTTCGGAGAACTGGTAAATACCACCTCTGGTTGGCCCTGCCCTCATCTATTCTCTGCCTCCTGAGTCCCAACTGATTGGCCAAGTCTTCTTTTGTTGCCCTGCATAGGAGAACAGAGCTGGAAAGCAGCTTAGTGGGGTGGGGAAGGAATGGGGATTTTGCAGTATCCTTCCCCTGGAATGGGGAGGGAATGAGGATTTTACAGCATTCTTCCCCTGCCACACCCACCAAGCCATACCCACAGAATCGGTAGTAAAAAAAAGTTGAATACTGCCACTGATTGACATAATCCTCACCACAATCTTGCAGGTGTTTTTCCTATCTCTTCCTACCCAGAAGGGAGCAAGTCACTCTAAAGAGGGTCATTGGGCTGTATCTGTGGATGCAATAAAGATGGAGAAATAAGTGCATTTTATCATCTTAATTGCCACAAGGTGAGTCCCAATAAAGACTCTTATCTTATCAGATTCATTGTCTATTTGCCTCTATCTGTGCTCAGGTTCATTGTTTTCCCCCCTCTTTCATTTTCAGAAAGAAAAAACATCAACATTGTTGTTTATATGGTGTGCCCACAGAATATCATTATACCTGGATGAGATCTTCTTCCTTGGGAGTTCTTTCTAGACATGAATGTATTGGGTTTCTTTATTTGTTAGTTTTTCTCCTTTTGGCTTGAATGGCAGTGGCTGTGGAATCAACACTCAGAAAATAAATCATTTTGGGCATATGTACAAGAACTGTAAGAACTGCATTTAACAGATTTAAATATAATACAATATCCAGAGTCAATTTTATTATATTTATATTTTGCCTTTTCAATAATAACAAAAGGTAACCTACATTGTTATGATTAAAATCTAGTGCATAATCTAATAACTTTATGTCTTGTGGCAATTCCAATTTACTTCCAAAAATAAAATACACTCTACTTTTTCACTGCAGTTTATAAACTGCAACAACTAGGTTATATATATCTTACTGAAAACAACTGGATTGTCACAGTTCTGAATATCTTTCTTTTTAACACATGGAGACTGACCAAAGAAACATCATAGCCAATTGATATTATGTTGCTATATTAGGTGTATTGATTTAAATGAAGTTCATATTGGTACTTGCAAGAGTAAAGCATTTTTATTTATTTATTTACTCAATTTATGTAACCACCCATCTACTTTTATGTGAAACTAAACAGCTTACAATAAAACAAATAAAAGCACAACTATACACACTATAAACAAAAATAAAAACACATAGCTTGGGGAGGCCGAGGGGCGTGACTGAGGTGGGTATGGCCAACTTGACATCACTCAGGTCGGGGGCACCTGTGGTAGTCTGAGTGCTCTGCTAGCAAAACAGGTTCCCGAGTGTCATCTGAGGCCCTCACAAGCTCTATTTTCAGCTGCAATGGCCTCCTGCAACCCTCTGCCAGCAAAAGCATAGCTCCTGAGCTCTGTTTTTGGTGCAGACCAGTTCTTTGCTGTTTACAGGCCAGTCCCATGAACCAGATCTAAGCATCCCACAGGCCAGATCATGGGCCTTGAGTTTGACACCTCTGCCCTAGATGATGGTATCTGGATGGTACCTATCCTACCAGATTGGGTAGCATGGAAAAAAACAACTGGACAGAGAATTGAAATCCACATGTCTTAAAGTTACCGAGTCTGAGAAACATTGCTCTGGGTGAACCTCAAAACCATTCCCACCCAGGAGAAACTGGATCACCTGGAACATGGCAGCTATCTGGAGATGCATTAAGGATAGAGAATTATCGACCACCCCACCACCACCATCATTGTCATCAACACTACCACCACAAGGTAGGCCCTAATAGCATCCTTGTTCTTCCTTTGTTCCTAGGTTGAAGTGATAAGCACTGTAACACATCATTAAAAAAACAATTTATTTCAAATATGTGATGAGTTATACCATGATGAATCATGAAAATGAAGGCTGGCAGATTATGTCCAATTGAGAATGCATGCTCCCATTTATTTATGTTTCCTGCAACAATAAATTTGATTTTTCATGGTAGAACTGGATTAATTCTTAAATCCACTTCAGTCTTATATTTAAGGATAAGTCTTCTATAGAATTTTGAAGCTCATAAAATGAGGCCATGATATTGCTTTCATATTTTTTTAAACATTGGAAGGCAGTGAAGGAGGAGAAAAAACATTAGGATCCAGACATGATGAAATGTAAAATAAAATATTTATTATATAGCATATAAAAAGCTGAGCCACAGCTGAGCAATTTCCCAAGTACTTTTTTGAAAAAGTTGTGTGAGTGTATCAGATGAAAGTTTATAATATCAGATGTTAATCAGATCAAAAGCATAGTCTAGCATTTTGTTGTAAAAAATGTTGAAGGATGGATAGGTATTAAAATCAATTCAGACACCACTTAAAATGAAATGTGTTACTATGCACAGGATAGTGCAGTCAACAATTTGTGCCATGTGTGTTCAAGTACAATGTCATTCTCTCTTCTAGGTTTGCACAAATATGGATAACAGAATAACAAAGTCAGAAGGGGTCTTGGAGATCTTTTAGTCCAACACCCTGATCAAGTAGGAAACCCTATACCATTTCAGACAAATAATTGTCCAATCTTTTTTTTAAATCTTCCAGTGTTAGAGCACCCACAACTTCTGGGGACAAATCTTTCCACTCAGTCAATTGTTCTATCTGTCAGGAAATATCTCTGTAGTTCCAGGTTGCTTCTTTCCTTAACTAGTTCCCATTCATTACTTCTTTCTTTGGAGAATAGGTTGACCCCTTCTTGCTTGTGGCATCCCTTTAGATATTGGAACACTGCTATCACATTACCCCTAGTCCTTCTTTTCATTAAATTAGACGTACCCAATTCTTGCAACCATTCTCTATATGTTTTAGCTCCCAGTCCCAAATTACCTTACTTGCTCTGTTGCTTTGGTACTTAAGCTTAACTTAACAATTTTTGCCTACATGCATTTTCCAAGCCTCTTTTAAATATTTCTGCAGGTTTCAGCCACACAGAGTTTACACTTTCTACCATTTCCCACAATTCCCAGTCTAATTTCCTATTATTGAAGGCAAAAGGAGAAGGGAGTGGCAAAGGATGAGATGGTTAGATGGTGACATTGACAGAACAGATATGAATTTAGAAAAGGGAGACATTGGAGGCCACAGATGGGGAGGCTGGCATGCTATGGTCCATAGTGTTGCAAAGAGTCAACCAACTTAATGACTGAACAACAACAACAACAACAACAACAACAACAACAACAACAACAACAACAACAACAAATAATTGCAGATTGTGCTATGCTAATACCCTTCTTAGTCAGTCTTGTCTTTTGGCTCCCTAGCATAAAACTGTTTAACTGGCCTGAGGAGAAAGAGCGAGAAGCTTACAGTTGATTTCTAACTTAACCTTCTGAAAAGCCAGAAACTCTGTTCTGTTGCTCAGTATATGGCTTTCTTCCTCAGGGCTCCTTGGGTCCCTTTGCCAAGCAGCACAATACTCATCTCCCTTCCAGCCACTGTTGGAAACTGAGTCAGTCTGTTACTTATTTCATGAGCCTTTCCTACCCTGTAGCTGCTTCTCTTCTTGATTTTCAGTTTCTGTGCTAGCTCTGCTCCAGTGAAGTCTGCAGGGCATGTATATATACGGATATTTCCAAAAAGACTAGATTGCAGTTGTGACTGCATGACCAAAATCTTCCCCTTTTTGAATGTGATGCAGTTGCTTTTGACTCATATAAAAAGGGAGGAAGGAGCTTTGATCACCCAGTCACAACTGTTCTCTTTACCTTTTTTAACCTCCTCCTACAGATATCCTTGTTCTGCATGGTATCTGTAGGAGCATCACCTGTAGACCTTGAAAAAAAAACCTGTCCTAACAGTTTATCCACTGTTTTCTACTATGTACTTTATTTCAAAAACCAAATGTGTCAGCTCATAGATAATCGAAGGTAGTTAGGAATTTTCTTAATGCCGCTGTGCCTCTAATCTTGTCTCTGAGATGGCCAAGGATCCTAATGATGAGAAGAAAAATCTTGAGACATAGCAATATGAGTTGCCAAAGAATGTCAACTTCCAAATGCCAGTTCAAAGCCCACCAGAGAAACAAAACATGGTAACTTCTTTAGCCAGAAAATCCAAGAGGCTCATTGCTCTCATAATGCACAACTAGCACAAAAACCTTTCACCATCCACCTATCCATAATGGACTTCCTATATCTAAGTGCATCCTCCAGTCACCCAATATTTATCCATGTTCAATAGCTGTAGCAGGCACTAAGCACAAAAATTACAGAAAATGTTGATGTCACCAGCAACATTGGTCTCTACCAACCATTGTTGTGATCTTCACATAATATTTCCAATATAAAAAGTCTATATTTGAAGAAAGATGCTTTAATTGTGGGCTTCCCAATGGCATCTAATAGACCATTGTGTGGTAGGAATAGTGCTGTGGTTCATCTATAATCAGATAAGATCAGGACTCACCTTTGGTCCACCTTTGCAGTATTCTGGGATATTGTAATGGAGTTACTTTAACAAAATGCTAACCCACTAAAGGGCTTTTCTTTCTCTTTCTTACTTAGAAATTTCAAGTGATAATGCCATTGATTTTCAGTGACTTTCATGGAAATCTTTCTAAAATATTTTTAACGTTGAAGAGTATAATTAAGATGTTTATGACCTGCAAACATCTCACAGTTGCTTACCCTGGCCTGGAAAAATAATGAAAGATATGCTTGTAAATTCAATAAAATTTGCATAGAGAAAAGATTAATTATAATTGTAATATTGATATCATGCATTTCCTTCAAGATAATGCATATATGATGTTCCTGTATTCTGTTCTCATAATCATATTTTGGGACTGACAGAAAGCAGTTGGAAGAAGTTAAACTGTAGGTTCCATAACTATGGATTTAGAAAAAAAAATTACTCGCCCTTTTCTTGGCATTCTAGTTAGCTATGCTACTGGTTCAGCCTGAGAATGCTTATAGATTAACACTTTAGCAATCACCAGATATGGAGCACATTTATTCCTTCTCTGAAAATCCAAAGACATTTTTTCCTAGATCAGCTATATTTGTTCTTATAGGTTCATATGGTTGTCTCCTCTAATGCTCTTCAGAAGATGCTATTTTATTATCCACACTTATTTACCAATATGCAGCTTCTGCATAAGAGTGCAGTTAAATACTCACTTTGTAAATTGCTACACATGAGTGTAGTAAATTTCAGGTTTTCTAATCATTCCGTCAGCAGAATATTTAAAATGAATTAAAACAAGAGTAGACACTAGATGATTGTAGCGCTTCATGATGTCCTTTTTCACAAGAAGATACCTATGCATGCTGTATACATGTATATAGTATGTGAAGTACTGTATTCTGAAGTACGCTACATGTTTGATGAAAGGAAATCTAATATGTTTGTTAGAACCACTTCCAATCAGATACTTCCATTGGAATCTTTAGATATTGCATACTGGGCAAAAAAAGTAAACTGCATCAATGCCATAAATTGAAAAGTATCACTGGGAATAAAACATAGTGCAATATGAAGAAAACACAATATCGGCTTGCTGAAAAACGTGGTGCTATATTCAGTTATATAGGATAACAAGTGAGTCCTATTTCTTTGTTTCTTAGTAAAATAGTAGTAAAATAGTCTTCCTTCCTTCTTTCCTTCCTTCTCTCTTTCCTTCCTTCCTTGATTCTAACAGTAAAAATATAAACACATAATAATACATAGAAAAAGCATTAGTTGCCCAATCCAATAGTCTCTGGAGGAACATGGAAAAACAATTTCAATGATCTCTCTTTGTAAATAGAAAGAAAGATTAAAAGTTATTTTCAAATTCAATAATAGTTCCATTTATTATGTTTTTAAGAAAAGAATATTTAATCAGAAAAGAAAATAATTTCTATGAGAGGAAAATTCAATCATAATCAGATCTGATCCTATAAATAATTCATTGCATATTTTGTAACCAAAGTAAATATAGTATTTTTACATTCCAAAGAGGAAATGAGTTTCATGAAAAGGCCTTATTCTTTTGCAATCTTCTGTATCCTGTGCCCCATCTTTGCATATTTATTTTTCCTATTGAGTTAAATGTCAAATGTTTTGTCCAGCTATGAGGATATGATATATATTGTGTGCTGTTCATGCACGTGGGAGTGTGTATGAGAGAGAGAGGGGGGGGAGGGAGGGAGAGAGGGAGAGAGAGAGAGAGAAAGAGAGAGAGGGAGGGAGAGAGGGAGGGGGGGAGAGAGAGGAAGAGGAAAGGGAGAGAGGGAGAGGGAGATGGGGTTTAGGTTTAGGTTTAGAGAACTTCAGCTGCCCAAAAATACTCCCTACCATAAACTGGAAAAGAATTCAGTGAAAAGGAATACATTTGTGAAAATTCTGCATGCCATTGGTGAAGTCACAAATTACTTTCATATCCTTTTTCTCCATGTGCAAGCAATTAAAAGTGAACTGAATACAACCGTCTGTTTATAAACAATCCTTATAATGATTATTTGCCTTCCCTTAAAAAATGATCCAGATAGAAAGTGTTTGGAAAGCTAGACTAACTGGTTCTTTATATATAAAACTCTTAGACTATAATTTGTAGTTGTACATAATAGAACATAATAGATATAGATATAGATATTTATATGTTCCTATGAACTCTATTTATCTATGTTAAAAATAGATACTTTATGCATACACACTAATCTCTCTCTCTCTCTCTCTCTCAACTGTCTGTAAAATGAAGAAAAGCTGAAATAAGATAACAACAGTTTGGTTTCACTTAGCAACTCCTTTGCTTAATGTCTTAGTTGCCAGTCCGAACTGTGGTTGCTAAATAATTTGTACATATCTGGGTGGCCTTGGGCCAGTCTGTCTCTTTCAGACCTGGGAAACAGACAAACCATTTCCAAAATCTTACCAGTAACATTGCAGAGACTTGTCCAGGAAATCTCCAGGAGTCAACACTGACTCAAAGGCACAACAACAACCATAAAAACAGTAATAAAAAAACAAAACAAAAAAAACATATTATCCTTTTTTTAAAAATGCAAAGCCCAAGATCACTCAGGAGGTATAGGTTTGGTTCTTCTGTGTAGCCAAGAAGAGCATTCCCAGAAATTGTCTAATATTTTGAAATATTTCTTTCTTTACAGTATTCACATATAGCCCCTCATACTTGACCCAAAGTTCTTTCAGTGCCAGAGAACAATATGTTTTGTTTCCCAGGACTGATCAGGACTATATTTTTGTGGTGTGTGTGTGTAGAGAGGGAGGGAGAGAGGGGTTGGAAAGCCAGCTTTTTCTTCTGATTCCTATTCTCTACCTTGTGCTTCCTTGATCTGGTATTGTTCTAATAAGGGGCTTTTTCATGCTGAACATTTCTGCTTCTGCTGTCATTTTGAATCTCTAGCTTTTGCTGTAAGCCAACCAGAATATATCAGTCCTACCTTGGCATATAATACCCTTGAGTATATCAATAATAAATAAAATGGCAGTAGCAGCAACAACAGGTAAAAAAAGATGTGTGAACAAATGTCAGCGTAAAAGAGCTATAGAGCAGCAGCCCCTAAACTTTTCTGCACTTTTCTTCTCCAGGTTTCATGGAAGACAATTTTCCACAGTCCAGGCTTTCGGTTTCATTCTCTGGCCCATTGCTCATCTCCAGCTTTGTGGCCCATTCCTAATAAGCTAGGAGATTGGGGACTTCTGCTATAGAGCATGTGAGAACATACTCTGAATATGTTTCTAGATGAAAATCTGTCTGATTTTTGAAAGTTCAGATGACTCTGACTTCCATATATTGTCCTCCTATGTTCCTTTACATTTCTTACAATGTGTCTTTTCTGACACATTTAATGTGTCTTTTCTGACACATTAAAACAAATCAGTTAAGGAGGAATACATACACCACCGTTTCATGTTTTTAAACTAATAGGACTGATACCACTTGGGAATACAGTGGTGGCGCAGTGGTTGGAATCAGGGTGGGATTCTACCAGTTCGCACCTATTCGCTAGAACCGGTTGTTAACATTCTAAGCAGTTCAGAGAACCGATTGTTAGAACAAATTACTGGCCTAATCCTGTAAGGAAGGCAGGAAGGAAACATTCTGGTGTTGCTTACAGAAACTGCCTCTCCATTAACTCTTATTACATTCTTGGCAAGACTAGACTTCCTGTCTCAGGAACATCTCTAGAGTTTTTCCCCCCCTCCTTTGCTGGTACTTTGCTTGTGTGGAGTGACCATTCAAAGTTACAATGGCACTGAAAAAAGTGACTTATGACCATTTTTCACACTTACCACTGTTGCAGCATCCCCACAGTCATGAGAGGCTGGGCGAGGATATGCGTGCCTCGATGTGAATGATATTGAGTTGGCCACACCCAGCCAATAACATGACCACTAAGCCATGTCCACCCAGTCACATGACCACCAAGCCACGCCTATCACCTAAGCCATACCCACAGAACCAGTTGTTAAAAAATTTGAATCCCACTCCTGATTGGAATGCAGTTTTGCAGACAAACTCTGCTCACAGCCAGGAATTCGATCCTGACCAGCTCAAGGTTGACTCAGCCTTTCATCTTGCTGAGGTTGGTAAAATAAGGACCCAGATTGTTGGGGGCCACATGCCAATGTTGTAAACTGCCCAAAGAGTGCTTCAAAGCACTGTGGGGTAGTATATAAGTCTAAGCACTATTGCTATTTACTCTGCATAATTTTTTTTTAAAAGTACACCAGGGAAAAATAACTGTTTTTGTTATACAACAGCTTTGTATTTCATATAATGGAAAATAACTGTGACAAACAGAACTATTAAACACATACAAGTGCCATACCAGATTAAGTTGGTAGTATATTGTTATTATTATTGTTATCATTATGTTCAGTTGATTGCAAGCTGTGATAAGTTATTGGCATTATTTTGATGCATGAAAACAATAAATGGAAAAGAAATAAATGTAAAATAAATGTCTACCTGTTGCTGCTGCTACTGAATTGGTGCCTGTACATCTATTTCATTCCTTTTGTTTAATTCCATTTGTCCTAGAACCCAGTCTTTGAGAGCATCCTGGGTCAAAAGAAGCAGAAAGGAATATCAGCAAGATAAACCAGTGTTAGTTAATATGTTGGGCATGGAGAAGAATTTTCAAAGATATACAGTATCTTCCCACAAATTGGCTGCAACAATGGGTATGGCCAACCAGAAAATCAGGAACCAGAGAGCAAACAGATGAGGGTCTCCACTCTTACTCCTTCTAATGTCTACAATGTTTGGCCTACCTATAGTGTTTCTGAACAGGAATGCATTCTTCTTAGCAAGGCATGCGTTGCCATCTCCTGCTTATTTTATTTCTAACAATGTCTGTAAAATCTATAGGGGGTATATCAATTTCCTCCTGAGTTTTCTGCCTCAAAAATATCAGCATGCAGTCCACTTAGTAATAATGATTTTCTCCAATAATGAATATATTTCTCTATTTAGCACAAATGCCTTTGAATGTAGCTTAAGACCTTGATTTTCTCAGGCACCTTTAAAAAAAATCTGGTTTATTCATATTACAATAATAAAAAAGCAAAAGAAATAGCATGATTTTTGTCTTCTTGCCTTCCCTTCGAGAAGGAAAGAGTTGTAATAATGAGCAGAAATTATTAGTACTTTGGAATATATTGTTTAAAAACAGTTTAGTGATCCATCAACTGGGGTGCCATTTCCCAGCTCCTGGGGGACACAAATGACAACATTTATGTTAAGTACTTGGACATGGGTTGGAGTAAATGGAGACAGCCTCTGAATAGTGACTTTCAGCTCTTTATTCGCATAGTGACTTCTCAAAACAACAACAGTGAACCCTGCCTTATATAGGCAACCTTTGTGAGAATTGTCCAATAGCGAGCTATGAACGCAAGTACTTTAAACCAATAATAATCCTCTGTTAAGGGCCAATCGGATTCCTAAGAACTAGCCAATCCGATCTGGCCGCCTAACAGCCAATCAGAAGTGCAGGGCCAGAACCCTGCACTTAACCTCAAGCTCATACTTTATTAACTATGGTACATACATAACAATTTATGTTCCACTGATTGCTCAGAACAAAGACAGTTGAAGTAACCTCCACAGTTGAAGCAAAGGGTAAATGAAAGAGTGACAAACTTTTAAAATAAGCTAATAGCAGTGGGGAATAGATTACTATTATAATATTGTTTGATCCAAAAAACAAACATTTGTTATCAAGTGCAAACTGAGACTCAACTAAAGGTTAACTTATCTAACACCACACAAACCTTTGGCTAGTTTGTTAAATTTAATATATGTAAAAATGTCATTAATGCCTGTATTTTAAACAAATATGACTGGATGCAATCTGTACATTTCCATGTCATCTTTCCTCACTCCCTGTTGTAAATGCATTGTTCCTATTCTTTTATTTCTTAAAATTTATCTTTCCCCTTTTAAAGGCCAAACATTTATGTTATCAATTGACTAGCTGTTGATCTACACCTAATATCTAATATCTTTCCTGATATTGGCTAGATCTTTACAATCATTTCACAGCCAAAGGCTTAGCTGAACCATATGAGCCAGAAATGTGCCGCAGCTGCCAAAAAAGATAACACAGTCTTAGGCTGCATTAAAGGGACAAAATCAAGATAATGTGAAGTGTTAATACCACTTTATAATGTCTTGGTAAGATCACATTTGGAATAATGCACCCAGTTTTGGTTGCCACAATGTAAAAAAAGATGTTGAGACTCTAGAAAGAGTGTATAGAAGACCAACAAAGATGATTTATGTCGTGTCCGTCGGAAATGATGCCAGGAGTCGGTGACTTGTGCATTAGCTCTTTATTGGGTACAGGAACCGAATTGGGTCTAAAGGCAAACTTCGCGGCTTTTTATTTCCAAGCCACTGTGGCCGCGGCCAATGGCAACGCTTTGAATCGCCCGCGATCCGAATGGACCAATCGCGGGAGATTCTCAGCGAGCCAATCGGTGCGGCTCGCCTAGCCAATCAGAGTGCCCCGCGCTTTGGCCAATTAAAGCGCGGGGATCTCAAGAATGCAAATGAGGGGACAGAACACCCCTCCCCTCTTGGTTCAGTCCTTACGTTGCGTAGTCCCGTAGGTAGGCGGGGCTCCGTCTCTGCCTACTGGACCTGCGCAGGTCAGTCGTAGGTTGGATCCCAGCCGGTTCGGTCGGGGTCTCCGTTTCTCTGGACTCCGTCGTGGGAACCGCCTGGTCTGTCTGGCCGGGCTGCTCTCCGCAGCTCCCTCCTGGGCTTCCCGGGTTGGTTGAGCTGCGGGTTTCGCCACTCCCGCTCGGTCTTCCCGGGTTGGTTGAGCTGGCCTGGCTGTCTCTTCCTGGCGAGGTTTCGTGCTGGCTGCTTTCAGGTGAGTATGGCTGGTTTATTCCTTCTCGGTTTTGGTTCCCTTGGTATTCCCTCCCCTCTTGGTTTGTGTTGTGTTTGCTTGATTGCGCGTTGGTGGTCTCTTGGGTGGTCGTCCTCGATCTTAACTGGTCGATGTGGCGCTTCCACGCTCATCCATCGGTTGTTTGTAGCCGGTACGAGTGTGGGCCTGTTAGCTGTGTTATGATGGCCGGTACCCATAATGGGTCTCCCGTTAGGTTTTTCGCGTAGACAGCGTCGCTGGTGCGAACGTTCGGTGTTTGCTGGTTGAGTCTGGGGGTTTCTCTGGGTTGTACGTGGGGTTTAATCTGTCAAGTGGGGACCTTATTTTCCTCCCCATTAGCAGTTCTGCTGGGCTTTTATTCGTTGTGGTATTTGGGGTTATGTGTTGGATAAAAAGTAATTTATTAATTTTGTCCTGGATCTCCCCGTGATCTATTTTCTGGATGGTTTTCTTTGTGAATTGAACCATCCGTTCCGCCCTACCATTCGCTGCCGGATGCGCCGGGGCTGTCAGTGCATGTCATATGCCCCTCTCCGCTAGGAATTTTTCGAATTCTAGCGAGGTGAATTGGGGCCCGATGTCGGAAACGAGGACGTCTGGGAGGCCGTGTGTTGCAAAAAGTTTGCCGAGTTCTTTGGTCACGGCCTCCGTGGTAGTTGTTCTCATGTTGCTTACCTCCAGCCAGTTGGAGTAAGAGTCTACGGTTATTAAGAAAGTGTGTCCTTTTGTGGGCCTGGCGAAATCTATGTGGATCCTAGACCAAGGTCCCCTGGGGGTTTCCCACTCTAGGATGGGTGCTGCTGGTGGGCTTGGCCTAGTTTCCTGGCATCGTTGACACCTTGCTACCCAGGCCTCGACCTGTTTGTCCATCCCTGGCCACCAAGCGTAACTTCTGGCCAGGGTTTTTGTCCTAACGATGCCCGGGTGCCCCTCATGTAACAGTTCCAAAACCTTCCCTTGTAGTTTTTCGGGGATGACCACCCTATCCCCCCACTCTTTTAGTAACGAGAGTTCTGTTTGCCGGTTCTGGAATGTCCTGACGGACTCGTCGTTGTCCCTTTCCGGCCACCCTTTTTCTACCCAATGCAACACCCGCGCCAGACATTTGTCTTTATTAGTTTCTCGGGCAATGTCTGACGCGGTTATGGGTAGGTTGGTTAGAGTCTCTATACTGAGGGTGGTCATCGTGGGTGCTGGGTCAGTGTCAGGTTCCGGTAACGGTGAGCGGCTTAAGGCGTCCGCATGGGAGATAGTCTTACCCGGACTGTGTGTGAGTCCGTAGTTGTAGGCGGCCAGGAACTCGGACCACCTTGTCATTCGGGGAGACAGAATGTTTGGGGTGGCCCTGTTCCCTGCAAGGATTCCCAAGAGCGGTTTGTGGTCGGTGATGATGGTAAATGTCCGGCCGTAGAGGTACTCGTGAAACCTTTTTACTGCGGCGACGATAGCCAGAGCCTCTTTGTCCAGCTGGCTGTAGTTCCGCTCCGGTTTGGTGAGAGTCATTGAAAAGAACGCGATGGGTGCTTCTTTTCCGTCGGGGAGAATGTGGCTGAGGACAGCGCCGACGCCGAAGGGTGATGCGTCGCATGTGACGGCTAGTGGTAGGGTCTCGTTGTACTGGATGAGGATGGCATCCGAAGTGAGTAGGTCCTTTGTTTTCTTGAAGGCGGCTTCCTCACGTTTCCCCCAAGTCCAGGTCGCCGCCTTGTCCAAGAGCCTATGCAAAGGCTCCGCCGCTGTCACCTTTTGGGGCAGGAAGACATTATAAAAGTTAAGCAGCCCCAGAAACGCCTGCAGTTCTGTCTTTGACTTGGGTGTGGGGGCTTCTTTAATGGCTTTGATCTTTTTGCTGGTGGGGTGAATGCCGTGGCGGTCTAGGAGATATCCCAGGAATTCAACCCGCTCCGTGTACAATTGGCATTTTTCCCTCTTTACTTTGAGCCCGGTCTCTTTGAACTTGGTTAGGGCCTCCCTTAGGTGACTCTCTAGTTCGGTCTGGTTGGTTGCCAACACTAAGACGTCGTCGAAGTAGGGTACCACCCCCTTGATACCTTGTAACAGTCTTTCCATTAGGCTTTGGAATATTCCAGGCGCCACGCTGACTCCGAATTGGAGTCGGTTGCATTTAAAGGCTCCCCGGTGGGTGACTATGGTTTGCGCTTCTGCCGTTTCCTCATCGACCAGCAATTGTTGGTATGCCTGGGTGAGGTCGAGTTTAGCGAAAACCTTGCCCCTTCCCAGTGAATGCAGTAGGTGTTGCACTACTGGGACGGGTAAGTGCTTTGCTGCAAGGCGCCATTTAGGGTGGCCTTATAGTCCCCACAGATTCTCACCGACCCATCAGGTTTAATCGGGGTGACTATGGGGGTCTCCCACCGGGCGTGATCTATGGGTTGTAGGACCCCTTGCTTGATGAGCTTGTCAATTTGTTCGTCAATTTTCGGTTTAAGTGCAAATGGTACCCGCCTTGGTTTTAGGCGTTTTGGGGGGACGTTTGGGTCTAGGCTGAATGATATAGGGGGCCCTCGGTATTGCCTAGGTTTCCGTCGAACACCTCTTGGAATTCCCGGGCTAGTTGTTGCTCCCAGTTGTCGTCGGCGATGTGGTCGACGCCCGTGACTGCGATGCCGAGTGGTGCAAACCATTGGAGTCCCAGTAGGCTTGGGCGGTCACGATTGACGATGGTCAAGGGAAGTCTTTCGGTGTGCCCTTTGTAGGTTACCTTGAACTGTCCGGTTCCGACTACAGGGATGCGGTTTCCCTGGTAGTCTTTCACGATTAGTCTCTGGTTGTCTAGGGCTTTTCTCTGGATGGTAGGCACCAAGCATTTTATTTCTTGCCATGCTACCATGGAGAGTAGTCCACCTCCATTTTACATGGCTCGCCTTCGATGCCTACCTCCACGTAGACCTTCCGGGCGTCATTGGTTGTGGCGTGGCCGATGGTGACCGTCTGATGGGTCTCCTCTCTTCGCCGGGTCTCGCCGCCTCGTAGGGATCGTCCATTCCGGTCCCATCGGTTGTCAGCGGGGCAATCTCTGGTCCGGGGTGGTGTGCTCTCTCGTCTCCGTTCACTCTGGTCCCATCGTGTAGGGCTGCGGTTCTTTTTGAGACGGCAGACGCGGGCGATGTGTCCCTTCTTGTCACAATGCTGGCAGATTGAATCGAAGAACCGGCATTCGGACCTGGGGTGGTCGCCTCCGCAACCGGCACAGGTGGTCCTCGACTTACGACCCCACCAGTTCCGTGGGTCATGGCCTGCCTGCAGACGGTGGATTTCCTCCTCCTCGTCGGAAGTGCCCAATGCTGAGTGGACGTCGCCCTGTTGGGTGGTCATCTTGGGTTGGGCCTCGGTCGACCTTGTAGGGTGGTTGTTCCCACTGCGGTCCCCGACGTTTGGTCTGCGCATGCGGTCGGTGGATTTTCGGGTGGCTTCGGCTGCTGTGGCTTCGGCGAGGGTATCGGCGAGGGCGATGTTGCCCTTGGCCATCAGCTGACTCTGGAGGACGGGGTCCCAAAGGCCGAGCACGATTCGGTCTCGCAGGGCTTCGTCCATGTTGTCGTAGTTCTGCGACGAAGTCGCTGAAACTCTCACCCGACTGTTGGTCCCGATGGTAGAACTCATGTCATCGGATGAGGATAGGCACGGCTGGAGCGTAGTGTCGCCGGAGTATTGGCTCGAGGTCATCCCAGTCCATCGTGGTCACGTCGGCGGGTTTGGAAAGCGCTTTGGCCATCTTAAACACTGCAGGCCCGCAGTGGGTCAGGAATACGGCTAGCTTCTTCGGGCCAGTGGCGTCCTTCAGGTCGCTGCATTCGAGGAACATGCGGAATCTGTCTGAGTACGATTCCCAGTCCTCGTTGGCGGGGTTGAAGGGTGCGGGAGGCGCGATGTTTGCCATCGTGGAGTTTCGTCTGGCTTCCATCGGACACGTGCTTCGGTTCAGGATCAGAATCCCACCTTCGTCGCCAGTGTCGTGTCCGTCGGAAATGATGCCAGGAGTTGGTGACTTGTGCATTAGCTCTTTATTGGGTACAGGAACTGAACTGGGTCTAAAGGCAAACTTCGCGGCTTTTTATTTCCAAGCCGTGGTGGCTGCGGCCAAAGGCACCGCTTTGAATCTCCCGCGATCCGAATGGACCAATTGCGGGAGATTCTCAGCGAGCCAATCGGTGCGGCTCGCCTAGCCAATCAGAGTGCCCTGCGCTTTGGCCAATCAAAGCGCAGGGATCTCAAGAATGCAAATGAGGGGACAGAACAATTTAGGCAGGGGTCCCCAACCCCCAGTCCCCGGACTGGTACCGGTCCATGGAACAATTTCTACCGGGCCGCCGGTTTGCTGGGCGCTGCCATCTTGTTTTGATGAAAAAGTGCTTCCAGTGAGCTTTTCCGGGTAGAAAGTGGCGTTTGGGTGCTGAAAGAATCCTCATGCCTTAGTTTCATCAAAGGGGGGGGGCAGCTTCGAACAAAACTAAGGCATGAGGATTCTTTCAGCACGCATGGCAAGGTGACCCGAGCGACCGTCCTGAAGCTGTCGTGAAGCCCATCGACACAGGTATAGAGGAGAAATTGAAGGTGGCGGGGAGAAGCGGGAGACAGCTGGCTGGCTGGTCACTCGGCTCGCCTTGCCATGCGTGCTGATGCTGGTACCGGGCGACGGATGATTTTGTGATGCTGGTTCCGGGCCACAGCACAAAAAAGGTTGGGGGCCACTGATTTAGGGGACTGGAGGCTAAAACATATAAAGAATTGTTGCTGGAATTGAGTATGTCTAGCTTAATGAAAAGAAGGACTGATATGATAGAAATGTTCCCATATCTAAAGGGTTGCAGAAAGAAGAGAGGGTCAACTTATTTTCCACAGCACCAGACAGCAGGACAAAAAGCAATGGATGGAAATTAATCAAGGAGAGACGCAACCTAGAACTAAGAAGAAATATCCTGACAGAACAATTCATCAGTGAAACAACTTGCCTCCAGAAGTTGTAGATGCTCCAGTATTAATGGTTTTTAAGAAGAGATTGAACAATCATTTATCTGAAATGATATAGTGTTTCCTGTTGAGCAGGGGATTGGACTAGAAGACCTCCAAGGTTCCTTCCAACTCTATTATTCTGTTATGATTTACACTCTGCCAAGAATCAGAAATGGAGTCATTGGAATGTAGAGTCCTAAGAACTATGTATCTTGAGGGAAAAAATGGCAGTTATGTTTTACCATAATGCATTCATGACGGTTATCACACATGTAAATGTTAAAACAGTATTAAATTGTGTGATTTCCTTCTGCTTTAATTCTTATATGGACTTCAGTATTAATCTGTTCATACTATTAGAAGGTCCATACATTTTTAAAATGTGTGTAATAAACCCCAAATACATTTTGCTGGTTTTTATATCATTTTTAAAATGTGTGTAATAAACCCCAAATACATTTTGCTGGTTTTTATATTTTTAATCTACAAGTGAAGTAAAAATGCTTGCTTCTCAAATGAATTCAAGAAGGTGAAATTATATGCTTTCAATGCATTTGTCTAATGTCTATATTCAGTATGGTAATCTGCAGTGTATTCAGCAATCTTTATATTCAGTACTGAGCATGCCACACCAATTATTCCTGAGCTACAATGATGATAGAATTATAATTCAGAACAAATAGAACTTTACTGCCCATCTTCTTCGGTGGAATTCTGATTAAAATGACATTATCCTATGCAGGAAAACTTTGGATGTTCACTATCTATCTTCAAAACGTCTGTGTGATGCAGTCATAAGTGTGAAAAACAGTTATAAGACACTTTTTTAATGCTGTTGTAACTTCAAATGGTCACTAAATGAAAAGTTTAAAATCAAGAACTAGTTATAAATATACCTATTATGTACCTATTTACAAACATAAGAAAATAATTTATTGTATCTTGCAGTAGATTCCCTCATCTCCCTTGAGCCTCTAGCTGACTCTCCATCTTTCAGGTCTAGTCTACAGCAACATTTATTTTATCAACTGTTGTTTATAAGCAATGTGGAGCTCTGGATGTATGTGGTGTGTTCCCCCCCCCCCCCCCCCCCCAGTTTCTGCTTTCTCATGCTGATGCCATTAATGAACCAGGCTTCTTCATACATATCTCTGGCTGGATAAAAAGACACGTGTCAGGATTTTATCAGTTTATTTTCTTGATTGTGAATTCCTTGGCTACAGCCAATATCTCATTACTTTTTCATCATCAAAAGTCTAGATTTATCAAAATATTTAGATCAATTTTCTGATTTTTCCACACCCAAAAACAAGTGCCTCAACCTACATTGATATTTATTGTGGGGAGTGAGATACAGGATCAACTCTTGGTGGGGATTTTTCTAAAGACAAGGCAGTGAGGTGCCAAGGACTTCAATTACTTTAAAATGGACTATAGTATATACTGTTGTTGTTTGTATTTGGTATGATATATGAAACTAATTGTGGAAATTAGCTAAAAGATTTGCTTCATGTGAAGTTTACCTCTATAGCATAGTAGTTTTGTAAAAAAAATTGATTTCATGGTCGTTTTTTAATATTTTGACATATGAAAGGTAAAGGTTTCTCTTGTCCAGTTGTGTCTGACTGTGGAAGGTAATACTTATCTCTATTTCCTAGCCAAGGGAACCAGAATTATCCAAAGATGCTTCCATGGTCATGTGGCCAACATGACTATATGCCAAGATGTACAGAATGCTGTACCTTCCCACTGAAGTGGTACCTATTTATCTACTCGCATTTGCATGCTTTTGAACTGCTAGGTTGGCAGGAGCTGAAGCAAAAACAGGAGCTCATCCATTATGGGTGCTTGGGTGTTTGGGTCTCAAACTGCCAACCTTCCTGATAACATGCCCAGTGTCTTAACCTCTAGGCCACTGCATAATTTCATCACAATAGAATATGTGTCACCCAGAGGTGGTATTCAGCAGGTTCTACCAGCTCTGGAGAACGGTATCATAAATTTTGAGTAGTTCAGAGAACTGGAAAATATCACCTCTGACTGGACATTTGACAGTATCCTTCCCTTGCCACATCCACCAAGCCACATCCACAGAACCAGTAGTAAAAAAAATTGAATCCCATCACCGGTGTCACCACATCAAACTTATTACTTGGCTAGAAACAGAGACAGTGAATTCTAGTTTTGTCTCAGGTACAAAATCAGCTGGATAATTTTGGATCTATCACTCTCTCTCAGCCATAAGAAACAAGCAATGGCAAACCACTCCTGAAATTTATCAAGAAAACTGCAGGGACCTCTGTAGACACCAGGAGTCAAGGCTGACTTAGAAGCACACACAAACATACAACAACAACAACAAAATATCTACTTGTTAGATTGAAGTCTTTTTAATCCTTAATGATATGGCTTCTAAAAATGATAAAATACATTAATGAAAATAAGATGACATTTACCCACGCAAATTAGAAGCTCATCATAGTTGCTTAATTCTAAATTCTCCACAGAGTTACAAGAAGCCAATGATGTAAATAAATAAAACAGCTGTATATATGTATAGTGATGTCAAAAGAAACTGAGAATTCTCTTGTGGGGTAACACAGATAAAAAGAGCACAAAGAAGAAATGTAGGAGAGAAATAAACATGTATCTCTAGAAAAGCAGATTTCTTATGAAATTCAATTCCTTGTTAATACCTAATACTCTTTATTCCCTGCCCCCTCCTGCCCCCAAATAACAATACTGTGAGGTTGGTTGGGCTGAGAGAGAGGGGGACTGAACCAAAATCACCTATTTGACTTTCATACCTAAGACAGAACTAGAACTCACAGCACCTCAATTTTAATCCTGGTGCCTTAGCCACTAGATTAAACAAAAGACAAGGAAGAGGGGAAATGCATTCTATTATTATAACCTTAGAAATAGGTATTGCTAGTATTTGTGGTTTTACTTTCTTGAAGTAAAGCTGGCAATTTCTATAATATTGGAGACCTACAAGAAGAACTAGTAGTGGCCTATATCTTCACCACCACCATCACTCTGGTACAGCTAACAATATGGAACTCCTCATAAATAAAATGATTGCTTGGGGATAAATGTTGGCATATTTGTTTCAAAATAAGTGGCACTTTCTATATCACTTCTGTTTTGCAACTCTAGAGAAGCAGTTTTAAGGATATCACATTTGTGAATGTTACATCTGTTTGTGCCTGTGGCAGTTGTTTAAGTCTCTTATATGTGCATGTCATCTCCAATATTGACAGGGCATTTTAATATTGGCAGTAACACACAAAAAAAAATAAGACTCACCTCACTGAATGGGTCAATCCATTGCCAAAAGCACAAAGTCTAGGTGCCTAGCTTTTTATAAATATTTTATTCCAGGTGGTTACATATACAACCTTATAATGTAAACACAATGAGCTTATTATTTTAGTAGAACAGACACAGTGGTTGGCAGGGAGAAGAAGTACAATCCAAGCTAATTAAGAACTTGTTAAGTCTGCCAGAAAAGCAAATGATTAGGTCATTGCAGTTCATGTTTTAATAATCTAATCAGTAGAAGGAAGTCATAATTACTCTGCTGGAATAAGATGTAGTCCTCCAGCCAATAAAGTAGAGTAATCCCATTGTATTAATTGGATTATATCCTTGAGCCTGCAGTGCATTTCTTAGTTTCAGATCAGTTTATTTTCAATAGGAAATTATAAAGACAGCCTGAAAACTAGAATTGGAAGTGATTTTTTTAACAGACTAGTAGAAATATTAACATGAGTAACTGAAAAATAAAAATAAGAATATTCTAAGGATGCACTCAGAAATGACATTTAGGTTTAGAAACTGCATAAACAATCATTTGATCTTATCTTCTGAAACATCCCTACTTTGTAATCTATTGGGAAGCTGAGAATATTAATGTACTGCAATTGTCTTTCAAAGTGAAAAGAAAACTGTTTAAGTCTATATGAAAGAAAGAAATGGAAAGTGTCATATTGAATTCTTGATATCTCAAAACCCTTCTTTAAGGGGGGAGGGAGGGAGGGAAAGAGAGAGAGAGAGAAAAAGAGAGAGAGAAATTAAACTATTTTCTTTCCTATTTATACTGCTTTACACAGGTAACTATACAAAAACCATTGAAAACTTACAGAGCCACATTTACATTTTAAAAAATTCTGGCAAATAAATTCAAATCTGGCAATAGCTAAGAGCAGGAAAGATGAAGAAAGAGACAGAGGGGCTAATTCTGGCTGCATTGTAATTCTGGAAAGAACTGCCACTTGCCTGCAAGCAAGAATTGGTCAGATCACAAAATTGGCAGAATAATAAAAATAAATAAGACAGAGTTTAGAATTAAAACTGACAGGCACCTGCTTTATGATGCCCCACTCTTAACAGCTGTTGATAATAAAGGCAAAAATAAAAAGTCTGGATAGTGGACATTGCACTACCCGGAGACAGCAGAATAGAAAAAAAAAAAAAAAAGAACAGGAGAAAATACAAAGATCTGCAAATAGACGTAGAATTGTCTTCTTTTAATGATCCATAATCTCTTGTGGGGTGGAGTCTGGGCAACTGAATGGAGTTGAGTGATTACTGGCCAGATGCCTGTTCCCTTCCTGTTGCTAATGTGGAGTTATATTCAGCAGATACATTCTCACCATGTCCAGAGAAAGAAATATCTGCCTCTACCTAGGATTGAACTCACAGTCTCCTGATTGTGAGGCAAACCACACCACTCTGTAAATAGAAGTAGAATGAATGTGGTAAAAGAAAGCAAAGATAGTACAAAAAGTAATAGATGCTTTGGGTACAATCCCCAAATTTCTGGAGCACTATCTGAAGCCCATCAGCATTGACAAAATCACCATCTGTTAATTGCAAAAGGCACCTTTACTTGGAACAGTTTATATCTTGCGACGGTAACTTTAACACCATCAAGCATCTGCCTATCCTGGGAGGTTGGGAAACTTGCCAAATCCAGTCTAAAAGTCTAGCTGATCATGCGACCAACTCTAACAAACCAAGTTATGTTTAGGACAATTTATTTTTTATCAATTTTGCGTGTTTACTGCAATTCACATACATTATATTGATGTTATCTTATCACCTTTATATCATTGGTAAATTATTATTATTAACCTGTCTTTCTATCAATAGGCAGAATCAAAACATTTGTACTTAATTCTAATTCTATCCTGCTTGTTTTTTTAAAAAACAAAACCACCTTAATTATTTATTATCCTGTTCAACATTTTGACTCAAACAGTGGATCCTCTTGTGTCCTACAGTTTCTAACTTTGTGCTTTTAACATTTGTTTCTCCTTCAATCTCCAACATTTTCACAAGTTTCAAGCTTTTCCAGCCAGCAGCTGTCCAGCTCTGCCAAATCCCTAATGCCTCCATCTCTCATTATTGGATGAATGCTATTTTTATCTAATTTCATTTTTTCCATTTTTAAATCAGTTTTCCGGGTATTAATACATTGAGCCATCTGCTAGGGAATTTACATACCAACTTGTCAAAAAAACCTGCCACAGCAAAACCAGCAGGAGACACCACTTACAATTCTAGACGTTTCTGTACCAATACACATAAATATGGAAAACAAACAGGGATAATCTAAAACTAGATGGCAGGAGGTATTGAAAAGAAACAGGGGTACCTAACCTAGGAGAACACATATATCATAGACACTATTGAATCTTGATGAGATGATCCACACATCTGGAACATAACCCTGGAGGCTACAACATGTACAGAAAAAGAGGGGATACACTGTACATAAACAACCATATGTCTACACATAAATGACAGAAATCCTGATATATTTAGGTAAGAATAAAAGAAGAAAGAAAAAGCAACTGTGATGTTTTTTATTACAGACCATCTGGTGAGGCAGAAGCTATAGAAATGAGGACTTTCAGTGTCAGATAAATACAGTTTCGGATAGGCCTGAAATAATGACAGTGGGAGATTTCAGCTATTGTGCTGGAAATGTAACTCTGCCAAAACTTGGAGGGCTCCAAAATTCTTCACCTCTACTGCTGATAATTTCATCTGTGAGAAAGTGAAAAACAAAGCAAAGTCTTCTATTCTGAACTTAATCCTAATTGACAGAAAAGAATTGGTTGAAAAAGTGCAGATTATTCAAATTTTGAGACCAAGAGACCATATTATCATTGAAATTGTGTTAGCAAAGTGAGGAACAGGAAGAATATGTAATATTCAGAATTGTATACTGGATTTCAGAAGAGCAGATTTTGATGAACTCAAAATCAAGGAAGGTTAGTCATACCTAATGGTATTCTGAAAGAGAGATGTTTCTGGGAATCTAAAGTCCAGAATTAGCTGAAGCTTATAAGAAATGCCCTTCTGCATTGCCAAGCCTGAAACCAAAGGAAATAATACCAAATTATACTATGAGGAGAAAAGGATGAATTGCTTTTAGCTGACACTGAGGAGGTGAATGTTCTACCGTAGAATATATATAGTTAAGAGGGTGAAGGAAAACATATTCCTGTTCCTTGGTGTTCTTCAAACACAGCCTGGTAACCCTCTTGTCTGGAATGCTTTAGCAGATCTTGAATTAAGCAGGAGATTATACTAGATGGCTTTTCAAATCTGTTATGGACTAAGCCAACGCAGCAGTAACAACCCTAATTAGCTTTACTTTGCAGCAGGCTCGAAATCCTGCACTCCTCATTGGCCCGCGAATAGCGATTCGTGATTGGTCGTTTCTGGCCATCCTGATTGGCTGTTAACGGGCCTCTCTGATTGGACGCTTGTGAAAGCGGTAAACTCAAATCATTGGTTGTTTTGACAGCAGCCAGCTCTATAAAAGAGCTGCTGCTGCCCAAGTATTTGCTCTGTTCTTATTTCACAATAAAGAGTTGAAGTCACCGTTCGATGTCTCATTCCGTTCCTTGCGCCCATGCTCAGGACTTAACAAAATCCTTTGCTACTTTATAATTCAATGATTTTCCTCTTTGGTGCCATGTATGTGCTTGCTTGTCCATATGAGCTTGAATATTCGTTCTATCTAGTTCTTTGTATTGTTTTGAATTCAAGAGTTTATTTGAATTAGCTGTTTCTGATGTTGTGAAATGAAGAGAGAATGTGTGATAGTTATTGTCAGCTTACAAAAGATAGCTTTCCTCCCATATTACAGCCAAAAATGCAAATAGTTAATGTACGAATGCCTCATCTTTGGGGAAAAAATAAAAATAAAACAAATTTTTAAAAATAAAAATAAAACCCTGGCTCTACAAGTGTAGTCGTGCTAATCTACATGTATTATGAGTGGAGAATTCTCAGAAGCAGTTTACTTCCCATTTTTTTCAGAAGCTCTGAAAGAAATCATCAAACATCTTTCTGATCATTAGCAGTTCCATTATGAAGGTGAAACAGCTTATGTATCCCACTGTAAGACCTGTGAAGCCAAATGCTTTTGCACAAGGTATGTGCCAATTAACAGTCTTGACTCATTAACATACATTTTACCACCTACCCTATACTGTAATTCTGTTTTCATCTGACATAAACCATCTGCTTCTTAAAAGCCAATCTTTTTTTCTGTGAAAGTAGTAATGAGATTTTTTTTTTAAAGAAAGCAGAAGATGGAAAAGAAATAAAGCTGCTTCTGAAAGTTTATTCATGCTTTTGATAAAATCCATTGATAATATTTGAGAAGGAGACCAACTTACTATGTGAATTTGGGGCAAAAATATAATGTAATGGGCCCTTCCAGAAAGAAAAATGTGTCACTTAGAAACCAGTTCTGTACTTATATGATTCCACAACTATGACTGATTTGTAGAACTTGTGGACAATCTGATTCTCCATTTACTAGATTGGTGGTTCTCAACCTCAAAATGTGAAAATGTGTTCAATTCCCAGAATTCCTCAACCAGCATGGAATTCTGGAAGTGCATCTTAAAGTTGCCAAGATTGAGAGAAATGCTGTATTGGAATACATATCACATCTCTCTTCCTGCTTCTGAGCTTTCTGCTACCCTAGAAATTTCATGAAATACAAAGATGGCTTGTTAAGTTAGCTGCAGCTTCCCTTTACAGAACCACTCAGTTATTTTTGCATTTAATGGAGCAAATATACAGTACATAACATGATGAACTTGGATTATAGGAAAGGGAGAATGCAAGGTATTATTTGATTTCCTTTTACATGGAAGAGAGCAGACATGGTATTCAGCAGGTTCTGACCAGTACTGGAGAACCAGTAGAAGAAATTTTGAGTAGTTTCGAGAACCGGCAAATACTACCTCTGACTGGAGATTTTACCGTACCTTTCCCCAGCCATGCCCACCAAGCCACGCCCACAGAATCGGTAGTAAAAAAAATTGAATCCCACCATTGGAATAGAGTAAAGGCATGTTTATTTTTATAGAATTTGGTGGTAAATCATAGCAGAACTTTTGTACTTTGCTCCTTGTTCTCAGACTGTAAAGCTGGCAGCATAAATGATGGCTACAAATAAACTTCAAAACTGTCTTTGAGAAATGAAGAATGAAAGAATGATAATGTGGGAGTGCCCAATTTCTTAATGCATCATTCTGTGATACCATCAATATTCCAATTTTAATAGATATTGTTTTCTCCAAAACATTTTGACTACTTTGGTGAATTAGGCTGAAACATTAAACATAAATATTCCCCATAATTTGAATTTCATATACATTGGTAAGGTCCCGCTAGACTGATGTATTTTTGTTCATTCCAGATTTCTATTTACAATGAATAGACACTTCTGGCTAGTTACTTTGGAAACATTTACTAGGCTCTACAACCTTACTATCATTCTACCAATAACAAAAACTGCTGTTCTCATAATTGTATATTCTCTATGTCCATATTTTCTTATACTTATTGAATAACTCAGAATTTGATTATAATTGATTTTCTTTTCTTCATTTTCCTGCCCACCCAGCAGTTCAAAACCATGCAATATTGCAAATAGATAAATGGGTATCACTTAAGTGGAAAAAAACCTGGCTGTATTCATGTGTGTGGAAACCAGAAGCTGGCACTGACCTGGCCAGATGTGAAGCAACGCAACATAAGATGAGGTGAGGTGAGACAGCAAAAGAACCCAGAATTGCCAGCAACCCTAGTGTTCTAATCAGCTGGTATATAAGCTAAGCCATGCATCAAGGATAGGCAAGCAAGCACTGAACAGAATGAACTAGCAATTTAGGCTAGTTCAGGACTGCATTGTGTCTAGCATTTGTAGATTTTCCTGACATTGTATGCCATACATTAAATAAATAAATAAATATTTTCTTCATTCTTCACCTCTCTTAAGAGCAAGAGTTGATAAGGAAAATAGGATCAAAATTTTAGTTATACCCATCCATCCATCCATATGACAGCATGACATAGCCAAGAACTGTCTTCAGTCCTGTCACCTTTCCACCCAAACAGTATTCCATTCTTTTTAGTTTACAGCAGAAATTGAGAAATACAGATAACACATTTTATCACAGATTATTTTCTCCTAGGAAAAGAAGAATCAGCTTTTCTGATTTGAGGAGACTTCTGGGAAGAAGGAAGAATGACTGGTCAAAATCCAAAAGAGATTGGATTTTGAAGAATTGTTGGTTCTAAAAGAATCCAGGATAAGATTCTTGAAGTTGACTGGGTCTTCCAAAACAAACAAACAAAATAAAATCCTTATGTGAAAAGAGAAGAAGGGAGCAATCGTGTTCTGCCAGCCCAACAGAGGAAATGCTAGTTAATAGAAAGCCACATATTTTATTAATACTTGTGGGTATATACATACCCAGCAGGTAGCTCTGTCTAAAAATGCTTGATCAGGTGCTAATAAAGCAAACCTTTGTTTCCTGCTGTTCTGCTACATATCAGAAAATGAGAAATAGATTCCAGCTTAATCAGTGGCTGTTATTGTTTAGTTGCTATAATTAAATATTCCTTATATTGTGCCTGTTAAAAAATTTGGGTTAATGTGGCTAATCAAAGGGAGAAAAAGCACAAGAAAGTGCTGCAAGTTGGATCAGCTCCCATGAACCCATGAATATTTTATCACAGTGACAAAGGATAGTTCTTGAGTCACTAAACCCATGTGCTCTTCCCACCAGTATACAGCATATAAGAATTCCAACGCTTGCCAAATGATGGAAAGCTGCCATGTACATTGTCCTGGGAATGAAACTGAGATATTATTGATCTACTAATTTGTTTCTAATGTTAATCCACCAAATTCCACTCTGCAAATGCCTTTATTCAATGCCCACTGGCATAGTTTTGGATCGTAATACTGACTTTGGTTACTGAATACTTTCATACTTGTTATAATAAGGCAGGCAAAACATTTAAAATAATGAAGAATTTCAAAACTTTAATACAATATGTTAAGTCTTGGGCATGGGCGCAAGAATGGAGACGAGACATCGGACTGTGACTTCCACTCTTTATTTAATAAGAAAGAATGGAGCAGCAAACCTGGGCAGAAATAGCTCTTTTATAGAGCTTGCTGCCGTTAAACAACCAATGAACTGAGTCTATCGCTTTCACAAGCATCCAATCAGGGGCTTCCGTTAACAGCAAATCAGACTGGCCAAACCTGACCAATCACGACTCGCTATTCACGGGCCAATAAGAATTGCAGGATTACAAGCCTGTTGTAAGACGAAGCTGTTTCGGTTGTATCGCTGCGATGGTTTAATCCATAACACCCCTCCCCTCTTGGTTCCGTCTGAGGGGTGGGGTGACATATTCACGCAGATAGGCAGGCCGCTTCACCTGTCTGCTCAGCCTGCACTGCTCCATCGGGTTTCATTCTGGTTCTGGTTCTAGTTCTGGTGGGCTGTCCTCTGGGCTGGACAGTGAAGACTGTAGTTCCGGGTTGCCCTCATCAGCGCTGTCTTCCGGGTTCCCTGGATACGCCTCCATCGCGATGCTGTTACATGGCGAGGCCACTCCCCGGTCCGGTTCTCCCTCAGATGGTGAGTATCCCCTGGGCTGTTGGGTTTCGATTTCTTCTTCGTCCTCCTCCATATTCCTTCCCCCCCCCCCCAGCTGGAGGTTCTGGCGCTAATCGGGAATGGAGTTGGTCTATGTGGTGTTTCCACATCTTACCATCTAGATGATATGTAGATGATATGATCGGGGTCCTGTAAGTTGTGTTATGGTAGCGGGGACCCACAATGGGTCACCCGAGAAGTTTTTCGCAAACACGAGGTCACCTTCCTGGAATGCCTGATACTTACTGCTGGATCCCGGGGGATATTCTGGCGTGTAGTTTGGGTGGAGGTGATCAAGATGCGAGCGAAGTTTCCGGCCCATCAGGAGTTCAGCTGGGGTTTTGTTTGTGGTGCTGTTTGGGGTTATGTGTTGAATAAAATGTGTTTGGGGTTATGTGTTGGTTTATTTTGTTGTCAATGTCGCCGTGGTCCATTTTATGCAGGGTCTGTTTTACAAATTGAACCATTCGCTCAGCCCTACCATTGGCTGCAGGGTGAGCTGGCGATGTTAAAGCATGGCGGATGCCCCAATCAGCTAGGTATTGTTCGAATGGCAGAGCAGTGAATTGGGGGCCATTATCTGAGACGAGGACATCAGGAAGTCCGTGGGTAGTGAATAGTTTATTCAGTTTTTTTGTGACTGCATCTGTGGTGGTGCTTTCCATTTTTTGGACTTCAAACCAGTTTGAATAGGCATCCACCGTTAAGAGGAAAGTGTGTCCTCTTGTGGGTCCCACAAAATCGATGTGGATACAGGACCACAGGCCTTGAGGCGTTTCCCACTGAGTTGGGGGAGTCTTTGGAGGAGTGGGGCGAGTTTCCTGGCATTTACTGCATTTTGCTACCCAAGTTTCTATTTGTCTATCTAAACCAGACCACCATGCGTAACTCCTGGCCAATGCCTTCATCCGCATGAAGTCTTGAGCATGGGTGCAAGAATGGAGACGAGACATCGGACTGTGACTTCAACTCTTTATTTAACAAGAAAGAACGGAGCAGCAAACCTGGGCAGCATTAGCTCTTTTATAGAGCTTGCTGCCGTTAAACAACCAATGAACTGAGTCTATCGCTTTCACAAGCGTCCAATCAGGGGCTTCCGTTAACAGCCAATCAGACTGGCCAAATCTGACCAATCACGACTCGCTATTCACGGGCCAATAAGAATTGCAGGATTACAAGCCTGTTGTAAGATGAAGCTGTTTCGGTTGTATCGCTGTGATGGTTTAATCCATAACACAATAGATCAAATGTTAGGAAATATGATGTAGCTATCAAAAAGTGACCCAGGCAAATCAACTGGAATTGCACATTAAATAGCAATTACCTATTGCTATATAATATAATTAAGCATGTTTCTGATTGCCATGTGGGTTTTCAAAAACTTTTGGATATAATAATTGAATTGCCAAGGATGAAACTATGTGCTTCTTCATTTCAACTTGCCATTGCAGTAGGAGGGGGAGGTGTTGCTTTTAAATGGCTTAGATGGAGAAACGAAACCTCTAGATTCTACTGAAGACCATGAGAGCCTGGAACCTTTCCAAGGACATCGTAGCAGGTATGGAGTTGAAGTAGACAGTTCCCATAACAAGGTGAACTTATTTACATGGACTACATGAGAATTTGGGGGTTTGGCTGTGGAAATTATTGTTTAATACTGTGAACTGGTGTTTGGGAACCTCAGAATTAATTGTACTTTGACATTACCATACAGTGTATTCAATAAACAGTAAGATTTTTGAAAACAAAATGAATCAAGAGTTTTATTTGGATTCTCAAGCTGGATATTGATATTAATACTGTCTTTAGAATGTTTTGATTAATACTGCCTTTAGAATGTTTTGATTAAGTCACAAAGCATTGTACCTGATCTGAACTGCATTTAAAACTTACTATAGCTAAATACAATCATAATTCATAACAGTTTGTCTTTTAGTGACTTGGCATGTTTACTGTACCACCATTTTGTTATTGATCATGGCTAATATTTAGAAGGATGCCTTCAGCTTTCAAAATGTTTGCATCAAGACTAATTTTGTTTCCTATTCCTACCTACTGTTCGCAAAAGTGCAATCATCATCGCCATCGTCTTTGTCATCATCATTGCCATAAAAATTCAGGACTGAGAAAATAAATGGGCAAAATAAAATAAATAAAACAGAACATCTTGGTAAAGTGGCTGATTGGTTGGTAGAAATCCAGGAACACAATTCTATGTTTTATTCATTCATTAAAATGAATAATAATATTTTTAATCCCTGGTTCATTGAATTATCATTTATTATTTATTATTTATTTGTATTTCATACTTGTCTATTTTTATCTAATAAGTTTGCTGCCAGTAAATAGTCGATTCTTGAAGGGAATGAAGTCGTCAGGGGTTTGATCTACTGGCCATCCTCGTTTGACCCAGCTAAGAACCTGCTTTAAGATAGGATCACATTTTGTTTCGATTGATGGGCTTTGATTGCAATATCTCTAGCTGTTAGCGGCGGTGAATGCAATCTGGAGTGTTGTAAGGGTTGGAGCTGGGTCATCAATGTTTTCCGGAAGTGGTGCATGGCTCAATGCGTCAGCATGGGGAATGGCTTTCCCCGGGCGGTGCTGTAGCTTATAATTGTACGCAGCCAAAAACTCCGACCAGCGAGTCATTCTAGGTGATAATATATAGGGGGTTGGCTTGTCTCCCGCTATAATCCCCAGCAAAGGTTTGTGGTCGGTAACAATAGTAAAAACTCATCCATAAACATATTCATGAAACCGTTTAACAGCAGAGACAACAACAAGAGCCTCTTTATCAATTTGACTATAGTTATGTTCAGCCTTTGATAGAGTTCTTGAAAAATAGGCAATAGGGGCTTCACTACTGTTTGGTAACACATGGCTCAAAATAGCTCCTACTCCAAATGGTGACGCGTCACATGTGATTGTTAAGGGCAAAGTCTCGTTATACTGCATTAAAACAGCATCTGAAGTTAATAGGTTTTTCACTTGTCGGAACGCATGCTCCTCTCAGTGCCCCCAAACCCAGGTTGCTTTTCTGTCGAGAAGCCAACGTAGGGTCGCTTTGTGGGGCAGGAAGATGTTGTAAAAATTAATAAGCCCCAGGAAAGCTTGGAGATCAGTCTTGTTTCTGGGTCTTGGGGCGTTCTTGATTGCTCTTAACTTGCTACTGGTGGGGTGAATGCCTTGTTTATCAATTAGGTACCCCAGGAACTCTACTTTATCTGTACACAGTTGACATTTATTTTTTTTAACTTTAAGGCCAGAGTCTTTAAATTTCTGGAGAACCAGTCTAAGACGCTCCTTTAGTATTTCTCTATTCGGGGCAGCAATTAAAACGTCATCAAAGTATGGTACGACCCCTTTTATTCCCTGTAATAGTCTCTCCATCAAGCTCTGAAAGATCCCTGGGGCCACGCTAACTCCGAATTGGAGTCGGTTGCACTTAAAGGCGCCTCAGTGCATAACGATTGTTTGCGCCTCTGCTGTTTTTTTATTTACAGGCAGTTGTTGGTATGCCTGTGCTCAATCCAATTTAGCGAAGACTTTTCCACCCCCCCAGGGAATGGAAGAGGTGTTGTACCACCGGCACCGGGTAAGCATTCTGTTGAAGGGTGTGATTCAGGGTGGCACGGTAGTCCCCACAAATCCTTAACGATCCATCCGGTTTGATGGGTGTTACGATTGGGGTTTCCCAAGGAGCATGGTCGGTTGGTTCTAAAACACCCTGGGCTGTTAATTTATCAAGCTGCTCGTCAATCTTTGGTTTAAGGGCAAAAGGGACTCGACGAGGCTTAAGGCGGATGGGGGCTACTTCAGGGTTAAGATTAAATGATATCGGGGTCCCCTTGTACTTGCCTAGTTTATCTGCAAAGACGTCCTGGAATTCCTGGACGAGGGCCTCCTCCCAGTCATCGCTGCTGGTTTGGTAAATGCCGGCTACCTCAATCCCAAATGGAGCAAACCATTGAAGGCCTAATAAGCTAGGCCGATCACGGTCGATGACGGTCAATGGTAAAGATGCAGTATGATTTTTGAATGAGACCTGGACTAGGCTGGATCCAACGACCGGAATTCGGTTTCCTTGATAGTCCTTGAGAATGATTCTTTGGATTCTGAGGTCTTGCTGCCGGACGGCAGGGATCAATTGTTTAAGGGTCTTCCAGGAAACCATCGAGAGGGATGATCCTGAATTGACTTCCATCACGCAGTGCTGGTTTTCGATGGCGACCTTCACTCAGATCTTCTTTGCATCTAATAATGATGCGTGACCAATCATGATGGTTTGGTGTACCTCTTCTCGTTTCGTGGAATGGGCTAGTGGTTTATTTCTGTAGGAGTGGTTGTTCCATTGGTGGTTCGAATGTTCCTGATTCACAGGATGACTTCCTGTGCGTTGGCGGTAGTTGGTCCCCCTTTGAAGTGGGCTGGATCCTAGCTTGCTTCGACAGACCTTTCCGATGTGGCCTCTCTTCCCACAAATATGGCAGAGCGAGTCGAGGAATTTGCAGTCTGATCATGGGTGGTTTGCCGCACAACCTGCGCATTGGTACTGCAGTCTCTGGTTACGCTGGTGGCGTTGGTCTTGTTCAGACCGGAGCCGGTTCACTTCTTCCTCATCACTTTCTGATGACGATTCGAGGTCCTCATGGTGGGTTGCCATTGCATGTCCCTCAAGGCGAGGTGAGGTTTCACCAGCGAGTTGGCGGAGCGGGGCATTGGTGCAGAGCATTCAGGCAGCCGACTTCCTGGTTGCTTCTGCTGCAGTAGCGTCAGTGATGGTATCTGCAAGGCTGATGTCACCTTTCGCCATCAGCTTGCTTTGCACGTGCGGTGCATCTAATCCCAGAACTATTCGGTCTCATAGAGCTTCTTCGAGGTCGGCAAACCCACAGAGGCCTCCCAGGTTCCGGAGATCCGCGATGAAATCTGCAACGCTTTCTCCTTTCCGCTGGTCTCTCTGGTAAAATTCATGTCTTCGTACGAGCGTTGGAACGGTAGGTGCATAGTGGGCCCGTAGGAGGGGCTCGAGGATGTCCCAGTCCATGGATTTCACCTCAGCCAGTTTCGCCAGTGCCTTCGCCATCTTCAAAACGGCAGGTCCGCAGTGAGTCAGAAATACCGCTCTCTTTTTCCCAGTAGTGGCATCCTTCAAGTTGTTGGTCTCCAGAAACATCTGGAACAGGTCCATGTATGAGTCCCAGTCTTCTTGTGCCGGGTCGAATGGAGCAGGTGGTATGGTGCCACCGGTCATGGTTTCCACCATTGATGCGCCTTCAGCCACGTGCTCTGTTTAGTGCTCTGTAGTGTTCAGTCAGCTCTGACGTCTCCGCATCCCATCCTCGTCGCCAGTGTTAAGTTCTGTGCATGGGAGCAAGGAACGGAGACGAGACGGTGAACAGTGAACTTAAACTCTTTATTATACATTCTGAACAGAGCAAAACCCTAGAGCAACAGCAGCCCTTTTATAGGCAAGCTGCTGCTCTAGTAACCAATAGGAAACGTGGAGTGTTAACCCCCTTAACCAATGAGAGTGGCTCGTTAACAACCAATCAGATTCTCCTGAACGGACCAATCCGATATCGCTATTATCGGCCAATCAGAAATGCAGGGCTAGAACCCTGCTATTTTCTAAAGCTTTTGATAAACTTTATTTGAGTATTTTATTAGTTCACAACATTTATATTAAATGTTTTATGTTACAAAAGTGACAGGTTAGTGAGCAACCATGTTCTCAACTGAGCAGACTATTAAATCATTCCACGTTCTCTATAAACAACTCTTTTCTATCCTCTTTTCTTAACTTAATCTTGGCCAAGCTCATTTAGCCCACATGAGGTAACATAACTTAGTGTATAGCAGTAAGAAAAACATCTACTGAAAGAGGAAAAAGGAAGTGAACTTCTGCAATCTCCATTGATTGCTAGAACCAGTATCTCATTATATTTCTTAGGTTCTACAAGTTTTTCACAACTTTTAACAGGTGGAGTAGCTTTTGTTCTTTGTGAGAAGAAATAAGTTTTAGAAATAAAAATCTGTATTTATATTTATTTAGTTTTTTTTTTTTAAACAAATTTTATTAATTTTACAGAGAACACAATAAAACATAAACAAAACTAAAAGATCTTTTCTGAAGGTTGTCTGATCCCGGGTTGAAACTCTTCACACAGACACAAATTCAAACATCATATTCACTTTATATATCCTTCCATATCTTATTATCATTTTCTTTTTTATATTATATATATAAACCATTCTTATCAATTTTATATAAACAATGCACAAGGCATAACAGCTTATAAGTTCTTTTCTAAGAAAAAATAATAAAAGAAGAAAACCGATAGAACATAAAAATTCCAAATTATAGTATCAATACTTTGTCTATTTAACTTCATATCTTATCCCAACTTCTCCTTTTCATCCAAATTATTTCTTATTAATTAAAATTTTTTTTGCCTTTTTTCAATATACAACATCCAAAAAAAAAACATAACAAAACCTTTATATATCCTTTCATATCTTATTACCATTTTCAATAATATTCTTTGTCTGTTCTATTTCCAACTATCCATTCATCTTTTTTCTTTTATTATACTTCTCCTATACACCAATTGGAGTAACGTCTATAACTCATTACCCTAACTTAAAAGTACTTCATATAACAATTTTTCTTGGGATTCTGTTTAAAAGATTCTAAAATTACACAATGAATTTTATACTCTAAATACACATATAAAAAATACAATCTTATGTACCCTCCAGAATCCCTCTTTTATCCTAAATTAAATTCACCCATTGTCTCTGAATAAACTTTTTTTCTTTAGATCTTGCTTCCCCCCATTGAGGCTTCTCCTCCCCCCCTTTCTCTCTTGCTTATTCTTCTCCTTGCCCTTTTTACCCCTTTGTCTTTCCTCCTCCCTTTTCTTTCTCCCTTTCCTTTGCTTTCTAACCTTGCCTCCACCTTTCCGCTCATTTTTCTCTTCTTTGGTTGTTTTTATAATTCTTAAAATCCCCTTTTTCTTATCCTTTTTCTCCTCCTCCCCGGAAAGAACCCATTGTTCATCAAAGATGGCTTCTTCTTCCTCTTCTTCTTTGTCCCAGTCCTTCTGCTGCATAGTCAACTTTTCATAAGTACATAACGCCATTTCTAAGAATTGAAACAAAGTGCCCAAAGTATCTTCTTTTTTATATTTTTGATATTCAATCTTTAGTTCATCCACAAGCGATGCCATTATGAAAAAAGAAACTTTTCCCAAAACAACCACGAATATTTTTAATCAAGAATAATTCAAAAAAAAATTCCAAAAATTAATACTTTTCTTCCTTCTTCTCTTTCTCTTTCTGGGGTTAATGTTTAATCAAAGAGCTCCAATTACCATATACCTTTCTTTGGGATTCTAGGCAATCTCCTCCTTTTTCAGCTTCTGCTCCAATTTTTTTTCCTCTCCCTTCCCACTTGCAATATCAATTTTAAATAATCAGAAATCCATACCTCCAACAAGGGTTTTCCAATTTCTTAAGTTTTTCAATGTCCAAAAACCCTTTTGTCCCTTAGCTTCAACTCTCAAAACAATTCACTTTCAATGTCCAATATGTCCAAACATATCTGCTGTTTCCATGGGGTGGGAGAGTGAAGAAAAAAAAAAAAAGTTCCCTTTAACAGCTTCTCCGCTGCTTTCGATCTTCTTAGGGATACAATGTATCCTCCAGCAATTCAAACAGCTCAGTTCCAACCAATTTGAAAGATGTTACTTGACCCGGCTCAGACAGCACTTTCACTCTTCTTACTTCCTCCAGCGCAATCTTACCCGGTTGCTGGCTTCTTCGTGGCGGCCATTGCTGACCGCCGCTCCACCGCCTTGGGAAAAAGGGGTTTTTCCGGAGGAGGAGGGGGTCTGCGACACCCCCAACCCCCTGTCCGACTCCCCTCTCTCTTCGGCTGGTCCCTACAGCGCAGCCATATTCCCCTGACCCATCTGGATCGGGGGTACCTCGGCGGCTAGCACAGCAGGAATCGCGAGCTGTCGCGAATTCCTGCTGCCCCAAAGCCACGCGAAACCGGAACCTTTATTTAGTTTTTTATTTATTTAGTTTTTGTATAAATATTTAGTTTTTGTGTGTCGACATACATTATTTCTATATGTAAGCTTGCAGGGGCACATGAAAAATAATTGTCTAAATGTCAAGCCCCCTACATAATTTAAAGAGGATTATTCCACATTAGTTGGAAATGTTCTCAGGTTAGAAAAATCTAACCAATGCAAATCTCTGTAACATCATCATATGTAGAGAAGAAATAGAGAAGCAGAAAGAATCCAGTTAGATTTATTTCCTTTCATTTTATTTGGCTATGAAAAATGTTACTGTTAATAATGATGTTTGATCATTAGAGACCTAAACAGAATATCTACCTAACATTTTCCCCTCAAGTATTGAGAAAGAGAGACAAGAATTTTTGAGCAAATTGATTTAAGTCTCTTATTTAACTTGATTTAAGTTGGGATTCTAAATAATTTACCAGAAGCTTGAAAATAATGCCAAAAAGCAACTTGTATCTAAATCAGAATGAGATTGTTCTATATTTTGGGCTCATTTATTTTGTTGAACATCAAAAGTCCGTGGAAATAAAGGCCACTTTTCTGCTATTATAGAGAAATTTCTGGCAGTTGTTTCCTTTTCATTTCTCCTGACTCAAGACATTTAGCCTCCTGAGGCAAAGATAGTACCCTTGCCTCAATTCTGTTTACAGAAATTGAGTTGACTAACAACTGAATTTATTGGGACAATCTCTCTCTTTTTTAAAAAAAACAAACTTTATTGATTACAAAACCAAAATATCAAACAAACACAACATACAAAAGAAGAAAGAAAGAAAAAAGAAAATGATTAAAAAACTAACGATTCTACTATCGACAGTCTATGGTTCCTTGTTTGTTATCAATATTGGTGATACATTTACAAATACATCTTATTGTGAATATATAATTACGATTTACATTTTACGTTATTTACTAATATATTTTCTATTTTTGTTCTATCCAGTCATACCAGCATTCCCAGTGTTAAGTACTGAACATAGGTCGGAGTATATGGAGACAGCCTCTGAATAGTGAACTTTCAGCTCTTTATTTGCATAGTGACTTCTTGAAACAACAACAGTGAACTCTGCCTTATATAGGCAACCCCTGTGAGATTTGTCCAATAACGAGCTATGAACGCTAGCTCTTTTTACCAATAAGAATTCTCTGTTAAGGGCCAATCGGATTCCTCAGAACCAACCAATCCGATCTGGCTGCCTAACAGCCAATCAGAAGTGCAGGGCCAGAACCCTGCACTTTACCTCAAGCTCATACTTTATTACTATGGTACATACACCCCTTCCCCCTGGCTTCTTAATTACGGTGTAGTTATATAGTCCCTTAGATAGGACGGTTGTCTTTTAACTTTTTTGGATTTTCGTTGGATTGGTTGGTTGCAATCCTGTTGAGGTAGATTGTTGTTTGGCAGTGGTTCTGCTTCTTGCTCAGCTGCAATTTCTTGCGGTGCAAACGTTTCTTCTTCCTGCTCCATTTCCTGAGTATCACTTAGTACGTCGCTCCCTTCGAGCAAGTTCCCTGGAACTTCATCTTCTTCCATACCTCCCCCCCCTCGGTTTGGTCATGGGGGAGTTGTTGACTGGCCATTGTGAGTCGTGACCGTAATTGGTCAATATGCCATTTCCACAGTTTATTGTCACAGCATTTCACTACGTAGGATTTGGGGCTGGTCATTCGTACTACTGTCACCTCTATCCATAACGGGTCGCCCGATAAGTTTCGTGCATAAACGAGGTCTCCTACCTGGAAGGTGGTCGCAGGGTGCACAGGCGAGGTGAGCGCATGGCGGATGCCGCAGTCCGTGAGGTACTGCTCGAACATTCGTGCCATAAACTGTGGCCCATTATCGGACACCAGGACGTCTGGCAATCCGTGGGTGGCAAAGAGTCTGTTTAGAATCTTGATCACTGCCTCGGAGGTCGTAGCTGTCATACGATGAATTTCTAACCAATTGGAGTATGCATCGACTGTCAGCAGGAAGGTATAGCCCTTGGTTGGCCCCGCGAAATCCAGGTGGATTCTGGACCAGGGTCCACGTGGCGTCTCCCATTCAGTAGGCATGGCTTTTGGTGGGGCATTGCTGACTTATTGGCAATTGGAGCACGCTTTAACCCACTGTTCGATTTTCCGGTCCATGCCCGGCCACCATGCGTAGCTTCGTGCAAGCACCTTCATTCGCACGATGCCGGGATGGCCCACGTGCAGAATTCGCAGCAGCGTCTTCCAGAGTCGCTCTGGGACAACGACTCTATCACCCCAGATGATACAGCCTTTTGGGGAAAAAAGTTCAGTCTGTCGAGATTTGAATGGTGCGAAGTCATCTGGTACTTGGTCCAATGGCCATCCATGTTCTACCCAGCCTAGGACTCGAGCTAGGGTGTGGTCTCATTTGGTTTCTCTCGCGATGTCTCGGGTGGTCATAGGCGGTGAGTTGAGTATTTCGATCTGCAACATGGTTGCCGTTGGTGCCGGATCGTCGAGAGTCTCTGGAAGCGGTGCTCAGCTTAATGCATCGGCGTGGGGAATGGCTTTCCCCGGGCGATATTGCAGGCGATAATTATAAGCAGCTAGAAATTCTGACCATCGGGTCATTCTAGGGGATAATATGTAGGGGGTTGGCTTGTCCCCGGCTATTATCCCTTGCAACGGTTTGTGGTCAGTTATAATGGTAAATGTCCTTCCATACACATATTCATGAAATTTTTTTTACAGCTGAAACGATTGTGAGGGCTTCTTTATCAATTTGTCCATAGTTCCACTCTGCTTGTGAAAGAGTCTTCGAAAAGTATGCAATAGAGGCTTCGTTCCCATTAGGCAGTACATGGCTCAAAATGGCGCCCACCCCAAAAGGCGATGCATCGCAGGTTATAACTAATGGCAAAGTCTCGTTATACTGCATAAGTACAGAGTCAGATGTGAGCAGTTTTTTAACATTCCGGAACGCTTGCTCTTCCCGGTAACCCCATACCCACAATGCTTTTTTATCTAATAATCGGTGTAACGGTTCAGCGACAGTTGCCTTGTGCAGTAAAAATACATTATAGAAATTAATGAGGCCTAAGAACGCCTGGAGATCGGCCTTGTTGCGTGGCCTGGGAACGTTTTTGATCGCTTTTAATTTACTCTCGGTAGGATGAATGCCCTGTCTATCAATCCAGTACCCTGGAAACTCAACATTGTCAGTATACAATTGACATTTATTTTTTTTCACCTTAAGTCCGGCCTCTTGGAATTTTTTTAGAATGCATTTCAAACGGTCCTGTAAGATTTTTTTGGTAGGGGCTGCAATTAATACATCATCAAAATAAGGGACCACACCCTTGATTCTTTGTAATAACCTTTCCATAAGGCTCTGGAAGATCCCTGGGGCTACACTAACTCCGAATTGCAATCGGGTACATTTAAAGGCACCCCCGTGCGTTACAATTGTTTGGGCTTGAGCCGTTTTTTCATCCACTGGTAATTGTTGATAAGCTTGAGCTAAATCCAATTTAGCGAAAACCTTACCGCCCCCCAGGAAATGGAGGAGGTGCTGCATCACCGGAACTGGATACGCATTCTGCTGTAGGGCGTGGTTCAAAGTGGCCCGGTAGTCCCCACAAATTTGGATTGACCCGTCTGGCTTAATGGGTGTTACAATAGGGGTTTCCCATGGAGAGTGATCGATGGGCTTCAACACCCCTTGAGCAATTAGCTTGTCAAGTTGTTCGTCGATTTATGATTTAAGAGCGAATGGAACTCGACGGGGCTTCAAGCGAATGGGAGGTACTTTTGGATCTAGACTGAATGAGATCGGGGTCCCCTTACACTCGCCTAAGCTGTCCGTGAAGACGTCGCTGAACTCAGAGATAAGGTCTTCCTCCCACTCACAACCACCGACTCAGTTCACGCCGGCCACTTCAATGCCGAGTGGCGCGAACCATTGGAGGCCTAGTAGGCTAGGCCTATCTCCATCGATGACCGTTAGAGGTACGTATGCTGTATTCTTCTTGAAGGAGACTCGGACTCGGCAGGACCCAACAACGGGGATTCGATTTCCTTGGTAGTCCTTGAGGATGAGGCATTGAAATTGGAGGACTTGGCGTTGAATTGTGGGGATGAGTTGCTTGAGTGTCTTCCAAGACACCATCGAGAGGGATAATCCCGAGTCGACCTCCATGTGGCAAGGCTGGTTCTCGATGGCTACTGTGACTCGGATTTTCTTTGTGTCCAAAGCTGAGGCGTGACCTATAGTGATAGTATGGTGAGCCTCTTCTCTTTGCAAAACTCGATTTCTGTAGGAGTGGTTTACTGGCTTTCACCTTACGGGACAGTTTCCTGTCGATTGGCGATAGTTGGCCCCTTTTGAGGCCTGGCTGAGTCCTGGTAAGCTGCGGCAGACACGGCCGATGTGGCCTCATTTCCCGCACTCATGGCAGAGTGCATCGTGGAATTTGCATTTGGCCCTGGCATGGTTGGCTCCACAGCCAGCGCAAGGGCGTAAGGGCTTCAGGCGAGGGTCCCGGTCAGACCGCAGTCGATGGACCCCTTCTTCGTCACTGTCTGACGACGAAGAGAGGTCCTCGTGGTGCGTTGTTAATAGCTGCCCTTCTGTGCTAGGTGAGATTTCGCTGGCCGGTGGTGGTACCGGAGTGCGGCTTCGCCGTAGTTGTGCAGCTGACTTTTTGGTTGTCTCCACAGCCGTGGCTTCGGCAATGGCATCAGCAAGGCTTTCGCCATCAGCTTGCTTTGCACGCCTAGTGCATCTAATCCCAGAACTATTCGATCTCTAAGTGCCTCTTCTAAATCGGTGAACCCACAGAGGCCCCCTAAATTTCAGAGGTCCACCACGAAATCGGCCACGCTCTCCCCTTTTCGTTGGTTTCTCTGATAAAACTCGTGGCATCTCACGAGTGTAGGCATGGTTGGTGCGTAATGGTCTCTCAGGATGGGTTCGAGGTCGTCCCAGCTCATGGCTTTCACTTCTCGAGGTTTGGTGAGTGCTTTAGCCATCTTAAATACGGCTGGGCCGCAATGCGTCAGGAACAGCGCCCTTTTCTTTGCTGGTGTGACGTCCTTAAAGTTATTCGTCTCGAGAAACATTTGGAAGCGATCCATGTAGGATTCCCAATCCTCTTGGTTCGAATCGAACGGAGCGGGTGGTACGATGCCGCCGGACATAGTTCCGTTGTTGGCGTCGTCTATCACGTGCTCGGTATTGCTTCCTGGCTTTTTCGGTTCAGACGTCTCCACATCCCATCCTCGTCGCCAGTGTTAAGTACTGAACATGGGTCGGAGTAAATGGAGACAGCCTCTGAACAGTGAACTTTCAGCTCTTTATTTGCATAGTGACTTCTCGAAACAACAACAATGAACTCTGCCTTATATAGGCAACCCCTGTGAGATTTGTCCAATAACGAGCTATGAACGCTAGCTCTTTTAACCAATAGGAATTCTCTGTTAAGGGCCAATCAGATTCCTCAGAACTAACCAATCTGATCTGGCCGCCTAACAGCCAATCAGAAGTGCAGGGCCAGAACCCTGCACTTTACCTCAAGCTCATACTTTATTAACTATGGTACATACACAACACCCAGCTTCTATTCTATTCTGATGTTTCTTTTTCCTTAAGTGCTAAGGTTAACGTGTCCATCTCTGCACAGGCTGTTATCTTCTGTATAACCATCTCCTCTGTTGGAATATCTGCTTGTTTCCAACACTGTGCAAAGGTTATTCTGGCTGCAGTAAGAATATGCAGTATTATATATTTGACATTTTTAGGAATTTGTCCATATCCCCAATAGGAAGATTTCTTTCCCTTTGTATGTAATTGTTACTTCTCTAGAAATTTTATATATAATATCTCAAACTTTCCTTCTGGCAAATCTCACATGGACCTCTTTTGGATGTTTATGTCATCTTGCATAATTTGTGCTCACTCTGTATACTTCATCTAACTCTTTTAGGATATCGTCCTTATTTTTTTCCAATAGGTCTGCTAATATTCCTGCCATCACTTGTTCTAAGTCTTCTTCTTTAGATTCCATTACATTTTGGAATCTTAGATATGCTGTGGCCTTATCCATTTCCAAATATATCAAGGAGTCGTCCATTTCTTTACTCACATTTCTTAATTGCTGACCAACCATTTCCAGCTTCTTTTCCTTTTTTCTGTTCTTTTCTCAACCTCCTTTATTGTTGATTCATTCCTTTCTAGTGCTTACTGTATTGTTTCAATTTTTTGATCCAGCTTTAGAATGTCTAGTTTCATTTCTGCCTTTAAGTTTCGCATCTCTTCTTTTAGTTCATTTGTGTCAGCTCTTGATTCAATATGACTTTTTACCACTATTTCCTGAAGCTTCAGCATGAACTCTTGTTAAGTAAGAAGGGTCGATTGAATATTGGCATTCATGATAATAGGTTGTTTTTCTCCAGATAAAGTTTCTTCAATTGTCTTTTGTGCCATCACTGAGGCTGATGGCATTGAAGTTGTTTATATTGAAGAAGTCTTCTTTCCAGTTTTAAGCGTTGTATTAGTAACGAAGGTCATTTCTTGTAAAATTTGTTTTTGTTTTTGTATTATATTAAATATGTTGCCCAAAATTAACATTCACTATTAAGAAATATCAACTATAAATGGCCTCTACGCTAAATAATATGATATGTTACAGGATTAATCTCTCTTGTCAATATATATATATATATATTCCAGAACACTTTTACAGCTAATTTCTAAATCAAATATCTGGATTTGTAATTCTTAATAATATATCAAATTCCTCTATTTAAATTTAAATAATATTAACCTGTATATCTATAAATACTATAGAATCCCAAATCTCAAAATAGTGTTATAAAATAATATTTCAAATACTTACAAATATAAATATATCAACCTTACTATACAATAATTAATTAGTTAATCTATAATAATCACAATTAATTATTTAATTCAATCTACTCAATGCCTATAATCAAATATCTATACCTAAATAATTAATTAATTATCACCTCCGTTTTTATTTGTGTTATAACCAGATATAAACTATAATATTATGAATGTATCAGTTAAATATATATAAATTACATTTACCACATTCAAAAATCAGTTAAGTTGGTGTCAAGAAATAATTGTTGCAATCCGCAAATTTAAAAGCTTAAAGTGTCTTAATATAATTGTTCAGTTCTTCAAGATTCCTTCACCGAGCACACCGGAAGTACAGAGTTGCTGAGTCATGTCTCTGATTTCACTATCTCACTACATTTTCCACTGTAGTTGTTTCTCCTTTCGTTTGAAAGTTTAACAAGTCAATTTTTAGATTTAGTCTCTTTCTTTAATAAATCTTCTCCACTTACTACAGCTCCAGTCCAATAATCCAAAAGGAGACTAGTAAATTATTCAGTTTCGTTTGTGGAATATTTAAAGTTGTAATTTAATTCCTTACTTCAAGTCTCCCCCCATCTCAAGTTCATCCTTCCAATTTTCCTGAAAGTCCACAATTCAAATCCTTCAAAGTTCCCTTAAATTAAATTATTGTTCTTTCTTTCTTCTTTTCTCTCTCTCCCCAAATTATTATCAGTCTCTCAGATTCCTCTGATTCTCTTATCTTCTCTGTCTGATCACTCGCATCCTTACCCTCTTCCGTCTCACGAGCTTTCGCTTTTGCCGCTGCTCGTATCTGCTTTGGCCACCGTTTTCGGGCTTTGCTCCGACTAAGATACTCCACTATTCAACACTCAATCAGGATAGCAAATTCTTTCACTTGTACTCTTCGTTCACCACAGTCTGTCACTCACTCGCTTCCTCTTGTTTGCAGCAATCAAGGCTTTAGGACAGCCATTGCTGACAGTCTCTTGTTGTCGGTCTCCACAGGGTTTCTCTATGTTGCGATGAGAATTGCCTTTTCCACACCATGACTTGAGTCTCCCCACACTGGCACACTTCTCTACAAGATGCGTGCACCCCTAAGGGTCACTCCAACAGCAAGAGGAGATAGCATGAAACCCAAAGCGAGCTTCAGCACCTCCGTTCGCCCATATCTCGTCACTGGAAGTCCTTCCTCAACCTATTTGGACAATCCCAATGATAAAGTGTCATCTACAATACATGAAATGCATAAATCTACTGCCTGAGATAATGCTGTGTCACACTGCCTTTTCAGAGGATTACTCCATTTATTATTGATAAATTCTTGCCTTCACTGGTAGAAATCTTGAAATTTCACTTTATGACTACCTTGGCATGGTCCAGATCGGAATACTTTAATCTATGCCAGTGTATTTTTAATTGGCCAGTCTTCCATCGGGCAGTGGAATACAGATACAACATGGCAGTTGAGAGATTAATGCTATCTATTTGCTGTACTCTGAAGTTATATAGACATAAATACACATGCAAATAACAACATAGCAGGAATTGCCAGGAAACAGTTTTTTAAAAGCCCTTCTGTTAATAGCTGTCAACAGATGTCATATTTTAATGGCCAAAATCCTATTTAAATAAGCAAACTACTTTTCCACTGGTCAGCTCAACCCCTCATGCAACTCCTTAGGCATTTCTTAAGTATAAAATCTCTTTCTCATTTTGTTTTCCAGTTTTTAAATAGAAATATAGCACCCATAATCCTATCCTCCTTGTTATAATCCTTTCCTTTCTCAATTTATCTTAAAATAATGGCCATTTATCTCATGAAAGTGAAGTTAACAATGCACTATGTGAAGCTTTTCTATAAATCAGTTTCATTTGAATGAACCCACATTCAATTCCAAGATAGACAAACTGGGAGAAAAAGTTGTCTCTTGCCCCCATCACTAAGTTCAGCAATATAAATGCTGCAATGTTATATGGTGTAATAAATGATTCCTTGGATCTCAGCAGGGTTTATCCTTCTGCTGGCATGAATGGAATTGAACTCTAAAATGACACATTATTTTATGTTTCATGAAATAAGCAAAGAAAGCAGTCATAATTCTTGCAGCCTCCGAACTGTCAAACTTTTAATGACATTGTTTTGACCAAAGTACAAATAACATGTTAATGTGGGTTATATTATGGATAGGAACAATTTGCTTACTGTACCTTATTCATCTGGTTGACAGCTTAATAGATGAAGCACTTGGTGTTTACATTCACCTTCCTTTGTTTTCTGTAAAATAATTCTTCAGCATTAGAAATATTTTTTTTTTAAAATGAGGTCATGAGTTGACTTCTCTACCAATCCTTTGGAAAATAATACTTTCTCAGTTTTACATGCTGTTTCAACCAAAGCAAAGAATATATTTGAACAGCCAAACAGATAGACCAGGAACACAAACACATGCAACCATATGCAGAATCAGAAAATCAATACTACACTCTGGGCACGTTTACAGGACATGATTTCTAGTATAATATGGAGGATTCCTATAACCAGAATTCCTAATTCAGAAGATATACTTAGCAAATGATATTTGGTATTCCCTATAATCTGTTATTCTTCTTATTCTTGCTTAATCATTGTTAGTGCAATATGTTGGTTTAATGTGGGAAGAGGACAGTGACAAGATAATATTATTAACAACTTCTCTTTGGCTGAGAATGAAAACAAATAATTTCATTGGAATAATGACCATGGAAGATTTAGTCAAATCAATGGAAACAGCTAATATTTATAGTATGAATCTTCTATAGCATCATAAAGCATTTGTTAATCATTTTGATAGTGTCTTCCTGCTTGTAATTCAATCCTTTTCATAGCATCCTTCTTAGTTATCCAAATTATGGTGGCTGGCAGTCCATAGCTGAACTCTTTCAATGGTGATACTTAAATTGAAGAAGTCCACAGAAGAGATGCATGGTAATTTGGCCATTATTTGTCCCACCTAGCATTATCTGTCCTTTCTTCAACAAACTAAACTCCCCTGAAGTGAAATATCTTCAAGAAAAAAACAAAGTCCAATTGCCTTTTGAATAAGAGCTTTGTCATGCCCCTGTCGGAATCTGATTCCGAGAGGAGGCTGAGCAGCTGACAGGGAATGGCATGTGGCTCTGTTGGCTGTGGAGGAAACTGGGGAAGGGCAAAGTCTGACTGGGCAGAGCAGGGGAGAGGTAAAGCAAGGCAGAGGGAATTCAGAAGAAGACCCAGGCCCACCCCCCTCTTCATCCTAGGGCATACAGGGAGGAACAGAGAAGGGAGCAATGTGAGTTATGAGGGAGGAAAGGGCCCTGATTCCCTTCATTAGCTGCAGCTGGGAACACAGTGTTTAAAAAGGGAAGTTGCACACAGCCAACTGAGGAGAGCAAATCGTGAATTATCTGATATTGTCAAGGCTTTTCTGGGTTCCTGGTGTCTTCCCAACTGTGTTTTGCTGGCCTTTCAAGCCTGCAATTCCTTCTACTGCCCTGTCAAGTTAATTACTGCAGAGTGGTTTGTATAGATTTTTATTTATAGTTTGTATGTACTTTGTTTTCAGACTGAATTTCCTCCATTTAAAGACTGTTCTTGGGAGAGTTTTTTCTCCAGCCGAAGGTAACCTGGACATTGGGAACAAAATTGGAGGTACTAAAGGGACTTTTCTTACTTATGTGACTGTGTTGCACAACCTTTTGGATAACCATGATCTGGATGACTGAGAGTTTCCATAGATATTCAACTGCCAATTTAGATTATTTTGAAAGCAAGCTTGATTAATTCTATTCTTAGATTACGATTAAGTCTATCAGTGGCTATGTATGTAATGGGAGCTTATTTCTTATAGAATTCCAGGTAGTATATCTTAAATACTAGCTGCAAGAAACTACAATGTTCCCTGCCATATTTGTGATGTTTCTGAATATATCCAGTGAGCCACTGTGAAAAAGAAACATATTGGGTATGTCTAGCCTAGTGAAAAGAAAGACGAGGGGATGATATGGTAGCAGTGTTCCAATATTTGAGAGGCTGCCACAAAGAAGAGGGAGTCAGTCTATTTTCCAAAGTACCAGAAGACAAGACAAGAAACCAGGGATAGAAACTAAACAAGGAGAGAAGCAACTTAGAACTAAGGATGAATTTCCTAACAGTGAGAACAATTAACCAGTGGAATGGCTTGCCTTCAGAAGCTGTGTGTTATGTCCTGAGCATGGGCGCAAGGAACGGAGATGAAACATCGAACTGTGACTTCAACTCTTTATTCGTGACTTCAGAACAGAGCAAAATACTTGGGCAGCAGCAGTTCTTTTATAGAGCTGGCTGCTGTCAAAACTACCAATGATTTGAGTTTACCGCTCTAACAAGTGTCCAATCAGAGAGACCCGCTAACAGCCAATCAGACTGGCCAGAAATGACCAATCACGACTCGCTGTTCGCAGGCCAATGAGAAGTGCAGGATTACGAGCCTGCTGTTACAGTAAAGCTATTAGGGTTGTTGCTGATGCGTTGGCTTAGTCCATAATACCCCTCCCCCCTAGGTTCCGTCTGAGGGGTGGGGTGACGTATTCTCACAAGTAGGCAGGTCGCTTTACCAGTCTGCTTGATCTGCGCTGTTCCACCGGTTTCTGTCCTGGCTCTGGTTCCGGTGAACTGCTTGCTGAGTTGGGTGGTGAAAACGGTGCCGCTGTTTCATTGAATGGCTCTGGGCTGTTCTCTCTGCTCTCGCCAATGCTGTCTTCTGGGTTCCCTGGATCTGTTTCCATCGCAGTGCTGTCACACGGCAAGGCCACTCCCCAGCTCGGTTCTCCTTCTGGCAGTGAGTATCCCCTGTAAGTGTAACTATTGTCTGGGCTTTTGCAGTCATCGCATCTACGGGTAGCTGTTGGTACGCCTGAGCTAAGTCCAATTTCGCAAATATTTTTCCGCCACCCAGGGAGTGAAGAAGGTGTTGGACCACCGGTACTGGGTAAGTGCTCTGCTGAAGTGCATAATTTAGGGTGGCCCGGTAATCCCCACAAATTCTTAACGAGCCATCTGGCTTTATGGGTGTTACTATTGGAGTTTCCCATCGGGCATGGTCAATCGATTCCAACACACCCTGGGCTATCAATTTGTCTAGTTGCTCGTCGATCTTTGGCTTGAGGGCAAAAGGCACCCGATGAGACTTAAGGCGAATGGGAGCTACATCGGGACTGAAATTAAATGATATAGGGGTCCCTTTGTAATTGCCTAATGTTCCTGTGAACACGTCCTGGAATTCCTGGATGAGGTCCTCTTCCCAGTCGTCACTTCTGGTTTGATGTATGCCAGCTAGTTCAATTCCAAGTGGGGCGAACCACTGTAGCCCTAACAAACTTGGCCGGTCACAATCAACGACAGTCAGGGGAAGCGTCGCGGTGCGGTCCTTGAAGGAGACTTGGACGTGGCTGGAACCGACAACCGGAATTCTGTTTCCCTGGTAGCCTTTTAGGATGATTCTTTGAGTGCTGAGGTCCTGGCGACAGATAGCAGGGATCAGCTGTTTGAGGGTTTTCCAGGAGACCATCGGTAGGGATGACCCCGAATCGACTTCCATCACGCATGGTCGATTCTCAATAGTGACCCTTACGCAGATCTTTCTTGCATCTAGTGATGAAGCATGGCCGATAATAATACTTTGATGTGCCTCTTCTTGTCTCGTTGAAGCGGCAGGTGCTCGATTTCTGTGGTAGTGGTTGTTCCATTGGTGGTTCAGGCGGTCCCGATTTCCAGGTGGTTTGCCTGTCTCCCGGTGGAGGTTATTCTCCCTCCGGCTTAGACTGGACTCTCGCTTGCTTCTGCAGACTTTCGCGATGTGGCCTCTTTTCCCACAGGAATGGCAGAGTGCATCGAGGAATTTGCAGTCCGATCGCGGGTGGTTTGCCCCGCAACCAGCACATTGGCGCGGAAGTTTCTGGTTCCTTTTCTCTCGTTCCAAGCAGAGCCGGTTAACCTCCTCTTCCTCACTGTCTGAGGATGACTCGAGGTCTTCATGATGGGCGGTAATAGCATGCCTCTCAGAGGAGAGCAGACTATCGCTAGTGAGTTGGCAGTGCGGTGCGTTTGCTCGGTGCATTTGAGCGGCTCACTTCCTGGTTGCTTCTGCGGCAGTAGCATTGGTGATGACATCTGCAAGGCTGATGTCTCCTTTCACCATGATTTTACTCTGCGAAGTGTGGTCATCTAATCCCAGAACTATGCGGTCTCTCAGGGCTTCCTCGAGGTTTGCAAAACCACAGAGTCCTCCCAGGTTCCGGAGGTCGGCTACAAAGTCCCCAATGCTCTCGTTCTTCCATTGGTCCCTCTGGTAAAACTCGTGTCTTCGTATCAGTGTAGGTACTGCGGGTGTGTAATGGGCCCGGAGGATCAGCGCGAGGTTATCCCAATCCATGGTCTTTACTTCTGCTGGTTTGGCAAGTGCTTTAGCCATTTTAAAAACAGCGGGGCTGCAGTGGGTCAGGAACACTGCTCGTTTCTTGCCAGGCATAGCATCTTTCAGATTGTTGGTCCAGGAACATCTGGAAATGGTCTATATACAAGTCCCAGTCTTCGTTTGCCGGGTCAAATGGAGCGGATGGTATAGCGCCGCTAGTCATTCTGCTGTTTGTTGCGTGTGCTCTCAGCCACATGCTCTGTCTTGTTCGATGAGTATTTAGTCAGGTCTATCATCTCTGCATCCCATCCTCGTCGCCAGTGTTATGTCCTGAGCATGGGCGCAAGGAACGGAGATGAGACATCAAACTATGACTTCAACTCTTTATTCGTGACTTCAGAACAGAGCAAAATACTTGGGCAGCAGCAGCTCTTTTATAGAGCTGGCTGCTCTCAAAACTACCAATGATTTGAGTTTACCACTCTAACAAGCGTCCAATCAGAGAGACCCACTAACAGCCAATCAGACTGGCCAGAAACAACCAATCACGACTCGCTGTTTGCGGGCCAATGAGAAGTGCAGGATTACGAGCCTGCTGTTACAGTAAAGCTATTAGGGTTGTTACTGATGCGTTGGCTTAGTCCATAACACTGTGGGTAGTCCATCACTGGAGGCTTTTAAAAAGAAACTGGACAGCCATTTTTCTGAAATAGTGTAGTTTCTGCTGCTTGAGTAGGATTTGGACATCTCAGGTTCCTTCCGACTCTGTTATTCTGACTGATCACCTCATCCAACAGGTATCTTATGTAATATAATGCTCACCTATTTACTTTCAGGAAGCCAGAATTGGTCTTCTGAGGAGACTAGTTATCTTCTGTTGTTGCTGTGTAACTGATACTGTGAAGGTCATATTTTGTTAGATTCTGGAAGAGAGATATAGCTAATAAAACTACTAGTCATAGATAATCTACTCTCAGTTGTTTGTATTGTATCTGTAAATGGTGACGCTGCGGATAAACATTTCCTTTTTACATAATCACCACCAACTCTATTTTTTCTGCTACTGCTGCTATGAGTGATGTGGCTAATTATTTTTTCTCCAGTGCTTTTAAATTTTGATATATATTTTAAAATAATTAGACAATAAATAAGTAAATTCTCAATATTCTGGTTTAATTTTTGTTGGCTGCCTCGTTTGATAAGCATGGAGCATCAATATTTTAATTCCTGGGACAGAATTCATAACAAATGTTCTGATTTAAAATTCTTTTTAAAAAAACTATGAAAAAAGTAACGACACTACATCAATCTACTGCAATAGCAGGTAGAATTTCAGATGCACAGAAATGGAGAAATCCAGTTCATACCTCTTTGAAAATTCATGGTGCCTTGGATGTTGTGTGGAGAATTGCTGCAGGTATTTTGAGCTTTCTTGAACAGGGACAGAATAAAAACAGAATGTAAAAATATCTACCTCATAATGGATCTTCTGAGTTGGCCAACCATTTTAAGCAGTGGAAGAATCACTATGGAGGAAAGCCCTTATTAAGAGGTGACACATCATTTTGGCTTTACAGCTTAATTTCTTCTCTGGAAAGTTTGCATAGATAATTACACTTGCTGTGTAGTAGGGGGATTAAGATACTTTAAAAATTTAACCAGAGAGATTTAGACCCATATTTAGCCAGGGAAGTTTAGTGGATGATTTTGGCCTAATCACTACATTTCAATTCATCCTTCTTCATGTTAATAGTGTACTGAACTCCCTGAAGAAAACTAGGAGAGCTATCAACTAAATAAATTACAGGTAGTATTCAACTTACAACCATTCATTTAGTGACCATTTAAAGTTGCAACAGCACTGAAAAAAATTACTTATAATCATTTTTCAAACTTAGGATCGTTGCAGCATCTCCCATGGTCATCTGATCAAAATTGGGATGCCTGGCAACTGGCATGTATTTATGATGGTTGAAGTGTCCTGGGGTCATGTGATCGCTTTTTGCGACCTTCTGACAAGCAAAGTCAATGGGGAAGCCAGACTCATTTAACAACTGTGTTTAACAACTTCAGTAATACACTTAACAACAGTGGGAAGAAAGATGATAAAATTGGCAAAAGCCACTTAACAAGTCTTGCTTAGCAATAGAAATTTTGGGCCCAGTTGTGATAAGTTGATGACTGCCTGTAGTTACATTTCAGTATGACGATATGTCATGCCCCTGGGGGAGACTGACTCTGGGGGAGAGGAGGTGTGGCTCTGCAGATTATGGAGGAGGCTGGAGAAGGGCAGAGGCCGGCTGAGCAGTCAGAGGAGGACCCAGGCCCATCCCCTATCCATCCTAGGGCACGCAGGGATGAGAGAATAAGGGAGAGACGTGGTCTACTTGGGAGGAGAGGGCCTTGATCCTCTTCATGGGCTGCAGCTATGACAACTGAATAAGAGAATGGAGATGCATACAGGCAAGTGCTGGAAACAAAGTGTGGAAATATTTCTAGTTTATGGTTCCTCTCTGAGTTTGGCGTCCTTCCCAGTGTGTGTTCTGTTATCTGTGGACATCCTCCAGCCCTTATCTTGCCTGGTTTGTATTGCTTTTTTCCTCCTTTTTGTAACTGTTTGTGTGGGAGTTTTTTGTCTTCCGTCAAGGATATTCGGAGCTTGGAAGCAAAGTGAAGGAATAAAAGGGGCTTCACCTGTTTTCTGTGACTGTGTTTGTTTTGTATCCTACCCTGGGTTATCACACAATATGTTATATTGTGTTGCTTTTTTACTTTTTGAAGGGAGATTTTTTTTTCTGTTTCAGTTAGTCTTTGTTGATTTTCTCAGCCCCTGAAGCTCAGCTTTATATGAGCTGAGTTAATCTACCTTTTTTTTTTCCTGATAATCAAAATTAATTAGCAAAGTTTTTCTTATAAAATTGCTTTCAAAGCAAAAGAACATCAGAGAGACATAGTAATGGTGTTTTCCACCCCCCTTCATTCTCATTTCAGGAAGGTTCCACATCATGCTATTAAATCTATGATAGATCAGATTTTGTTTTCTTTTTAAATAACAAGTTCCCAATAGGCCAGCCCACTAAAAGCAGCCTCCCACATAATGTTCTGTAACTGGCACTTCCCCTCCTCAAATAAAAGTTACATCTCAGGCATGAGTTGTTATGTAAACTAAAATAATATTGGATTCAATATAATAGAATCTCTTGTCCTTGTCATCTGCCCCACTTTAGTTTCCAAAGAAAATAAACTTAGGCAACAAAGCAAGAAAAATCTTATGACGGAATTCTTGCAGATGATAATACTGACAACTTAACTGATTTTTATTTCCTCTAAGCATTGGGTAGGTAAATTTGCTTTTATTTTTCAAAGATATGAAAAGTCTAACTATCATAACGTTATTATTATTTAGCTGCTTGGATCTTTTTTCTGAATCTCAAAATAGAACTAGATGGAGAGATAGATATAAATATAGCAATAGCACATAACATATATTACTTCATAATGTTTTACAGTCCTCTCTAAGCAGTTTAAATAGTCAGCATCTTGCCCCCTATAATCTGAGTCCTCATTTTACCAACCTAGGAAGAATGGGAGGCTGAGTCAACCTTGAGCTGGTCAGAATCAAACTGGCAGTGAGCAGAGTTAGCCTGCAATGCTGCATACTTACCACTGTGCAACCATGGATATAGGATATAGATATAGATAGATAGATGGATGACAGTGTAGCCAAAGTAAACTAGTAAAAAAAAAAAACTGCTAGGTCTTCTATTGCCTCTCTGATAACACAGCTTCCTTAGTTCTCTTGTAATTGATTACTTTAACTAACAGGAAGCCATTCTAACATGACTAGAGACAAGAATGCAAGTATAAGAATAATTGTTGAAAAATAAACTAGCTGATCCTGATAAGCCTTGTCATTTAGCACATCTTTTTTCAGGCTCACATGGAAGCCCAGGGCAAAAAAATAGCAAAGAAGTGTTGGCTTTGCATCTGTATGGCATCTAAAGCAGGGGTCACCAACCTTTTGGACCTCAGGGACCACCAAACTCATAATTTCAAATCCTGCGGACACTAATATGAATTTTGACTGACGATGATTTGTTGACGTTGGTGGGAAAGTCAGTCCCATATTCCAGAGCTACAATAGTCATAGGACTGGCCTGTGTGTGTGTGTGTGTGTGTCATGAATGAGCTGCTCCGGGATGACCAAAGGGCCAGTCTTGTGACTAATGCAGCTCTGGAATATGGGACCAGTCCATTGTGGGGTTGGAAATCTCCGCTGTAAGGGCTGGCACCTATAATGTGCAGGTGGTGCAACGTGCAAAAAGCAGTGCCGCTCTCGCTAGCCAGAACAAGGTAATGGTGCTGTTGCAGCAAGAGGAGACTAGTGGCACAGGTGGGATGGAAATGGCTGGAAGGTGCAGGAGTGCCACTCTACTTGCATTTTCACAGTGCTCCCACACCTTCTAGCTTGCCTCTCCTCACCTGGGCTCTTCCTCATTGGCCATGGACTATAGGGATGGCCAGGGCAGGAAAAGTACTGGCTGCTGGTGGTGGAAAGGGCAAGTCTGTACTCACTATCCAATTCTGAGGTCTGGAATGAGGCATCATCATCATCATCAGTTTTCTCATCTCTCTCGGCAGTCTGCTCTGCTTTGCGATGGGTGGCATGCAGCATAACAGCCAGGCACCTGGAGCCCCTTCCTCTGACCTGGGCTCACTGCTAGTGGGTGGGGGCCTCCTTGGGAGATGCCCTCCCCCTGTGGGGAGAGCCCAGCACACACGCGCTCCAGGGAGAGGCTTTGAGGCCTAGAGGGAGGGTCTCTTCTCTGCTTGGAAGTGGCAGGAGAAACCTGGAGCCTCAGGGAGTCCTCTTGTGTGGGAGCAGAAGTGGGGGTGTCAAGCCCAGAAAAGCTCAAGCTCTTGCCTTCACAAACAGCGATGAGGCAAACTATGGGGCTTCCAAGGAGCTCAGGTCAACCCAACCTGGAGTTCCGGTGGGCTGTCAGTCCCGCAACAAGCCTGCAGTAAAGGTCAAATGCCCAGACCAAAAGAGCACCGAGGAAGATGGGCTCCTAATAACCAGCCAAAGGGGTGTTGCCTGGTTATTAGGAGCCCATCTTCCTCGTGCTCTTTTGGTCTGGGCATCCAACACCCCTCTTCTGTCTCCACACAAAAGGACACCCCGAGGCTAAGCTCCAGGTTTCTCCTGCCACTGCCAAGCAGAGAAGGGTCCTTCCCTGTGTGGAGGCCAAAGAGGGGGGGTGTCAAGCCCAGAAAAGCTTGAGCTCTCACCTGCACAAACTGGCTGGTTATTATGAGCCCATCTTCCTCAGCATTCTTTTGGTCTGGACATCCAACATTCACTGCCGGCTTGTTTCAGGACTGACAGCCAGGGGTGGGATTCAAATTTCTAACAACCAGTTCTGTGGGTGTAGCTTAGGTGATGGGCATGGCTTGGTGGTCATGTGACTGGGTGCACATGGCTTGGTGGTCATGTTATTGGCTGGGTGTGGCCAGCTCAATATCACTCACATCGAGGCACGCATCTCCTCGCCTGGATTCTCATAACTGTGGGGATGCTTCAACAGTCATAAGTGTGAAAAATGGTCATAAGTCACTTTTTTCAGTGCCATTGTAACTTTGAGTGGACACTCCACACAAGCAAAGTACTAGAAAAGGAGGGAAAAATAGATCCAGAGAAGTTCCTGAGACAGGAATTCTTGTCCTGCCAAGAATGTAATAAGGGTTAATGGAGAGGCAGTTTCTGGAAAGCAACACCAGAATGTTTCCTTCCTGCCTTGACAAATTCACCATTGGCGCCCTGTGCTCTTCACAGATGAAAGCAGGTTCACACTGAGCACATGTGACTGACATGACAGGGTCTGGAGATGCCATGGAGAATGTTCTGCTGCCTTAAACATCCTCCAGCATGACTGGTTTGGCAGTGGGTCATTAATGGTGTGGGGTTTCTTTAGGGGGGCAAACAGCCCTCCATGTGCTCGCCAGAGGTAGCCTGATTGCCATTAGGTATCGAGATGAGATCCTCAGGCCCCTTGTGAGACCATATGCTGGTGCGGTTGGCCCTGGGTTCCTCCTAATGCATGACAATGCTAGACCTCATGAGGTTGGAGTGTTCCTGAAAGTTGAAGGCATTGATGCTATGGATTGGCCTGCCCGTTCCCCAGACCTAAATCCAATTGAGCACATCTGGGACATCATGTCTCACTCCATCCACCAACGTCACGTTGCACCACAGACTGTCCAGGAGTTGGGGGATGCTTTAGTTCAGGTGTGGGAGGAGATCCCTCAGGAGACCATCTGCCACCTCATCAGGAGCATGCCCAGGCATTGTAGGGAGGTCATACAGGCACATGGAGGCCAAACACACTACTGAGCCTCATTTTGACTTGTTTTAAGGACATTACATCAAAGTTGGATCAGCCTGTAGTGTTTTTTTTTTCACTTTAATTTTGAGTGTAACTCCAAATCCAGACCTCCATGGTTTCCATTGATAATTTTTGTGTGATTTTGTTGTCAGCACATTCAACTATGTAATGAACAAAGTACTTAATAAGAATATTTCATTCATTCAGATCTAGGATGTCTTATTTTTGTGTTCCCTTTATTTTTTTGAGCAGTGTATATTTGAGGTTACTTTTGTTTAGTTCAAATCTTTCTCTCCTATTTAATTATCACTCAAGATTCAAATATGGGTATGGGATGGAAATGACATTGGTCACGTTTTTGGACAATCTCTAGAAGGAGTGGGAGGGAGGTTGTACATCCATCCTTACTCTGCTTGTTTTCTCAGCAGTCTTGAAACCATTGACAATGGCATCCTTCTGAACATGCTCTGGGGATCAGGGTGGGGAGCACAGTTTTATGTTGGTTTTTATTCTTTCTCTGGGGTGGATGCCAGTTGGTGGTAATTGGGGAAGGGAGATCCCGCCCTTAGCCTCTACTTTCAGTATGCCACAGGGTTTGATACTCTCTCTGTTGTGAATGCATAATACCAATAAAGTTATCATTGAGCTTGAAGTCTAGTGCAGGGTTCTGGCCCTGCACTTCTGATTGGCTGTTGATGGCCCGATCGGATTGGCCCATTTAGAAGCATCCGATTGGCCATTAACAGACCATTCCCATTGGTTAAACGGAGCTAGCATTCCAGGTTCGTTATTGGTTAAGTAGTTAATGAGTTGCCTATATAAGTAAGGCTTGAGCAGCCTTTGGGTTGAGCAGTCACAATACGTAAATAAAGAGTTTGAAGTTCACTGTTTCCACCAGCTCATCTCCATCATTCGCACCCATGCTCCAGACTAACACTGGCGACGAGGATGGGATTGGATGAGATCAGAGCCAACTAAGCACATGACGGAAGCACAAAACGGCGAAACCATGTCCGGCGGCGCCATACCGCCCACTCCGTTCGATCCAGCTCAAGAAGACTGGGAGTCTTACATGGATTGTTTCCAAATGTTTTTGGAAACAAATAATCTAAAGGATGCCACGGCCGGGAAGAAACGGGTGATGTTCCTGACGCACTGCGGCCCAACAGTTTTTAAGATGGCTAAGGCATTGGCAAAACCGGCTGAAGTGAAAACCATGGACTGGGACGTCCTCGAACCGCTACTAAGGGCGCACTATGCACCCGCTGTTCCTACACTCGTAAGAGGACACGAGTTCTATCAACGGAACCAGCAAAAAGGAGAAAACGTCACCGATTTCGTTGCAGACCTCCGGAACTTGGGAGGCCTGTGTGAATTCACCAACCTGGAGGAGGCTTTGAGAGACAGAGTAGTCCTTGGACTAGACGCTCTAAACATGCAGAGCAAAATAATGGCAAAGGGTGACATCACCCTTAAGGACGCCATAACTGAAGCCATGGCAGCAGAGGCAACCAAGAAGTCGGCTGCCCAACTATGCCGAAATCGCACTCACGCCCACCAACCAGCCGGCGAAATTTCACCTAGCGCAGAAGGGCAGCTTTCCACGGCCAATCATGAGGACCTCTCTTCATCGTCAGACAGCCACGAAGAAGAGGTCCATCACCTACGGACCGATCGGGAACGACGCCCAAAGTTCCAACAACCCTGTGCAGGCTGTGGGGTCAACCATTTTCGCTCTGACTGCAAATTCCGCGACGCACTGTGCCGTGAGTGCGGGAAATGAGGCCACATCGGACGGATCTGCAGAAGCCTCCTCGGACCCAGCCAGATTTTGAAGGGAACCAATCTCCGCCAATCGGCAGGGAATCGCCCTATAAGGCGAGAACCAGTAAACCACTCCTACGGAAACCGATCTGTGAATCGTCTAGCGAGACGAGAAGAGGCTCACCAAACACTCACAATTGGCCATGCCTCTTAACTAGATGCTCAGAAAATTCGGGTCAACGTGAACATTGAAAATCAGCCCTGCCACATGGAAGTAGACTTGGGATCATCCCTCTCAATGGTTTCATGGAAGACCCTCAAGCAACTCATCCCCACTATCTGGTGCCAAGACCTTCAATTCCAACGGCTCATCCTAAAAGACTACCAGGGAAACCGGATTCCAGTTGCAGGATCCAGCCGAGTCCGGGTGACATTCAAGAACCGCACGGCGTACTTACCCCTGACGGTGATCGATAAGGACCAGCCTAGCCTATTGGGCCTACAGTGGTTCGCACCCCTCGGCATCGAAGTGGCAGGCATTAACCGAATTGGCGGCAGTGACTGGGAGGAAGACCTCGGCCATGAATTCAAGGACGTCTTCGAGGAAAAGCTAGGCGAGTACAAGGGGACCCTGATATCCTTTAGTCTTAATCCAAAGATAGCACCCATCCACCTCAAGCCTCGTCGAGTTCCGTTTGCTGTAAAACTGAAAATTGACAAGCAGCTAGATAAGTTGATTGCCCAGGGAGTTTTAAAGCCAACGGATCACTCCCCTTGGGAAATGCCGATAGTGACATCCATTAAGCCGGATGGCTCCATTAGAATTTGTGGGGACTACCGAGCCACCCTGAACCACACCCTGCAACAGAACCCATATCCGGTGCCGATAGTACAGCACCTCCTCCATTCCCTGCGGAAAAGTCTTCGCTAAATTAGACTTAGCTCAGGCTTACCAGCAATTGCCGGTTGACGAAACAACGGCACAGGCACAGACTATCGTAACACACCGTGGTGCATTTAAGTGTATGAGGCTTCAATTCAGAGTCAGTGTAGCCCCAGGGATCTTTCAGAGCCTAATGGAGAGACTATTGCAGGGGATCAAGGGCATTGTCCCCTATTTCGACGATGTGCTTATTGCTGCCCCCACTCAAAAAAATTTTGCGGGAGCGTCTAAGATTAGTATTACAAAAATTTCAGGAAGCAGGCCTGAAAGTTAAAAAAAAATAAATGCAAAATGTGTACCAATCGTGTTGAATTCTTAGGGTACCTAATTGACAGTCAGGGTATTCACCCTACTGATAGTAAATTAAGAGCAATAAAGGCCTCATCAACTTCTATAATGTTTTCTTGCCGCACAAAGCTACTGTCGCTGAACTGCTACATCATCTTTTAGACAAAAAAGCAAACTGGGTATGGGGTCACAAAGAAGAGCAGGCATTCTGTAATGTAAAAAAACTACTGATTTCGGACGCCGTGCTTATGCAGTATAATGAGACTTTGCCAATAAACATAACCTGTGATGCATCGCCTTTTGGAGTGAGCGCCATTTTGAGTCATGTGTTACCTAATGGTAACGAAGCCCCTGTTGCTTACTTCTCAAAGACGCTCTCAAAAACCGAGCGAAATTACAACCAAATTGATAAGGAAGCCTTGGCGATTGTATCAGCAGTTAAGAGGTTTCATGAGTACGTGTACGGCCGGAATTTCACCATTGTAACTGACCACAAACCATTGTTGGGGATCATTGCTGGGGACAAACCAACTCCCTACATACTATCTCCCTGAATGACCCGCTGGTCAGAATTCTTGGCTGCCTGCAATTATCGGCTACAATATCGTCCGGGGAAAGCCATTCCCCATGCTGATGCATTGAGCCATACATCGCTCCCTGAAACTATCAACGATCCTGCACCAACGATGACAGCGTTGCAGATCGAGACACTCCACACGCTGCCATTGACTGACATCGTGAGAGAAACAAAACGCGACCCCATCTTGGCGCGAGTCCTCACGTGGGTGGAACGCGGATGGCCATTGGACCAAGTTCCAGGTGACTTTGCACCATTCAAAAGTTGCCAAACAGAGTTGTTCTCGCAGAAGGGCTGTGTCATCTGGGGTGATAGAGTCGTTATCCCAGAATGACTCCAACAGACGCTGCTGAGAACCTTGCATGATGGCCACCCTGGCATCGTGCGCATGAAGGGCCTCACACGAAGCTACGCGTGGTGGCCAGGCATCGATAGAAAAATCGAATCATGGGTTAAAACTTGCAAGAGATGCCAAGAAGTCAGCAACGCTCCACCAAAAGCAACCCCAACCGAATGGGAGATGCCGCGAGGACCCTGGTCCCGCATCCACCTGGATTTTGCTGGGCCAACCAAAGGCCACACATTCCTGCTAACCGTCGATGCCTACTCGAACTGGCTCGAGATTCACCAACTAAGCAGCACAACCACTGACGCAGTCATCAAAAGACTAGAAAGACTCTTTGCAACCCACGGATTACCAGACATCCTGGTATCCGACAACGGGCCCCAATTTACCACACTACCTTTTGAGCAGTACTTGGCTGACCGGGGAATTCGACATGCACTCACTTCGCCTGCGCACCCTTCTGCAAACAGTAGGGCTGAGCGCATGGTTCAATTCGTCAAAAAGACTCTGCAAAAGATTGATTACAACAACATCGACGAAAAAATCAACTGGATCCTTTTCCTGCAGCACATTACGATCGCGGCTACCACCTCGCAATTCCGAACTCCCTTTTGATCAAACTGAGGGGGGGGAGATACAGAGGAAAGTGAATTATTATTCGAAGGAAACCCCTTCGAAAAGACTGATATTGGAACAGAAACGCAGGAACAGAAACCAGGGACCGGAGTGAATGCACCTCAGGAAATGGCCAGTGATATTGATGACAATGAGAACGTGAACTCGGAACCAGAAGCACCCTTACCGTTAAACAACGATCTACCTCAGCAAGAGTGCAGCCAACCTCCTGGCACTTTGCGGAAATCGAAAAGACTAATTAAACAACCGTCCTACCTTAAGGACTATGTAACTGTGCCGTGGGCAGAAGCTGGGGGAAAGGGGTGCTGTGAATGCATAATTCCAATAAAGTTATCATTGAGCTTGAAGTCTAGTGCAGGGTTCTGGCCCTGCACTTCTGATTGGCTGTTGATGGCCCGATCGGATTGGCCCATTTAGAAGCATCCAATTGGCCATTAACAGACCATTCCCATTGGTTATACGGAGCTAGCACTCCAGGTTCGCTATTGGTTAAATAGTTAATGAGTTGCCTATATAAGTAAGGCTTGAGCAGCCTTTGGGTTGAGCAGTCACAATATGTAAATAAAGAGTTTGAAGTTCACTGTTTCCACCGGCTCATCTCCATCATTCGCACCCATGCTCCAGACCTAACACTCTCCACTGCTATTCAACATCTATAATTAAGCTGTTCGGTGAGCTCATCTATTGCTTTGGGGGTGACGGATCATCAGAATCTTAATGATACCCAATTAAACATCTCTAACCCTGACAAAGATATGTCATCATTGCATAATCAAACATTTCCCTAGTGTGTGTTGAATTACAACCCCCATTATTTCAAAGGAAATGATCGAAGTCATAGCCCAATACATTTAAAAAACCAGGTTGAGGGGAGGGGGGAAGCACAGTATTATGTTATGTGTAAAAATATAAAACAGCATTGCCAATTTTGTGTGAACCAAGTATCTTCTTTCTCAAACTATAGTGAGAACTGGATCTTATTTTCAGCTTCTGTGGATGAAAATGGAACTGAAGATTTTTATGACTTGATTTCAACACTGTTCTTGTCTGGTATTGACTCTTTCCCTAACAGCAAGCTTGCTTTTTCATATGTAGTATTGCTATGCAAACCAGAGAAGAAAGCAATTATATTTAACAGAGGCTTCTTTTGTATATTGAAGTTGCCCTTGATTTAAAATCCTTGGAGGAAAAAAATATTAGATTTGATAAATTCATCATCCTCTGGAAATCATATTGTCTTGGTATACTTTTACTGGACTTTTTAAAGATGAGATGCTATGCTGTATTTCTCTCTCTCTCCTTTTATTAAAGTTTCCAGGGTATTGTCAGTGCTTGGAAAAAAATCTCCATCTTTGATATTTCAACTCTCTAATAGGTTTATATGAGGAAAGCTTTGGTTTTAGGAGCTGAGAAGAACTGGACATGAAGCAACTGTGTGTCGGATTTCAGGATCTCTATAGTCTGAACTGTAACCACCTGGGACAAAAGATTTGTCAATCACAGAATAAAAATTTTGGGAATAAAGAGTTGTAACTGGCTGTGTTAACTGGACAGCAGAGTTGTGGTCATAATTCTTGGACAACTTTTTTTTTACAACAGAAACAACTTATCTGGAAATGTTCAAGCACATGGCTTAAAATACAGCAGAACATCTCCTTCCATGTATTATTATAATTATTTGTGGTATAAAAGAAGTATTTATACTCTGCTCTTTTAGTCTGAAAAATCAGAGGTGTTGAGAGAATAATAAAAAGCAGGCATTATATAACCCAAAAAGCTATGACATTGAGGGGAAAGGAGAAAGGAGACAATGCGGCGGTATAATGTTATTATAATGTAAGATGAAGCCTGCTATAATAACACTGCATGGCTACAACCCGTTATATTACTAGTTTCTACACAGCACAAAGCACTGTGTTTCCATTAATGCCACTTCCTTGTGGGACAATTTTACATATAGTGGCTTGCAGGACTATTTGTAGTTGTTCTCAGTCCATTCTCAACTTTCCAAGGAAGACCCAGTCATTCTCCTTAAGATATAAGAGACCACTGACCCAGCTGAGTAATGAAGTCTGTGTTGAGCCTTAGTGTTGATGTTGAAGTAGAATCTGGACAATATAGGAGACAGTGTTATATATTTCAGGTGTCAGTTCATGGGCCATATGCAAGCTCTGAAATCCTTTTTGCAACTTCCAGAATCCACAAAACTTATATTATCATTCCCCCATTCTGCTTTTGGAAGAAGATAGCTAACATCTGTAATTGCATAATTTTGTAGAACATTTTGTAGAACAAATCACCCAGTCCACCTAGACTTTTCTAAATTCCTTCTCATCTGATCTAGTGACTTTGCTCTGTGGCATCTGGCATCTAAAAAATAGAAGGGAAAGAGCAGTCCCAGTTACCAAATATGGATTTGGACCATTAAAGGGACCATTACCCAACAGGATTGTTCTTGTGTTCTTATTGCACAATTTGTATGTTTATAGAGCATTTTATTTGATAATTCCAAATAATTTTGGTTCAAACTAATTTCCTTCTACTATGAAAGCTATCAGGCAAGAGAAGGGAAGAAATGTGAGGTTCCTTCTGAAGAGGAATAAAAGCAGAGGCTGTTAGCTTTTCAGTTGTTCTTTTTTCTGGATTATGGGTGTATAAAAATAGAATGTGATATATTCAAATTATATTTGTGGACAGCAAATAATTAAGGGCTGACAAACATTCTGATTGTCATGCATGCTTTGAAACTGAGGAAGGCTTCTTGTATGAAAGAGCTCCTTCTGTGAAATGGCAGAAGTTTGCAGCTGGTTTAATTAAATAGAAAGTTTTAGAATGTAGGTAGAAATCAAACCATAAATTCTATGTCCGTGCACAGTTTGTTGCTTGGCAGAGATCCTGAATTATAGACAGCAGCTTGAGTGACTCTGAAGAGCACCTATTGGCATCACAGGATAAAGGCCTACAATGTCTATAGTCATTATTCTGCTTGTTTATGATTTCAGGAGAATGCTATTATTTTTTTAGAAATAAATATTTTAGCATGTGTTGCCCTGAAAAGGAAAAGGAGGAGGAGGAGGAGGAAAGGAGGAGGAAATTAAAACTGAATGTATTTTTTAAAAAATGTGTTATTTTAGAGAACTTTTGTGGAAATCATCTGAATACTAAACAATGAAGCAACTACAAAGGAGAATTGACCTTCCAGTTATACATGACCCACATGATGATTTTGTGAAAATAAGATATTAATATTTGAATGTAATCATTTCAAGATTAGTATACGTAGGGCAAATACAATTATTCTTCTCATGATGCAGTAAAAATAATCTTCTATAGTTCTCATTTCCCTAGCAGTTTAGAACCATGCAACCTTCACAGTGCCAGAAAAAACAAAGGGCAAGTTTTCTGTCACTTCAATCACTAGTATGTGATGTTATAAAGACATTAAAAATGTCCAGTGAGGTATTCTTGGTATCTTCTCAATATATTAAGTGTGAAACTTACAGGATGCCTGGTTGACATTGCCCAAAGGCCTCATAAACACTGATGCCTAACATTTTATTTGTTGTGGGGATGTATGAGAACATTTGCTTCAGTTACCTCATAGAATGTCTACTGTAAAGAAAAATATAGTGGGGGGGATCCGGTGGTAAGATTCCTATATACAGGCCTTGAGTTTTTAAAGGAATAGTAAGTTATAAATCATCTTCATCATCTAATTTGCCTTTTTCACAAAAGAAATAGAACAAAATCAAAAATCGAATGTGGGAGAAAACAACATTGACTAATTCATTCTTTTGGAAAGAAGCTTTAAATTCACAGCTCTTAAAAGTCTGCTTTTGAATTTCTGTGTATTGGATTCTATTAGTATTGCATTTTCCATTTTCTGACACCTCTGCATGGCAGACTGGTAATGCATAAACTGTCTTCTTGATAGGAACAAATGTATCTATTCATTTGGCACTACAGAAAGAAGAACTTTTTTTTAAAAAAAGTTTTTAATATGTTATCAATTTTAGGAAATTTCTTCATAAACAAGGTGTAAAAAAAGAAAAGCATGGGAGAAAGTAAAATAACATCACTGCTGTTGCCTAAACTGCAAAGTATATTGATCTGAATCACAGTCCTGTAGAATCTTATTGTCTGACTGGTCATGTCCTCCCAATGATGATTAGTTAGTATGTTCAAAATCAGGAAGAGCCTTCTGTTTAGTTCTGATTTTCTAGATAGATGATTCACCCAACTAAAATCAAGCAGATTTGATCTACTTCAGAGTACAACTTAGAATTAATTGCTTCACTTGGCCCTTACAATGTTGTATGCATCCTGTACAGCCCTTCTAAAGTTTTTTCATGAATATAATAGGAGAACATTATTAGATATGTGGGAAGTAATCATATTAATTGTGATTGATATTTTAAAACTTAAACTAAGTATGGGTTTCTAGAATGTGATTCATGGTATAAAGTTCCTTGGAGTCTGTGATTCCAAACAGATTGGACATCCTTGAATTAGCCAATATCTGTGGCTGTGCATTTAAATGTCATGATAGAAGAAAAGGAAGTTACAGATCAGTTAAATCAATTGATACATGAGGGGCAATGATTGAATTGATCATGTGGTGAAGCAGGCAGGAAAAAGTAATTTATTTTTTCCAAAATTAATAGTCTAATAACCAGCCATGATATGAAGAATAAAAGGGAAAAGAACAACATTATATAAAAAGAAATTAAATTTCGAAGTGCACATTGTAGGGTTATCTCCTGTCAAGATTTAGTACTAGATATGGGTTTAAACATTCTACCTTTTTAAAGTAATAGATCTTTTGCTTTTCTTTTTTTACAGCCTTGAAGTCTCTTTAGCAAAAATTTCTCTTTGGAATAAGAATCAGGGTCGCTCACCCCATCAACCATACCTCTTCTCCATCAGAGAAGTATTGATTTTTCCAATTTGATATCTTTTCTATTTTGCATTATGGTCATTATGCGGTGTCCCCTCCTTCTCCTGGCTTTTATAACTATTATCTTAGGACAGTCATCACATAAAGTACTTTAATATGATTCATCTTTTAGGACTAACCTGATTTTAAAAAAACAATTAACCTTTTCCCCTTGAAAGTGCAACCTTCTGGCATTTGACAAGTCATGTCTAAAACTTCCTAAGAATTCTTCACAAACTTGGTGATCTCTTAAACTTTTCCTTATTACTTCTGAATCACTTTGACTTTTCTACCAGGTCATCTTTCTCTCAGGTTCTCTCTTCCATTTTCCAAATGAATGGCTTTGTTCTGGGCTGCTTATTATATTATTTCAGAACAAAATACCTGAACTTACTTTTAAATGTATCAATTTATCCTTTTTTCTTCTTACCAAAGCCAAATGGCTACAGCCTAACTCTGCATTGTAAATAGTTCTCACCATTATGTGAGGATTAATTTTAAAAATTATGGTAAAACACATCAAGCTTCATAAACCTGAGAACATACAAAATAGGAGCATTCACTGTTATTATACATAAAAAGAGGCAATTTAGGGTAGCAGATGTGCCGATTTCTTCCCCAAAACTGGGCTTTTGCTCTTGGGTTCATCAAAGTGTCTCAATTCCATTTACTGCCTTTCTTTTGTTTTGTTTTTCTGAATAAACTGATTGCATCATTCTAAAAATCTGGGAGTTATTCTGCATGCTTCATTAACCTAAATACATTCTGGGCTTTTGTGTGCTAAAATAATTAAAATCCAAGACTTGACATGAATTAGAATGCTTCTGAATTGAATTACTGTTTTAATTTTGGAATTTGGTGTGCGTGTGTGTGCGTGCATTTGTGCATGTATTAGAGGATATATATGTATGTTTGGTGTGTGTGTGTGTAGCTCCTCTAACAATTTACCTGTCCAAATCAGATATGAAAGTGACTGAATTAAAAGAATCATGATTAATAAGTTCCATATCTCATGTTGGTGAACCAGGACAATTTGATGATAAATGGTCTAATGAAACAATCCATATATGGATGAGACAAGAGAACCTGCAATTGAACAAATGCTAGAAGCTCCTCACAATGTATGGAGATTTCCATCCCAAGTCCAACACTCAGAGATTGTACATAGGATGGAAAGAGGCAGGCAGGAAAGAGGCAGGCAGGGTCTGATAAATATCAAAACCACTAGTCTGGGAAACATGAGAATTTCAGTAAGATGCCATTCAAAGCTGAGATGCTAAAATATTGCCTTAGGCAGTGGCAGACATGAAAGATCAAATAGAGGAAATGGCTTCACACGTACAAAACTCATACCACATCTTGGAAATGATCAAAGATCTACATGTGGAACAAAAAGATCTGCTTGTAAGTTTCGGCGTGGTTTCACTATTCACTCAAGTCCCGATAAAAGAAACCCTAGAAATCATCAAAAATAAATACCAACCACCCATACACCTCATGGAACTAGCAGAACACTGCTTAACCAACACATATTTCATATACAAAAGACAAAGATACAAACAAATTGAAGGAGCCCCTATGGGATCACCACTGTCACCCATTATTGCAAACCTGTTCATGGAAGAATTTGAATCCAGAGCCCTAGGCAATGCCACTCACAAACCCAAACTATGGTTAAGATACATCAATGACACATTTGTTATTTGGCCCCATGGAAAAAAAAACCTAAACCAATTTCCTAACACACCTAAACAGCACACACCAAAAAATCAAATTCACCATGGAAATGGAAACAAACAAACAACTACCATTCCTAGATGTATTAATCTACCAAAAAAAAAAAAAAAACAGATGGCACACTAGGACACACCATATACCAGAAGAAAACACACACCAACCTCTACCTCAACGCCCAATCCCACCACCACCCAGCACAGATAAACTCTGTGACCAAAACACAAATTGCCAGAACCAAACGCCTGGCAGATAAGACACACATAAAGACTGAACTATGCATCCTGATTAAAGTACTGACAGCCAACAGCTTCCACAAAAGCAAAAATCACCGGTCTGATCCACAAAAACACACTGAGACATAGTGGAGACCTAGAAGATGAACAGACCTATGGAACAGCTGTCCTGCCCTACATAAGAGGTACTATAGACAAAATCAGTAAGATACTACACAGGCATCACATCAAGACTGCCTTCAAAACAGACAGAAAAATAGCAGCCATCCTAAGAAACCCCAAAGATAAAATTGACCTGGAAAACCAAGGCATATATGAAGTCCCCTGCACATCATGCCCTGCCACATACATTCAACAGACCAACAGAAGAATAAGGACCCACCTGGCTGAACACAAAAATGCAGTAAAAAAGCTGGAACATACTTCCTCACTAGTCCAACACATGAAAGCCACAGGTCATAGCATCGACTTCAGTGGCACCAAAATCCTAGCCACTATAGAAAACCCCAGCTACAGAATTATCAGAGAAGCCATAGAGATTGATAAAAAAAAGACCTGAAAGCATGAATAGAAGAGATGACTCCACCAGACTGTCAATTATCTGGAAGCCTGCACTCACAAACCAAAAAATCTCCACACCACAAGCCAAGCAAACACCTGGGCACAAACAGACTCCCCCTGATACCTCCAGCTCAAACACACCCCAACCAGGCACCCGGATGAAACCTCGCTTCCTAGTAAATGATAACCATCCATTTACCTGAAGCTAAGCCGCACTAAAAGCCTCCAATACAGGAAACACAATGTTGCCAGCCAATCAAGACCAAAAACTCTACAAAACAGACAGAAGATATTAGAAACATCAATCAAGCAGAACACAGAAAACTCCAAGAGCAATAAACACAGACCAAGACTTCCAACCAATCAGAATGAAGAAAAAAACCATCCTAACACAGCAGTAGGCTAGCACCAAATTTAAAACAGAAATGGCTGTGAAAGCCTGACTCACAGACGAACGCAATACACGAGCCTGATGGTGGCAGATGAGATTCTGCCGAAATGTTGCTACAACTTTAGAAGCACAACTATAATGACGTGGGAAAATACCCGAACAAAGCGAGGAGGAGAATGTATTGGGTTTTTTTTCTTTCAGCACCCAGCCAGGGTCGCTCCTACATGTTAAGTGTTAAATTTAATTGATCACTTTTTTTCTCTCTTTTTATACATTATTTTTTCCTTGTTGTTAGGGTTGAAGGTATGTTTCTGTTTTGTTTCATTTTGTTTGTTTGTTTTACTGTTTTGTATTTTATTTTCTATGATTAAAATATTATTTAAAACAACAACAACACAAGTTTCAACAAACAAACACAAGTTTTGTTCTTGATCATTTTTTACAGCCCAATCCCATACATGCCCACTTAGAAGTTGAGAGTTCTACCAAATAAGACTTTATCTTAGGTAACAGAAAATAAATTCTGGTTTATTCCACTTTCAAAATCTTGTAAAGATTTATGTTAGATTTTTGGAAAAAATAAAAAACCCATACTGATAATGTAATAAAACATATAAATAATAAAGGTGGATTATAAATAAATAAATAAATAAATAACAATAGTTTCTAAATTTTCATCTACACATTGTTTGCATATCTATATCCTTACTTATGGTGGTTACTTTTCCTTTATTGGAGAGCAAAATACAAAAAGCCATGTTACTGCAGGGCTGTGAAATTCCTGGCCCACGGGCCAGATTCATCAGGTGCTGGCCACGCCCACACCCAGTTTAACAAAGGGGGGGGAAATCTTGATACGTCACATGATGCTGCCATGATGACACAAGTTTAATACTCCTGGTCTACTACCACAGGTACTTTGAAATCTGGTCACAGAAGAACCCAGACATACTTTTCTACTTGATACTTGTGCATATTTCCAAGCAAGCTATACACAGAGTTTTCTCATTCTCACATTTTTACCACACATATTCTTTGTACTAGCTATAAAATTGTACATTGTTTACATTTTGTCTAAAACTAAGAATTGCTTTTCACAATATTATCCAATTGGAACATGGATCTCTCTCCTTTTCACTGCAGGAATAAATTAAGAAAATTAATAATGGATTCTCATTAATAACATCTTCAAACTGAAGCAACTGCTTCAGCCTACCTAAGAGCAAAGCCTGGCTATTGGATTCTACAGGGTGTGAAATTAATTGTTCAGACTGAGGAACTGATTTGAATTTTAATATTTCATTTAGTATGTCTCTCATGAACTGGTGAGTGGAAAGATCTTCAGGCAAGAACTACAGTCCATAAAGTATCCCAGATCACTTTGTATTGGTACTACTGATTCAGGAAATAAACAGCTCAATACAATCCTTGGAAGACCCTGTCATAAAATTCACCACTCCTTTCAGATTGAATAGAAATCTAAATATATAACTGATTTTTCTGAAAACAGTATTTTGATCTTTGAGTAGTAATTTATTTCCTGAATCTTTCCAGGCATGGTATAGTTACTATACTATAGTAATATCAGTTTGGACCATAGGATTTAGAATACACATCTATATATCTTCAAGAGTCCAAAAAACCTTGAGGACTAATTCAATTCTTTCAGAATCTGCTTAGCATATAATGAAAAAAAAGTTTAAGATTTTAATATTAATAGAGTCTGTGAATTCTCCATCTATCATTACTTTTGCCGTTTGCTTATAATATACGGCTTCTATTGCTTGCATAAATTTTCTAGCAAAGCCCATCTGTTCCAATAGTAATAACATAAATCTCCAGTTCACATTATCAAATGCCTTTTGGGCATCTAAGAATATCAAAGCCATTTGTTTTTCCAAGTGCGCCTCATAATATTCCAATGTGTCCAGGATTACCCTCATATTGTCTTTAATCTGTCTCTTTGGTAAAAATCCATTCTGATCAGGACCAGATGGTTTCCTGGCAGAATTTTATAAAACACTACAAGAATCGTTGAGAATTCCACTGTTAGAAATCATGAATGAAGTTATGATAAATAAGAAAATACCTGAAACATGGTCAGAAGCTTATATTACACTTATTCCCAAAGAAGGGGTTGACCCATTACAAATTAAGAACTATAGACCTATTTCTTTATTGAATGCAGACTATAAAATCTTTGCTTCAATCTTGGCAGAAAGGCTTAAAAAATACCTAAATAACTTTAAAAAGTTTAAGATTTTGAGTACTATGGAAAAGATAAAAAGAATTCTTCAGACACTTTTCCTGGATCATTTCCATTTTTCTTTCCAACACAGAACAGATTTGAATTCCAGAGAAAAACAGGGTTAGGGCTGAGCCAAACTGATAAAAATTGAAAGAACTCCCTGACAAAATGTGACTGAAGTGGAATAAGATGAAATTCAATATGTTGTATTATTAATCAAGTATTTCGTGCATAGCTACCCCAAGCTTCTGAGCGAAGCAGCGTATAACCAAGAAATGGCATCCAGAGACTATCCTAATGAGATGGCTATTGATGTGATGAATGCAGGAAGTTAGCACTGTGAATGTGAAGCCAAGGTAGGAATGATGGATCTACAATTCCAACACTAAGGAAGAGTGCCAAATTGGAGATGTTGCTCTGTGCCAAATCATCCCCAAGCCATCTTCATTTGCTTCCTTTCCCCCTTTATGCCAAGAGGCAGCAACAGAGGCAGTTTTAGAAGGTGAAAGAGCCCAAGTGTTACCCACTCAACAAATAGCTTGCCTCCAGTTTTGATTTAAGAACCTGTTGTAATGATTAAAGATAATATTGACATCAACTAAAATTATTTTTCCCCAAAATTCTGGTGCAGCAATCTGAGGATCCCAAACCCCATGAAAAGCTTTGGCTTTGACCTCAGAGCCTTTCTGAAAGTTGTTGCACTTGAGTTGCTTCTTCTGTGTGTCCTAAGTCCAACAACAGCTGTATAGTAGTTCTGGGGCTGGGAAGAAGAGATGACATTTATTGTTGGATCAGTGTTTGCATTGGCTCTGTGAATCAGTGCTGAAGGTGTGACTTTGCAAAGAGTCTTCCTTGCTTATGATCTGAGAGCAGCTCTGCTTTGAGATATCCTTCTTCCGCTCTCTTCTGCTATCCTGCTTATATCTGACTCCTCCCTCCTGCAGCTATGAATTGTGCAGGCTGAACCAAAGAGCTTCTGGTGGTTATTTCCCTCCCTCCCTCCACTCTGCTATAGTTTCTCTGAAGCTGGCAATGAGAGACTGCTTGCTTTCTTTTACGGCACGTTTTTGACATTGGCTTTTTACTTTCAGGCTAAACTTGATCATTTCTGAGGATTATAAAGAACGACAAAGAACTGAGGAAAGGAGAGATTATTGTGGTTTATTTTCTTGGCTGGAATTTTTTGCTCCTTGGGACTTAACATTATTGCTTCTTTTAACAATGTGAGCTGGGCATTACTTGGGAGTATCCTAAGCAAGCATTCCGAAAAGGTGGGAAATCTCTACAGTCCAAGAATAAACTTGGTAGAGAAGATGAGGAATCTACTGTGAAGCTAACAATGTTTTCATCGGACAAGAACTCAAAGAATCTGTGAGAAGGTAAAGTAACATCAACCCCAGCTATCTCAACCATCCTGGTAACAATGTCAGACACCTATAATAATGTTTCATTAAATGGGACAAGCTCCCCAAACCAGGGAATGATGAATATACCCAAAGACCAAAAATCTTTGAATCTTTTAATTTTTTGCTTGACTTTTGTCATCACATTCTTAACCCTGCTGGGTAGCATCTATTCATTAGTTTCCCTGCTGAGAATGCAGAACAAAAGTACAGTTTCAATGCTTGCAACTTCTCTAAGTGTGGATGATCTGATTAGTGTGGTACCAGCAACAATTTTTATGCTCAAGCCTTGGTTGAATGAGATGCTTCCCCAGATTGTGTGTACCACTTCAGCACTACTATACTTATTTCAAGGCTTCTCCAGCAACTTGATGGGGTCCCTTGTTGTTTCCTATAACTTATACAGCCTCAATAAAATGGGAGAGAGCCAAGGGGCCACCAAGAGGCCAGTGAGCATGATATGGGCTGTTCTTACTATCTGGATTGTCTGCCTGCTGATTTGTATTTTGCCTTTATGTGGCTGGGGCACCTATGCTCCCACCTCCTGGGGATGCTTTGCTGACTGTTCCAGTTCGTATATCTTGTTCCTCTTTATAATCTACTCATTGTGTTTCTGTCTCTTAGTTATACTCTCCATTCCTCTTATTTATCAGTTGCTATGTTCAGATGAGCAACAGCACTTTTATGATGATTATCATCAAATCACTGGAGGCCATTTTTCTTCTGGGGTACTTCCATTTGAGAGCCACACATCTTCTCTTCCTACAGAAGGCACTATGAATAAAACCCAAAAGCACTGTCAAAACTCTGACCCAGTTACCAGACAAAATCCAGCTGACCATTGTCAATTGGACCACTGTAGCACACGAAATGTGCCACCTAACAACCGGAACATCACTGTCGAAATTGCTCAGAAACGCTTCTCGCTAATTCTTGCTCTGACCAAAGTCATTCTTTGGCTCCCAATGATGGTAAAAAAAAAACTTGCCAACGTTTCTTTTCCTTATTCTAAGGGTTTAGTTTCCTTATTTCTAAGGGTTTAGTTGAGCAATATCTAATGATATTTGGAAGTGGGGCGCAGCAGAACAGAGTAAATTAAGCTACGTCTTGTGTCCAGCTTGAAAACTTATGTCTTGTGTTTAAAAACTTGGATAATCAAGATTTTTTAATGAGTTACTGTGTCACTTGCTTTGTATTTCTTTGTTCAGTTTGGCTGCTGTTTAAAGTATTCCTTATCTATTCAAACAGTTGGGTACATTGTTGTAGTTTCAACTGAATGTACGTACATTGGTTTATTTAATGACCAAGAATTCAAAATGCACATATATTGGTGTCTTCTTAAGGGAATGAGTAAGATTTTAATTACTTTTCAGATGATTGAGATTTGTTTTGCTGAATGTAGAAATGATTTGTAATAGTCAGATACAAGAAAGATTCCAGACAACTACTTTATAGCTCTAGTTTTATGCTAGCATAAGTGTTCTACAAATACATCTTGTTGAATGATTCCAAGGGAAAAAAACTAGTTAGAATAAGCCAAGCTCTTATGCTTCATGCAGTTCTCTTGGTATTAGGTTGTCTGTTTTAGCACCTGCCAAAAATTTCTTGTTTTGTTTATTAGCTTCAAGGCACACCATTTTGTTGTGAATTGCCTGTAGTATGTAATTCAGAAGTATTCACAAATGACTGGAAGAATTTCATTAGTTTCTATTTCATTAAAAAAAAAAAAGAATTGCTGCCTTGAAGTTTGTGCTAATAGATTGCAGATAGGGCATTCTGTTTACATATGTGTGTGTGTGTGTGTGTGTGTGTGTGTTTTGTCATGTATCTCTTACACACATTCAGTGCCCTATTGCATTTGTGAATCCCATTTTTGCCAGCACATAGAAGCAATAATTTGAAATCTGTTATTTCTTCAGAGCCCTTTTCTAATCCTAAATTCACTGATGGACTTTACTTTTTACATCAATTTGGTCAAAGACTTGTGTATTCTTATGTACTTTTTCCTGGAAATAAGTCCTACCAGACACTGAAGAATTTATTTCAGAAACAATGTATACTCGCCATTCCAGTAGTCAGAGCTGCATTCACTCACATTCTTCCTTGTAGCCTCCTCCTCTAGCAATCCTCCCTTTGCCCTTACTGATGAGATTTAAATTGTAAGATCCATGGGGCACTGACTAGCTTCTTTATTTATGAAGCTCTGCATTATGAAAGCACTGTGAAAATCATCTATCAACATGATCTTTTCAAGGGTACCTTTCCACCTCCCTGCAATAACTCAAATGGCCCTTTGTTAATAGCTCAGGGTTGAAGCTACTTCTCTGCTACAGAACAGGCATCAATATTTATTGTTTCACTTGAAGCAACTGGCATTTCTGAGAGACACAGATGGGACTTGTGTTAGAACAGTTCCTTTTTGACATCTGTCAAGATTCAAAGACATGCAGAAGTTCAGTTGAGACAAATTCCAGGAGAACAGGAATGTTTATATCTCAAAGACCAAATGGCTTTGGGTGCCTTTTGATAGCCAGCAGATATTGTTTGTTGTTGCATGCATTATTTTGCAATGGCCCTGTAAATACATCTTCAGACAAATATCTGTATAAGCTACTGGATGAGCCTGACAAAGAACATTAGGTTATGTCCAGGACCTAATGGACCATGGGCAATCCAAATCTGGGTCTTAGCTTTACCGTGAGCAGAACAGAGATAAGTGGGCTGATAAATATGTTTGGTGAATGTGATGATACAGTGTGTGGAATTTTGTGTTTGGCTACTTTTGGCTTTGGTTTTGTCCGCCATATTATGTGGATTGTAGAAGATGATCACCAAGTAAATGAGGTTGTTGGGAGGAATGGGCTCACTTGTACTACTTCTATAGGATTGCAACATATGGCAGACATACATTTCAATGCTAAGTAAAAGTCAGCTCTACCAAACTCAGTGGCATTTATTTGTGAGGAGCAGGTTTAGAAGAGTCCTGTACACATTTCTGGATTATATCTTTGTTTTCTAAGATGCTAATATTCAAGTCTGGGAAAACCTATGCAGCAAGTATTTAGGAGATGGAGTATAATATGTGATCATTTCTGTACAAGCCAGCTGTCTGTTGCTTAATTTCTCTGGAATACCTCTCTCTTTCAGATACAAATGGTTGTTCAATATACTGTTGGGTTTCACAATCTTTCCTTTGAGATATTCAGCTTCCTGCTAACTTTGCTGGCTGTCACTGTCACTCCGATGTTTGTCTTGTCAGAGCGCTGGAGTCACCTGCCTTGTGGCTGCATTATCAATTGTAGAAAGAGCATCTATACAGTGTCATCAGAGGAAAACAAAGGTAAGTAGGTAGGGTGGGGAAAGAAGTTACCCTGCTTCTTCCAAAGGGACATTATCAAGTCTTTGTGTCTCACAGTGCAGATCCAAAGGGATGTAAAATCTATCATTTTATATCATTTCAAATTCAATAAATGGATTTTATCAGTAGCTTTCTTAAGCCACACTGATTTAAAGCAGTCCCTGAAGGCTAAAGGGTCTAGACTTATAGGGAAGAAAATTATTTTAGTCAAAATTTGACAAATAAAAGCCAAGCTCTAGCCTCCATCAAATCTAAATCCATCTCCAAACATAAAATGGTATTCCTAATTCATTTTGGGATAGCAAGGATCGATGAGTTCTTCTTAAAATCCATGATTTTCTTAGTAATAATTTTCAGATCTATAATTTGATGGAAATTATCTTCTTTCTCTTTCTTTTTCAAAAGCAGTTTTCACAGTCATATATTGCCACTGGAAAGATTATAATTGTAATTGTTCTGATCTTTGTTGTCATAGAACTATCCTTTCATGACACTATCAGTGCCTTCCACATTAGGATTAATCTGCTTTTTATTCTACAGCACAATGATCTTGTCTATCTATCCTTGAGCCCAAGGAAACAAAATTATCACTTCAAATCCTTTACCATTAATAATAACATTAACCCAGATTTTTCACAATGCATATTTTCATTGTGAGAGTTGTCTCACTCTCTGCTGACAATGTTCTCACATCTTAAATTCTTATCTAGAAACAGGAGAATCAAAACAGGAGAATGGCCAATCTTTCCATTCATTTACTATTTAAAACACTAAACATCTATTAGACATGCATAGGAACAAGAGGTATCCTTGTCTCTTTCCTTTTCCTATTCATTATTTTTCTTCAAATTTGGTTTCTGCAACAACTTCTTGTTTAATGTAAAAGTTCCCCAGAAGAATCATCAGAGACAAAGGAAATAATCTGATTTATTTGTAAAAATCTGTGTAGACATTTTATTTGTAAAATTTGAAATGGAACTTTGCTTGCATCAAGAATTAACCAACCATGTCAGCATGGGTATATTCACCAATATTTTATAATCTTTAGGCTATAAAATCTTGTTTTATATTTATTAACAGAGAACTGTTAGCATAGTGACTGCTTCTTCTCCTGCAATTTTAATCAGTGTATTAACTTGCTTCACTGTTTTCTTCTCTGATACCTGATTTACTTTCTATCATACCTGACTGGTTCTTGAACATATTCTGAAAATGCTTTCCATAATTATATGGAATTATAATTCTATTATTATAATTATTGTTTTCATATTCCTTCGACCTTATTTGATTCAAATATATCCCTTTTGTGATTAGGTCTAAATATTGCCACCTAGATATTATTTTCCTGTGATTCCTTGTGAATTCTTGTTATTTTTTTTAATACTTCTATTTTTCTTTCCATGTTCTTTTTACCTTTAACCCAAATATTTATAGTGTCTCCCTCAATTTCTTTCTGAAACTGCTTGGCCACCTGGATTGCACTGGATTCCATTTTTCCATCTTTTTTTCTAATTATAGTTTGTTTGATTCTGCTATTGTACATCCAGTTATGTCCATGTACTATGTATAATCCGTACTTATGTTACTTGAAAAAGAGGTTAGCAATACATATTTTTCATGTGTTTATTTATTAACACTTCCTCTCCATTATCGCATTTCTTCAAATCTTATTTTATTTACCTATGGAAGTTTACTCTTCCTCGGTAACCAGAGAAGTATTTCCCATACTAGGAGTCTCATCACCTGGCACTCTTCCCAATGTTTTAACATTGCCCATAATGTTTTCTTGATAAAATATGAAGTGGTTTGCTATTGCCTTTTTCCAGATTTAATTTTGGATTTTCTTCTCTTAGGCAAGTTAGCTTTCTTTATGTTTGCCTCACTGCTTTGTATATTACTCTTAACTTTATCATTTATCTCTACCAGCAAGAGTAGTCCTTTCAAAAGTCCTTTTTCCTACTTGTATTGCTTTCAAGACAGTAAAGCATCACATTATGATAAAAATGAAAATCCTATTACTTACTTATATTTAATTCCCTTTGAATTCAATGTGACTTTTATGACTAATTTATATTGTTTCAATTTTATCAGAATATTTTCAGAGTTAATTGTCTTAAACAACAAATATGAGGGCGAAACTAAGTTTATATCAGCGGTTAATTTACTTTGCTGCAGTGCTATATTAAGTTACCAAAAAGTAAATCTCATTGATTCATTTTAGATCTGCTATTCATTAGAATGTTGCAGGCTTTGTATGTGGCAGTATATATTGGAAGTGTGTAACTGAAATAAAACTATATCCAAGCCCTGAAAACAAGTTAAAGGCTGAATCATTAAACCAACAAAATAATATGCAGAAAATTGTAAAACTAGTATAGGATAGGATAGGATTGGATAGATAGGATAGGAAATTGTGTAATATATTTTATCAAAAAGTATAGTCATAGTATATTACTATATTGTAATATATATTGTACAAATATATAACAATATTTTCTTTTTCAGGATATTATTCAGAATATTATTAATGCTAGCTCCAAGTCAAATTAGAATTTACTTTTATATTATTTCTATTACAATAAGGTTATTTATTTCCAGTGTAAATTTAACAGCCTTTCAAAGAGTGTACAGTTCCTAATAGAACTGTTTCCTAATATCTGGGAAATAACTGTGCTCTTGTTCTAAGAAATTTTTACTTCACATTCCAAATGTTATGATATGCCTCTCTTTAAGTCATAAATAAATATGTACAATAAATATGCAAAATACCTTTATTACATTTAATACAATTTTAAACACACTCACTAGAATAAAACTCATTGATTTCACTTAATGACTGTATGACTGATTTACCTCTATGCATCCACTGCACATGATCAAATGAAGGACAGCTTTTTTGGATGGTTGCCCAGTTGCCACACTGTCTGGGAGATAATTACTTCCTGCTCCTTTTTTTTAACCATAAAAATAAATCTGTTGCCCTGGTCAACATTTCTGTCAGAGGAGAGCTGGGGAAGGCTTATCCACCTCAGCCTATGTCTTCATCTATTTAATCTCTCTAAGAGCTGCAAGGCAAGGGAATAAAAAGCAAAGGGAAAGTAAGAGAAGAGTTTCTTAGAGCAATCACTTTAGAACTTTTATCTTCTTACCAGCAATGAAAGATAAGGTAAACCTTTTATTAACCTTTGTTACAGTTTGCACAGTAATGAATATTGATGTCTGTTTACAGCTAAAACTAATTTCCTCTACTGACTGGTGCTAATTGGATTGTGGTGTTTATACAACAACAACAGCAACAGCAGCAACAACAACAACAACAACAACAATAATAATAATAATAATTTGTTGTCATTGTGCATCATTGTACATATATACACAGTAAATTTTATGTCATTGTACATATATACACAGTATACACATAGAAATTCACATAACATCCAGAGACTGGACCCAACATGCACACACATGACAATCCCCAAACACACCCCTAGCCACCAAATTCCCCATCCCCTAAAACACACAAGCACCCACACAACAGCTCACTGATGGTGGTCCTTAAGGTCATTAAGTGCAATTATAGCTCTGGGTAAAAACTATTCAGAATATGTGTGGTCCAAGTTTTAATTGTTCTATATCTTCTGCCAGAAGGCAAGAGTTCACAAAGATTGTAAGCAGGATAGGAAGAGTCTCGAGAATGTTGTGCAACTTCCTCAAGCAGGGAGATGCAAAGATGTTGTCCAGGGCCAGTAGCTGGAGCCCAATGATATTCTGGGCAGTTTTAATGATTCTCTGTAGAGCTATATAATATACTGACCTACTCCCTGTCCCAGTAAAGAACACACTTTGGCTTCAACTATTTTCTATTTTGTCATTTAATGTTTTGAAACATTGTTTAAAATATATGTATATATATTGATAAAATTCACTACTAACCCAATTAACAAAATATGGTGTACTTTAAAAAAAATTACCATTAACTCTCCTGCTGATTTCTAGCTGTTTTGATGCAATTATTTACTTTTTTTTTCTTTAGCCAAAAGAAGAGACTTTGAGTTCAATTTGTCCTTTCAACAAGGTTATGGAATCTATAAGATATCCCAGGACAATCGCCACAGTGATGATAGCAATTCATTATCGTACCACAGCTTGCTCAATTGCAATTGTGAGAACACAAAAGGAACTCAAAAAGAAAGCAGCAAAATGGAGTTCAGCACCATTTCCATAGTGGACAGTTCCACATGTAAAAATGTCGCTGGTTGCAACAACATTGACAGCATAGATGCCAGGAAAGACTTAAGCAGGGATAAATTGATAGACTGCCTAATGTCTGACAAAATGTCATATAAAAAAGAAGAGATCCGGAATATTGAAAAAGGAACTTTTTTTGAAGGACCAGAAAGAAGGTTGTCTCATGAGGAGGGCAGGAAACCAGAACTCTCTGACTGGGAGTGGTGCAGAAGTAAGTCGGAAAGGACCCCTCGACAGGTAGTGTGTAATTTAGTACTGAAATCTTTTATGTCCAAGGTTCATAACTTGGGGACTTTTTCAAACCTTTGAATGTTATTCCAGGGAACTTTCAAAACTTTCCAGTAATATACAATTTTTTTAAATAAAACAAAGTGAGAAGATGATTAAGAGTAATCATAACAATTATATTAACCATCTTTTTTCCATTTATAAGATGCCCCCATGTAGAGCACACCCCCTCACTTCCCCAAAATTCTGAAATCAATATTTTAAACATTAAATAGAAGACATTTATTTTGCAGAGTAAGACATTCACAGTACTGGTATTTATTTTTTTGTTTTCTGACATTTTTATGGGCTCAGAACATTCTGACATTACCACTCCCTGTCACATCCTGACACTGGCTACACACTTTCCTCAGTATCAGCTGATGGCAGTTACATAAGGCTCATGACTGTAGGAAACCTGTTATCTTGTTTCTGCAATTGGAAGTTTTGCTCATGAGGTTAGTTTGCATAGATAAGGCATCACAGTTTTGCAACCATGTTTCTCCTCTCAGCTTCCTGTATATAAGATGTTCTTCCATTTTTAGGTAAATATTTTAAGAAAAAGTATCATCTTATAGATGGAAAAAAATACGGGACTTAATTTCATCTCAAATATAAACAAATCAAAGTTAGTCATTGTCCTTGACCTGCTCACTTCTTTGTCCTGGCCCTGTCTACTTTGGGAAGTATATCATTCAAAAGGGAAGTGTGGTTGGCAGCAAAAAGTTGCATGTGCTGAGTTGTTTGTAAGTGTAACAAGTGCTAAGAATTTCAGGGTCTAAACTAAGTGATAAGACACTTTGCTAGTCAGGTTCGTAAAAAACATAGCGATGTTCTAAATTACAAATCAGTCAAGGCAATATACTCAGCATAGTAGAATGCATTCTAATATACTTCATTGGAAAATAGTAAATCAGAGATATTTTAATTTTGCTATGTTGCAGATTAGCATAGGATAGGATTATTACTGAATTCATTCAAATGTAAGTATAATTCAAAGAAGGCATAATTCAATTTGAATGTGTGCTTTAAGAGGGCAATTGTTTAATTTAAGCAGCTTCAAGTTTCTTCACCCGATTTTGAAAAAAAAAAAAACTTCAGACTATAAAGAGAAACATAAAAATATCTGCAGCTGCTTCACTTTTTCAAGGATAATAATATAAAATACCAGGAATTATAGATATTTTTTACTCACCTCTGCTGAGTTTGGACTGAATACTTCACTCCAATGATTTTTAAAAGGATATTTCCTTTGTACCTCTTTGAAGACAGATATAGTGCAGATAAGGATATGGCAGCAAATTAGCTTCCATGTATTCTAATCAGGAACTTTGGACAGGTAAGAACCTGTGGAGAAGTTATGTTGCCCTAAGACTGTGGCTTTGCTACTTCTCATTCTTTGGTTTACTGGATGGTGAGAAAGATTGGCATAGTAGATCTTAGCCATTCACTGGAAAAACATTTGTGGATGCCAGGGTGGGTAGATATATTAGTGGATATATTAGTGAAGCTTGGCCCCTTCTGAATAAGATTTGGTTGCTTGTCTGGCAATTTTAAGTAGTAGAGGTATCAGAAACAAAACTCACAGAAAAAAGGCTGGTAAAGTGACATTTGTAGAGTTGATTTCACTTCAACCCTCATCTTTAAAAGTAGTAAATATTTGGACCAATGCCTAGAAATGTGAGCTTTTATCTGATACTTAATCCTGTTCAAATTGATTTTGAGCCAAGAGCATTTATTTTATAAGCTTTCAGCCCATAGTCCAAGGGCTGGAACTTTCTTTTTAATTAACTTCTGATTTAAATTAAATTGATTTTAATATTTGACATGCAACACTCAATCCTAGCTCGAATTCTATGTTCCAAAATGTAGAAATACACTTTTTTTAAAAAAAGTACTTTCCTGCTGTGGAAAAAAAAATAAAGAAAATAGTCTTTAAAGCAAGCAATAATGATGCACAAGATAGGTTGTAGACCATGCGTGTCCAATCTTTTGGATTATCTGGGCCACATTGACTGAAAAGAAGTTGCCCAGGACCACATATAACATATATAATACAATTAATGTATATAAATAATGAACTTCCTTTATTATTTTTTACAAATCTTTATAAATTTATAAAATCTTGTGGAGTTGCATTACTAGCTATCCAGGGATGCATGCAGCCTATGGCCACAGGCTGGTACATCTTTTGTAAATTGTAGATTGTAAAAATAGGTAGAATGGACAGAACAGAATAAACTGGACAATTTACCCCCAAAGGTGCATTTTTTCAGCTTCCATTTCTTTAATATGTCAACAACTTCCATTTCTTTGTTATGTCAACAACTTTTTAAAATGGGGACACACTAAAACACTCATTTTAGTGTATTATCCACTAAATCATCCCATTCCCAGGTTCAAAAGAAATTGTTTTGGTTTATATGTTTGGACACTGTCCCATAATTTAAATTAAAAATGTGATGGTTTAGTGTTATCCATTTGACAATAATTGCCTTGGGAAATGCAGTTATGTTCTGAGTAACTTTGAGCTATGTTGTCTCATTGCATACCTGTTCAAATATTTTGGAAGTCTTGTAAAATATCGACAACTTTTAGAAGCTTTTGTCTATAATAGAAAGACCATAATGTAATCTCTTGGATTTTTTAAAAATCTTATCCACATCTATTCAGAGGGAATATCAAGCAATATTTTTTCACTATCCAAATGAACAAATGCTATTGTGTCTTTAGCAAAGACTGAATAGGCTATTAAGTCATGGTTTACATACTATTTTGACAAAACCTTGCTTGTATATGTAAACTGTTCATTATGTCTTAGTATGTTATGTGACATGTGCTAAGACTTAACTGTCTTAGTCTAGTATCTTATGGAAACAGGGACATGGAAACATGGATATCGTGGTTTGTTAACCATATTTTACAAATTAGTGTTTTCTGTCAGTATAGTTTTACATACTTATGATCATTTTTGTGGTGCAAATTTCCATTACTCCACTTAAAAAATTACACTTCTGAGATTTCTTCTTCTTTCTGAGTTTGGATTCCATAATTTATAAATTCTAAAGGCAAACTACAAAGCTGAACATTTGAAACCATCAGTTCACAGAAGGAAAACTGATTGTATTAAAGAAATATTTTCAAATGTGCAAGCTCCACATTCATCTAGTGAGAGAAAAAGCAGGAGAGAAAGAAACAAAACTATCATTATCTCACCACTCCCCAAAAGACAAAATTGGCTTTCAGAGCTATCTCACTGAAATTAAACTAAATTAAACACTTATAGAATAGGATGAGAATCAAAATTACTTCCCAACACAAATATGCATACAGACTAAAAAAAGTCCCTCCTTCTATCTCCATCTCTACCATTCACAGTAGACTATGTGGTCAGGATAAATACCAGATGACAATAATGCCACCATTATTAAGGCCAGAAATAGCCTCAGTTATTAAAACCAACCTGCAGTCATCTTCTATGATCTTCAAATCTGACAACTTATGAAAGTCATTATTCTATAATGTAATCAGAAAGCTAGATCTGCAAGTGTGAGATACATAAGAACAAGACGATAACGTATTCTTTCCCACACACATACCCTCCCATTGGCACAATCACCTACGTTTGCCTCACTGGATAAATATGGCTTCTATGAAATTGTAGTTGAGAAGGGCATTGCACACAAAGAAGAAACCCTTCTACTTTCACTGATGTACCATGGATACATAAATGAGAAAAACTTTCTAGATAGATAAAAATATGCAACTATGAAAAAAAAATTGTTTTGCTCAAGTTAAATATTGAAAATAGTTTTTTCATGGCAAAGAAAGGAGAAATACTGGAATTCACCTTACTGAGCAAAAAAGACTACATACAAAGCACTTAGCAACTTCAGGGATATTTGCTATTAAAAATTAATGGGGAATAACTAAAGACCAAAATTTTTTTGGGAACAGACATTGAGCTCACTTCTGCGTAAGGAAAACAAAAGGAATATCTATTGTTTTGAAACAATTTAAAACCACCCAGAGTTAAAACAATAAAAATAACATAAAAATAACAGCTGAGAAGATTCACAAGCACACAAACAAGCTGTGATACCATGTTGTTGGTTTCTTTGCTTTTTTTCAAGATCATATCATCTGCCACAACTAATGTGTTTTGTTGCATAGCTATAGTTTTTTCATTTAAAAGCACAACTCTATGAAAATTTTCTTAGAATAAACTTAAACCCATGTTGCTATAAATATTACTACCTAAGTAACTCTGGATTCTGATATGAAAACGTCTCAAAAACAATATTTCTACCAATTCTAACAGGTACTGCCCATTAAAACAGAGTGTCATAACTGTAGTCCAAAAAATCTTGATGTTATTTGATTGCCTACCTGGAAAAGAGAGGCTGTGATTCAGTATAAGCCAATTTTGTATGAATAATTAGAAATTAAATTGGGGCTTCATGTTGTCATTTCTCTGCCCTCCCCTGCCTCCTTTATTAAAGGTTGGTTGCACTGCACTACATTTCTTATATAAAAGCTATAGAATTTGTGCACCATTGTATATATATCACCTAAATACTCCTATAATTTATTTAATTTATGTATTTAAAAGGTTTGTATCATTGCCCACCTTAACTCTGAGCTGCTCGCAACAACAGTAAAAGCAAATAACTATAAAATATGAGCGTCCGTAAAACAAAAACCTGGTTGAATTAGAAGCCAACTGATCACCAATGTGATTCCTTCAATACCCAGATTATTCTACTATAGAATCTCTCTCTCCCAAGTTACATGGCTTCTAAATGATATAGGGTAATTTCAGGTAGAACAAATTGCAATCTAACCATGAGCTGACATCCATGAATTACCAGTTAGTCCTCCTAATCCAGAAAGATCAGAATATTTTCAGAACAGTAACATATGGAAAAATATTCCCCTTGTAAGAGTTTTTGAAATGCTAGATCTGACATCAGCAAAAACCAGCGTAGATCAGAAGCAGCTATAATTTTTTTGATTTAAGAGGTTAAATCCACAATTTTGGATACTATCTGTCATCTATTTTTCTGCTTCCCCTGCCTTATAGTTTATTGATTTATCATGTCTCTGATTTGATATTTTCAAAAGTGTAATTCAGGCAACTGACATTATGCCCTCTTCCAGTGGAGTAGCTGAAGTTCAAGTCTATCTGCAAGTTATTGGTTATCTTCTGAATCCAGAAGTAACCATTGGCTTGCTATATATTTCCTGAAAAAATCAGGAGAATGGCAAAAATAAAAACAAATCTCAGAGGCTACCAAAAAATAGATATTGGTTTATTAATGACTGATTTATTACTCTAGTAAATTTCAGAGTATATGACAATTTCCTTATCACCATTTTCTGTTTTCAGTTTTTGAATAAATGTTGTTCCTTATGTATCACGAAGAGAAGAAAATTGTTCCCCTTTTAGTGACATCACAAATGTTTTCCTGTGGTTTTTCTTTAAAACATTCTAATTAACAGTTCACTGCAACACATTCAAAAGAATGATTTTCAATAGAGCACATTGATTAAAAATACATAAATGTGTCTAAAAATTGCTTTTCTACTAAGCAAGTGAGAAAATAAATTCAATAATACTAATACTAATAATAGCATTATCTCTTGCTAATATTGCTAAATAAATATTAGCTTTTATTTAGCTAATATTGCTAAATAAAATTAAAATGGAAGTTGGGACAAGTTCTGATTCTGAAATATTCCATGAATCTCAAACTTTCATCATAGTTTAACAATGCTATAGATCCATGTCATTTAAAATGAAAGGAACTTCATCAAGAACTTGACATAATGACTTTTAATTAAACCCACTAGGTTATCATGAAAGCCTTGAAAAAATGTAGAAAGAAGTTTTGAAATTAAAATTGAATAAATACATTTGAACCTCTTTGTGGCATAAAATTCCTGTCTCTTCTTCTCTAGCTTATCTTGCAGTTTCAAAGACTATTCTCTTGGATTATATAAACCTAAACCCACATATTTCTAACATTATGGCTAAGAATGGACTACTTCAATTGTTCCTGTTCTATTGTCTTCAGGCCAATCTCTCCCTGCCTCCCACCCTCGCTCTTGCTTCCTTTCTCCTGCTGTTGAATAGCAAGTTTGTTAGAAGCAAAATATGTGGTTTTGCAATTGGGGCTCAGGCTTTTTTTTTCTGCTTAGGAAGTTAAGCAAATTACTTCTTTCTAGCCTCACCAATTTGTCTTCTAGAAAATGAATCTCAGAACTGTATTCTAATAAATAAGTCATTCTTAGTTAACTCATTCACACATTCACACACTTAGTTAACACATTCTTAGTTAACTCAAAAGAATGTGGACTATTTCTTTTTCAGCACTAATTCCAAAAATGTCAGGCTCTTGCTGAATCCTTCCATTGAAATGGCCCACTCCTTCAGCAGAATTCTACTTTTGGCCACTAAAAAAAGTAGGATGACAATATTTTTGTTATCTTTCTTTATCAGGTTGAAGGCAGGGCTGCCAACCTTGAGTGATAGTTCGGAGTGAGACACTGCGAGGAAGCGAAGCGACTGAGGGGGGGATGGTGTGGAAGGGGGGTGTCCCCCCTTCCACGGTAGGGAGCTTTGACAATTTTACATTTTAAATGGTGCAATCTGATGCATACTTTAGTCATGATTTGGACATATACATACATACATACATACATGCAAGCAGCACCAATGTACTTGAACCGGATTTGTAAGATATTAATAATGCAGTTCACTGACCATCTTGGCCGGAAAGGGTCCACATTCTTGGGCCTCTGCTCATCTGCTCCGTCCCTTTGGGCTGCTCCGGCTCTCCTCCTCCTCCAGGGTCCCTGGCTGAGAGGGGCGTCCCAAGTGCCTGGGATCCGGCCCCTCCAGGCTGCCTCTTCAGGGCCACAGAAGCCTCCCTCACATGGCCCCGGGGGTGGAGGGGGCCTTGCCAGGGTTCCCGGCCTTGGAGCTGGGCAGAAACGGCCCTTCCCAGTCCTCTCCCACCCTCTGGGCCTCCCACCTGCGGAGGGGAGGGGGATCCAGGCTGAGTCTTGGACCCACCAGCCTCACAGTCCAGCTGAAGGGTCGGAAAGGGCCAGGCAGGCAGATGGACACACACACACACACACACACAGAATGGGGGGGGGAGGCTGGTGTCCTTCACTCCCCAAATGCCCCCCTCCCAGTCTGTGCATGGGACCCCCAGCAATGCTGCCATCAGCTGCTCCCCTGCAGGGAAGTCCTGGATTGTCTGGGGGAGGAGAGGAGAGGACAGTGGCCACTCCCCCCCCTTTGCTTGGCATTTGTGGGGAGACCCCTCAAGGCGAGATTCCTTCCCAGGGGCTCCCAAAGAGCATCCAAACGTTCCTGGCATCAAGTGGGGAAAGAAGCCTAAAAAGAGAGAAACTCCTGCACCGGCTGCGATTGGGGCTCGGAGGGGACAGGAACCCCCCCTCCTTGCGAGCCCCCCCACCCCGCTCCAGCCTGCCCTCTGGCGGGACCCCCTTCCTGGAGAGGCTCCTCCCTGCCAGACCCTCTTGCAGCCTCTTGGACCCAGGGGAGGCTGGGGGGGGCGCATATCTAGGTGCAAAGGGCGGGGGGAGGGACACAATGTACCCGGGAAGGAGCCCTCCCCCCCTCTTCCCCCTCCCTCTCCAGGGACTTCCCATCAGGCTGGGGAGCGAGAGAAGCCGAGGCGCGCAAGAGGCCAGCCACGGCAGCTCCCCTTGCGAGAGGGAGGCCGGAGAGGGACGCGCCTTTGCGCCCCAATCCCAGCGGCCTTGAGACCAGACGGGTGCGGGGAGGGGATGATGGGAGCTCAGCTCTCGAGAAAGGCCCAGGGATGCCCTGTAGTCGTACTTCATGGGGGATAGAGAGTTCGTCTCTCTCATCTCCGCCTGCCAGAGCAGAGTGCAGCACAAGGGTTAAGCCCAGAGAGTTGTGACATCCAAGAGCGGAAAGGAGCAACCGCTTCCTGCAGCGTGGAATTCTCTCCTCACCCCAGTACAGAAATCAATGCGGGCAACGTCCTCTCGCACATGCTCTGTTCGCCCTCTGAAGCTGCCCAGGATCGGAGGCTTCACTTCTCGAAACTTTGGGCTTGGGCATATCGATATTCGGAATATCAGAGAATGTAGAGATATATTTATTTTTGTACATTCCATTTTGGGGGTTTAGCGTGAGATTTCGTTTATCAGAGTGAGACAGTCAAAATTGGTTGAATTGCGTGAGTCTCACGCTGATTGCGTGAGAGTTGGCAGCCATGTTGAAGGTCAGTGATAGCTGTATACATACATGCATACATACATACATACATACATACGGAGGCAGAGGAAGCACATGGATTTCCCCATGGTAATATTTTACTTGTTAAAGAGTTTTGAAATGAAAATAGTAATGTACTTCATGTTTGCTTCAAGAAATTTATGAACAGAGGTTGGTGGAGAATAAATGCCTTACTGGGACTCAGCTGTCCACTTGATTTTTGCCTGGAGCTCCCCTGTTTAAGGGACTTTCAAACTAGACTTAGCACTCTGCATTCCCTTCTCAGCACTGAACTAAAGAAATAACAACTAAAGAACTCAGCACTTTACTAAAGAAATGGGCTGTGTTACTAGCCTTTTCCTCCACACTTCTCTCAGGGTCATCTTGAACTTGCAAAATTGATGCTGTTAGTGCTTCTCTCATGATTGTTCACTAGAATTTTTCTCTAATGGAAAACTCATTCAGGACATATACATTAAGCAAAATGAATTTGATTGGGCCTTGTACTCTATTCCTTCAGGAAAGTTTTATTATATTATAGCAATTCTTCATTTAAGTAGAGCTTTGGCAACAACAAGGCTTGATCAAAAGGAGCCTTTGCTGAAATTTAGCTATTAATTAGTGTGACTTTGGTTTCTGGGAGGAAATCTTTCAAAGTGTCATGCTCATTTTCAGAAATTAATTTTCAGCAGACTTCTACCTGAAGCTGCATCACTCATATTAGTAAGAATGGCACATTCTGTGCAGGATTCTTTGTTTTATTTGAGGACATAAGCATACTACTTCTTACAGCACTGAGATATATGTAGATTGAAGCTCCATATACTATCAGTCAGGAAAACAAATCTAGGCACATAATTGAATATATTTCATCACAAGGATTCAAAAAACAAAGTTGTAGATCCATTACATTTTGTTCACAGCTCTGGTAGTATGGAAAAAAGAAAAAATCAACTTTCTAATTTGCCTATTAATTTATTTATTAGGTTAGTTATATATGATTTCTTGCTTTCATATATTGAAATTACAATAATTTGTTTAATTATTGTATATATTTAATTATTATTATTTAATTCCCAGTGATTTTCCCAATAGATCATTTAGCAATTATTAAAGATAACAAATAATTTAAATTCCAAATAGCCAGCTTTTAAAAAATTCAACAAAGATAAATAGTCTTGAAATATTTTTTTTACTTAAAAAATAATAGTAATAACTTTACATTTTGTTACCTATAGTAACCATATTTTTCAACAACAAGTTTGTGTTTATTCATATTGTTTCCATATCTTTTATATATATTGTTAAGTTCTACGCATGGGTGCAAGGAATGGAGACGAGACAGTGAACAGTGAACTTCAACTCTTTATTTATCATTCTGAAAAGAGCAAAAACCTAGGGCAGCAGCAGCCCTTTTATAGGTAAGCTGCTGATCTAGTAACCAATAAGAAACGTGGAGTGTTAACCTCTTTAACCAATGAGAGTGGCTCGTTAACAGCCAATCAGATTCTACTGAACGGACCAATCCGATATCGCTATTTATCAGCCAATCAGAAGTGCAGGACTAGAACCCTGCTATTTTCTAAAGGTTTTGATAAACTTTATTTAAGTGTTTTATTAGTTCATAACGCCCCTCCCCCCTGGGTTTCATTTGGGGGGTGCGGTGACGTAATCTCTGAGGTAGGAAGGTTGTTTTGACTGTCTATTGGATTTACGCTGTCCCACCGGTTCTTGTCTGTAACCCTGTTTTGGTGGGACGTTTTTGGGCAAGTCGGGTGCCGGTGGTTCCTCGTTGGAAGACTCGGTGCCACTAATGTTCTCATCGTTGTCCTCTGGCCCTCGTGGGCTTGCCTCTGTTGGGATGTTCCTCTGTGGCGAGGACACACCCTTCCCTGATCCTTCTTCACTTGTTACGCTCGATGGCTGACTTCTTTCGTTCCTGCTTTCTGCCATCTTGAATTCGGTTTCTTCGACATCCCCTCCCCCCTCGGTTTGGGAGTTACTGGAAACTAGGTTGTAGCCTTGAGCGAAGCTAATCTATATGGCGTTTCCATATTTTTCCATCACAGGTTTTCACACGGTACGACCTGGGTCCAGTGGCTTGAATAACAGTGGCCTTGATCCACAACAGTTTGCCAGAAAGGTTTCTGGTGAAAACTAAGTCACCTATCTTGAACTCATGGCATTTTCCGCTAGATCCACAGGGTTTCTCTGGCTCATAAGATGGGTGAAGCCAGTCAAGGTGGGAGCGGAGTTTGCGTCCCATCAATAGTTTCGCTGGAGTCTTGTTGGTGACGCTGTGCGGAGTGATGTGTTGGAAAAGGAGTATTCTGTTTATCTTATCTTCAATGTCACCATAGTCTATTTTGTAGAGGGTTTTTTTAACAAACTGTACCATGCGCTCGGCTCTTCCATTAGCCACAGGGTAGACTGGTGAAGTTAGCGCATGGCGAATATCATGGTCCGCTAAGTATTGTTCAAAAGGGAGCGCGGTAAACTGGGGTCCGTTGTCGGATACCAGAATGTCTGGCAGTCCATGCGTCGCGAATAATCTGTTCAACTTCCGGATGATGGACTCGGTTGTAGTCCTCTTCATTTCATGGATCTCGAGCCAGTTTGAATAGGCATCCACTGTTAATAGGAATGTATGTCCCTTAGTAGGTCCCGCAAAGTCAATATGAATGCGGGACCACGGTCCCTGAGGTGTTTCCCATTCTGTCGGAGTTGCTTTTGGTGGGGCATTGCTAACTTCCTGGCACTTATAACAAGTCTTTACCCAGGCTTTGATCTGTTTGTCGATGCCCGGCCACCACGCGTAGCTTCGTGCGAGCGCTTTCATACGCACGATGCCGGGGTGGCCCTCATGCAGTGACTTTAATACCGCTCATTGTAACCGCTCTGGGATGACGACTCTATCCCCCCATAGGATGCAGCCTTTTTGCAAAAAAAGTTCTGTTTGCCAATTCTTGAAGGGGATGAAGTTGTCAGGGGTTTGATCTACTGGTCATCCTCGTTCGACCCAACTAAGAACTCACATTAAGATAGGATCGCATTTTGTTTCAATCGCGATATCTCTAGCTGTTAGCGGTGGTGAATGTAGCATTTCAATCTGGAGCGTTGTAAGGGTTGGAGCTGGGTCGTCGTCAGTTTCTGGAAGTGGTGCACGACTCAACGCGTCAGCGTGAGGAATGGCTTTCCCTGGGCGGTGTTGCAGCTTATAATTGTACGCAGCCAAAAACTCCGACCAGCAAGTGATAATAGGTGATAATATATAGGGGGTTGGCTTGTCTCCCACTATAAATCCCCAGCAAAGGTTTGTGGTCGGTAACAATAGTAAAAACTCATCCATATACATATTCATGAAACTGTTTAACAGCAGATACAACAGCAAGAGCCTCTTTATCGATTTGACTGCAGTTATGTTCAGCCTTTGATAAAGTTCTTGAAAAATAGGCAATAGGGGCTTCACTACCGTTTGGTAACACATGGCTCAAAATGGCTCTTACTCCAAATGGTGATGCGTCACATGTGATTGTTAAAGGCAAAGTCTCGTTATATTGCATTAAAACAGCATCTGAAGTTAATAGGTTTTTCACTTGTCGGGACGTATGCTCCTCTCGGTGCCCCCAAACCCAGGTTGCTTTGTTTTCGAGTAGCCGATGTAGGGGCTCAGCTACGGTCGCTTTGTGGGGCAGGAAGATGTTGTAAAAATTAATAAGCCCCAGGAAAGCTTGGAGATCAGTCTTATTTCTGGGTCTTGGGGCATTCTTGATTGCTCTTAACGTGCTATTGGTGGGGTGAATGCCTTGTTTATCGATTAGGTACCCCAGGAACTCTACTTTATCTGTACACAGTTGACATTTATTTTTTTTAACTTTAAGGCCAGAGTCTTTAAATTTCTGGAGAACCAGTCTAAGACGCTCCTTTAGTATTTCTCTATTCAGGGCAGCAATTAAAACATCATCAAAGTATGGTACGACCCCTTTTATTCCCTATAATAGTCTCTCCATTAAGCTCTGAAAGATCCCTGGGGCCACGCTAACCATGATCAATGGTAAGGATGCAGTATGATTTTTGAATGAAACCTGGACTAGGCGGGATCCAACAACCAGAATTCGGTTTCCCTGATAGTCCTTGAGAATGATTCTTTGGATTCTGAGGTCTTGCCGCCGGACAGCAGGTATTAATTGTTTAAGGGTCTTCCAGGAAACCATTGAGAGGGACGATCCTGAATTGACTTTCATCACGCAGGGCTGGTTTTCGATAGCGACCTTCACTCAGATCTTCTTTGAATCTGATGATGATGCGTGACCAATCGTGATGGTTTGGTGTGCCTCTTCTCATTTCGTTGAATGGGCTAGTGGTTTATTTCTGCAGGAGTGGTTGTTCGATTGGTGGTTCGAATGTTCCCGATTCACAGGATGACTTCCTGTGGGTTGGCAGTAGTTGGTCCCCCTCTGAAGTGGGCTGGATCCTAGCTTGCTTCTACAGACCTTTCCGATGTGGCCTCTCTTCCCACAAATATGGCAGAATGCGTCGAGGAATTTGCAGTCTGATCGTGGGTGGTTTGCCCCACAACCTGCGCATTGATACTGCAGTCTCTGGTTACGCTGGTGGCGTTGGTCTTGTTCAGACCAGAGCTGGTTGACTTCTTCCTCATCACTTTCTGATGAAGATTAGAGGTCCTCGTGGTGGGTTGCCGTTGCATGTCCCTCAAGGCGAGGTGATGTTTCACCGGCGAGTTGGTGGAGCGGGGCATTGGTGCGGTGCATTCGGGCAGCCGACTTCCTGGTTGCTTCTGCTGCAGTAGCGTCAGCGATGGTATCTGCAAGGCTGATGTCGCCTTTTGCCATCAGCTTACTTTGCACGTGTGGTGCATCTAAACCCAGAACTATTCGGTCTCTTAGAGCTTCTTCGAGGTCAGCGAACCCGCAGAGGCCTCCCAGGTTCCAGAGATCCGTGATGAAATCTGCAACGCTTTATCCTTTCCGCTGGTCTCTCTGGTAAAATTCATGTCTTCGGACAAGCGTTGGTACGGTAGATGCATAGTGGGCCCATAGGAGGGGCTCGAGGACGTCCCAGCCAGTGCCTTGGCCATCTTAAAAGCAGCAGGTCCGCAGTGAGTTAGGAATACCGCTCGCTTTCTCCCAGTAGTGGCATCCTTCAAGTTGTTGGTCTCCAGGAACATCTGGAACCTGTCCATGTATGAGTACCAGTCTTCTTGTGCTGGGTCGTATGGAGCGGGTGGTATGGTGCTGCCGGTCATGGTTTCCGCCATTGATGTGCCTTCAGCCACGTGCTTTGATTAGTCCTCTGTAGTGTTCAGTCAGCTCTGACGTCTCTGTATCCCATCCTCATCACCAGTGTTAAGTTCTGCGCATAGGCGCAAGGAACGGAGATGAGACGGTGAACAGTGAACTTCAACTCTTTATTTATCATTCTGAAAAGAGCAAAAACCTAGGGCAGCAGCAGCCCTTTTATAGGTAAGCTGCTGATCTAGTAACCAATAAGAAACGTGGAGTGTTAACCCCTTTAACCAATGAGAGTGGCTCGTTAATAGTCAATCAGATTCTCCTGAATGGACCAATCCGATATCACTATTTATCGGCCAATCAGAAGTGCAGGACTAGAACCCTGCTATTTTCTAAAGGTTTTTTTTTTTTTTTTGTAAAAGTTTTATTGATTTTAACAACAGACAAAAAACATATAAGACATAAAACATGACATAAAAAAAAATAAAAAATAAAAAAATTATAACATTCTTCATAAATTTACAGTGTATCGGTTAGTTTACCACTCCCTTTTGTGCATCCATTTCATAGTCATCAAAAAAATAATTATATTATATAATAACTCACATTATCAATCATCAATAAAATATCCCAATATCATTATTAAAAAATCATTTGACTATAATTTTACTAATTCATACTTAAGCGACAAAACTATAATTAAGTTAAATTATTTTATGACAAATCATGAAATCATACCAAATCTATCTTAATAAAATATTCTTAAAAATTATCAAAACCAAGAAAAATTATATATTCATTATTTCCTAAATTTCTAAATATTCTATTGTCATATTGTATTATCTAACCATTGATAAAAAAGATCCCAAACTTCATAAAATTGTTTATCTTCTTGTTCTCTAATTTCAAATGTCAATCTACTCATTTCAGCACATTCCAATATTTTCTTAATAATTTCTTCCTCTAGTGGTATTTTCTCACTCTTCCAATGTTTAGCAAATACAATCCTAGCCGCTGTTAATACATTTACAATCAAATACTTTAAGTTTTTATTATATATATCAGGTACGATTCCCAATAAAAAAAATCTCTGGTTTCAAATCTATGTGTTTCTTATCATTTTTTCCAGCCATATGCGAATTCTAGTCCAATATTTCCTGGCCTCCTCACAAGTCCACCACATATGGTAATATGAGCCAGGTATCTGATGACATTTCCAGCACTTTTCAGATTTATTCTTGAACATTTTTGCTATTCTTGTCGGGGGGAAATGCCACCTGTAAAACATCTTATAAAAATTTTCTTTATATGCTGTTGACATTGTCATTTTATAATTTTGTGACCACAATTTTTGCCATTTCTCTAAATCAATCCCATATCCAAAATTCTTCCCCCAAGCAATCATTGTTTCTTTAACTTGTTCTTCCTCTAATTTAATTTCCAACAAATAACTATATAGTTTTTTAATCACTTTTTCATCAGTACCTGTCAAAATCCTATCTAAGTCAGTCAATTTATCATAAAATCCTTCTATTTTAGAATCTTTAAGATACCTTGCATGTATTTGCGCATATGAAAACCAATTCATCTTTATATCTTGTTCTTCTAAATTTTGCATTGTTTTAAGTTCACCCTTTTCATCCAATATTTCCCCATATCTAACTGTTTGTTCCTTCTTATTAGTTATAGGATACCAAAAAGCTTCAATAGTTGATAACCAAACTGGAATTTTCAAATAACATTGTTTCTTAGTTTTCTCCCAATTCAACCATAACGATTCCTGTATATAATGCCTTCTAAAATAACCCTGTGATTTAGTTCCCTTATACCATAAAAAAGCATGCCAACCCAATAATAAATCATGATCTTCTAATGTCAACAATCTAGTCTTTCTTAACGTTATCCATTCTTTAACCCACATTAAGTTTGCAGCTTGATAATACAACTCCCAATTAGGAAGGCCAAATCCTCCTCTAATTCTAGCATCCTGTAAAAGTTTTAATTTTATTCTCGTTTTCTTGCCTTGCCATATATACTTCAACACAATTTTATTTAGTTCTTCGAAGTAATCCTTACTTAACCTAATTGGTATTGTTTGAAACAAATATAAAATTCTGGGTAAAATATTCATCTTGATTGTTGAAATTCTACCTATCAATGACAATTGTAGGTTTTCCCATTTTTTCAGGTCGGATGCTATCTGCTGTTTAAGCTTAATATAATTATTCTCTTTCAATGTAGTACATCTTGATGTCAAATATATCCCCAAATATTTAACTTTGTTCGTAACTTGAATTTTCAATAAATTTGCCAGCTCTTCTCTTTGTCTTAATAACATGTTCTTTGTCAGAATCTTTGTTTTGTCTTTATTTATTTTTAAACCAGCCATCTCACCATACGTCTCTATCTTTTCCAATAGTTTTAGAGCTGTCTCTAAAGGGTCTTCCAAAATAAAGACCAAGTCATCCGCAAAGGCTTGCAATTTGAATTCCTCCTTTTTGACTTTCATTCCTTTTATGTTTATATCCTCTCTAATATTTCTATTTAAGACTTCCAAGGTCAATACAAATAACAAAGGAGATAATGGGCATCCTTGTCTTGTACCTTTTTTAATATTAATAGAGTCTGTGAATTCTCCATCTATCATTACTTTTGCCGTTTGCTTATAATATACGGCTTCTATTGCTTGGATAAATTTTCTAGCAAAGCCCATCTGTTCCAATAGTAATAACATAAATCTCCAGTTCACATTATCAAATGCCTTTTGGGCATCTAAGAATATCAAAGCCATTTGTTTTTCCGGGTGCGCCTCATAATATTCCAATGTGTCCAGGATTACCCTCATATTGTCTTTAATCTGTTTCTTTGGTAAAAATCCATTCTGATCAGAGTGAATAAAGTTATTTAGGTATTTCTAAAGGTTTTGATAAACTTTATTAAAGTGTTTTATTAGTTCATAACATATATCATTCATACTGTTTTGAATGCTTAAACTCATAAACATTATGATAATCTTTTCAAGATATGCTTTTCTAGGAAACTCTTCCCATAATGTTTGCCATTTTATATGTAACTGCATGTCAGTTCTTTTTGCCAAATATGTTTTACTCTCCAGAAAAGAGACAGGGGGAATGGGGTTTGAAATTAACACTTTGAGGAACAATTTGGGGCATTTTGAGAAAATGTCAAAGAAAAACAGAGGAATTGAAAAAATTGCATTTCAGAACATCAAGGAAGCATCAAATTTAGGAAAGACTAGTCCAGAAAGCTGTTTTTGAGAAACAGGATTATCTATCTCTAAGCAAAAGCATTGGCTCTTTGGAACTTATTCACTGACCAGAGTTTTTTCATACCTTATGCTCTCACATCAACCCTCATTTCAGGTACTTATATATGTCAAACAGAACAGAACAGCCTTTGTAACCACAACAGTCTGGAATTATTATTAGTCTAACAATGCCTCCTTATCAAGATATAGATTTATTTGCCTATCAGTAAATTCTGGAGGCTTAATGATACTCTCTGTTTCGGTTTTCAGAGCCTTAATTATTTCATGATAGGAATCAATAACTTGCTCCATTTCTGGAAAGTTCAGACAGTTTTAATGGAATTAAAAAAAAAAAAGCAGGCCTCAAGTGGGACATAACTATAACCAGATATAATCACAAAACTTATTTTTTTACAAAATGAACATTCAATCAGGCAAGTGAGGATTTCTGATCAAAAGCAATCCTCTCCAGATTAAAAAATACCTATATACCTATAAAAATACATATACGCCTATTCTCTAGGATATATATTCTAGAGGTTTTTTCCCCACCTTCCCACTCAACAGATACTTGAATTATTATTGCTATGATGTCCTGGAAGGTATATTATTTAAATTGACATAATAGATTTCTCTAACCTCTGACCATCATTATTTTTTTCCTTAAAGAATGATGGTCTGGCTCAGTTTTTTTTTACTACAGGTTCTGTGGGCATGGCTTGGTGGCCGTGGCAGGGGAAGGTTACTGTAAAATCTCCAGTCAGAGGTGGCATTTGCCAGTTCTCCAAACTACTCAAAATTTCCGCTACCAATCTTCCAGAACTGGTCAGAACCTGCTGAATACCACCTCTGGTCTGGAACAACTGTTAACAGAGGGATCAGATGAGATATAATTCTTATTTCTAAATGCTTGATATGAGTGTTGCTGAACTGATTGAACAGGGGTACCATAGGATTAAGAAACTGAATGTCTTTGTGGAGAGGAAATTTACTGTGAAATCAACACAGACAGAATTATTTTATTTTTTTTATTTTTAGTACTTTTATTTTTATTATACTTATTTATTAAAGTTCTACATCACCCATCTCATCAATGATTCTGGGTGCTTTGCAACACTTCTCAATGAAAGAACATTGGATAAGGTTTTTAAAGAATGTTTAAATTTTTAAAGAATGTTTAACTTTCTTCCCTAACTAATAAGCGGTAATCACAAAATAAAACAGAGATCCTTTGCTTTATCAATAATGGACATAATAAGAAGGTTATGTTAAGATAGGATTCCCCAATCTTTCCGAAGGTAGGCTGTGGAAAAACAGCTACAATGGAATGAGAAAACTTACATTTTTACAAAAATTGAAATTATGATGTATATGTTCTGTCATAACATTCCCATATACTAGAAGGCAAACTGGGCAAAACTGTTTTTGGTCATTGCCACAAAATGTTATTTTTGCCTTCTCTCTCTGCTCCCTCTCCCCTCCCCCCGGCACATGCCCAAGTTTCCAAACATTCCTCAGGTTGCACTCACCAACTGATTTCATACAAATAGTAATGGGAATTATGTAAGTTCCCATGAGTATTTTTGGAGATAAGGTGGACACTGTAGTCTGCAATGCTTTATAACTCACTACCTTTTTTCTATAAAAATTAGGGCAAGGAATCTTCTGGATACTAAATGTATGTTTGTCAGGTGCACTAGGGTATTTGATTACCCACAGATACCTTGTATTAGGATCTTCAGGATGAAGACATAGTTTGGGAATGGTAATGAAACTGTCAGGGTTCCAAGTAATAGATCCATTGCAAGCAAAAATTCTGAGGCAGATGAATTCCTCAAAGAACAGCTATGTTGGAAATATCAAATTGGCACATATCTGGTGAAAACCAACTCTGAGGGGCTCCTTGGTTTTCACCTAATTAACTCCCTCAACCCCAAACAATCAGTCACATGGCCCAATCAAGGCAGTGTTTGCTGGTCTGGTGACATCACTCCTTCCTCCAGCCAGGTGTGAGAACATTCTTGGTTCCCAGGAGAAAGTATTTTATTTTGACTACATAACCCCAGCTATCTCTAATCTCCCCTCCTTACCCCTTACTCCTTGTAGCCACACTGAAGCTTCAAGATGGCTTCAGTTTTCTGCATACTCTTGATCAGCAATGTTGTATCTCCCACTAATCTCAGAACTATTGTTAAATTTTATATATGCTTTGTTAGAAGCAGGTCTCAATTTAATAGGCTTTATTCTTGTATTCTTATAGGATAGCAGCTCTGGAACCACTTCTCCTCCAAGTCAATTACAGGAGATATTTAATTCTTACTCTCCAAAGTTCAGTTGTTACAAGACAAATTGATGCTCAAGGCAAGCAGACTTGCAATGCCTTTTTTTTTTCTTTTTGAAAAAAATAGTAACAAAACACTTATCATTGTCACCCATTTCAATTTCTGTAGTTACGTGGCTTTGAAGGCTAAAAGCAATGGCCTATTGTTTCTCATAGTTTCAAGAGAGAATGCACATATATTCTAAAAGAAAAAAAACAAACACTCCAACTATTAGTAGGAAATAATAACAGAAAAGCAATATGAGCCCCAGACAATCAAGAAAATGTTCAAGGAAACAAGGTGCTGAAATTCTGAATGTCATTATAATATATTAACTGAAGTGGCTTCCAGTAGATTGAGCTTTATATTTCAAGGCCAGAAAAGAATACATGAAATGGTAAAAAAAGTACACAAGCCCCATGTTCTATCTCTCTCAGACAATGATTAAAATTTAAAGTAGCTATGTCAATGTATTCAGATTAAAACTATTAGTATGCATAAAATTATATCATAGATAGATACCATAGATAGGTGATAGATAGATAAATACATAATTACATACAACGTGCAAATATATTCTAATTTCCCATATGATTTTATAGAATTATATTAGAGCAAAGGCAAGCCATTGAGAATATTCCAATAAGTATTGTATTTTGAAATACTACCTCTCTTATTTATGTCAAATTCATCCAATTAGAGTATTCAATTTTTCTCAGTCTATCCCATTTTTCTCTATAGTTGTCTCTTAAAATAGGAGAATAAAAGGCTATAATAGAGAGAAAAGCATTTCTTGAAATTCTGCTCCATCTAAATAGATACTTTCCAGAGAACAGAAAATGCATGTTGTGCGCTTATTATTAGACACTGGGGAAATGCCAAATATCACATGAAACACATTAAAATTAGTATTACTTTTCCTACATATCATGATGTTTCACATTAAAGTTTGATAAAATGACAAATATATTTAGACCTTATTGGAACTTTTAAGTATGCATGAATTTGCAAATTTTTTGAGGATCTGTACATTCTACTGAGCTTCTACTTTTCTTTTATGCTAATGGAATATTCTATCTTCTATCTATCTATCTATCTATCTATCTATCTATCTATCTATCTATCTATCTATCTACCTACCTACCTACCTACCTAAAAAAATATTCTACTATCTAAAATAGTAAATTATATTGCCAGATGAAATATATTTTTGTATGATTTAGACTCAACCTTTGAAAGAAAAAGATTTCAATTTATTCAGTTTGCATTTGGATTCAAATTCATCTGTTTTGTTTTATTTTTTTTAGACAATACCAAAACACAAATCAGAATATTGTAACTCTTCCAAGGTTGCAAAGCTGCTTGCTATTTTTAAAAACAAACAAACAATACGGATAGATATATTAGAGCAAAATCTGCTAAAAATGCATATGTAGAAAAATAATAGAGAAAAATATATTACATTAGAAATATTTGAAAATGCAAAAACTGCCAACAAAAATGCATTTATTGAAGAAATCTGCTCCAACTCAGACTAGTTTTTAATAATGCCCTTAAAAGAAGAAAACTTCCCATTCGAATTGAACCTCCCTTCAAATGAGCAAAAGCAAGCAAAAGAAAGAAAAATATTGATTGGCAATATTGGCAAAAATGAAATAAGAATAAATAAAACTGATTGATTATCTATCCTTCTTATTCTCTTGCCTTATCAGGACTTGAAGCATTCATATAGTGCTTGAAAAAACTCTGCCCATTTTTTCCTCACTTACAAGCTTATCAGCCAACAACTGACATTTCAGTGGGCTTATTATACAAATAAATATCATTCAGATATTCACAAAATTGATGGAAACAAAATGAACTGAATGCTGTATTTTCTTAGGGATACATGTAGAGTGAGATTCTATACACACACACACACACACACACACACACACACGGAGATGGATGGATGGATGGATACATGTAGTCTTCGACTTATGTCCACTAGTGAGACCAAAATTTCTATTGTTAAGTGAGACATTTGTTAAGTGAGTTTTGCCCCATTTTACGACCTTTCTTGGCACAGTTGGTTAAGTGAATCATTGCAGTTGATAAGTTAGTGACCCAACTATTAAGTGAATCTGGCTTCACTTGTCAAAAGGTTGCAAAAGATGATCACATGATCTTGGGACACTGCAACGGTCATAAGTATGAACCAGTTGCCAAGGATCTGAATTTTGGTCACATCACCTTGGATGCTACAAGGGTCAGTGATCATAAGTCACTTTTTTCAGTGCTATTGTAACTTTGAATGATAACTAAATGAACTATTGTAAGTTGAGGACTACCTGTAGACACACACACACACACACACACACACACACACTATAGCCTTCTTTAGTCTTTCAACAAATGTAAGAAAAATGATGGATTGTTGTTATCTTGTACTGTGCTAAAGAGTCAGAAGACAACACTTTTTTTCTTTCTTCCTTTATGCCTCATATTTTCTTTACCCTCTTTTGTTCCTTCCCTTAATTTCCTATTTTTATTTGTATTTTATATATTGATAATACAATAAAAGTCATAATGGATTCCAATGAAAATAAGAAAATACCATTTGGGGGGTAAAGGATAAACTAGGAAACTGTAGCGAATTACTTTTTATTCTATCTTAATATGCTATATTATGCTTTCAGTCATTCGAGCTTATACTTGCATGGTGAGAAGTGACTCTGAACAGATTACCTGGACCTTGAACCAGGATGTTCAAGTAATATAGTTTAAGCACTACATAGAAATTAAAATTTCATCAACTTGAACTTCTCTCAGAATAATTGTCATATTTCAGCCCGTATTTACATTCTTAAAATTCAGTTTATTATTTCCCAGGATAGTTTCATTAGTCTACCCCTATTATTATTATTTTTTGTAAGTTTTATTTGAGTTTTCACAAAGAGAAAAAAAATACAAATAAAACATCTTTTTTGAAAGCAGCATAATCCCGGGTTACATTTCTTCGTACAGACACAAATTCAGGTTCATGCTCATTTTTATATTCTATTCTATATCTTATTACTATTTTACATTTTCTGCATAGCTTCTCTCCTCTTTTAATTTTCTCAATTTTATTTTAATTATCTCATCTCAATTCAAATCATTGTATTTATATTTTTTGTCTGTCCTGTTTCAATTATCTATTATCTTTTCTCTTTAAACAAAATTTCTCTTGTAGTTACTGATTGGAGTATGACGCCTTTATATCTTTTCCCTAAAGTTGTAACATTCAATATAATACCGAACTTCCATTCGGATTCTGCTTGGTACATTCTTAAAATACACACTGTATTCTTAAAAAAAGAAAAAAATATATAAATATATATAATTAAAGCAATATTCCATTCCAATTAAATTCTATCATTAATATTAATATTCATTAAAGTCTTAACATCTTTAACATTACTTTTCAATTAAATATCATACTTCTATGGGAACAATTATAAGCTTTCCATAGTTAATTCCCCCCCTTCACTTATATTTTATAAAATATTAACTAATTAAAATGTTCCCGTTCCTTCCTAATTCAGTTTTCTCATTTATTTTATTTCACTTATTTTATTCACAAACATTTCACTAAATTACACTAACTATTTTATCCCTCATTTTAATCATACATTGTTTCCAATTTTCTAAAGTTATTTCTATTACTAATATAACAATACAATCTTATGTACCTTTACAGAATCCCTTTTTCAGTTAGATTTTCACCCATTATCTCTAAATAGGTCCTGTTTCTCTATATCTTGCTCCGGTCCTTTGTAACTTCTTTTCCTTTCCTTCTTCCCTCTGTTCTCTCTCCCCTTTTTACCCCCTTGTCTTTCTACCTCTATTTCTCTCTTCTGTATTCCCCTTTTCTGTTGCTTTCCAGTATTATATTTATTTTTTGAATTATTTTTCTTTTCTTTGGTTGTTTTTTTAAGTCTTAAATTCTCCATTCTCTTTCCCACCTTTCCTTTTTCTTCCCCACATAGAATTACTTGTTCATTAAAAATGACTTCTTCTTTGTCCCAGTCTTCTTGTTTTGCAGTCTTTTCTTGTTGTTTCTCATAATTCCAAATCTCCATTTCTAAGAATTGAAAAATGAAGCCAAAAGAACCCTTCCCTTCTTGTGCATCTTCTTTGTACTTTTTAAGTTCCATTTTCAATTCATCCAGAAGTGGTGCCATTGTATAAATTTTTAAACAACCACCTGATTGATTTTAGTCATTCAAATATAATAACCAAAAATCCAAAGATCACTAAATAATCCAAATACACACAAGCTGTTTCTTTTTGCTCTTTTTTTTCCACTTTCTCTTCCTAGGATTACTATTTAGTTGCAAAGTTTCAGTTAAAATGTATCTTTTAGAAGTCTTGTTGAAGTTTTACTGTAGATTCTTTTTAATTCCAGGCAGTCTCCTCCCTCTTCCAGATCCTGCCCTTATTCCTTTTCTCTCCCTTCCTGCTTATGAAAAAGAAAGTTTTTAATGTCCAGAAATCTTTATTATCCCTTTGGCATTTTTGTTTTATTTTCAACTTAATTGCCTATTGATGCCAAAGCAGATTTTTCTGATTTCTTATTTAAGTCTCTTAGTTGTCAGTATAGGGAAGGAGAGAGAAGAAGAAGAAGAAGCAAAACCTTTCCCTTTTCACTTTCCTTTGCTGCTTCCGACTCTTCTTTGGGAGCGATGTTATTTTTTGTAAGTTTAAATTCCAGGGTACCTTGGTTGTTCCTTTTACAATTTAACCCGGTCAGCCAAAACTTTCACTTCTTATCTTCCTCCTGCACATTCTTTTCTGGTTGAGTTCTTCTTTGTGGTGGCCATTTCTGACCACCACTGCAACTGCCTTTGGGAAAGGGAGTAATGGCCAGCTGAGGAGGAGAGATGTGGCTCTCCTCAACCCTGCTGGTGATCTCTCCCCTCTTCACCACCTCTACGGGGTGGCTTAGCCCTGAAACCAGCCGGCTCGGGGTGCTCCAGCGGCAAGCCCAGACAGAAACTGCGCACAATAGCGGGTTTCTGTCTGTCACCGAAGCCCTTCAAACCGGAAGCCTCATTAGTCTACCCCTATTATAAGTGCTGTTTTAAAAACTGAATAGTCTGTACATTAGAAGCAATTTTAAGGCCAATATAGTACACCAAGAAAAGCTAATTCTGTAGGAAAAAAGAGACAAACAATGCAAATGTCATAGGAGGTAAATTTAGTTTTCTTGGCATGTTGTTTGGCATCTGATTTCCATTTTAACATGAATGTGCCTCAAGATATAAATACAAACACATTGCTACTGTTTTGTTGGATCACTACTGCCATATGATTTGGGGTAGCCTGAAATATTTCTTCCAATTCTGAATAAGCTCCACATATATTTTAGGCTCTTTAGAGAAGTCAGTAATTTAGCTGGATGCATGTCTGAAATACTAACCCTTTAATACAAGGGAAGATAAAAGGGGGGGGGTGCATGCTTTTCTTTATCTAAAAATACAATTATGGTTTTTGTTCCTTTGAATTATGGAAAGTTCAAAATCCATATTTATTATGTTACCTACCAAATTTTTTCAAGAGTTTCTTCCTGTATTTTTATTCATGAATGGAGAATCATCACTTATATATATGATTCACATTCTATGTGATAGAGACTCAGAGCCAGAAACACTGCGAAAGGGAAGCTGTTGTTCTTGGTTCCACAATTTTCTACCATTTCCTTAATGTGGTAATAAAGAATTAAGCTTGTGAGCTGGCTTCCTGCCTGAAGCATTTGAAGGACAGTCTGGGTTTTTTTTTTTTTTTAACAATGGCAGTATTTATCTTGTCAAGATTATCTGCTCTTCAGTTACAATGATTAATTTTCTTATAGGAATGAATAAAGGCCATTCGCCCTGAAAAAAGAAACCTAGTCTCACAACTCCAAGAAATGACTTCTACTTAGACACACTTTAGCAGAACACACTCACAATTACTTGTGGTTGTTCTTTTCTTGTCCAGTTGTGCCATCTTCCACAGAATATCTTTTGATCTATCTCCTCTTATATTTAATATTTATCTCCTCTTATATTTAAAAGTGGTAGGCAGCAGCAACAGTAATATGATTTTCTACTGAATTTTGGTCAGATTGGGACCCACCAGTTATCTAATAAAATATCCTAGAATGGTTTAGACATTCTGTGGCATTAAAATAATTGTTTTTACATTCCAATGTTGAAAATGAAATGTCCACATTACAGTGGATGTTGCAGCTGCCCAATTAGATCAGGTGCTAAAAAATACCAATGTATGCTTGGCCTACATTAAAAGGATTATGTTGAAATCATAAAATCTAATGTTTCCATTGTACTCTGCATTGGTTAGACTAAAGTTAGACAACTACATCCCATCCTGGACAGAACGGTTGGGTATTCACTCTTGCTTCACGTTTTCAAATGGAAGCTTTCAGAAAAAGTTTAATGGATCCCTGTGCAGAGCAAGAGGTTTGATTATATAATCTATAATGTCTTTTCCAGTTCATCCATTCTATTATTCTATGATTCTGACATTCTGGTTTGGATCTATAAAACAAAGAACTAATAGGAACTGATAATGGAAATTTATCAGAGTGGCTAAATATTACCTGATAAATCAGACTGGCATGCCTCTGAAAACTAACAATTGAAGGTTCGTGGTTAAAAAAAAAAAAATTTGTATTCTCATCTCTCAGATTTTCACAGGGTAGCAGACTAAAAAAGAATTTCACAACCCAACAGAGCTCAAATTATATTTGTTTACAGTGATGCTACAAAGGCAGATATGCTGCTCTGAAGTGGCATATATATATCTTTGGTTATTCGGGTTTTCTCCCACATAAAATTGGAGGTATATAGGCAACGTATCGATGAAGTCTCATTCATCATTTCAGGCTTGTGTCTTCGGCTCTGTGCTTCTCAGGCTTGACCTCAAAGCCACACGACATAAGATTGACTTTAAAAATACCAGAACTATCGCCAAAACTGAACACTTCAACAACAGAATAATCAGAGAAGCCATAGAGATAGAAAAACACCCACATAGCATGAATAAACGAGATGACACCTCCTGTCTACCAGCCATTTGGAAACCCGCCCTCATGAACAGACGAGTACCTAACATGAAGAATGACACCAGATCCACACCCACGAGGGCCACACAAGATGCTATCACCACACTTCCACATAGAAAGCAGACTCTCACCCACACAGAAGATGAGACATGACCACGGACCAGAAGCTGCACTGCAGCTGCATCACTACCCACTTCAAACCCCTCCAAGCCATACATGAAGTGAACTGACACCCACCATGAAGATGCAGCATGACCACGAACGCAAAGCCAAACAGAAGGATCACAGCTCACCAGTTCAAATCCCCCAACAACTAAGACTAACCTGAGCACAACCAAGCCCCCACCTGAACAGAACACACTTCCAGCCAATCAGAACATGGCCAACCCCCCAACCAATGAGAACACCCCCCACCCAATCAGAACACAGCCAAGCCCCCACCCAATCAAGTCACACCCCCACTAGCAGTTAAAAGGAAGAAGCAGCTGCAAGCTCACATTACTCTGAGAAGCACAGAGCCAAAGACACAAGCCTGAAGATGATGAATGAGACTTCATTGAAACGTTGCCTAGATACTTCCAATCTTACGCAGGAGAAAACCCGAATAACCAAAGATCCATATATATGTATGTATATATATATATATGGTATTCAGCTTTGTTTGGGTATTTTCCCATGTCATTGTAGTTGTGCTTTTAAAGTTGCAGCAACATTTCGGCAGAATCTCATCTGCCATCATCAGGCTTCTGTATTGTGTTCGTCTGTGAGTCAGACTATCACAGACTACATATATATTCAGAAACTTCTTTAAAATATTAGGCGTAAACCAGCTCTTATTCTACTTGGAGATTCAAAATTCAAAACAGGCAAGATTTGCTCTTAATTTTTCACTAACTATACAGTGACAATGCAATTTGACTGGACAGGTATACTAAGATAAATAAAAAATTACATCAGACACAAATAACATCTGAATAATAAATATACTTGGATGAATGTATAATTACATCCAAGAAGAAGACATCAGCAAGCAAAACCCCACCAAATAACTGTTCAATTACTCTATTTTCCTCTCCCACTCCCTCTCTCCCAATTTCCCAGTAGATTAAGCTGCACAGCAAGCAAATCTTAACAAGTGAGAAAATATAAGCAGAAACAAATAAATAAACAATGTTCGGCCCTCAAATAGTTCTGCAAGGCTGTTTATCAAAGTAAAATCCACTGGCCAGCTACTTGTATGACTGAGAGTCTGCCACAACAATCAACTGCCTTTCTCAATGTTCCCCACATAAGAAATTGTACTTACAAATTTGCATATACTTGTTACAATACCAAAAGCAGTAGAAAAGTCATAATTCTAAACAAAATGCTTTGAAAACTTCCAGTTAAATCCACAGTTTCAGAGCTAGGCCTCATTTTGATAGAGGGGTGTGGCTTGAGCAAGGTGTCATCAAATCAAATCACCTTTATGCTGTCTTATGAAAAAATAATAAATGTCCATCTTCTGTTTTTCTTGTGGAATAATGTCTTCCTCCCACAAGTAATTTTCATGTTATGATAATATGTCTTTCAAAAATGTATCCTTTCCTCTAGGTCAGGGGCTGTAAGTGTTGCATGAAATTGTAACCTTTTAATGTGACTATACTGGGTAACCCTGATCTTCCTATCTTTCCTGACACCTTTCTCCACCCCTTTCTCTTGATCGTGCGGCATTCCTAGTCTTTTTTCTATCTAGGGATCAACTAAGATACCTCATTGATGCTGCAATATCATTCTTTTCAGTAATTGAAGAAGCTTCTTGAATGAGAAGTGAAACATTTTCAAGGGGAGAAGAAAAAGAAACCAAGAAAATCCTGTTGCCTTTTGAAAAACACTTTTGGGATGCAAAAAAAATATGCATCACTGAGTTCAATCAAATGTCTCCCTTCCTCAAAAAAGTTACTTGAATATACAAAATAGAAATTATGTACAAATATGTTCTTTTATCAATGATGTAACAAAAATAAACCAAATATTCATCTTAGTAGTAATTAATGGTTAAAAGCTTCCGCCTTTGGCCATGAGCACCTGGCCATGATCCAGAAAAATACATTTTTTTCTGGATCATGGCCAGGTCTGTTTCAGGAAACTTCACATTCACTTTGAACCAATATCCAGGAAACAAAACAAAATTTCAGTAGTATATCACTGTCTTGTCACATTTAGAATTAACAGCCATCTCTACTCTGTATTAAACCCATCAATCTATTGTCATTTCTGTCTAGGTCCATCTTAGTTGCTAGATGCTATATCTCTTCTATTCCGTTTATGTCTCCACTTCTTGTTCTTCTTTCCAAGTTTCCTCTTATAATTTAAAACTTCACTTCTGATGCCAGCTCAGCAGCTCTTTCTCCTATAGGACTACCTTCCTATGAGAAATTAGCTATTGAATTACTTTGAGCTTCTCCTTATCAGCAAACTAATACAAAGTCATTCTTCAAGTTTCTGAATACAGAAACCAATTTTGTTCCTCCAATACTTTCCTACATTAGCTGCTAGCTGTCTAATTGATTCTCTCCCCTTGGTTCTCTCCATCCTTTCCTGATAAGAATTTAATGCCACAATAGTTAATAGTATTTGATATAATTTTGATTCATTTAAATAGCAAGCATATTCCATCACATTTTACTTTTGTTTTTGTCCCACCCATTTGACCTGCTCTGGTTACAGTAGCTATATTATGGATTAATGCCTGGTTCCTAAATGTTTATTTTTTATTTATTTTATTTGATTTGTCAATTATTTACAAGACAATAGCTATCAGTACATAGTTATGAATACATGGATACGTAAAAGAGAAATAAAAGAAATGTTGCACTCAGTATATCTATAGCTTACTAATCATCATAGAAATCTACGTAGCTCTCAGGAAAAAAATAATACTTTTTATATAAAAAGCTCTAAAGACAGAAGTAATAACCCTAAATATAGTTCAGTCAATATTATATGTTTTTGAAGCAGTCAAACAAAAAAATAGTGAAAAACTGATTTATGGAGAGTCAAGTGAGAAGAGACACAGAAACAAAGAGCATTGCTGGAATGAAGTTGTAAATATTCTTCAAGGATTCATTTGGATATTTTCAGTATTTTCATCAGGAACATATCAATGTGTAGATCTTCAGACTTGTAACTTGAAGAAAAATTACTCTGGTGTTTAATAGTGTCTCTCTTACTCAGACCAAAGTTTTCCTTCCAAGTAATAGCTGAATAGAACCAAATCCAGATTTTGGTAGTTTTCTGTGAAAAATAAATTAGCTTTCAACTGTATAATTTTATCCCCACTTCTATGTGATATGCTAAATAGTCCCATTGTCTAGCTATGCTACAGGAATGTGAGCTTATGATTACATATATAGATTACAAGAGTGGAAAGTGTTTGGCTTGTGAATGAATTAATGTACAGCATGTCCAAACAATATCCCATCTATCCATCCATCCTTTATTATTTCCATTCCTCTTCTCTCCAAGTCCTTTTTTCCACTTGCTGAAGCGCACTGCAACATGTCTGTGTGGAGAAACATGTGGAAAGAAAAGTTGAATGAAGACTATAACTCAACACTAGGGAAAATGAAAGATGTTCTTTAAATTAAATTGTTTCACATAGAGATTGTCATTATTTTCCATGAATGTTTTCATCACATGATTGCTTATAAAAAATTTCAGAGCAATAAAAGCAACAACTTTCTTTCCTCCATCCCTCCCTCTCTTCCTGCTTGCTTTGTGTTCCAAGGAAAAGAGGGAGAAAGATAGAAAAAACAGCAATGAAAAGACCATAATTAGAAACTGTAAGTATACCTGTGCAAACCAGACAGAAACACGACTGGATGAGATAATTCTCCTTTACTATAAAGCAACATTAATAGTATCTTGCAAGTCTTAAGGTCCAACTCCCAACCACTCCTTTTAATTGCCTGATTAATTAGGGCAGGTACTTCCTAAATTTCTTTCTCTGATTGTTAATCTATTAGGGGCTTCTCCCTCACTTGCCTGATTGTTTCCTAGGCCAGCAGACCCCAAACTTTCCAACTTGGCGGCCTGGCCCAGCCCAAAGCAGGGGAGGCATGTGAGTGGCAGGTGAACATGCGGATGCCCAGCTCCATTTATCATGCATAAAGCTCCACTCATGCAAGTGGCAGGCACTTGTGCTCAGGCACAAAGCTTCACAAAGGTCCTTGCACATGTGCACATGCTTGCCTGCTGCTTGCAAGATGGAGATTCACATGCTTGCCCATTTCTCCCATGGCCTGGTTTTGAACAGCCCATGCCCCAATAGTAGGCCACAGCCTAAGGGTCGGGGATCCCTGTCCTAGGCAGTATCTCTTCCCTTATCCCCCAAGATCATCCACACATTCCACTACAGAAATTGTACCAGAGAGCCATTTCAGGGATGATTTTAGATTTCCATTCTGTTCAACAAGATTCATTCCCTTTAAAGTGCTCCTACTGTTCCAGCATTTTTTATAGCCTGAAACATTGGCCACTTTGTGCCAGAAATCTAATTAGCAACCCTGAAGTCAAAAACTCCCTTTGTATCCAATCTGGTGTCTGAGCGTTTCATCTCAGTTGATGTATGTTCTGAATAGATTTTAGATCAAGGCTCCAAGCTGCAAACATGAAAACAAAGGTGTTATGTATGTAAATAGTTGAATAAAGGCAAGCTTGGGGTAAAGTGCAGGGTTCTGGCCCTGCACTTCTGATTGGGTGTTAAGCGGCTAGATCGGATTGGTCGGGTTCTGAGAATCTGATTGGCCCTTAACGAAGGACTCTTATTGGTACTGGAGCTAGCATTTCACAAGCTCCTATTGGTTATTTAACATTAGCATTACCTATATAAGTAGAGTTGTTGTTATACAAGTTAGAAGTCACTATGCAATAAAGAGTTGAAAGTTCACCAACTAAGACTGTCTCCATTCATTCTACCCATGCCTGAATCTATGACACTGGCAACGAGGGTGGGATTTGGAGACATCTGATCTTAAGGAACTTGGAAGAAAAAAAACAGAGCACGTGTAAAAAAACGGCGCCACCAACGGAAGCCATGTCCGGCGGCATCGTTCCACCCGCTCCGTACGATCCATCCCAAGAGGATTGGGAATCCTACATGGATCACTTTCAGATGTTCCTTGAAACGAACAACTTGAAGGACGCCACACCAGCCAAGAAGCGGGCGCTGTTCCTGACGTACTGCGGCCCGGCTGTCTTTAAAATGGCTAAAGCCCTCGTAAAGCCTCGAGAAGTGAAAGCAATAAGCTGGGACGACCTCAAACCTCTCCTGAGAGACCATTACGCGCCAACCGTACCCACACTCATGAGACGCCACGAGTTCCATCAACGAAGCCAACGAAAAGGAGAGAGTGTGGCTGACTTCGTGGCAGACCTCCGGCACTTGGGAGGCCTCTGCGGGTTCGCAGACTTAGATGAAGCATTGAGAGACCGCCTAATTCTGGGATTAGATGCACCAAACGTGCAGAGCAAGATAATGGCGAAGGGCGACATCGGCCTTGTTGACGCCATCGCCGAAGCCACCGCTGCTGAGGCAACAAAAAAGTCAGCGGCGCAGCTACGGCGAAGCCGGAACCCCACAAACCCACCGACAGGCGACATCTCACCCAGCTCAGAAGGGCAGTTGGCAACAACGCACTACAAGGACCTCTCTTCGTCGTCAGACAGTGACGAAGAAGGGGTCCATCGACTGCGTTCCGACCGGGACCCTCGTCCCAAAACCTCACACCCTTGCGCTGGCTGCAGGGCAAACCATCCCGGGGCAGACTGCAAATTCCGTGACGCACTCTGCCACGAGTGCGGGAAACGAGGCCACATCAGTCGAGTCTGTCGCAGTTTACCGGGACCAAGCCCGGCCTCAAAGGGAACCAACTTTCGCCAATCGGCAGGAAACCGTCCTGTAAGGTGAGACCCAGCAAACCACTTCTACAGATATCGGGCATTGCAGAAAGAAGAGGCTCACCATACTATCACTATAGGTCACGCCTCGGCCCTGGACGCTAAGAAGATTCGAGTTACAGTAGCCATAGAGAACCAACCCTGCCACATGGAGGTCGATTCGGGATCGTCCCTCTCGATGGTGTCGTGGAAGACATTAAAGCAGCTCATTCCTACCATCCAACGCCAAGACCTTCGAATGCAACGCCTTATCCTTAAAGATTACCAAGGGAATCGGATCCCTGTGGTCGGGTCTTGTCGAGTCCGCATCTCGTTTAAAAAGCATACGGCATACTTACCTCTAACGATCATCGATAGGGACAGGCCTAGTTTGTTGGGCCTCCAATGGTTTGTGCCACTCGGCATCAAGTTAGCCGGCGTGAACCAAGTCGGTGATTGCGAGTGGGAGGAGGATCTTATGTCTGAATTCAGCGATGTCTTCGCAGATCGTCTGGGCGAGTATAAGGGGACCCCAATTTCGTTCAGCCTCGACCCTAAGGTCGCCCCGATCCGTTTAAAGCCCTGTCGAGTTCTGTTCGCCCTTAAGGCCAAGATAGATGAACAATTTGACAAACTAATTAAACAAGGGGTACTGCAACCCATTGATCATTCCCCATGGGAAACTCCTATTGTAACCCCCATTAAACCAGATGGGTCAATCCGAATCTGTGGGGACTACCGGGCCACTCTAAACCACGCCCTCCAACAGAACGCGTATCCAGTGCTGGTGGTGCAGCACCTCCTTCATTCCCTGGGAGGTGGAAAGGTTTTCGCTAAGCTAGATTTAGCTCAAGCCTATCAACAATTGCCCATGGACGATAAAACAGCCCAAGCCCAAACGATAGTAACGCACAGAGGTGCTTTTAAATGTACCCATTTGCAGTTCGGGGTGAGTGTGGCCCTGGGAATATTCCAAAGTTTAATGGAACGATTGTTACAGGGAATCAAGGGCGTGGTTCCGTATTTTGATGATGTATTGATTGCAGCTCCTAGTAAAAAAATTCTGCAGAATCGTTTAAAATGTGTGCTTAAAAAATTCCAAGAAGCGGGATTGAAAGTAAAAAGGGATAAATGTTATCTGTATACCGACAGTGTTGAATTTCTAGGTTATCGCATTGATAGTCAGGGTATTCACCCAACTGAGAGTAAATTAAGGGCAATTAGGAATGCTCCCAGACCTCGTAACAAAACTGATCTTCAAGCATTTTTAGGCCTTATCAATTTCTACAATGTGTTTTTACCGCATAAGGCGACTGTGGCTGAACCATTACACCGGTTATTAGATAAGAAAGCATTATGGGTTTGGGGTTACCGAGAAGAAAAAGCGTTTAGAAATGTAAAAGATTTACTTACATCTGATTCTGTACTTATGCAATATAATGAAACATTACCCTTGGTTATAACTTGTGTTGCCTCACCGTTTGGGGTGGGCGCTATTTTGAGCCATGTGCTACCTAATGGAAATGAGGCTCCCGTTGCATACTTTTCGAAGACTCTATCCCAGGCAGAACGTAACTATGGACAAATAGACAAGGAGGCTCTGGCAATTGTGTCAGCCGTAAAAAAATTCCATGAGTATGTATATGGAAGGACATTTACAATTGTAACCGACCACAAACCTTTATTGGGGATAATCGCTGGGGACAAACCAACTCCCTATATATTGTCCCCAAGAATGACTCACTGGTCAGAGTTTCTAGCTGCTTATAATTATCGATTGTTACATCGACCGGGGAAAGCCATTCCCCATGCCAACGCACTCAGCAGAGCACCGCTACCAGAGACCCTCGACGATCCAGCACCAACAGTATCGGCGTTACAAATCGAAACGCTCAACTCGCCTCCTATGACCGCTCAAGATATCACGAGGGAGACCAGACGAGACCACACCCTAGCACGAGTCCTAGGCTGGGTAGAGCGTGGATGGCCATTGGACCAGATCCCAGATGACTTCGCACCATTTAAAACAAGACAAACTGAACTTTTTTCTCAAAAAGGCTGCGTTATCTGGGGCGATAGAGTCGTCATCCCAGAACGACTCCAAAAAACGCTGTTACAAATCCTGCACAAAGGACATCCCGGGATCGTACGAATGAAGGCTCTCGCACGGAGCTACGCGTGGTGGCCAGGCATGGATCGACAGATCGAGCAATGGGTCAAGGCCTGCACCAAGTGCCAACAAACCAGCAACGCACCGCCAAAAGCTGCACCGACCAAATGGGAGACGCCACGTGGACCCTGGTCCAGAATCCACCTGGATTTCGCAGGGCCGATCAAAGGACAGACATTGCTGTTGACTGTCGATGCCTACTCTAATTGGTTAGAAATTCATCGGATGGCCAATACAACCTCCGAGGCAGTAATTAAAGTCCTCAATAGACTCTTTGCAACTCATGGATTGCCGGACGTCCTAGTGCCCGATAACGGACCACAGTTTACAGCGCTAATGTTTGAACAGTACCTTGCTGACAACGGCATCCGCCATGCGCTCACCTCGCCGGCACATTTTGCTCCCAACGGCCAAGCAGAACGCATGGTACAATTTGTAAAAAAGACTTTACAAAAGATGGACTATGATAATCTTGATGAAAAAATAAACCGCATTCTACTTCTACAACACATCACTCCGCACAGCGAAACCGGCAGAACTCCCGCTGAACTTCTCATGGGGCGAAAACTCCGTTCCCGCCTCGACCGACTGCACCCTGCTTACAAGCCAGAGAAGCCTCCAGGATCCAGCGGACGCTACCGTACCTTCAAGGTAGCGACCCCGTTTATGCAAGGAATTTATCGGGCGACCCAGTTTGGATTGAAGCAACGATAATACGCGAGACTGGGCCCAGATCCTATATTGTAAAATGTATTGATGAGAGACTATGGAAAAGACATATTGATCAATTACGGTCACGACTTATAACTGCTAGCCAACAACTTCCCAACGACCAAACTGAAGGGGGGGAAGGAAGAGAAGATGACGATATGCCAGGAAACCTGTTCCAGGAAAGCGATGAATCAAGTGAAACCCCGGAAATGGAGCAGGAAGAAGAATCGTACGCTCCAAGGGAAATCACACCAGAACAAGAAGTTGAGCCACTACAAAACAACACCCTACCTCAACGGGACTGCACGCAGCCAGTCCAAAGAAAATCTGACAGACCCAAGAGACAATCGTCCTATTTAAAGGACTACATAGTCACAAACTAATTGTGAAGCCAGGGGAAGGGGTGTTATGTATGTAAATAGTTGAATAAAGGCAAGCTTGGGGTAAAGTGCAGGGTTCTGGCCCTGCACTTCTGATTGGGTGTTAAGCGGCTAGATCGGATTGGTCGGGTTCTGAGAATCTGATTGGCCCTTAACGAAGGACTCTTATTGGTACTGGAGCTAGCATTTCACAAGCTCCTATTGGTTATTTAACATTAGCATTACCTATATAAGTAGAGTTGTTGTTATACAAGTTAGAAGTCACTATGCAATAAAGAGTTGAAAGTTCACCAACTAAGACTGTCTCCATTCATTCTACCCATGCCTGAATCTATGACAAAAGGTATATTAGAAAGAAACTAAAGTGCAAAGGAATCCTTCAATGTTTATAGCTGGTACTTCTTTTGCATTAAATGGCAGCCCATACACTTCAGTACATCAATCTGTCTGGGATAAAATAGCAATAGTGCTTAGAATTATATACTGCTTCATAGTACTTTATAGCACGCTCTAAATGGTTTCAGATGTCAGCATATTGCTCTCGACAGTCTGGGTCCTTGTTTTACTAAACTTGTAAGGATGGAAGGCTGTGTCAACCCTGATCCCGTCAGGATTGAACTTCTGGTTGGGGAAAGAGTCAGCGTGCAGTACTGCTTTCTAACCACTGCACCACCACAGCTCAATAACATTTCATAACTTCTTCACCATTTGGATGTCACTGTTGAAACTAGATATATTTTCCAGACTTTTACACACATTTTCACTTTACATGCTTTTCTACGCTGACCAAAAACACAAAATAGATCCATTTATTGGCGGTGCAGAACATCATAATTAAGGGACTCAGTACAGGAAAATAGTAGATGATTAATTTTTCTTCTGGCTGTTTTTGGTCTTGTTGTTCATGTCTTCTATAAACTAAGCTTACTTGTATGTATTCAGGAGTAGACTGAGATGTTTTTCTTTCCAGAAAACTATGCATCAGATTGTTGTCTTGATCTCTTAAAGTTGATTCTCTCTCTTCTTGTCTTTAGAAATAATAAAACTTTCTGCACTTTCAACAGCCTGGATAATGAACATGAAAATTTTTTTCTATTTCAAATATATTTGTATATTTTTCTACTACAGAGATACGTTAGTCCTTGATTTGCAACCATAATTATTTCAAACTCAACATTATAGTCATAAGTTATTATGATCATCAGTCAAGGCATCACATGACCAGATTAAAAATTACACTTTTGCAACAGTCATGAAGCAAACGTTAAGCAAACCTGGGGCATTTATTTCCCCATTTATTGCTGGAGTACAGAAGTAAAAGTCAAAAACTGACGAAAAATGTCACAAATCATGTGTTACATTACTGTGAGGTACTGCAAACACTCATACATGTGAACTGGTTGTTGAATACCTAAAATGTGGTAATGTGACCAAGGTGTATGCAGCCCTAATGAGCTGAAAGCAGGTCATAAGTAGCTCTGGAAAAGTCTGTCATAATTTCAAATGGTCATGAAAAGCTATGGTGGCACAGTGGTTAGAATGCACTACTGCAGTCTACTGCTTACTGCTGCTGCCATCAGTTTGGCAGTTTGAATCTCATCAGCTTAAGGTTGACTCAGCCTTCCATCCTTCTCAAGGTGGTAAAATGAGGACGTGGATTGTTGGGGGAAATATGCCAACTCTGTAAAAAGCTGAGAGGGCTATGAAGAAGTGTAAGCTGTATATAAGTCTAAGTTCTATTGCTATTGCACAACTGGTTGTAAGTTGAGGAATATCTGGCAGTAGTGGCCCAGTTTATTTATATGTTATATTTTTTTGCCTTTAGTTTATAAAATTATACATTCCAATCCAATCAATTTATCAACATAATCAACTCACTGATTAATAATTATAATTTGATACATCCCAAATGAGCAAACAAGATTAGTGGGTAGAGGTTCTTTGTTCAGGAAGATAATTATTTCATTATGAAACTCTGGTAACTTTCCACTGTTTTCAAGATAGAAGCATATAGCTCTGATATTCTCTGGAGATCTTCTATTCAAGTATTAACCAGGGCTAATTCTGCTTAGCTTCCAAAGTTAGACAACATTGGACAGATGCTGATACCTGCAGAGGACAAAATTGTCTTAATGGTTAAAACATAAAAGGGAATAGTGGGTTTTGTGTAATTGTGTGGGAAACAGAAGGAGTCAATAAAAGATACATAAATTCTGTTTTACACATCAGGATAAGAACTGTAAATAAATAAGTATTTTTATACCATCAGTTACATCTAAGGCCTTTAAAAGGTATTCTCAACACATAGCCGTGAAAATAATGTGATGTAATTGGATTGTTGACAACTGTTTTTCGTTTGTGGAAGCAACATTAAATAATAACAATTTTTCTCATTTCAGCGTTCAGGCGGTGCCTTATCTATTCCTCTGTGTGCATTTCAAGGAACAGTGTCTCTCCAAGCTCCCACAGGAAAAACCCTCTCTTTATCTACATATGAGGTAAGCACAGAAGGACAAAAAATCACTCCCACATCCAAGAAAATCGAAGTGTATCGCTCCAAGAGTGTGGGCCATGAGCCAAATCCTGGGGATTCTCCAACCACATTTACTGACACCAATGTGAAGATTCACTTAGAGGTACTTGAAATTTGTGACAATGAAGAAGCCATGGACACTGTTTCCATCATTAGTAATATTAGCCAATCCTCTGCCCAGGTCCGCTCTCCATCCTTACGTTATTCTCGGAAAGAAAATAGATTTGTCTCATGTGATTTAGGAGAAACAGCATCTTATTCACTCTTCATACCATCAAGCAATCCCAACAGTGATCTGAACATATCCATTCCTGACACTGTCGAAGCTCACAGGCAAAACAGTAAAAAACAGCACTTGGAAAAAGAGGGTTATCAAGAAGAAATACAAATGTTAAACAAAGCATACAGGAAAAGAGAAGAAGATGGGCTTGGCAACTAAAATGCAGAAAAAAGGGACTGTGAATAATTTGTACCCACATTTTTTAAGTTTGCTTGGACCCTGAACCATTTATTCATGGCATTTGAGAAAATAATTGAATAACATTAATGCATTCACAACAGAATCTTACATACTTTGTCCAAAAGCTGTTTTAAGCAGTATTGCTATATTCCTTATGAATAGGGTAGCAGGGAAGGACAGCTCTTTCCTCTCTGCCTTCTGAAGAATTACTGCTGGAAGTTTCCTTGATGAGGCAACTCAAATCTCTACTCTTAATGCCAGTTTTGCTGCACTAGCAGCAGAGCCAAAAGTGAGGGGTATGTAAGGGAGGCTGAGAATCCTGGATTAAAAATTAGAGTTAAAGGATTGCAGCCTTCCAGCCAACCATCTCAGGGGGACCATGAGTTACCTCGGACCCCCATTTTTCATCTAACAACAACAAAAAAAAATAAAAGCTGGTTTCTAGCTTTTATGTAATTTGAGGTGGGAAGCAAAATGAATTGGGCCTCAAGCTTATGACTACATTGCAATATTTTTGATAAAAGGATAAAGATGGTTTTGACTTCCCACCTAGCGTACACTTCTGGCATTCTTTAATGGTATGCTATCCAATTACTAACCAGACCTGACTCTGCTTGGTTTCTAAAACCAGACCAGCTCCACTAGGTGCAGCACTATTCAGTCTATTCCTTTCACTGGAGAGGAAATTGCTATCATATTTCAGTGTATTTAGCCAATGTAACGATAGCCGTGACTGGCCATTTGTGAACAATGTTAAGTACAGAGATTAATGCAAAATGCCCACTTGTTTATAGTAAGAACTTTTTGGTCATTTTAATCCAATGATCTTATTATCTTCCTGGAGTAGTGATTAATGACCATTGAAAATTTTGCTTTCAAGAAAGCATGTAACCTGTTATTTCACTGATATAGTATATAGATTGGAAAGGCTTTTGCACTGATGTATATGTATTAAAGAGCTTTTTTTCCTTAGAGCGTACACAAATATTATGGATGTCACAGACAAAATAGGAGAACCACTGGAAGCAACTAGCTCCATCAGGAACTATGAATATACAGAATGCTATATACTGCTTTCATCAGAATGTGGTTAGGGCTAAGTTGAATCTGGAGTGCTCATAATACTTTTTCTCCTATTCAAGCCAATGAGAGAGAAGTAATATAAAGAAACCAGCTCCATCTGTCATTCTGACCTCAAAAAGCCAACAAAAATAATTTCCCCCCCTTTCCATTTGATTTACACAACCTATGAATGGTTCCAAATATTGAAACCACTTCTAACTGGAATAGGACAAAAAGAAAAAGAGATACAGTGTTTTTCTAATTTAATACTTCTACCATTTGTTGTAATTTTTAATATTGGCCAAATTCCATTTGGATATAAAAGTGGAGGTGGTCAAAGCTATTTTTCAATGGAGTATTATTACACACACAAATGCTGTGTGTGTTTGTAGTTACACAAAATTACCTGTACTTTTTAATTCTTGTATTCAGTTTTTAATTTCATAAAACTGAGATATGTCTCTCATATTTTGAAATAATTGCTCTGTGCGGCATAAACTTTTAAAAGTCTTGTTGCTTGCTTTAGACTGACAGTTTTATCACAGTATTTGCTGATACACAAATTGAGCTCCAACAGAATTACTACAAAGTTACCACAATGTAAGTAACTAAAAAAGAATTGATTTTACAACCCATTTTTCATCTTTAATAAATGTTCTACCAAAAAACATGACTTTATCTTGCTCTGATTTTTAGTGATTTATATGTGACTGGCCATCTTTCAATCAATCATTTTATATGTGGAACGCAACTAACTTTGTCTTTGTTGTATTCATTTTCAGATCCATTCTTTTCATTACAATCATATAATCTGAAACCCATTTTATATCATTCAGTTTTTTTGCAAACATCACATTGTTTTCATACAAGAGTGCACACCTGCTGAAATCCATAAGCAACTTAACTCTAATAAACACAAGCATATATTTATCCATCAATATATTACACAATTATAAGATCATCACATGTCCTGGTTTTATTCCCTTCTCAATGTTGAAACATTTGTCAAACGTTAAACTTTTTTGTCACTTGTTCTTTACTTCCCCCATATACCACTTTTACTATATTCAATAGCCTATATTCAACTCCATCTGTCTGCAAAATATTTCATAATCCAAGCCTGTTCATTTTATCATATGGCTCCTTTAAATAAATAAACATATAAACAATGGAAGTTAGTTTTTCAAATCTCACATCAGTCTCGAAAGTGAGAAAGAAGTGTGGTTCCAGGTGTATTTGCAGAAACATCAATAATTTTGGAATATTGTTCCAAAATTCATTATAGGAATTTAACTCTTCATCTTTCTTGCACTGTATGAAAATAGTGTGAAATCCAGAGACATTCTCAACAGCTTGCTATGCCCAAAAAGGTATAGTCTGATTTATATTTAAAAATATAGCTATTACAATAATATTTGAATTTAATTTAATTCAGTTGTGTATTTTGATGCTTTGCTGAAAACTTGTAATTCCTTCAAGTGACCTATTTCCACAGGGATCAACAGTGCACAGATTTCAAAGGAGCCATCATACACATACAGGGAATTGCTGATTAAGTCATCCTTAAACTGTCCATATTCTTGTGATGTTGATAGGAGAGATACTGATATTTTACTGCTCTTGTTTACCAACTCTATTTTTAATCTGCATTGAAATCATCAGTCTGTAAGTTAAGATGATTAATTTATCTTTTCACCTTTCCTTGATTTTCATCAACTTCAAAGAGAATTCTTCAATTAGTTCAAATTTGAACTGTTATTATTGATTCAGAACTCCTGCCATGATGTGTTTTGAAGTCACTGAAACTGCAGACCACAAATGTGGAGAGCATGTTGACAATTTTAAAGCTAAATCTAATTTTTGCAGACTGAAATGAAAATTCTGTCTTTAAAGTCTCCAAATTCTCACTGTTCAGTACTGTCAATCAGCCTTAGGTCCTGTTTTCTATTAATTTGTTGAGACTATAATGACTGTACACATAAACTTATCATACTTTCAAGAATTTGTCATTGGTAGTTGTGCATTTATCCTGGGTTTGGTAAAACCAGCTCAGGATTCAACCTATTGTAAGGCGATAAACAGTGATAAAAGCATTGTTTACCCAGTCAATAGATGGCATTCTATTCAGTGGCCAACTGGATTCCGTTTCATTTAAATAAAAATTTGAAATAATTGGATATCATTTATCCATTAACAGCTATTTGCATGATATCAAAATTTATTTATCCCTTTCTATTGTTTATTTCTTAGAGAACATATTGAATTGCTTGTCATTTTTAGAAAACCAGATGGATTTAAATTTTTAAATCCTTTTAAAACTCTATTGAGTTACTTCATCTTTTTCTTCTCTGATTTTTCCATCCCTCTGACCTTTAATAAGCTTCAGAACACAGTATTTGACATTTCTGGGCAGAAGGATGGTTGTCAAGAGACCTTTTTGAAGGTGATTTTGAAAGAATTGTGATCCAACCAAAGTGCATGTGGGATTGGGAAAAAAATATGGACACTGAATTAACTTAACAATAGTAATTTTAGGCTACTGACTAATACATTTTATATCACATTGAAATTTTGGAGGTTGAATGTTCAAAACATTTTCTATATGTCAGTTCTGTCTTCTCCCTGTCCTTTCACATCTTAATTTCTATTTAATTGGGCTATAATCTAGATTCTAGAACATCAGTCCTTGGCTAGGAAGTGCAGTGGTTCAGTGGCTTAATGAAACTAAAGATGGTCTCTGTTCCCATGGCTCAAGTTCTAGCAGTGCGTGACAGGATGAGCTCCCATAACTTACCACAACCTCTGTTCACCTAGCAATTCAAAAGCATGTTCTATGGGAGTAGATAAATAGGTACCACTTCAGTGGGCAGATGAGTTGGTGCTCCATGCAGTCAGTCAGATTCTTGCCAGCTCTGGTCCTTCCTGGTTGCGATACCCATTTGTGAGGCAGATCCAGGGAAGGGAGGAGGCTTTGGATGCTGCTGCAGGAAGAGCAGATTCTCTTTTTTCTCTTGTGTGAAGCCAGGTTGCCCTCCTATGACATGGCTTGGGAAGCATGCGAGTGTGCCCTATAACAGAGCTGGTAAATTTCAGCCAAATTATTACTCTGTGATTGCATTGTGGTCTCTTGGCTAATGTAACAATGCCATATGCTATTAATAATAATAGTCCTGGGCTGCTTTGAATCCATCTTCATTATCAGAAAGGAGCAACAAATCTATTATTCCAGGTGTTTACTTGTGAAACTATCACACAAAGCTTGATTTTAAAAAAAATGTTGTCTGAGACACTGAGCAACATGATTCTTCTCTCTTTTTTTTATTACAATTACTTCTTTGCTTTTATTATTTCCATGTTTTGAAGATAATTGGATTGCCTTCAATGTTGGCAATATGACTTGACGTCTGGCTCAACTATGGCTATTAATCTATTTTAGGGAATTCAGGGTGCACTTGACAGCGTACACAGCTCTGTCATTCCTGCATCTGCTGCTTGAAATGATAGCCTATTGTATTTAATGATTAAGCAGTAGGTGCAGCATTTTCACAAATATTTTAAAAAATAAAGTATGTTGAAATTATCCTGTATCTGCTCAGCTTTAAAGGAAAAAAAAGGAAGTGTACATCAAACCAAAACAGTGTGAATGATAGTATATTCAATCTAATTCAGGGGTGTCAAACTCAATTTCATTGAGGGCCACATCAGGGATGTGTTTGACCTTGGGGGGGGGGCATGGGCATGGACAGGGTGGCTAGCTCAACGTCACTCGGGTTGGTGCCTGTGGTGGCCCAAGTGCTCTGCCAGTGAAAACTGGATCCCATTTTTGCTGGCAGAGGCACCATGAGCAGGTCCTTCACTGTTTCCAGGGCAGCCCACGGGCCAGATCTAAGCACCCTGCGGGCCGGATTCAACCCACAGGCCTTGAGTTTGACACTCCTGATCTAATTTAATGGGTTTTACTTCCATGTAAATACATGTTAAGGATCAGACCACAAATATATTAACTGAGAGTTGTCTGTTGCTTGCATGCCAATATAATATGGAGTATTAAATTAAAAACATTCAAGGCAGATGATAAAAAATGCATATATAACATATTTAACAAGAACATTATAATTAAAATATAAAACTAGCACCAGTTAAAAATATTCACGGTATCTATTAGATTAAATTGTGTTTCTTGCTTTGAAGAATATTTAAAGAATATATCTATTAGTCTTCTAAATCAGTCATTAATTCCTAAGTGTAAATTAGTCCAATGTCTCTAATAGCTTGTGTTGTTATGCTAATGGATTGTTTCCAAGGATTCATAGCATTTAGTAGACTAATGAATATAGTGAACATAGTATTACTGCAGAGTGATAAGTGGCTGTAAGTTTTTTGTTTCCTTGCCATATCATTTCTTATGTTTGACAATGCTCTGAGGGCAGAATAAATGAGTAAGTCACATTTTTCAATTTTCATTTTCAACCCCATTTAGCAATGTCTTAGCTGTCAGTTCTTAACACACTCACCTTAGTACTTATGGGAGTCCTGTCTACTTTGCAAGACCATAAGAACGAACTGCGTGTAACCAAACTCCTGTTAGTAAGTGTGAATAAGTCATTATAAAAAGATTTTTCTTCATACTTGACATAATCTAAGATACAACACTTTTTAATGGAATTGCTGACAGATGCAGCACTAGAAGAGAGATGATCTTTACCTGTATGCCAACATCTGCAGTTAGATCCTCCTCCTTCTCATCATCATCATCTTGTTCCTTCTTCTATTTCTACAAAAATTCCATATGCAGTTAAGCCAGAGCTGGATCCATTTTTCAACCTAGCTGGACCAATAGAAACACATAATCCTAAACTAATGGAGGAATGCAAATGTTAAATATTAATGGGAATACTGTTTTACCTTCAAACCCATAATTAGCTTTTGCAAAAATATTGAATGCAAACTTTCAACTACATAGTCATAACATACCTAAAATTCAATTGCATTTCAAATTCAGGCAGTACATTTCATGGTTTGCTGCCTTAGATACTTGACTGGAAATCCAATGGGTCATTGTACTTTAAAAATGAGATTTCATATTATTACTAACAGCCTTTTCTGAATAATCAGCAACTGCAGTGTCCCTAATCAATTAAGAAATTAAGAAAATGAACATTTCTATTAAAATTTAATTTTATTCCTATAGCTATTATGTTATTATGAATGCAATCCAACATTTGAGGTTAAAGCAGTTTTTAATAAAAATACCCATGACTTTGTGGGAATTACCTTGATAGACAAAAATATATTTCAAAACTGAGGCTTTGGCCATGGTGAAATCATTCCCTAGCTTGGATAACATTTACTATCATGGATCTCTGGAGGGTGGAAGGATTGATTTGTCTATACAATTGATGAATTCGGGGATTTTTTAAAATGAATTTTCCAGTATCCTAGCAGATAATTCTGATCAGGTGATTGATTTGATTGCTCCTGGGTGACTCCAGCTATTGGATTCTGAGGTGTTTCTTGGTTTACTGGCTCCAGAAGATGTAGTGGCAGAAACAATGCTGGGAACATCAGAGGAAGTTGACAAACTGTAAATGTGATGAAACATAAGAGCTTTCTCTATTGGGTCGACAGTGAAATGTTAACACTCTGACATTACTGTCTAGTGCTATCTGGTGGGCCTCTTTACAATCAATTGAATCATACTGAGGAAAAATAGACAAGCCATTTCATGGGTACTGTGATACATTTGCAATTTTTGTGATCTTGGTCACTCAAATTCACCAGAATCTTGACTTCCCATGGGCAGGAATGAAATAGTAATGGGCTAGTGAGTTGAGGTTAGCTAGGATTCATTTCAGCTTGTGCATGTGCTCTTTGGCATATACTCTGCTATCTATAGTTTACAGCTCATATGGGTAGCCTGGAAGTACCTAAGTACTTAGATTTCAATTGTCAATGTCTCTTTAGGGGAAGAATTGTGCCAGATGCCTTTAAGGAATCATTGGTCTGCCTCTTTCTGTAGAAGTTTTCTCTGGATCCATCTGTTTTTAGAATTACTGTTTTCCTTCCTACATTCTCTTTTATGGGAAGGCTGTTGAGAGGATTATCTGAAACCAATATTTGGATTACCTGCAAGGGATGAATATTTGAGACAAGAGCCATGGTGGCGCAATGGTTAGAATGCAGTACTGCAAGATATTTCTGCCGACTGCTAGCTGCCTGCAATTTGAGAGTTTGAATCTCACCAGGCTCAAGGTTGACTCGGCATTCCATCATTTCGAGCTGGTAAAATGAGGGCCCAGATTGTTGAGGGCAATAGGCTGACTCTGTAAACCACTTAAGAGAGAGCTGTAAAGCACTGTGAAGCGGTATATAAATCTAAGTACTGTTGCTAGTGCTGTTGGTACTCTGCTCCTTTCTCAGTGGATTAATCCAATAGGTGGAATTGCAGGGAGAAGAAGGGGAGACAAGTCCAGATTGATAAAGGTACCTTTGTAGATTCCTGCAAGGTATTTTTCTTGTTCCATTTAACATCTACATAGTCCTGCTGGGAGAGGTTCAGTTCAGGGTGTTATATTATCATGGGGTTGATGAATACTCAGCCATATATCACCACCCCTTGCAGGCCAGAGATGTCACATGATTCTTGACCTATTTATTTATTTTATTTTATTTTATTTATTTGTCAATAGCGTACAAGATAATAAACATAAGTATAAATACAGGAAATTGGTATAATTGGGGGACAATGGGATAGGGATGGTAGGCACGATTGTGCGTTTATGCACAATAAGTATTGTGGAGGTTATGGCCTGAATGAGCCAAAGCTTTTACCTCAAAAAAAAGAAGTTGATTTATTTATTTATTTAATTTATATTGCTGCCATGTCGTCCATGGCAACTCAAGGCGGCTTACACAATGTAAAACCATATTTAAAACAAAAAATAAAAAGTTGCCTTTTCCCAAATATTATCTGATTCTTTGTTCATTATAAATCAGAGTGGCATTATCCTCAAGGTAACACTCCACAACAGGGATCTCCAAAAATGGTCAATGGATTGGTATCAGTCCATGGCATACCGGGCTACACAAGCAAGCAAAGCGCCATCTGTGGGATGCAGGCAACACACAAAACCCCACTCTGTCTGGTGCATGAAAAACCCTCTCTCCACAGAATTGGTCCCTGGTGCCCAAAAGGTTGGAGGCAGCTAGTCTACAATACAGGTGTCCATCAAGCAATTCTTGTAACAATAGGCAAATGCCATACCAAGTGGCCTATCTGGAATGACCAGATAATAGTAACTCATGCCCTTGTCACTACTAGGAATGATTAATGCACTGTGCTCCCTGTGGGGCAATCTTTGAATACTAGTCTAAAATTGAAGTTGGTGCAGAATACAGTTACTTATATATTAATGAGCAAAAGCCACTTCAGCCATATGACACATGTATTGCAGCCATTATGCTGGCTTCCGATAGGCTGCCAGGAACAACTTTTACCAACATAGTTTTACACCTAGGTACTTGAAAGTTCATGTTCTGGATCCAAGAATCTATCCACTACATTTATCCCAGCTGGAGGTGTTGACAATTAGTATATGAGAGATCAGATCAGTAGGACTCCAGAGGTGGTATTTTCTGTGAAGGCACCCAATTTATGGAATATTCTTAACATTGGAGTGGCACCAACTTGAAATTTTTTGGTAATTAAAACTGCATGATCTTTGAGAGCTAGTGTCATTTAATAAAGGTGTGCGTCTTTAATTATGAGATTTGAAATGGATATTGTTTTAAATGTTATTCTGTTATTTATTCTGGTTTTAATATATGTTATTTTATAGCTCTGTTGTATTTTATGTCTGTAAATCACTACGAGTTACAAAATTTAGCAGTACATTAATTTAATAAATAATCAAATAATCAAGATCAGCGTCAAACCATTTCATTAAATGTCTGTGATGGAAATGGTGGTGCTGTGGAAGTACATTATAATTTTTCCAGAGGCCTACATTGATCTTCTTGTGGAACACCCCATCTACTGGTCATATGAACACTTCCAAATCTATCTCACATAAAATGATAATATATGTCTAAAAAACAAACACATCTTGCAAATGCCCTGAGACAAAATCCAGATTTGAAATATGACCCTCTGGTACTTGTTGATCTTCAATAACCTTGGATAGTCTATGGTTGAGCTGAAGGCCATAAACTCCTACGATCACCTGGCAATAAATAGAAACCCCAATGACAGGCTTTCCAAAACCACCCCAGCAATAGAATTCAGGTCAGACAGTGCTCTTAATGTATAACAGCAAGAGTGGAACACAGCAACAATCCCAAATGTTTCCCAAGACTCAGCATCAATCTGAGAGCCTCACATGCAGTTATTTACTGAACAAAATGTAGAAGTGATCAATCTTAGAAGTGAATTCTGCTGTGGGAACCATATTACATTTCAAGACAACTTCAAGGAGTGCTTAGCTTCAAATATTATGAAACATCACTTTTATGATTTGTGTAATCCTGGGGAGAATCTTTTATGAGAACATATATGAACCTGCAGATCTTATTCATACAAAAGACTCTTGATTTTCTGCACCCATAATGGCTTTCATTTTATGCTGAAAAATCAGAATGTGCAGATAAATCCCCAAATCCTAGTTGAAATGAATGAGTTCTAAATGGTAAGAATTTTATTTTAGTTGTTCTACATTGTTTCCTCCATGAAAAAAGCTTAGCTCACTGAAATAATTCAATAGTCATAGCAAACAGCCGAGCAAAAACTAGACTATTCCTGTTCATGGTTATTATTTGCAAAACTGTAACTTCTCCTTCCTAAATGAGGCTGATGGATGCTATGAAAAGAAAAACTGGTAAACAGCATGATGAGAAGCTGCAAGAAGCAAAATATGACTTTAATATGGATGTCAGAATTTTAAGTTCTTCTAACTTTCTCTACTTAACATGGATTTTGGTGGGAAGTTATCAGGAAGCAGCAACAGGAAAACAAACAAATAAGACAAACAATTAACCCTTATAACATTCTTGGCAGGACTAGACTTCCGGTCTCAGGAACTTCTCTGGAGTTTTCCCCCCCCTCTTTTGCTGGTACTTTGCTTGTGTGGAGGGACCATTCAAAGTTACAATGTCACTGAAAAAAGTGACTTGTGACCATTTTCCACACTTACGACTGTTGCAAGCATCCCCACAGTCATGAGAGGCCAGGAGAGGAGATGAGTTCCTCGATGTGAATAATACTGAGTTAGCCATACCCAGCCAATAACATGACCACCAAGCCATGTCCACCCAGCCACATGAACACCAGGCCACCCCCCACTACCTAAGCCATGCCCACAAAACTGGTTGTTAAAAATTTGAATCCCACCCCTGGGAATAACATATTCTAGACAGCTGAATAGTACCGCAGAGACCTTTGACTTTTTTTCTGATACCTGTTATCATCCTGCATCCTTAATTTCCTTTGGGGAATTGGGGGTTCCACCACATCTATCAGTGATAGAGAAGTAGGTACAAGAAATGGTAGGAAAATGAATTCTTTGAAATATGGGTTAGAAGACAAGAAACAGCACTCAACGCAAGTGGAATTAATAGTGGTCATCATGTCACATAGCAAAAGGTACATTAATTGCCATTAAAGCTGAAAAATTTCAGTGATTATTTCAGAAAACAGTCAGGCTTCTGATTTTAGTATTATACAGAGCTATAATGAAAACATCTACTTGAATAGTCATCCTTTCCAAATGTCTTGTACATCACAAGTTATTTGCAGAATATTTGACATTTAATAATAAATTAGTAATTATATTCAGTACTGATGCAGACTCAAAGTGCAATTTATTATAACTGCAGACTCAAAATGAAATGCATTATATGGAAATAAACTATCTTCACCAATTATTATGCTGATTTATTTTTGTTTGGTGCAATTGAAAAATGAACTCCAGAATCTACTGGTTTTTACACTATAGTTCAATAGATATTTACTGGACACCCAGCAAACCAGTTTGGTGTAGTGGTTAAGGTACCAAGCTAGAAACAGGAAGATTGTGAGTTATAGTCCCACTTTAGCACAAAACAGCTGGATAACTTTGGATCAGTCATTCTCTCTCAGCCCTCAGAAGGAGGCAATGGAAAACCACTTGTCAAGAAAACTGCAGGAACTAGTCATGACAGTACCAGGAGTCAATACTGACTCAAAAGGACAACAAACAAAAAATCAGCACCACATACAAAGCCACATTTCTAATTGTAAAGCAAGGGGGACAAACTTGCGTTGTCATGGCAGTGTCATGTGACATATCGGGACTTTTCCCCCCTTCGCTAAACTGGGTGGGGGAGGGGCCAGCATGTGACGAGTTTGACACCCCTGTAGTAAAGCATTCTGAGCTCTGTACCTGAAGGGATGAATGCCAGTGTCACATTCCCTTACATTATTTTATTTGTAGCACATAGCTAAATGTCTAGGAAGATCTTCTTGGGTGAGAAGCAAAATGTCTTCAAAGAAAAACCAGAAAGTCCAGCTGCCTCTTGAAAAAGCACCATTGGGACAACTGGTTTAATATTTGAGGACTTTAGAAAATTCTTATTGAAAAAGGACAAACAGAATTCTTGCCCTTTTCCTATAAGAAATAGGCCACTATAGCTGCTTCAAAGTGTCATCCACATACATTTGCACATACAAACCTGACTACTTTATTCATGCCTTTCATATCCTTCTGTCAGAAAATCAATATCTGAGTGAAACATGTTTACAGCAGGCACTGAAAAATGTAAGATGGTTAAAATTCTGCACATACATTTGACTATAATCAGCAAACATTTTTCTTGGTTTTGCTAATCAAAATTCAAAGTCACTAATGTGTGAAGTGGAACTAAGAGTCTAATTGTATTAGCAAAGGTATTACAATATAATTTTCATAAATAAGAGTTTGCCTTGATTTATACCTACTTCCACTGAAACTTCTTTATTCACTGACTGACTAGGATAGGTTTAGTATGAACTACACCTATTAAATTACAGCAACTACAGCATGGCCTGCTATTTGAGGCTGCTGCCTACTAGGCGCAGAGACTGTACAGCTATTTTATACAATTGTCCCATAATTGTAATTGTCACATAATCCTGGGTTAAGGTTGTCTATTTTGAAAAGTTGCAGACAAGAATTTTATGAACTACAAAGTATAATTTAAAACGGGATCTGAAATAAGGCACAGCCTTATTACATGTTGAAAATATATTATGGGCTGTTGCAATTCAACTAGTAGTGTTTCCAATTGGCAAAATGCTGATCATAATCACTAACAAAAAGCCGATGATCCAAAATGAGATCGTGCCTTTTCCTATGGAGGTGCACAACAAAGCTTTTTCCCTTCGATTCGCGCCTAGGCTGCATCGGTGCGATTTCTTGATAATCTCACATCGACCCTGCAGCCCTGAATAAATTGGCAAAATGCTGCCACTTTTTAAACCGGTGAGAATTGTCTCTTAATAAAAGGCTGCGGTTGTAACTACAGTGCATCGCCCCGGGTGAGACTGGAGCAAAAACACCTTTCGTTGAAAGTTGAAAATCTCTCACAAAAGATTTAAACGCACAAACAGCACGGTTTGGTGAACACACACACTTTCCGCCGCTCTTGCTGTGCAAATCCCAACCACCGCTTGAGGGCAGCCATGCAGCTTGCATCGCGCATAATTCAGCTGGGTTCTAAATTCTAGAGGCTGGGGAATTCTGGGAACTGAAGTCCACAACATCTTAAAGGAGGTTCAGAAACAACTGTTCTTTTAACGCCCTCTTAGCGGCGCTTGCGCCCTGCGCGCCAGCCTTTGCTTTCTGAACGGAAGTTAATAATCCTGGGTCAGGCCGGCTTGTATCGGTGGCCGGTTCTGCTTCCGGAGGTCATCGCGTCTGCCGACTGAGAAGAGAGTCTTACGAACCGCGTTTCTGTGACGGGTTTACAATGAATTATGAGAATCGCCGGGGTTGTGGCCGCAGGGACGGGTCCCGCGCTTCGCAGTCGTCATCCTCTTCTTCCAGAGGTGGCGAAGGGGGCGGCGGCGGTAGTGGCAGCCGCAGCCGACCTCCTCCTCACCTGAAGGGCCGCGAGATTGGTCTGTGGTACGCACGGAGACAAGGCGAGAGGAGCAAAGAGGCTGAGAGACAGCAGGTGGGTGATGGTCCCGGCAATGAAAAAGAAGAGAGGGAGCGGAAGAGCTCGGTTCTCCTCAGTTTATACAATGCGGGGTTTGCCTTCTCAATTAAGGCCGTTTTCCTTGGTAGATTGAGGAGCCTTGAAAGTAGGGCGAGGAGTTCGGCTGAGGGGGCAGGGAGTTGCTGCTATAAAAATGACAGTGAAATATGTCTTGAACGTGGGGGACTCTTCAATTTATCTCTGGGCTTTGGTGTTCTCGCCTTTCCTGTTTTCATAAACAGCGGTACACCTCCTTCAAATCAGATTTTTAATAACAATCATAGACCAGCATAGTTTTTTGTGTGTGTTAGGCAGACAGGCAGATACACCCATACACACAAAAAGCAAAAGAAACTTCAATTACTCCACTGTATCAAGTTGAACATAGCAAAACAAGTGTGGTTGTATGATGATATTGTCATGCAGTTTTAGCTTGTGGTTCTTTGATCATGTGTAATTGACTTTTTTCCTCTTCAGCTCCTTTTTGTTTGATGTCTTTGTTAATCTATGGTATTTGTCACATTGTTAAACAATTTTATTACTTTTCTTTTGCCACTCAGACACTTTTAGCATGTATTTTACTACATGTAAGTAATTGTATGAACTATTGCTGCAGCAGTTCCTAGCGGTTGGCACCTTATGTCTTATCTAAGCCCACCTTCAGAACCCAAAACCTTTTCATTGGCATTTTAGAAGTTCTGCTGTTCTCTGCCACATTTGCAATCACAAATTCCTCTTTTCTTGCTTGCTGTCATGCCCACCTGGATTTGCGGGAACATAATGTAATGATTATAGAGGCTCAAAAATACAAGAATGGTCCTGTTTCTTTTCACTCCCTCTACCACATCATATCCTGTTTCTCCAACAATATGGCCTCCCCCAATAGGAAGTCCCAGCATGTTTTATAGGTATGGAATGAAATTAAGCCCCTCCCCCCAAATTAAGGCCTATATTAAAACATGCAAAATGGGGGGGAATGGTTAGGGGGCTTGCCATTAGGAAGTACTTTTGTTGCACACCCGGATATGGTGTTGCCTGCGTTGACCCCAATATGAAGTGCCCCACCAACGCCAAGGTCAACATCCAAGCCATCGCTGCCCGCCTGCCCGAAGATGCAAGGGGGGGGAAATTAAGTCACCCCCGAAAAGATGGCCTAGCCATTTTTTCGGGGCTCAAAAAAAAAAAAGACCTGGCCTTATTATATGAGAAACAAGGTAGTGACACTTCATACAAAATTGGTCAGCGAGACAGTTAAATCCAAAATAAAATCAAATACTCATATTATATTTATAATAACTTACATTTTATTTACATAGAGATCTGTGGTACATATGGATGAGCGCAGAGAAGAACAGATTGTACAGCTGCTGAATACTGTCCAGAACAAAAATGAAAAAGAGCAAGAAGCTATGTCTTGGTGGTCAGATGAAGAAGGGTAATAAGAACATTCAATCTTTTTTTGTTTTAGACACAGTTACTTTATTTTTCAGTAGAAATTAAAAGCCAAGTAAGGACAGCTTAAGAATGGTAAAACAAATAATACAGTTTGATCTCATTTCATGTCCTGATTATAAGTTTTGAGATTATATGTATCAGTTTATAACTATCCCCAACATATAGTAGGATTCAGTTTAATAACTAGATTCAGTTTAATAACTCCAGTGAAAGGAGAGTAGACCATCACCTAAGACAATCTGTTCTAGTATTAAATAGTTCTCACTGTTAGCCCCTCCCCCAATTTATAATCAAACCTACTTTCTTGTCATGTATATACTTTTTTTCGTACCTGTCTTCTGCATGAAATCTAAATGGTTCAAGTATTTGGAGGGCTGTCTTCCATGAACACAGCCTTCTTTCTTCCAGACTAAACATAGTTGACGAGCCTCTAACTGTTCCTTTTAATCTTTATCTTTCAGCCCTTTATCATCTTGGTTGCTCTCTAAATTGCAGTGTCAGAATAAAGTAACATTTTTGTCTCGGTCAAATAGTATTAGTTTCTTGTGGTACATTGAGTCAAGTACTTTACTGTAGCCAAGATCCACTAAGTCCTTCACATAATTGGTCAGATAAATAGATCATTCTTTCAAAAAGAAGGATTTGAGTGTTTGGCCATGATTTATTCTTGATAAATCCACTCTACCTCCTGTCATGATATATTCTTTCCTGTATGCTGGCTGATTAATATTTGATCCATTATATGCCATAGATTGACCACGTTGTAGCCAAAGTCATGACAAATATTTGCCTTTCTCCTGTCCTCTGGCAATATTTCTATCTTCTGTGATCTCCATTGTCCATGCTACCTGAAACCAGTTCTAGTTGAATCTCTATTGAAGAGGTGAGAGTGGAATTAAGTATATGTAGTGTATGTATACATCCAGGTAATCCTTGTTTAATAACCACAACTGATACTGGCAAGTTTGTTTTTGAAGCAAAGGAAATGCTAAGTAAAACTGTAACTGCTTATGAACTTTAACATTCCTTTGCTCTACAGACCTGAGAAGGTTGTAAATGTAAGGATTGGTCATAAAGTTACTTTTTAATCGCTGTCATAACTGCACATGATTGGTAAGCAAGGCAGTTGCTAAACAAGAACTGCCCATACACACGCACAAAACCATTGTTTATTTGCTGTTGTTGTGAAGGATATAACGACAAAGCTTTTTATTTTGACACATTGTCCATAAGTATTGGCATTATCAGACAGAGAAATCAGTTGAACTTTTGGTATTTATGGATGAACATCTTAAATTGTCTTTTCAAAATGAATTACTTTAAATTATATAGGATAACTCTAGTCCTGTGAATAATTTATATGCTGAAGTTTGATTGCTAATGATGATGAATATCACTATTCTTTATATAAACAGTTGATGTAAAACTGTATCTGTCCTTTACTGTCATATTATTCAAAATACCATTCCTAATACTTTTTCTGAATGTTGTCTCCATTGACAATAGATTTTTTTTTTTGTATCTTTAGTTACAAAATTTAACACTGAGGTCAGAGGGAACCATGATAAAATTTTAGGCTGCAGCTTATTTGAGACAGTACTTTGAGTAAGCAGAGGGAGAGTGGCAGATTAATACAGGTGAAAAAGTACAGATAATATCTGATTCTGCCACATTCATTAACATTAATAGCAACTACTTAATTGTAGATGAGCAAATAGTTATAGACCAGACTTTTATGATTAAATATACATTTCAATAACATGCATTTTTTCACAGTAAGAATACATACAAGTATTCTTTTCCAGGTGTACAAAGGAGGTTCCTACTAAAACAAAACCTGTGGTGGAAAATCCTGTTGTGGAGAAGGCTCCTGAAGAGAGAAGGCCAGTACTGGAAAAATCATTTCTGGTTCAAGATTCAGATTATCTCTTACAAGAAAATATGCCTGATAGTGACTTAGATGAACAATATAAAGAAGAACTGAGAAAGAAAAAATCTGATTCAAGATACATTGAGATGCAGGTACTGAGATTTTCCAATGGCAGGATACAACTTCTTAAAAGTCATCTAAGATTTCTGTTATTACTTCAAAATTATAATAAATTGTACAAAAAGGCAATATAATTCAATAGAGCATGAAGTATCAATTTTACAAATCTAGAATCAGACTTAATTTCTGGGTTGATACATATAGAAGTATAATAGGCATTTTTTTCCTTCATCCAAGAATGCTCAACTATTGAAGTTTCATACTCTCTGAAATCCTGTTGACAATGAAATGGTGAGTTGGAATTGAGGGAGAAAAGTAGTTTATATATTTATCTCCACTTGGAGTTAATAATTTTCATAATAGGATAGGATCAATGTCAAGGTCTAGGAATAGTGTAAATAAATTGGCGATTTAAATCACATTGAAATTGGATTAGAATTAGTGGAATTAGGATAAAGCCTTTTTTCTTAGTACATAAGGCAACTTAATTTGTGTCAGCAAAGAAGGCACCAAGGTAATTAAACAAGACCAAACATAGTCTTAAACAAGGATTATGGGTAAGTGATTTGGCGATGAAGTACATTCAATAAGTGTTAGAACTGTAATAGATCTGGAAATGTTTTTGGTGTCTTGGTAAAGTGAAATAATAAAACTTACTAGGCTCAAGAAACTCATGCATTGGGCTAACAAATGAGATAATCTATAGGATTGTGAACTATACCCTTCTGGACAAATATTGTTATAACCAATAAGAGAGGACTAATTGGAGGAGATACATAATTAAATTCGATTATGTTTTCTCTACATACCTTAGGGTATCATTTTTGTTTCAAACCAGTGTTTTTCAGTTAACAACTTCATGTGCAAAAATATGTGGATATCAGCTTGCTATTAAGTAGGATAAGCATTCATTTCACCTTTAAATTGTGATAGTGAGCAGCTGATCTGCAGTAAGCAGTTTGTCAGAGCTTTGGCTTACTTTGAAGGATCTTGTTGCGGTCCATGATATTTTCACTGAGGCTAGCACTCCAGTGATGTCACCAATATGACTTAGAAAAAGGTATGCTAAGGTATCTCTTTAACAGAGATGCTGTCTCTTAAATATTTGGTACACTTTGTCTTCAATTGATATATAATGACACTTTTTAAAAAAATTATTAAATATAAATAGAGAACTGAAATCTATTGAATAGGCGATATCAGGGAATTTATGACTTATAATGCTATTGAACTTTTAAGAAAAATGAATTATGAAGTAACCAAGTTTCATGTTCTTTAATTTGCAGAGATTTCGTGAGAAATTGCCTTCCCACAGTATGAGGAAGGTATGGAATGTTTATTAAAATAATTTGTTTGCATCTTTAACAGGGTTTGGATAAAGAGGTTTAATATGAACAAAATTAATGCTAAATAGCATGAGAGAAATCTCAATAACATATTAAAAAGTAGTGCAATAGAGTGATTACTCTGAAGGAGTTGGAGCTTGATAATACACTATAACAGGTGTCAAACTCTTATTTCATTGAGGGCCAAATCAGGGTGGTATTTGACCTTGGGGGGCTGGGTTTGGCATAGCCAGTCAATGTCACTCATGTTGGGGGCTCCCAAGCTCTATTTTCATCTACAGTGGCCTCCTGCAACCCTCTGCCAGTGAAAGTGAGCTTGGGAGGGCCGCCTGCTGCTGTTCTTTCACAATTTCCAGCTTAGCCCTGCAAGCCAGATCTAAGCATCCCATGGGCCGGATGTGGTCTGCGGGCCTTGTCTGGCATCCCTGCATTACTATAACATCAAATTTAATGACCAATTTTTATAAAATTGCCATCTAGTCTTCCTGCTGAGACAGTTATGAACCTAATATAAAAACACCACTTTTAGTTAATGTGGTTGGCTAAAAATGTAAACTGTAACTCAAGAAATTAAGTAGATGCTTATAAAATTGTTAAAAACTGTTATTACATTAATGCTAACATTTATTATGAAGCCATAATAACAATCTTAAAGGAGACAACTTAGCAAAAAATGCCCCTTTTTAAAATGCCCCTTTTTAAGGCTTGTGCCAACCATAGTACAAGGTAGAAGAGAAGCTGTCTTTGTTTCTATTTAGTTCCATGTATTAATCCATTTTTCTAATCAGATAATTAAGAATAAATGCAAACATTTCAGATCTAGTGCAGCTGTTTTCTTTACTGGAGATGCATCAAACAATAAGCATTTGGTTTCTGAAAATCCAGACTGCATTTTAATTCCTAACATATATTTTTTTCCCCAAAGGGGCTACAGTTGGTATAATTGTTTCTGGCTATGTTGCGTATCTTTTAAAATTATTTAAAATTTTAAAATTTTATTTAGAGGAGCAGTTCAGACATAAACAAAATTGAAACCAAGCACTAACTTTATCAGTGTGTAGTGTGAATTTTATTTGCTTCATCAATGAATTGGTGCATGGATACACAGATGTTGCATTTATACACCCAAAGTGATCACTTTTATGTTTTTCAAAACAGGAGCTCGTCAACCTTATAAATAATAGCCGGGTAACTGTAATAAGTGGCGAGACTGGTTGTGGAAAGACAACCCAGGTAACCCAGTTCATTTTGGATGACTATATTGAAAGAGGAAAAGGATCTTCTTGCAGGATTGTGTGCACTCAGCCTAGGAGAATCAGTGCTATTTCTGTAAGTGGTATTTAACTCCTTTCTGTAATTAAAAGTAGTAACTATGTTTTAGAAAAACTTAGATTTTAATAAGGTATTTCTTTTAAAAAAAAATTAAGGTAGCAGAAAGAGTTGCAGCAGAAAGGGCTGAAAGCTGTGGTAATGGAAAAAGCACAGGATATCAAATTCGTCTTGAAAGGTATGTGATTCTTGTTTACAACCTGACATTTCATAGAATGCAGATTCTCTTGAACATTTTCCAGTCAGTTGGAAGTATAGTTAAGATTTGGATGGATAGATCAAATTTTATTTGATTTTTATAGGCAAGAATGACTTATGCCTCACAGTCAATAACTTGAACAAAAAGGAAGCTCTGAAGTTCGATCGGCCTTTGAAATCATATACATGATTTGCACAACTTTCAGAAACTCCACTGATGTGTTGGAGTTGCAGTTTAACAATGTTAGTTTTGTAGCCAAGCAATATTTTACTGTGACAAATATTGATAGAAAGAGAAATGATTAGCCACATTCATGCATATATGTAGAGATACCTATGTAATTACACTGTTATTTTTCTAACACTGAAAAGGGACACACAGACAGTGATTGACATAAAGAAAGGTTGAAATGATACTGTTTGAAAAATAGTAATGAAGAATTGGGGGATTTATGAAGACGGGGAAATTTATGAATTTATGAAATTGCAGTGTCCGGCTGGATGATGTAAGAAGAAGAATGATATTTCGAAAAGGATCAGGAGAAAAAAGGAATAAAAAATAAGTAAGATGTCTTATTTCAGAATGAAGGAAATGCATAGGGCCTATTGACACACATACTGAGGTCTAAGTTAGGTTTTAATGTGCTGCCTTTACAAATGCCTTGAATACCTGTTGGTTATAGAAACAGCCAAATAAGTTCAAAGAAAGAACAATGGGGATAATTAAGTTATTACAGGTTTCTGAAGCAAACTGCATGATAAAACATTTTTGATTAATAAGGCTAAAACAGAAACTTTTGGAATAAAGATAAAGTGGATTATCTATCAATTCATTGGTACTATCTATTTTTTGTCATGTTGAAGTGGGTAAGATGTTGGGATTTATATTTACCAGTGTTTGAAAGAATTAGGATGATTGCTAGCAAGATCACAACATGCAAGCTGTCATGATTGGTTTTCAGGACCATCATAAGATTGACTTTTGGTACCACTAGCTAGGCAAAACACACCTTAAGTTAGAATAAATTAAACAAAGGATTACTTCTGGATCAAATGTTAATCGAATGACTTGTGCTACTGTGACCAAAATGTGTGTATGTTGCTATTTTCTTGAATGTTGCTTTATTTGTACTGTGCTTTGTGTATTGAAGTTAAAGTAGTTCATAGCAAAACATAATGCAGGTGGTCTTTCTTTAGTGACTACAGTTTAGACTAACAACTCAGATGTTTAGTGAAGCAGTTACTACGTGAAACTACAACTGTGCTTATGATCTTAGTTCAGCTTTTGTTTCTTTCACAGACCTGTGAAGTTGCTATTTGCAATGCTTGGGCATAAAGTTACTTTTTCATCAACATTGTAACTGCAAATGGTTGCAAAATTAGGCAGTTGCTAAACAAGGCTTATCTATATTATAGTACCCAGTATAGTGCTTATGTGATTACATTGGAAGTGGCTGCTCATTTTCTTCTATTTTTACACTGGATTATTCAGTTATTTGAATAAGCTTTAGTTTACTGAACTCATGCTTCAATTTCAATGATTTTTTTAAAAAAAGCTGAACAACTACTATTTAAACAGTAGATTAGGGTGTTGTTTGGTTCCAAATAACAAGCTAACAGAATAACGGAGTTGGAAGGAACCTTAGAGGTCTTCTAGTCCAACCCCTACTCATGATGCTCATGACTCTAAAGATGATTCAGGAAAGAACCCACAAATTAAAGAATAATAGTATTGTTTAAAAATGGATGGATTTAATAAAGTGACCAAATTTTGCAAGATTTTGATATACTCTTTTTAAATCTCCATGTATTTTGGGTATCTGTCACAAATCGTTTGAAATTTTGCACTATCATATCATGTTTTGATGATTTTATGAGAAGTAAAACTATTATTATTTTTATTTTAGCCTGAAATTATGGGTAGTTCTCTTGTTCACCATGAGTACTTCTTAAATCACCCACAGTATTTTTTTAGTATAATCAATGTAGTACTATTTGTGCACAACTAATTCCAGATATTCATTTCTGTGAAGAGTTTCTTCCATTCTTTAGTGCAACTAGAATCCAACAGCCATTTTCCTGACATTATTTTTCAGCACCACGAAAATCTTTTTGTATGCTGTTCAAGCAGCTTATAGATTGTTTCTAATGGCAGTGGAATATGATTGAATGCAAGTTTTGATCCACTCTATTGATTTCAATTGAGATTTTGTCTCAGGAAATGTGTTGATAGAATTGTAATTGTCATCTTTATTTTGCACTTCTACTCACTTCATTTGAATCTTAATAAGTGTATAGAGCTGTTGCTGAAGTCATATTGATTCATTACAGCTTTTAAAATGCTATGTCTCCTCCTAGTCCTCTATTGATTTTTTTCAAATGCAAAAAAGGGGAACTGAAGTATTCTTAATGGATTTCTTTCAGCCGGTTGCCAAGGAGACAAGGTTCAATTTTATACTGCACAACAGGAATTGTCCTGCAGTGGCTCCAGTCAGACAAGTATGTATTTTTTTTTTTTTTAATCAAGAACCAGTAAATGAGCTTTTCAAGGATTTATTTAATGGAACATTTGTTGCTGCTAATTATTGTACTTGCTATGGCTAGTCATTTCCATTTACCTACAACTTTTTAATTGTATTTCCTAGTTTTGAAAGCCACTATGTTATTTCCTTTGTATTTTTTGTTGTAGACAATTGTCCAGTGTAAGTCATGTAATCCTTGATGAAGTCCATGAGAGAAATCTTCAATCAGATGTTTTAATGGCAATAATTAAAGACCTCCTGAATGTACGACTAGATTTGAAAATAATTCTGATGAGTGCTACATTGAATGCTGAGAAGTTTTCAGATTATTTTGGTATACAACATACTCAAATTTTAATATGTAAAACTTAATTAGTTTTAACTGTTGCTAATATTTAAAAATAAAACAAGTCTACACTGAGAAATCAAGTGAGCATGAAACTAGTGTTGAATACTTCTGAATCAGAATAACTAAATCAAAATGGCTAATGTATGGGGTGATATGGGGTAGTTTGATTCTTTAAACCAAACTAAGGTGCATATAAATTTGACAAATATAAAGTGAGTTCAGGACAAAAATCAAACATTTTAATTTAATTTGAGTTAATGTTTTATAGAATTTTTTGTTTGGGTAAAAAAATAGGTTCTTATAACTTGGGGTGATTTCATAGCTTCACAGTGCAAAATAGATGTTCCAAACTTAACATAATATTTACATGTATGTTTACATATTTTGGAAGCCAGTAATTAAATGAATTTGTTGGAAAATGGAGTTTGGGATGTGCAGGTCCCCTTTTTAGTTCATTTCCTTGACACTTGGTTCATTTCTTTGAAGACCACAGCACAAAATCAATTTCTGGTATTTCATGTGTAGATAATTTAGAAGCATGATGAGGGTTTAGTTGGGTTTCTATTGTGCTTTGCTGCTTGTCATAACAATCTTTCTTGAACTTAAGCAAGTATAGCCCATAGATACAGTTAACTAATCCAAACAGCAGCTTTACATGAATACTAACAGTGCATGTTTCCAAGATGCTACAGGCTTACTCTTTTACCTTCTAATGCATAGATAAGTTTGCATTTTGGGTTTTTGTTTGTATAGTTTTATGTTCCTTATAGTAGTATTGTGCATATGTAAAAGAATGTTTACATTCTTTAAAGAAACTAGATCAGTACAAAGTTTTTTTGAGAGGGTCTTTTATCCTGTATGTTCATTCTGTACATGCTTCACATTCTTTTCTTCTGGTACAGTATTTTATGCCTAATTCATTCACATAGCAGTCTGTTAAAAATGCTAGTATTGTAATATTTTTTCTCTTCTTTACTGCAGACGGTTGTCCTATGATCCATATTCCTGGCTTGGCTTATCCTGTCAAGGAACACCTTTTGGAAGATGTGATTGAGAAATTAAGGTAGTTTAAAAGATTTCTTTTTTCCTGTTCAGAATTAATTCTAATCTGGATTGAGCAACATATAGATTTCAACCTATGCTTAAGGTTTCCCTCTAATCTTTCTTCATATTCCCGCATATGATCTTACCTAAACCTTACAGAATAAATTTGAAGGTGGGTGGTTAATCTTCACTTGTTCAATGAACATGCAAAGTTGTGATTAAGCTGAATGACTGGCCTTGAAGTTCCACCCTTTGCATCACTCCACAATCATGTGATCATGATCTGGGTATTCAGCAACTGGTAGAAGGGTTTGCAGCATCCCATGATCACACAATTGCAATTTGTAACCTTTCTGCCAGCTTCCTACAAGCAAGATCAATGGGAATTGGGCACGGAAAGTTGCAAGTTGCTTCTACTGCTTTTCTCTCTTATAGAGAGAAAATTCAAAGGCTCTCATACTCCAAAGCAGACTAGCAACCCTTCCTTCCCAATCTGCACACAATTGTGTGATGTCTCAACCCTACCTTGCTCTGTAGTATTCACCCACCCTCTGCTCTGCTTGCAAGCTGCCCAGGATTTGCACCTTCCAGCCAGCTTCTGCATTGGCTTTGCTTATGGGAAGCTTGGCAGGAAGTTGCAAGTCACAGTCACGTGAGGTCCTTGCCCAACAACCCACGATTTTCATGTAACTATGGCAACGATGCTGGTATTGCTATTAAGTGATAAAGTTAACAGCTAAATGATACAGTCACATGATGTAGTGCAGGGGTATCAAACTTGGGCCGCCTCAGGGTTGTGTTTGACCTCGGGGAACTAGATTAGGCATGGCCAGGGTGTGCATAGCCAGCTCAGCATCACTCATGTCAGTGCCTATGGTAGCCTGAGCACTGTGCCAGCGAAAATGGGCTCCCTAGCTTCATTTTCAGCTGCAATGGCCTGTAACTTTCTGCCAGTGAAAACAGCTCGGGTGGGTAAAGCACAGCCCTCGTAAACTCCGTTTTTGTTGGCAGAGACACTGCAGATGGTCCTTCACTATTTCCAGGGCGGCCCTGTGGGCGAGATCTAAGCATCCCATGGGCTGGATGTGGCCCCTGAGCCTTGAGTTTGACACCCTTGATGTAGTGCTTTATGACCACATTGCTTACTGATAGAAATTCTGTTCTCAATTACATTAAGCGAGGATTACGTGTAGTGGAGTAAAAAAAAAAAAAAAAAGTAGAAATCCATTTTGCAAGCAAATCTAAACCTGTTAAAAGTCTGTAATTATAACATTGTGTCTTTTTGAAGGTACATGCCAGAAAATACAGATCGCAGGCCACATTGGAAAAAGAGATTTATGCAGGGACATATAAGCAGACCAGAAAAGGAAGAAAAAGAAGAAATTTATCATGAACAATGGCCAGATTATGTAAAGCAACTAAGAACACGGTATGTGTCCCTTTTTAAAGTGACTTTCCAATGTTATCTAATAACTCTTATTTTTTTCTAAGGAAGCAAGTTATTGACTAACAGTTGACTTCATGATAAATATGTATATAAAGATTTTGAAACAGCAGGATACAAGTAGCAGTATTTTTAGAATTTTTGATAAGTGTATTGAATTCTCAGTAAATTAATTTATGACAAATTTACAGTAGATGTAAGTAGATATGTAAGGGAAAGCAAAAAAAAATTGCCTGAAAACAAATATTTTTTTTTAATGTAATTCCTTTTTAGAACTGTTACCCTGACCTTAAACACACGCTATAATTAATTTTGTTCTTTCTTTTTCATACAATGAAAAGCAGCATAACCTTCTTAAGATAGCAATTTTGTATTGGCTGTACTGATTCTTCAATCTCTACATGATTTCTAGATATTCAGAAGCTACAATTGATGCACTGGAAATGATAGATGATGATAAAATTGATCTTGATTTGATAGCAGCATTAATAAGATACATTTCTCTTGAAGAAGAGGTGAGTTTCTTATTGGCTACTAGACTGGCTTGCTTGTTTTATTTACTTGCTTGTTTAGTCATCTGCAGAGAAGTGTTAATATACATTGAGAAACAGTGAAAAGAGCCATATTGGTGTAATGGTTAAGATGCTGGCCTAGAAACCAGGAGACTGAGTTCTAGTCCTGCCTTAGGCATGAAAGAGAGCTGAGTAACTTTGAATTCTCACTGTCTCTCAATCCAGCCCACCTCAGGGGCTTGTTGTGTAGGAAGAGGACCAAGTACTAAGTTTCTTTATCACATCGAGTTACTTATAAAGCAATAAAGATGGAATAAAACATCTAAATAAAAAAAGTAAATATTTTACTGTTACACATTGCCTATACAAGTGCTAATTTATATAATATTGAATAATACTAGGCTATCAGATTTTGACAATAAAAATGAAAAACCAGATTTTGAACATTACCTGATTAGACTTTAACCTTTTTTCAATAAATGATGAGCATGATGCAAGATCACTGCCTTTCCAAACATTCACTCAAATATATGGCTAGGAAATAAATTTATAGGCTTGAATGGGTTATTTTAAGAACTACTTCATGTTTATAAACAGAAAATATTCCTTCTTATCTTAAGCTACATAGCTTGAGAGAAAACATTCAAACTTTTTTTATTTCTTTGTTAAGATAAGAAGAGGTTAATATAACTTACATTTTTGAAGTTCCAATCTGGTCTAGTGGAAATGGGATGAAAATGAGAAGGTGGAGATAGTTTTTAATGTATGGTGTATGAATAGAATTGTGTTTGCTTTATATAAAAATATAATATGTTGTCCTCTTTTAATTTCATTGGCACAGTATATCCTCTGGTTGTTGGTGGCTGGAAAAAAAAAAAAAGAAGAAAAAAATCTAGGCCTTGGCTTCAGATGAGGGCTAGCCTATCTCTGTTTAAACAAGCTGTATTTAAAAAGTTTGGCCTAGAATTTTGTATATTATATTTGTATGCTATATTTATGAATTTAAACATGCAGATTTGTTGTTTAACATACCTGTTTTATATCCAGGAAGGCGCAATTCTGGTATTTCTTCCTGGATGGGATAACATTAGCACACTGCATGATCTTCTGGTTTCTCAAGTTATGTTTAAATCAGGTAAAATTTTAAAATTGAAAGAGTTTCGTTAATACCATATGGTAGACTAAACTTTTTGTAGAATAATTCAGTAAATCATTTTCAGACATACACCATATTGGCTTACATTATCTTACAATTTGGAAGTGGAATGAAGAACTAAATCAACACTGTTGAGCAACTATTCTAATTCATAAAGCTATGTATATCTATGTTATGTTGAATAATAATGGCACTAGTTGCATAGTTGGAAAGGCAGCACAGTAAGTAATAATAGAATTTAAGGGATAGGTCAAGGAGATGATGATAATAATAGCAGCAACAATAACAGAAACATATTAGATATGCTACCCCACTGTAATGACACTGTGGCTTTGGCTGATTAATTCTAGCGTAATAGATTTAAACTGCAATCCAATGTCTATACAGTTCTGCGAAAAAAAACATTTATCCCTTTCATATTTTCATTTCAGAATGTTTGCATGCCTTTACCTGTGAATTTATATAGGTTTTGCTAAGGAAATCTAACTAAACAGATAACACTAATATTTAGTGATTTTTTTTCATTTATTTCATAAACATTTATTTAACAAGCTGTAAACACCTTGAATTGCACCTAGAAGCAAATTGGCAGCCAATGCAGGTCACGGAGCAGTGATGTTATATAGACAATTCTTCGGTCACAAGAACTATCCATGCCACCACAATCTGCACCAGCTGTAGCTTCTGAATGCTCTTGAAAGGTAGCCCCAAGTAGAGTCCAGAAGTGAGACTAGAGTCTGAATAGCTAAGCTCAGTATAATTGCAATATAATTTGAAAAAGATCTTAATGATTATCCATTTTAGAATAGCTGTACATACATATAATGTTTACTGGGACAGTGTGAACTATTTTAAAAAGGATTTTCAAGAATATATAATAGTGTCAGGAAATAATTCTCCTGTCCCTGATACTTTAAAGTAGTAGCATCCTAAAGATAGATGTGCCTGTTTCAAAATTCCCTTCCACATGTAAATTGTTCATTTTGTTCACAGGAACATGCACTCTTTGGAGCAACTGTCCCCGTCCCGTCCCATTTCTCCCCGCTGTTAAAATTGTACATTTGGAATGGAGAATAATACAATCTAGTTAGCTCTTTGTAACACAGAGAAAAACTAAATCATTCTTGAGAAGTAACTCTTCAGCTTTTTCTTAAAAATATCAGAGATGGAATACTCCAATCTCCATAGATGAAGAGATCATCCCTTCCAATGTTTTACACATTACTGGCTGCTCTGAAATTTTGATTAAATATTTACCATTATTCTTTCTGTCAAATCCATCCATTCCAATTTATTCAATACCTATCCTAATATTGAAAATGTACAGTGTTTTTATCTTAGTAATAACAAATGTGACTGTATTAAAAATCATTTATAATAAAACTTAAATTTTTAATTAATTGGAAAGTATCTTTGAGAACTGTACAGCTTCATTGTCTTTTTATTCTTAAACTCTCTACTTTTTATTCTGCTTTATAACTGAATTTCACATACAACATCGTATGTATTTTAATTTTCAGATAGGTTTGTCATCATACCTTTGCATTCATTAATGCCTACTGTTAACCAGACTCAGGTATGTATAACTAGTGCTAAGCATAATTATATTAACTTTATCTGTAGTAGTAGTCTTCCCATACTGACAGTATCATTTAGCGACTATTTAAAGTTACAACAGTGTAAAAAATAATAGCTTTACAACCAGTGCTTGCATTTATGACTGTTGCAGCATCTCACAGTCATGTAATCATTATTAGGGTGCTTTGCATTTTTCACATTTATCATTTATCACATTTCTACATCATTCTTAAGTGACTGGATGATTACAACAAGAAACATATCATAGTATAAGAGGAGAAATAAAAACAGGTTCAAGATCCAGATGGATCTTGATAAGACTAGAATACTGGGCCATATCTAACAAAATGAAACCAAAAGTACACATATAGACTAGGTGAAAACCAGGCTCAATAGCAGTAACTGTGAGAGGGATCTTGGAGTCTTAGTTGACAACCAGCTAAATATGATCCAGCAGTGTGCAGCAGCAGCTAAAAAAGCTAATGCAACCCTAAATTTCATTAACAGGGATACAATCGAGATCAAATGAGGTACTAATATCACTTTATAAAGCCTTAGTAAGACTACACCTAGACTACTGCATCCAGTTTTGGTCACCACGTTATAAAAAAGATGTTGAGTAAAGTACAGAGAAAAGCAACCAGGATGATTAGGGGACTGGAGACTAAAACATACGAAGAATGGTTACAGGAACTGGGCATGGCTAGTCTAATGACGAGAAGGAACAGGGGAGACATGATAGCAGTCTTCCAATATTTGAGGGGCTGCCACAGAGTGGAAGGGGCCAAGCTATTTTCTAAAACGCCTGTAGTCCAGACAAGGAATAATGGATGGAAACTGAACAAGGAGAGATTTAACCTGGAAATAAGGAGAAACTTTATGACAGTGAGACTAATCAACCAATGGAACAGCTTGCCCTTGGAACTCGTAGGAGCATCATTACTTGAGACTTTCAAGAAGAGATTGGACTGTCATTTGTCAGAAATGGTGTAGGGTCTCCCGCTTGGGCAGAGGATTGAGCTAGATGACCTTTCTTCCAACTCTGATTATCTGTTAAATCTGTTAGGTGGAGGGAACAACTTCATATCATCAACCACCCGCAAGATTGCATATCCCTTCCCTTTTATACCTCCCTGCCAACTGGCAAAGCCAGATCTGATCCCCTTTTGTCTGGTTTGCAACTGGCTTGCAACAGAGTTAATATAAATAATAAATATATCTCTAAGATAAAGAACATAATGCTTTAATTAGGGGAAGTTATCCTACTTTCAAACACTTATTTTTCAAGAGATTAAAGATTATTGGTGGTAATCAGATTTTGACATAACAAGTATAGATTACTTGTCTGTGGCACTTGAATATGTGAAGAGTGGCTCAAATCCCACTGATTTGAGCAAATCTCTCTATATAAGAAGTTTAGCTCCAGCTTCTGTATTTCAAAGTTTTGTTTCTATTTGGTTGCTAATACTTGCTATTTAAATAATGTGTTTCAAATTCATTGTTTGTTTTATCTGAAGTGATTTAATATTTAATAAATTTAACAAATAATATATTAAAAATCCTTGCAATAAAAGTGGATTTTATAACAATATTTATTATCTTTGTGTCTTTTTCATGCTTTTCCTTAGGTGTTCAAAAAGACCCCTCCTGGAGTTCGTAAAATTGTAATCGCTACAAACATTGCTGAGACTAGGTAAACATTAGTTTATGATACTAAAAATACATGAAATTTGCTACTCAAATTTATTAGCAAAAATTTGAGCAGCAATAAAAAGTGATTTCTTTGCATCATAGTAGGAGTAAAATGAAGGGAAATATTTCTAAACCTTATTTTCTCTGTTTTTTCATTATTAGACTATTTTGTTTAGATATTTTAAAGAATATACAAGAGGATCTAGGAATTTTCAGCATTTATAAATTGAATTGCATTCCTGAGTTTGAAGTTAGGGTCAGTGCCCGTGGCAACTTTGCTGAGCCTGCCATAATTTAATTGAGCCAAGAATTGCAGAATTCTAAATCAGGATATGGACTGTCTGTGCTGGGAAATTGTGGAGGGCATCAAATTGAGGCTAACAGAATAAATGTACAGATGTACAAATGTACAGATTCTTTTTCTTTCTTTCTTTCTTTCTTTCTTTCTTTCTTTCTTTCTTTCTTTCTTTCTTTCTTTCTTTCTTTCTTTCTTTCTTTCTTTCTTTCTTTTTGGTTATGCCTCAGAAGGCAAGAAATTAAATGAATAGTACATTGCTGTTTTGCTTATACTGCTAAGTTTCCATTGTGCCAATCTTAATTAAGGCAGATTTATTTGGCTTAAGATACCTATTCTACAATTTATTTGATGCTCAGACTGGCAATTCTTATTGATGAAATGTAGCTAATTATATGTAGAATTAATACTATGTCAAAGTTAAGTATTAAACATTAAGCAATTCCATCAATTTCTCCCAGTTATATCTGGCAATGTGGTTTAATTCTAATATTGCAGTGTAACTTTGTCCTCTGATAATTTCACCATTTCACACTACAGTATAACCAGGATTGCCTTTTTTATTTTATTTCACTTTTTGGCAAAGGAAGAAACAAAGCAGTAGCCAGTAATTGTTGCTGTTCCTTATGGCTTGATTCATCAGCAATGAGGGAGAAAAAGGACAATATTTCTTGCAAGGAGAAAATTGCTTCATAAAAGTATTAGCTAAGAATCTGTGCGATGTAGATAAGCAAATTGCTTATCTATTTCTCATTTCTCTGTTTTTCATTTCTACAGTATCACCATAGATGATGTAGTTTATGTTATAGATGGAGGAAAGATAAAAGAAACTCATTTTGACACGCAGAACAATATCAGCACAATGGCTGCAGAATGGGTTAGCAAAGCAAATGCCAAGCAAAGAAAAGGGAGAGCAGGAAGGTAAGTGTAATGCCTATTGTTATAAAATTTGTTAAGCAGGAAAATGTTGGCATTTGGAACATTTTCTAATTAACTTTGAAGACATTTCATTTTTTTCCCTTCACTGCAGATGCTTTCTTAATATTGAAGTCTTCCCTATTGAATTTTTATTTGCTGACTGCCTCTTCTAATTTTAATACTTTTTTAATGAGTGGACAATCAAGGTAGTACAACAGAGCACCATTATATTTTATGGTAAATATATCAGGGCATTGGGTAGAAATTGCTTTATCAAATGCAACCCCTGCTATTTTCATAGTTCACTCAGTCAGGTGCATAAACTATTAAAATGGATACCCAAATTGTATGTGTTAGTGGCTTTCCCAATTATTAACATGATTATTTTCTGTGGTATTTAAACTTAATTTAAATATGTCAATTCAGTTGTTTGATTTTACTTTTCCTGTGATCTCTTGATACTTGCATTAAAAAAGTAGTATGTAATATGAGTTACAATAAAAATATGAACTCTAAATCTAAATGTATTTTAACCATTGTACCATCAAAAGTTGTTGGAGGCCTCCGAAGAATTCTCTTCTTTTCCGTACAAATGTGTACAGATAACATGAGAAGTTGAATTCAGAGGGTCAGATCCTTTTTGTTAATTTGATGATGTTGTATGTGTTTGTAAACTAATCACTCAGTGTGGATTTATCAGTATTTTTTATTCTAGGTGTTATCCATTTACTAACGTTCATTTAAAACATAAAGTTCAACATCAGTTGCATATAAATATTTGTAAAACCCAAATTCCAAGCATCTGAATGAGGGGGTTTTCTGTATGTCTCTTCCTGCATATACCCATATTTACAATTATCCCTGTAGTTTTCCTTGCAAGATTTTCAGAAGTTTTTTTGCCATTGTCTCCTTAGGGCTGAGAGAAAGTTATTGGCTCTAAGTCACATAGATGCCTTTGAGTCTAAGGCAGGACTGGAACTCCCAGTTTCTAGGCTGGTGTTTAATCATTAAATCAAAATGGCTATTTCTAAAACTGGGTCATCACGTCATCACATGATGTATTGTGACTTTCCCCCCTTTGCTAAACTAGGGTGGGCGTGGCCAGCATATGACATCATCTGGCCCACAAGCTGTGAGTTTGACACCCCTGCTGTAAGGTAATACAAGAAGTTTTTGGGTTTTAAAAACAAAACAACCCTCCATATTCTCCAAAGAGAATACCTAAACCTCACTTACATTGGTGACAAGATTTTATTCCACACTATGTATTATCAGCATTTCCAGTGGCAAATTAAGGCTCGCACTGACAAATCTTGGTGCCCTCCTCCTCTGTACATAATGTACAAACAAAGCCATATTCTCAATGGTACCTCCATGGGCCTGGTGCCCTAAGCATGTACTTAGTCTGCTTAATGGTTAATACACTACTAAGCATTCCTAAAACTATAAAAGAGTGGTCTTTGGCCACAAGATATTTGCTCAACACTTATAGGAGAGATAATTTTATAAATAAAATAAAAATGATAAAATATAGACCATTGACCATCTTTATAATTGCTTCTGAATGATATATTAGATAGGCATGGATATGAAGTTTGATGTTTTCCCATTGTAATTCGTTTAGATGATTCCGTTTGAATTTGTATGTAACACCATTCTGTAAAAGTGCTACTAAATAGCTGTAATTACACAAAACATTCCTTTACTACTTGGAAAAAAGTACTTAATAGAATATATTTATACTTTTACAGAGTCCAGCCCGGCCACTGCTACCACTTGTATAATGGTCTTCGTGCCAGTCTTCTAGATGATTATCAGTTGCCTGAAATCCTGAGGACACCTTTGGAGGAACTGTGTTTGCAAATCAAGGTAATTTACACAATTGGGACAGTGATAATAAATCCTGGTGAAGCCTTAGTCTTGCTGTTTAGAAACTGATTTTGATAAAAATGAATTGGCCATTCAGTAACTTTTACAATAATTCTGAATCTCTGGGTGGCCTAGTTCAAAGCTAAGGCCCTAAAAGATGTCGGGATACAGAAATCAGAAACAAAAATAAAGAATAAAAATAACTAATTGATATTACATTTTTAAAATAATCATTAATGAGTAAAAATAGATTAGCTGGAAGGTTTTAATGGATGTTTTTTTCTTTGAAGTAAAAGAATTAAATATTGTGAGGATTATGTAGAATAAAATAATTGATTGTATATTGGTTAATGTTGACCTTTTACTTCAATTTATTAATATTAACTGTTAATTTAATTGTGTTATTCAGACTATTGATTTATATGCATATTGGCTGTCAAAGTTTTTAAAATAAATCTTGAATAGTATTAAGTATATATAGTTCATTGTTAGCATGATTTCTAGTTGATTTCATAATACATATTTATTGTTATATTTTTATCCCATGTTTTAATTTAATTTAATCCAAGGTGGCAAATACAGGTAGTCCTCAAAACTCACTTAGCAATTGTCTTGATTAGTGACAGATATTTTGGGTTCAATTGTGGTCTAAGTGAGTTTTGTCCCATTTTATGACAGTTAAGTGAACCATTCCAGTAAATAATGGTGAATAATAAGCCAATAATGCAGTTGTTAAATTAATCTGGCTTCCCCCATTGACTTTGCTTGTTGGAAACTGACAGGAAAGGTTACAAATGGTGACCATATTACCCCGGGACAGGGAGACTCATAAATACGTGCAAATTGCCAAGCACCCAAATTTTGATCATGTGATGATGGGGTGCTGCAGCAGTCATAAGTATGAAAAATGGTCGTAACTCACTTTTTTCAGTGCTGTTGTAACTTCAAATTGTCACTAAACAAATGGTTGTAAATCAAGGATTACCTATATACCTAATATTCCCATTGTCTATTTTTCTTACAAGAATCTCCTTTTGAGTTTGAAAGAGAATGGTTACCCAACTGGCTTTCATGCCTGTAAGAAAATTACAAAAATCTTTTCATGTTCTATGTGGTATTCTTGGTTTTGAGTTTTGTGAGCTCATTTGGGGTTTTGAAGTCATTAGAGTTGTGAATTAAGTATGTTTGTTTAGTTTTCTTACAGATGATGTTTGATTGTAGTTGTTTTACTTATTATGGACAGATATAATCAAGAGGAATCATGGTTTTCTTTCAGATTTTGAAACTTGGAGGTATTGCAAACTTCTTGATGAAGCTCATGGATCCACCATCACGTGATGCTGTGTTGCTGTCCATAAAGCATCTAAAGGAGTTGGTAAGTTTCTTTTTCTCTTGCTTGTATACAGGTAGTCCTTGACTTACAACAGTTTAGTGACCATACATAGTTACAATGGCACTGAAAAATATGACTTCCGACTGTTTTTCACAGTTACAATCTTTGCAGCTTCTCCATGATCATGTGACCAAAATTCAGTAGCTTGGCTACTGGTTCATATTTATGACTGTTGCTGTGTCCTTTTGCAACCTTCTGACAAGCAAAGTCAATGGGGAAGCCAAGTTCATTTAACAACCAGGTTATTAATTTATTAAGTGCAGTAATTCATTTAACTATGACAAGAAAGATCGTAAAATGGGGCAAAACTCACTTAACAAATGTCTCGCTGAATAACAGAAATGTTGGGCTCAATTGTTGTCGTAAGTCAAGGACTACATGTACTAACAAATGTATACATAGTTAATTTTAGAGTGCTCAATGAAAATTTAAAGAATTGTCAAATGAATACAGTTTTAAATTTAGATATTTCATTTGTATTTAGACTAAAATACTGCATCATTTACTGTAACACAGTCTTCTTTTTATAATAAAAATTATTGGTATAACTACAAATACTAATTTAACATTGCAACTTTCCAGATTCAGAGTATGTTCCTTTTTGAAATTATATATCTTTCTTTCTTTGATTTGCAAAAGAAACGGTCACTCATAAATAAAATAAAATGTTTTAAATATTGTGTTTATAAATGAAATAAAATGTGAATCATTTATTTTAATAATTTCAGTTGCACATTTTAGAAATTATTTAAAATGAAAGCTTTATGTTTTACTTACAAAACATTAGCCATTCAACTTTATTTTTTAAAAAAATCATGTCTAGAATTCTATGTATATTGTTTGTGTTCTGTTCTTGGACATTAGTTAACCTGTAGTCTGAATCCGTGTGTGAATTTTCTTGTCTTTATTTTTGCCTATGGTTGAAAAATGCAAGGAATGACTTTGATATATCAACATTGTGACTGAATTTGGCCTCATTTTCTATTTTCATGTGATGAAATGAATAGTTTGGAATAAACACAGATAATACTCTTATATAAATATGCCATGCTAGATATTAAAAGAGTAATGTGGCTGCAAGAAACCTAATAATTGTCCTAACCTAATTTAGTAGCTCGTTCTTCTTTATTAAAACCATTATCCTTGCTCTCCTCTCTCACGTATATTTTTTTTCATTGATTCTGTCTCTTTTCTCTTCACACTGATAGAATGCATTGGACAGACAAGAACAGTTGACTCCCCTTGGTGTCCACTTGGCACGATTACCTGTGGAGCCACACATTGGAAAAATGATTCTGTTTGGAGCCTTATTCTGTTGCTTAGATCCTGTTCTCACTATTGCAGCTGGCCTCAGCTTCAAGGACCCCTTTGTCATTCCCTTGGTAATGTATCTGAAAATAAAATTAAAAACATGTAAAATGTCTTTTTAAAAACTGTCAGTAAGAAGTAGCTTGAAGAAATCCATTTTAACTGTATCAAATTCAGTGATGCTGTTTGCTGCATGCTCAGAATGTTTTTGTTAAAAACTAAACAAATGAATAAATGTGCTTTGTTTATTTCAATAAGCATTTTCCTCCTCTAAAGGGTAAAGAAAAATTGGCAGATGCAAGAAGAAAGGAACTCTCAAGAAATTCTAAAAGTGATCACCTGACTGTTGTGAATGCTTTCAAGGTAATTCTATTACAATTGACAATTTCAGAGGTAGCTGCCTCTTTGAAAGAAAAGAATGCATAATTCATAGATATAAGAAACCTTTATTGCTGGGCAATGAATTAAAGCCATGGGAGGTTTTTTTTACTGCGGTATATATTTAATTTATTGGCAGAGTGAAGTGTAATCTATGTCACAAATTCTTTAATTTGGAGAGCAAAATCTTACATCAGCAGCTGCTGTGATTCATTCTACATAATTCAGTTTAATTTCACTTTAATGTTTTATCCAGTTTGTATATCACAAAGTCCCTTTATCTTTGTTTTAAATGCTGAGTAATTACTTCAAATAGGTTCACAAACAATAAAAAAAAATCTTGTGATAGGTTAGGTAAAGATAAACTTTTGGATCATAGTCCATTAGTTGCCTTTTTATTTAAAAAATAGTGTTTTGGAATTCCTTTTATTTATTATTAGATTTTTATGCCACCCTTCTCCCCTACAAGGAAACTATGGGCAATGAGATTATACCTTCCCTACTTTTATTATATCATAATGCAAACTCAATTTCATTGAGGGTCGCATCAAGGTTGTGATTCATAAGATTGTGGACATGGCCAGGGTGGGTATGGCCAGCTTGATGTCACTCATGTCGGGGCACCTGTGGTGGCCCAAGTGCTCTGCCAGCAAAAATGGGCTCCCGAGCTCTGTTTTCAGCTGTGATGGTCTCCTCTGACAGAGAAATTGGAGCTTGTGATGGCCATGGGCTGTCCTCACGAGCTCCATTTTTAGTGTCAGAGGCACTGCGGGTCAGTCCTTCGCTGTTTCCAGGGCGGCCCTAAGGGCCAGGTCTAAATAATCTGCGAGATGGATCTAGCCCCAGGCCTTGCGTATGACACCCGTGCTATAAGGAAACATTATTGATTTTGTTTGGGGCTTTTTCCTGATTTGCATAAATACATAACTATATGACAGAGATTGTCAGTATATGTATTTTTTCAAAAATAATGTATTTTAATGATAAAAGTTCCTATTTCCTATGAAAATTATTAAATCTACTTGGTATCTGGCATCTCATTGTATTTTAGCAATCACTTTTATTCAGTTTTTCTTTGAATCAATCTAGTGGGACCTGTATTAAAACATAACTCTTGCTTTCAGGGTTGGGAAGAAGCTCAGCGGCGTGGCTTCAGGTACGAGAAGGATTATTGCTGGGAGTATTTTCTTTCTTCAAATACCCTGCAGGTAATAACTGTTTGCCGCTTGGGACGTAGGGAATCCAGACTACGTCTACCACACTGCTTCTGGCAGGAAACTGCATTTTACAAAATCTGCAAGAGGTTAATTGGTGCTTATATGTTACTCTCTAGATGCTGCGAAACATGAAAGGACAATTTGCAGAACATCTCCTTGCAGCTGGGTTTGTGAATAGTAGGAACCCTAGGGATCCCAAATCCAATATTAATTCAGGTAAATGTTGAGGGAGAAGCAAAATAACAGGAAGGCTTTCAATTCTTCCATTGAGAGTTTCACTTCCCCTGTCTTTTCTTCTAGAAAATGAGAAGTTACTCAAAGCTGTTATCTGTGCTGGACTATATCCAAAGGTGGCAAAAATCAGAGCAAACTTCAGCAAAAAGAGAAAAATGTAAGGCTTCTGAAAATTTACTCTGGAGACTATTTATTAGGAATGCATATAGGTTAATTTATTAAGCAGAGCTCCATAATCGCAGCAAATTTACTTGGTAAATTTTTTAGCACTTCTGCCTGCTAAGATTTGGTGCATAATCATTGTAGGGAATCATTTTCAATGAGCATTCTTAGCAGTGGTGGTATTCTACTGGTTTGGCCTGGTTCTGCCGAGCCGGTACTGCCGATGACCAGTAGAGACCAAACTGGTTCTCTCCGCTGCTCTACTGTTGGGCCCACCCGCCCATCCAGGCTCCCACATTAACATTTATTCCCTGCTTGTGAAATGCAGCTGCTTTGCACGGCACAGCGGATTGCCACGCATCAGCCGCTGAAGCGGCAGGGAGAGTGCAGGATTGCAGGAGGTAGTCGGAAAGCCTCTGTGCCTGCGCAAAGTGCTCATTTGGCAGCACATGTGCGAAAGTCTGCACGCGTACAAAGCACACCCAAGCCATGCCCACCAAACCGGTGGTAAAAAAAAAAAATGGAAATGCACCCCTGATTTAGATTTGATGCTTACTTTAGTTATTTTAGGCTCTCTAAAGTCTTATCCAAATAATTTTGTATGAATATATTTTTCTTTAAGAAATCAACTAATCAGATTTTATTGAAGCATATTGTTTGATTGTATTAACATCTGAACGCTTGAAACAAGTTGCAGTAAGATGGTGTTGCTAATGAACATTTTAACATCTTAGCTCTTAATTGCTCTCTTTTACATATTCTAAAAGTATGTTTGTTTAGCAAAAATATTTTAATTATATATTTCTGGGATATCCTGAATTAGGAAATGATAGAAGATGGCTTTTCTTTAATACCTTTTTACATACCACTATGTAAAAACTAAATAACAAGGAAGCAATGGGTTATCAATTTGGAACTATCTTTGTGGAAAAAGCAAGATTTTAAACATAGAAAGCAAAAATAAAAGAATTTATACATATTCTTGTAGGAAACTACCTGGATTATTTTAATTGTAATGAGGAATTTTAAAAAATCATTCTTAATATCTTTTGCATATATCTTCTGGTTCTTATTAAGGTTTTAATATGTTTGGCAAACACCCACTCCCAAAATTCCCCAGCCAGCCATGGAATTGAAGTCCATAGGGCTTAAAGTTGCCATGATTGAGAAACATTGGTTCAGTGTGTAAGCTATTTTCTAACATAATTACTGAGAGAAGACATATATGTTCCACATTTACATTTGCTGATCCTTACACGAAACAATTGTTTAATGTCATTGAGGAAACTACAATCCAGATTTTCTTCAGTTTTCCCCATTCCTAGTCACCTCCCTCCATAGTACTTTTTTCAGAGGCTCCCCCAACTCCAATCAGAAGTCACTATCTCACTATAGAATGGAGAGTGAATCAGCAAATGGTCATTTTTCAGGCCTTTAAAAAAAATCATTTTTAAAAAATTCCTATATGTCTCTGTCATGTAAGTTGTAACTGCTTTGTGTCTTTCAGGGTTAAAGTTTCCACCAAAACAGATGGAACAGTGAACATTCACCCCAAATCTGTGAATGTTGAAGAGACAGAATTCCATTACAACTGGCTAGTGTACCACTTGAAAATGAGGACAAGTAGCGTAAGTTATTTTTTTTTTCTTTACTAATTTTAAATATAAATGTGTATATAGACGGACTTTTCTGAAACAGTTTTGGTCTTTCTGTGCTTGTTTCATCTCAAACAACCCTTATAAGCTACAGATATCAGAAATAATTAAGCTTTTCTCAAAAAAGTAATAGCAATAGGTAGATAATCCTAAACTGGAAGGTATCAGTATTAAGTATTAAATACATAGTATGAAGTATTAAGAAGTATTAAGTACTTAATACTTAAGTATTAAGAAGATGTAGCCAGTATGAATAAATCTCTATGAATAAATCTTATCGTATATTCACTTTTGTATCCTGCTTTTGCTTAATACAAAGCAAAAAGGTACAAAGGTATCATCACCTTTGCTTAGCATTTGGCCCTATGTAATACTGTTAGTAGTATAAAAGAGAAAACATTTATATAATTATTACAAAAATATCTGAGTTGATTTGTATTCAATCAAGGGCCATAAAGGTGTGATTTTGGACTGAACGATAAACAAGCCTTTACATTAATTAAACTGAGTGAATTAGATAATATGGAATGCCTGCTGGGTTAAAAATAAAAACTGCTCATTTTTTCTTTGTGGCTACAGTAGAAAACAAATGTAACTTGCAGAGCTGCAGGAATGGGGTTTATTTCTTTCATTGTAAATCATGATTTACTGTGCTATATGGACATCGTAAAGGGCCGCGGCATTTAAAAATCAAACAATGTTCCAAGGCCTCATGTTGATTATATTTCTATATTTATTGTGTGCTAAATGTTTTTGTTACTATAGATATACCTGTATGATTGTACGGAAGTTTCGCCATATTGTCTCTTGTTTTTTGGAGGAGACATTTCAATTCAAAAGGACAAAGATCAGGATACAATTGCTGTAGATGAATGGATTGTTTTTCAGTCTCCAGCAAGAATAGCACAGCTGGTAAAGGTGAGTGAGTTTCTGCTACCCTCGTGGAATTGGCTACTTAAAATACTGCAGTTAATCCGATTTTATAATTATATTATAAGGACTATTTTAAAAAACATGTTTCATGTAGATTATTTTCTTAAAATATGAAAAAATATTAGGCATAATTCTGTTCAAGCATTTCATTAAGTACTGATGCTTAAAACAGCTGCATTTTTTTTCACAGCCTGTAAAAAATATAATTAATTTAATTAATATTTAATTAATTAATTTAATTTAATTAATAGCAGAATGTTGCCCTACTCAGGATCCAAAATGATTCTTCCAAATGATTTTCAAAGCATACACAGACTTAAGATAGGAAGTTGTTTAAAAACTTCCAAATATTTCTATTTGGAATGCTAACATTAATTATAAAATAATATTTATATTAAACTACAGTACTGTATTTGCTATTCAGATGAGATTACTTATTTAATTTGACCTTAATGTATTATGTTCCACATAGATTAGCAATTACCTTTTAAAGATATATGTGCATTAAACTTGATTTTGACAAGTATCTTACTTTGAAAACAGAGTATTTTGACTATTGGTCCCTTTAATATCATTTTCTTTTGATACTTGCAATTAAAAAAAGAATCCAAAACTACATCTTTATATAGTTTGAACAGATAAAGTTGTTCCCAAAACAAAACAGTTGACTTTCTAAAAACTCTCCCTCCTTTATAAACTCATGGAACTGTTAAGAACTACAGGCAGTCCTTTTGAAATATTCTCTAGTGCTCAAAGGTTGATTTCTGGATTGTAGGAGATGGATTTGGTTTCTTTTCCAGCTGCAGAAAATCTGAAGATGCAAATTTAAGTTAAATGTAAATTTTAAATTTAACATATATTTTCAACTTTTTAATTTTATTAAGCATATTGAGTGTGTTGAATAGAAATTTAATAGTGATAAATTTAATTGCATTTGATAAAATATTGAGGGGAAAAGATGGGGGGAAATGAAAAAAATAACCGCATGAAAAGAAAACATGAAGCTCTAAATGAAAAAAAAAGTATTACTTCCCAAAATAATGAGTAAAAAGAAGATATGGAAATTGCTTGGTATAGAATGAAAATAATTCTGTTATAGAGTGCTGCATAAGTATTAGTACAGTAACGGCAAGAATAGAAAAGTATGCTTGATAAAATGATTAAGTTAAAGAGAATGACAAAATGCTTCTAAGAAATGATGAAAAAAGCGATAAAAATATTGTGCCTGAACTATCTAGAGAAAAATAATAGTAATCAATAAAGCAACAAATAAGACTAAAAAGGCAAAGCAAATGCAGAGTAACTGAAATAAGGGAATTCTAGAAAGAATGTTTTAGAGATTTGTAGGGAAATAATAGTGATATATCAAAAAGAGAAATTGAAACGAATACTTTAAACATTACTGTCAAGATTTTTTTTTAAAGGTCATAAATACTGTGAAAATCTTAAATATGCAGGTATACATAATAAAATTGGATAAACATGACTATGGTTTGTTGACTGTGCAACTTGTTTAATTTTAACACATCTTTGAAGGTTGCTTCTATGCCTGAAGATTGAAAGAATGGTGTTATTTTTCCCTGTACTGTATACAATGGAAAATGTATGAAGGATGAATTCAATAGAGAAAGAGATACATGGATGCATGTATTAATATTTGAAAGTGTAAAGGGAAGAGTATAGATGGATAATCTAATATAGCTACTGTATATAAAAACAGAATACAGGTAGGTAATCAACATGCCACTGTTCATTTAACAATGGTTCAAAATTACAATGGCCTTGGAATTAAAACCCATCCTTGAAGTTATAATCATTTCACCACCATACAGTTACATGATTATAATTTGTGCACCTGGCAACTGGCTTTCATTTACAATGGTTGCATAATCTTGTAGTCGCATGACTGTGATTTGCGATCTTCCCTGCTAGCTTCTGACAAACAAAGCAATTGGGGAATCACTTTAATGATTGTGCCATTTGCTAAATAACTCCATGATTTGCTTAACCACCATGATAAAAATGGTCTGAAATCAGATCCAGTGAGTACTCACTTAATGAAAGTACTCACTTATCACTGAAATTCCTATCCTTATTGTGTTTATAAGCTGAGAATAGCCTCTAATGGAAAAAACTTGATGTTATTCACTTTTGCCAACAACCCTTTTTTATCCTTAGGATTTGAAAAAAGAATTGGATGACCTTCTGCAAGAGAAAATAGAAAATCCGCAACCTGTGGACTGGAACGATACTAAATCAAGGGACACTGCAGTGTTGACAGCTATTATAGACTTAATCACTACACAAGAGAATGAAACTGCCAGAAACTTTGCGCCTCATTTCCAAAATGAACAATACAATTAATAGTTTTCCCTTGCTGTTGAAAATATGGAAGTGATACCAATCTTTTTTTCCATCCCTCCTTTTAATTTTTTTTGTATATCTGGGCATCTTGATATTTCATCTTTACATTAATATTTCATAATGGCTTTGTGTAAATGGCATGCTGTGTATAAAGTACCTGTTTACATAGCTCTAAGTGCATTATCATTTATAATATTGTATATGTGTGTCAAGCTATTTGCTGCTTCTTGTATGACTTTTATTTCCCTCTGGGAAACATTGGATAAAATAAAAGAATGAACTGATTTTTAACATTCTTTAGTTTATACAATTCTGTGAAATTGTTGGTTTGAAAAGTGATCAGAAAAACTAAAATTTTACTTTTTGAATATTAGCCTTCTATTTATTTTCTGCTTAGAATTAGTAAGAAATTCAGTTAGAAGATATCCTGCTGGGAGTTGTAAGGTCTGTAAAGTTGAACGAAGTCACTAGATAAAGAGTCTGATGGGAAAGGGATTCATGAAATAGGTATATGTTTGCATCATTTTAGGAATAAATATGTGCTTCGTTCCAGCTGTTTTGCATACAATGTAAGAAATAACATGTTGATTTTCATCAACTGAGGCTTTATTTACAGGATAAAGTCTTCTCTGATAGCTTGTAAAAAACTGTCAGCTGTTTAGATGAGAACAGGTTTTAATGTCTTCCCCTTGCAAAGTGTATTTGAATATAGGGCTGTGAAACAGAAATAAATATGGAATCAAGTACACATTAACTGTACACTAAGGAACAACCAGTATTCTATTTCAATAGTGTATTCTTTATTTTTTAAAATTGTTCCTGCAATTATAACTGAACCCATGTATTACTTTTTATAAATCATTCTGTCCATGTTGGACATCCTGTTAATTGTGTGAATTCCTAGTCTTCCCAATTGAGATTTGTGGGAGTTGAAATTGAACATTTGGAGAGTGTGCAGGCTTGGAAACATTATTTGTCCTAGTGTACATAATGTAGAAAATTATAGCATAATTATAGGATTATAGAATATTCATGAAGTTATTTCAAGAGTAGTATAAATATGTCATTATATAAGTTATGAGCAGAGCTATTGTGTTGGCAGTGTCTAAATGTCATTGCCGAACTCTAGGACAACACAAATATTTCTTGCAGAATATGGATTTAAGCAGTATCTAGTTCAAATTATATGAAATTTGATACTGATGCGTCTAGTCCACATCCAGCTAATTGAAATACTTTTCTTAAACCATAAAAATGGTACAAGACCTTCATCTTCCTGGGGCATGCAACTCTAAATCTTAGAAAATCTTTTTAAGATACTAATTGTAATTTTATAGACGTTGCTTGTGTGATCTGAGGTTTGCTGAATGTGTGTTTTGTATTTGATTTCTTATAATCTGATGAACTCTATATTTGCCATAAATTATGTCCAAAATCCCTATTTTGGGGGTTCTAGTTGGTTTCCTAATATATTTTTGCAGTTTGCTTCAATATATTTTTGCTATATATGCTCATTTTCTTTAATAGGCAGTTTTGAAAAAATAATTCCAGTTCACTTGTAAAATTTAGAAGACTCACTAGAAAAGGTTGTATTGATATTCAAGTTGAACATTATTTCTCTCCATCCCTATAAACAAAATGGACATTATTAGGTGCAGTAGTCCAAATAAAATCTAGTACTTCCGCTAAAATCCTTGCTAATGAAAATAGCTGCATAGATTCCTAGAAACAACTCCATAGAAGTGGTTTTTTTTGACAGGATATTGAATCTTCTCAGTGAATTCATCTGGAAAGTATTGTATATTGTGTAGGAATCATGCCTTTCAGTACATGTAGGTTGTCTAGAGATTCCTTGCTGTAGCTATTATTTTTTAAGTAAAGGTTGTTTCCCCTGTCCAGTGCAGTCCAACTCTAAGGGGGGTGGGGGATGCTGATATCTGTTTCTTAGCCAAGAGAGCCATCATTGTCCAAAGGCATCTCTGTCATGTGGTCAGCATAACTATATAGTAAAGCCAATGCCCACCAAAGTGGTACCTATTTATCTACTCATAGTTGCATGCTTTCGAACTGCTAGGTGGGCATTTTTTAAATTAATATTGGTTTAATTTTTCTGAACCCCTTTCGCAAACACTCGTCCTTAAGGAATAGAAATTATTTTAGCGTGTATCTTATATATTTCTTATATGAATCTTAGGAAACAAACTGTTACTTTAATGGAATGTTTGGTTGCGTACTGGAAATTGTGTACTGTATATTGTGTTCCTAATGGGTTAAATTTCAAACTGTGTAATCAAGCAGTGAATTATGTTACATACATAGCTATCTAATGTAAAAGATAAAAAGGTACAGTTTGAATATTAGCAGTTCCCCAAGTGACAATATATTAACTGAGTTCATTGGCTAATTTGATTCAACATTTCACATTTCATTTCATAGCATATTTATTTCTCATGGTCCAGTTATATTACTTAGCATGAGGTATGGTCAAATACAAATCTTTCTGCTTCTTATAACTTGTTCCCTTTAAAAAAAACACTTGATTATATTTTCTCTTTGCATATTGCAACAATGTTTATTTTAAATGCTAGTAACCAAAACAGAGATGTATCCTATCAATACATAGTACATGTTATTGATTAATATATGTTACTACATGTTTGTTTTTCAACCATATAAACTTCAGGATCTGGAATGAAATGGTTTTAACTTTTTTTCATTTTCTGACTTAACAGCATTTCATCAAGACTGTCAGCAACCGTTTCTTCCAAGCCGATGTTTGTCATCTGACATGTAACCATATTTGTTAGAAAACTTTTAAAATATTAATTGTAATTTTATAGAAGTTGTATTTGGCCACCTAAATGTTCTTTCATCCTCTTTCAATTGCTTTTGATTTTTTTCACTTGGATTGTTGGTATATATAGAGGCAAGGACTGCTATTGCTAGGGCCAAAGTTGATGGGTTCACTTCTTGAGACTCCCTGAAGGCCGAGCGGTGTACTACTTAATCATCTAAAAGTTTATCTATTGTAGTTGGACTGAATTTTGCAAATCCCATCAGAACTGAAGCCAAATTCATACAGGGAGTTGGAGCTTGATCTTTTGCTGAAGGAAGTCAGGGCCTTGACTACCATTACTTCAACATCTACTTTCATCTGTGCCTGCTGAAATGTTAGTTGTTCAAGAGGACTGTTTTTCAAACTTAGCAACTTTAAAATGTGTGGACTTCAACTCCAGAAATTTCCCGGCAGCATGCAAATTTTTCATACAAAAGCAAAATATTATGATCAGATGCTTTCTGATCCAGGAAATGGAATTCTTGATTCAGTGTTGTATGGATATGCTACTTCCAGATACGTCTTTTGGCTTGGGAACCATAGATGCTCTACGTCATCCTAAAGGCAAACTCCCTTGGTTCAAACTTTGATAATCCAGCCCCTTAGCCAATATTGGGAAACAGCAGATGTTCCTTTTCAGACTGAATATCATGTTAGCCAGACTTTCCATTCAGAATGAAACTGGGATGGGATTGAGCAACTGGTTTACCAATGGAAGACATGGCTCAGTGAATTTGGACTTCAATTTAATTTGGCAAAAACTTAATACCTGAAATGCAGCATCCAGACAGATGGTACAATCAGTTGATAATACTCAGCGTGTAAAGGCCTCTGATTTTCGTTACCTTGTATCCTGCATAAATGATGGTGACACACTTCTGGATGCCTGGGCACAAATGAACGCTTCTGGATGAAGTGGTGCCAGGTCACTAATGTCCTCTATATCTGGAAGATCCTGCTGTGCCTTAAATCGAAGATCTACCATATAGTTGTCCATCCAGTGGCACTCTATGGGGTGGAATGGTAGCCAATGAAGATACATGAACAGGCATCACACACAATGGAAATACAAATGATCAGATAGTCATGGGGGAGGTGGTCACCGGCTGCATTATATTGCAAACAGAGACACATAGAAGGCCTTCAAAGTCGTCTCAATTCCAGATATGAGAGAAATGAGACTGGTAGTATGGGGACAAGTGATTTGAGTTCATATGGAATCCATCATGAGGTGGACCCTTGCACTCAGCCTAGATCAGTGGTGGTTAACCTTTTCGGCACCAAGTGCCAAAACAGGAGTGTGTGTGTGTGCCAAAAGGGCACTGAATGCCAAAACACAGGTACTAGAAACAGGAAGAGCAGTTCCCCAGTGCACATGGTCTTCCGGTTTATAATACACATACGCGTGCAAAGACCAGCTGGCTGTCGCACACCGGAACCTGGAACAGCAACGGCTGGCGTGCCCAGAGAGATGGCTCTGCATGCCACTTCCGGCATGTGTGCCATAGATTTGCCATCACGGCCTAGATGGCCAGCACCCTCAAAACCAACCAATGAATGAATAGACTGTGTCTGCATGAAGAGAGGTGAGCTGTAAGCATATGCCCCATTGATGCAGACTGAACAATTGGTGAAATTCAAAACTGAATCATGCGATATAATGGTAGTAGTGCAAACAAGACTTTCCATTTTACACAGTTCATATGCAGACTTCTATGGATAAAGGGTCATCCCTAAAAACTGAGCAGCTACTGTTTCTTTACTATGTACAGAGCTAACATAATCCTGAGCAATTTTTATCTTAGGAGAGTATGTTATTTATTGAAGAAATGCTGTTACCACTCCTTTACTATGTTCATTCCACTTATAACACCAGATCAGAGAATAAATTTCAGTTAATAACAGATGGGGGGGGAGTCTATTGCAATACTATTTGTACCACCACAACTAATATAACTTAGTGCAGTTCTCATTTCACATCACAGTGGAAGAATTTGGGGTGCCTCTTAAGTAAAGCACCAGTTTTCAGAGTATTAGTGGCTGGCACGAAGTCAGTTCTCTAAATAACTTGGGAATAAATTTAGTAACCATATTTACATATTTGTTGCAGTCCTCGTAGATGTGTTGTACTTATCGACCACAAATTTCCTGCACTTTTTATATGAGTTATGTATTCATCCCATCACAAAGCAGCAAAAGAAACTTTTGCAGAAGTTTATTGCAGCCTTAAGCAGAATAGAGTAACGTCTGATGGACTTCATATTAAATGTTTTTAAGTAGCAGTTGTCAGTACCAGAATAATACAGTGTTTCTTTTGCTTACAGCTTTTTCAGAGGACGTTTTGGTGGTCTAATACCTCACTCCAAACTTACAATTGTTCAGTCTGAATACCATGGGCAAGGTTTTTTTAAAAAAATAAAGTTGTTTTTTTGCTACTACCAAGTTACCGATGGAATGGCTTCTTCATCCCTTAGTGGTGGATCAAGCGGGGAAAATTGCTAAATCTTTGACAAAACAAAGAAAAGCAGGAGAAGGAAATTTAGAGTTTCAAAAATAAAAAAATTGAATTTTGTGAAATTCAAGCGACTAGTCTTGATTCAACATTAAGATTAGCTAAGAAAATACCCACATGTAATTTCAAAATAGTAAAAGTTTGCTCATAAACTTACATAAGATTTAACCCATGGTGACAGTGGTTAGACTGCAGTATTGCAGGCTAATTCTGCTGACTGACCTGATTCTCATTGGCCCAAGGCCGATAAAATGAGGCCCCGATTGTTGTTTGAGGTAATATGCCGACTCTGTAAACCACTTAGAGGACTGTAAAGCACAGTGAAGCGGTATACAAGTCTAGTGCTAGTGCTATTTTCTTGTTCATAGAAATTCAATTTCTTGTGGCACATCTACCATAATCCAGAATGACCACTGGATGGCATTGAATAGCTAAGCACATTCTCTATCCACCCCATCTACTGTCATCTCATAGCCACCTGAACTTTTGTAGGTTGCACCCCAAATAATTAAGCCATGCTGTAATTCACTGAAATTTAAGCCTTGCACTGTAACATCCTTTTTTGGTATATATAGACCAGCTTCCCCTTACACATTGCATATGGTTTAGCTCTTGACAACACACTATTAGATTTTATGCGGCTGGATAAAAATTTACTTACCAATAAATCATTTTAATAACACTTAAATTGCCATTTTTTAATTTAATGTAGTCCACATTTTGATTTTTTTTCATTTCTGTTTTTATTTCCCTGGTTGTCTTTCAAAACAGCAAGTGATGTAGATAGCAGAAAGGTACTAATAAATACTATTTATAACTCAAGTATGAAATGCCATTTAGTGCATCATAGCATATTTTTTAAAAATACATATAATTTTAATTATTTCAACTATAATAATAAAAACTAATACAAATTAAACTTAGAGGGAAAATGAGAATGATGGAAACAAATAATAAAAAGTGCAGGAAATAAGAAATATATAATTATTTCCAACTTTTATCATAAATGTAAACAAATGTAATATCTCTTCATCTGTAAGATGAAGCAGATTATGTCTTCATTCCATTCCTTATTTCTAAACAAATCCATAAAATACCAACTTTTCAATCCTGGTGCTGGTAAAAAAAATCTACAGGGGGTTGCCAGTTACTTGCATTTTTAAAAAAATTCTTATTTGATCAAATTAAGCAACTTTATATTTTTTCCTTTTAATTCTACTAGTCTTTACCTTTCGTTCAATCAATTACGGTTGTAGGATTTGATTTCAATTCTTTTTCCATGTCAGGATTTCTTCAAGGCATTAACAATAATTTGTTTATAGATTGAATTAATCATTCTTTCGGGTTATCATTTGTATTAACTTTTCCTTTTTAAAACTTCAGCCAGTTTCTTTTGTATTTCCAAATCATTCTCTTAACCTGTCATCTATAGATCCACATATCTATCATTCCTTCATTAACCTAACTGCCTGCCCATAGAAACAGACATCATTACTGACACCATTGATATTGTAGTTACTAACATCTGGCTCTATTCTTCAACAATCTTTAATATTTTCAATATTTTTTCTTTTTTTTCTTTTTGCTTAAAATCTTTAGTTTCCTGCACTAACCAATTTCTAAAACTTGTTATCACATGAAATTTCCATGATAGTCAAGTTTATTTCCCCTAAGTTTTTTTAATTTTTTATAATTAATTCCAAAATTTCATAGTAAAAATAAATACTCCAAGTTGACTAGTTCTTAATCCATTTATAATTTTCTTAGACTAAAATGTTACTTAGCTTTTTGCTGTTTTATTTCAAATTCTTTTGAGTCCTTAAGTTTGTAATGAAGACTTGTAATTTGTGCAGAGTTGAGTATAAATCTGCCCAATGAAGACTTTTCAATCTTGTTGTTCCAAAAGTCTCTAATAGATTTAAGAAGGCTAATAGGTAATTTGCAAAAATAATTAGAAATTAAGGTTTGTGAACTTAAGTGTCTTTTAAAAGGTTCCATCATAGTTCCGAGCAAGATGGCACTCAAATCTGCAAAGGCAGCTGTCTTGAAGTCTCATGAGAAGCAACCATCCTGAGCAATTTCCCATCTTCTTATCTGGAGACTGGATAAGTAGAATCAGTCTACTCACCATTCCTTGCCCTTTGCTATGGTTGTAGTCTCTGTGTCTTCATTCATCATATGTCCCTGACTAGTATCACAGTATATGCTATGAAATCAATTGTGTTTCAGTTCAACCGAAATCAGTTGGAAGGATGATAGTCAATGTTCATGGGACTCAACAGCCTTTCTTTACTTCAAAATATACAAACAGGTAGCTCCATCATGCGCACCACAGCAGCTTAACACAGAACAGAAGCTTCATCCAATTCAAAATGTTGATTGTGGGAGTGAAAGCAATTAAAACTGTTTATTAAATTAAAATAGAAGGTGAAATGAATGGAGTACAGAACTAGTTTTTAGAACAAAGGTGTATTAGATATAAGATACAGCAATATTTTGTAAATACTGTAAATAGGAATGCTATCAGCATATGCTATTAAATCAACATTTATTTATAGAAAAATTTAAAAACAAAGTTTATTGTGAAGAAATTGATTCAGCAGAACTCTTATTTTTCAATTGGGTTAATTTCTTCCATTCTTAAAAATCTATTTTCATATATCTGACTAGCTACTAGCTAAAATGGAGGGGACCAAAATGCCATTGACTTTAGTGCAAATTCTAGAGTCTGTGTGTTATAGAGCACAGGGGCCTAATGTTAGCAACTTTAAGACTTGTGGACTTCAACTCCCAGAATTCTTCAGTCAGCTTTACTGGCTGAGGAATTCTGGGAGTTGAAGTCCAAAAGTCTTAAAGTTGCCAAGGTTGGAGACCCCTGCTATAGAGAACTTTATACATTAGTTTCTAGGCCTAGCAAACGTCCCATTCTTTCCATGTTTTTGTCAATTGTGGCTTGACATGTGATCTCCTTGGCACATTCCATTGGAAACCAGCCTCTTTCTCCATCACGCAATCGCTCTCCTTCATACCAACCTGTGATGAAGTGCAAAAGGGATTAAACACATTAAAAGCCACCATAAGGATAAAGAAATCTGTCAGATCCAATGGAGCTCTACTGAGTTTAATATTGCGTTTAATATATGCAGCTGAGTTCTCAAAGATCATTAATTTAATAAAGCTTTGTGTATTACTTCACCCTCTGATAATTAAGTGATACTCAATGATTTACTAAAATAGTAGGGAGCTTGCACCCCTTGAGCTCCAAAACTAGCCACTATGAATTTATAAGCTTTGCTAAACAAGCACATCCAGGACTGCATTAGCTCTACTTTACCTGCACCATTTTTTTCTTTCAAGGGAAGGACAATAGAAAAGTAAATGTAGCATAATCACCAGGAGCTATAATGTTGTTTCTACCTCTCATCATCTGTCTGGGTAATATCTTCCTTTGGAGAGAAGAGATAAAACTCTCTTTTTTTTAATCAGTTGATAAGGGAAGCAGTGGCTTTGCATTCCCAAGCAGAGGGGAATGAATTATTTCAAAGGGTGAAGTTTAATGGCCAGGCTGATATCATTATGTTAAATCCTGATCCACCTTGGACTCCTTTATCAAAGACTTAAACTTCTTGGTCTCTGGACATAATTTAATAAAGTCAAAATTCCCAAAGACTATATTTTGTCTCACATCAATCTGGTCAGAAACCTTCAACTTGTACAGAATGAAACCAGATAAGCATTGATAAATGCCAGTGTTTTTTAAGTGTTTTTTAAGTAGGACAATTACCTTCAAGACAATTCTTGAACAAGTACAAAATAATGTGGCATAAAAGGCAGCACTAGGCAACAGAATAGTGGTAAGTGCAGCAGTAATAGCCAGAGCAGGGCACTGGGGGCACCTGGCAGTCATGGGTAGGCTGGTGGCCAAAAAGTAGTTGCAAACATGTTCAATATTTTTAACATTTTAATTATTTAATATAGTTGTTTGTGCTGTTGTAAGCCGCCTAAAGGTACTTAAAAGTGAGATGGGCTGCATATAACTTTAATAAAATAAATAAATGTGGGTGAACCACAGGAACACTCATTTTGATTGTGTGAACACAGAAATATTGCAATAGCCAGAACTTTGAGGATCAACTGTAAATCCCTTTTCTCAACTCTATTGTAACTTGGAATGCTCACTGAACAAATAGACATTAAGCAAGGACTATCTGCATTATTTTGGTTACTTTCTAAAGGATAATCATAGTTGTGAAATACAGAAAAGTGATATGCAATTAACTTTCTGAACAGCAATACATATAATGTTACCAAAAGTACACATTCCAAATACTCTGGGTCCCAAAGGGATTGGGGGAAAAGACCATTTGTTTTCTTTCATGTACTATCAATTAAAATAAGCATTTGAATTTGCAAAGCTTAATGTTCTTAAGATTAATCATTAAACCTTCAGTATACTTTGCATTCCTTTTTTGTGGTTACTCAGAAACATTCAATATATTTCTGTGGCTTTCAGTCAAGTGACTATTTTGAATATCCTACCAAACTTGGTTAAATAAAATTACAGGATTAGATAATGTCATGACATTTTTATAGAAAGTACTTCAGATGCTATTGAAAGCATAAGTAAAAGATAAAGTGTGGTATTTATTAATACTCATATTGCTTACAAAAATGACTTTCAAAAAATCTCTTCAGAAAGATGTTTTCAAATTAAATGTTTCTATTCAAGCACATTTATATGTACTTTTATTCCATCTATGTTTTTCTAAATACTGGGGAAAAAATGCCCAAAGAAGGTACTTATGTTGAGATAATCCACATTTTACTTAGGTAGACAAAAACAGAATGAAACATGAACCTCAATTATAATAGCGTAATATCTTAAACAAGTAAAACTGGTTCTTACATATTAAATCTCAATTAAGATATCCTAACTCTAAAAGAATAAATGATAGAGAGTAACATTATAATTTTCTATAGCACAGATGCCAGAGTTTTGCATTTAAAAGGGTTTTACAGCCACTAAACAACTGGAAAAGCCCTTTACTTACCATCTTGGATTTTTTGATCAACAAGAACTACATCAGCAGCCTGGAGGGATAATTCATCAGGTTGCTTGGCAGTGTATGACCTGATAACTTCTACCTGAGTCAATGCTGAGGGGAAAAAATAGTATTTATTGAATCATATGGTGGATTTCAAAAGCTCAGGAATTCACTCTAACGATGAAGAAATTATAAACATATTCAGTATGACTTAGGGTTCTCTGCATGCAGTTTCCAAACTGTCTTCAAATGGAAAATTCTTGACTTTTTTTCTGCAAATCCAGGAGAATCATAGAATACAGAAAGAAGCAAGATCAAAAATGTTCATGTTAATCACATCCAAAGCTACAGACTAGTAGGGAGCATCCTTGAAAGTTTCTTAAGTATTATTCAATCTCTCATGAGAACTAAAAGGAAATTAGTTACTTAAAATAAAATTTCTTTCTTTTCTTTAGCCAATTTCACATTCATTTTATTAATTAAATGAGAAACTATTTTCACCTGATTTTTTACAGTTTGTAAAGATTACTATTACAAATGGGTATTTCTGTTTAAGCTATAACACTCAGGAGAAGATATATGAAGTAATAGGCATATAGTTGTAAACATGCTTTTAAGGGATCAGCCAAATTTAAGCTTAAAATCAGAACATCTTCAATAGTGTAAATGCAGAAAAGTCTACTTTCAACTGGCCAGAACTGGACTAATTCAGAGAGGGAAACCGAAAACTCCTCTTGGAAAATATTTAAATAACTTAAAGACAATGATGTATACAGTTTAAAAAAATTGCAACAAGGCAAGCATCCATTCTTTGTCACCTTAAACCTTGCCACATCACTGAGGAATACAAGCTAAGGTAAAAGTACCTTTTTGGAGGTATATCAGGTGTAAGCCTCTGTTAAATGGGACTGGAAAACCAGTGTTGCTAGATTTTTCAGAGATATAAGTCAGGAAAAATCTGTGTAAGGCATTTCCAGAAAATACTGGGGCAGTATTGTTCTATCAAATGCTAATCAAATATCATATAGCTCACATCATTAAAAGTTCTTATTTGAGACCAAATAGAATAAACAAATTGGAATAATTTCTTATCAGAAGCAGTCTATGTCAATAAAAACAACAAAGGATAAAGACAGATTAGAGAAGAAATCAGTCGTCTTTAAAATGGATTGGCACATTATAGTTTGGAACAGTATTTTGAGAGGGTACTCTAAAATTAGATGGAGGCATAGACTATGTGGGGAGTGAGGTTTTTCTAAGCAAAATGGAAATTTTTATACTTATATTAAGTATATATATAAAATAAGTATTATAGTAATATGATATGATATGAGATATGATGTAATGTAATGTAATATAATATAACATAATATTTAGTAAAGGTTTTACTGTCTAGTTATAATTCGAAGTTGACAGATAAATATGGGCCAGGGAAAAAAACACCAGAAACCTACTTAGGTTTAATTTTTTTTATCAATGCTCACTAAAGCTCACATTACAACCCCAGATAATTTTCTCATTCCTTACTTACTTGTCCTGTCCTTGGTTCTTCTATCATTGCTTTGTCCAAGTGCAGTAATCCAGCGAGCTCTCTCATTCCTAAAGAAGGGGAGAAACATTATGAATGTTTAATTATCTTCCTCGTTTTAATGACATGTATATATTTATATTACACGTATTTTAAAAGGTCTAGTGTCCACACTTCCCTTTTAAAGTGACATGGGAGAAAGCAGTATATAGAAGCTCCTGAAGAAAACAGATCATTTAGACCTGTATTAATTAGAATTTAGAAAGGTTGCACCGATAAGACTAGGACAGAAGAGAATGATCCTCTTAAATCTTTATGAATCTCTCTTTGACTTTTGATACCATAAATATATGTATGAACTGTACAGGAGACTTTGGAGTGGACAATGCCACCTTGTGCTACTTCTTGTTTCTTAAGTGGCCAGTATTAGTTGGCAGGGGCGGGGAAGTTTAAACTCTCAAGGGCGGGGGAGGTTAAACTCACAGATGCTCTGGGAGATAATTCATTAGCATGGAATAAAGTTACTATCTTTATGTTGATGTTACCTGCATTCAACTCTGCCCCAGGCCAAAGAAGTGACCCAGTAGAGGTGATTAAAATCTGCATTGGGACAAAAGTGCACAGAATGGCTGCAGATGTGAAAACCTTTTAAATCTAGAGAGAATGATTAACTAAATTTATATGCCACCTTATTTGATGACTAGGCAGCATACAACAATTAACAAAGATTATTTCAATGAAATCCATAAAAGATCTCAAAGTCAATGAAGTGGGAATCTCACTCTTCCTCACCAAAGGGTTTGATAGTGGGCCACCTCATCTAAATAAGAGCACAGTGGGGGCTATGCATATCTCGGGGGGGGGGGAGGATCTCATTCTAAGAAGGTAGGTGCTGCTACAGAGAAGGTACCTTTTCAGAAGTCCAATACAATTAAAATCAAAACTTGGTTTTAATTGAAGGAATCTGAGCACCCCACCTGCAGGATCAAAGTAGGTAGGAAGATGTTATGGTAGATGGTGTTCCTTTAAGTAACCTGTACGTAACAATCAGCATCTTGTATTCCACCTGGAAGCAAGCAGTAACTAGTGTGGTAAGGTGAAGGTGTTCTCATGGCACTTCAGGAACCCTGTCTTCTTTGTTGCAATATCTAATCTCTAGAATAACATTTTTTCAGAGACACAGATAATTCCTGCCCTGACGGAAGCTATTAAAGACCAAGTTGTTCTCCCTGGCTCTGGGATGGAATAAATTGACCAATTTAATTTGGTCTTTATTTAATTTGGTCTTTATTTAATCTCCCTCAAATATCTTCACTACAACTTTTTAAATTATGCTTTGGTATTAAAACAAAGCAAAATTTTCTATGTAAGAGACATTGTTATTTATTCACAACACTGCTAATGCAGTAAGAAAATGTAGTCCATAGAGTTATTATTTGCTTGCTAACAAAAAAAAAATGTAATTATGTCTTGAAGGTGCTTAGTTTGTAATACATGTAGTACAATTCCTGAAACAGAAGGGCCTCCATGGATCAGCTCAAAAAATAAAATCACTTGAGTACATAAAGAAAAGGCTATTATATGTTAAAATGATTTTAAGTTTTAAGACATCAGAAAATAGGTAACTATACTTATGTTAACGATTCTTGTCATGTCATTTGAAATACAGCACAGACATCTAAGCAATATTAGAAGAAACTTCATTTCTTCCAATGAAGAAGTCTGGATAATTAAACTTTAAAAGACTGAAGTGGGATAGAAAAGGTTTAGTTATGCCAATTTCCAAACTCGCTGAATTTACCAAGGGCATTCTGGCATTTTAATCTAATAACATTGCAATATTTAATCAGTAGCTCTATAGCCATCCTATAGGAATGTGCATCTGTCTGTGTATCTCACAATGCGATGCTTCATGGTTCATTTTAATTTTTGAGATGGAAGGAATGTCCCAACGCTATTGGGCAAAAATGTACAGACTTTTATGCAGATACACACTCTTTTGCTTTCCAGATTCCAGAAACAGATTTAGACTTTTAGTTTTCAGCAAGCTACTCAGATGCACAAAATGGAACTTTTTTTAATGGAATCTGAATCATTGAAAACAAGATGCTTCTTGTTGTTGCTTTCTCAGGATGAATAGTCTTTCAATGTAGTCTAGCCAAACAAGGAAGGAGAGCTTCTTTTATCATCTCCTTTTTCCAGACTACATAGAATTCAACAAGATAGTTTTCCATGGCTTTCCTGCAGTCTGCAGTTAACATCTGAATTATAATGTTTATTTCTTAGGAAATGAATGTGTATGAAATGAATGCAATGTTTAGGCTAAACCTCTTAGGGGCAAAACGAAATTTAAATAAAGGAGAAGAGATTTTACATCACCATTTTTTTTTTACAAATAATGAATGTAATAAACATAGTAAAGGAACAAATAGTACTGTGATGCCTTTACAATATATATATATATACAGTATATGCCCTTCTCTTGGGCAAAATTAGCAAAGACTTTCTTGGAATCCCAAAGTCTCAAATCAAAGAAGGCATGAAGCTGCTATTCAAACTTAATATGTTTTAATCATGAGTATATAAAAAAGATGTGGAGACTCTAGAAAGAATGCAGACAAGAGGAACAGAGTTGATTATGGGACTGGACACAATATATGTGTTTACATAGATTGCCATGATATAAAAAAGATATGGAGATTAAAGTGCAGAGATAAGCAACAAAGATGATCAGAGGTTAAAGCATATGAATAATGGTTGCAGGAATTGGGAATGTATAGTTTAATGAAAAGGACTAGAGGTGACATGATAGCGGTGTTCCAATATCTAAGATGCTTCCATAAAGAAGATGGAGTCAATCTTATTCTCCAAAGCACCAGAAGGTAGAACAAGAAGCAATGGATGGAAACTAAGCAAGGAGAGAAGCAACCTAGAACTAAGAAGAAATTTCCTGAGTTAGAACAATTAATCAGTGGAATGGCTTGCCTCCAGAAGTTATGGGTGCTTCAACATTGGAAGCTTTTAAGAAGAGATTGGACAACCATTTGTCTGATATGTTATAGGGTTTCCTGCCTGAACCGTGAGATGGACTGGAAGACCTCCATGGTTCCTTCCAACTCTGTTATTCTGTTAATTCTAATTAACTTGATAATATGTATTGTCTGAAAAATCTGTAATCCTACGATAGCTACTAACAAGAAAATAAGCAAATTAATAATAATTTAAGAGTATGTAATTATTATGTATTTGCAGAATAAAGGTGAACAGAAGCAGAAAAATATATTACAATACAATGGATGGAAAAGTCTTGTTCCAGAATCCCAGATTTAAAAAGCAAATACAAAAAAATTACTTACTGAATGACATTTACTTACTGAGTTTCAGTTCCCAAAAGCAGTTCGATCTTCTCTCCTGCATGGTTACTCAGGGCAGTTAATCTGAAGAGGTGATTGGTAGAACTCTGCCGAGAGTAAAGCATTGGTGTGCTGCTTTTTACTGGAGAGGAATTCTGTTCTTCATTGGCACACTGCTCAACTAGTAACTGATCCCTTAAAGAGTAATCTGTAACATTGTAGTTCTCATCACTGTCAATAAAGGGAACCAAAAGAGACAAGTCAAAGGGAGCTTAGATTCAAATCAATGCTAAACATGTCAGGTGAGCAACAAAAGGTCTAGAGAACAGTCCACAATGCCTAATTTTCAGACATTTTCAGCTGTTCAACCAAAAAGGAAGACAAGAAAGAAAACATTCATGAAGGATCTAATTATCAAGATAGGGCCATGGTGGCACAGTGGTCAGAATGCAGTACTGCAAACTAATTCTGCTGACTGGCGGCTGCCAAAACTTCAATTCTCAATCAAGGTTGATTTCCACCTTTCCACGGTTGGAAAAAATGAGACCCTGATTGTTAGAGGCAATATGCTGAATCTGTAAACTGCTTAGAGAGGGCTGTAAAGCACTGTGAAGCGATATAAGTCTATAAGTACTATTGCTATAACGATAATATTGAGTCCTTTAGAACAGGGCTGTTAAACTCACATCATCATGGCAATGTCATGTGACATATAAGGACTTTCCCCCCCATTTGCTAAACTGGGTGGGGGCATTCTAGCATGTGATGCATCTGGCCCACAGGCTACGAGTTTGACAGCCCTGCTGTAGAAGAAGTCTATTTCATATTTAAAAATATGCAACCTTGTATTTAAACATTCCTAACTTTGTGTTGTGTGCCCATTGCAGCCTTTCCTGGATCAGGATTCTCTGCACTTAGCCTCTGGTCATCTCATGGTTGGACTACTGTAATGTGCTCTATATGGAGCTACCCTTGAAGACCATTTGGAAGCTACAGCTGGTACAGAGGTTTTGGGGCCCCAAGAATACCTGTCCTGTAACACCATTGCTCCATGAGCTCCATTGGTTGCCAGACTGCTTCCAGGTGCAATTCAAGGTGTGGGTGATCACCTTTAAAGCCCTTCATGGCATGGGTCCAGGTTCCTTGAGGGACATGATCCCACTGGATTGGCCTGTACCACTTATGCAGGTAATGAGGCATGTTACGGATCCTGTCAGCCTGGATTATTCAGGCTGACAGGGTCCAGGAGGAGGGCCTTCTCTGCGGTGGCTCCTGCCCTCTGAAACATCTTGCCCCTCAATATGAGAGAGATTGGCTCAACCTTCCTATCTTTTCGTAAGGGCCCAAAGATGTTGCTGTACAATGGAGGTGGTTGATTGAGTAACAGATCCCACCTCCACACCCCCCATTCCGCCCCTGCCCTCCCCATGTCTTTGGTTTTAATGTTCAATTTCATCTTTTTATGATTTAACTTATATGTAACTGTAAGCTACCCAGAGCTGACCTATGGTAAGATGGGTGGCAAATAAACAACCAGCTTTCTTTTACAGATCTGGGTGACAATAATGCTAACTAAGGGGAAATAGATTATTTATAAAGTTTCCCTCTAAGCTCTTTTTCCAGGCCTTTGGTGAGGAATAGTGAAACCCTTTGTTTCATCTTACTAGCCACATTACTTTGCAGGTTTTATTGATTTTTAGGTCTTTGTTTGACTATTGTGAGCATTTATATTCCAGTTATGGACTAGCCTTCCCAATGCTGTATCATTTGGACTCCTGGACCAGACTTTTTATTTTGCAATATTTTTTTTTAACCAAGGCATTTAAGTTTATGTTATTTCAATTCAGAAGCTGCATTTTATTTGTGCTTCTTCCAGGACTGTCTATGCCATTTGATTTTTGCAAGTTTAATGACTGTCATTTAATCATATAATAACTACATAATAGTTTAAATTCATTTGCTTATAATAAATTCATTAAAAAAATAGAACAGCGAAGTCACATTTCTTGATTCTTTGAATATGAAAATGTACGCTTGATAAAATCATTTGGATTTGTTCTTAGTTAGATAATGGCATTTATATAGGTCCTGGTGAGATGCTTGAGGTGCAGTCTTGCACAGTTGTATCAGAATGGTTTGAACCTGATGGACCGAAGGAAGTGATGGGGACAGTATGACTGTAAACTTTCCCTTCGGCCTTTTAGATCCATCCCCTTCCTGGCTGGCTAAGTCCACTTGGGGGTGTGATGTGTGGATGGATTGTGGCAGTGGTGAATTCATCCTTGAGGGAGGGTTTTGTTCCGCCTCTTAAAGAGGTATTAGTCTGCCCCATCAAGAAGCCATATTTGTTTGGTGGAACTCAGAAAGAGAACTTTTTCTATTGAGCAAATCAATAGGCTTTCTACCGCAGAAAATGTTATTAATGATAAATTACCAATCACATGGGAATACAAATTTGATGAAGACTATAACTTCCACAATGCTTGTTCCTAACTGAATGAATGCACTTAGATAAATAAACTGATTTAGTGGGACCTAAAACTCAAGTCGCTCAATTTGGATTCAATCACAATCCTTATTGGGGAAAAAGAAGTGTATAAAAAGTGTATGTAATGTTTAGCTGATTTTGAATCATTAAACATATAATTCTTCCAATTTCAGTAAATATATTGCATTAGTTACTGTCTATGGGATCCAACTGAAAATTCATACAAATAATAAGTTGATATAAACAATTGATATTCTGAAGTTTGTAAAGCAGTTATTTTTCGATTCCACTAGAATGGGAGAGTTTAATAAATGAGTCCTTATGAATAATGCCAAATCCTCCCCATCTCAAACAACAATGTATTGCTGAAGAACATGATTAGCAGATGTATGAAAATGGATATACAATCAGGCTGGTTTTATACAGAAAAGTGTAAAAGTAGAAAAATTAGGGATCTGCTTGCTAGTAAACTATTGCTGTAGTTTCTATGTAAAATTTGCCTGTATGCCAAGAAATGCAGCCAATGTTACTTCTCATACCTACAAAAATGTTTTTTTCTTTTTCCTTTCCTTTTCTTTTAGAATTTTTTTTTCTCAATGAAATCTAAACGATTGCAAAGGTTTCAATACATTTTGACTTCACTATTTTTTGTTGGTTTTAAATCTCTATAAAACTCTACAACTGTAAAGAAACTCAAGCAGTAGTTTAAATATTTTTCTGCTATGTAGAGCCCAAATTCCATTTTATCCAGAAAGTGAGCACAGGTAACATTCCAAAGAGTTTGTGACCTTTGGCTGGCTTCATATTTAAGAAGTCCAGCTGCATTCCACTAACAGGATTATCTCAAGAGCTGACAAACCATTAGATGGAGAAAGAATTTCAGTGATGTCCTAAGGGGACTATATACCATGTAAGAACATCTAATAATCACAGAGTTAAACAAAAGGGGGGGCAGAGGGAAGGGTTTCTTAAAATGAAGCATGCTACTCTGAAGTTACCCATGTTTCTTCTAATGAAGTAGCTTCACAGTAATCTGAATTGTTGTAAAAATAATTAATTCAACAATTCAAAAAAAGGGAAACATTTAATTATGTATAAGAGAGGAAAATACATTGGAATAAATCAAATCACATATGCTATATTTTAAGACAGTACAGTCTAACAACAATTCACTGAAGAATGGGAAGAAGTACCCTGTCAAAGCTATTCCATGAAGCACTGAAGGTCTTAATACAGAAGAAGAAGAAAAGCAACACATTCCATCTAGTTTTAGAAAGACACAAGGATCCCATTTGGCCTCCATGTGCTTCAGAACTAGTAGAGGTGTACAAAACTTGGTAATTTGGCCAAAGAACATTCTGGAAAATTTCAAATCATGCCCAACCCTCTTTGGATGATGTTATTCCAGGATAGTTTCTGGAAGATATTTTTTCAGAACTGAAAGTAAGTTAAGGTGCCCGAGACACAGAATTCTGGACAACATAAACCTGTTTCAATTTTCTTGTCCAGAATTCTGGACAACAAAAACTGTCCCTGGAATGACATAAGTCAGAGGGAACAGGCTATTCCATAAATCTCTGGAATAATGTGTTCCAAAAATCATGAATTTTGGACTATCCTAGAAAGAACACCAAAAGACAAATGCAATAAAGTTAGAAAGACATCTTATTCACTGGTGGTCAAGAACTCTCCCAGGCTGAACAGCTCCCACAATATGCTAGGTAAATTCTACAATGTGAACTGAATCAGTCAGAATTAAGTACCTTTCAAGTGCTCCCAAAAGTTTTCTGGGTGAAGCCATATCTAAGTGATTATTACCATGATGTAGTGATTTTCAAGTGTTTATAAAATTACAGATTACTCAATCCTCTGGGAACTATTTCACAACTCTACTTCTCAACCCAACAGGATCCACCTTTGGATTACAAATTATTCTTAGGAAGCACACAGCTAAAGCAAAACAACCTATCAGATTTTGCCTAATGTAAAGAAAATTTTAAGTATATAAAATTTGGACTTGAAAAAGTCTCATTACTTGGATGCTTGTCAGCATGCTTGATGATTAGAAAAGTTCCAAGTAATTTATTTAATGACCTAGCTGGTATGTAAAGCATCTGGAAAGTCTTCTTATAATATACAAGCAATTTTAAGCCAAGGTACAATGTCATCCTTAACTAATCATTTTGCAATGTATCTTTCTTTTTTTCAATTCCGAATGTTATCACCAATCCATAAGATTCCCGGTTCTGTATCTTATATTGCTCTTTAATAGAATCTCAAATGAAGAGCTGAACAAAAACTCTGAGAAAAATGACCAGACTAATAAATTAACATCAGTGTATACGATATTCAGATGAAAATTCATCTTCCTCTATTAGTTTTCCTTTTTTCAAAAAACTAGTTACCATGGTTTCTAAAAAACAGCAGAAAAGATAATATTCCTTAATCAGACTTATTTTTAAAGTGTGAATATGAGTAACCTAAGCAGATTTCTTTAAGAAAGAAAACCCTAATTAAAAAAAACCCTAATTAAAAAAACCACAGAAAAAGGCAATTGATTAAAAATCAGTAGAGCTGTCAAAAGTTTAAATGAACAACTAAAAAGTAACAATTTGTTTTAGGCATAATAAAAGAAATACAGCCATAATCCTACTATTTCACTGTAAAAAAATGTGTTCAGCATAGTTCCTACCTTTTCTTTTTAGTGATAATGAGGACATCATTAAAGAGGAAGAAGTATACTTGTTGCTTTGAAGTCCTTTTAGAAAAAAGTCCAGTGTCTTCAACAAATGCTGCCAATTCACCCCGTTTCACTAACCACCGTGAAGAAGAAACCAGTGGAAAGGGCTACAAAGTAAGAAAACTGCAATTTAATCTTTTGTCCAGATTTTCTAAGCAGATATTTTAACAATAAAAAGTGTTCCTTCTACAGTTATGAATGCAAAAAGAAGAAGAAGAACTGGCATTTGCTAACCAAAAATATGAACTCTGTTTTTATCTTCATTGCTTTCAGGAAGCACTTTTGTTATTTTCTAAAACATCAACTGAATAATCCCTATTTCATCATTAGAAAAATAAACACAGCTCACTCAGAAAGTTCAGCACTAAAACAAAGCAGAAGTTAAATAAAAATGCACAGAAGGAAGTATCCTACCTTGATTTTAAATTCCAACTGGGAGTTGATGGTATACATCATTTCTGTCCTTTCCATTTTTCGAGCACCTTCATTGCACAGACGAACCAACTGGGAAAAAAAGACATCTATGTCACCAAACACATTTTCACTCAGTACTAAGCATTTAGTTTTTTCTTTACAAAGTCCCATCTTTTAGAGGTACACAACAATAAGGGAATCAGAAAAAGATTTTTAATGTGCAACTATCTTTCAAAGAAACAATATAAACAATATAAGAATTCCACTTCCAAAACAGGATCCCTGGGTTTTTATGTTTTTCTTGACAGGCCCCTACAGGCACATATCCAAGGTCATTGGCTATCTACACCTTCTTATAGCCACTCACGTCTTAGCTATTTTCCCCTTTGAACAACTGTGATACACTTAGATATTCAGAAGCTACAGCTGGTACAAACTGCAATTGCCCAGGAAGTTATGGATGTATCTGGTGTATTAGATTGACTTCTCTGGTCTGGAAATTAACTGGTTACCTGTTAGTTTCCAGGTATAAATCAAGGAAGCTATCAATGGTTATCACTTTCACAGCCCTATGTTGCTCTATATCTGCCAACATCTAAAAACAAGTAAAGTAATAACTAGCAGTCAACATGGATTTGTTAAAAACAGATCATGCCAAACCAATCTTATTTCATTCTTCAACATAGTGACTAAATTAGTAGACCAGCACAATACTGTGGACATAATATATTTAGATTTCAGCAAGGCATTTGACAAAGTAGACCACAACCTACTTCTTAGTAAGCTAGAAAAATGTGGAATAGATAGCACCACCACTAGATGGACTCGCAATTGGCTGGCAAACTGTACTCAACAAGTAGTCCTTAATGGGTCAAAGTCTACATGGAGGGAAGTAAGCAGTGGGGTGCCACAAGATTTCGTCTTGGGCCCAGTACTCTTCAATATCTTCGTTAATGACTTAGATGAGGGAATAGAAGGGGAACTTACCAAATTTGCAGATGATACTAAGCTGGCAGGAATAGCTAACATCCAAGAAGATAGGCTCAAGATCCAGATGGATCTTGACAGACTAGAACACTGGGCCATATCTAACAAAATGAAATTCAATATAGAGAAAAGTAAAGTCCTACACTTAGGCAAGAAAAACCAAAAGTACACACATAGACTGGGTGAAACCAGGCTCAATAGCAGTAACTGTGAGAGGGATCTTGGAGTCTTAGTGGACAACCAGCTAAATATGAGCCAGCAGTGTGCAGCAGCAGTCAAAAAAGCTAATGCAATCCTAAATTGTATTAACAGAAGAATACAATCAAGATCAAGGGGTGTACTAATACCACTCTATAAAGCCTTAGTGAGACCACACCTAGAGTACTGCATCCAGTTTTGTTCACATCATTATAAAAAAGATATTGAGACTCGAGAAAATGTACACAGAAGAGCAACCAGGATGACCAGGGGATTGGAGGCTAAAACATACAATGAACAGTTGCAGGAACTGGGCTTGGCTAGTCTAGTAAAGAGAAGGATCAGGGGAGACATGAGAGCAGTCTTCCAATATTTGAGGGGCTGCCACAGAGAGGAGGGGGTCAAGATATTTTCTAAAGCGCCTGTAGACCAGACAAGGAATAATGGATGGAAACTGAACAAGGAGAGATTTAACCTGGAAATAAGGAGAAACTTTCTGACAGTGAGAACAATCAACCAATGGAACAGCTTGCCCTCAGAAGTTGTGGGAGTGCCATCACTTGAGACTTTCGAGACTGGATTGCCATTTGTCAGAAATGGTGTAGGGTGTCCCACTTGGGTGGGGGTTTGGACTAGATGACCTACAAGGTCCCTTCCATCTGTTAAATCTGTCTTCTCCTATATTTACCTATCCATTCAAACAAACTGAACAGGGTCATCTCCTTCCAGATCCTATCCCTTCATGATTGTCATCCAATCAAATTTCACTCTCACAAAGGTTTATCTGGCCCTGACCTCCTGGGCCTTAGCTGTTAAGGACTATTTTGTCCCATCCAGCATAAGAGGAGGGAGTGCTTTGAATGGTAGTGAGTTCTAAGCACACGATGGTTATTTTGCTGGTTTCACTTTTATTTTTATTTTTTCTCTGATGTATGTTTGCACTGTAATTTCTATCATTAAACTGATAATTTATGCTCAGTTCAAATGAATATTTGAATATATGGCAGCCCATATGTTTCTGAGTGAAACAACATAAAAACATAAACAGACAACACCAGCATTGAAACAGTCAGGGCCCCAAATCAAACATCTCAACATTTCTCTATACATCCATATTTAATTTGACCAGGTTGTATCCTTTAAGTCCTTCTGGAATTAACATCCTGATCGCCTCTTAACTAACTGACTGAACCCTGAGACTTTCTAGTATTTATTTATTTATTTATTTATTTAGATTTGTCAATCGTCTACAAGATAATAGGTATAAGTATATACATAGTTATGAATACATGAAATGGGTACATATAAGAAAAATAAAAGAAACAATAAGACATGGACATTTTGGTGTGCTTATGCACGCCCCCTACAATAGGTAGGCATTTTGGTGTGCTTATGCACGCCCCCTACAGACCTCTTAGGAAAGGGGTGAGGTCAATAGTAGAAAGTCTAAGATTAAAGTTTTTGAGGTTTGGGGAAGAAACCACAGAGTCAGGTAGAGTATTCCAGACATTGACCACTCTGTTACTAAAGTCGTATTTCCTGCAATCAAGTTTGGTGTGATTAACCTTGAGTTTGTATCTATTGTTTGCTCTTGTATTGTTATGGTTGAAGCTGAAGTATTCATTGACAGGTAGGATATTGCAATGTATGATTTTATATACTATACTTAGATCGGACCAAAGATGGTGTAGTTCTAGGTTTTCTAGGTCTAGAATTTCAAGTCTGGTGGCATAAGGTATTCTGCAACGAGTAGAGGAGTGGAAAACTCTTCTTGTGAAATATTTCTGGACTTTATCAACTGTGTTAATATCAGATATGTAACGTGGGTTCCATACTGGTGAGCTTTATTCAAGTATTGGTCTAGCAAATGTTTTGTATGCTCCAGTTAGTAGTGTAATATTACCAGAGAAAAAGCTACAGAAGATTAGGTTAACAACTCTTAACACCTTTTTGGCTATGTAGTTACAGTGGTTCTAGCACTTAGATCATTAGAGATGAGTACTCCAAGATCCTTGACAGAGTTTGGATCATCAACAAGGTCTTGACTATTCAGTCTGTATTTTATTTTCTGATATTTTTTTTTGCCAATATGTAAGACAGAGCAGTCTATAGACCCTCAACTGTAAAATGCCAATAACATTTTTGTATTACTGCTGATCTACTTTTAAAAATTAATGCAAAACTTGTTATTTTCCTTACTACCAAAGAAATGCAGGATTTCAATGCCAGAGAAATGAAAACCAAGTTTTTGAAGCTTTCTCTTTGTCCTTTTTTATTTCTATTGCAAAGGTCAACTTCAAGAACTGTAATAACACAAAATATTGATTCTATTTATTTCCAATCTATATCATTAAATCTATTTCCCAACTAAATCATTAATGAAAAGAAACATCAGATGTTGCTTGAAAAGAAAACTTTTTCTAATTGTCTCCAAGATATAACTAGTACTGTATATTCAGTAGCAGCCTTACTCAATTTTCTGGAGGACACCTTTGGGAAAGTCTGTTCTCTTTCCCAAAAACTTTGGACCCTTCCCCCAACCACCAAAACAAAAAGAGGAAAAAAAGAAAAAGAGGGGGAAAAAACCTTTCTGATAAAAAAAAATTCATCTGGAGTTACTTAGATACAAAGCAATTATATTTCTATTTCTAGCTATTTTATGTGTAAGGGGCATATTGAAGTATTTTCTTTTTTCAGCAGCAATGAATTTCAGTGCAAATAATGAGTAATTTGGAAAAAATGAGGAAAAGGCATTTTTAAAAGACCCATGAGGCATTCTTTTTTCTGGAAAGTATTTGTTAGCAAGCCATAAGAAGCATTTTTTATGAGCTAAAGATAAATCAGATTTATTCATTGGTAGTTTAGTGACTTCCAGACAGAGTAACAGTATCAGTCAAAAGAATGCTAGTTTGTCTTCTTTTTTGATTCTGAACAGTATGTAAAATGCACTACTTTTTTAGAACTATTACAATACTGATTACATTATATAACATGCAGTATCAATGTGGAGAAATAAATCATTCTTGAATGAACCATTTTTATATTATTTCCCTTTCTATTTCTATATATTTTATGAAAAATGTTAACACCAGGAATAATTTGCAACACAAATTACTGAGTTTTAAGAAGAATATAATTTTTACTTCTAATAAACAGAGTTTTATTAAGGGTTCTTAATGCAACTCAGATCTATATTAATATTATTGTCTCTACCCAACATGAGAGGAAAGTTAGCACTGCATTCCTATATAATTTTACACCACCAAACAAGTGTTCATTGAAAGCAGTATCAATAAATGCTAATTAATTTACTTTCCAGTGATAAACATCTCTCTGGCAAATTGCCAGATTTGGGGAAGAAAAGCTCATCTCATTGTCTTGGAGATTTGGAGGAGACAACTGGATTCATTCTCCATTTTTAGCCAGAAACCACTTTCCGCCCCTTTTTTCAGATTCTCAATGATTGCTGATTGCAATGGAGACGAACTACTTGTTACAGAGGTCCAAGCTATATGACATTTCAATTGTCCTTTGCAAAGGGGGGGGGGTGTCTTTCTTTTCCATATTAGGCTACAAATATTAGCAGCCCACCATCTCCAATGGCAATGAATGTAATCAACACTGTCATTTTTTTCTTCCTTCCTTCAACATTCTATTCACCTCTAGAAATACAGAAGGCTCAGAGACTGTTAAGCTAAATGAAGAATTGGCCATCTATTTAGCTTGCAACAAAATTCTTCTGCAAACGTTAATGTGGTAGATAGTTAATCCTAAATTCTTGCTCATATGATCAGTACACAATTTTAGGATGTTCCTTAAAGGAAATGAATTGAGAATCAAAATGTATGTGACATTAATGGTTGAATATGTTCTAAATGCAAACTTAGTGTAGTAAACATTAATACAATCTGACACTATTACATCTGCATGAGATTGCTCTGATGACATGCATCAACCAACATGTACGAATAAAGATTTGACAAACATAAAACCAAATGCTAAACAAATGATAGAAAATGGTACACTGTATTCAACTGTTTGCAGCTGACCAATCTTGGATGCCTCACAGGCTATTGAGTCAAATTCAGACACTAAGTAGCTGCATATATTTTAGCTCACCCCAAAGAGAAAATTAAATTTAAGGTGCAGGAAATTTTTAAAAATGTTTAAAGCTGCTGTAACTGCAAGAGACAAGATATTTGATGCTAGTAGCAAAAGCTACAATGCCATTGCATTAAGTAGAATCAGTATCTATGATAATGAGAATCAATACAGTTACAATAGCAGCATGTTGAATAAGGACAAGGCGATCATGTTTAGATGATATTCAATAATGAAGATTCCATGATAACTTCTCTTGGTCTCTATAGTCTCAGCCCAATTTAATGCAGAAGGTCATAAGATAATAAAACACTAGGATGGGAACAACTTATGCCATTTATAACATGTAAATAAAGGTGACTGTACTGTAACTGAACAACGTAATTCATTTTGCTAAGCCAGTAGGTCAGTTAACAGTCTGGGAAGTTCTTCATTCTTCTTGCTATCATCATTTTCCTAGATGCAATGAATAATTTTTCTGAAAGTGTTAGCTCCCAAAAGGTGAAATTCTGATATAGGTAGTCCTCGACTTACATCTTTTCACTTAGTGATTGTTTGAAATTATTACAACACTAAAAAAATGACTTATGGCTGATTTTAACACAACAGTTGCAGTATCCCACAGTCACATGATCAAAATTTGGATGCTTGGCAACTGGCATATATTTTGGATGGTTGTAGTGCCCCAGAATCATCCGATCACCTTTTGCAATCTTCTGACAAGCAAACTCAATGGGGAAGCCAGATTAATTTAACAACCATGTTAATAACTTGACAATGGCAGTAATTCACTTAACAAGAAAATGTTGTAAAACATTTTTTGTAAAATGGGGCAATACTTATTTAACAACTGTCTTGCTTAACAATGGAAATTTTGGGATCAACTGTAGTTGTAAGAAGATTTTGAGAAAATATGGAATATATGGAATTCTGACTTCTAAATATGCACAAGAGAATTTCAGCAATAAACACATTATATTCTGTACAGAGAATCTAAGCCTACCTTGCTTACTGCTTTTAAAGCCCTTTTGCAAACTTCGTATTTTGGCAAATCTTTCTGTGTTTTCTGGCAAATTGTCTGAAATAAAAAATTCACCAATTTAGAGATGTGTTTTGTTTTGTTTTTAATTAGTGAGAGGAAAATGTATGTGATATCTGTATCTGAAAATCTGTATCATGAATTTCATGCAAATGTTTACATTTTGGTGAATCAAAATATACTATCTTCTAGACCACCAAGACATCTTGTTCTGAAATGTTTTTTTGTCCCAGGAAATACATAATAATAATAATAATAATAATAATAATAATAATAATAATAATAATAATAATAATAACAACAACAACAACAACAACAACAACAACTTTTAATATTTAATGTAATGAGTTGGTAACACCATCTTTCATTCTTTTTTTCTAGTTTCAAGGACAAATGTCTCTATCTGCCTACCTCTCCAGTTCAATTTTAACAAGGTATTAAAGTTCTGCATACTGAAGTCTTTGAAAACATTTAGATAGTTAGATCTAGAACAAGATGCCAATTAACATTTTCTCTTTTTAAGGAACATAATAAAAACAGTCTGACCATTAAACCAACATTTTATTAACTTGCTTTTATAAGCAAGTTATGAAAACAAAAGAACACCAAAGCAAACATCTCACACTGATATATTTCTAATAACAAGGGAGTTAAGAGAGGTTTTTTTTTGTGAGAAGCCAAAATGCTATAAAACTGTTCCTGTTAATATGTTTTTTTTAGACCCTTAATGGAATAAAAAGAACCGTTATTGCTGAATTGCAGGCCAAAAGACAGCAATTATGTACTGTTACATAATTTAGCATACCAAATTATGTTGGCAGAAGATTCAAAACTCTTGGTGAGAAAATTCATTGGGTGGTCCTGACCACCCATTCTCACCACTGAAATTCTGTCTTGTGTTTTATTTATAAATATAGCTTTTTATTAATAGATTTTTAATTGTTAAATGAAACTATATATGAATTTATCTGAACAGTACAAGATCCAAACATAACTTTTATTTAATTTGTATTCCACTTTTGTTTTTACAAATAACTTAAGATGGCAAATATCCAACACACCTTCCTATTTTCCCCACAACAATTGCCTGGGCTGAAGAGAATGACTCAGCTGGTTTTCACAGCTAAGGCTGGATTAGAATTCATGGTCTCCCAGTTTGTAGTGTATGCCTTAACCTTAACCTCTACACTAAACTGGCTAGTTTAGACAACACTCCTTCTTTTCTTCTTCTTATTGTAATTTGTAACTGTTTCAATTGGTTTTAATTATTGGATTTTATTATAGCTAGCTTGTGCCACCCTGAGTCATACTGCAAGTGAGAAGGTCAAACAGATAAGCTAAATAAATATTATAAGGTATTGTGACAATTGGTTTAAGCATGACTACCTTTAAGATTACCTCTAAAACTTTTATAAGAATTGTTTCAGCACTTGTGCAAAATATAAACTACTGAAGAAAAAATAGCACTAAATAGTCCTATTAAAGTCAACCAGCAGGAAAGGACAAAAAAAAGGATTATAAAGCTTTATGCAGAAATTTATAATCCCAAGGAAACCACTGAAAATTAAACACCCTAGCAGAAAATTTACTTGCCCCAGCAAAAATATTTCTCAGGTTCCACAAGACCAATTCTAAATTACTGAAATTATAACAATTCAGCAGCTTATATGATGGATAAGCAAATAAGTGATTATATAATTATAAATTATGACAGAATTACATATATAAACACAATCATAAATAGAACAGACAATTAAAAATAAGCTGCTCTTACATCCATCAGCAGTGGAAGCCGGGTAACCCTTTGCATTGGGAGAATGAGGAAGGATATCATTGGTAAATTCCTACATTCTTCTTGAGTTTCAATCCGTGATAATACTTCCTTGAAGGATGGGTTGGTAGCTCTGTCCAAAATCGCAATAATTTTATAAGTTTTCTTCTGAAAAAATTTGTTTGGCAAATTATTTTGAAAACATGAAAAACTAATGCCAACAAACACATCTCATAAATCAGTTTTGCCCAAAATTCACAAGACTGTTCCACACATTTTCTATTAAGATGTGGTAGTACCCAGGCTAGGTATAAAACTGTTGCCTATGTTTTTTTCAACTCAAACAAAACTGCTGATTAGTTATCATAAAGACTCTTTCACATGTAAAAACACAATTCTGAATTTAATTTTCTTTTCTATAATAGATCTGGTGCTAAAATGACAATCTTTTCAGTAATATTTTATTTACAGAAAATTAACAAAAACATTTTAATCACAACTGTGACTGAAATATTTTAAATTTTACCTACAATTATATTCATAGTTTATTCATGATGCCTGTAGATAAAGGACAATTTAGAGATATATTGAAATAAATTAATCCTGTGGGAATCACTTGAGCAAAATTAAAATCTCAATTTACCGTCTCCTTCAATGAGTAAGGCTGAAATATTTATTTTTCAAAAACCAAATTTATACATGATTCATAATATCATTTCCCCCAAGCAATTCCAGTGGTAATAGTTTCCACTACTTACAACAGTTTCTGAAGTGTCCGCTGTTGATAGACTTCATTTGTGCAATACTTTATATAAGGGTCAAAAGTTGATGTAGTATGCTTTTCTACAATATCACTGATATCATCGATGAAGATGTTACTCTGATGCCTTTCTTCAAGCTCTGTGAAAAACCTGAAATGAACAGAACATTTTTGAAGAATACATTTAATCACATTTTGTTATCTAAAAGCAAAGAGATTCTTAACTGTCTTTCCACCCAAACAACTGGAACTTGCTAGACAGCCTATCCTTAGATACTCTGTGTAACTGTAGAACCTTGACCTAATTGTCTGAAAACCATTAACCCTCCTGTTATTTCTTACTGGCAGGAAAAAATGTCTCTGAAATTTGTCTCTCTGGATGGAAGGTGAACAGTAAATTAACTACAGAGGAGACCACATTCAAAAGATAAATGAACATATTTTATGGGCTACTCAACAAACAACTGGAAGAAACTGAATGGAAACATTTGTTTTAGAAAAATGAATGTTTGAGTTAAATTAGGTTCTTTTATTCCTCATTTAAAACATATGAGCCTGAAATTGGAGTTTACTTACTCCTGGTGACCAGAAATGTTACATAAAGTAGTAGCTCCTAAATGTTTCATTCTCAATAATTCCAGATGAATGGTGATTACTTTCACTGACCAGCAAGACAAATGCCTTTTCTTTATGCATACAGTGGATATAAAAAGTCTATACACTACATACCAAGTTTTAGAAATGTGACTGCTTTCCAGATCTACAGGAGGTTATATTCAAGATGGACACACCTCTGAATATCTCTCTGAATTTTTAAGAATTTTTCCAATGAAGGCAATATATTAAAAGCTCTGTCATTGTTAAAGGCATTGGGGAATCTGGTAAGGAACTATCTCTGAAGTGATGCCCCAACTGACACAACTACATTAACTTAATAAATTTGGTTCTAGTTAAGAATTGCTTCATGAAAGCAAGGAAGATGTTCTATATATTAATAGCTGTTGTAAATTTATGCTTATTTTTAATCTGAAGATCTATGCATGCCATAGAAATAAGATCTATACAGTTCTCTGCTGGAGACAATCTGGTTTCTCATAGTGCTTGATGTATTTGGAATTGGGAAACAAGGTATGAATGACAAGAAACTGAATGCACTGCAGAAATAGAGCATCAGAAATACAAAATTGTGAAACCCATACTATTCTACTGTGAAAATATGTACTAAAGTAAAATAATCAAAATACTACATCTACTGTCATGATAACATCTGATAACTGTCTTGACGACATCTACTGTCATCATAATACTAAATAGCTATAAATACATAAATGGTCTTCCTGTGTGGGAAAAGATGACTACAGACACAGCACTGTACATCCCTATTCAATGGCCTAAAAGTTTTGTGATTACATTTCTGGGACATCCCACAATACATATCTTATACAGAGATAAACTGCAATATCCTCACCAGATGTGATATATGAAAAAATGTATATATGCTGGCCACAATACCTATTGAATTGTTTATTAACAAATCAGCTGTTTATGAAAGTTTTAAAGACTTGAACATGTCCCTGTTTCAGCAAAAAAAGAAAGTAACTTCTGTATTTAGAGGCTAATTTAATATAAAGCAACAGGTTAATAAATCACAATGATGCAACTGTTTTAGGTGACAAAGGCATCAAATGTATGAGTTTTCAGCCAAGAAAAAGCAAATAATAGCACAAGTGACTCAGAGTTCTTGGATTAGTCAAGGCCAAGGTTATACTGTTTACTCTATGATAATTTCCTTATGTAAGAGGATTTTTGGCTCTAGCATAGAACAGCCAATATTAAATAACAGATAAATAGTAACCTTGACTCGATTTCAGAAGATTCTGATCTAGTTTTCTAAGAAAAGAGTCTCATATTTATACTTATTTCTTGTACACCATATCCTCTAACTATACTAGATATGTGCAATTAATAGTGTAATCATTTGACCATTATGTCCATAAATTTGGCATGATGTGGAGATACATTTTATAAATCATAAGCCATAGGTGTTAAGCTATAGGGTGGTTTAATAAGCCATAATTTGGCTTATGTGATGTGAAATAAATCAGTTAATCTAGTCAGGGTGGCAGATACATCTGTGAAGCCCTGGACTGAGTTTCGGTTTCAAACATAACAACCTAGACTTGGTTTACTTATAAAATAATAAAGGTGGAATAAAACTCTAATAAATAAATAAAACAATAATTTGCATGCTGAAAGTGTTAACAGTGTAATAAAGACTGATAATATGGGTTAATATTAGTTTCATAACTGAAATACAAATGTTATTTTAATAATAGCATTTGCCATATGAGTATATTATGATATAATAGAGTTGCTTTATTGTTGCACTGACCCTATTTTTTTTGTAAACAATAGTTTGCCAATGTGAAAACCAGGCTACTAGGGTTTCTTTATGTTTTATGTTTGTATGTTTTAACAGATAACTTTCATTGACAGTTCTAAGCAAAATTAAGCATCCTATCCCTGCAACTACTACAAATTGTTCAGGAGGATTACCTGATGGAAAGGTGCTTCTGAAATAACTAATCTTTGGGATAAACCATTGTTTTCATAGGCAGCCTATATATAAATGTATCATGGCTAGCACTCAGAGAAATGCGGGGTCCTTGGTGCTTTTGCCTTGGTAGCTTATTTGCAAACATTTCATCGTCAGACTAGGTAACATCCTATCAGCACAATGTGTGCAAGAAAACTATGAAGCCCACAAAGCATCAAGGACCCCACAGTTCATCCTGAGCTATAAATATTATTTTCTATTGATACTCAATATCGAAATGTCATCTAACAGAAAACAACCAATGCTGGAACTATGGCCGAAGTGTTGAATTAGAATGTGGTGGAAGAGTAAAGTGGAGAAGGCCAAAGGGAGAATGGAAATGTAAAATCAGGGATAATATGAATTCCTTGCCATGATAGTTAGAATTGTACTCCCACTTAAAATGTGGTTATAAAAGTAAACATATAAATGGAACTCTACTCATAAAATATTCCTCCAGTAGTAGAACTCAATTTTTCTTAACAGTAGGATTATTCTTGTAGTTATCCATGAAAATATCCAGTGCATCAGTATATTCAATTTTTACGAAAGAAAAATTTGCTCCAAGAAATGAAGGCTACTGAATATATTTATTCAGAAATAAATATAACTGCATTCAATAAGACCTCTCTAACAAGAACATTTAGTTTTTCAACTCAAAACAGACTATCTACCATGTTTACCACAAAGAAAGGGATAATTATATAAACTAGTCCAAACCCGACTAGACATCTGTAGGAATTTACAAACATAATTATTAAGGAACCATCAAAATATCCAGCAACATAAAAATCAATAGTTTCTATCAAATTCACAACCTTACATAGCATCTACTAATAAGTTAATTGTTTATGCATATGATTCCCATACTTTCTTAAGGGTTTGGCAAAAGCTGTTTGGTTTAAGACCAGAAAAGATATGAATCTAAACCAGAAATGCCTTAATTGAAGAAATCTGTCAAAGCTTTCAACAGTATTTGTACTATGCACTACATGGTTTGCCAAAAGATTAACACAGAACATATATAAATCTACTATAATGGATCTGTGTAACAAATATTTAGCATGCTCCATGCTATCTTATAGCAAAGATAGGCAACATAATGATTTCAAACAGTAAAAAAAATGTAAGATTTCTTTTTTTTTTTAAATCATTCCCATGAACATTCTTTTATCTAGCAGGCATGCTTGGTTAAGCTCCATTGATTTTGATACGCCTTAATAATAAATGGAAAATAGCTAAAAGCTCCTTTGATTTAGTTCTTAACTTCTTTATAAGTTGACACTACAAAATTTGACCCACTTGATTACACGTTTATAAATTTGTCCTTTGGCTGAATTGTCTAAAGAAATACAGCAACATGTACTTGCCAACAATATAAACATGAAAGAATTTACAAATTCCTGGAAGCAAGAAACAACCAGATGCATATCATTAACTTTGGTGATAAAGACTTTGGTTTAAAACATACTTCTTGCTTGCTTCACAGACATCTGCAATATTGGAGAAAAGATGATGGCTTTCTGTCTTTGTCATTGTAGAACTCAGCTCTTTGGAATTCTTAAACATCCGAATCAGAATTTCTAGACTGAGCAGATATGAATGTTCTGAAGAGATTACTTCAAACATAGCCTGCACGATCAGGGAAACAGGAATAAATGAGAAAACTAAAGTTATTTCTTTTGATTTTATACAACAAATCATTTCACAGTAATACATTTTCAAAAGGGTATTTTTGAACATCCAGGACAATTATTCTGAATTATAAATTAAAACTTAATACTTGAGTACATTTTTCAACAGTAAGCAAAAATGCAAATTTTAGGATCATTTTATACCTGTTTTAGCATGTACTTTGTTTAAAACAAAAAAACTCTATAAATAAAACTAAGTGAAAAATTGTAAATAAAATAAAAATACCTTTTTGCCACTGCCTCCACTTGGCCAGTGAAGACACACTAAATATATATTATTATTAAGCATGTAACATAAAAAGAAGAAAGTATGTAAAAAAATTAGTTAGGATAGATTGGATATCAAAAGATGGCAAATTTCAATCATTTTTAAGATTTTGGGGATATTTTAAAGAGTAAATGCCAGCAACTTGACTCTTGGGCTCTGGATCTTAACCTCATCCTTTAAAAGAAGGAAAAATTAAAAAGCAAAATCAATCAATCAATCCATAATATTCTAGTGGTAACCCCATAGCATTCCTAATGAGAGCCAGAAGCTGGATGGCTGAGCTGTTGCTTTGAGATCTTAAAATATCTTCCAACCCCGACTTCAGATAAATATGTGAATTATATCACATTTTTCAGATCAGTGTTCATTATTTTTGGATTTTCTTTCCTCATATATTTTAATATATTGATTTCATAACATATTTGTACCTATGTAGTAACATGGATGGTGGATGTGTGTGTGTGTGTGTATCTGTGTGTGTTTTATAGAAATAAAACAAACAAAAAGGAAAGAAAAAAGAAAGAAAAAGAACCTCATTAAAAAAATAAATGTCAGATTACTTGAAAACTAAAAAAAAATCAAGCATTGACAAATCACAAATATTAGAAATTTACTGCTGGCTATGTTTTTTAGTTAGCTAAGAAGATGTCATAAATTCTTGATATTATAATAATTCTAATAATCCAGAATACATTTTTAACAAATCTATATTATTTTAGCACTGTTAAAAAGTCCTGTTAATTCAGCTCAAATATAAGAAAAATAAGACAAGCCCAGACCTTATATGTTACTTATTGAATATTGAAATGTCCAACATACATAAAACAAAAATAACCTTTATTAATTTATTGCAAAATTAAAATACTTCATAGTAAATCAGTAGCAAAGTTGCACAGAATAATGTTTTTTTATTGAAAGTTGGCTGAGTATGAAAAGGATGGGGATGCAGAATATATACATATATACATATATATATATACATACATACATACATATACATACATACATACATGCAAACATACACACACACACAGACACACACACACACACATATATATTTATTCTCTCAAACTTTTTTGCAATCTATTATTCATTATTCAAGTCAACGTATATCCAGTTTGACACAAGGAAAATGATAAAGAAGAAAACAGCTAAGATAGAATATGAGATTGATTTAATTATTCTTAAATTTGTTACAAAACAGCAGTGTTCAAATTTTGGTGGAGGTTAGGATGCAAAAGACTTACAAGAATCGGTTTGGTTTAGTGGTTAAGGCACTAGGCTAAAAAATAAAGACCCTGAGTTCTAATTCTACCTGAGACAAGAAGCAACTGGGTGATTTATTCTCTTTCAGGCATAGGAAGTCAATGGCAAACCATTTGCAAAAATCTTTGCAAGAAATTGCACGGACTAGTCCAGTAAGTCGCCAGAAATCAACACTGACTCAAAAGTGTACATGTGCATAAAAAAAGCAGACCTACATGCAAGTCCAGGGTAGTTAATAAAAAAAAAATCCCATTTATGAATGAATATGAATCTTAAGAAGCAGCCCTTCTATCTACCAGGATGTTTTCATTACCTCAGTGGGCTTTAGCATTTTTTACATGATGGCTGTACCACTTTCAATAAGATTCTCTGGTTCCACCCAAAATATATATTTTAAAGTAGTTTTAATGCAGCCCATTCTTTCATTGTTCTTCTTGTTTTTACAATGAATATTTAGAATACTGATTGAGATCCTGGTGTTCCCTACTGTCACTGTTTTTCAACTGGGAGTTTAATGGCTACAGTGAGCTGTACTGTAGCTATAAAGTCTATAAGCATTTCAAGTATGTATTTCCGTTCTTTTCAATCTGTGCATTCTTCTGTTGGGTGGGCTTTGACTCCCAAAGTTCTTGCAGTGATAATCCTGGCTTGGAAACCCTAAGAACTAAAGTCCAAATATCTGGAAAATGTCCAGCGTTCTGGGGCAAGCTGATTAATTGTATTCAAGTCCTTAATCAACAACCAACATAAAGAAGATCTTTATAATATGACTAGAGACAACAGAAGCACTGTGACTTACATTCCTGCTATCATCTTGCCCTGAAAACTATGTTTCTACGCATCTTTTTTACCTTAAATGCAGTCATAAAGAAAGGATTTGCCTAAAGAGAGCAGCAGTGTTCCATGACTAATTTGTTCTGATCTGATTTTTTTTTAAAGAAAGGACATCAGAGAACTCATCTTCAAGACTATTTAAAGATTCTTTGTTCTCTGTCCTGATGACAGCCCTAATTGATTCCTACAAAGCTGAGAAATCTAAGACTAGGCATCCCAGTTTTGAAAGTGTAAATGAGATAGGGGTTAGCCAGTTATATCTGCTTGTGAGCCAAGCAGATAATGAAAACAGCAATCAAAGGATTTCAGAAAACTTCCAGAAAATTACTTTAAAAAAAAACAGAACAGAACAGGGAGTGTTTGAGCTCATGTATAACCTAGTGATGCTAATTGGAGATGAAGAATGATAACATATTTTCCAATTCTTATTTCTTACTCAAGACAAGTAACAATCTTCATGAGTGACAGTCCAAAATGTAGTTTCAGTTCATCTGCATAACAGCAATGCACACAGATGTTTAAAGCCTGATAGCTGATGAACAGTTGTCAAAACTATTTAGAGATGAAATGTGCACTGAAGCTTTACATATGGCACTGAAGAAGTGCTTACATTTAAAATTAAAAGGGCTTTAAAACAGAAGGCACGCTTTTAAAACTGGTGCTTAAAACCCCTGTAGTAATTACATTTAAAATTAGAGGGGCTTGTATGTAGCAGTTACATTTTAAGAGTTATCTTAGGCCAGATTATTACTCCTTGCATTATCACACAGATTAAATTAATACATTGCAACAGTAGCTTCCGAGGTAAATTGCAACAATAGAATCCAAGGTACATTAGTATGTAAAAAAACGCATGAACCATAAAACGAATAAGTAAAGCAAGGGAAACGGCATCAAAGTGTATACTGTATTTAATTTACATGTAAACATACATATATAGTTTATTATAATATATAATTATAATATTAGTATATTATACTAAAAGTGTGTGTGTATGTGTGTATGTTTACACACACACACACAAACACACACTATTAAAGCAGTCTAGGTTAAGTACAATTTATATTATATCCTCAACACTCCTGGCCAATGGAAAAAGTGTGCATTTGGGGAATCTTTCTTACCAGCATGTATATCCACTTTACCATGTAATATTAAGCTTAAGATTAATCATCTTATTTAATTTTTAGAAAAAACTTTATTAATTTTACCATTAAAAACCACACATCTATAAGTTATATACAGAAGAGAAAGCAAACAGGCCTTGGCAGAGGCCGAGAGGGAAAGAGAGAAGGGAATGAGGGAGGAGAGGGGAGGTTAAGAGAAAGGGGGGATAGAATGGGAAAAACAGTTAAAATAAAACCATATTTTTGTGACTGTAAGATGCTTTCTTCTTCAAATATATCATCAGTGGTACTTTTCATTAACTCTGCTTAGGTAGCCCTTGGCTACAATTTTTCTCGAAATAATCTATCTTTGATTTAGCCAATTATACCAAGGATTCCAATTGTTATAGTAAGTTGAGGATTCTTTATTTTTTAATGATTGAATTAGTTTGTCCATTTCGGCGCATTCTAAAATTTTCTGAATGATCATTTGTTCAGTGGGGATAGAAGGTGATTTCCAGCACTGAGCAAATGCCAGTCTGGCCATGGTTAGGATATGAATTATAATATACTTCAATTTTTTGGATACTTGTTTATCAAAAATTCCTAGAAGAAAGGACTCTGGTTTGTACTCAATTTGTTCCTTAGTAATCTCCTCCAGCCAATGCCTAATTTTTTGCCAATGTTTCTGAGTTTCTTTGCATGACCACCACATATGGAAGAAGGTACCTTCTATGTTTTGGCATTTCCAACATTTGGGACTCGTGTTGGGGTGCATTTTCGCCAATCTCAAAGGGGACAGGTGCCATCTATAAAACATTTTGTATGAGTTTTCTTTATAAGCTGCTGATTTTGTGATCTTAATGTTCCTATTCCAGATCCTTTCCCATTCTGCTAGAGTAATACTCCGTCCCATGTTTCTGCTCCACGCAATTATATTTCCCTTGACAATCTCTAGTTCCGTTTCCAGTAAGTGTTTGTAGAATTTGGATATATTTTTTTTATTTGGTCCTAATAGAATTTTGTCTAAAGTCTGCAATTTATTGTAGATTCTGAATTCCTTAATATCTTGTTTATATCTACTGTGGATTTGAAGGTACACCCACTGATGAATTGTAAATCCTCACTCTTGTAATTCTTGTCGTGTTTTCAGCTTTCCTTGTGGGCCTAATAAATTCTCATATTTAATCATTTTAGTTATATCCAAATTATTAGGGTGTATTATTGCTTCCATTGGAGAAAGCCAAATCGGTATTTTTAGATAGAGTTTTTTACATACTTTTTTCCAATTGGTTAGTAGCAAGTCCCTGATAAGGTGCCTATGGAAATATGATTGCCTGCATTTCCCAGTTTCCCACAGGAAGGCGTGCCATCCTTTCTGCATATCGTGGCCTTCTAACGTTCTTTTGTTGGTAAGATTCACCCATTCTTTTATCCATAGTAAAATGGCTGCCATGTTATATATTTCCCAGTTTGGCAGGGATAACCCTCCTCTGCTTTTCAAATCTTGTAAGGCTTTTACATTGATCCTAGCTTTTTTCCCCTGCCAAATAAATTTTAGTGTTACCTTATTTAGTTCTATTAAAAAAAATATTTAATTTGATTGGAATTGTCTTTAATAAATATAGAAATTTTGGAAGTATATTCATCTTAATCAAGGCAATCCTGCCCAGTAAAGAAAGCTGTAATTTACTCCAGGAATCTAAATCTTTCTTAGATTGTTGGAGTAGTTTGTCATAATTGTTTTCTTTTAGTGATTTGCTTTGTGGAGTTAGCCAAATTCCTAGGTATTTAATTTTTTTTGTCACTTGTATTCCCATTGATGTCTCTAAATCTTTATTCTGGTCTCCTGTTAAATTTTTAGTCATTACTTTCGTTTTTTTCCTATTAATTTTGAGTCCTGCAACTTCTCCAAATCATTCTAATAAGTTATGTCCTTTTTCTATAGGCTCCTCCAAAAAGAAAACCATATCATCCGCGAAAGCTTGTACTTTATACTCTTCTGATTTAATCCTCAGTCCTCTAATTCTTGAATTTTGCCTAATGCACGCCAAGAGGATTCTAGGGTGAATATGAAAAGCAGAGGAGAAAGAGGGAAACCCTGTCTTACCCCTTTTTCTATTTTTATTGGGCCAGTTTGTTCCCCATTTATTAGAATATTTGCCTGTTGGGTGTGGTAAATTGTAGTTACGATGTTTTCAAATCTAGTGCCCAGGTTCATATTGTATATTTTTGTATTAAGAAATGCCAATTTAAATTATCGAATGCTTTTTCAGCGTAAACATAAATGCAGATTGTTTTTCTGGATGGGCTTCGTAGAAATCTGAAATGTCTATCACTGTTCTTAAATTATTCTTGATTTGTCGGAATGGGAGAAATCCATTTTGGTCTTCATGGATATGTGTGTTTAAAACCTGTTTTAATCTATAGCTATAATAGAAGAGAATAGTTTGTAATCTGCATTCAGGAGCGAAATCGGTCTGTAATTGTTAATGAATCTATGATCTAGATCCTCCTTCAGGATCAGCGAAATTAAGGCTCCCCTCCACGAGTCCGGCATCCTAGCTGCTAAGAGTACCTCGTTAAATACTTCCAACATCAGTGGTCCAATTTGTTCTATGTTTGTTTTATAAAGTTCTACAGGTATCCCATCTGGTCCTGGTGATTTGTTGTTACTTTGCTTCTCTATTGCTGACTTCAGTTCGGACCATGTAATATTTTTATTTAATAGTTCTATCTCTTCCTCTCCAATTGCTTTCTCGTTCGCTTCCTTTAGGTATTTCCTTATTTTATCCTTACTATCTTCTTCCTTTTTATATAATTTCCTGAAGTATTTATGGGTGATCTCTTTTTTCTTCTCTATCTTATCTTGCAAGTTGCCCCTCTCATCCATTAATTGGTGTATCAGTTTTTTTTCCTTCATTTTTTTGAGTTTGTGGGCTAACCATCTCCCTGGCTTGTTTGCATGCTCAAAGTAGATTTGTTTGGTCATTTTCAAACTTATCTCCAAGTTTTCTTCTTCCAGTAAATTCACTTTGTGTTTAATTCTCATTAACTGATTTTGTATTTTTTGGTTTTTGGGGTTCTTTTGTAGTTGGGTTTCTAAATCTTTAATTTCTTGTTGTAAGTTACTTTGTTGGGCATACTTTCTTTTATTTCTCATGGCATTGTAAGAAATTGTTGTTCCTCTTATAATTGCCTTCATTGTGTCCCACATATTTTGTTTCAAAGTTAGCTCATTATTGTTTTCCTTTAAAAAAAAGTTGAGTTCTTCTTTCAATTTATTAGTTTATTTTTCTTTTATTAAGTGGGTGTTAAGTGTCCATCTTTTCTTTGGTTTTCTTCTACCTCTCCAAGTTATTTGAATTGGTTGTGGTCAGCCCAGTCATTTGGTAAGATTTCGCTATCTTTAACTTCGTTTACTAGTTCACCATTTATCCAAGCCATATCGATTCTTGTCCAGATTTTATGTGGGTTAGAATAATAAGTAAACTGTTCTTTTTTGGGGTTTAGTTTTCTCCAGATATCTACCAGATTCAGTTCATTCATCATATCCTTACATGGCTTCGAAAATTCTCTTTTTCCTTTTTTATTCTTACTCGTGTTACTGTGATCTTTCCGATAGTCAGCAATAGAGTTAAAATCGCCAATCAGACAAATATTGCCTTTTTCGAAGCCTATTATTTTTTGGTGGAGATGTTTGAAAAATTTACCTTGATCATCATTTGGGGCATAGATTACTAGCAGTAAAAATGTAATACAATTAATCGAAATTTGTACCACCAGAGTTGTTCCTTCAGGGTCCACCCAAATTAACTCCGCTTTTAAATCATCTCTCACATATATTGCAATACCTTTCTTTTTGTGCTTATCTGCTGGTGCTGTAAATAATTTTCCCAGTTTCGGACAATCTAAAAATTTATCATTTATTTTTCCTAATGTGTGTTTCCTGTATGCAAATTAAATCAACATTTTGTTTTATTAGTTTGGTTAGAATCCTTTTCCTTTTGGGTCTTGAATTTAAACCGTTTATATTGATGGAAAGAATTTTCCTTCCTTCCTTCCTCCATTTACCTAAGTCTGCTTCGCTTTTTGTCTTGTAACTATACAGCTCTCTTCTTGTGGTTGATACAGGGTTGTTTCTTCTCTTTCCTGTTATAAGTTGTCTTTCCCTTGGATTTGGACGGGTCTTTTTTCTTTGTTCCTATGGCAGTTACGGTCTTCCTGCATGTTCCTTTAAGATTCCTCCCTAGCATGTTGGTCCTCTGTGGTTGTTAGCTGTTCTCGGAAGCCTTGTGCTTGCTCTATTGAATCAATTTTAATTTTTCTTCCCTTCCATGATATTAACATCCCTTCTGGGATTAGCCATTTGAATGAAATTTCTTTTTTATTTAAGTAATTGGCTAAAAAATTATATTCTTGCCTTATGGCCCTCACTTTTCTTGGAATTTGCTTAAGTACAATGATCTCTTTGCCCTTATATAATATATTCTCATCTCTGGCCATTCTCAGTATTAGGTCTCTCACGCATCTTCTTGAAAAGCGGATATGCTCCCTTGGGCAGTTGTGATGCCTTACATAATTGGTATTCACTCTATAGACTTCGTCAAATTCTTTGAGTAAGTCATCTTTCTCTTTTTCTACTAGTTCAGCCAGCAGACCTGCCATTAGTTGCTCTAGTTCTTCATTTTTGGATTCCTCCATGTTCTGGAATCTTAGGTATGCCGCTGCTCTGTCCATCTCTAGTTGGACCAAGGAATCTTTCATTTCTCTGGTTACGTTTTTAAAGTCTTCCTCAGTCCTTTCTAGGTTCTTCTCCACTCATTCCGTCCTCTTCTCTATTTCTTTTATTTTTATTTCAGTTCTTTCCATGGCCAATTGCATTGTCCCAACCTTTTCTTCAACTTTCTGTATGTCTGCTCTCATCTCCGCTTTTAGTTTACCCATTTCTTCCTTCAGTTCGCTAATATCGGCTCTAGTCTCATTGTGATTCTTGATCATAATCTCCTGCATTCTGGACATTGATTCTTGCAGGGATAATAATGTCGCTTGTAAATTAGCATTGGTAATGGTCGGTTGTTTTTCTCCTGTCAGGATCTCTTCTATAGTTTTCTGTGTTGTTGGGGAGGCTGATGCCAAAGTTGTCATCAAGGTCTGGGTGTTCTTCCTTCCCGTTTTCAGGGCCGTGGTTGTTGTGGAAGTCATCTCTAATAAGATTTGTTTTTGCAATTGGACTATGTTAAGTATATTGTCCCAAATCACCATTCGGTGTTATAGCGCCTTGAATGTGATTACAGGTCTGTTTACTAAAATTACACCACCACGTTGTTTTAGATCTCTTTCTTCGGCCCAATTTGTCATTTGGGCAATTTAAATTCCAATAATATAAGATGTTATCAAATACTATATATTATTCTCTATAATAAGTTTATATCCCAAAGTTAATTATATTTTATAACTAATAAATCAATACCATGTCAAATCAAACTTGTTTAAAGCTTACAAACAACTCTAAGATTTCTCACTCTATATATACCTTTACCCTATATTGTGTATTGATGTTGAGAGTTCCAGTTAATCTAAGTCAACCATATTTAACAGTCCTTAGCATTATTGTATATTCAAGACACTCTAATCAGTTAATACTTATATCTATAAAAAGCAATTTACCTTTATACCTAAATTTATAAATATTGTAGAGAAAGAGGAAAGACTAAGAGAGAGGGGGAGAAAGAGAGGATACGGAAGGAAAAGGGTATTTTAGATTTCGAGGGATCGCTAGACACGTGTCTGTGGAATTAGTACCAAAGGAAGACAAGTCTGAGTTGAGGGTGGCGTTTCTGCCTTATAGTCTTTCTTCCTGGGCATACCAGAGGAGCAAAGGGAGGAAGTGCTGACTAATTGCTGTCAGCGCTCCACGATCAGTTTTTACCAGGCTTCCGTCTGTCCCTTTCCTTCTTCTTCTTTCCTCCTCTTCTTCCCTTTTGCCAGCAATTATCAGTTCACTTAGGGTGTTCGCTCCAAATCAGTCACGTTAGAAATCAGTTTTGTAAGCAACATTGCTAACAGGAAGAAGACCTTTCACATAAGAGTCAGCGGATTGCTATCCCACTCTCTGCGCCCTGCTCTTCCCTCCTTCGCAGCTATAATCCTTTTCTAATCTTCTGGTCTTCTCAGGAACCGGTCTCATATGGCAGCCCGCTCACAGGACTCTTGAATTCCCTGCCGCCTTCTTCTCTCCCCGGCAATCTCCTTCCGAATGCTCCAATCCACACTTTCACTTTAAGTAACAAGCCTCTATGCCCGCTTTTGTCCCCCCTTTCACTTTTCAGACCGCTTTTCTAGCCACTTATCTTCAGCTTCCGACAACTGTTACTCACACTAAAACAGGGAGGATCAGACACCGATCTCTGTCACGACTTTTATAGTTCTTCCGCCCTTTTCTGCTCAGATCTTTCAGGCTGTCACTTTTCGCTTCATCAGTTCAGTGACAGGCCGGACTTTGGAGCTGCCATTTGCTGGCGGCTGACTCATTCGTACTGGTCTCAGAGGTTCTTCCTTCGTTGCTGGGGGGTTGCCTTCCCCCAAACAGCAACCTGGGAGTCCTCTATGCTGACATGAAGCTCTACGGGTTTCGTGTATCCACTGGGGATCGCTCCAAACACAAGAAGAGGTGTTCGAAAGCCACAGCTGGGCTTCTCCACCTCTGGACGTCCCTGTCCTGTCACCGGAAGCCCCATTAATCAGCTTATTTAAAAAGCCAAGTGATCTAACATGTAAGCCACAGAACTCACTAACTGTGATGTGGTTCACACCTAGGTTAAACCACAAGACGTGTTGTAACCATCATTGCTCAGTAAAAAGCCTTTCCAGGTTATCTCTCTTATCATTTTATTCCTATTTTACCCAGGGGTGAGATTCTCCCGGTTCAACCTGGTTCTCACCGAACTGGTTGTTATGATGCTGGATTCCACCCTTGACTTTACCGTCTATAAAGTTGTAGCCAATCCAATCCAACAGCCTTTTCCCTTTTTTCTTCTTTAGTTTGAGTCATTACCCAGCCTTGAGCTCCTCTGATTTGGACTGCAGCTGAAGAGAACTGCACCCACTTCAACTTTTCCCCTGACAACTGGCAAATTCTTATCATTTTAAGAATTAGTTGCTTCTTTCCCACTTTATTCACATCAGAGTTTAATTTAAAAGGTTGATATTCCCTCTCCTTTGAACATTCCCTACCCTGACTTTATGCAGCTTAAAAATCTGACTTGACTTACACTCAGATTGCTCTTTAGGTCCTTCCTTATGATCTCTCATTGAATTGTCAGGACTATTCTGAGGAACAGTTCTCTTGAGTGCAGTCCAGACCAAAAGGAGCTGGAGGAGAGTTTTCCAAACTCATCAAGAGGGCAGCAGAAGCCTCTAGAGGGCTGAGGAGGAGAAAACAACAAATTTTAGGATCACTCCTCATACTAATACGATAGAAAGATTAGAGATCCAAAGCAAGCTCATGAGCAAAGTCACAAAACGGGGAGGAAATTATTTCCACATCTCCACATATCTCTAGTCCAACATGCCAATCTACAACAAATGGCAAATATCAAAGAGCTCTTTCTCTTGATGTACTACTTTCCGCTATTACTGATGAAACATATTTAAATACATTTTATTTAATATTAGATAAATATTACTAAAATGTTCAATGTACACAGATATGTTAAAGGAAGTAAAGGAACAAAATCAGAGCTATCTTAGCATTTTTGAACCACAACTAACTACTGTATTTTTTGCACTATAAGATACTCCAGACCAGTGGTCGCCAACTGGTGGGCCATGAGAAAATTTTGGTGGGCCGCAGAGAAAAGTCACCCCCAGAGCACCCCCCCAAAGCAGTTAATCCAGGCTGTGCAGAAACAAGGCTGCACTGTCCACATGGCCCACAGGAACCCTTCCTGCCCATTTACTCTTTACCAGGCAAACTTGCCTACTAAGTTGCTATTTTTCCTTTTTCCGACCATCATCTGTTCTGCTGTGCTGGGAGATTTAGATTAGCTAGGAAGCAGGAAATGGTTAGATTTCTTGCTTTCTAGCTAGTCTTTAGATGTTCGGGGCTCTGCTTTTAAGCACAGTTGAACCTCCCTTAGGACTGAAGATTCTATTATTCAGTGCAAGCAAATTTTATGTGACAGACTGAGCTAGCTGATAGCAGATAGATAGATGACTGAATGATTCTGTGAGCAACTCAATCTGCCTGCCTACTTTGCCTGATTTTGGGTAAAAGTTGCTCTTTTTTTAAATAAAAAATTAAATATTTATATAAATATTTATAATATTTACATACAAGCCATGTCCAGCCAGTCACATGATCACCAAGCCACACCCACAAATTACATCATGCCCACAGAACCAGTGAGTAGTCCCTGGGATTTAAAATTATGAATTTGGTGGTCTCTGAGGTCCAAAAGGTTGGCGACTCCTGCTCCGGACTATAAGATGCACCTTATAGTCCTTTTTGGGGAGGAAAACAAGAAAAAAAAATCTACCTCTCAGCAATTTGCCTCCTTGCAGAAGACAGTAAGCAGCCTGGTCAGCTTCAGCACAGCCTGATTTACCACAAGCAGCTGATTGGCAACTGGATTGGCCTCCTGGAATATTGCCAACCAGCTGTTCCAGGCTACAGGGACTGCTGTCACCCATTGCTGCCTCTGTGTACTCCATTTTCAGCCTCCATGTGCCCCATTTTTTGCTTCCGTGAGTCCTGCTTTTGGCCCATTCAGCGGTGAAAAGCAGAGATGATTGGTGGTTATCGGTGGAGATGGCAATCGCCACCACTTCAAATGGGCTGAAAACGGGACACACTAAGACTGAAAATGGGGCATGCGGAGGCTGAAAATGGGATGCGTGGACCCAATATGTGGCAGCGGTGATGGTGATCTCGGCAGCCTGGAACAGCTGGTTGGCAGTATTCCAGGAGGCTGATCTACCTGCCAATCAGCTGCTTGTGGTAAATCAGGCTGTGCTGAAGCTGACCAGGCTGCTTGCTGTCTTCTGCAAGGAGGCAAATTGCTGAGAGGTAGATTTTTTTTTCTTGTTTTCCTCCCCAAAAAGGACTATAAGGTGCATCTTATAGTCCGGAGCAGGAGTCGCCAACCTTTTGGACCTCAGAGACCACCAAATAGGGAAGAATACAATGTCAGAGAACCTGGATAAAAAGAATGCTATTGTAATTTAGTTCAAAGAAAAAAAGAGAACCAGAACTTACTGTCATTATAAAACAAACATACTAGAAAGGCATATATTAATAATTGAATTAATGATTAATAACACTTCAGATACCTCTTGCCTTTTTCTTTCTTCTTGGCTGATGGTCTGACATAAGCCATTCCTCTTCACCTGAAATGAATGCTTAATTAATATTTATAACTCATACTTAAAAAAAAATAGAAACAGTACATTTGCTTACCCTAGCTCATAGTTTCTACAATGTAAAGCTACTTCATTATGCAAACAGCAACTGACAATTTATGATTCCTAAATGATCTGACAATGTCTCAACCATAAGTAACTTCCTTGTTGTCAGTTCCCTTAACAAATGTTACAGACTATTGAACCTCTGGACAACCAAAGGTGTTCTGGAAAGATTTTATTATGAGTCCCAGATGTAGAAAATTGCCCTGGGAAGGGTATTACTGCCAGAAGGATGTTCTTAATTCCTTGGTACACTAAGGTATCAATTTAATTCTACTACAGCAGTGATACCCCAAAATGTCAAGGATGGACCAAGGATGTAAAATGTAAAGAACGGGGCAAAATCCAGGCATAAAAAAAGGTATTTTTTATATTAAAATTCTAACAGCTTGGGATTACATAGGGAGGTATGTAGGCTGATGGATCAGTGTGTGAAGACTGGCAGATCGGTAGTGGGCATGTGATAGGAAGAAAGATAAAAACCTTGCAAATATTCATGAATGTGTGGTAAGATTAGGGCAGGCTGTAAGAAGGAAGAACAGAAGACAAACATATGTTATCTCAGTTACTTTATATAATTTTCATTAGATTTTTTTGTTTTATGAAAAATCATGTGTGCTTATTTTTAATCAAAAATCAAAACATGCATAGGATGTGTTTGCATTTTATTTAATTATGGTAGTTTTATTTATATAATTGAATTGTTTGTAAGGACAGAGGTCAAATTCAAATAAAACATAAGTGTAACTTACAGGTGTGTATTATATGTATGTCTCTATAGCTCTTTAAATAAAAGTTAAAAATAAAAATTAAGAAAAAAATAGTTTCAAATCCCAAGGAAAGATGGAAGATATATATGCAGAGAGAGAGATGATAGATAGATAGAGAACAATGGATCAAACCTGACCAAATAATTTCAGAACAGTGATAGAGGAAAGGCATAAAGAAATGGACAAATCTAAATGTACTAACCCTTTGATTCATATACACTTAGGAAGTCTATTTTATTTACCATATTTTTTGGACTATAAAATGCTTTGAAATATAGCTTTTGGGGAGGAAAACAAGTGGGGAAAATCTGCCTCTGCCTCTCAACCTTTGCCTCCTTGTAGAAAATAGTAAACAGCCTGGTCAGCTTCAGCACAGACTGATTTAGCACAAGCAGCTGATTGGCAGTTGGATCAGCCTCCTGACAATCAGCTGTTTCAGACTGCAGGGATCGCCATTGCCTATTGCCGTTTCCACGCACCCCATTTTCAGCCTCTGCATCCCATTTTCGGCCTGTCCCAGACTACAGGAATTGGAACAAGCTGAAAATGGGGTGCACAGAGGCCGAAAATGGGATTCAGAGGCCAAAAATGGGGCACGTGGAGGCAGCAATAGGTGATGGTGATCCCTGCAGCCTGAAACAGCTGATCGCCGGGAGGCAAATCCAACCTCCAATCAGCTGCTTGTGCTAAATCAGGCTGTGCTGAAGCTACCAGGTTGTTTGTTGTTTGCCATAAGGAGGTAAATTGCTGGGAGGCAGAGGCCAAGGGGTGGGGCCCAGCGAGTAGGTGGGGTTTCAGCCACATTCACTGTATAAGATACAGACATTCCCACCTACTTTTTGGGGGGGATGCATCTTATACACTGAAAAATACGGTCTATAGTCTAATGTTTAACATGGAAAGAGGCATTACTTTATTGTGAGGTTATAGAGATTAGCTAAAGCATACCTTTATTAATTTTAATACAAACAAAACTCTGAATTATTTCATTAAAAAATTAGAATTAAAATTAATCATTTTTGTCCCTGTTAGACAGATTCAATCATCCTATAGCCCAAGAATGTCAAAAAAAAAGGCAATTCAGATTTCCATCTCCACAAATTTTGTTTTCTTTCCTAAGAGCAAAATTTGGAACTGATCCAATGAATTGGTCATTTATAGGTACTTAGGTAATGAGAAAGGCCATTCTTCTGAAGATTTATGAGAAAAAAAAGTTTAATTGTTCCCTATAACAGTTGTTTAGGCAAGATTTTCACTGTTCATGAAAGCCAAGAGAAAGGAATATTGGTATGGTTATCTCTAAACATTTGCTTGGTCTCTCTACGCTTCTATCATCAGCTAAGTCTCAATAAATCAGAATTACCCGAAAGGCAAGAATTCACTAAATCTACTATACATCCCTGTGTAGCTTCACAGGGTATACTTGATATTCACTGTTAGTACTCCTTTTGTTTTTATGTAACCTGGCAGAAGATGCAAATATTTTACGATAATTTGAGTTGCAAATAATTTGAAAAACTTTCTTAAATAACTTAAGATATACTATTGCCAAATGCATTTTCACTTTACTTCCTGGTATGCTCACAATTCAAGCTACTTTCATATGCATATTATTGCCCTATTGTTGCATATTTTGAATGAGACAGCGTAGCTTTTACTTCTTTAAACAATACAGCTTTTAAAAGAGCTGAATATATCTTATTTCTAATAACTTAGGAACTATTTTCAAAAGACTTTCTGTTCTATCCAGCTTCTTTTTCATGCAGTCAATTAAGCAGAGATAAGCAAGCTAAAAAAAAGATCTTACATAAAACCAGAGCATTAGAAAGAACAAAAAAGATAATAACCCACACACATAGGACCAGCATCGCCCATATATTTCCTATGTATATTACACACATATATGTAAGTACCGTATATACTCGAGTATAAGCCGAGTTTTTCAGCACATTTTTTGTGCTGAAAAAAACCCCCTCGGCTTATACTCGAGTCAGATTCCCCTCTGAAAAAAAAATGGTGTGGAGCTCCGAAGCTGGGCAGCCGCTTCCTTGCTTCCGTGTTTCCTTTGCAACTTTTAAGCATGGGAGGGGGAGGCTTTTCTGAGCTCTAGGCTGAGAAAGCAACGCGAGCCGAGGTCGCTCCACTCAGTTTCATTTCCTCAGCTCCAGCTGCTTTCAGTCCACTTCGGAGGAGGGGGAGGAAGGGGGGAGAGAGAGAGAGAGAGATCATAAGAACGGCTCTTGGTTTTTTCTTGCAAGGGAGAGAGTGACTCCTGCCTACCACTGTCATCATCATCATCTTTTGGGTTAGTGAATCAATCAAACCTTTCATGATAGTGAGATCGTTTCCCAAATTTCCCTTAAATCAGGGAAGAAATCAGAAACAAACCTTTGGGCTGAGAATAAGTTTGTTCCTATGATGCCATTTTTGTTCACTTCAGTGTGAAAAGTGTGAAAAAACACACTTCTTTTTCTTCATCTTCTTGTTCCCTATTTACTGGTCTCTTTCAAAGAGGAAATTGTGAACATCAAACTTATTCTCAACTGTCCTAATGAAAGTTTTTATTGGCATCTATTTTTATTTTTGAAATTTACCAGTAGCTGCTGCATTTCCCACCCTCGACTTATACTCAAGTCAATAAGTTTTCCCAGTTTTTTGTGGTTAAATTAGGTGCCTCGGCTTATATTTGGGTCGACTTATACTCGAGTATATACGGTAAGTGGGTGTGTAACATGCTTGCTTGCTTGCTTAAATGAGAGACATTTCTTGTCCACAAGGAAGATTTTTTTCAGCTGCAATTCCTGTTCAATACCTCAATCTGCTTTTCTCAATAGTTAATCAGATTATTTAACTCAGCTATAATGGATAGATTTATACATTACTTTAAATCATAAACCATGAATTACAACCTCCAATGGCCATTAAACCAAAACCAAGCAAACTGCATTATGTTTTAGTTGTGATATGTGTACCAATGCTTATTGGTTATGAGTGGGGTAAAACCTGCATGAACTCCTTTACATTTACCAACACAATGTTTTCATGAGAATTGTAGCAAATTACAGTGGAACATGATAAATTCTAAAGCTCCAGTGCAAGTAGAATCCCACTTCCAGTTCTTTGGTTCTAACTCATAAGGTCTCTAAAGAACTCTGGTATCAAATGTTCATGATATAGTAGAATTTTGTTGTGAACCAATGAGCAACAAAGTCATTTGATTTTGCTTATCATAAACCTATTTAAAACAAGAGCATTAATGGGAACTATGCTAATTTTTGAACCATTCAATCCACATAGCTTGCATCTGATCCTTGTAGTAGCAAATACTACATCCTCTTGTCTTACAGAAAAAGGGGTATGTCCCAAGTTATACATAACTCTGTTCCACAAGGCTAATTTTTGTCGAAATATAGAAGTCTTTTCCTAGTGCAGAAAACTGTGACTAAGTGATCAATATTTGTTCAATATGCTATTGTTCAAATATTACTATGTTCTTCCTTGTAATTTATGCAGTTTTATCATGAAGATTATTTTTTAAAGGGCACTGTCAAAGAGAAAATAGTCCTTTATAGTTAAACATTTATCTTGTTTATATTAGCTTTTTATCAATATAACTGTTTAAAGATGCACTCACCTGACTACAGAATGTGACTACAGCACAATTTGTAATCCATCACATATTTACACATAGCAACTTTAAAACTATCTTTGAAAATCATTGCCCTTAGCTTGTAAAGAGATTAGATGCTGCTAACGTATAAATCTTGGTTTACAACCACCACATGGGTTCACAAATACATTAAATCAGAGGTGGTATTCAGAAGGTTCTGACCAGTTCTGGAGAATTGTTAGCAGAAATTTTGAGTGGTTTGGAGAACTGGAAGCAGAAATTTTGAGTAGTTCAGAATACCACCTCTGATTGGCCCCACTCCCATCTATTCTCTGCTTCCTGAGTTCCAGCTGATCGGCTGGGTCTTCTTTTGTTGCCCTCCACAGGAGAACAGAGCTGGAAAGCCAGTTAGTGGTGTGGGAAGAGAATGGGGATTTTACAGTATCCTTCCCAGGAGTGGGGTGGGAATGGAGATTTCGCAGTATTCTTCCCCTGCCTCACCCACCAAGCCATGACCACAGAACCAGTAGTAAAAATCTTAAATCCCACCACTGCATTAAGTGATAATGCAACTTGTTTGGTTTGATATGCTGAATAAATCTAGTCAACAATAAACCCAACCAAGCAATTACCCAATTTTGTTTCATATTTGTGAGATCAAGAAGAGGTCATAAAGTGTGATTACTGAACTATACTTGACGTGGTGAATTTTTATGTCTCACACCTGTGAATTAATCAAGTCATTCTTACATACAAGATTATGTTATAGACAATGGAGACATTTTTAGAGAGGTATTACTGCATCAATAATAGGTTAATGATAGAGTTTACTATAGAGAATTGGAATGGTTCTTGAGTCATTAAAATGTTAAGTTCTATTCACTTTTGGGAACAACAGTAGTTTGCAAAGATACTTCCAAACATTAAAATGACATATAAGTAGCTAACTACATTATATCTTAAGCAATGAATTAAACTGTACTTGTGAGTGCAGCTAAATCTAGAACTTAAAAAAATGTATATTTTTGATGTTTTAAGATTTAAAATTATTTCCTTATCTGTGAAATTGTAGGAAGATATCACAGAACTGATTTTCATTATCTACTTATACATTATCCATTCATATTGCTCTGATAATGCTGAGGTTGTTGATTTCAAGTGAGCAAGGAACTAGTGACATGATTATTTTTTGCAATAGCTCTACATGACCCTTGTGGAATGGTTATGGGAAGCAACCACATGAAAGCAATAATCGGACTGCTAAGATAATGGCCAAATTTGGATGTTCACAATATAATTTAAGTTCCCTGCAATGAACTATTTCAGTTGATTCAGTGCATCTTCTCTTCTAATCCAGCAGAGACCACAGTGGGAAATTAAGAGCACAGAACAGTTGGTTGTTCTGACTTTAAGTAGTTAATTAAAACAACCTTTTAGAGGAGTTGATAAAATAATAAAAAGGTTTTTTTTTTTTTTTGCTTTCTCTTAAACTATACTATTAAATTATGTTGTGTACCTGATTTAGCTGAAATCCAATCATACTGTTTCAGAAAGATTTAAGAAATATTTATTCACAGTTGATCTTTTGACTGAGATCATATTTGAACATTCTGAAAATTTTTAAAGTGTCAACTGAATGTATAGAAGACTGGACATATAGAAATACACAGAAAAGTATGCCCTACTCTTGGCTTTTCCTGCTCTTTATGCAGGTCTCCACATCTCTTAAACAAAATTGTTACTTTTATATATTTGAAACAAATATGTGTAGTTCTCATTTAACAATCACAATTGGGACCAGAATCAGTCACTAAGCAAAGATGTCACATGATCTCTTTGCTCAATGAGTGCAATCCTGGCTCTGCTAGTTGTTGTTGCTAAGCAATTGTGTAGATCATTAAGTGAAAGGAGTGCCCAGTAAGAAGGCACAGTGGGAGGCACTGGAGGCTTGGCACAGGCTGTGCATGAGTTGGCAGGGTGCTGAAGTGCAACACAAGTCCAGGCCTGCTACCACCACCACCATTCAAACAATCATGAGAACAATGGCTGCTTTCACAGTGCTTTAGAACGACTACTTATGAGAAGGAGGCTTCTGAAATACTGCAAAAGTGGGCACCATTCTCACAATTATTCAGGAGGTTGGAAGGCTTCTGAATGATTAGGAGACTTGAATCATTTGCAATTGCAGAAAAAGTGAAGTGGGGTGCTTTGCATGCACTGGTGGGCCTTCTAACTGGCTAAGGCATCTTAGGCCTCATGGGGCAGGGAATAGGGCCAGGTATCCCAGGCCTAGTGAGGAAGGGAGCAGGCCCAGTCTTCTCATCCAGGTGGGTGACTAAGATGAGGGGGATATTGGCAGGGGGAGAAGCTGCAGCATACCTCTGGTTGTAAGGGTAGACAGACTGCCAAGTATCCAAATTTTTATCATATGGCCACAGGGTTGCTGCAGTAGCTGCACTTTCTGGTAACAGTTATTAAGTCCACATTCTAGATAGAGAGGACCACTGATTTGAAAAATGAATTAAAAAGTCCAACTATGTTAGAACTGAACAGCCGTCCCTCAACAGAGGGGGAGGAATATGGCACCACCTATCCCCTGTCTATAACTCAGTCCTTTCAGCAGTTCCAAGAAGGTTCCACAACCATTTGCACTATGATTCAGGAGACCTGGAGGGCACAGATTAACCCCCTAAGAGAGCCTCGGACAAAGTCCTAACCTAACAAACCAGATGACCGGAAAAACAAATCCTTCCATTCCTCCCCCCATCCCATCAGAATTTTTCTTAGATGAGAAGTGAGATGTCTTTTTCCTCAAAGAAAAAGCATAGTCCAGCTGTCTTTTGAAAAAAGCACCTCTGAGTTAGTCCATTCATTCAGCACTGTTAAAATTTCAAATAGTTGCTGAACAAATAGTCATTAAACAGTAACCACCTGTACACCTCTCCATAGAATTGAAGATCCCCAATAACGAAAGAATACTCAGAGAAAGCAATCACCAAACCTCTACCAAAAAAGTTAGAATTCTAGTTTGGCCAGTCTGAAAGAAGTCCCAATGGTTCCTTGATAATACAAAGGTGAAATGGAACTGAGGGGCCAGGAAAAGAGGATGTGACAGTCTGCTAACAGTTTTAAAAGCGACCACTGTTTAAAGATATATTACAAGCAATGCTTTGCAGGGAGTCATCCTTTGCTTGCCCTAGCATTTAAAGTAAAAGAACATTGTTCAGTTGCTCTTTTTTCATGTTTTATATTTTCATTCTCTATGTATTGATGTACTGCTTATTCCATGAATTCTGTAGAGCTTGTAGACAAGACAAATAAAACCTATCCAATTAATTATTGGACAATTAAATAGCTAATTTTATTAAATATTTTATTAAATATTTTATTAAATATTTATTAAATATTAAATAGCTAATTAGACAATTAAATAGCCATATTTTCAGTCAACCACATGTGAAGATCTTCCAAAGGCTCTGTGGAAAGACCCAGATTTTACTGGTTTCCTAAGTGGTAAGAAGGAAGGAATCACCCTGACCCTGCTCCATATGGTTATTTTATTAAGAATGAATCAAAGGTTTTCTTTTCCGTAAAATAGTTTGTTTCTAATTGTTTCCTGAAGTCTTAATGCAGTTAGAGTTTGATTGCTTTAAAAACCATGAATCAAAGAGAGGAATCAGATGTAGCAGCCACCTCCTTGCCAATTACAACTATTGAATAGCATCTGCATGTTCAGAAACATTTTGCTTTGGGAGGTAATTGAGGGTAAATAAGGCTGTAAAAATTCACATTGACTGATAAAAACCTTGCTTATAAACATCACTAATTTACCATTTGAAATTTGAAGCGCTTACTAATATTACGACACTTACTGCAGACAGTTGACTCCATGTTGATCTTAGAGGTTTGTATTGAATAACTATTTTTTCATCTGACTTTTGTTCTTTTGATTCTACGTCTTCATCGGAATCTATATCCAAAGCTTTTTCTTTATAATTCTGATACAACACTGCATTTTCTGCAATAACAAAAAAGGAAAATGATTTGAGATGCTTCTAGGCCATATAATTATAATAATTTTCTCTTAGACAGCTAGTTTTGTTCAGAACAGACACTGGGCAAGCATATTATAAATGACAGGAACATCAGGTCAGCCAAATTCAGGAAGGAAAAAGAAGAATCTATTTTATCCCTCCCACCTCCCCATCCTGCAGATGATTGAATACAAAGGGTTCTTATGAAAGTTGGCTGGTTTATCTTGTCAGCAAGGTATGTACTGTAAGCAAGGTATAAAATCATTTGAAATTTTAAACAATCAATTAGCTTGCAATTGAAAATGCAGAGCTAAAGTGTATATAGCAAAAACTTAGAGTTTAGTACTAAATATTTGGGGGGAGGGGGGTTATCATGCCTATTAAAATGTCAACCAAATCACTCCAAACTTTATCATGTTGCATAAATTATACCTGAACTGATGTTTAGATTTCTTTTACTTTTTAAATACCAAATGCATATTAACAATTCAAGAAATTGGTAATATATGAGCAAAATATTGTAAAGCCACGGTAGAACCGGATATTGTTAGTATAAAAATAGACTTGATCTAAGTATCTGAAGTTTCAATCAGAAATCCCAGAGAGTCCTATTTCAGTTATATGTAAGTTCTTTACATTCCAGATAAATGACAAATAATTAATGCAGTTCAAAAATACACACATAATCAGTTAAGAGAATTAAGAAGTCAACAATACGATTACTTTGTGAAAGTAGGCTGAACCATGTTTCAATTCTTCCTAGATGTGAATCTTATGATTGCTTACTGAAATCTATAAAAATTAGTTCTACTCAGTTTCTCCAACAATACGGCCTCCCCCAATAGGAAGTCCCAGCATGTTTTATAGGCATAAAATCAAATTAAGCCCCTCCCCCTAAATTAAGGCCTATATTAAACATGTGAAATGGGGGGGATGGCGGGGGGGGCTTGCCGTTAGGAAATACTTTTGTTGGATACCCGGATATGATGCTGCCTGCGTTGACTTCTGCGTTGGTGGGACACTTGGTATTGGGAGACCTTCCGCCACCATTGCTTTCCCTTCTCCATGTGCTGCCGGCGTTTGGCGCACCCACGCGCAGCCAGCCAGGGCTCCTCCCTGCAACCGGAGCCTGGTGGAGACACTCGGCTTCAGGCGCTCCTGTCGTCGCCTTCCCTTCGCCTTCGAAGGCAAAGCCAATTCTTTTAAAAACGATGCCCTACTGCCGGTATGACAAATCCTCCCCTGCCTGGGGGGGCAGCCCAACCCCAGATGGGGAGGTGAATCTCCCGGGGCCCCAGCACAGGAATGGCCCACCCCGGGAGAAGCGCCCAGCCGCCATCCCTGCCTGGCGCCGGGCAGAGCGTGAAGAGCTTTGCCTGGGGCGCCCAGCGCAGCTGACAGGTAGGCCCTCCTGCCCGGCGGCAGAGCTCTCACCATGGCAGTGAGTGCCTCCCTACCAGGCCCTCTACTCATCCTGCCAGGGCTGCGCCAGAGCCGTGCAGGCTGGGCAGAGCCAGAAAAGCGAGCTGTGGGTGCGCGCCTGCCTGCCAAGCAAAAGAGCTGGGCCAACCTGAGCTTGGCTTCCTTCCCAAGTCCCTACAGCCCGAACCCAAAGGGGCCACCGGGAGAGGCTGCCTGAGGCAATGATAGCACCCACCCGTCCGTGGACAGGGAAGCGAGGCGACAGCAGCGCCGCTTTCCTGGACGGCGGGTCCGGCGGAGAGAGCACAAAGCTGCCCATCCTTTCCACCCCTCGCCCAGCCCGTCCCCGTCCCCATGCATCTCCAAATGTGCCAGCAGCCCCAAACGCTGCAGCGGCACGGGCATAGGCACTCACTCGACAGGGCTCAGCTCAGAAGAGGATGCAGCACAGGCCGTCGCCTTGTCTCCCTGTCCACAGATGGGTAGGTGCTATCACTGCCTCGAACGGCCTCTCCCGGTGGCTCCTTCGGGTTCAGGCTGGAGGGACTTGGGAAGGAAACTAAGCTCGCGTCAGCCCGGCTCTTTTGCTTGGCAGGCAGGCGCGCACCCATGGCTTGCTTTCCCGGCTCTGGCATGGCCCTGATGGGATGAGCGGAGGGCCCAGCGGGGAGTCGCTCGCTGCCTTGGTGAGAGCTCTGCCATCGGGCAGGAGAGCCTGCCTATCAGCTGCGCTGGGTGCCCCAGGCGAAGCTCTTCACGCTCTGCCCGGCATCAGTCAGGGAGGAGCCCTGGCTGGCTGCGCATGGCTGTGCCAAACAGCAGCACGGGGAGAAGGGAAAGCAACGGTGGCGGAAGGTCTCCTGAAATGAAGTACCCCGCCAAGGTCAACATCCAAGCCGTCACCATCCACCCACCCGAGGATGCAAGGGGGGGGGAATTAAGTCACCCCTGAAAAGACAGCCTAGCCGTTTATTCAGGGGTCAAAAAAATAAAATAAGGCCCGGCCTTATTTTGTGAGAAACACGGCATGTATATACCTGGGATCAATCCTATCAAGTCTGCTTTCCTGTTATTAATATTCTTGAAGAGGGGGAGACTAATTGGACCTGACCCTTGCTTTCAATTTATCATGTTACTTTTCAACTGTTTAAATTACAATTTGGACTAAAAGCCTAAGATTTCTAAAATACAGGATATATAAATAAGTTACACTGCTAATAACAAAGTGTGAGGATGCCACTGAAAGTGTGAAAAAATATTAAAAATTGCAATATGTTAAACCAACAGCATATGTAGATCAAATCAAGTCTTTATTATGTTCACAGACCAGGATAAAGCACTCCCCCCCAACTCTATCTATCTATCTATCTATCTATCTATCTATCTATCTATCTATCTATCTATCTATCTATCTAAGTTGTAGCAACGTTTTGGCAGAATCTCATCTGCCATCATCAGGCTTCTGTATTGTGTTCGCCTGTGAGTCAGACTTTCACAGCCATTTCTGTGCCAGCCTATTGCTGTGCCAGAATTGTTTTTTCTTCATCCTGATTGGTTGGGAGTCTTGGTCTGTGTTTATTGGTCTTGGAGTTTTCTGTGTTCTGTTTGATTGGTGTTTCTAATATCTTCTATCTGTTTTGTGGCTTTTTTTGTGTCTTGATTGGCTGGCAACCTTGTGTTCCTGTATTGGACACTTTTAGTCCAGCTTGGTTCCGAGTAAACGGACGGCTATCATTTATTAGGAATCTAGGTTTCATCTGGGTGCCTGGTTGGGGTGTGTTTGAGCTGGAGGTATCATGGGGGGGGGGGGTCTGTTTGTGCCCAGGTGTTTGTCAGGCTTGTGGTGTGGAGATTTTTTTGTTTGAGAGTGCAGGCTTCCAGATAATTGACAGTCTGGTGGAGTCATCTCTTCTATTCATACTTTCAGGTCTTTTTATCAATCTCTATGGCTTCTCTGATAATTCTGTAGCTGGCGTTTTCTATAGTGGCTGGGGTTTTGGTGCCATTGAAGTTGATGCTATGACCTGTGGCTTTCATGTGTTAGACTAGTAAGGAAGTGTGTTCCAGCTTTTTTACTGCATTTTTGTGTTCATCTATACAGAAACCTGATGATGGCAGATGAGATTCTGCTGAAATGTTGCTACAACTTTAAAAGCACCACGTGGGAAAATACCCGAACAAAGCTGAATGCCAGACATATATATATATATATATATATATATATATATATATATATATATATATATATATATATATATATACACACACACACACACACACACACACACACACACACACAATGTATGTTTATGTATGTATATGTATCTATATGTATGTGTGTGTGTGTGCTATATATATGCCAAAAATGAAGCACTCAAAAATTAAGAAATATAAGGCATTTAATGAAAGACAAGACTCCTTGAACAATATAAAAGAAAAAAATATGAATTAAAAAATTCACAGACATCTGAATTGCAAATGACCAACAAACAAATCAAAATGATGCCTACAAGTGATAAAAATATGTAAATTATAGCCAAGAAGTAACAATGATAACAAAAGTAATTCACAACACCCATGCAGACAAATGGCAAGCATTGTAAATAAGACATAACCAATGCTATACAATATGACAGAATTGTAACTATTCTTAGCAATAGGAAGTTTTCTTCTCCTATTTTACTCTACTTGAATATATTATAAAGTTGGTAAAGCTATTCTCCTATCCATGATATCATTGGTAGAACCCTACTGGATATTGCAACAATAATGCTACTTTATATTTGTTGCAATGACTTTGGTTTTGTTTTGTCTCACCCTGTTAATACAAACAGAAGAATCTACACCTTTGACCCAAACTTTGCTTTGTAGAGTAAAACTTAACTTGGTTCTTCTATAAACTTCTTTATACAATATATCATTAAAAATAAGTACAGTATATCCAAGCAGTTCTTACCTTGTCCGTCAAAGGTCCCTTGTCCTTTTAGCATTTTCTTCTATAATATTTCAGAAAGAAAATAGAGAAGAGGAAGGGGAAACTGGTGAAAATAGGAATAAGAATACATGAATTTCAAATGTTTTCCATAACATATTTAATCATTAGTAAGTTAGGATAGTAGCCATCTTCCAAGAGATCTACAACTTTGGTACAGTTCTGATTCTGAAACAGAACTTTCCAAACCCATTCACAAAATAAAACCATTCTTAGAATCACTGTCTCTGCTGAAATTAGAGGAATGATTAAAAATAACAGACTTTTAACATGCATCTCAGTAATGTTTTGGCTGAAGAAAATTTTTAAATTCTTTGTTAAAGTATGACATGATTCACTGTGGTTAAGCATAATAAAACACATACAGTAAATGATTTTATTAAGTCCCTAAAGTCAATATCATTTGTTTAAAAAAGGAAAGCCAGACTTTTTTTTCCTAATTATCCCAAAAATACTCTCTAATTCTATAGAAAATTACTATTCTATACCAGATGTGATCCAAATTTCTATTTTTCAAGATTTTTAAAGCATTTTTAGACTTTGTATATATTCCATCACAGATAATATCTTCGCAGTTCAAATATTTTATTATTTGATAAGTCTAGGGCAGGGATGTCAAACTCGTGGCCTGTGGGCCAGATGTGTCACATGCTGGCCATGCCCACTCCTGTTTTAGTGAAGGGGGGGAAAAGTCGCAATACATCACGTGATACTGCAAGTTTGATACCCCTGGTCTAGGGAGTTGGATTGAAATTTGGATACATGTAATAGGACTGACATATTCCACCTCCACCTAGCAGATTCTTCATGGTCCCAGAGTTACATAAAAGATCAAAACCAACAGGTCAGAGGTCAGGCAAAGGCTGGAATGACAGATATACCTCTTGCATCACAATTTACCTCATTCAGCTTCAATATGATAGAAGAATTGAAATAAAAAGAACAGGATAGTCATGATCTGTTAGTTAAATCACAAGTAACTAGGTAACTTACAAAAACACAATGCCTGGGCTCATAACACTTTAAGCTAAAACTAAACAAACAATACAGTGGCTCAGTGATACTAAAAAAAAAAATCCTTAACATTCCTCAGACGATATCTACATTCCAAAATGGAATTTTAAAAAAGAAATGTTTTTTTTTAATAGTTTAATGCATACATTCCTGGATAAAATCTCTTGAAGTCCCAAGCAGGGGGTTAGATTATGAGCTTTAAAAAAATATCGGCTGGACAGCTATACCTTGGTGTCTAACAAAGCCTGGACTGTAAATAAAAAAAAAAAATCATGTTTCTTTTAGTAAAGACAAGATTAGCAAAATTATATACAAAGATTCCAGTAAAATCTAGTAAGAAAACCTGTGCCAAATAGCAATAGCACTTAGACTTATATACCGCTTCACAGTGCTTTATAGACCTCTCTAAGAGGTTTACAGAATCAACATATTGGGTCTGGGTCCTCATTTTACCAACTTCGGAAGGATGGAAGGCTGAGTTAACCTTATACATTGTATATGTGTTGAACTCTGTAATTGAGTTATACAAATATTGCCACTGAGCAAATTATTTGACTTTTAAATTCTGGGAAATTTAACTTTTCTTTATGCAAAAGGTTCTACATGAAGAGGTAGCAACTCTGTCAGTTTCTTTTGACCAATATAAATTAATGATGCCAGAAAAATTGATTTAAGGATATATCTATCCCTTAATACAATTATCTGGAAAAAAAAACCCAACTCCAAATAATGCATCCAAATACACACACTGGAATCTACATGGGACATGTAAGCTGCACAAAAAGTTTATGAAGAATGAATTCATTAGCTTGCATCTTTGCATCCTGGCAGTTTGCCAGTTCCATGATTATCCTATATAAAATTAATAGAATCTCTATAAAGTGGATTAATCTTGAAGTATAACTGAAGCGCATTGTTGCCTAAGCAATATTTCCATCAAAGTTATGGAGATATTTACAACCAGGAAATAATTAGCATCATAAATATAATAGATAAAAATGTAGAATCCCAAGTCTTCCATCAGGGCATATTGACCTAATATGGAACAATCATGTTTACCACATCAATGTCATAAACTTAAGTATCTGAATAGAAATTTATCAAAAGTAATCTTACTCTCATACATATAAACATTTTAGGTTGCCAGTCTGGAGAAAGATCATGCAAATCAATGCATGAACCTACTTTTTTCTGAGATAAGAGCGAGGCTTGCCTCTGATTCTAACAAGAGTTACAGTACCTGAAGGGGCAAAGTTACTGCTCTCAACAGTTTGTTTCTGCACTGAACAATACTTCACACTAACCAAGTTCTGAACACAAAGAAGAAAATTGAATTTGTATCCAGAATTTGTGCTACAATTGAGAAACATCTCAGACACAAGACCTCATCCAATATGAATGTCATAGGGATAAATTTTTGGATAGCTACTAAAAGTACTTAATGAAATAAAGAACTCACTGTGATGTTCTAGCATTGCAGTTTCAATTAATTTCCCACTTAAGAGTAAATAAAGGATGATCACAGATAATGAAAAGTGGGTGATGAATTGTAAAAAGACTTCAAATACATACATTTTAAGAAAAATAACTATTAACTATTAAGTTTCCCCCCCTAAACGGATAAGATTACATATAATAGCAATAGGAAGATTTTGCAGATTCGTTTGGTAGTGGAGCTATTATCACACTCATTTACGATGAATATTTCCTTTCTCATCCTTAAACCTGTAAGATTTCTCCCATTTTTCCCTATTAATCTAGATTAAAATACTATCCTGATCTTGCAGCATAAAAACTAAAACAGCAAATAAGCCCATCTGTACTACCAATGACTGTGAACTCTTAATAATTTCACTTATTTACTTACCTTTATTCTTCCTAAACTAGAGAATTTCTCTTTATCTTCTATGACTGCCTTCAGCACTGGCTGAGACAGTTTGCTTTTCATTTTAATATTGGCAATACCATCAAAGTCAATACCACTCACAACAGCTCGTCGGTATGAAGTAGACCTCAAGCTACGCTTTAGCATCCCTGGGCTTTCCACATCCCCTTCTGCTTCATCATCTTCACTGGCTACTAAAGGTGCGTCAAGAGTCTCCACCATGCTGCGTACCTTAAGTACCCTGCTGTTTGGCTCTGAATTCTGACCATTAGCTTTGCCAATTATTCTTGTTTCAGAAGCTAAGCTCTTGGGGATGATCTGCTGTTTCCCCACTTTTAATGCAGCAAGACTATTTGTGCTCAGAGTCACAGATGACCTATCTGATTGGTCGTTCTGATTTGATGGTATTCTTTGCAGAGGCAAATGCAGAATGTCTGAGGGAGCATGCAGGCGAACAGGTTCATTTTCAAGGTTTTTAGGAAGTTGACTGGATTGTAATGCTAAGGCAATGGTTGTGTTATTATTTGGCGAATGTACAACTTCAGGTGGCAACACTCCAAGGCTTGATGTGAAAACAATATGTTCCTTCTCAGGACTAAGTGATGCTTGATTAGAAGCCTTCCTTGTGTAAGTTGATTTACTGCTTGCTGAATCTATACAACCAGTAGATGAAAAGTTTATAGAATTATTTGAAACCATTTTCAAGATTTGTGGGGACTGATCAGAAAGTGTTGAAGATAAGATTCTATGTTCTGGAAACTGAACCTTTCCATTTGGTACACTTTTACAGTTCAAAAGCAAGGGACCTCTTTGAATAGAGTTGCTGTCCGGAGAAGGAATTGTTTCATCACGCTGCATTAAAGTGAATGTATCTTTGTCTTCCACAGGAAAATCTGTGAAGAGGACCCCAGTGGAACTTTGATAGGACTGTGGTCTAGGTTTGTTCTTTGTATGCAAATGCCCACGATGCACTGATCTTCTCTTCCACAATGGTGTAATGTTGTTATTGGAAAAGTCTATTTCATTTTGTTCATCCATAACCCAGAACTGAGGTCAATTCATCATCAACACAGAAATGCAGTATGTCCTATTGCACAACAAAAAAGGAAAAACAAAAACTTAAATCATTCAGTAGCTACAATCTAACAAATCACCCTTGATGGGGAGAAGGTAGAGGAGAAAGTGTCCATAATTTCAGTTTTACTTTTTTTAATTAAAAAAAAGAACTATCTTTTCTAAAGTATGTCTAATACCATTGGAAGAGGATTTGAGGAGTAGCAGCTTGAAGCTGGCATAGCTGGTGGATCCCATTCAAATGTTTCTCACAAGTACAGAGGAGGAATGGATTAAGTTCTAGATCCTTCTTTTAAACAGTAATTGCCCAGACACCATTGATGGAGGATAATTATGATATATTGATATGTTTCATTCAAATCAAAATATCAAAAATTGTTCATGTTTTCCCATCTTCCCACAGACCCCCATCATTGTGGTTAAAGAATAAAGGAGAAAAATTGTGTTCCATAAAATGAAATAAAAAAATGCTTGATGAACACTCTAAGATTTTAGCCCTATAGCTGGTGGGTACACTACTAATAGTGGATCTATGCAAGCAGAGTTTAACATTTAAATAAATAAGCAGTCTTAAATGTATTCTTAGAGTTATTCCCAGCATGATAACATGAAAAGGGTGACTGACTATATTTGTGCCAGAAAAAAAATTAAACTTTTAATTGAAGTTTTTCCGAGACATTTAAAGTAGGCAGTTTCTTATTCTACATGCAGTTAAACAGTGAGACTGTTTTTTTGAATAAAAGGTCTACTTAATTACAGCACAAGAATACTAGCCAAGAATAATTTAACATAAGCCACTGCGATTCCAGAAGGCAAAGCAAAGGAAAAGTAATCATTTCTATTGGATCAGTTTCTGTTGATCTACAAGTCACATTCTGCTCTCCAGCAGACAGGCAAATTAAGAACTCTTTATATTTCCTATCACAAATTCTGTAAAAAAATATTTTTTAAAGTTTCATAGTAGGTTTCATAGTTATGCAGTTTGGAGTAATTTTTTTTTTTCATCAAATCTAATCTCACTCAATAGCACCACCAATCCATATTTCAGAAACAATTATGCAAATATTTCAGGGTTATTAAGGAAATAGGTAGTTTGTACAAAGCCTAACAGTGCCTCCCAGAACAGGTGGAGATACCTTAAAATATACCCCAAAATGTCCACAAGGAATCCTAAGGAAGAAGCTACTGTATGACAAACCTGTTCCCAAACTGTTTCAACAAAGAATAATAGCATTACATGCTGCAGAGCAGCACAAATTTCACCTCCTTTCCCAGAAAACAAATCCTTCATAAATTTACATTGAAGAAAGCATCAATGAACTCCAGGGTATTCATTTGTATGTGCAAGATTGCAGTTCAGCAGCAAAGTGTATTAAATTGTGCCTCCTGCCAGCAGAACCCCAATCTGATAAACAGAACTGTACAAAGTCTAGGAATGTTTTACAAACGTGTATATTTATTACACAACATTGGTTTTTAAAAGCAAAAGATAGCAGCAGCTAAGATTTTGCTTTTAGACATTTGTTCCAAAATACTTAAAATGGGGGTTTAGAACTATGTTTTGCTCCAACAACTCCATGCTCAAGGATGCCTGTTTACCCAATTGCTTAGCCTGAGGCTGAGAAAGGCCAGGCCTGTTTTGAGGATTACAACATTACACAGTATTAAGAAGGACAACAAACAAGAATTCCAGCATCTCCATTAATCCAGCTGTAGGCCATAATACAGTTGCAATAGTTCTGAATCAGCACTCTTTGATAATGTTTGGCTGAGTTTATTGCACATAATGAAGCACAAAAGGAGGCGGGGAGAAGCCTTCTGTGCGCAATCCCTCGAAGTGAACAGTATCTGAAACGAAGGCTTATTATTTCTTCCTTTTGTCCTTCCAGGATGCATAATCCTTCTGAAGCCTTTGAATTAAGCAGACTGCAGCTTTAAGAAGAAAGTTCTAAACTCGCACTCCTAGCAGAAGCACTAGAGTAATTCCTATATTGTGCATTCCTCTGTAACTGCTCGCATACCAGCTCACTGTTCCCGTTAGCAGTCTTAAGAGCACTGACATGATTCCCTACAGTAAGTCTTCTAGAGGATTGTAAGACCCCACCCTCAATCAACATGCTCAGCGATGGAAGAAGCACCGTGTTTACAATCACCAATTCAGCCCCCCCCCCCCTGAATATCCCTTTAACGGCAGCGGCTGCTAGGGAAACTTTCTGCGGGAAAGTGGGAGGGGGGGAAGGTCCTGCCAGTTTGTCTCCCAACTAGGGAAGCCCAAGCGTCTTTCCCGCCAAAATATCAACATACAGAAGCCCCACTCCCCTTCTCGGGTCAAGTCTAACCTTTCCCCTATGAAACCCATCCAACTCACCTCATCGGAACCGCACCAAAGTAAAGGCGGCGGCAAAGGACTGGCAAAGTTTCCGAGCTTCGGCGCAGCCCAACACTTTCCACCGGTTGCTCCCGCGCGCTCCAGGCGCTCGCTCCAAACTCGACCTGCTCCTTGCCCTCCTGTCCCGTCCCCGCACCGTGCTCGGTCTTCCTCGGAGCCCCGCCCTCGCCAAGGCAAACCCCACCTTCTCAACTCGACAGGAGGGCGTAATGAAAGCCTATCCCTGCTGCTACTGCCGCCGCCTCGCGGGGACTCGGGCGGCTTAGAATCGCGAATCCTCCTCCCCCCCCTCGCCGAGGTTTCTCCGCTCGTCTCCAAAGAACCTGGTCTATTTTGCATGCAAAGACACGGCCCTCCCGTCTAGGGCGCGTGAAATGGTCCCATCAATCAGGCAGCGCTTGGGAATCAGACGCCCCGGTCCTAACAGGCTGAAGAGGATGGTTTCCAAAAGGAGCGGAGGAGGAAATAGGGAGCGGGGGAGTCTTTTGAGCTATTTCAGTGTGTGGGACGAACAGAAGTGCAAAGACCGCAATAGACAAAATATATGACATATTATCAGAACAAAAGATATGAGCACCCTGCAGGATCCACAAGAAGGGACCACCTGGATGAGGCGTAAAACCAAATCACGTGGTTGAGATTGTCATATAATTAAATGAAATACTGCTTGCCACCAGGAGCGCATTTTGACGGGGAGAAGTAATGTTGAACTTTACTTTCTTCTTCATCAACTTACTGATAATTCTAATAAACATGAAGACTCGCCCATTATCCTGGTTAATGCACAAATTAAACAGGTTTTTTTTTTTTTTTTTTAAAGCATGATCTGTTAAACTGGCCATAGTTTGGGCAGCCAGGTCTACGTGGCAGATATCCAGATGGCAAAAAGTAAGGAAAACTGATGTCATTTTTGCTGTTGTCAGGTTGAAGTTTGGATGTTTGCCACGTGGATATGTTAGTTTATTGTTAGTAATTAGTAAAATGACCATACCAATTAAATTGAGTAAAACCATATGGAAATTGTAGCCCTACCATAGTGGACTGGTTCATATAATGCTAAAATGTAATAAGCTTTCACAGTGTTAAATAAGCCATAATTATGTCATACGGTTTTTAATTATGCTCTGCTGACAAATTAAAGGTATCGGAACCTAAATGGAGGCCTTGGCTGTTACAACTCATTAAAGACTGGAACTACACTACCTGACTCACACATGGGGCTGTGTTCTGTAGCCTTTTTACTGCTCAGTAAAGTATATCAAGCATGCATAAATTTTATGCATCTACCTATATTTTCCAGTCTGATCTAAACTACTAAACTGGCTCCCCACATATAATGGGCCTATTCAAAATGAGATTCAACAATTTCAGAGTTTCAAGTACTAAAACAGTAAAGAGTTGTGGTGGCACAGTGGTTAGAGTGGAGTACTGCAGTACTGCAGGATACTTCTGTTGACTGCCAGCTGACTGCAATTTGGAAGATTGAATCTCACCAGGCTCAAGGTTGACTCAGCCTTCCAAGGTGGGTAAAATGAGGATACAAATTGTTGGGGGCAATATGCTGACTCTGTTAAACCACTTAGAGAGAGCACTGTGAAGCAGTATATAAGTCTAAATGCTATTGCTCTTGCTAAAGAAAAAAAAAACTGCTAGGAGCTGAGAAATGTGAGATTCTTCCTGCATTGCCATTATTGGACCATGCTTTCAGTGTGCATGCTTGTTGTGCAGTTAGTAAAATAATTGTCAAATAGCTGTCCATTATTATTCTAACCTTTGTACCCTTGTGCTTTGTTCCAATATTTAACCTTAATTCTTATGGAAGAGTTATGAACCTAGAAGATTGAAAAGGAAAGTGTCCATACAATTCATTGCAGAATTGCCATTATCGCCCCCCCCCCCCTTTTTTTTTTTTAAATTAAACATGTCTGGTATAATGAAGTACATTGAGTCCTGTTCTTCTGTATCCCCAGCTGCAATGATTTTTCTGGTCTGTTATCCTTTCATCATTATTATCTTCTGCTATCATCTCACAGCATTCCAAATGAAGTTTATGATGACATCTAGAGAAGGGTCTTAATTTTGGATTGTAAATAAGCAGAAATAATGTTGGCTATTTTTGTAAATTACTAAGCACCAAAGCCTGCAGCTTCAGAGATGTCGCAACTTTTTGAAGGCTTTGGTACATACTGTAATTTTAAGGATCAGAAGAAAAACATTTAAAGTAGTAAACTATTTGTATATCATGCAAATTTGCCAAGAGGTTTTTAGATAGCTTCAAGAATTTCAAAGGCTCCTGAATGCATTCATTAGAATTCCTGTATACCAGTCCTTTTCAAACTTGGCAACTTTAAAATATGTAGATTTGCCAACTTCTTTTTCAGAGAAGCCACCTCTATTTGTATGCCAAGCAAGCTAGAAATCAAATAAGTGAGGTTTTCTTTATTATTGCAATTCCATAATAAATTTTTTTGCAATTTTCAGAGTTGATGAAGATTACAACTACTGTGTGGTTTGAGTTGACAGATTTTTCTCTTATGTGTCTGCTGACAATTTTGTATGCTTATATCAAACTTCTGATAGGATTAGGATCAAGCCAGAAAATCACTCTATTTTAAAACCAGGAGTATAAAATATAAATAAATAAATAAATATACTATTTTTCCTTAGCAAAACTGGAACAGTATGGATAAGAAAAACACTTTTCAGACCAATTTCTTGAGTTAATGTAGGTACGGTAAAGTAATATGTTCTGATACAACCAACAGTAGCAACCAATACATTAGCTGCACAGATGTGCAAAAATCTCTCCCAGCTACTAGAGGAAGCATTCAGAATGACATGAAACTTTTGTTGAGAATCACATTTTCTCTTTTTTAATGCAAAATGCTTCCCTCACCCAAGGAGAACTAAGGTGACTTCTTACTATTGCCTAGATATGCCAGACATGTAAGTACCCGCGAAAACTTAAGAAATATATACATATATATATATATATATATATATATATATATATATATATATATATATATATATATAAATAAAATATAGTTTTGGTGATTTATAAAATACACAGAAAGATTGTGTGGACCCTATAATCATTCAATAAAGCTTTGGTGACAAAATTATGGTTTACTACAAAGTAGGAATCCAGCAGTAATTTCACTGGCTTTTGTCCTCATGGCAACACAGCAATTCTTCAATCCATAAATTTTCAAACCAAAATAATTATTCAGGCCAAAGCATAACGCAAATAGGCCCTGTGTTTAAATTGATATTGTCAGTACTACATGCAAAATTAAATCTCAGAACCTTCCTTTATTAGTTATTTACAGCATCAGTAGAACAGCCTAGCAACCAGAGTTTTGTCCCTATTCCTACAAGGGTGACCTTTGTCGGACCATGATTTAAACAGTTTTATCTCACTGTTTTCTAAATCACAAAACCCCAGCAAGGCCAACAAACACAAAGGAGGATAGAGATTGTCAAGATAATGCATTATTATGCCAGCAACATTTTCTATTGTCACCATAAAAAATGAACCCTGCTAAGGACTACTAATGAGGACAGGCTTTAAGGGGTGACTCTTTCTATTTGTAGAAAGCTATTTCCCTGTGACCACTTTTTTAATGCGTTTATATGCATGTCACCCTTAATTAATGCCTTTGCAGCAATTTTCAGTGTAGTAATTAAAATACATTAATAATCTGAACAACCACCTTTAAAAAGGACAAAAAGTAGTTGTTAAACCATCAGCAGGAAATAAAGCCCAAATGCCATTTTTCATTGCTGGTAAATAAGTAGTGTCAAAGGCAATATAATTATACCATCTATTTCTAAGTACAGGAAAAAGGAAATGCTCATACTAGTAATTTAGATTTAAAATTTGAGCTTTCTCAAAGGATGAATAGCAATGGCATTTCCTTTCGTGTTTCCTGTTCCTCTTTCACTGGTCAAGAAAGGCAACTAGAGCTAGGAAATAGAGAACTACCCATATGTTTCCAGCAATATTCTGAAGATTTTATTTATTCTGTGTTCTGCCTACTTGACACCAGACAGAACTGGGAGGTCAGATTTAATGGTTGAGTTGAATAAAGTGAGTTGGCAAAAACTCATCTGATCCCAAGATTACTCTGTATTCTAAATTTATCTGTTGCTTTCAAATTGGGATGATGGAAAAATCAAGCATACAATAGTTCAACATGTTTTCTGGATGATTCCAGATGTAACATGAAGTTTTTTGCTTCTTGGGGTTCAAGTTTTGTGTTTATTTTTAATTATTAAATAGATTTATATAACCACCCAACTCACACATAGGTGAGTCTTATAATAAAATTGCTTGGGCAGGAATTGCCAACTACAGAAAAAGAAGGCCTAACTTCTGCAGGAACATTGGTCCAAAGGTGGGGGAAGAGTAACTTTTCTTAATTTTCTATTTTTTTTATTTTTCTTAACTGATGGACATCATTTTGTCACACTGATGATCAACAATTACTTCACTGGGTTCTTGTCACTGTGATGGCATCATGTCACATTTTTTTCTCTGTTTTGAGTTGCCTTTGATTTTTCCAAGTGTCATGATCTTTTATAATGACTCTTGCCATTTCATTAAGTATCAGAAACATTTAAGCTTAGCTTCATTATTAGTGCTTCAAACAATAATCTGGTTGTACTTCATCTACTAATGAATCATTTGCTCTTCCTAGGGACTAAGGCAGGGGTCTCCAACCTTGGCTCCTGGAAGCCTGGCGGACTTCAACTCCCAGAGTTCCACAGCCAGCAAAGCTGGCTGTGGAATTCTGGGAGTTGAAGTCCGCCAGGCTTCCAGGAGCCAAGGTTGGAGACCCCTGGACTAAGGTATTATTCTCAATAATTTTTTCAAGAAATGCAATTCAACAGTATGTTTTTTTTTTCTTCATTCAGTCTAATGTTCCAACTTTTACAGTCACATGTTACAAATGGGAACCTTTTGTAGGACCTTGCAGTTAATGCAACTCTTTAATAATTTGTCTAAATTTGTAACAATCTTTCTTCCACATAAGAGACTTCCTTTTTTATGATTATAGTCAGAATTTCTTTGAATTTTAGAATCGGGCAAGACAAAGTCCATTACCATATCAAGTATCTTATTTGTTGACAAAATCTTGGGAAAAACCAAGTGTATGTATGTAAGTATGTATGTATGTATTCATGGATGGATGGATGGATGGATGGGTGTATAGATGATAGATAGATAGATAGATAGATAGATAGATAGATAGATAGATAGATAGATAGATGGATAGATACGGTAGATAGATAGATATGACTGGATTTTGCATACTGCATTGTCAACAAGAGGTTTCTGTAGTAATATGTAGAAACCATAGTTGAGAACTTCCTAAAATAATTCTTCTTGAGATACCTCTAAAATAAATCATAATCACTGAATCAATAAATAAAAATGGGAAGGGAAAGCAGACATTACCAACTAATTAGTATTAGTGAAAGCTGTTTTAGAACTAATATGTATTTAAAAAGAGGAAACTGTCAGATAAAAAAATTTTCTTACAAATTTTGCAGCTAATTTATTATTCAGGTAGTATGTATATTTATCATTTATTTTTTTAGAAACACAATGGGTGAAAAAACATTTAGAGTTTAGTGATTAACCAGAATTGGTGTATTTATAAACAAAGAATAAGGGATAATAAATTATCAAATAAAATCTTATAAAAACAGGGTGCTATATTTTAATCTTTTTACGTAATGGGCATGCAACCAGTAAGACAATAGATTGTACAACAGCAAACATTCCTCTCATAGCTGTAGAAGCAACATAGTGCTAATGTTAACACAAACAATAGGAATTCTGGGAGTTGAAGTCTACAAGTCTTAAAGATGTCAAATTTGAAGACCCCTGAATTAATCCATAGCCCAATTCACCATGGGCCATTGTATTTATCCTGCCATATTTAGTTGAAGGCTGCAATTTAATGTAAAATATTTTAAAATAAAATAATGGTAAATACTCCCTCCAGTCAAGCACAATATCTATTGATTACATGGACAATAAACAAACTGTATAGGTTGACACGCAAAATGATTGTGTGGACACAAATTGTGTAGTTCAGCAACAATATATAAGAGGTTTGCCATTAACTTTCACCAGGATTTGTTTGTTAGAGCCTATTTCCCAGGGATTTCCTGATATTCTCTCATCCATATTAACTTATCTGGCCCTGCTCAGCCTTTTCTTTATTATTAAAGTTGTTTCAAGAATGCATTTTAAGTAAACTGATAAGTGATGTCATTGAAGACATATTTGGCATAAAATCTGTTGTTTTAATTTCCCTGTAAAACAGCCTGAAATACAGTCAGATTATTGTTATTATAAATTTCAAAAATATAGAAGGAAAAACATTTCATCATAATAGGAATAAAACCCAGGTGTTATTGAACTAGAATAGTTATTAATTATTTTTCAGGTTCAGAACTTTTTAGATTAGTGTACATTTTTCCAGAATATATATTGATTGCCCTTTATGTTTAGATCTTATTTTAAGTCCTCAATTTTCAAGTAGACACATTCTTTTGGAAAGTTTTGTGCTTACCTTCTATAACTACTGTTAGTCTTGGCTTGTGTCTTCAAGTTTCCTGCTACTTAAATTCATGTTGAAATATTTTGGTCATTATTTCTGAAATTGAGCTTAAAAGGAAACAGGTAGAGGAATGCAGGCTAGCTAGTCATTTGGTAAACATACTGCCAATTTCCTTGTACTTGACAAAGGCATTCTGCTTTCATTATGCCTGAGAAAAGATAAGGCTTCCTTCCTTCAGTGAATTTGAACCTGAATACTCACCTATACACATACCTTTAGAACAAAAACTTGGGCCTACACCCAACTTGCCATGCAGAGAACAGCAGCGATTCTGTTTATCTGGAAAAGGAAAATGTGAGATGTAAAAGTAGTTGGATGTAGTAAGTTACAACAAGATTTAACACATAAAGGCTACATATCATTCCTAATACAGGGAATTTCTGATTGGATATATAGATTATATCTAGGTGGCAGGGAGATAAAAAATTGGATTTGAGATTAGCATTGCAAAGGAAGTCAGAAATATAGGATATTTTCATATGAATTTAGTGCCATACATTTTCTTTAAACATTACTCAGTTTTCATAGCTTCTTATTTAAATTTTGTTCCAAAAAGGCTGCCAAGCTTAAGAATCTTGTAGAACTGATACAGACAAAAGCACATGAATTGTCCCTGTGCTGCTATTATTCATGTGCTTCTGCTACCAACTGAGTTAAGAAGAAATATATGCATGCATCTTGAAGGAAAATTCAGAGAATGCCAATTCACTTCGCCAATAAACCAATAAGGAAACCAACTCTTTCACAGATCAAGAGTTTTAGTGTACAACCTGAATAAATTAACTGCGTATAGCAATTTTGTCCATGGTAGTCTGTCTTTGTTTAACATTTTAAAGGCAATGAAGCGAAATCAAGCTTCTGTTTCTTTTCATTGCTTGAAAAGAAACACACTGCTTTCTTTGTTTCACCCATCTTAACCATAGTCCCATGATCACCGAGTCCCTTCCCTTGCTGCTTTGTCTAAAGACTATAATTGTCTTTAAGATTGAGCATCAATTGTGTTTTCTTGTTCATTGTTTGTTATGGTGTTTATCTATCTATCTATCTATCTATCTATCTATCTATCTATCTATCTATCTATCTATCTATCTAATTACTGTAGTTCTTGCATAATGATTTGATTCAAGAAATTGACTTGGATTTTTTTAAAAAAAATATATTTCACTCTTTCTTTTCAATTCTCACCTAAAAACTATTTCTATTTAAAAGAAAGAAAGCTATGTGTTGTTAGGAGTGAAAAATGACTTGATGGCACATAATCAGTTAAACAAACTCTATCTCTACCATAGTCAGGGCCTCTCCTCCCCTCGCCTCCCTATTGACTCTCTTCCCCTTCCCTCCCCTTCTCTCCACTCCTGTCCCCTCCCCTCTTCTCTTTTGATTCCTAGTGATTACCTCAACAAGTCCCTGCAGTTTTCCTGACAAGATTTCAGAAGCGGTTTGCCTTTGCTTTCTTTTTAGGTCTGTAGATACCTATCTGGCTTTTTGCCCAAGGCAGGACTTGAAATCATGGTCTCCTAATGTTTTAATTACTACATTGGACTGGCTCAAATCAGACTTTAATCTCCAAGCGAGAGTTGGAAATATATATATATATGTCTTATTGGCACCTTCCACAAATTCATTCATTCAATGTGTCATTCATTCTTTACTGATGAAGCTTTTGCTCCCTATTTTCTGCCTGACAGAAAATCAGGCCTCTGTTTGAGCTTCTGACCCTAAAGCAAATAGTTGTTTTGTTTAAATGGGGAAGGACCACCATCAAAGTTGTCCTGTGCATGATGATTATTGCTCTCTTTAAAGCTATTTTTACAACCAATATGTTTAGGATTTAAAACTGAAGACTTGGGAGCATCACTGTCAGAACTGGCTTGGGGTGAGTAGTGATGGTGGAGTAGACAGTTGGGAACTTCTTTATTTTCAGGATTGGGTTCCAGAAGCCTGATGTATTTGATCCTGTTTTAGTTTGGATCCAAATATAAATTTCCCTGGGTTTCCATTTTTATGCAATGCACATTTGTTATTTAGATATGAACAGCTGAAATTTAATGCTTTTATGTTTCTCTTACCAGAAACAGAAACTGCTTCTCTTGTACTTTTCAGTTTTTCTTTCTTCTAATAACTATTTTAACCTCCTACCCCCAGCTTCTCTTTTAAATTAGCAATTGAACTTCCTTTTGCTTTGTGGCTGTCCAATCCTGTTGGGCACCCCTGGCACTGCCTTTCACTCTGAATTTAGATAATGCTGGTTCTCCTCAGGGTGCCATTTCTCTTTTTAAGTTGGGGCTGGTTGGAATTAATATGCTCCTTGTGAATACGAACTAAAATCTTTTTCTGTTCTTCTTTAAAAATATATTTGTTTTATCAACAAAAATAAATATAAACCAGGAAAAAAATAACCCATACATCCAGCGCTAACAACAGCAAAACAATAAAAAAGATTGATGCACAAAAATGTTTCTCCACAACTTTATGTTTGCATAGTATGTAAAAGAAAGCGGTAAACCTTTTAGAAATGAAATGTCTCTGATAAACATTTCCCACTGTTTGGAGTTGAAAGTGCTTGTTCAGCTGCAATGACTTATTTGTCTAATGATTCCATGTTGGTTGTCAATCTCTCATAGAATCATGGGCTGGAATCTGAGCAAACTGTTCTCAGTTTAGACAGAATATAATGGAATATAATGGACACATATGCTATGTGTCTGTCACACAGCTTATATGGAAATATCAAACTCTACACAAACACCCAAATTGGAAACTGAAGATATTCAACACCAGAAATAGGGTAGTCCAATGGCTTGTGGACATTGACTTGCAATATCTATGAGTCAGAGCTAACAAAACTTGCTCCCCTCTGATCTTCAGCCAATCTAATAATTACGGACTGAGGATGGCTTCCTATTTTTACACTCTAACCATTCCCAAGTATAGAAAAGCTTTCTCCCTAGCTCGCTTTAATGTCTTGCCCTCAGCACTATTGGGTGGGCCATTTAAGAATCTCCCGATTAACGAGCGGCTATGCCCCTGTGACAGAGCTGAGGTTGAAACTGTGGAGCATGTCCTTTTATATTGCCCTGTGTATAACACAGGCAGATCTAAGTTACTGTCTCTCCTTGAAACAGGCCTTCTAGACCCAATGTTAGTAATTTGTTCTTATATTGTCTAGGGAATGGTTCCTCATACATCATTTCTCAGGTTTCCAATTTTTTTTTTTAAGAGCTGTAACCATCAGAGGAGAACGCTGTAATTCCCCTTAGTCAAGTTTTTGGTGACCAATTGTTCATGACTAATTTTCCTATGTTCTTCTTTTGTTGTACTTGTGTTTTGGACTGTGACCACAAATAAAGCATTATTATTATTAACACCAGAAATTAGCAAACATTTTTCCCCCAGAAAGAAAGATATTTGGTGCAAATATCATCATGGAGGTCTTAGAAATGGAATATGTGGGTGTAAGTAAATTCAGACCACATAGTTACATTTTTACCCTATTGTCTTATTTGTATTTATTTATGATATATTCTGTTACATTACATTGTTTCTAAATTAAAAAAAATAGAAGGATTATATTTGCTATTACAAGCAATTTGCCCTAATGCACACAGTTCTGTGTGTCTTCTGCTAATATAAAAAATTACCATAATTCAACAATAATGTATAAATTGACCAGGGCCTATTTCAGAAAAGCACTTCATCATATAGAGGCGAAGTGCCTTATTGTAGCAGTTAATCTCTCTCTACCTTCCTGAAACATAGGCCTGACCTGTGTCATTTCTGCTTCTCTTCAGTGAAGACTTTTGACTTTCATTTTGAAAGGAAAGAGGTCCACCATGCCTAAAGAAGCTCTTTAAATTGAACCAAGATGGGTACAAAACCCTAACACTAGTTCCCTATTTTCAATGGAGTTTTCCCATGCAATGAGCTTAGGATTTCAAGGCAGACAGATTAGGGGGAAAAACAGGTCCACTATGCATAAAGAGGCTTTATTTTCTTTGAAACACTTTGGAACTTGGAATAGTTCATTTCTCCAGTGATAGCAACTCTGGCTCCATCTTGCTTCCAACTCCTGGGCTTTTGCGGTCCTAGAATCACAAGGAAATGTTGTCTTTGCAGCTCTTCTTCGTAGGAATTGCTCAGGCAATTTGGACAGTAAGCAAATGATATTCTTTGCTGTATGTTCATAGCATTTAAAAGTCAGTAAATAAAAAGATTTGCAGATGATCATCAAACTGTTTCATGCAATTGACGAGGAAGAACATTGGCACTGTAAAAAATACTTAACATCATGTTAGCCCCCAGGTGTCATATCTCTTTTAGCTGTCTGGCACACTATGCACATTTTGCTATCCAGTACTATTTTCCATAGATGCTCAGCAGATTATGTATTTCCTCCAGCCTATGACCTTCTTAGAGTCACTTTTTCATTAGCTTTTCTATCAAGATATTCTATTACAGGGAGTCTTTTTGAATAAAATTAGTTAATATATCATGCTTAGTTTAAAATTAATGAGCACGAGTATTGTTTTTGGAATATTCACATAACAAGGAGTGCTTAGCCATTTCCTTGTTCCTAACCCAAGGCTTTTAAAAGCTTTTTCAAGCAAGAAACATTTTTGCTTTTATAATATACCCTGCCATCTAAGCTTTAAAATGATATATTTTAACTTCAAAGCAGTATTCCTGTAATGGCTGCATTATCTTCAAAAACCACATACAAATGAATAGTCAATTAACTCTAGAGTTAAATTTGAAGTTGGCGATTGATTTTTATCCTTAATACATCTTTTCACTTTCCTAGAAAAACATGACTACATATGCATTACCACAGAATAGGGCTATACAACAGTTCAGATTTGATTTCAGAAGGGTACAAGGGCAAAAACCTAGTACTTGATTGCAACTCATTAAATCAGCCACATCTTTTCTCATGAAGAAACACAGATACTTTAAAAAGTTACAAACAGATGCTATATTTGTGACCCTTTACACTCTTAGCATCTTTTGGGAATCAAACCTGAAGCTCCATGTCATCCTACCAAAAAGGAAAGAAGAAGAAAAGAATGGCAAGTTTGTCTGTGCTAATTAATTTATAACTACTGTGTTTCTCCAACAATATGGCCACTCCCAATAGGAAGTCCCAGCATGTTTTATAGGCATAAAATGAAATTAAGCCCCTCCCCCCAAATTAAGGCCTATATTAAACATGTGAAATGGGGAATGACGGGGGGGCTTGCCATTAGGAAGTACTTTTGTTGAATATCCGGATGTGGTGCTGCCTGCGTTGACTTTGGCATTGGTGGGGCACTTCATATCGGGAGAACTTCCACCACTGTTGCTTTCCCTTCTCCCTGTGCTGCTGTGGCATTTAGAGCAATGCCACAGCATTTGGTGCAGCCACACGCAGCCAGCCAGAGCCCAGCCTCCCTGCAACCAGAGCCCGGCAGAGACGCTCGGAGACACTCCCTGCAACCACAGCCCGGCAGAGACACTCGGCTTCAGGAGCTCCTGTCACCACCTTCCCTTCGCCTTTAACGGCAAAGCCAATTCTTTTAAAAATGATGCCTCACTACCGGTACGACAAAGCCTCCACTGCCCAAGAGGGCAGCCCAACCTCATGTGGGGAGGCAAATCTCCTGGGGCTGCAGCGCAGGATCGGGAGAAGCGCCCAGCCACCATCCCTTCCTGGTGCCAGCATGAAGAGCTTCACCTGGGGCATCCAGTGCAGCTGCCAGGCGGGCCCTCCTGCCAGTGGTGGAGCTCTCACCAAGGCAGCAAGCACCTCTCTGCCGGGCCCTCCACTCATCCTGCCAGGGCCATGCCAGAGCCGTGCAGGATGGGCAGAGCCAGGAAAGTGAGCTGCGGGTGCGTACCCACCTGCCAAGCAAAAGAGCCGGGCTGACCCGAGCTTGGCTTCCTTCCCAAGTCCCTCCAGCCTGAACCCAAAGGAGCACTGGGAGAGGCCGCCTGAGGCAGTGATAACGCCCACTCATCTGTGGACAGGGAGGTAAGGCGATGGCCTGCGCCACGTCCTCCTCCGAGCTGAGCCCCGCCGAGTGAGCGCCTCTGCCTGATGCCCATGCTGTTGCAGCGTTTGGAGCTGCCAGTGCATTTGGAGATGTGTGGGGATGGGGACAGGCTGGGCAAGGGGTGGAAAGGATGGGTGGCTTCAGGCTCTCTCTGCTGAACCCACCGGCCAGGGAAGCAGCACTGCCGTTGCCTCACCTCCCTGTCAGTGGACAGGTGGGCGCTATCACTGCCTCAGCCAGCCTCTTCAGGTTTGGTCTGGAGGGACTTGGGAACGACGCCAAGCTTGGGTCAGCCTTTCTCTTTCACTTGGCAGACGGGTGCGCATCTGCGGCTCGCTTTCCCAGTTCTGCCCAGCCAGCACGGCTCTGGTACAGCCCTGGCAGGATGAGCAGAGGGCCCGGCGGGGTGGTGCTCGCTACCTTGGTGAGAGCTCCACTGCTGGGCAGGAGGGCCTGCCTGTCAGCTGCGCTGGGCACCCCAAGCAAAGCTCTTCACACTCTGGCCGTCGCCAGGCAGGGCTGGCGGCTGGGCGCTTCTCCCGGGATGAGCCGATCCTGTGCTGCAGCCCTGGGAGATTCGCCTCCCAATGTGGGGTTTGGCTGCCCTCTTTGGCAGGGGAGGCTTTGTCATACTGGTAGTAGGGCGTCATTTTAAAAAGAATTGTCTTTGCCTTCAAAGGCAAAGGGAAGGGAAGGCGGCGACAGGACCGCCTGAAGCCGAGTGTCTCTGCCAGGCTCTGGTTGCAGGGCAGAGCCCTGGCTGGCCATGCGTGGCTGCGCCAAATGCCGCGGCATTCTCTAAATGCCATGGCAGCACGGGGAGAAGGGAAAGCAACGGTGACAGAAGATCTCCCGATACGAAGTGGCCCACCAACGCCGAGGTCAACATCCAAGCCATTGCCGCCCATCTGCCCGAGGATGCAAGGGGGGAGGAATTAAGTCACCCCCAAAAAGACAGCCTAGCCATTTTTTCAGGGGTCAAAACAAAAAAAAAAGGCCTGGCCTTATTTTGTGAGAAACATGGTAGAAGTGCAAACTTTAACAAATGCTGCACTTCAAAGAGAAATATAGGTAATCCTCAACTTATGGCCTCAACTGATCCCAAAATTTATATTGTTAACTGAGACATTGTTAAGTAAGTTTTGCCCCATTTTATGACCTTTCTTGACACAAGTGTTAAGTGAATCACTGCAGTTGATAACTTAGTAACCTGTTTGTTAAGTGAATCTGGTTATCCTGTTTGATTTTGCTTATCAGAAGATTGGAAAAGGTGATCACATGACAATGGGACCCAGCAACGGTCATAAGTATGATTATCAAGCAGCTGAATTTTGATCACATAATCATGGAGATGCTGCAAAGATCATAGCTGTGAAAAACGGTCCTAGGTCACTTTTTTCAGTGCCATTGTAATTTTGAACGGTCACTAACTGAAATGTTGTAAATAGCTGTAGAATATTTATTACTATAACATAGAAAGATGGGTCACCTGTATGCTTGCATCCTATTTGTACCCTAACAATGAACTCCACCTTCACCTATGGCTGGTCAAATCTGGAACTGGCTTTTCATTGCTGGTCTCTCATTTTAGATTGCCATGACAAATCATCAACAGAGAAGCTGCAGAAAACTGAGTCTCATAGTGAGATTGGTGGGACATCATCAGACACCACAAAGATTACAGGAACTTAGTTTGCTATTGTAGAGTATAATATTCGTGAAAAGTTTAACAGTTTCTCTCCAGTTTACACCAAAGAGAATTGAGCTGCTTTCTCACCCTTTTCTCATCAATGCTGACCCAATGTTTATTTAATTATTCTCACATTCCTTCTTCAAGGTGTTCTCTTCAGTGGGCAAGTTAACATGATTTCTTTGAAATCACTCCATCCTTATGGAACATTCTCCAGGAATATCTGTAGCTTTTATCTTGCTGCAGTTCTAGAAAAACATTCACATTATTCTTTTTTTAAAGTGTTTTTAGACCTAGCTGTCTGATTGTGGGCACTTATATAATCCCACATTTGAGTTTTTATCCTTGCTTTTATATTAATACTGGTTTGGATTAAAGATGAAGATCTGTATTTCTAACAGAGATGGAATATTTATAAGTACTGTAAAATAAATCAGTGAAGTAAATAAAAGTTATGAGTCTTTAGAATAAACTAATAGACTAATATATGCTGATGTTTTCAGAGACCCCCAGAATTAATTCCATAACAAGAACATGGCCACTTATGGCAAAAAGTCCATAGGTAATACTTGCTACTTTCTTGGTGCTATCACAGGGGTGGCAGTGAATCAGGAAAAAAAGCACTTGGGATCCAAACAGGTCTTTTAGACTAGGGGTGTCAAACTTGTCATATTGTGACTTTTCCCCCCCTTCGCTAAACTGTGTGTGTGTGTGGCCAGCATGTGACCCATCTGGCCCGAGGACTGTGAGTTTGACAGGCCTGCCTTAGACAATCAAGTTTTATTTTGGATTAGATATCTTAAAACTGGAAGCAACATGTCTAATACTTGCATGATATCTTCAATCGTGGTCTCTTTAGTAGGGCCTCAGTTTCTCTGTCATAGTCTGCCAACTCTTCCACAGCAATAATGGACAACTGTCAAGCTTAGGTCTCCATAGGCAGAACTTAATATAAATATAATACTGGAAGGCTGAGTAAAATGTGATGTTCATGTAAGACATGGTAATATTGCCTAGGATTCAGCAGCAGCATCTGTCTCCCATATACATGTACATGTATGTTATTCTGCTAAGCCTGGCTACAAATACAAACCAGACAGCCAGAAATGCAATTAGCTTAAACAAAAGAGCTTAATAAGTAAAAGGATGCCAATCAATCCTCTAATTTTTCAAAATAGACATGGCCTTTTGTGGGAAAGGGGCCCAGACAAATGTTCCCTTGGCACTGCTTCTGAGTAAATATGCATATTCTCAGGCAGTAACTTTCTCTCTCTTATACAGAGATCCTGATGGGTCTGTTTTTGAATAATATCTGATCTGAGAATACTCAGTAAGTGCCACCAATATTTTCACATCTCATGAACTGTACCCAGTTTTGCCACTTGTTATAGTTTATTGTTAAATTTTAAAAAAACTTTCCACAGAGCAAACACAAGGAAAAGAGGAAGGGTACGTGGTTGCTATTGGAAACTGAAACAAGCTTGGAGGAGGAATAAAACACTATGTGAACTTAAGAATTCTCCCAGTTAGTAGAAATTTATTTCTCTAAGCACCAACCCCACCATCGCTTTTGCATATGCACACAGCACACAAAAGATGTGAAAGTAACCATAGTTAACAGGAAAGAATATACATTAATTTTATTTGTTTATCTAATCTATTTAGAAGCTGCCTAAATTGCCAAGGAAGCTTTAGGCATTATACAGCTCTATTACAGTTGTAAGTCAAGAAGTACCAGTACTACTAATAATAATCTACTAAACTTGTATGACGCCTGACTGTTAACAACTCTGGGCAGTTATTTCTAACAATCATATAAAGAAGTTACAATAAAAACAATTAAAGATTAAGGTGAAAATATGGCAAGTGTGATGACATGAGGGATCTCACTCTCCTTCAATAAAGGCCTTGCTGAGGAGCAACAACAATTTTAACAACAATTTTAACAGTCCGTGTCATGGCAGATGATAATTATAGCTGCTACAAACTTTAGGGCATTAAAAAAAAATTTTTTTTTAATGGTGTCACACATCACCCAGTCCCAGGGCCTGCTGAAAAGGCAAGCCTTCAGAGCTTTCCCAAAAACCTGTTACACTATCACATCAAAAAATAAAATGAATCCTGTTGCTAAAGGTTTTGCACCAAATCACAGCATATTGTTATAACTGACAATACAAGTATCAAAATCAAGAATGCAAGTTTCTTATTACTATAGGGGGACTCAGCAAAGATGAATAGTTTAAACTATTTTGAATAACTGGTATTCAGGTTTTTTAAATGAAATGCTTGTGCAGGTGTCCTGCTCATCTATATTCTCAATCAAAGTTTTTCAATTACATTCTGGAGAGTGATTAGGGGAAGGTAGAGGGACAGCTAGAACAGAGATGAAGAGCTCCAACCGCATTCCATCACAATCTGCTCCTGATAAGATGGACCCTGGCAGGTTGTGAGTGATGCGATAAAATGAAGAATAAAATGTGTGGTTGCCACCTGACACTTCCACAAGAAAAATAAAATAGAATTGGACAGATTAATGTCAAAGAAGATTGATGTCTCGATGCAGCCTACCTTTCTGACAAAAACAGTTCTAATTTTGGATTTAAAAAAAGAGAATAATTCAAAATACCATTCAAAAGGCATCAACATTTAACTTTTGCAGACATATAGCCAGCAAGCATCAAAAGAAAGGAAGAAGTGTAACTTTTAAGAGTGTTTTGGTTCCTGAGATGTGAAGAAAATGTAAATCCTTTTTCTTGCTTAGGGTTGATGTGATTCTACATGCACATAGATAAGTGTGATAATTGTGGTAATTCATTTTTCTATACCCCTTAGCTTGATTACCAAATCCAATTGATTTAAAAATAAAGTAATCTCAAGATAGTACATTTGGATCTTCAAAGATAAACAACATTCACAGCCTCTTATTTCTGCTTAATAGCAGGCTGTGAAATTTGAAGGAGTATATGTATACTTCTGTTTTTCCTAAAATACTAAGAATGAGCCATACAATCCAACATTCATTCATTGCATGTTTTGAGTAACTATCAATTGGGTCAGCCAGACATGGGTAGCTGTAATGTAAGAATAAAACTACAACCATTGGTTCTATAAATCCCTCTAGTATTATCTGATTGATATTAGTTGAGCTAAAGGCAATCGTTGTGTATTTATTTTTTATCATAATTTTAATTGCTTTAATAGCCAACAAATCTTACTTAAAAATTGCATTGAACCAAACATTTACTGTAACTCAACTGTGAATATTAATAGTATTCAAATTCTTGATGGGGAAAAACAGGTGGAAAAAGTAAGCTTTTAAAAAAATTATATTTGAAGATTAATAGTAATCTAACTGATAGAAAAGATCAACTGAATATGTATAATAATCTACCTTCAAGTGTGAGAAAAGTCAGTATAGATTTTTTTAATGCTTTTATTTTTCAATGAAAATATTCCAGAAAAACCAGGTTTAGTGTGAAAATTAAATGTGGTTTGCACATATCTGGTGGGAGAAAGAGAACAAAAAAGGCATCTGATTATAATGGAATATCATATTAAAAGATGACAAATAGTTTCAGATCGTGGATTTGCAATAACTGAAAAGTATTTCTGGTCAGGGTTCAAATCATCTTTAGATTCAACCAGGTTAGCAGACAAACTTGCAAACATTATTTTTTCTTCCTTTGAATGGGAAATGTTTCTCCTTAGGGCTATATGAAAAATATTAGACAAAGAGACACTTCGAATAGCAGGATAGTTTCTGGAAAGTCAGTCCAAAGCCCTTTCTTCACTTTCAAGCTTCCTCTGAACATACAAGGCAAATATACTGTGGAAGGAAATCCTTAAAGTGATTTGCATAAACTCTTTCTTCCCTTTGATTTGTCCCCTGGGACTTTAAGGCAGCATCAAGAGCCTTGATTTCTACACTTGGTTTCCAATTACAAAAGGAAAACACTGTTAACACAAGAGCATGGGTACGTAGGTGTGTTTTGGAAAAAGCTTTGTGTTGTGTGGGAGAGCAGAGAAGAAGAATTCACAGTTGAGGGAGTGGAGCAGCCATCAGCTCAGCAGGCAATTTATGGTGAAGGAGGAGCCAACTTGGACTTCGACAAGGCTACAGCAGACAAGCTGAAAAGAAATCCAGCAGCTTCACCATCCCAATAGAGATGTTACAGCCAACTAGTAGCTGGTAAAGCATCTTCCTTTTCCCACTTCAGCACAGACAGAGGAGACTGCAAAACCAACACTTCAGAAGCAATTCAGAACAGCAGCTAAGAGCAACAGAAGCCAAGTAACTTGAAGATGATAAGGGCTGGCTAAAACCTGTGTTATAAGTTCAGAAAAAACTATCCTATAATCTGCAACTCTTACACTGCAAAAACATATGGACTACACAACTCAATCAGGGCAAAACAATAGATGCAATCTTCATAGACTTCTGTAAAGCCTTTGATTCAGTGGTACACAACAACTACTCCTAAAACTGAAATCTTATGGTATCTCTGGACAACTGCATAACTAGATAGAAGCATTCCTGTCAAACAGACAACAAATGATCAAAATTGGGAGTGTCCTATCAAATTCTGTACCTGTCAATAGTGGTGTCCCCCAAGGCAGTGTTCTAGGACCAACTCTCTTCATACTCTACAAAATGACGTCTGTGATCATATTAAGAGCAACTGCGTCCTCTTCGCTGATGTTGTAAAACTGTTCAATACCACAGACAATACTGCTACCCTTCAAAAAGATCTTGATCAGAATGGTCAAACAAATGGCAACTTCAAATCTCAACAAATAAATGCTCTGTCTTACATATTGGCAAAAATAACCCAGAAAATAAAATACAAGCTAAATAGTCAAAACCTTGTTGATGATCCAAGCTCTATAAAGGACCTTGGAATACTCATCTCTAATGATCCAAGTGCTAGAGCCCACTGTAATTACATAACCAAAAAGGCATTAAGAGTTGTTAACCTAATCCTACATAGCTTTTTTTCTGGTAATATCACACTACTAACTACAGCACACAAGTATTGCTAGACCAATACTTGAATACAGCTCATCAGTCTGGAACCTGCATCACATATCTGATATTAATACAGTTGAGAAAGTCCAGAAATATTTTAGGAAAAGAGTCCTCCACTCCTCTACTTGTAACAGAATACCCTATGCCACCAGACTTGAAATTCCAGACGTAGAAAACCTTGAATTACGCCGTCTTCGGTCTGATCTAAGTATGGTATATAAAATCATACATTGCAATGTCCTACCTGTCAATGAATACTTTAGCTTCAACCATAACAACACAAAAGCATGCAACAGATACAAACTCAAGGTTAACCGCACCAAACTTGATTGCAGGAAATATAACTTCAGCAGCAGAGTGGTCAATGTTTGGAATACTCTACCTGACTGTGGTTTCTTCCCCAAACCCCCAAAACTTTAACCTTAGACTGTCTACTATTGACCTCACCCCTTTCCTAAGAGGTCTGTAGGGGGCGTGCATAAGCGCACCAATGTGCCTACCATCCCCGTCCTATTGCTTCTTTGACAAATCAAAATAAATAAATAAAAGGGCCAGCTAAAACCTGTGTTATAAGTTCAGGTAACTGAGGAGAAAAGAATTGTTCTTAGGATTGTTAGGTATTAGAGAAAAACCTACGCATGGATATATACACATTAGTATAAAAGTAAGATTATGTACTATCAAGCATCATTTTGTAAAGTCTCATCGAGATTTTATCCATGATGGTCTATCTTTAACCTGTTCTTTCAAGCCTTCCAAAGATACACCCGTCCCTACTTTAACGGAGTCTGTCTACCTTGTTGTTGAAAATCCTCTTCTTCTCTTTCCTTTACTTTTCCCAACATTAACACCTTCTTCAGAGAGCTATGATTTCATCTAATATGTCCATGGGACCATTTGAGCATGGTCATTTGTGGCTTGAGTAAGAACACTGGGTTGGTTTGTTCAATCATTTCCTGGCTGTCCAGAGTATTTTCAGGAGTCTTCTCCAGCACCAAAGTTCAAATGAATCAATACTCTTCCTATACTGCTTCTTTAAAGTCCAATTTTTGCTTCCATACATTGTCACAGGGATTAGGCTTAGTGATTAGGGTTACATATAATAAAAGCCTTCCTGTGGTTTGTGTTATTTCTTTGTGTTTTTTGTTGTTGGTCTATAAGGCAGTTATAGATAAGAAATATACTTCTTGCTCTTGTAAAAGACTGTAAAAAACCCACATTCATAACATTTAATTCCAACTTTTAAAAAGGTTATAAAAATATAAACCAGTAAAAATGTTGAAATATTATTGTACATCAAATGTAATTACAATATATGAAATGTATACATTGTAATGATATGTCATTAACAATAATTTTCTGTCTCTTGCACAGATTTTATATAATTCGGAATATCCTCTAAACCTAGCAGAAGTCTTAAACTTGCCAAGTTTGACCTAGATGGTCACCCATCTCATGCAATGATTCTAGGTACACAAGAAGCAATGAAAATACAGTAAACATGAAACCACCCCTAACTCTCAACCCCATCTTTGCCCAATGGTGAGGGCAAAAGTCTAGCCTTCACTGCCTGGAATTACTACTTGTTTCTGCTACCCAGGAAATTTCCTGGGACCAGTTTGGATCTCGGACTGAAATCAGTTTTCTACTGCTGCGGTAGATATTGCCATATGCATGAAATATGCCCACACAAGCCACTTGAAATTCTGTGCTGCAACTAAAGAATAATTATCTCTTCAAGGTTTCTTCTTGACATAATGTCTTCCTGAACATTTATTATAGGAATTGATAATTTGCATAATAAATATGCATCTGATAAATTTGCATCTTTATTCTAGAAGAGATGTTTAAAGGAAAACATTCTTGGCTAATTGATGCTCTCAGATAGACAACAGCAATGAAAATAAGCAAGGGTCAAACAATAAAAGTTCTTTAACTGAACAAAGTAATATATCATTTCTAGGAGAGAATTACTATTAAAGTTAAATTGTTGGGATTCCACAGGTAAGGAGCATGAAATTAATCTTTAAAGGGAGAATGCTGAATGTAGCACTGTTATCACTTGAAAATAGCTCTGTCGTAGTTACAGCAAATGAGGATCAAATATGTTGTTTAATTTAATTGATTTGAACTGTTGTTTTAAAATTTGTATTTTTGTTTTAACCATAGTATGCCACCTTGACTATTTCTATAAATAGAAAGGAGGAACACAAATGCAATCAGTAAATTCATAAATTTCATATTACATTGAAATAAATCATAATAGATAATAATTTTATTGGAAACAACAATAGTAAATAAATAATGTATACAAGGTTTTTAATTCTCCAAAATTGTTCTTCAGATGCAATACTACAAAAATGAAATATTGTATCAATTTACATGTGGCATTCAGTTACTGGCAAAATTATTGCTTCTTTTGCCTTGAAAATCAATTACCTTCTGTGTCCTATCTCTTTCTTACTATGCATGGTATACACAGATATTATATCATGCTTTATGTATAATTTTTATATCAGTAGGGCCAGAAAATAATGGGGGAGTGGATTCCCTATCCCATTTCTTGCTAACAAATATATTCAAATTATATACTTCACCTTAAACTGACTTTGATATGCAGATCCTACAGCTGAAAGGTGCTTTGAATGAACGATAACAGTTGTCTAATCTCTTTTCCATAAACGCTACATAAACCACATCAACTATAGATTCACTGTAGACTTTAACTGTAAATAAGAAGCTTTTTTTTTTTTTTACCAAAAATAGTTACTTAGATCTGCAGTGTTTTAAATTATTACTATTAGTATTATTTCATTTCCTTTCTTTAGGATATGGATATATTTTTATATTTACATAAAAATGACACAGACATTTGCTGAGGTATCTGGATTGCATATTAGTAATTGTCCTAAAATCATTGAATCAGTGGTTAAGGATAGACTGAAGCTTTCCTCTTAATCCTATCTGGTCAGGATTCAGTTTTCATGGTGATTAGCATCATGCCTATGAAAAGCTCACAAGAGGACTTGAGCGTCACATGAGTCTTGGTTTACATTCCCCAGTAGCTGACGAGAAACTGTTTTAGATACTGAAGATATACTTAGCATAATTAACTGTTTATAATCTGACCATACATAAATCTGTTAATCCCTCCTTTAAATTGTCTATATTGATGTCTATCACCAGATCATCTTAGAAACACGAGTGCTGTAATCTAAACAGGAACTTACCAGACCATGAATAGCTGGAAAAATAATTGTAATTGGTACAGTTTTACATTATGTATTTCCATTATATATTGAGCATGGGCATAAAATAAAACTAATGTGTCAGAAAAATCAAAATCCTCTCTCTCTCCCTCCCTTCCTCCCTCCATTCTTCCCTCCCAATGTGTTTGTTTTATATTTAACGTTCCTTGGAGCAGCAAATTAAACTGATAGAAATGCCAACCTCTTTCATCATTGAAAATTCATAGCAAGGATAATTGTTCATATTATCAAATAATGTACACTATCAGCCAATAACAATAAGTTTGCCAGAAGCAATGCTTTTGGCAAAGGCTACAGATCCAGATAAAAAATAGCATCACCCTATAGTCCCTTAGAAGACTTTGGGAGTGCAGGCATGTCTTTTTACAAATTATTCTGCTTACAGTCAAATTAAAAGAAAAACAAAGTCTATTGTTAAGCAGGAATAGACTGACACTGTTAGAAAAAGGAGGTGATAATTCATTTTTGACATACTGTATGCAGAGTTATTTCTCAAAGTATGTGAATATTGAATCTAGGACAACTCACAGATTCTGTATGGAGTAATTCTCGTCATTTTGGACAGCACAGTACAATATACAATTGCATGATGCAGTTTAATCCAGATGTATATTATACAAGCAGATACATCTGATTAGAGAACATAAACGTCATTATTAGAATTGTCTGTTTTTCAGCTTACATTTTAACATTCATTTCTCCCATACATATCAGAGCTGTGATACTTATAAATTTAGTCCTCCATCCCAAGTTGAGCATGTTGTAACCAGAGGTGGAATTCAGCAGGTTCTGACCACTTCTGGAGAACTGGTAGCAGAAATTTTGAGTAGTTTGAAGAACTGGCAAATACCACCTCTGACTGGCCCTGCCCCCATCTATTCTCTGCCTCCCGAGTCCCAGCTAATCAGCTGGATCTTCTTTTGTTGCCCTGCACAGGACAACGGAGCTGGAAAGCAGTTAGTGGGATGGGGAGGGAATGGGGATTTTGCAGTAACTTTATCCTGCCACACCTACCAAGCCATGCCTACCAAGCTACACCATGCCCACCAAGCCATGCCCACAGAACTGGTAGTAACATTTTTTGAATCCCACTACTGGTTGTAACCACACTACATACGGTTCCCAGTAGGATCCTTTATGTGCAACAGGAGTGAGGGAGAGGGCTTGCATTGCAGGGAAGAAGAAAAAAAGGGGGAAATATTGACATAAAGTAAACTAGAATGTAAAGAATTCAATAGATGACTCTAAAATCAATAGATGACTATCAGTTTGCAATTGATTTAACTCTCCTGAGTTTTTGCTCTTTAATTTTTCGACTTGATTATTGTTAAGAACAATTAAGTTGTATCTGTGTACCATCCATCCATTTATGCATGATAAAAGAATGGCATTTATGCATAGCAAAATCCGTCTGTTGACACAAAGAATGGATCTTTGAGCTGCAACTATAACATTGCTGCAATTGTTCTGCAGCATTTAAATATTTAGAAAAATACATGGTCATAAAATGCATGGTTCTTTTTTTGCATGTTATCTAATATCAGCTGTCCAGTTTCCTCCCCCCTTTAAAAAAACAGTCTTTCCTCCAACTTACCTCTGAAACGGTTTCCCCAGGAGATGCTCTGTAGAAAAACAAAGGGGAAAACTGGTAATAATTAGGAGGTTGATGAATGGAGACTAAGCTGGGATCCAAAACATACTTCTTTGAAAAGAGGTTCCAATGAAATCAGTGAGGCCATTTCCACGTCATGTCTGAAGAATCAGAGTATGTAGAAGAAAGAAATGCTTATTGAGAACAGAGACTGGAAAACGTTAAAGGCTAGATATTGACCAGCAGCCAAAAAACATACCAAATTGAAAAACAGACATGAGGATTTGCAAAGAGTTGGCAGGCACTTGCACAAGGAAATGCCAACACAGAACATACAAAGTGACTAAAATGAATTAGGGATGACAAAAGAGAAAAAGGAAGAAAAGCCAGAGCAAGGGTAGAGAGAGAAAATAATTTGGAAAGCTTTCTAAATCATGTGAAATAAAAATAAATGGAAAATCACCAAAGAAAAACTAAACAAAGCAAAATGGTATGCATCTACAAACTATGTGCAGAGATACTCTACCGGTAGTATAGTGTACAGAAAAAATAAAACTAAGAATTATGATGTAGTTCATCTCTTCCATTCCTCAAGACCCTGAAGTTAAGCTTGCTGTTGGAAATGGTGTCCAACAATTAATTATTTTGCACTAAGAATCATTGTGTGTATATCAGTAAATATGTTAGATTCAAAGAACAAATTCAAGATTCCTAGAAAGCTGTAAGTAAGATTGTTTTCCAACAGTGAGCTGAAATTTTACTGTTTTGTCTCCACCTACTGGGAATACATTTACTCTGCAGTTTACTCAAAGTTTCAATTTGATTGATTCCTGATATCTATCTATCTATCTATCTATCTATCTATCTATCTATCTATCTATCTATCTATGTCTTCAAGGGTTGTTTGTGAATGTGGTAGCTGGGAAAACATGCAAATTGAAATGTTTGTAATTGTTTTTGGGGAGGTTTCTTTCCCCCTGAATCTTCAGATGCCACCTACAGTTTGATAAATTCTCACAGAGATTCTAAACTGATTAAATTTTGGAAGGTGGTTCTTTCTTTTTAATTCAGCCAAAGTCAGATAGATATTGATGCTTGAACTGAGCTGCCTGCTAAGAAGAGTTTAATGATGCTGTCTGAGGAGCTTGCAATTATGCAGTAACAGATAGGGACAGCTTGGAGAGGGGAGAGAAGGGAGAAGAGAACTTTACTACTATTATACACCAAAAAGGAAAAGACTACACTAGTAAAACATTGGCTAAGTGGTAACAGTAACAACTCATAGGAAAATGTACTACTGTATGACTTAAGTATTCATTGTCTAATAAGTAATTTAAATAAAATAAGTAAGCATGACCTGGGATTAGAGAGAAGTGGGGGAGATTAACTGCAAACCAGTGTCCTGGTAGAACAGGGCTGTCAAAGTTCTGGCCCATGGTCTGGATGTGTCTGGCCATGCCCACACCCAGTTTAGCAAATGGGAAAAAAAGTCCTGATACAGCATATGACACCACCGTGAATGGCGTGAGTTTGATGCCCCTGTTGTAGAACAAGTGTATTTCCTGAACTATTTTTTTGGAAATGAAATCATTATTAAATAGCTACACCAGTGTTGAGGGGCTCTAGCAAAGGAAAAGAAATTAAATAGCAGGAGGATTAGGGTAGTTATATATGTTGCATTTATTTTCCACCACCAAGAAATCTACAAAGGCCAGTTAGGATGTTCCTTAAGAAAGGAGCTGTATCTTATTTCAAACATTTGCAGGTAAGCAATAGTAAGCAAATATTCTGTGAAATAAGTGAGAATTATAGTAAATTGCATATCATTTATTTTTCTCACTCATATTCCATCATCTCTATCAGCAGACAAGGAAGTATTTATTATAAATCTGGTACTAATTGCTTTTTTAAATTATTTTTTTAAAGTACAGATCTCTTAATCATGTGGAAACTAGTTGTTTCATTTTCTTGTGCATGCCATCAAAATAGTTACGAGTTGAAGAGGAACTATAAAATTAAACATGGCAGATGATTCTTCATACTGAATGGTCCGGTGGTTGGAGACAGAAATGAAATAAAACAATCACAGAAGAGGGAACCCTGTCAAATTTCCTAGCTTGCAAGAAGCAAAAGTCATAGGAATGTAAGAGACTGCCTTACCCAGTATTTCCCTCCTCCCGCCCATATTGTTTATTTCAGTAAGTTTCTAGTTTCCAGCAAGTCCTTCTCACTCTCTTAATTGGATATGCAAGTGATTATTTAGTTTTTAATTGTTTGAAAAATTACCCAATAGCCAAAGCGTTTTGGGCAGTTTAATAATAAAACACACTGAAAAATACAGGCTGAATAAGAACATAAGCAGTAAAATATGAAATAAAACCACTGTATAAAGTAGGTAGCTGCAAGGTGATTGTTTAAAGATTAAAACAAATTCAAATGATTTAAAATATAGTAAAAAAAGATGGTTTGGACTGTTCATTACAAGACTTTTTCAAAAAATGGAAGCCAGCTTGAAAATCAAATTCAATATAAACACAATGTGAATCTTCTAGTTGTGCCAATCATTTTCTTTCAAAGAGGGAAGGAAAAGGTGCACTTCCATAAGTGTGATATCCTAAAAAGAAAAGGCAAATGTAGTCAGAACAGCTGCTGAACCATCTGGCTCCAAACTGATAAGATGTGTGAGTCTTCTTATCATCAGAGGAGAAAAGACAGTAAGTTCTACTTGATTTCTTCTTTCTTTGGACATCTGGCCTGACTGTTTCCCAGAGAAAGAATAAATATGGAGAAACATGTAGCTTTCCAAGGGGCAAGGAAAGACATGATGTGAATCTGGCACACTAGATTAGGTCCTCAGATTATAGATTTCCTATCCCTGCTGTATGCAAAGTTTATATGATCTAGTTTTCTCAAACAAAATAGTAACTTTCATTTTCTACTCCCTGCTAGCCTGCTAAAGACTGCTATTTTTCTATTGTCAATGCAGGATAGAAGTAGCATTAGAAGAAAATAAAGTTTATATAATGCCAAGAAGTTCTACAGGCAGAACTTCTACAGCTTGCATTACTATCCAGAAAGATATAATACAGTACAAGGATTGGCCACCCTTTTCTCATAGAAACTAGAGATTACACTATCACTGACACCATTTTCAGGAGACAACCAGTGAAGCCATCTTCCATAGGACCATTTGAGCAGTCAGCAAGCACTTTCTTCTACTCTTGTGCAGGACAAGTAAATATATTTCTTTTATGGACCACAGATTGAATGAATTTAGATAGCAGGCAACTTTTGGCCCATAGGCAGTAAGTTGCCTATCCTTGACAATGGTGATTATAACTTTAATGACAACAAGGGAGAGAAAGGGTGATGGTGATAAGAAGGAGAAGAAGTAGGTGAACACAATCTCAGATTTCCTGACAAGTTCAAATAGCAATAGCACTTAGATTTATATACCACTTCACAGTGCTTTACAGCCCTCTCTGAGTGGTTTACAGAGCAGCATAGAGCAGCAGCCTCCAACAATCCTCATTTTAAAGACCTCAGAAGCAGTGGCGGGATTCAATTTTTTATACTACCGGTTCTGTGGGCATGGCTTGGTGGGTGTGGCAGGGGAAATATACTGTAAAATCTCCAGTCAAAGGTGGTATTTGCCGGTTCTCCGAACTACTCAGAATGTCCACTACCAATTATCTAGAACTGGTCAGAACCAGCTGAATACCACCTCTGTTTAGAAGGCTAGAAAGCTGGGTCAACCTTGAGCTGGTGATATTCCAACTGCCTGAAGAAACTGCATTCTGCCGTACTGCATTCCTGCCGTACTGCATTCTAACCAATGCATCACCACTGCTCAGACATTATATAATTCTCATGGATCAAGGATTAGTGAATTGTTACCCAAAACATATGGTGTGCTTTCTAATTGTACAAAGTTTTGAACCTTGAAAATTCATAGAAGATGCATATTGGTTACTACTATACACTGCATCTTTCTTTGAAAATGGACTAGGTTTATTGCCTGGGTATTAAACAATTTGTACCTTCTGAAGAACCAAAATTATGCAACCATAAACTTGTAAACTATGTAGAATTCACTTGCCTTCTGTCTCCCTATCAATAGCTTTGTGAACAGATGGTTGAAAAAAAGCCCCCAGGATCAAATAGCACTCACATCCTAAAGCTGTTTCCTTTGAAACATGTTGGCATGTAACTGAAAAGACGATGTTAAAAAGATGAATGGAATAAACAGCTCCCAATAGAAAGCTGAAATAGATAACTGAATATGTCTGAAAAATAGTTTAATCCTAAGAAAAGTAAAATGTGGACAGTTGCCAAATCTACAAACGAAGAAACATTGCTGTTTAATAGCTTCTATCTTTCAGCTTTTTAAAAGTAATCTCTAAAAAGTACATGAACAATTTTTTAGGCTCTGCAAGTCATTTCCTCTTTGTGTCCTACACAGCAGATTTGGTAAGTTGTTCTATGATGCCACTGGAGTTACTGTAGCTCCTCAACATCTTCACCTTCAAACAAACAAAAAAATAATAATAGAAAAATAAGGACAGTTTTTCAAAAGATTTCTGAATTCAGAAAGCACTTCCAACCATGAGATTGATATGTTAAAGAATGCCAATGGACAGTACCTGAATCAAAGGAGATCAAAGAAAGAGGAAGAAATATATTGGAAAAAAAAAATCTATATTGTAGTTTCTATACAGTATATTGTACAATAGAAATGTCAATATCCACAGTACCTTAGAAGATATTCCATATTTACTAACTCAAGTACTAGACTTAGATAGCTGAATACTTGAGTTAAATAGTTATATATTATGAAATAGGAAAGCAACAGCAACTGATAGAATACTCCCTGAAATATGGCAAGCAAAAGAAGAAGAATCAGTAATGGTTCTTACGAAGATATATCAGTAAATCTGGAGAATGATACAGTGACCATCAGATTGGAAGGAGTTTATCCAATAAGATACCCCCAAAACACACAAACATCATAGTGTACAAAATATTGTACAATACTCTTAATTATATAGCGAGATAATGCTTAGAATCACTCAAACAAGGTTGCAGCCATTCAAAGAAAAAGAAATGCAGGATATTCAGTTTGACTTTAGAAAAGGCCAGAGAAAATCATGAGAATTCATATATTTATATTTTGTTGATTCCCTGCTCCTCCTAAAGTTAGATTTTGTTCCCCAAGATTATACATTTCTCCTTTTATAGATTAGAACAAAAGCATTTCACCATTCTGTATACATTTTGAACCATGTTGCTGCTATGGTCACTCTATTTGGTCACCATATTTTTGCAATCAGCTTCCAACAACCTGGTAATTGTATTACAGGTAGTCCTCAACTTACACTGATAATTAAGCCCAAAATTTCTGTTGCTAAGTGAGACAGTTGTTAGGTGAATTTTGTCCTATTTCACAACCTTTCTTGCCACAATTGTTAAGTGAATCACTATAGTGGTTAAGTTAGTAACACATTTGTTATGTGAATCTGGCTTCCTCATTTGTGCCAGGATTCTGGCAGTTAATCCAACTAAATCATGAGCCTCGAGTCACACTCCCAAAACTAAAAAGGATTTATTAGAAATTAACATTCCGGTATTAGCCTGGGCATAGCCAACTCTGAGACACGTAATTCACCGTCACCCTTGATCCTGCTCCCCACCCCCATCCCTTTGGGTATATCATCCAATGAAACACGTCCATAGCCAAGAGTCATCAATCATGCTATCCAATTAGATTTTTGCGTGGCAGAAGCTTCAGTCATCTAATCAATCTCTGAAGAAAATATGAATGGAATGTACTTTCGATTCCACACTGCTGCCTTCTCTTTGAAACTCGCCCCCTGCTTTTTTCTGTTGGCAACTATAAAATGTGCATGCACAATGTTTTATGAATTGACACTTTGCTGTCAATGACACATGGAATGCTGCAACCATCATAAATATGAGTCAGTTGCCAAGCATCTGAATTTTGATCCAGTGATCGTGGGGATGCTACAACAATTGTGTGAAAAATGATCATGTTATTGTTTTCAGTGCATGTGTAACTTTGAATGGTCACTAAATGAACTGTTATAAGTCAAGGACTACCAGTATTGTTAAAACAACTTTCTCTGCAACCAACCTCCACAATCTGGGATTTTAAAGATATTTCTTTTCAAAAGTCTGATGTCTTACCATTTTTTTAATTTAAGAAATTACATTAATAACTGCCTGTAGGTCATCTAGGAAAAAAAAACTATGATCATAAAAGCATTCTTGCCTTTGTCCAAGATTAGTTATGTCTTAATTTCACCACCATGTGGCACTAAAGCAATTTTTTTCACATGTATAATTTTAAAAAGAATATTGCAATAAGCTATTGACTTCTTTGCAAAATCTGAGTTGCTAATTACTAATTGACTTAATAACCTTAATGAGGTATCAGTGACCCATTTCTATGCAGTAGATCAATGTCCTGCCTCTTGTATTTATTGTTTTATAATATGCAATTTGGTCACAAGCCTAAGGGTTGAACAGTGGAAAAAACTCCTGAAAGCTAAATCAACAACCATTTAATAAAGCAAGCAAGCAAAAAAAGGGTGGAGTTTTAAAATGCTTTTCCTAAACAGCTGTATTAGAATATTTTCAGAGAACTACAGATGGCGTCTAGCAATATTTTTTATTATATCCAATCAGACTGGCACTTAAATGCCTTTGTTTGCACAAGTCTGTGTGCCAAATTAATTTTTATACAGAAGGTACAAAACTATACCTTTTTACATATTTGATGGTGCCATCTTCTATAAACCCAGCTAAAGTTATCTTAATTGTTTTTGAATGAATGCTGAAGCACAGCATAAAATACTTGCAGCCACACTATTTTAATCAATGCCGCTGAAAGATTTCTCATTCAAAACCAACTGGAATCAATTATCATGAGGGTGAGGCAGAATTCCATTTGTTCAAACTAAGATAATTTTTTCTCAGTAGACTGATAATTCTGAATCCAATTTCTTTTCTGTGTCATATTTAATATCCTTCATTGTGACTTCAGCAAAGAAACTTTTATAAGTTCCCACATACACATAGAACTTTTTATTACTTTCACACGTGGTGAACAGCATGCACACAGAGAGATATGATTATACTGAAACATTGATATCATATACATACCAGCATAATGGTAAAATATATTAATTCTACCAAGGTGACACAAGCAGATTCACATGAATATCTGCATGATAAATTACACCTTTGGATTAGAATCATATAGTGTTGACAGTAGACTTAGAGTGCATTTAGAAAGGGTGAGTCCCATTAAATGAGAGATAGTGTGCTAGCAGAGTGTTAAAATCCTATGATTTTTTTGTTTGTTTGTTGCTCCTATTTTGGAGGAAGGGGGTAAGCTATAGAAACTCATGTTGGAAGAAATATCCATCTGGTTCAGTTCCAAGTGGGGAGAAAGACACTGGAAACATGGATTTGAAATAGGAAGCAGAACCATCAAGCACATGGTCCTGGTGCAACTAACCACATGGAGTTGAGAGAGAAGTTATTTATATCCTCTCTTGGGATCTGAACTTGAGCTTCCTGTTCCTCTACAAGCTATTGGCTGCTATAGGGGTCATAGCTTATGTTGTAGGTTTTCTGAGTCAAGCTTGGTTGAAGCTTGCTGGGTGATAAAATGTCCCCAGGTGATTTTGTAATGCAATGAACCCTGCTGCTAGATAATCCTATAATTTCCTGGAGGATCATGTCTTAATTCTATCACCCTGAAGCTCTGGATTTCTGTCTCCCTTAAGATTTCTATTTCTCTTTTAGGGGAAATATAATATTCTGCCTTTTTTAATATTTCCTAAAACATTTCATTCTTCTATGAGAGGGGTGGGCACTAACTTTCTACACTCAGGAAAACTTTACTTCATGGTCTGGAATTAGGCAAGTCAAACTGATAATAGTACATTAATTATTGGAAGTTTTGTTTGCCATTTTTAAACTCTCCCTCTACTCTAAATTTTGTGATTTAGAGATTTAGAAAACAGGCTAGTTCAGTTTGGCTCTCCAGAATTCCCCAGCCATTATGGGAATTGAAATCTTAAAGATGCTGGATAGAGAAAACTATTATGGAAGACTCTTCTGTGTTCAGAATCCAATCAAAATCTCATTTTAAATAAATGTTTTTCAACCTCAGCAGCTCTAAGCTGTGTGAACTTGAACTCCCAGAATTCCCCAGCCAGTCTGCTCTTAGAATTGCTGAGGTTGTTTCGGTTTCCCTACTAGGTATTGCTGAAAATTAACAAGGGCCTCTTTTTTGACAGAAGTATTGTAAGATTTGTAGGCATAGTAGGTGCTTTTAAAAGGATGAACTGTGCCAAATTTCCAGCAATTTAAAGTTAGATCAAGGAATTTATAAGGTTTGTTCACCTTTCCTGTTAATATAACTGCAAAATATTTACCATTTTTGCAGGATGGAATTTTGACAGTTTTCAGAAAGATACCATGTTTCTTGTTCTGTCCTTAATTAGCATTCTTGAGATCCCCGCGCTTTGATTGGCCAAAGCGCGGGGCACTCTGATTGGTCAGGCGAGCCGCGCCGGTTGGCTCGCTAAGAATCTCCCGCAATTGGTCCATTCGGATCACGGGAGATTCAAAGTGGTGCCATTGGCCGCGGCCGCCGCGGCTAAAAGAATAAAAGCCGTGATCTTTTTCCCTTTGCCCCAGTTTGGTTCCAACCTCAAATAAAGAGCATGATTTGAAGTCACCGACTCCTGGCATCATTTCGCGGACACAACACTGGCGACGAGGGTGGGATCCAGACCCTGAACCGAACCACGTGTCCGACGGAAGCCAGATGAACCACTGCGATGGCGAAAATCGCACCCCCCGCACCCTTCAACCCCGCCACCGAGGACTGGGAATCGTAATCCGACCGATTTCGCATGTTCCTCGAGTGCAGCGACCTGAAGGATGCCACCGGCCCCATGAAGCGCGCCGTCTTCCTGACCCACTGCGGGACCGAGGTCTTCCAGATGGCCAAGGCACTTGCCAAACCCGCCGATGCGACCGCGATGGACTGGGACGTCCTCGAGCCAATACTTCGGCGGCACTACGCGCCAGAGGTACCCATCCTGATCCGACGCAACGAATTCTACCGTCGGGACCAGAGGTTGGGTGAGAGCTTCAGCGACTTTGTCGCCGAGCTGCGGCGCCTAGGGGGGCTCTGCGAATTCGACAACCTGAACAACGCCCTGCGAGACCGAATTGTGCTCGGTTTGTGGGACCCCGTCCTCCAGAGCCGGCTGATGGCCAAGGGCAACATCAGCCTAGCAGACACCCTCACCGCAGCCGCAGCCGCCGAAGCAACCCGAACTTCCGCCGACCGCATGCGCAGACCGAATACTGGGGACCGCAGTGGAAACAACAACCCGGCGAGGTCGACCGAGGCCCAACCCGAGACGACCACCCACCAGGGCGACTTCCACTCAGCATCGGACACTTCAGATGACAAGGAGGACATCCATTGCCTCCAGACAGGCCGCGACCCACGGAACCGGCAGAGTCGTAAGTCGAGGACCAACTGTGCCGGTTGCGGCGGCGACCACCCCAGGTCGGAATGCCGGTTTTTCGAATCGATCTGCCGGCATTGCGACAAGAAGGGACACATCGCCCGTGTCTGCCGCCTAAAGAAGAATCGCAGCCCGGCACAATGGGACCAGAGCGACCGGAGGAGAGAAAGCACACCACCCCGGACCAGAGATCGCCCCTCGGACAACAGATGGGACCGGAACGGACGATCCCTGCGAGGCGGCGACAACCAGCGAAGAGAGGAGACCCATCAGACGGTCACCATCGGCCACGCCATAACCAATGATGCCCGGAAGGTCCACGTGGAGGTAGGCATCAAGGGCCAGCCATGCAAAATGGAGGTGGACTCTGGGTCCTACCTCTCCATGATTGCATGGCATGAAATAAAGCGCTTGGTGCCTACCCTCCAAAGGAGGAACCTAGACAGCCAGAGACTCATTGTAAGGGACTACCAGGGAAACCGCATCTCGGTAGTCGGAACCAAACACTTCAACATCACATATAAAGGGCACACCGAAAGACTTCCCCTGACAATCATCGACCGCGACCGCCCAAGCCTACTGGGACTGCAATGGTTTGCCCCACTCGGCATCGCAGTCATGGGAGTCGACCACATCACCGACGACAGCTGGGAGCAGCAACTGGCCCGGGAATTCCAAGAGGTCTTCGACGGAAACCTAGGCAAGTACCGAGGGCCCCTTATATCTTTCAACCTAGACCCAAACGCCCCCCCAAAACGCCTGAAACCAAGGCGGGTGCCATTCGCACTTAAACCCAAGATAGATGAGCAAATTGACAAGCTCGTCAAGCAAGGGGTTCTACAACCCATAGACCACGCCCGGTGGGAGACCCCCATAGTCACCCCGATCAAGCCCGATGGGTTGGTGAGGATCTGTGGGGACTATAAGGCCACCCTAAATGGTGTGCTACAACAAAGCGCCTACCCCGTCCCAGTAGTGCAACACCTACTGCACTCACTGGGAGGGGGCAAGGTTTTCGCTAAGCTCGACCTCGCCCAGGCATACCAACAGTTGCCAGTCGACGAGCAAACGGCAGAAGTGCAAACCATAGTCACCCACCGGGGGGCATTTAAATGCAACCGACTCCAATTCGGAGTCAGCGTGGCACCGGGAATATTCCAAAGCCTAATGGAAAGACTACTGCAAGGCATCAAGGGGGTGGTACCTTACTTCGATGATGTCCTAGTGTCAGCAACCAACCAAGCCGAAGTAGAGGGTTGCCTAAGGGAGGTCCTAACCAAATTTAAAGTCAAGGCTAAAAGGCTAAAAGTCAAGAGGGAGAAATGCCAGCTATGCACGGAATGGGTCGAATTCCTAGGATACCTCCTAGACCGTCACGGCATTCACCCCACAAACAAAAAAAATCAAGGCGATCAAAGAAGCCCCCACACCCAAGTCCAAGACGGAACTACAGGCATTCCTGGGGCTACTGAACTTTTACAATGTTTTCCTGCCCCAAAAGGCGACGGCGGCGGAGCCCTTGCATAGGCTCCTGGACAAGGCGGCAACCTGGACTTGGGGTGAACGCGAGCAAGCCGCCTTCCAAAGAACAAAGGACCTCCTCACTTCGGACGCCATCCTCATACAATATAACGAGACCCTACCTCTGGCCGTCACATGCGACGCATCACCCTTCGGCGTCGGCGCTGTCCTCAGCCATACCCTCCCCGACGGAAAAGAAGCACCCATTGCGTTCTTTTCAAGGACCCTCACCAAACCAGAGCGGAACTATAGCCAGCTGGACAAAGAGGCTCTGGCTATCGTTGCCGCCGTAAAACGATTCCACGAGTATCTCTACGGCCGGACTTTCACCATCATAACCGACCACAAGCCGCTGCTGGGAATCCTTGCAGGAAACCGGGCCACCCCGAACATTCTGTCTCCCCGAATGACAAGGTGGTCTGAGTTCCTGGCAGCCTGCAACTACGGACTCATATACAGACCGGGTAAGACGATCTCCCATGCAGACGCCTTAAGCCGCTCGCCGCTACTGGAACCTGACACTGACCCAGCACCCACGACGACCACCCTCAGCATAGAGACTCTACCCAACCTGCCCATAACCGTGTCAGACATTGCCCGAGAGACTAATAAAGACAAACGTCTGGCATGGGTGTTGCATTGGGTAGAGAAAGGGTGGCCGTAAAGGGACAACGACGAGTCCGTCAAAACGTTCCGAAACCGCCAAACGGAACTCTCGTTGTTAAAAGGGTGCATACCATGGGGGGATAGGTTGGTCATTCCAGAAAAGCTACAAGGGAAGGTTCTGGAACTGCTACACGAGGGGCACCCTGGCATCGTTAGAACTAAAGCCCTGGCCAGAAGTTACGCTTGGTGGCCAGGGATGGACAAACAAATTGAGGCCTGGGTAGCAAGGTGCCAACGATGCCAGGAAACTAGGCCAAGCCCACCCACAGCACCCGTCCTAGAGTGGGAAACCCCAAGGGGACCTTGGTCCAGGATTCACATAGACTTCGCCGGGCCCACAAAAGGACACACCTTCCTCATAACAGTTGACGCTTACTCCAACTGGCTGGAGGTAAGCAACATGAAGACGACAACCACGGAGGCCGTGATCAAGGAACTCTGCAAACTCTTTGCAACACAAGGCCTCCCAGACGTCATCGTTTCCGACAATGGGCCCCAATTCACCTCGCTGGAATTCGAAAAATTCCTAGTGGAAAGGAGCATCCGCCACACACTGACAGCACTGGCGCACCCGGCGGCGAATGGTAGGGCGGAACGGATGGTCCAATTCACTAAGAAGACCATCCGGAAAATAGACCACGAGGAGATCCAGGAGAAAATAAACAAACTACTCTTCACCCAACACATAACCCCAAATACCACAGCCAATAAGAGCCCAGCCGAACTATTAATGGGCAGGAAACTAAGGTCCCCACTCGACAGGTTACACCCCACGTATAACCCGGAGAAGCCCCCAGACTCAAACAGCAAACACCGAACCTTCGCACCCGGCGACCCCGTATACGCAAGAAACCTGACAGGAGACCCACTATGGATACCAGCCGTCATCAGACAAAAAACAGGCCCATACTCGTACCGGCTACAAACAGCAGACGGACGAGCGTGGAAACGCCACATCGACAAACTAAGGTCGAGGACTACCAACCAAGAGACCACCGATGCACAAACAGGCGAAACCAACCCCCACAACACAAACCAAGGGGGGAGGGAATACCCAGGGAACCAAAACCAAAGAAGAATAAACCAGCCGTACTTACCGGAAAGCAGGCATCACGACCCCTCGCCAGGAAGAGACAGCCAGGCCAGCTCGACCGACCCGGAAAGACCGAGCGGGAGTGGCGAAACCCGCAGCTCAACCAACCCAGGAGGCCCAGGAGGGAGCTACGGAGAGCGGCCCGGCCCGATCAACCAGCCGGTTCCCACGACGGCACCAGGAGCAGCAGAGATCCCGACCGAACCGGCCGGGATCCAACCTACGACTGAGCTGCGCAGGTCCAGTAGGCTCAGACAGAGCCCCGCCTACCTACGTGACTACGCGACGTAAGGACTGAACCAAGAGGGGAGGGGTGTTCTGTGCTTAATTAGCATTCTTGAGATCCCCGCGCTTTGATTGGCCAAAGCGCGGGCACTCTGATTGGTCAGGCGAGCCGTGCCGGTTGGCTCGCTAAGAATCTCCCGCGATTGGTCCATTCGGATAACGGGAGATTCAAAGCGGTGTCATTGGTCGCGGCTGCCGCGGCTAAAAGAATAAAAGCCGCGATCTTTTTCCCTTTGCCCCAGTTCGGTTCCAACCTCAAATAAAGAGCATGATTTGAAGTCACCGACTCCTGGCATCATTTCGCGGACACAACACTTCTCATATAATAAGGCCGGGTCTTTTTTTTTTTTTTTTTGAGCCCTGAAAAAATGGCTAGGCCGTCTTTTTGGGAATGACTTAATTCCCCCCCCCCCTTGCATCCTCGGGTGGGCGGGCATTGTCGGCTTCGATTCCGGCCTCAGCGTTGGTGGGGTACTTCATATAGGAGAATTTCCGCTGCCGTTATTTTCCCTTCTGCCTGTGCCGCCACGGTGTTTGGAGTGTCACCGCAGCATTTGGCACAGCCACACGGGGTGAGTCAGGGCTCCACCCTGCAACCAGAGCCCCACTGGAAACACTCGGCTTTAAGCGCTCCTGTTGCCGCCTTCCCAGGCATCGTTCGAAAGCAAAGCTCATTCTTTTAAAAATGATGTCCTACTACGACAAAGCCTCCCCCATTTGAAAGGACAGCCCAACCCATGTGGGGAGGTGAATCTCCCAGGACCACAGTGCAGTACCGGCCCACCCCGGGAGAAGCGCCCAGCTGTCGTCCCTGCCTGGCACCGGGCAGAGCGTGAAGAACCTTGCCTGGGGCACCCTGCACAGCTGACAGGCAGGTCCTCTTGCCTGGTGGCAGAGCTCTGGCCAATGCAGAACTGCCTCCCCACTGGGCTCTCTGTTCATCCTGCCTGAGAGAGGCTGCCTGAGGCAGTGATAGCACCCACCTGTCCGTGGACAGGAAGGCAAGGCAACAGCAGTGCTGTTTCAGAGGGAGCCTGCGGCCGCCCGTCGTTTCTGCCCTTCGCCCAGCCCGTCTCCATGCCCGTGTATCTCCAAATGTGCTGGCAGCTCCAAACATGGTGGCACCACACGCCACAGCAGCATGGGTGTCGGGCAGAGGTGCTTGCTCAGTGGGGCTCAGCTTAGAGGAGGACGTAGGCTGTCACCTCACTTCCCTGTCCGTGGTCGGGTGGGAGCTATCACTGCCTCAGGCGGCCTCTCCCAGTGGTGCCTTCGGGGTCGGGCTGGAAGGACGTGGGAAGCCAAAGTCTCCTGATATGAAGGAACCTACCAATGCCGAGTGACCATCCATGCTGACGCCACCTGCCTGCTGACCATCCATGCCGACGCCACCTGCCTGCTGCATACCCAGGTCTGCAACAAAAGTACTTGGTGAGAGTAGAGAGGTTGGTGGCGAGACATGGTGGCTGCCTGCGGGGCGCTCCTAATGGCAAGCCCCCTACACTTCCCCCATTTTGCATGTTTTTAATAGGCCTAAATTTTGGGGTGGAGCTTAATTTCATTTTATGCCTATAAAATATTCTGGGACTTCCTATTGAGGGAGGTCGTACTGTTGGAAAAACAAGGTAGGTGGAAAGTTTTTATGTAGGAGTAAACTTTGCCATCTGGGGTTATTTTCCGAAATGAATTTATTTCTTATCACCATACAAATGAATTCATCTGTGTTTGGGAAGGCACCTTATGAAAACAACATACAGGTGAAAAATTACAATATCATGCAATAGTTCATTTATTTCAATAATGCAACTTAAAAGGTGAACGTAATATATGAGATACTCATTACATGCAAAGCAAGATAGTTCAAGCTGTGATTTGTCATAATTGAGATGATTATGGCTTATGGCTCATGAAAACCCCAAGTCCACAATCTGAGAAAATTAGAATATTGTGAAGAGGTTCAATATTCTAAGCTCAAAGTGTCCCACTCTAATCAGCTAATTAAGCCATAACAGCTGCAAGGGGTTCCTGAGCTTTTAAATGGTCTCTCAGTCTGGTTCAGTAGGAATCACAATCATGAGAAAGACTGCTGACCTGGCAGTTGTGCAGAAAACCATCATTGACACCCTCCATAAGAGGGAAAGCCTCAAAAGGTAATTGCAAAAGAAGTTGGATGTTCCCAAAGTGCTGTATCAAAGTACATTAATAGAAAGTTATGTGGAAGGGAAAAGTGTGGAAGAAAAAGGTGCACAAGCAGCAGGGATGACCACAGCCTGGAGAAGATTGTCAGGAAAAGTGTTGGGGACTTTCACAAGGAGTGGATTGAGGCTGGAGTCAGTGCATCAAGAGCCACCACACACAGATTGATCCTGGACATGGCCTTCAAATGTTGTATTCCTCTTGTCAAGCCATTCCTGAACAACAATCAACGTCAGAAACATCTTACCTGGGCTAAAGAAAAACAGAACTGGTCTGTTGCTCAGTGGTCCAAAGTCCTCTTTTCTGATGAGAGCAACTTTTGCATCTCATTTGGAAACCAAGGACCCAGAGTCTGGAGGAAGAATGGATAGGCATACACTGCAAGATGCTTGAAGTCCAGTGTGAAGTTTCCACATTCTGTGTTGATTTGGGGAGCCATGTCATCTGCTGTTGTTGGTCCACTGTGCTTCATTAAGTCCAGGGTCAATGTAGCCATCTACCAGGAGATTTTGGAGCACTTCATGCTTCCTTCCACAGATGATCTTTATGGTGATGCTCACTTCATTTTCCAGCAGGACTTGGCACCTGCCCACACTGCCAAAAGCACCAAAACCTGGTTCAATGACCGTGGGATTACTGTGCTTGATTGGCCAACAAATTCGCCTGACCTGAACCCCATAGAGAATCTCTGGGGCATTGCCAAGAGAAAGATGAGAGACCTGAGACCAAACAATGCAGAAGAGGTGAAGGCTGCTATTAAAGTATCCTGGTCTTACATAACACCTCAGCAATGCCACAGGCTGATAGCTTCCATGCAATGCCGCATTGAAGCAGTAACTGCTGCAAAAGGGGCCCAAACTAAGTTCTGAGTACATATGCATTATGCATGATTATGCTTTTCAGAGGTCCGATATTGTTCTATGTACATTCCTTGTTTTACTGATTGCATGTAATATTCTAATTTTCTGAGATTGTGGATTTGGGGTTTTCATGAGCTGTAAGCCATAATCATCTCAATTATGACACATCATGGCTTGAACTATCTTGTTTTGCATGTAATGAGTCTATCACATATATTTGTTTCACCTTTTAAGTTGCAGTACTGAAATAAATGAACTTTTGCACGATATTCTAATTTTTTGAGTTTCACCTGCAGTTTATATAGGTAGGTATGAGGGGGGAAACCTTGTTAAATTTAATAGGAATTTCTTTGTGGTAGAGAGATTATTCTAAGTGCTTTTAAAGTAGATTGTGGTGTGAGAAATTAAGCAAGAGATTTTGCGGATATATAGGGTGCTTGTAAGTAAAGAATGTACAAAGTATCAACCATATGATGTGGGAGTGATGAATGAAAAGCAATTTAAGGAATTTGGGTTTGTAGTTTACAATAACAAAGTTCACAGAAGCCTGCTTTATTTTTAAAGGATTAAATTGATTTTCATTGAGAAATTACACAGATAAGGAATGCATTCAGGATGTTACTTCCCCCACTTCCTCCAGCTTTAATATTCCCTGTTTCCTTGTGAACATTAAGTACAGGAAAAATTCTATTTCTCTAATTTAAATGGAACCTAATTGTGAACAGGGTTTCAAATTCTATTTTAAGTGAAATGTGGCTGATATTCATGGTGCTACAGTTCAGTTACGTATTCAGAGTTCTGGATCACACCTGACATGCAGCAAGGTAAGGTCAGCAATCAGACAGGTCTTGTTTTGGATAAAATGCAAAGACAACAAACGATGGAATGAAGTAAGATGTTATTACTGTATGGTTACAATCAGGGATTGGGAAGGGCAGGATTTTTTGTTTGATCTTGCAAAATAATGAGTTTGGATTTGATAATGGTGAATTTAGATACTGTACTGAAAGACGTGATGGGCAAAGGCACTCAAAGCAAAGAGCAATGATGTTAAAAAGATTTGTACATAGTATATACATAGTTATGAATACATGAAATGGGTACATATAAGAAAAATAAAAGAAACAATAGGACAGGGACGGTAGGCATGTTGGTGCGCTTATGCACGCCCCCTCTTAGACTTCTTAGGAAAGGGGGTCAGTAGTAGACAGTCTAAGGTTAACGTTTTGGGGGTTTGGGGAAGAAACCACAGAGTCAGGTGGAGTATTCCAGACATTGACCACTCTGTTGCTGAAGTCGTATTTCCTGCAATCAAGTTTGGTGCGGTTAACCTTGAGTTTGTATCTATTATATGCTCTTGTGTTGTTATGGTTGAAGCTGAAGTATTAATTGACAGGTAGGACATTGCAATGTATGATTTTATATACCATACTTAAATCGGACCAAAGACGGTGTAATTCAAGGTTTTCTAGTTCTAGAATTTCAAGTCTGGTGGCATAAGGTATTCTGCAACGAGTAGAGGAGTGGAGAACTCTTCCAGCCATTCTACCATTGCCCTCCCGCTTTTCCTATGAATTCCAGCATGGGTGTCAAACTTTCTGTGTCATGTTGCCATCACATGATGTTTCCCATTTTTCCCATTCATGGAGCTGGGGTGGGTGTGGGCTGTACATGACACATCCAGCCCATAGGCCCCAATTTGACACCCCTGAATTTCTGTTGTGGTTAGTCAGAAGCAGGTGCGGACGATTGAGGAGAATGAAGACTCAGATGAGGGGCCAGGACCATTAGGGAGTGGATTGCTGCCTTCTGAGATTGTAGGGGCTGGCAGCAGCGATGAGGAGGTTCCCGAGGAACCTGTGCCAAGTGCGCATGCACATGATTGCTTGCAGGAAAGAGTAGCACGGGCAACTAAGGAATAAGGCTGCAAGGTAATCGCCTGTCCTTCAAGAAGATAAAAGCCAGCTGTGAATCAGACATTATTTGTAGGAAGCAAAAACATTTCAAAAGTCCAGCCTCGTGGACATTGTTGTATCTTAGTTGGTATTTAAAGACTCTTGTGTTGTGAAAAATGTCTTATCTGTGATTCTTGGCAGTCTCGCACAGTTTTGCCGAGGTTTGTGCTTATCAAAGTTAATTAGTTTGCAGCAGCCTTTTAACTGGGATTTGTAAGATTCATTAAAAGGTTTCTGTTCCCTTTGGTTATTGTTTGTTTTATTGGAAAAGGGTTTGAGTCAAAACAATTCCAGAATAATGGGTTCTCCTTACCTGGAATGTTAAATTTAAGGTGTACAGAGACCTATCAAGCATGCTTTAATTTTGATTCCTGCTCTAAGTAGCACATTAGAATCCATTAATTAAATGTGTGCTTAACAGCTTTATGATTCTACCAACTTTGGCCTTAAGAAGGAAGAATTTGCACCAGTGGCAGCAGATGCCTGCATCCAAAAGTAAAATAGAAAGCGATGCATAAACAATCTGTAATGCGCTTCTGATCTGCTAACTATAGTGAAGAAACTGGGAAATATGACTCAGCCAATGCTGAATATTTTAGAAGTGCAAAGGCATGAAATTTTTCTTCTGGGGATAAACTTTGTTTATGCTCCAAATCCTGAGAGTATGAATAATTCACAAAGTTTAAGTGGAATTATAAAGAAAGCACACATCTAAGAAGCAATTGTTTGGGGGTGGTTTTTTCTTTCTTTCTTGTATTATATCAGATAACTCCCAAAGTTTCACTGAGTAGTGACAGGATGTTATTCTTCAAGGGAAGATGATGATTTCTTGAGGAATACTTTGATTAAAAGCCTTACAAAATGTCTAGCCAGCTCTTCTATTGCCTTAGAATGAGACACAAGCTTGTCCCAAAGCTTTAAAAAAAGTACTAATGCATTTAAGTTCTCAATTTCATTTTAGTGTGTCCAATGTTATGAAGCTCACCTTGCTTTCAAGGTTTTTTAAATTTATTCCTTGGCATAAATATACAATGTAAGATATATTTTATTATATGGCTGCTGTTTCTTTTAGCTTTTCACATTGCAATGTTATCTAACTATTCATTGATTAATCCAGGTTATTGATTTGACTTACATGTAGTTAAAGTTACATGTACCACTTGATTAACAGCTAGACAATAAAGTAAGAATAAGCAACTTGTTTCTGGTCAAAATCATATTTCCCTGAGTTAGCCTGTGGTTAGGAAACTCTGGGCAAAGAGGCATTGTCTGAACTAGAAGTAGATGAAGGTTCCAATTCCTTATATTTTCTTCCCCTTTCTCATTCACTACCAGGGTTGACATTATAGCCTGGAAAAAGACAAATTATCATAACTATTTCTAATGATATTTTTCCTACCTAAATACTTTACATATTTTTATCACATATATTTTCTGAGTATCAGTGAGTGGGATGTATCATATCTGAGAACATTCAGGATCATTTTTTTCTCCCAATGTAAAACTTGGTTGAATTCTGGTAGGCTTAACCCAGTTTCTCATCACAACCTACTTCATAGAGTTCCTGGGAGGGTAAATAAAGGGGAGTGGGCAAATTATATATACTGGCTTGATTTTCTTGAAGAAAGGGTGAGACATAAATATTATACAGGTAGTTCTTGATTTATGATTGCAATTGAGCTCAGAATTACATTGTAAATTGTTATGGATATAAGTCAAGGCATTATGTGACTGGATTCAAAATTACATTTTTTTTATGACAGAAAAAAATATCAGTGACTCAGTTGGAACAACCATTAACTAAGAAGTAAACATTATTTCAAGAGTTTCACTAAGGGCAAAATGCCAATACAGTAGTTTCCATAATAAGCAAAAAGGTTCCACAATAAGAATATGTATTTTTTTTCATCCTGTACCTAAATGATTTTTTCTAGTGATAATGTTAATAATGACAATGACAATTTTCCTAGAAAAATATTGGAAATTATTGGAACCTTGGCTCAACTCAGACATTCACTCAGTATTTCTCATTATCATGTAGTCAAACACAGTTTTTGTTATAATACTGATTAGATCAGGATCATTATAAATTCAGGGTTTCCCACATTAGATAGCTTTGCAACAACATACTCTGGACAGTTCTCTGCATTTAAGAGACTGAAGATAATGTTTCTGAAACATGCACTTAACATAATGATTGTTTTGTCTAGTATTCAGTCAGGAAACAGTGAGTGAGATCAATGGAATGCAAACTTGTTTTTGTAATGAATCCCACCTCATTGCTTGTTGCATTTTTGCCCAAAGAGAGGACTATGGAAACCATGGTGATCTGTTAGTCACCCATTCAGACAACTCTGCAGAGGTGCTTCCAAATTTCAGGATACAATTGTGTAGTTTGACAAATCTTTAGATAGTGGCTATGGTACTTCAAACATGTTCATTGTCTTGGAAAACTCTGAAAAATCTGCTTCAATACAAAAGTACAAGATGTTCTGTTCCATCTCATTTCCTGCATGCTGCTTCACCAATTTTGTAAGAAAAAAGTGCTGAATTGTGTAATGGATTTATTTTTGGACAATTGGCCTTTACTTTCCTCACTCTCCTTTTTGATTGCTGATGACTATAGATAACATCCCCTCAAGCAATTCAACTGCCATAGGAATATTGTCAATTATTGTTCTAAGTAGCCTGCAGCCACTGTCTACTTAAAAAAACCAAACACCCCAATCAGTTGTGTTTCATTTTCTGAAATTAATAGTCTGGTGACATAAGGTAGGCATCTGAATGCTGACTTCTTGCTTCTTGATATTTTTTTCCAATTCTAGCAAATCACCTTACCGTTACACATAATCAGTGGAAAAGCATAATCTAAGTTTAATCATTTGGAATGAAGTTAGGGTGATGATTGTCTCACAATGTTACCTAGAATTAATTTCAGTTTGTGGAAACTAAGGAAATAGATATGATTCTTTGTAGTATGTATATATCATTTCTGATTTGTATCCAGGTCTGATTTCTTTTTAGCAGCTGAATTTAAGAAGCTTCTTTAAGAGATACCAGAGTGCCATCAATCTGGAAAAAGATCAGTAGATCGATTGTTCAGTGGAGTGAACAATTAATCAGTGGAATGACTTGCCTCAGAAGTTGTGGATGCTCCAATACTGGAAGTTTTAAAGAAGAAATTGGATAACCAATTGTCTGGAATGGTGTAGGGTTTCCTGCCTGAGCAGGAATCAACCAATGGAACACTTTGCCCTCAGAAGTTGTGGAAGCACCATCACTTGAGACTTTCAAGAAGAGATTGGACTGCCATTTGTCAGAAATGGTGTAGGGTTCCTCGCTTGGGCAGGGGGTTGGACTAGATGACCTACAAAGTCCCTTCCAACTCTGATTATCTGTTAAGAGAGTTGGACTAGAAGATTTCCAAGGTTTCCTCCAACTCTGTTCTTCTGAGATAATAGTGTGCTCTCTCTTAAAGAGGCCATATCTCATCCAGCTTAACTTGACAATTATTGTCTTGTCTCTAACTTACAAGTGCTTTTCAAAAGTTAACTGAATAATCTGCTGAGTGAATGCTTTGCTTAGCACAAAGAAGCTTCTTAAGAACTGAAGAAACCTCTTGGAGGAGAAGTGAAATGTTTCCAAGGAAAAATTAAGAAAGTCTACTTGAAAAGCACCTGTGGGACTATGACCTGGATGATCGAGAATCTCCATAGATATATGCCCTGCCTCTAGCTTAACTTTTTTGATTATGAGTCATCACTGGACAGATTATTCAGATACTTTTCAATTGTGACTCGAGCTTGACCAAGAGAAAGCAAAAAAATATTGTTGCTCTGGAAGACAACCCACATTGGAAATCGAATGATGGGACTGAGCTCTTCTTGTTTTATTAGACTTCTCAGTGGCCCTCATTATCAACAACAATGGTATTTTATGGGCTGCTTTCCAAAATGCTAAAATGCTTCTGAATATCACTGCTGTAATTCCTTGCCTTGATGAATTGGATCTGTGATGTCTCAGCTTTTCAAAGCCTTAATGATTTTAGAGATAAGAATTCCTATTCTGCAAGATCAGTTGGCACCAGAAATAAGATAAGTGTCCTTGTTATTAATATTTATTAGCATAGAAAATAAAGCTTTTAAAAACCTAGTTGATTCAGCTGGCGTTCGGGGATTGGGGAGTCAATGATCTATACTCTTGGGATGCTGTTTTATGCTTTATTGTTATTTTGTTTTATTGTTATTGAACACACACTCTATATCATTGATGTATTTTTGTATGTATGTGTGTATGTAATATGTATATATGTGTATGAATTCTGCATATATAGAATTGGGTTTGTGCATGAATTATACATACATCATTGTTATACAAGTGTGATAAGCCACTTATTCACTTGGTTGAAGTGGCATAAAAGCTCTTGCAATAAATAAAATAAATCAATAAACAATCTGGTGTCTATAAGAACTTGATCTGTAAACAACTTTTCAATTAGTTCCTTGTGCTTCTGACTGGCTTTAAGCCATAAACAGATCAGCCTGTCAGGATTTACCAGTACAGGGGATGAATCTAGCAGACAGCACTTAAATCCATCCAGAATTGACCTTTAGAATCCCTGATTATCTGGAAGACATTAAAGGAAGAAGTTTTGCACAATTTCATTGGCCAGGCATCGAGGCTCATTGTTGAGTAACTATTCCATCGCAGTACAGCTGTAAAAGAAAGTAGAGTATTAATATTATATTAAAGACATCATCTATCTCATCATTTTGCCTGCCTTCAAAATGAAAAGGAGATAATAGCAGGCTGGGTATGGTTTTGCATTCTTTACTCCTTGCTTTTGGTGAACTTCAGATACTTGCTGTTATTTTTATACTTTAGTAATTTTAGATACATTATGAATGCCTGTGTGACATGTAATTGTGGCCTTGCTGTGATAATTATTCACAACGGAGTAGTAATTACTATAGCAGGTTCTAAGTATAGCATTTTTGCGTGCCTGCTAGAATTTGCCCTTTTTATTATAAAATAAAAATGCTTGGATCCTCACATTTGTCCACTGAAGCAAAACTGCCTTCCATTTTAGCCACACTTGTTTTGTCTCCACTGAGATATAAAGCAGAGAGAGAGAATAGTGGATTAGTGAATTACAGTTGTTATCCCCTTCCTGAAAAAGATGCATTCCTGTATGAACATTGTCCGCATGAAAAATCAGTTCCACACATGAAGATTAGATTAAACTGATTTATTGCTAAAGCCTATGCAAGGAATCTTTTCATCTATATATGGCACCTGCTTAGATTTAGATAAGGGTCAATGGCACTCAAGAGGGATTGGTTCTCTTATGGCTACATAGGAATTTAGGTTGATCCCCTTTTCATTCCACCCAGATGTTCTACCACCCCTCCATACATATATGACACTGATGGGGAGATGCTTTGCATTGATATCAATGTGAAATTAGGATCCAGCATAAATTTTCTTTGAGGTTTACAGCTAAATTTAGAGTTAGGAATAGAATTTGAACTACATTTCATGGTTAATTGTAGTTCTAGGTTATGTTATAATTGGCATTCTGTGCCAGGCTGAGAGTTAAGGTAAATATTTATATTGGCATTATGGTAAATATTGGGTTTATACTCAACGAAATTTAAATTTCTGTTGTGAGTAATAGTCTTAGTTTATATTACACTGAGATGGAGTGCTGAGTTAAGAAACAATGTTTACACTGGAGTTAGGTGAAATGAGCACTATGGTTAGTCTTCCTTGAAGCCTGTAGTTAGAGGATTAACATAAAGGTGAAGTTTGGTGATTGGGATTAGTTTTAGTTTATCTTCAAACTAAAGGGCAGGACAACTTTTAGAGTAAATATTTATATTAGGGTTAAGGTAAACTAGGGATACGGTGAGATTTCCTTGAGCCATTGTAAAATGTAGTGTTAAGTTTACATTAAATGTAAATGTTAGAGTGAGTTTTAATTGTTAGTGATAGACTTTATGCTATGGTCTGAAATTAAGGTTAGGATTTATTTATGTGAATTTCTCTATAATTTAAATTTATAAGGCAGCCCAACACATAACCAGCTGATGTAAATAATTTGATGGTGTCCCATAAAAGCAATTCATTATACTTTTATACATCAATGCTTCCTTCCACACTGCTGAAATACTCTATCCCAGTTACAGTTTCAAAGTCATTATGACATATATCATTTTCACAGTTTTTAAAGGTATATAAACCTATTGAAAATGTCCAAATCCGTAAACATTTTAAAATGTACGCACACACATGCTTTTAACACCAGAACTTATTAAGAATTGCTTTGCAATAGTAAGGGCAGGGTTGGGGAGAGATGGGTTGATTGGTTGAGTATATTTACTTTGTTTCAAATATTTCTTATTATTATTTGAATTAGTCACTGTGTATTATTTAACTTGCACAGTGCTTCTTAAAGCTAAAATTAATTATCTAAGAAAGTTCTGACCATACCTAATTCTATCCTTGGCATAGACAAGGCATTTCACTTTCTTGCTTAAAAGTCTGTGCTGACCAATTGGCCCCCATCTTCACCTGAATCTTCAATAGATCACTAGAGATGAGCTATGTTCCTTCCTACTTCAGATGCTCTACCATCATCCCAGTGCCAAAGAAGCCCTCCATCAAGGAACTGAATGACTACAGACCAGTTGCTCTAACATCTGTAGTTATGAAAACCTTTGAAAGGCTTGTGCAGTCTCACCTGAAAACCATCACGGATCCGCTGTTAGATCCCATGCAGTTTGCATACCGAGCAAATAGATCAACAGATGATGCTGTTAACATGGCTCTGCATTACATCCTACAACACCTTGAATCTCCAAATACCTACGCAAGGGTCCTCTTTGTAGACTTCAGTTCAGCATTCAATACCATAATTCCAGACACTTTTCTAAGTAAATTAAACCAACTAGTGATACCTGAACACACTTGTAAGTGGATCATAAGCTTCTAACATACAGGAAGCACAGGTGAAGCTAGGCAGAATCACATCTGATACCTGTACAATCAGTACGGGGGGGGGCAGAGGCTGTGTGCTTTCTCCACTTCTCTTCTTCCTATATACCAATGACTGCATCTCAAACAATCCATCTGTTAAAATACTGAAGTTTGCTGATGACACAACAGTGATTGGTCTCATTCGAGACAATGATGAATCTGCATTCAGACAGGAGATTATACAACTTGCCTTGTGGTGTAACCAGAACAATCTGGAACTGAACACACTCAAAACCATAGAAATGGTGGTAGACTTTAGAAGAAATCCTACTATACTACACCTCTCACAATACTAGACAACACAGTATCAACAGTAGAGATCTTCAAATTTCTAGGCTCTACTATATCACATGACCTAAAATGGATATCTAACAGCAAAAACATCATCAAAAAAGCACAACAAAGAATGTTCTTTCTGCACCAACTCAGAAAGCTCAAACTGCCCAAGGAGCTGTTGATACAGTTCTACAGAGGAATTATTGAGTCTGCACCTCTATAACTGTCTGGTTTGGTTCTGCAACCCAAAAGGACAGATACAGACTTCAGAGGATAATTAGGACTGCAGAAAAAACAATTACTACCCACCTGCCTTCAATTGAGGACCTGTATACTGCATGAGTCAAAAAGAAGGGTTTGAGAATATTTACAGACCCCTCACATCCCGGACATAAACTGTTTCAACTCCTTCCCTCAAAATGATGCTATAGAGCACTGCACACCAGAACAACTAGACACAAGAACAGTTTTTTCCTGAAAGCCATCACTCTGCTAAACAAATAATTCCCTCAACACTGTTCAACTATTTACAAAGTGTACACTACTATTACTGATAATCTTATCACCACTCCTTATCACCCATCCCCTTCCACTTGTTTCCTAGTATGATTTAATTGTTGATTGTACCCTATGACTATCATTAAGTGTTGTACGTTATGATTCTTGATTCTTAATGAATGTACCTTTTCTTTATGTATACTGAGAGTATTTACACCAAGATAAATTCCTTGTGTGTCCAATCACAGTTGGGCAGTAAAGTATTCTATTCTATTCTATTCTATTCTATTCTATTCTATTCTGTTCTGTTCTGTTCTGTTCTGTTCTGTTCTGTTCTGTTCTGTTCTGTTCTATTTCTATTTCTATTTCTATTTCTATTTCTATTTTTTATTTGTCTAGGAGAGTATTACAGGCCATTGCCAGTAATAATACTAGAAGAATCAAGATTCAAGACCATTATTTTATCCATTTTTTCCCAAAAGGAAAGACTAGGAAGTGCTTTAGGTGGAAATGAATATGTTAATATCTATGGATCCTTTTTTTTTGTTTTGGAAATAAAGTTTTATTGTTTTCTTTAGACAAACACAGACAAACACAACATAAAAACATCAAGCCATCTTCCACATATATACATATAGTGTGTCAGTTGGTTTACAAATTGTTTTGTGCATCCACTTCTTAGTCATCACTTACAATTTCATTGTATATATTCTCATATTGTCAATCAAATATTATGAAGTACATTAATATTGTTGTTAAGCAATCATTTGACTGTACTATTATTCATTCATGTTTTACAAAATAATCCATATTTTACTTGATTTATTTTATAATTCATATTATCATCCCAAATCTATCCTATAATTATATTATAGTTATGATAAAAATAATACATCTTTATAATTCCTTATATTCTAAAAATCTATATAATTCATTACCATGTTTTATTGTCTCACCATTGATAAAATAAATCCCAAATCTTATAAAATTGTTTATCTTCTTGTTCTCTGATTTCAAATGTCAATCTACTCATTTCAGCACATTCCATTATTTTCTTAATAACTTCCTCCTGCGATGGTATTTTTTCGTTTTTCCAGTTTTTAGCAAATACAATCCTAGCTGCTGTTAATACATTTACAATCAAATACTTCAATTCCTTACTGTATATTTCAGGTAAAATTCCCAATAAAAATATCTCTGGTTGCAAATCTATGTGTTTTTTTTATCATTTTTTCCAACCAGATGTGGATTTTAGTCTAATATGGTATCTGATGACATTTCCAACATTTTTCAGATTTATTCTTGAACATTCTTCCTATTCTTGTTGGGGAGAAGTGGAGTGTTTTCCATTATTTCCACCATTAAGAGTCTTCCATCTTCATCCGTATGGTTCAATTTCACTGGGATAATATCTTTTTTGTATAAAACCACTCCTCTTTTCTTGCATTGTGTCAAAGAAATAAATATTTTCCGTAGCTTTGGCTGTATCAACAGTTGTTCATGTTGCTTTTTAATATGTACTTCTTGTAGGCAGATTATATCAAATTTTAATTTCTCTAATTTATGGAAAGTTTTCCTTCTTTTAACAGTAGAATTAAGTCCGTTTATATTAATTGTAATCAATTTTTTCTCTTCCATGATTATACTTTATAAGTAGGTTTTGCAGCTGTCATAGATCTTGGTTCTCATTGTTCTCTGGCTTCCACCTTTCCACCTACTGCACTTTCTTCTTTTTCAATCACTGCTTGGCAGTCCTCTTGGAATTCAATTAATGACATTTCTTTTTCTGTCTCCTCTTCTTTCCTTCTGAAGTATTCTGTGTAAAATAATTCTGCTTTCTCGATTGAATCAATTTTGTGCCTCTGTTCCTGCATGTAAATATTAAACCTTCTGGAATCAACCATCTATAATTCACCTCTTTTAAAGTAGATTTTAGTCAGAAATCGGTACTCTCTTCTCATCTCTCTCACTCTTCTGGGTACTTGTTTCAGGACCACAATCTCCTTATCTTTATATTTCAATGTTTTCTCTCTTGCCACCTGCAATATTTGGGTTTTAATAGCTTTCTTTGTAAATCTAATGTGAACTTCTCTTGGTAGACTATTTCTCATTGTGTATCTTGTGAAAACTCAAAAGACCTCATCTATTCCATCCATCATCTTCTCTTTAGTTATTTCCAGAGCTTCAGACAAGATTTCTATCATTATCTCAGCCAAGTTTCATCCCTTTTCTTCCTCTGTGTTTTGAAATCTGAGGTAAAATTCTGATCTGTCCATCTCCCATCTCAGCATCCCACTTTTATCTTGTTCAACCACAGTTAATCTGCTATCAATATCTCCAATCTTCTTATCTCTTTGTTTATCTTCTTCAATTTTTTGGAATCTCTCATCATACTTCATCATCATTTGTTGAATATTCTCCACCTTTTCATCAGTTTTTTCTGTTCTCTTTTCAATATTCTCTGTTCTTGCTTGTATGTTTTGAATTCCTTGCTTTATCATCTGCAGTGTCACCTTTTCTTGTTTTTTTTCTTCTTGTTGTAACATCGTCTGTATTGAGCGTTGTCCTCCGGATGGTAAGAGGAAGAAGTAGGAATTGAGGAAACAGCCACTGTTAGTTTCCTGCTCATTTCAAATGATTCAAAATCTTCAGCTTGTTCTAGACCTTAATCCACTCATGTAATGACCAATTGTAATTCCAAGTAAAAATAGTGAAAAAAAGGAAGCAAGATAAAAGAAAAGTTTCTTCAGGTTCTTGTACACTTTAATCCAATCAATTGGTTAAATAGCAGTAAAACCCCCAAAAAGAAGAAAAAAACCATAAACAGAAAAAGGGAAAATTGTTAGGTCTTGTAGATGGCAGAAAAAAAAAGAAGAAAAATTAAAGAAGAAAAAAGAATAAAGTTTTTCAGGTTCTTCAACACCTTAATCCAATTAAAAAGTCTCAGGTATAAAAAAAAGTATATTAAAAAAGAGCCACCAAAAGAAAGAAAGAAAGAAATGGAAGGGAGAGAGAGAAGAGAAAATGGACTACTCCCTTAAAAAGAAAAAAATAATACTAAGACTTTCCCTTTAAAATGAGATGCAAAGATAGAGAATCAGCTCCAAAAGCAAAAAGAAAAACAAAAGCAAGTTTCAAAAGGCCACAGATCTAATGACTATCACAAATAATAAGCTAATAAGGAGGGAGTTTTTCTATCTACTGATAGAAACCCAGAGGAGCATCTGCAATAATACTCTCCCATGCTCTTCTCTCTATCTTATCAAACAGGCTCAAAGTCCTTGAAAAGAAGCCTGAATTCTTTCTCAGCTTTGTCTGGTTGAAAAAAAAAAAAAAAAAGAGAAACAATATTTCTTAGCCTCTACTTAGCAGTGTTACAAAATTTCCTCTGCTTTCACTTTCTCCCTCCTTTTCCAAACAAAATATAATGTAATGAAAATTAATTAAAAAGGAAAAAAAGAAGAAAAGGAAATCACTAGGGAATCTCTAGCCTAAAATATTATAAAGACAAAGGACAAAAGACAAAAAAGAAAGAGTAAGGTAAAAAAGAAAATCAGTCCAGTTTCAATTTCAATATAAAAAAAATCATGTATTAAAAGTCTAGCAGTAAAAAAAGAGGGAAATATTCATTTGATTTCCTGTTTAAAATCGCCACTTAATCACTTCTGTCTGAGATTTTTACAAATTCTTTCTTTTCCTTAGGGTGTCCTTTCAAATATTAAAATAAAGAAAAAACTCTCACCAAACCAGCACACTTTCTGCTTCCATTCTCTTCTGTTTTGGAGCTGTCCCAACTTCAGCAGCTTTAATGGCTGCCTCTTTGCTGCTGGCAAAAAGAGCTTTTCCTGGATCTACCAGGGACTTTGTGGTATCCCTGGGATTGACAGGATGCACTCTTTACATTCATCATCTCTTCAGGATGGGTTAGATCCATTTGGACCATCCAGGAGCAAAGATATCAGCGGCAATCTCAGACCTTCAAGATCGCATGCCGTATCATCGTGACACCAGCTCAGCCCTCCCTCTTTATGGATACTTATTATCATGCTAAACATTAAATAAAATTGGACCAGATTAATATCTGATGGACGCCTGCTAGTTCTCCATCTGTTTGGCAACAAAAATGGATATACTGCAGTCTAGCACAGAGAAGGGAAAGGGGTGGGAATCTCCACTCAGGTTTGTTTCAGAATACAAGATGTTAGCTCAATGGGAATAATGAGAAACTACAAGTATGAGGAAGCTACAATAATGAGAAACTACTAGGCAAGTGTGAGGAAGAGCACTGTAAATCTTGCTATTATTGGATGCTTTTGCAAAATACGTTTCCGTTATTTAAAGTCCATGTCCTGTTAGAAAGTCTTGGTCATAAAGTTAGCTATTCCAATTAATATGAACTAAGTCATATCCTTGATGTTTGCTTCTAATCCCCCCATCCCACCCCAGACTATAACATTTTACATCCAGTGATTAATGCTTTTTATTTACTGCTTTTGGAACAGCAATGAAAGTATCTAATGTTATTTTCTGATCTTCAGTTCAACAGAGATTTTCAATAGCAGTTGAAGTAATTGGAAATCTGATGTGTAACATCACGATTTATATTGCTTTTCTTCATCAAGTTAACTTCTGAGGCTTGTTTTAAATATGAAGATAAAATGGAAAGTATCCTGCTATCACTGGCAATTTTTAACATGATTCTTTATTAAAAAGCCAAACAAAAAGAACACATTAGCTCTTTATTTTAAAGATATATTCAAATGATCAAATGCTTGTCATGACTCACCTAAAGTTATAGACAATTTTCATTGGGAGATGAATAAAATGCTCACCAATATATTTCCAATCACTATTTTTCATTTCTTATTGCAAGATAAAAATTATTTCTGAAGTCTTATGAACCAAAATGAGGAATATACTGCCAACTTTATAAAGTCATCCAAATGAAGGAGAAAAAAACTTATTCCATGAAATACAAGCCTTCCTTCTTTTATTTCTGTCTCTATAAGAAAGGTATAATTTCCAGCTTTAAAAATTGAAATTACTTTATTTCAGAACCCTGTCTTTAACCCATTAAGATTCCACAGAAATATCATTTAGACATTATTTGGGGGGAAATATCTGAACAGAGTTTAAATTTAGCAGTGACTCTCATTCATATCTTGTCCACAAAGAATTCAAGGTTGAAATGGAAAGAAAGGATTATTATGTTGATTCCATATATGGTAAATGTGGACCAGGAATCTGGAACCATTCTATTTGTTTCAGTTACACTGTACAGAATCAGAAGTAAACTGCAATGATCAAGGGAGGGAGGGTGGAAACGTGATTTGGGATCATCACAACTATTATAGTCCAAATGTATGACTGAAGAATTGGAAATAAGAAAGTAAGTAAGCCAGAGAAGCTAAAAGCATGAAAAAAGGAAATACAGCTAGATCTTATTTAAGGCTCTTAATTATGTCTCTCCACACCTTTAAATCTTTGAAACCATCTCTGATGACATCTGTTCCTATACCATTACATATGTCATCTTTTTTTCTTTTGTAATTTTTACATCACATTTTAAAGTATCTCATCTGTTCTATCCAAGTAACACTCTCTTGGTCTTTCCTTTTCTTTTAACCCATTCACTGTTCCTCCATAATATTTAATTTTATTTGCAGTTCCATCTTAATTCAGTGTCTGTATATGCCAAATCAGTTTAAAGTACATCTCTTCTACCAGGAACCTGGCTAGTCTCGTGAAGAGAAGGACTGGGGAAACATGATAGCAGTCTTCCAATATTTGAGGGGCTGCCACAAAGAGGAAGGGTTCAAGCTATTTTCTAAAGCACCTGTAGGCCAGACAAGGAATAATGGATGGAAACTGAACAAGGAGAGATTTAACCTGGAAATAAGGAGAAACTTTCTGACAGTGAGAACAATCAACCAATGGAACAGCTTGCTTTCAGAAATTGTGGGAGCACCATCAGTTGAGACTTTCAAAAAGAGATTGGACTGCCATTTGTCAGAAATGGTGTAGGGTCTCCCGCTTGAGTGGGGGGTTGGATTAGGTGACCTACAAGGTCCCTTCCAACTCTGATTATCTGAATCTGTATCAGTCTCTTACTTTGTATTCTCTCTACATTTATCCACGTCCAATGATTCTTGACCTTTATTTCTTCTTGCTTCATTAAATTCACTTCCTAAGTATACCATTTCCTGTCAAGTTTCATCCAGACCAATACTTGAACTAGAAAGACTGCAGACAATGATATAGATCTTTATAAGGTGGTTTTATTGCAGATTTTTGAATAAGCCATTAATAATGAAGAAAAGTAACTGCTTCAAACTGTAAGATTCAGTCACTAACACCTTTATTTTAGTGCTGTTCAAAAGACAAATTGAATTTTAATTTCTATATTTTTCACCAACTATAACTTTTGGATAAGAAACCTAGGTAGAGCGAATGGCAATAATCAATTATTCAAGATCTCCAGATCCAGAAATAGTGATATAAGGTTGGTATAAGGATTTTACATCTCAACCTTGCTTTTTCCAAGTGAGGTGTCAAGATTCTGACTTGTTGTCAGAAAGCTATAGAGATCTGGAAATAGGAAAATAGGCTCATAATTAACTCTCATAAGAACAAGTAGCTGTGGATTGTTGAGACATTGGATCCAGAGATTTCCCTTTTTTAATTCTAAATCAAAGAACTCAATGTACAGTGTGGGGCTCTTGCTAGGTTCATGACTTTTGCTCAGATAACAAATCACAGCCATAGATTAGAAGACCTTTGTACAGTTGTTATGTGCTGACATAGCTCAGGAAGCCCTGCTCATAGTCATTCATGCTTTGATCATCTCATAATTGGATTATCACAATGTGGTTTACCAGGTCTTTGTTTACTGCTTATAAGCTTAAACTGATCTAGAAAACAGAGGTATAGGTACTTCTGCGCATCTCAGTATGTCCACATAGCATTTTTAAAAAATATGTATGGTTTATCAGTATCCTTATGGAGGCAATTCAAATCATGAAAAGAATCTTGGAGTCCTAGTGGACAATTAGCCACTAGCTAATTTATTTATTTATTTTTGTCTTCACGAAATGAAAAAGATGTGGAAAGATGATTAGGGGACTGGAGGCTAAAACCTAGAAAAAGCGGTTGCAAGAATTGGGTATGTCTAGTTTAATGATAAAAAGATTAGGAGCAATGTGATAGCATTGTTCTAATATCTAAGGGGTTGCCACAAAGAAGAGAGAATCAACCTATTTTCCAAAGCATCTGAAGGCAGAAAAAGAAGCAATGGATGTAAAATAATCAAGGAGAAAACCAACTTAGAAGTAAGGATAAATTTCCTGACAGAACAATTCATCGGTGGAATGACTTGCCTTCAAAAATTGCTCCAATACTGGAGGTTTTTAGAAGAGATTGGACAATCATTTATCTGAAATGTTATTGGCTTTCCTGCTTGAGCAAGAGGTTGGGACTAGAAGACCTCTGAGGTCCCTTCCAACTTTGTTATTCTGATATAGCATCAGCCCAAGGTACTTATGAGACCATCTGTCAATATTTCTGCCTACCCTCAACATGCTCCAGGTCACATTTCTTCATCAATATCTCCTACCCTTTAGGATAACAACTCTTTTGAGCCCATAAAGACCTTTTTTCCTCTTGGAACTAGCAGCAGTATGACCTGTTCAATGAATTTTCCTGAAATTTTATACTTTTATGTGGTTTAGGTTGTTTTTTTTACAATTTGTTTCATGGTATTGTTTTTAATTGTGCTATTTCTATATTGTCTTTAGTCATGGGCCAAGTAGATAGCTATGTAAATCAATTAAACAAAATAAATTTTATTTAAAAATAAAATAAAATAAAAATAAGATAAAGGCCCTTCTATCCAGTGGTTTTTGAACTGGATTTATGAGACCTCCAAATAATGAACCTGTTAACTTTGGGAGATCATAACCCCAGCAACAACTAAAGTTAAAATATGACATGTCTTAGCTGACCTTTATTTAGATTCCAAATCTATCCCACCCTGACCAGTTTCAGCCTGAATTCTTTTCCCCATTTAGATCCTTATAATCCCCAGTGCAGGATTGATATTTACAATTGAGCATCATCAGGATTCTGATAATACCTGACATTTTGATGCAGGTCAGTTCTTTGAGTAGCTTTATGTCCTGTTAAATAGAAGAGGGTAGCAGCACCCAACTTTCTACTATATTCTGGAGGAAAGAAGAAAACCTCTGCAACAGAGTCCTCCACACTCACAAGACCAAGAGGTAGTCCAAAAGTTTGCCAAGACTAAGAGTATCAAGAGCAGCTGACAGATCAAATAGGAACAGATGTTTAGAGGTTTATTTTCCAGCTGTTGCTCATGAATTCTAGGTCAGAGGGAAGATGAGCAGAGACTCAAACTTTGAAATGAAGAAGCTGAAATTTTTTATAAGTTTGTAGTAGCCAGCCATCTTACAGATGTGGTATTAAATAATATGTTGGAATTTGTGGAACCTAATTTGCCCAGCATTATGACTGCAATTAAGATGTGTCTCCTGAATATGAGTAAAAATTTCAGTATGCTGCTTCAGTTACAGAAAAGGCACTTTTGGCATGCTGAATAATTAGCCATATACTGTACAGAATCATTTCCCATCTGGCTTTAGCTAAGAAATAAACATCTGTTCAACATCTGTTAAAAGTAAAAAATGCTTTGGAGAACTGAAAAATTAAGGAAATTGCTAGTATGTGATAATCAAAAATCATCTGGTGAATCAGCATAATGTAGTTTTTATAGCTTTGCATTTACTGATTGATTTAAAGAAAAAGATGAAAATGTTAGTCTGGAGTTTACCATGTAAACATAAGCACAGCTGTTCCATAGAGCCTGAGTTTTAGACAAAATCTCAGCCATGCCATCTGCCAACTTACAATGCTATCCTTCTAAAGCTGTGTTATCTTCATCCAAGGTAACAGATTCTGATACTTTATTTTAGAATGATGAATGAAGCTTACCTTCTAGCATGCACACTTACCAATGAATGCATATTTTATTGACTGGTGTGCCGAGGGACCAGAAAAGGGGGGGAAAAGCCCCAAAGGTATGAAACAAGATGGGAAAAAGAATATTTTTTTTTAGGGATAAAGGGTAATGTAACATTTTTCTTAAAAGGATTCTGCAAGGTACATAAGATAGTATTGTAGTATTTGTATTAGAAATAGAAAATTAGAATTTTATAAGAATTGCGTAAAGATTAAAATATTAAATGTTTAACAATGATAGATTTTAAGATTTAATAAATTATTAAAAGGAATGTTTAAAATACTTAGTTTAAGTATAGAGTTTAATTGACTATGTTAGTATAAATTTATTATGGCAGCATTTGACTTTGAAATAGATAATTGGAATGTTATAAGATTTAATGTTTAATTATGTATTTAATTACTTTATAGATTTACTATTTTCTTTTTCTTTTAAAAATTAGTAGGTAGAATGTACTAAGCAGAATCAGATGGGGAACCAGGTGTTACCTTAAATGTTAATTTAGGGGAGCGATGGAAAGGCATCATACTTTAATTAGTGATTTCAGGAGAAATCCTTTTTTTTTTTTCCTACTATAGGGAATGAGATAAATGGGTAATTGGAAAAGAATGGACAAAAGATACAAGTATAATGATGTAAATTAAGATGAAATAAATAAAATATAATTAAGAAGAGTGGAAAGTGGGGAGAAGTTATAATGAAGATATAGAATGGTAAATAAGATAGGAAATGGTATATAAGATGAGCATAAATTTAATTGAAGTCCATATAAAGAGAGGTAATCTGGGGCCAAGCTACTTTCTAAAAAGAAGTTTTATGTTTTTGTGTTTTGTGTGTTTAGTTTGTTTGAGATTTAATAAAACCTTGGAGGAAAGCTAGATGAGGATAACTATAAACAAAACAGAGGGAAATATGAATATGATGATTATAAAATGGATAAATATAGAAAAGAAACGTAATTGGATAAGAGTAAAGAGAAATAATGAGAAATCTGCCAAAAGATATTTAAGTGGAAATGGGATATATTAGAATTATGTTGTATAAAATAAAATAATGTTTTATCTGTCTTGTAAAAATTTATAATGGAAAGAGGAAAAAAAATTACTCTAAGCAGTTGCCTCTTTTTAAAAAATACTACAGAATTTACCACTATCTAATTTAATATTGTTTATGTTATGGTAATGGAAGGAAAATTCCTAAATATTTGTTGAATTAATAGTAGTTTGGGAGCCATTAAAATATTGATACACAGTCTGCTTGCTTCTGGTTAGGAATATTTCTGGCACCCTGATGAACTTTATGTTAGGTACCTTCTGGATGACCAAGACCCAAAGCTTTTCTCTTTCATTTGTAATTCAGGATGCAAATGTATGTTTAAGTAGATCATGATTGTGTTTATGCCAGGTAGCTTCCTCATAGTGCCTTTTCTTGTAAATTATGAGTTCAGTTTGGTACGTGACTGTAATAAATTTCTTTTCTCGCCCTGCCCTCTTTCCTTTTATTTATCCATTCCTTAGTGTATAGCTGTTTGTTAATTAAACTTTCTGCCTATTATAGGTGTTTTGGAGTAGCAAAATTTCATTCCCCAAATCAACTCTCAGTTTTTTGTTTTTTGTTTTTAAAAAAATAGGTATCAGCCCTAACATTGCTCTCTTCTAAACTAATGGAATGCTATTTTTCTGTGCTGGCCCTACCAATGGAGATGAAAGTTCAATTTAATCATTTGCCATCAGAATATGAGCTCCAGGTTAAGAAACTAGACAAGAATGTCCTCTGTTGCTACTATTGTTTGTATTGACTCGGGAGCAGGGGTGGGATCTGACAGGGTTAACTACCATTTCAGTCATTCAGTCAGTCAGTCAGGTTCGGTGATTTATGATGTGCTTCCCTGCATGCCGCCAGCGAGTGCCTGTAAAGCAGTTGAAGTTGAAAAAATCAGGAAATAAAGGTCAGGTAAGAGCCCGGGTGGGTGAGAGGGCAAAAACATCAGCAGACATAGAACCGATTCTATGTCTGCTGATCTTCAGAGCTACCGGTTCTACAGAGGTGGACAGAACCAATAGAAACCCACCCCTGCTCTGGAGGTGTTAAATAGAAATATTAGAGATTTAGAGAAATAAAGGGAATGAAAATAAAAAAGGAGGAATATAAATTACAAGTGTTCGCAGATCTGGTCTTTATATTGGAGGAACCATTGGAAATAGTGCCTAAATTGATAGAAAAGATTGAAGAATATGGCCAGGTGGCAGGATTGAAAACAAATAAAGATAAAACTAAGATTTTTAGCTAAGAATATGATTAAAAAACAAAGAATTGACAGAGAGATTGAATATCCAGGTCACAAACAAAGTAAAATGCTTTGGAATACAGCTAACAGCAAGATGTGGAACACTAAAAGAAGATAATTATTATAAACTAAAAAAACAACAGATTGCAACACACCTGAAAAAATGGGAAAGTTTATAATTATCTCTAATAGGGAGAATATCTACAATCAAAATGAATATATTACCAAGAATATTATATTTGTTTCAGACAATTCCAATTAAACTAGGGAAAGAATATTTTGAGTACTTAAATAAAATAATGTTGAAATATATATGGCATGGAAAGAAGGCAAGAATTAAATTAAAATTATTACAGGATGCTAGAATAAGAGGAGGTTTTGGACTACCCAGTTGGGAATTGTACTACCAGATGGTAACACTGATCTGGGTGAAATAATGCATTGTTTTGAGAAATAATAGATTGTTAACGTTGGAGGGTCATGATTTGCAATTGCAATACATTTTATGGTATAAGGAAAATAAAACACATGGGTATTTTAGGAGGCATTATGTTTGAAATGCATTATTGTCAATATGGGGGGAAATAAGAAATAAGAAAACAACACTATATGAAAATACCAGTCTGGTAGAGGCATTTGCATATCCAATTGTTTTTAAAATGGAACACATAGTTAGAAATAGTGAAATATTAAATGAAAAGGATGAACTCAAAACAAAGCAAGAACTAGATGGACAAAAGATAAAGATGAACTGATACTTATATGTACAAATACATTCTAGATATGACAAAGATAGTAAGACAGAAGGGTTTTATAATGAATTTACTGAGCTAGATAAAATCTTAACAGGTACTGATGAGAGGATAATTAAAAAATTATATGATTATTTACTTGGAGTGAAATTAGAAGAACAAGTTAAAGAAACAATGATTGCTTGGGAGGAAATTTTGGATATGGGATAGATTTAGAAAAATGGCAGAAACTATGGTCTCGAAACTATAAATTGACAATGTCAACAGCATATAAAGAGAATTTGTATAACATGTTTTACAGATGGCATCTACCCCCAGCAAGAATAGCAAGGATGTTCAAGGATAAATCAATGAAATGTTGGAAATGTCATCAGATACCTGGATCATATTACTATATGTGGTGGACGTGTATGGAAGCCAAAAGATACTGGATTAAAATTCATACATGGCTGGAAAAAATGACAAAATAGCATATAGACTTGAAACTAGTTATATTTTTATTGAGTATCTTACCTGAAGGATACAACAAAGAATTGACATATTTGATTATTAACATTTTAACTGCAGCTAGAATTGTTTTTGCTTAAAAATGAAAAAATGAAAAAATGAAAAAAATCCAATAGAGGAGGAGGTGATCAAGAAAATAACGAAATGTGCTGAGATAAGTAGAGTATGGGATTTATTTTATCAATGGTTAGATAGAAAAATAGGAAAATAAAATATATTACAATATAAATATAATATAATAAAAAATAAAAAATAATGGTAATGATATGTTTTAATTTATTATTATGGAAGGAAGTATAATACAAATTAGAATTTGTAAAAAATTGAGATTTGCTCGAAAAGGACAATGTGAATTTGCAATTAAAGTCTAATAATGATGTAATGATAATGTAATATGGTATGGAAAGCAGATTAATATAATATGGATATAAATTTAAATCTAAGAGGGAAGATAATAGATATTGTGCACAAGAAATATGTACAGACCAACACACTGTACAACTGACAGAAGGTTTTATTTGTTGTTTTGTGTTTATGTTTGTTTATTTTTGTTGTCAAAAAATAAAAAAAACTTTTTACAAAAAAAGAAAAAAAGAAAATGGGTTCCAGGTTGATCAAATCAAAGTGTACTCTTGGGTGAAAGCTTCTGTTAATAGGAGCTATTCATATTCAATTTTCAGTTTTCATCAACAAATGAATACCAGGTTAACATTTTTAGATACATCAACATTTTACTCTTTGAAAGAATTGAGGTAGCCTGGCTACGATTTGGTGTCAGCTTCTTTCTCTGTAGCATTGCATCTTCTACAGAAGAGTAGTTTCCATCAAATTACTGAGTTACATAGGTGCACACACAATCCATCATGATCTCTATAAATACACCTATGTCTCAATTCATCAAATAGAAAAGAGAGACAATGGCACAGAACATAATAACAAACTGCACAATTTGTTCTGGAATTTATATTTAATTATCCATGTTAAATGGAAAATATTAAAGAAAAATAAACCTGTGAAGCAGGGTGAATGACAAAGCAAAACTCTAAAAGAGAAATCATGTATTAAATGGATATTGAATTTTTCCCTGTGTTTTATAACTAACAGATTATTCTAGTTATGCATCTTAAATTCTGTAGATATTGTACTGTGGAATGCACATGGTACCCCATCTCAATTTTAATCCCAGTTCTGATGAAATTTTAAATCAACTAATTTTGCATTAAGTTGAAAATAATTTAGAGTGAGAGCTTTCAAAATGAAGCATGAAAATTTTAGTTTATTCAAGTCTGCTCTTTGTTTCCAGGAATTGGATATACTCCCAACTCAGCAGTTGCTATTCTTCATCCTTTTCAAGTATCAGACAATGACAACATCAAATTAGGGGGCAATTAGTTATAGGGGGCATATATGGGGACATATTTGTGGCAATAGAACTTATATTGGATATGTTTGTTGTGTTTGTTGTGTGTTAGGATTGCTAGCAAGCAGCATTTGCTGAGAAAGAGATCAATTTACAAAATCATGAGTCCTCCAGAAATCTTGATTATTACCCATTAATCCCAACTGAGCATGTTAATGATCCATATATATTAGACTCTATAACATACTTAAAATGGACAGAATGTCAGATGTGTCATAATTTTGAAACAATTTAGCTGGGAGGTCTGGCAACTGTAGCCTCATCTGATAAGCAGTAGTTTCAGGAAATAAGGTGTTTTTTTTAATGCAGCATTAAAGCTGAGTCAAAATAGAAATAAAAAATGATAGCATTTGGCATTTTGGCAGCTTTGTGCTTTTAAAAATAGCTTTCTCGAAAACATTCATTTCCATATAAAAAAAATAGCATAGCAATGAACTTAAGGGAGAAAATGTCTATAGAGAGTCTTAGTCATCCAGGTCATGGTTGTCCCAAAGGTGCTTTTTTAAAGAGGCAACTGGACTTGTTTTTCTTTGAAGATGTTTCACTTCTCATCCAAGAAGCTTCTTTAGCATCCACCAGAGCTGAAGAAGCTTCTTGAATGAGAAGCGAAATGTCTTCAAAGAAAAAACAGAAAGTCTCTTGAAAAGCACCTTTGGGATAAGGGGAAAAAGTTGTTTAAGGAATTTCGGAAATCAAGGAACCTGATTGTCACTGACTTTATTATGAGACTGTATTCTGCATTTCTAAATACGTCAGATCTAATCTTGTAACTTTTCAAACTTCTATGCTCCAATAGGCTCTTAGACCTTGTAACAGGCTTGAAATGCATATTTTGAGATGAAAAATATGAACATAAATTCCAACAGCCAGCTGTCCAGGGAATTCTGCAAGTTGAAGTCCACACGTCTTAAAGTTGCTATGGTTCAAAAATGCAACCATAGAGGTTAAAGAGAGAGATTTCCTGATTCCAATTGATATCCACCTAGGAATTCTGCCAATTTTGAAGAACTCCCTTCTCCAAAGCAATACACAGAAATAAACACCAGATGTCTTGGGTGGAAATTTCCTTTTCAATACCATCTGAAGTTCTTTGCTCTTAGCCATTGATTGTGAGTCAGTGTAATTGGGTTTGGTTTCTCAAACAGCCATAGGATGGAGCCAGAAACCTGGGTTGTTTGGTCTTAGTCTCAGAAGAGAGTGTGAGTGAGTCTCAGTCTCTGTTTCCTTGTGTTGGAGAGTTTTGCTGTACCTTCTAATTGACTGCTCTTAGATTCTTGGATTTGATGTAAGTCTTTTACTGAACTGTTTTTGACACTGAACTTTGTCATTGGATTATCCCTGGATTGAAAACTGACTGATTTACCTGTGAATGACTTTTGGACTGCTTATCTTGAACTTTGCTTAAACCTTTATTGACAGTAAAAACCTACATTTACTGTACAGTGTATCTGTGTGCTGTGTGTGCATTATTCAAACACTACTCTCAAATAAGTCTCCCTGTATGCGCTCATTCTCCTAATGGGGAATTACCTCAACACAACCACTTTATCCAGTGCTGCCGGATAACAATCTTCTGATGAAATAAGAAGATATACTAATATTGTGCTACTCCTATCAGTGGGTCTAAATATAACCTTATACCTATGTCCAGCCACATTCATACTTTCCTTTCCACCACTGATACTGCAGACAACATTTCTGATCCTTTATTTCCTATAGTTTCATGGTAAATCAAGGAGAACCTTGGAGAGAGAAAGAGAGAGAGAGCACTACAGCAATCATGTCCACATATTGACATGATATTGATCCAGCTTTCAAGGGTCAACATATTCTGGAGAGTTGCCTAACTATTGCTGAAAAAAAAAAAACTTCAGGAGCTTACTGGAATCTAAGAAGATCCAGGATTACATTTTTTGTTAAATCAATGTAACTCACAAAGTGGATAACCTCTAAGGTTTTTCCCAGCTTTGTAATTTTATGAACAAACAATTAGTGGGATGTTTTACCAGGAAAAAAAAAAGCTAATTTACACTTTTCAAGTCATAGTAGAGGTTAATTTACTGGAATTCCATTCCATAGAAATCTCTGATAAATTTTCTTTATATCCTAAGACTTGTTGAAGCAATCCAGTGGAAGAAAAACAAACAAATAAATAAATCGCACAGATTCAAGTCTGCTTTAAAATTAACATAACTAATAATTTAGTCCTGCATTTGAACCAAAAGAAGCGAAATACACTTAGAGCCCTGAAATACCTTTGCTGATTTAGAATAGATCTAGATGACCTGCATCTTTGTGGTATATAGGAAATGGGTAAATATTTAAAGGCATGAAGTAATTCATTACCCTGAAGAGTTTTTAAAGAACAATTTCTGTAAAGTTCACAGCTTTATGTTATGAAGCTTGGTGATGTTTTAAGATATTTGACTCTCTGACAAGAACCCATAATGCTATTTTCAAGAATAACAAGATTGTCTGTATTGTTTTGGAGAAATCCCATAGTAGAAGGTCTCTGAATGTGCTCAGTAAGCAGTACATTGTTATCTATCTAAAATTTCAGTATGCTTGAAAGTTATTGCTTGAAAATATGGCTTCTCTGCGAACATAATGTTCCCAAAGGAACTTTCAGTGTGCCTGATATTACCCATGAAAGCAACTCTTAGCTAAGAAAATGTGTTTCTGTCTTTAACAGGAGCATGCTTCTACTTATTTAGGGTGTACAAAGTCATAAGGAACATGTGGTACTCTAATTATTCTGATCAATGATGTGAGAAATACACACTTTTCATTGATTACATTGAATTTTACCTTATTTGGTTATTTTCAAAATTGGAAACATGCTGAAAGAGCCACAAGGGATGCGGAGGGGAAATTCTATTGAAAAATATATCAGAAATACCATTCTTAGAGAGTGTAATTAGAAGGATGATTATAGTAAACTATTTAAACAGCACATCCATTTTCATATCCTTATGATTTAGAAGGATTATTCAGACAATTGTGGCAAATCTAGCACAGCTAGATAAGGCTCTAGTTCAGGGTGTCATCTGGAAATTGATCTGACCGTATCAACTTAACAAACCAGAAAACAAATTTAACTGTTGAATCAGATACCTCCAAATCAATTTAAATGAACAATACACATCTGAGCTGATCTGCACAGCTCTAATATGAGCATGGGCTAGTAGCAGTCTCTGACATAAAATATCCTACTTTCCAGAATAATAATTGCTTCTGTCTATTAAGTTGTAAAAAAACAATAGGATTCATGTCTCGGTATTCATGACACTATATTTCAAATCAGAATATAAACTGAAATGTAAAGTATTGACCTTTAAGTTAACACCTTTATGTTTTAACTTTCATTTAACATTTGAGTTCTTTGACAGATCTTAGAATGCAAAATATGTGAACTAGTAATAGATTGTGGTGCACAATATCTATTTCTCACTTTTAATTCTTTCCTTTCACTGTCTAATATTTGCAGCCAATCAATCTCTCTTAAGTTACTATCTGTTACTATTTTTTGAGAAAAGTTCCGATATTATAAGCTCAGAGTGCCTAATTTTAATTATTTACTATCTTATTCAAGAACTAAGGAAAAATTGAGATTGCATAATTCAAGATTTGCGTTGATTACATGTGCAAAATGTTCAAGAGCTAGGTCAAGGGAAGTTTATTTACATAGTTGTCAGAATTGAATTATTCTTTAAAAAGCACAACACTTTAGATGTAACAAGGATTCTGTAACTTTGCAAGAGTCCTTGATCATTTAAATGGAACGTTTATTAACAAATCCCGTGTTTTCCTTACATTGGTATCTGCAATGAGAGATTGTGGGAAATAACAAAATGTGCATTGTGTGAAGCTTCAATACCCTCCTTAATTTTTTTACATTGCAAGTCACATTGCAATCTAAGTATGAAGGAGCAAAGTTTGCAGTCTGAGTAGACAGTGACAGTTCAACCCTGAGCTACAAATATTCTTTTATTTGTAATATTTTGTTCGTTTGACATCATTGTGGTTAAGAAAGGATATCTACATCTCCTGTGAAAAATAAAACCTGCAGGCAATTCAGCACAGCTTGGAGAAAAATTTGCAATTTTCACTTATCAAATAATACAATGGAGGAATCATTAGAGGAAATTAATATGTTAATGAATTAAAAATTACATTTAAATTTTATTAGGTAGTCTTCTGGACCATTGAAGATAGATTAAATATATTCTTTTTTAATCTTTTATTCTTTTTTATTCTTTTTAACAATGACTATAAGTAGTCCTTGACTTACAATCATGAATGGGTCAAGAATTTCTATTGCTAAGCAAAGTGGTTGTTAAATGAGTTATGTTTGATTTCATGATTTTAATGAAATTAATCACTATAGTTGTTAAGTGAATCATGCTGTCATTAAGCAAACCTGTATTTACATATTCATGAAATCTTAGTTTGGTTAATGTAATAAGATATCATTCATGTAGTACTGACCATTACAGTTAGATCAAACACAAACTAATTAGATTACATTATCATGTAAAGTTGTTACCTAAAGAAAATTGTTCTGTTGTTAATTACAGGATAGCTCCTTCATATGCAATTGAAATATTTCTTTTAAAGAAATTCTTTCAGAAATTTAACTCTCAAATTGCAGTCGTTTCTCTTTGCTCTATGTAGTAAAGGGAATCTTTCTCTGTTCATCTCATGTCATATCTCACTGCATTCTCCAGCAAAAATGCATTTTACTGGCTTCTTGCCACATTGAAGCTTCAAGGACTTTCCATCAGGAGAGAAAGAGTTCCACCCACACAGAGAAAAAACCAAACTCCAATGCTCCTTCCCTGCTATCTGTTCCTGCAAGCAGTATTGTTGTCTTCACCTCTCTGACTCTGGAGTTCCAACAGCAAAAGAGAAATGAAAAGTAGGCCTGGGGCAGCACAACAGTAAGCAGAATAACTCAAAGGAACCTTTGGATTTTCAAGATCCAAAATCTTCTGATTCTTAAAAATATCCCCAACACATTTCTCAGCATTAATCCATTGCCCAGTTATGTAGGAAAACTTATCTCATGAAGAGATTTATTGAATCTCAGCTCCCAAAGAAGTATTGTAAATCTGGTTCAAGATTAGCATATTCAGAAAAAGGGAATACATTCCCTGTTAATTACAATCTTTCATTTGGAAAGCTATGTTATTTTGACAAAGCATGCACTCTTGTTATTTAAGTGGCTCCTTATGTTTTCTACAGTGTCTTAAGGGATTTTGAACTTTTTATTAAAATATAATGTTAAACAAGTTCTATTTTGTGCATGATAAAAATGTCAGTGCTCTATATATTTCTCATGCATATCTGAGAAGAGATTTGGAAGGCTTAGTTTTAGTTAATGGCTCCACTATAATTTTTTTCACTTCTTCCCAATGGAAAAATTTAAAATTTAATAATGCAAAGTAAAGTAAATTAGATAAAATCACAAGTCTCTGTCAATCTCAAGTCCTCTACCAGAGGCCTGGGAGTTTGAAAGTTCTTTCTGCACAGTATCTTAGCTGTTCCTAACACTGCACTCTTCTGGACAAAGAATTCTGGTATCATTCCTGGGAATCTGTTAGAGCCACTCTCCCAGTTTAGAAGTCATAGCTCCTACCACTCCTACCACTCCTAGAATCACTTTTGCCTTTACTTTTCAAATTCTCTCCAGATCCCCCTTCAGGCATTGGTTACTCATCCTCTTTCTTCCTTATGTTACTATCACTACAACATCTCTCACTGCCACTATTTTCTGCTTGGACTACTACCATAATATCTGGTTGATTGACTAGTACTTGTCTGGATCTGGAAATCCCACAGAATTTTAGCCCTCTTACTTTTCACAACCTTCCTTGGGATCTAGACTTCAGAGGATGTAGCTCATATTCTATACAGCTGTACATAATGCCAGCTACTTGGCTGTGCAGTTAAGTGTATGCTGTTCCTGCTTGTACTTTAAACCCTGTCACTATCTATCTTTGAAGTCTCTTTGCATAATTTGCATCTTGGGTCCTATCTAGTGTGGTAGAACCCTGCTTTTATTGATCTGGTGCTTAATGCCTGTTCATGTGCTGCTATGAACAGTGCCCCGGTGCTGTATCCTAGTCCATCTCTTTCCAGCTGCTAGTCAGAAAAGCCAACATAGTTGGTGTCTAAGTAAACTCTTTTTAAAATAGTAGAAAATCAGATAAGAATTGGTTCCTTTCTCCCCACAGCAGAGATAACACAAACTCTGAGTAACAGGCTCCCTTTCCCTCGAGAGTATTATAACCCAGTAGCGAAGAATAAGACAGATCTTCCCCCCAACCTTCCAAAGCTTTGCTCATGATTCCCCCATGGTGCAGGGGAGATAATGGAGGTAACTCCTTGAAATAAGCTTCCCCCATATCCCCCACAACTGCACTATTCTGTCTTTCCAATAAGGTCTGCTTTCTGCCAGCAGTTTTTCTGGTCTTTATGCATGGCTAAATGACATTGCATCCAAGGTAGAGAGTTCCCAACTATTGCTGTGCTGCCATGGGAATCACATATTTCATGAAAACAAGGACATTTTCAAAAGAAAGTTTCTTCCTCTAAAATACATGGAGGAGGAAACTTTATATGGGAGAAGAACAGAAACTGCCTTAGTTACTGCTTCTTCCATACTTTTGTGGCTACTTTATATGCTTGGCTGTGTCCCCAGAGAACTGATGTGGAAGCAGTGAAAGCTATGTGTATATTTTATTTATTTGTAAGTAAAAAAAGTCACAAAGTGACAATCAATCTTCAGTGACCTTCTTACAAAGGAATTTCAACATGGCTGCTAATTGAAGAATTTTTCTTATTAAGGGAACTGAGCTATACTTAACAATAATACAGAAGATGATAATCCCCTTAACGATTTAATGTAATAAATCATCTTGATTTTTTTTTTTATACCAGATAAAACTTAACACAGGAAAGCCAACATTTTAAGTATAACCATTCATATGTTAAACAAGAACTGTTAATGTGACATTAATCTATGTTGCACAGATAATGAAGCTTTATGTTATAACTTATATTACCGTGCTCTGAAGTGGATTTTAACATATAATTTGAGATATAGGGGAATGCATTCTAATACCATGGCTTTATAAACAATATTTAGATTTTTCACATAAATGACAACTAATTTCAAATGATAAGAGAAATATATGCACACAAATAATTAAATGTGAATCCATAAATCCTAAAACTTTGGATTCCACAGAGTCTGTCATACTATTGCTGCATTAGCTTTATGTGATACTGCTGCAAGTTTTAAAAAATTACAGAAATGTATAGTCTCATCCATTTTTAAGAAAACATGGTGGACTGCTTACTTCTGCAAAGCTACTGAGATTATTAAATGGCAGTACATTTGCAGTATTGTCTTCACAATAATTCTGTGGGCTGAAAGAGAAAAACTGGCCAAAGGTATCTTCCATGCCTAATGTGAGATTAGAACTCAAAATATAAATAAAATTAGAATTTCATTTGCATTCTAAAATTTAAATAACAATACACACAGAAAGGAAAACCTGTACAACTTAGGTAATATTGTTCTGATTAAATGACTATTTATCTAAGTTATGTCTAGCCTGCCTTTTGCAAGGACATTGTTTCCTTCACAAAAACACACACAATAAGATTTTCATCAGTAATTCGTTATGTAAATTTTAATTCCAGCAGCAAGGTCAGCTTGAGTATTAATTGCAATGTACACATGTGGATTTCCTTGGACAGTGAGGCAAGGGAGAAGAATAGTATATAAGAGGCAATTATTTTGAATGCAAAATACTATTCAAAATAATTTATTTCCAAGGCTTTTTCAAGAAAGAAAAATGCTTTGTTACATGCAATTTGTAGATAATTGGTCCTCAGATTCTAGAATTTTTATGACTAGCATTTGAATTAACAAACTTGTTGTGATTCAGAAAGACAGAGCTAGCTGATATACATGGCACAAAAGGCTAAAGAAAACTCTAGACCATTGTTGCCATCCTGTGATTATTTGGATATTTGCAGCACAAATCCACATAAATGGATATGTTTAATATATTCTATTTCCCACTTGCTTTTGCACAGGAATATTCAATAATGTTCATGTATAGACTGTTCTTAGGAGTCTTATGTCTACCTGGAGGTTCTTTCAGAGGAAGGCAGTGTGAATAGCCAAATTCAAAGCTGTGATTCTCATTATTATGGTGAGTAGTTACCATGTACATATTCTTTCTTCCATATGCCTCCATATACTAACAGTCACGTTATTGTCTTTAGCCCATTAGCTGGGCACAAATATCATTCTGTATCTCATCTTGGAGTTGGGAAATATCCAATTTTTCCACAAAAGAGGTTGTGAAATTCCTATTAACCATTTGACTAATAATCAATGGCTAACAAGTCTATAAATGACAAGCAGCAAATGAAATTAGCAAAACAATATTTGACTTGAACCATTGGCCAACTCCATGAGCAACTCTGAGGCAATTTTCCCAATGAAATGGCTGAAACTTAGGACAAGACAAGCTGTTGCATCTAATCAGCATTTGTTTATCATTTGGCTTTTCTTTCATGCATTAAGCTTTCATTTGTTTGGCACACTAAGTCTGCCACCTTTCCCCTCATGTGACTTGCAAACAACCCACATGATGGCTCAATCACATCTACAGACAAGCAAACTAATCCATTATCTTCAAATCTCCTCCCAAGATGTCAGAAACAAGAGCTATGGAGACAACATCTAACAACATTATAGTTAGTAAAGTAAAATACAAGCTCTTTTATCTTCTCATTGTATGGTTTTCCAGGCTCTCAAGATATAATTCATTATGCAAAAACAAAAAGTAGATCTCATTACATTGCACCCATCCTTTTACCAAAGAAAAACCTGTCAGATCTAATAGAAAATTAGACTCCCATCAGCTGATTTTGTAATTGGATGCAATGCATGCATTTTATTATTATCTTATTTAAGCCTCATAGACTGCCAATCTGATAGCTCAGAGATGTGCAGGTTGCAGTCTTTGCCCATTAGCTTCATAATCTCTAAATGCTTGTAATGTTGCTTGGACAGATATTGACACCTCCTCACTAGAACATGATGTTCTTGCCAGGTACTCCAAAGGATACCACAATCTGACAATTGCCAAGTATCATCAAATTTAGTGACTGCATTTACACAAGCAACAAACAATTTACTTGGGAATTTATTTGCAAGACTAGGGTAAAATCTCTTAAAGAGGAAGCTTGGTTTTTTTTTCCTGATTGCTTTTAAGAGCCCTACTAATGCTAGAAGAAGACTATCTCTGCAGTGCATAAGCTAAAAGTGTGAATTTTTCATCTTGGATTTGGAAAAGTCCTGCTTTATTCAGATCAGTGAATCAGATTCTGTCTGATTGTATTCTATTATTTCCCCAAGAATATTGTTGCAGATTGTGAGAAAGAAGACTTTCAAAACCAACTTAAAGAATAAATAAATAATATGTATGTTTGTTTATGTAATATTTATAGCTCACGTCTCTAATGCATTTTTCCCAGTTAAGATGGATAACCAGTATGACAAAACGGTATGACAAAACTATATAATAGAAAATGCAAAAATGCAACATATATTTATTAATTGCAAGATTTATTTATTTATTTATAAACTTTATTGGCCACCCATCTTATTATATTTATAAGAACATCTTATAAAAACTATACTACCAATGAAACAAATACTTTCCTATATAGGAAGGCTAACTAATTGGTGAAAAAACATGGAATCATAGAACTGGAACTCAAGGGTTGTCCACTCCAAGTCCCTAATGTGTTAAATCAATGTTTGTCAACCTTGTAGATATTAAGATGTGTGAACTACTTGCTTAACTGGGGAATTCTGGGAGTTAAAGTTCAGAGATCTTAAAGTTGTAAAAGTTGAGAAACACTGTACTAAATCATATTGACTGTTCCATCAGTTCTTTTCATTTGTGGTTGGGAATATATATCACTTCATGAGGCCACCTATTTCACAATTGACAATTCTTAGCATTGGGAAATTATTTTTAAATATCCAACCTGAACCTACTTCCCTGAAGTTTCAACTTATCGTTTCTGTAGGGGTACTAATGAACAGCAGTGTTTTCTCTCTCCCTTTTTCTCTTGACAACCATTTAGATGTGTACATATTGTTTTTTCATACTACTATTAACAATATCATGAAACATACCCATGAATAACATCAAACTACATATGCAATTTGTATCTTTAATTTTTTTTTAAATTGTTAAAGATCTAAAAATTATAGCATCAAACTATATATAGGCTTAAGCTACAGAAAGACCTTGACAGACTTGAACATTGGGCACTCACTATCTGTCAAAATGAAATTCAATGGTGAGAAAAGTAAGGTTCTATATTTAGGCAAGAAAAATCAAATGCACAGATACAGTATATGTGGTACCTTGCTCTATAGTAGTAACTGTGAGAGAGATCTTGGAGTCCTAGTGGACAACCATTTAAATATGAGCCAGTGGTGTACAGCAGCTGCCAAAAATGCCAACACAGTTCTAGGCTGCATAAACAGAGGGATAAAATCAAGATCATTAATGTTAATACCACTTTATAATGCCTTGGTAAGACCAGCTTGGAATACTGCATACAGTTTTGGTTGCCATGATGTCAAAAAGATGTTGAGACTCGAGAAAGAGTGCAGAGAAGAGCAACAAAGATGATTAGGGGACTGGAGGCTAAAACATTTAAAGAACGGTTGCAGGAACTGCGTATGTTTAGTCTAATGAAAATAAAGACTAGGGGAGACATGATAGCAGTCTTCCAATATCTCAGGGGCTGCCACAAAGAAGAGGGAGTCAAGCTATTCTCCAAAGCACCTGAGGGCAGGACAAGAGGCAATGGGTGGAAACTAATCAAGGGCAGAAGCAACTTTGAACTAAGGAGACATTTCCTGACAGAACAATTATTCAGTGGAACAACTTGCCTCCAGAAGTTGTGAATGTTCTAACACTGAAAGTTTTTAAAAAGATATTGGATAACCATTTGTCTGAAGTGGTGTATGGTTACCTGCCCAGGCAGAGGGCTGGACTAGAAGACCTCTAAGGTCCCTTCCAACTTTGTTATTCTATTCTATATGTGTAATGCAATTGTGGTGGAATATAGTCTGGATTCCCAGGTGGGAGACAGTGCTTTCCAAAGAGCAAGAGACAGTGAAGTTTAAATAGTTTGTATGAGAAAAAAAGATTTAAGATCTTTACAATTATGAAAGAACAATTCACTTTACAATTATTATAGGATAAATCAGTCTGTACTCCTGCACATTTTAAACGATTGCCAAGTATAGAAGGATTTTGGTTTAAATCATATTTTAAATCACACAGTCTAATAAGCATAAAGGCAAAATAGCTTCTAATTTTGCAATCAGCTGGGGTTTGCATTTCCTATTTTATTACCCAAGGATATAATAACATTCATAATCATTACCGTTATAGAGCTGAGTTAAAAAAAACAGCTTTTTTTAAAAAAATGAATTAAGTGGCCCAGATTGTAAGAATATGGGGCAATACAGTACTCATGACTTTTATGAGAAATAATGTGATTATTGGAATAAATAATAAGCCCTTTCACCTAGAGCATTACTTGTTTTTGTTGATTCCAAATTTGTTTTGTTGACTCCAAAATTGATGAAACCAAATGTTTTGAACTTTTTATATATTTGGGTAACTAAGGACAAATGAGGTGCCTTGAGATTCTTATTTTATTATTTGTTATTATCTATTTATATTACATGTTTTATATAAAACGCTTTAACAATTCCCTCTAATGTGTCCTAGATTCACTCACTTTTACAGTATAATCCATAATATGTTATGCAAAGTCTGGTGAACCCTTTTACTTTGTAAGCATGCCATATAAATATATTAAATAGATCTGGGGCTGAAATCCTCGGTTCACAAGAAATCCTCGGTTCACAAGTGTTTCTTTCTCTCTTAAAATTGAGGTGGACAACCTCTAATCCCAGGAGCCCATTATATATGTAAGCTTTGGATATTTTTAAACAATAGCATGTCTATCTTAGGGTCTACAGAACAAATCTAATCTATTTTCTATTTCAAAATAATAGGAAACTCTGCTATCAAGCATCATCACGGGAAATCTGAGGATTTATAAAAGGAGATTTGATAGATTTAGGCTCAGTGGCATAAGGACAGTACAGAAATGTAACCAAACTTTAGAATCATCATTGCCATTAATTAGTTAGCCAATCTATTCAGGTGGTGGGTTGAAGAACAGGCTTTTCTCATGAGTTGCCAGTTTTAAAGATAGCTTTCCTATATTAAAAAATGAAAGGGGAAACTTCCAAACAAGGCACAGCCTTGTATACAAATCAGAGCTTTGGCAATACCAAATCCAAATGACTGGAGTGTTCTTGGAGAAAATGTTTTAATCTGTGCTCAAAGTCCAACTCAACTGCTCCACTATCCATTCGTTTAAGTTATGGTAGATGTGGTGGAATTTGGCACTGAGTTGAGAGGACGAATGAATCATCATGTTAAATAAAATTCCTAGTTAGTTTTATGCCTCAGTACTGATTGCACAGATTCAATACTGTTTCAATACTGATGGCCAGATCAGAGATAGTATTCTACTGGTTCAGACTGGTTTGGTAGATCCGGTTGTCATGATTCCCAGTAGTTTGGAGAACTGGTAAATCAGGCCCCTAGCTGGCCCCACCCTTCTCTGCCTGCTTCTCTGCTCCTGTTGAGGTTAGCTGGCAACAGATGTGAATGGTGGAGGAGAGCAAGGACTCAGATGAGGGGCCAGGACCATTGGACTGCTGCCTTTGGAGATTGTGGGGGCTGGCAGCAGTGATGAGGAGGTTCCCGAGGAGCCTGTGCCAAGTGCGTGTGCACACAGGATTGATCGTAGGAGAGAACAGTTGCAGCAGCACAGGCAACTTGGGTGTAAGGCTGCAAGGTAATGGCCCCTCCCACAAGAGGATAAAAGCCAGGTTTGAAGAAGTGTTCTTTGAAGCTTAGCCTCATGGACATCATAGTTAGTATTTGAAAAATCTTGTAAATTAGTTCTGATATCTGGAGTTTTGGCAGCCTTGACAAACAACTTGGCAAGGCTCTTTTTTGTCAGAGCTAATTAGTTTGAAGCAGCCTTTTGTCTGTGAAGAAACAGAATTTGTGAATTACGCCTTAAAAGCTGGGGGCTGCTACCTTTGTCTTGCGTTTGCTTTCTTGGAACCCGGTTGGGTCAGAACAGCTCCCTGCCCAGTCAGTCCTTATCACACATGCACGACATGGCATGCATGTGTGACAATCACTGCCTGCATTCGTCCTCCATCTACGCTGCCCTGCCCCTCCTTATCTCAGCCATTGCTGCCTGCAGTTTGTCTTTGTCTGCCCACCTGCCTGCCAGCCATTGATGTCTGTCTTCCACTATGATCTTCCTAGTTGAGTGGGGCTCTGCAAGCCCCGGTCACCTACATGCTGCCACCACCACCAGCCCCAGTTGAGTCCTGACTCCTGGGCCAGCCCAGACTACCACCATGCTACCACTGCCACCTTCGCCCTTGCCGCCACTGTCGCCACAAGCCCCAGTTGAGTCCTGACTCTGGGGCCAGCCTAAGCTGTCACTGCCATGCCACCGTCATCCTCAGTGCTCATGGCTTAGCTAGCTTCCTCCCCAAACATCCGTGTGCTTCCTGGTTGCCTCCCATACTTGGCTAAAATGCTAAGCCTGGTAAGGGAAGGGCAGCTGGCAGAAGGGTGATGCAGTTGGCGTAGCCTTGTGCTTTGGGGTCACCTTCCACATCCCTCCCAGGCAGCCATGAGCCCCAGCAGCCATGGAGAATCCAAGCAGGGGATGAGAGGAGGGCTGGTGGGGAGCTGAATGGTGATGGCTCTGCCCTGGCTGGCTCACTTTTCCCTCTGCCACCAGCCGTGGGAGGAGCTTCACCCACCCCACTGGCAGATCTGGGCTAGGCAGTGGTTTGGGCTTTCCCAACTGCCTGCAAACTTACCTTCCTCCTGCGGTTGGTGGCAGAGAGAAAGGTGAGCCAGGGTGGGCTGGCTCACCTTTTCTGCAGCTCACCTCTCTTGTAGCTGCTGAGGTGGGCGAGGCTGCAGCACACATCTTGTTTTGCTTGAAATTCCCAGCCCTTTTCCCAAAAGAGGGAAGGGAGGTAGTCCCACTCACGACCCCTTTGTTGGACCTGGAAGCCTTGCCTGCCGGCTTTTCTGGGCAACATGGGACCAGGCATGAACAGACAATTGCACCCAGTCCCTGGGACTCTGAGGGGAGACTGTCCAGGAAGAACTCTCATCATGATCAACACTGTCGTGCGAATACTTTTTTGAAAGTGTGTGTGTGTGTGTTTGCTTGTTTTAGGTAAGTTTTCTAGCTTTAGAAGGAGAGAGGGAAAGAGGATGGGAAGAAATAGGGAGAGAGGGAAAGAGAGAAAGAGAAAGAGAGAAAGAAAGAGTAGGAGGGAGGGAGAAAGAGAGAGGGAAAGAGGGAGGTAAAGAGAAAGAGAGAAGGAAGAGACAAGAAAGAAAAGAAAGGGGAAAAGAAAGGGGAAAAGAAAGAAAAAGTGAGAGAGAAAGGAAGAGAAAGGAAGAAAAGGGATAAACAAAGAAAGAGGGGATGGATGGAAGGAAGGGACAGAAAAAGAAAGAAAGAAAGAAAGAAAGAAAGAAAGAAAGAAAGAAAGAAAGAAAGAAAGAAAGAAAGAAAGAAAGAAAGAAGAAAGTGAATGAGATATATGAATGGATAGATAGATAGATACATGGAAGGAGAGAGGGAGGAAGAGAGAAAAAAAAGAAGAGGAAGGAAGGAGACAAATCCTGGTTTCAGAAGACTCTTTGAAACAGCACAGCAATCTAGGGTTGGTCTGCGAGGGATCTTAGAGGTCAGCTTCTAGTCCAGCCTCCTGTTCCAGCATGGTTAGAAGGGTGTGTGTGTGTGTGTGTGTATGTGTGTGTCGCTGTCAAAACTCAAAAAACAGGTCAAGTAGCTCTGGGGAGGTCAATCATCAATTAGACACTTGCTAAGCAACCGGCCATTAAGCGAGGACCACTTGTATTTAGTTTGCCAGTCACATGGCTATCTGGCCATGTGCAGCTGATCACATGGCCACCAAACCATGCCCAGCCAGCAAGTCACACTCACCTAATCACATGACTGCCAAGGCACATCCACAAATTAAGCCATGCCCACAGAACTGGTTGTTAAAAAATTTGAATCCCACCCCTGGACCAGATAGTCATACAATGTTGAGAACTTGCCAATAAATTATACACAGAAAAGGGAAAATTTGGAGGCTGGATTCTGCTTGAAACATGTGACACAAACTCATGCTGTTTGTGTGCAACACTTCCAGTAACCATTTTGGTAAAAATAATAAGTAAAATCAAATGAAGCACAAACTGTCCATTTAAAAGAAAAAAAATCCTATCTGAACAGGCTTTTTGTACATTTACAGTATTTAAATGGGAAGGAAAAAAAACACCTCTCTCGATAACCTTCCTGGTCTCCATCTGTCCAGTTTGACTCTGTATACCATCGTTTCTTAACCTTAGCAATTTTAAGACGTGTGGACCAAATCCCAAAATTCTCTAGCCAGCAATGCTAACTTGGATTTTCTGGAAACTGAAGTCCACACAACGTAAACTTTATAAAGTTGAGAAACATCTCTATAAAGACTAGCTTACTATTGTCACTTCCTTGTTATTTATTTCTGAGAGAACTGAAATAATGTTTCTTTTAACACCTTTGCAAAATTAATTCCTTTGTGGAATTAAAACAAAATCCATCACTTGTGATAGGCATTTAAATATTTCAGCCTATCAAATTTTCCTTCCCTTATTCATATCCTTCCCTGGAGAATATGAAAAATCATTATCACTTTGTTTATATGCAGCATTTTCTAGGATTAATACATTTTTAGATATTTTCAAATTAAAATAGAATTCTTTTGAGAGGGGTAGCTCTTAGAAGACCTAGAGGCTTCTGTATGAAATCCATTCATTAGTAGTTCAAAAAAAATAAGAGTATCACTACATTTCAGCAAAAATGTCTGATGGCATAGTCAGTCATATAGCTAAATATACTTCACTTGGTCAGTTGTATTGTGGGAACACTCTAATGTGGAGTACCTGATATTCTCTAGTTAGATCCTCTTAATGTGCACTATGGCGATACATTGCACACTTCTTTTCTTCTATAATATGTTTTTTATCAAATTAGTTGTTATGTATGTAAATAGTTAAAATAAAAGCGAGCTTGGGGTAAAGTGCAGGGTTCTGGCCCTGCACTTCTGATTGGTTGTTAAGCGGCTCGATCGGATTTGTTGGGTTCAGAGAATCCGATTGGCCCTTAACGAAGGACTCTTATTGGTTCTGGAGCTAGCGTCTTACAGCTCCCTATTGGTTGTTTCGCATTAAGGTTGCCTATATAAGGCAGAGTTGTTGTTATTAAAGTTTTAAGTCACTATGTAATAAAGAGCTGAAAGTTCACCAACTAAGACTGTCTCCATTCATTTAACCCATGCCTCAAACTATATCATTAGTGATAGCTTAAAAGATAAAAAACTATAATAAACATAGGAAAGTTAAAAATAAAAACATTTATTTATTGTTTATTAATCAAATTTGTACAGTGACCGATCTCAATGAAAGCGACTTTGGGCAGTCATAGTTTAGCCTGGGGTGGGATTCTACCAGTTCGCACCTATACACTAGAACTGGTTGTTAACATTCTAAGCAGTTCTGAGAACCGGTTGTTAGAAGAAATTACTGGCCTAATCCTGTAAGGAAGACAGGAAGGAAACATTCTGGTGCTGCTTACAGAAACTGTCTCTCCGTTAACCCTTATTACATTCTTTGCAGGACTAGACTTCCTGTCTTAGGAATGTCCCCCCTCCTTTGCTGGTACTTTGCTTGTATGGAGTGACCATTGAAAGTTACAATGGCACTGAAAAAAGTGACTTATGACCATTTTTCACACTTACAACTGTTGCAGCATCCCCACAGTAATGAGAGGCCAGGTGAGAAGATGCATGCCTCGATGTGAGTGATACTGACTTGGCCACGCCTCGCCAATAACATGACCACCAAGCCACGCCCACCAACTAAGCCATGCCAACAGAACCGGTTGTTAAAAATTTGAATCCCACCCCTGGTTTGGCCCTTTAAAAAATTGTGCACAATGATGAGACAAAGGATTCATTTAGAATCTCATCTAAAAGCTTTGAATATTTTCATATTCAAAATATAAAAGTACAATTTAGGTTATAAACATGTATAGCACCTATGGCCTAAAACAGTTTCCTCAGCTTAAACTGCATAGTCACTTTGAAAAGTTGTCCCAACAGATATTTTTAAAAAAATGATTTATATTTTTGGGAGAATATTAGATTCAAATTTGTGGGGAATATTGCATATAAGTCTTCCAATTAATTGTGATAAAAATATACCATAATTAATTCATAATAAGCTCTTTTAAAATAATTAAAAATATTCCAGTTTTAGTTTAGAAAAGAGCAGGGGGGGAAGAGAAAAATTAATTATACATCTGACTATGACCCCAGATAACTTCAACATCCATTTTTATTTTTGCCTAGCAACAAGACTATGTTAATCGAATGGAATGTTACCATGAGAATTATAGCAATATGTGAGGTGTTCTGCTTCTCCCTTTCCCCTTTCCCCATTTTTAATCTTCTTGAGCTTCAGGCTTGTAATTCAAATTGAAATTTCACCTGAATTAATTGTACTGTAGATGGAGAGGGGAACTGGGAGAAACTATGAAAGGAAACACATGCAGAGCTCTGTCCTGGTAGTGGTAATATGGACTGCCCAGTAACACTCAGGAATTTAGTAAGCTGACAAGAGAAATGGGAGATCATAAATATTTTAATATTAGGGAAAAAAATAAAAATACTTGAAAGACTACTGTAAATGAAAGATTGTCCTCCATGGAATGCTGAGAAAGAAATGGATTTTTTTTTTTTTTTTGATAGAGCTAATGCACGGCTTCCTATTGATCAAGCAATTAAGCCAATTTTTATGACTGAATGTCATAAGGTCTCATTATTGATATTTCCATATGATTTTTGTTCCCCCAAGATTAAAAAAAAAAAGAAACCCTTCCATCACCATTTGAATTATAACCTCAGTCTGCCTATCCCAATTCAGCTTTCCAAAACCTCTTTATTTTAACAGAAACATTAATCCTGGCTGTGTCCAAAAGTAAGATCAGTTATAGAGATACCTAGAGAACATCTGGAGGAAAGCTATGGCCAACCAAGTACAGGTTAGAACCTTTTTTAAGGATTTACCTTCTGGTTATAAGGATGGTGAAGCATAATTATTTTTCTGCCTTTATTGCATCTGCAGATAGCTGAGCAGTGCCCCTGTTTCCAGTAATTAGATCTTTCCAGGTAAGAAGGAGCCAAGGAAGCCCTTGCAGAGTCACTGTGAGGAATATTCCTAGCATCTTTCAGATGAAATTGCTTGATTTTGCTTGGAGATGGACTCTGGCTGGGCAGACCCTTTGGAAGGGACAGCTATATGTCAGAGCCTTGTTGTCTGGGATGAGTTTGACCCAGTTGCCTTCAAAGATATGGATAGGTTCCTTGGGGAAATGGACCATCTGTTTCTGGACCATGCCTCTCCTAGTCCTCCTAGGAGGTGGCATGTAGTTGGTTCCAAGCCATATTTAATGGCTTTCTTTAGGATCTGGTGATACCACCAGGTCTCAAGGAGGCAGCAATGCAACCCTTTCTCAAGAGGCCATTCTTAGACATATTCTTAGATTATTAGAAAGTTTTCCTTCAGTTTTCAAACTTCCTTTTTTAGGGAAAGTTATTTAGAGGATGGTTGGGACACAGATGCAAAATAAAATGGATTATCTGGAGCCTTTTCAGTCTAGGTTCAGACTTCTTGGCCACTCTCATTGATGTCCTTTGGAGGACTTGTGATAGCTGCAACCATTCTGGCCTTCTTGCACATCTCAGTGGTTTTGATGCCATAAATCCTTCTGGACTGGCTTTGAGGGGTTGAGAATAGGAAACACTGTGTCACAATGGTTACTCCTCCCTCCATGGCCAGTTTCAGCTGAAGTTGAAGGAGAAGTTGAACTTGGGAGGAGAGAGGTCATGAGGATGGGTTTGGGTTTTCACTTCTCCTTTTTAACATCTACATGAAATTCCTTGGAGAGACAATATGGGATCTGGTATGATCTTTATCCTGATGATACCCAATTATGTATCTCCACCCTTAGCGTGACAAGTGATACTGATTTACATTGAAATGTAAACTAAATTCAATCATGTTTAATTTCTTGCCTTGTCAAACCTGTGATGTTTTGGAGTATGGATCTCTTAAAGGTCAAATGTGACCCTCAGTCTCCACTCTATAAGTGGCTCTATAAGCCTAGAACCATCCCAAAATCTCATCAAGGTCAAGGTTCCTTTATTGTCACTCCAATACATGACAGTCATATCATATATAGGGATGAAATTTCGTTCCCACTCTTGCACAATGCAGTAAAAAGGTAACAAACAAATACAATGAATACAATAAAAACAATAAAACAATAAAAACAATGGACAATAGACCATAGACAATGGCTGTTTCATGAAAAAGAAAAAAGAAATAGGGAACTGCTGTCAGAAAAAAATATATAAATATATAAAATATATAAATATATAAAAATTTTGCTATTATTTTGCTATTTGATATTATATTTATAAAGGATTTTTTAGGATTGATTTGATATGACTAGATGATTTGTTATAGAGTAAACTGGCTTAAAGTATTGTTAGCTCATTAAGCATGAATGATTAAAAATATAGTCAAAAACTTCTTTTTTTAGTGATATTAGGATATATAAATTTGGATTGACAATATGAGTTGTTATGTAATGTAATTGTAATTTGAGACTACAGAATGAATGCACAAAAATGATGAACCAACTGACACACTGGATGTACATATAAGAGTTGATGTTTTTATGTTTTGTTTGTCTTGTTTGTTTGTAGAAAATTAATAAAAACTTTTTTTCAAAAAAAAAAATATATATATAAAAAGATGAAATGATACATCAAGAAGTCCAAGAATCCTTATGGCATATTAAAAAGTAATGATATTTTGATGGTATAAACTTTCATGAATTACAGTCCACATCATCATATGCATGGAATATTATCCTGAACAGAATATATACCCATGAGGGAAATATAGTATAAACAGGTATAGAAGCCACTTTAATTTTGTATTAAATCCATGCATCTCCAGGGCTCTGCTCAATGAATCCTAAAACCTGGATAAATTATTTCCATGACTATGATGAATGTGATTGGTAGTAAATGAAGTTAAATTAAGTTGGATTTGTTCATTCACTCTGTTTATACCTTCATATAGCTACAGTATTAAAAATTAAGTTCTACTGCAAGATGGTTTTGGCCTCAAATGCTATTTTTCATTTGGACATAAAATAATTTTGCTAAGTATCAATAATGGTCTAATTAACATTGGTTCCAAGAATAAAATTTTGTGTTAACAAAATACATACAATCCTAATGTCATATAGGCAGTCTATGAATTGCTGTGAAAAAGAAGCAGCTTCTTTGTAAAGTGCATGTGATGTTTTTGCTATGAAAAAAGAATTGTAAGAGATAGCAATAGCAATTAAGCTTATACTGCTCCACAGTGCTTTACAGCACTTTCCGAGCAGTTTCCAATGTCAGCATATTATCCCCAACAACCTGGGTCCTCATTTTACCAATCTTGGAAATAGGGGTGTGGGATTCAATTTTTTTAACAACCAGTTCTGTGGGCATGGCTTAGTTGGTGGGTGTGGCTTGGTGGTCATGTGACTGGGTGGGCATGGCCAATTCAACATCACTCACGTCAAGGGGTGCTTCTCTTTGCCTGGCCTCTCATGACAGTGGGGATGCTGCAATAGTTGTAAATGTGAAAAACGGTCATAAGTGACTTTTTTCAGTGCCATTGTAAGTTTGGATGGTCGCAAAATTAACTGTTGTAAGTCAAGGATTATCTGTACAAAAATACAAAAAGCTTCTTTGCTTGCAAAAAGCTGCCCTAAATACCAATCATTAGATTAAAAATACCTGCAAGCTGGAGTTACAAATCAGGCAGGGTGCCAGAGCACCTTGAGGAATTAAATTGTTTAAAATGCAATGATAACTATCAGCAGTCAACTCTTGCTCATAAAGTGAAATCCTTTAGCACAGAGGTTATTTAAGCTCTCCAGAAAGAGCACACCTAGGAGAAGCAATCCTTAGATCAATTTGCATCACTTAAAGACATCAGCTGTTCTCACTCACCTCACAAGATATCCAAAGGAAATCATCCAGATTTAAGGAAAGATCACATGCCCCTCAGAAAGGCAAAAAAAAAAATCAGCTTGCATCCTGCCTCTTAGAAGTACACTCCAAAAGGACAGTGCCAGATACCACTAAAGCAGTGAAGAAGACCCCCTCCCCAGATAGAAAAAGAAACCACAAGGTAGGAAAAAATTCAGACACAATACAAATAATTAAATCACAACAGTAACTGTTGCTTGTTAAACCAACTACCAGAACAAATAGACACAGGAACTAGTCAGATTTCTCAAACCAGTTTCTTTTCAGGAACAGAGATTAATCATTTTCTTTCCAAACAAAGCTGTATAGGGAAAATTATCCCATCAATAAACACAGGATTAAACATCACAAAGCACAGAATTAAATGTCACCAAAAAACAGTTTTAGACCAAAACTCAGAAAACTCACATTTGAATGTCAATCTTTCTCGCTCGCCAAGAGGAAGTATTTCCAAGGGAGTATTTCCTCCCAACAGCAGTGTAAAAAACTTAGAAAAACCCTTCCTCTTTAAGAAAGTATCAAGAGAAAAAAAAACACCCTCCTTCAGAGACAGTAAGTCTAGGCATTCTGGCAAGAATGTAATAAGGGTAGAAAAAAATAAAAGGAGATTTCTTCTAACTACCAGTTTTCTGAACTGCTTAGAAAGTTAACAAGGGGTTCTATAGAACCAGTCCGAACCGATAGAATCCCACCCCTGCTTGGAGGGATGGAAGGCTGAGTCAATCAATATCACACCTAGTTATTGTATTTGAATCTGCTAGAGTAAAAGAGATCCACTCCATATGAATCTTCGCATTCTGCTTTCAACACGTTTTCACCAAACAAAAGTATAATTAAAAATTATAAAATGATTAAAATTATATTAGAACAGCATAACATCTATTACAACTTGCCATAAATTATATAAAAACACAAAATAGATACAATGTCTTAAATCAGTACCAACATATGAAGAAATTGGGGTTGTATGTTAGTTCTGAAAAATTAACACAGTACCATTTTGTAGGTGTTGTATGAAGAAGAAGCCAGTATCTGCAGAAAGGGCAATCAATGCATCTTATAAATATTTTATTTTATAGCTAGTAATTAATCAAAAGATACCAATGCAAACAGTATCTATTATTTGTTCTGCCATATTCATATACAGATATCCACTTTTATCACATGTATGCATTTATTGGGAAAATTCCTGGGATTGACTTCAATGAGAGCCAATTGGTAAGATAGAAGAACTAAGATAGAACATAAAAACCTGGGCGCTGCATAGAATTTTTATTGATGTTTACAATTATTTTTCTGTCTATACTTTTTTTCTCAGCCATCTTAAAACCAGCATTGTCTTCCTTTTGGGAAACAAAAATATAATTAAAATGGTTTCCCTCCAAAATATTTATGTCACATTAAAAGAATAAGTATGTAACAGTTGGAGGGAATTTTAATAAAACTACAACGTTGGGGAAAATGCCAAATTTTGAACTGGAGTTAGGATTAGATGACAGGGGGGCAAACTTAAGATATTTGTTCCATTCAGGATATGTCACTCTCTATTTTCCTAACTTTATGAGTCCTGATGAGTTACTTTCCTAATGTGGTCTTTCCCACTAGCCATACTGACTCTGTTTCATGGGAGTTGAAGTTTTTTATAACACCATTCAAATTTACAGCCAATATTTTGAGCGCATACAATGGCAATGCTGACTCAAGCTGTTGGAGTTATTATTATATTGGATGTTCAAGCTGGAACAGGTTGCTTCTGTTCTCCTTATTGAGAATAAAACTGTTCACTTTTAAATTTAACATAGAATAGTATAGAATACAACATGAATAGAACATGAATAGAATAGAATAGAAAAGAAAAGAAAAGAATAGAATAGAATAGAATAGAATAGAATAGAATAGAATAGAATAGAATAGAATAGAATAGAATAGAATTCTTTATTGGCCAAGTGTGATTGGACACACAAAGAATTTGTCTTTGATGCATAAGGTCTCAGTGTACATAAAGATATAAGTGATTAATCATAATATAAGTGATAATATAAATGATGAATATGTCAAAAGAAAAAAGGACAAACATGTATTAATAAAGAATGTTGTGTTAGTGTGTGAATTTCCTTTCCTTTTCTCTTGAACAACTAACTTATAAAGTTAATAAAATTTTAACTACTATTCCAACTTCTTAATTTAACTTCATAAAAAGGCACACCATGATCCTTATTTTCTCTGCACATTACCTGTCTCTGCTTTTAATTACTTTACCATAATCAAGAAAATTATCTTAAAGAATAATAATTGAGTAGCATAAGAATTACTTCTGCTTTGAGAGATGCCACATTAGCTGATATGTTCAAAGGTTACATTCACATGGTGTGAACAATCTTTTTTTGCCCTGAAGATCACAAACAGTGATGTCATAATTAGAACGGGTGGGTGGTGCTGAAATTTATGATCCAATTATTTGCATCTGCCTTTGCTTTTGGAAAACCTCAATTAAGTTATGAAGAAAATGATTACCTTAAGCACTGTAATCATCAACTAACTCCATGAAAGTATCTCAAATTAAAAAGAAATCTGTTTTTTTAATACTTATGTAAGATGAATTGCATCCTAGGGTACTAAAGGTATTATTCAATGCTATGTATAAATCTTAGGCATTAACACTGAGAAGAAATGAAAATGATGATGATGATGATGATGATGATGATGACGATGTGCCGAATTAGTAAAAGACAGCAAATATCTCTAACTTCAGAAAAAGGGCGGGGGATATAATCCAGATAGTTCCTTCCATTTCTATGATTCTACCGTTCCAAACTTTTGGGGCCACATTGTAGATTTAGGCAAGAAAAATAAATAACACAGGTACCTAGATCAATAGAGGGATCTTGGAGTCCTAGTGGGTAATCACTAAAATATGAGCCAGCAGTGCACTGCAGCTGCTAAAAAAGTTAACAGTCTTAGGCTGCATTAGCAGAAAGAGTGAGAAAATCAAGATCATGTGAAGTGTTAATACGACTTTATAATGCCTTCGCAAGACCACACTTGGAATGCTGCATCCAGTTTTGGGCACCGCAATGTAAAAAAGATGTTGAGATTCTAGAAGGAAATACAGAGAAGAGCAACAAAAATGATAAGGGAACAGAATAGAATAGAATAGAATAGAATAGAATAGAATAGAATAGAATAGAATAGAATAGAATAGAATACTTTATTGGCCAAGTGTGATTGGATACACAAGGAATTTGTCTTGGTGTAAATACTCTCAGTATACATAAAAGAAAAGATACATTTGTCAAGAGTTGAGAATCATAAGGTACAACACAATGATAGTCACAGGGTACAATAAGCAATCAAATCATACTAGGAAACAGTCAATATAAATCATAAGGACACAAGTGACAAATTTACAGTCATACAGTCACAAGTGGGAGGGGATGGGTGATAAGGAGTGATGAGAAGGTTAATATAATAGTAGTGCAGACTTTGTAATAGTTGAACAGTGTTGAGGGAATTATTTATTTAACAGAGTGATGGCATTTGGGAAAAAAAACTGTTCTTGTGTATAGTTGTTCTGGTGTGCGGTGCTCTATAGCATCATTTTGAAGGAAGGATTTCAAACAGTTTATGTCTGGGATGTGAGGGGTCTGTAAATATTTTCACAGCCCTCTTTTTGACTCATGCAGGTCCTTGATTGAAGGCAGGTTAGTAGTACTTCTTTTTTCTGCAGTCCTAATTTTCCTCGGAAGTCTGTGTCTGTCCTGTTGGGTTGCAGAACCAAACCAGACAGTTATAGAAGTGCAGATGATAGACTCAATAATTCCTCTATAGAACTGGATCAGCAGCTCCTTGGGCAGTTTGAGCTTTCTGAGTTGGCGCAGAAAGAACATTCTTTGTTGTGCTTTTTTGATGACATATTGATGTTAGCTGTCTATTTTAGATCATGTGATATCGTAGAACCTAGAAATTTGAAGGTCTCTACTGTTGATACTGTGTTGTCTAGTATTATGAGAGGTGGTAGTATGGGAAGGTTTCTTTTAAAGTCTACCATTATTTCTATGGTTTTGAATGTGTTCAGTTCCAGATTGTTCCGGTTACATCATGAGGCAAGTTGTATAACCTCCTGTCTGTATGTGGATTTGTCGTTGTCTTGAATGAGACCAATCACTGTTGTTGTTATGTTTGGAGCATGGGCGAGAAAGAATGGAGACAAGCCTCTGGAACAGTGAACTTCAACTCTTTATTTACATAGTGACTTCTCAACTCAATGGCAGTTATAACCCTCCTTATATAGGCAACCCCAATAACTATTAACCAATAACAATTGAGGAGCGCTAGCTTCCTTAACCAATAGGAACTCTCTGTTAATGGCCAATCGGATTCCCCGGAACGGTCCAATCCGATCCTGTCGTTAACAGCCAATCAGAAGTGCAGGGCCAGAACCCTGCACTTTACTCCAAGCTCAAGTTCTCTTTATTAAACCTTATGCATTCACAACACCCCTTCCCCCTGGCTTTTGTTTGCAGGGCGCAGTTACATAGTCCTTTAGGTAGGACGGTTGCTTTATTAGTCTTTTTGATTTTTGCTGTGTCATTTGGCAACGGGGTCGCCTCTGGTTCAAAGTTCATTTCTTTGTCGTTGCCATTATTCTCGGTAATTCCCTGAGGTGCATCTGTTTCCCTCTCTGGTTCCACTTCCTGTGTCTCTATTACGCCGTCGTTCCCTTCGAACGGGTTTTCTTCTACTTGGAATTCATCTTCTTTCGTATCTCCCCCCCCCAGTTTGGTCATAAGGGAGTTCAGGAATGCCCGACAGGAGCCGCGATCGTAATTGATCGATATGGCGTTTCCATAGTCAAGGCATTGCACAAGGTAGGATCTCGGGCCGGTTACACGAACTACTGTCACCTCCACCCACAGCGGATCGCCCGATAGGTTTTTAGCGTATACCAAATCGCCTACCTGGAAGGCATGACAATGGCCGCTGGATCCTAGTTTTCCAGTTCATAAGCTGGGTGTAACCGGTTGAGGTGAGAGCGGAGTTTTCGTCCCATTAGCAGTTTGGTGGGAGTTTTGTTGGTGACGCTATGAGGTGTGATGTGTTGTAGAAAAAGGATTCGATTGATCTTGTCGTCAATGTTATCGTAGTCTACCTTCTGCAAGGTTTTCTGAACAAATTGGACCATGCGCTCTGCTTTGCCATTGGTCGCAGGGTGCACAGGCGAGGTGAGTGCATGTCGGATGCCGCGGTCAGCCAGGTACTGCTCGAATGACAGCACTGTAAATTGGGGCCCGTTGTCGGATACCAGGAAGTCTGGTAATCCGTGGGTTGCAAATAGTCTTTCCAAGTTTTTGATAACCGCTTCAGTGGTTGTGTTCGTCATGTGGTGAATCTCGAGCCAATTCGAGTAGGCGTCGACGGTTAGCAGAAAGGTGTGGCCTTTGGTCGGCCCCGCAAAGTCCAAGTGAATACAGGACCAGGGTCCCCGTGGTGTCTCCCATTCAGTAGGGATGGGTTTAGGTGGGGCGTTGCTCACTTCCTGGCATTTATGACAAGCTTTAACCCAATTTTCGATTTGCTTGTCGATGCCTGGCCACCATGCATAGCTTCGTGCGAGGGCTTTCATTCGCACGATACCGGGGTAGTCATCGTGCAAGGTTCTCAGCAGCACTTTTTGGAGTCGTTCTGGGATAACGACCCTATTGCCCCAGATGACACAGCCTTTTTGAGAGAACAACTCTGTTTGTCGAGTCTTGAATGGTGTGAAGTCATCTGATAATTGGTCCAATGGCCATCCGTGTTCTACCCAGCCTAGAACTCACGCTAAGGTGAGGTCACTTTTGGTTTCTCTCGCGATATCTCGGGCAGTCAATGGCGGTGAGTTGAGTGTTTCAATTTGCAACGTGGTTACCATTGGTGCAGGATCGTCGAGAGTCTCTGGAAGCGGTGCTCGGCTCAATGCGTCGGCATGGGGAATGGCTTTCCCTGGGCGGTATTACAGCCGATAATTATAAGCAGCCAAGGATTCTGACCAGCGAGTCATCCTGGGGGATAATATGTAGGGAATTGACTTATCTCCAGCTATTATCCCCAATAATGGTTTGTGGTCAGTCACGATAGTAAAAGCCCGGCCATACACATACTCGTGGAATCTTTTAACGGCCGATACGATTGCGAGGGCTTCTTTATCAATTTGGCCATAATTTCGCTCAGTTTTTGAAAGTGTCTTTGAAAAATATGCAACAGGGGCTTTATTACCATTAGGCAGTACATGGCTCAGAATGGCACCCACTCCGAAAGGCGAAGCATCACATTTGATATTTAACGGCAAAGTCTCATTGTATTGCATGAGTACAGAGTCAGAAGTCAGTAGTTTTTTCACATTACGGAACACCTGTTCTTCTCTATGACCCCATAACCAGTTTGCTTTCTTGTCTAACAACCGGTGTAATGGTTCAGCGACCGTTGCTTTATGCGTTAGAAATACATTATAAAAGTTGATGAGGCCTAGGAACGCCTGGAGATCGGCCTTGTTCCGAGGCCTGGGAGCGTTTTTTATTGCTCTTAGTTTACTGTCGGTAGGGTGAATACCCTGACTGTCAATTAGGTACCCTAAAAACTCAACACTATCTGTACACAATTTACACTTATTCTTTTTTACCTTAAGACCGGCGTTTTGGAATTTTTGGAGGACTAACTTTAAACGATTCCTTAAGATTTTTTTTGTAGGTGCAGCAATTAATACATCGTCAAAGTAGGGGACCACGCCTTTAATCCCTTGTAGTACCCTCTCCATCAGGCTCTGAAAAATCCCTGGGGCTACACTGACTCCGAATTGGAGCCGGGTACATTTGAAGGCACCTCGGTGCGTCACAATCGTTTGTGCCTGTGCCATCTTTTCATCAACAGGTAGTTGCTGATATGCCTGAGCTAAGTCTAATTTAGCGAAGACTTTTCCGCCCCCCAGGGAGTGGAGGAGATGCTGTACCACCGACACCGGATATGCATTCTGCTGTAGGGAGTGGTTCAGGGTGGCCCGGTAGTCCCCACAAATTCGGATCGACCCGTCTGGCTTAATGGGTGTTACGATTGGGGTTTCCCAGGGGGAGTGATCGGTAGGTTCTAGCACCCCCTGAGCTATTAGTTTGTCGAGTTGTTCGTCGATTTTCAGCTTTAAGGCAAACGGAACTCAACGGGACTTAAGGCGGATGGGAGCTATCTTTGGATCAAGGCTGAATGAAATTGGGGTCCCCTTGTACTCGCCTAAGCTTTCTGCGAAGACGTCCTTGAACTCATGGATGAGGTCCTCCTCCCAGTCACTTTTGGTTTATTCTTGCCATTTCAATGCCAAGTGGCGTGAACCATTGGAGACCTAGCAGGCTAGGCCGATCTTTGTCGATCACAGTTAGCGGTAAGTACGCTGTGTGCTTCTTGAAGGAGACCCAGACTCAGCAGGAACCAACGACGGGGATTCAATTCCCTTGATAGTCCTTAAGAATAAGTTTTTGGAAACGGAGGTCTTGGCGCTGAATCGTGGGGATGAGTTGCTTGAGGGTCTTCCAGGACACCATCGAGAGGGACGATCCCGAGTCGACTTCCATGTGGCAAGGCTGGTTCTCGATGGCTACTGTGATTCGGATTTTCTTGGCAACCAAGGCAGAGGCGTGACCGATAGTGATAGTATGGTGATCCTCTTCTTGCTGTAAAGCTCGGTTTCTGTGGGAGTGGTTCTCGCCTTACAGGACGGTTTCCTGTCGATTGGCGATAGTTAGCCCCTTTTGAGGCTTGGCCGAGTCCTTGTAAACTTCGGCAGACCCGTCCGATGTGGCCTCTCTTCCCGCACTCATGGCAGAGCGCGTCGCAGAATTTGCATTCGGACCTGGCATGGTTGGCTCCACAGCCAGCGCAAGGGCGTAGGGGCTTCGGGTGGTGGTCCCGGTCAGACCGCAGTCGATGGACCTCTTCTTCGTCACTGTCTGATGACAAAGAGAGGTCCTCGTGGTGCGTCGTTGAAAGCTGCCCTTTTGACCTAGGTGAGATGTCACTTGTTGGTTGGTGTACCGGAGCGCGGTTGCGGCGTAGTTGTGCAGCCGACTTCCTGGTTGCTTCTGCTGCAGTAGCATCGGTGATGGCATTGGCAAGGCTGATGTCACCTTTTGCCACCAGCTTGCTTTGCACGCCTGGTGCATCTAAACCCAAAACTATTCGATCTCTCAGTGCCCCTTCCAAATCGGCGAATCCGCAGAGGCCTCCCAGATTTCTGAGGTCTGCTATGAAGTCGGCTATGCTTTCTCCCTTTCGCTGGCTTCTCTGATAGAACTCGTGCCGTCTCACGAGCGTAGGCACGGTCGGTGCATAGTGATCTCGTAGTAGAGGTTCGAGGTCGTCCCAATCCATCGCCTTCACTTCTCTAGGTTTTGCTAGTGCTTTAACCATCTTAAATACAGTTGGACCTCAATGCGTTAGGAATACCGCCCGTTTCTTCCCAGCTGTGGTGTCCTTTAAGTTGTTAGTTTCTAAGAACATTTGGAAGCGATCCATGTAGGACTCCCAGTCTTCCTGCACTGGATCGAACGGAGCGGGTGGTATGACGACGCCGGACATGGTTCCGTTGTGTAGCGTCGTCAGCCACGTGCTCAGTGTTTCTTCTTAGTTCCGTTGGTTCAGACATCTCCACATCCCACCTTCGTCGCCAGTGTTATGTTTGGAGCATGGGCGAGAAAGAATGGAGACAAGCCTCTAGAACGGTGAACTTCAACTCTTTATTTACATAGTGACTTCTCAACTCAATGGCAGTTATAACCCTCCTTATATAGGCAACCCCAATAACTATTAACCAATAACAATCGAGGAGCAGTCATTGGTATATAGGGAGAAGAGAAGTGGAGAAAGCACACAGCCTCTGGGGGGCTCTGTGCTGATTGTACAGATATCAGATGGGGGACTAAAACATAAAGAACAGCTACTGGAATTGGGTATGTCTAGTTTAATGAGAAGAAGGACTGGGGGTTACATGATAGCAGTGTTCTAATACAGCGGTCCTCAAACTTGGCAACTTTAAGACTTGTGAACTTCAACAAGGAGCTAGGAGCTGAAGTCCACAAGTCTTAAAGTTGCTAAGCTTGAGCCCCCCTATTCTAATATCTAAGGAGCTGCTGCACAGAAGAGCGGGTCAACTTTATTCTCCAAAGCACTTGAAGGCAGGACAAGAAACAATGGATGGAAACTAACCAAGGAGAAAATCAATCTAGAACTAAGGAGAAAATTCCTGACAGTTAGAAGAATTAATGAATAGAATGACTTGCCTCCAAAACTTGCTACAACACTGGAAGCTTTAAAGGAGAGAGTGGACAATGATTTCTCTGAAATGATATAGAGTGTTGCTGCCTGACCTGGGGGTTGGACTAGAAGGCCTCTAAGGTCCTTTCCAACTCTACTATTCTGTTTTTCCCCCCATTAAAATCTTACCAATGCTGCAAAAATCATTTATTCTATTTATATATCTCCAAATCACTAAAGACTCACTAGTGTGAGTCTTTGCACCTTTTTCATTCCAGGATTGACTCTGGAGTTTGCACACCACATGACAAAATCATATATATGTGTGTGTGTATGCATATACACACAAACAGATTAAAGGAATTCTTTCAGATTCAGCCAAAATTGCCATAATAGAGCTCTAACTAGACAATTATTTTAGATAAATTATCCTCCAATGTAGGAATTCTATTTTACCATGTTTTACATGTTGTCAATCAGAATATAACTTCATTTAGCTAGAAATTCAAACATCAGCCTATTACAGAGGCCTTCATGCAGAGAGAAGCAAAGGCTAACATCTAAAAATAAGCAATAAAAAAGACACTGTTTAGGACTAGCTAATCTTATTGTGTAAATATTTAGGCAGTAATTGCCACATGATGGAGAACCAAACAGAAATACAAGTAGCTAAAGTAGCTATTTGAGATTCAGATTAATAGTTAATTATTCCATTGTTTTTATTTTTTAAGAGACCAATAATTCTGATGGTAAAAGACATCAAAGCTCATTATACAAAAGCATTAGGAGTGGAGGCATAAAGTGATTAATCTTCTTGATTTTATGTTTTGAAGTTTCTATTTTTACAAAATGCATTTAAACTAATCTTCAGAATCCTGATGAGAAGAAATGATTTCTTTTGTTGCATGCATGAGTCACTGAACTCACAGGCAATTACAGGGGTTAACTAAAAACTTAAATTGCACAGGGGGAAATGTGACAATGAATATATGTCTCATATTATTTTAAAGTAAATATCAGAATTTGGTGACAATAACAATTCATGAAATAATCTGCAAATGATATTCTGCTTGTCAAAAAACACAATACTGTATTCATAAAGATAGTTATGGAAAGATGTAGAAGCCATTAGATGGCAGTATCTTGCTGGCCTTGTCGGGGATTGGAAACTAATTGTGTTAAGTGTGGAGCATGGGTACGAAGAATGGAGACGAGCCGGTGAAATAGTGAACTTCAAAACTCTTTATTAACATGGTGTGACAGCTCAAACTGGATGGCTGCTATAGCCTTCCTTATATAGGCAACTAATTAACTATTCAACCAATGGCAATCTGGGAGCGCTAGCTCTGTTAACCAATGAGAACAGCTTGCTAATGGCCAATCAGATTCTCCTGAACGGACCAATCTGATCTCACCATTTAACAGCCAATCAGAAGTGCAGGGCCAGAACCCTGCACTTGACTTCAAGCTCTGGATAACTTTATTAAGCGTTTATTCATTCACAACAAATTGGAATTGGACCAGATTAATACTTGGATAGGATTCCCACAGGAAGTGCCATGGCAGGTCACTAGATTGGGAAATAAATAATAAAAAGCCACAATAAAACAGTTCTGTACTGTTGCAATGAAAATTGCATGGTTAGTTCTACAAAATTCTCAAAATCCACTCATAGTACACTTTTTTTCATTTCATAAATATACTGCTAGAAAAGAAAAAAAGGTAAGTTAAAAATGCATCCCCAGAAAAGGACCAAAATTGCATTAGCAATAGCAATAGCACTTAGACTTATATACCATTTTGCACTGCTTTAGAGCCCTCTCTGTGCTTCTGTAATTGTTCTTTCCTCCAAGTAATCCTTCATGCACGTACACTGGGCACAAGCTCCTCGGGAACCTCCTCATCACTGCTGCCAGCCCCCACAATCTCTGAAGGCAGCAGTCCACTCCCTGATGGTCCTGGCTCGTCATCAGAGTCATTGCTGTCCTTAGCCATCTGCACCTGCTGCCGGCTAACCACAACAGCCTGGTGATGAAATGTTCGGAAGCTAAACAGCAAGCTTGGAGAACAAACCAACATGAGTGGATGGCTGGATGACTGAGAATCACTACAGACTTTCACCACCAACATATTTGGAGGCATTGCCTCCTTCCAGGGGCTGAGAGTTAGTGAGTGGCCTAAGGCCACTCAGCAGGCTTTATGCCTAAAGTGAGACTAGAAATCACAAACCCTAGCCTGAAATCTTAGCTCCCCCCCACCAAACTGGATCTCACTGCTCGGAAGTTGCACTACATTGTAGCTTTATGCTTGTGAGCCTATTCATTGACCAGAAAAAATAGATGAAGTTCTCTTTTTTAATCTTGAATCAGTTTGGATGGGGACAAAAGTCTTTTACAAACATAGCCAAGAAGTTTGGGTAGGAGACAAGCCATACAAATGATATAAAAGGGAAATATGGAAATTCTCCCAAAAATATTCTTTTTTTAAAAAAAAAAATACATTTGGATTCAGGAACACAACAATTCCAGCATCAGCCAGAAATGCAAGCTGTATTTACTAGTATAATAATATGTTTCTTATGATCAAAACTGCAATGACATGCTTTTCTAAAGAAAACAAAAAAATATTTATATAGCTTTAATATATTTATATAACTTAATTTTATAACTTTATATAAAATATTTATATAACTTTAGGAAGATGCTGGCAAAGGAAGATGTAGATACAGCAACTTCAGAGGTTTCTTCATGATGTAAAAAATAGCAAGAAATGAGCTGTATTTTGAAGCAAGACGATGGCTTTGTAAGAAGACAGATTAAAGAAACAATTCCAACAATTAATAATTAACTCACTTTCAGAAATCCCAGATGAATGAATTTTATGTTAAAATGTAGGTTATAAATTACATCAATCAGAAAAGGCAATGCTACATCTGTTCTTGTTATTATTTGCAGAAGACTTGTAATTAATTGCTTTGATATAATTAATTTAAAGTTAAAATTGGTTTTTTATTTAAAAAACTTCTTGGTCTTGGTGCTCCACTTTTTGCAAATGTATTTAAAGATCAAATGTAATCTTTTATTTAAAAAGAGTACTGCTTTATTATTAAATTAGGAATCATCTTGCTTTAAGGTGATTCCTAATTTTTGCACCTTATGCAAAAATGTTGAGTCAGAATATTCATTGCCAAAAATTATTCTTCCCGTGAAAATGTCTTCTGTTCTCCACCTTCATCTTTATTTGTGTCCTGGTCTTGACCAAGGTGAGACTGAAAGCAGCTCAGAAGGAAGGAAAAGATAAAGCAGAAATTGAAGCTCAAATTAAAAATAAAATAACACAGTCAATATTTTATCTTTGCTGTTAGCTGTAGCTCAGTGTTTTTCAAACTTTGCAACTTTAAGATGTATGGAATGCAAAGATGTGTGGACTTTAAATCTCAGAATTCCTCAGCTAGCATGGGTTTTTCTCCATAAATGATCAATTATTTGATCCATATATGTTTGATTTCTTTGTTTGTCTCTATGTGTACCCTACTGATTGTTTTATTATTATATGGCTAAGCAAAACATAGCTTACCAAAGGGATCTTAAAATGTGCCAAAGTTGAAACATATTAATATAGCTGTAAGATACTATTGAAATCATATACTTTTTTTCAAATAGAAAGCACTTCAAAGCAATAGTTTTTTCATGGCAATAATTTTGCCTTTTTTCTGTCCTGCAATTAGAAGAATATTCCTTACACCTCTGCCTTTTCCTATACAGGGACAATGATGTGTGTATTGCCCTACAAAGTTTCTTTGATGGGCAATAGCTCTTCCAGATGAAAGGGAGCCTCTGTTCTAAAAATATAAACAGTCAAAAAGGAGAAAAAAGGGTAGATAAATATAAGAGAAAAAACCAGTCTAGTTACAATTACTAGATCGCAATAGAGGTTCAGTGAAGAAAAAAAAAAAAGGTAAAAGTAAAAGCCAAGCCTCACTTTGACATTTCTCTTTAAAAAATCGCCGCTAAGTCAATTTTGTCAAATTTTGTCAAGAATCTTACAGATTTCTTCTCATCTAGAGTGTCCTTAAGTCCCAAATATTAAAAAAAAAAGTCCTCACCAGCCGATACACTTTCTCTTTCTGTCTCTTCCTTCCGGAGCTGTCCCAGCTTCAGCAGCTTAATTGCTGCCTCTCCGTCGATGGTAAAGGGGCTTCTCCTGGATCAACCAGGGACTTTGCGATGTCCCTGGGATCAACAGAATGCACCCCTTGCTATCACCATCTCTATGGGATGGTTTAGGTCCGTTGGGACCGACCAGGGGCAAAGATATCAGCTGCGATCTCGGAGCCCCGAGATTGCAGCTGTATCACAGTGACGTGGCTCCGCCTTCTCCTGCAACTTCCACTCTATTGAAGGAGTCTGAAAGATTATGTACAAATGGGCAGTATGTACAAATGGGCCTGTTTTTAGATACATTTTGAAGAGCTTTTAGTGTCTGTAAACTTTGCCAGTAAATGTTACTGCTTAATCATTCTCCAAACTCTCAAAAGGCACAAAATAAATTCAAAATTTATCAAAAGGTGCTTTTCAAAAAGCAACTAGACTTTCTTGTTTTTCTTGTTTTTTTTCCTTGAAAACATTTTGCTTCTCATCCAAGAAGTTTCTTCAGTTTTGACTCAAGAAGCTTCTTGGATGAGAAATGAAACATTTTCAAAGAAAAAAAAAAACAATAAAGTCCATTTGCCTTTTGAAAATCACCTTTGGGACAACTATGACCTGGATGATTGAGAATCTCTGCAGCCAAATTTTGACCAACTATTTGAAACACACAAAACTGACACCAATAGATGACATGTACTATATTTTCTGGACCACTGTTTACCTTATGTCTAAAAGATCAGTTCTTCAGACAGAATACAAGGGATTGCATCGGAAGCCTTCGAAAACGTTATAATAAAATGTTAAAACCTGATACCTTGTTTATTAAGCGTGACATTGCAGTATTATTTTTTGTTTAGGCATCTGATGATAGTAGCTTGTGATATAACGGAAAGTAAGTACATACTGGTGGCATTTGCAGTATGCCACAATTGTGCATGTGTCATCATATAAGTGTCATCAGAGTTTGTTCCTGATACAAACTGTATTGGAATCCTTTCTGGATTATTTTTTTTATTTCAAATGTTTGATTTCTTTTTTATTTTCATTTTTTGCTACTGTCACTGAATTTGGGAATATTTCCTGGAATGTCTCTTTGGGTTATGTTACCTATTAATTTTAACCTATATTCTGCCATGGTTGTATAATTTTGTTCTTTTATACAATAATGCTTTAAAAGCTTTCTACACTTCTAAAATGAGTTTGTAACAAAAAAAGAAGCAAAAATTCTTCTGGGAACTTTTTTTCTATAGAATAACATCTTTAGTTAGAAAAATTGAAACTTCACTTTTTCTCCTTACAAAAATGAATTGGTAGCTATTCCTTATCTTAAAAATGATAAGATTCATTAGGTTAAAGACTAACTATCATGTTTGAAGGAATGTAAAGTCATGCTGACTTGTGAGAGTTCATTAGAGTAAAGGTGCTACTCCTTTGAAAAATAACAAGCTGGTTATTTTAACCTAACATTTCACAATCTGAAGCACCATTAGAAGTGTTAAAACTACAACTCTCAGAATGTCCAGAGTTGTAGTATCGCTATTTGGAAGGAATAGATCCAGGAAACAAAGCCAATTTTGTATAGCAATTAAGGTTAGAAACTGGCTAGAGCCAGTTTGCTTTAGTTGTTAAAGTATCAGGCTAGTAAGCTGGGTACAAAACCAGCTGGGTGACCTTAGACCTGTCATTTCTGTCAGCCCTAGGATGGAGGCAATGGCACACCACTTCTGAAATCTTGCCAAGAAAACTGTAGGGACTTGTACACACAAACTTGTGCACACAAACAGTGAATCAAAGGAGCATACTCAGAGGACAACATCATAGAGGACAATATCATAGCCATATTCCAACATTTACATCAGAACCTGAAGCATAAGGTAAAAAAATAAATAAACCATCTTCATTTCATTGATAATAGAGTCAGCCATGTTGGAAGTGTCAGTAGAACAGCACCTCCCTCTTGCACAAAGATAGCAACAGCACTTAGATTTATATACTACTTCACAGCGCTTTACATCCCTCTCTAAATGGTTAGAGTCAGCATGTTGCCCTCAACAATCTGGGTCCTCATTTTACTAAACTCAGAAGGATGGAAGGTTCAACCTTCAGTCACTAAGGATTGAACTTTTGACAGTGGGCAAAATTAGACTACAATATGGCTCAAAGATGGACTAATTTAGGAAGTATGATAGCTCCATCCTCCAAGAAAAACAGATACTTAGAGCTGCCAGTACAACTCCCCCCCCAGGAGGGACATTTATTAGATATGTATGTGTGTGCAAGTAAATCAATATGGTGATCTGAACACAACCATACCTTCATCCTTTTTGTATGTGTTGCAACATATGTTAACATATGTAGTACTTCAGTCACATGGTGGCAGCTGCTCTTGATTTTTCTGATTCTCATCACACCACCATAGACGTCCTGATCTCCATCATCTTTTACCAGAGTCAAATGCTATACTCTGCTAAATGCTAAATTCAGCCCTGATCTTCTGGCATCTCTACCCCAAAATCTGAATTCTCAGGATTTGCATAATAACAGCTTTACCAGATTCAGAAATCTCTGTCACTGCTGAGTCTGATAAAGCTGCTGTCATTCAGATCTTGAGTATCAGAACTGCTTTCGTGCATTGCTAAGACTGAAGGAACGAGTACTGAATACATAGTCCCATCTTCTCATACTAGGTGAAATATTCTGTTGTAGATGAATGTTGTATAGTTTAATAATTACCTATAGCCCACTGATGACTATTCTATTTTCAAGACTCTGATTCTTTTGAACTGAAGGTTCCAGAAATTCCTGGGAATGTTCTTCCTATAAAAGAGGTGGTTTACTGCTTAACCATGACTCTAAAAACATATGCATAGGTATCACTTATTGTCTGGTCTCTTGATGATATCACAATGCATATGAATCCTGTGCCTTGCAACTTTGCAACCTGTGCCTTGGCCTTCAGTTTCCCTTTTATTCTAACATATGTTTTCTCTTTTCCTTATTCTCTCCCCTAGTCACCAAAACAAGTTGTCTTGATTGTACTCTATTTCTCCCCAGGCAAAACCACAGCCTTTCTTACTTATCATTAAGAGGTGGAAGCTCATTCTTCAGCCCACCACACACAATACACTGGCAGTTGCCTAAGGCAAAACAATGTATTGTGATTCTATCCACACATTCCCATTTCCTACTTGGGCATTGCTACTCCTATGAAATCTTTGACATATATCAACTCTTGGACTTCTCTCAGAGCAGGAAGAGTGATGGTGTCTCTTGGAACATTGAGTGAATTGATGAAACTTGCTTTGCAGTTAAAAAGGTGATAATAAACCTTCCCAATGTTGTAATTGTTCGACACAGATTACCAAGGAGGAGAAATTAAAGATAGTTTCTGCTTTGGATTATTCATCTCAATATTTGTAATATTGTTTGGATTTGTAAAAAAGTTGTTTTTCCTTATACAGGTCATGGCTGTTGAATCTCTGCAACATATATTGATTTGCTTATCTTAATAACTAAGCATCGTGCCATGTTCTGCTGATTTTGGTGTGTGCTTATTGAAGTTCTGCACTTTAACATTTACTACTCCATGACTTCAGGAAGTCTTTATTTATTCATTATTTTTTGCTTTTAAAATGATTGAAATTATAGAACTGACAGAGCATGCCTGCAAGGCATCTCTCATTATATCTATCCCACTGATGCCTGTCTTCATACAGGCAATTAGCAGTTTTCCTGTGCTGTCATTGTCTTTGATTGCATTATGTGTTTCCTGGTGAACAACTGAAGATTGACTTTTTATGACATAAAATTGGATTCACATACTGGTGGATATGTTTTAAATCAATGAACATATTCACAGATCCATTCTAACAGTTCATCTTTATATTTTATTTTTATTGGTAGTCCTACCTGTGTAATAACTGAAATTACTTGAGAGGGAAGGAATACTTTAATCCACTCTAAACCTACTGAGGCACTTCAGAGGAATTTAAGTTCCCAGAAACATTAAAAAGCAATCCAGATTCTGAAATGACTTGAATACAGAATAACAGAGTTGGAAGGGACCTTGTAGGTCATCTAGTCCAACCTCTGCTCAAGCAGGAGACTCTATACCATTTTTGACAAGTGGCTGTCCAGTCTCTTCTTGAAAGCCTCCAGTGATGAAGCACCCACAACTTCTGAAGGCAAGCTGTTCCGTTAATTGATTGTTTTTACTGTCAGAAATTTTTTCCTTATTTCCAGGTTGAATTGTTCCTTGATCAGTTTCCATCCTTTGTTCCTTGTCTGGCCTTCAGGTGTTTTGGAAAATAGATTGTTCCCCTTCTCTTTGTGACAGCACCTCAAATACTGGAACACTGTTATCGTATGTCACCCCCTGGTCCTTCTCTTCACTAGACTAGCTATGCCTAGTTGTTGCAACTGTTATTCATATGTTTTAGCCTCCAGCAACCTAATTATCTTTGTTGCTCTTCTCTCCATTCTTACTAGAGGCTCAACATAACTTTTTTTAAAATGTGGTGACCAAAACTGGATGCAGTATTCTAGATACAGCCTTACTAAGGCTTTATAGAGCAGTACTAGTACCTCCTGTGATTTTGATTCAATCCATGTGTTAATGCATTTTAGGATTGCATCAGCTGCCGCACACTGCTGGCTCATATTTAATTGGTTGTCCACTAGGACTGCACGATCACACTCACAGTTACTGCTATTAAGTCTGGTTTCATTTACTCTGTAGGTGTACTTTTGATTTTTCTTGCCTAAGTATAAGATGTTATTTTTTTCTTCATGTTGAATTTCATTTTGTTACATAGGGCCCAGTCTGTCAAAATCTACCTGTACCTTGAGCCTATCATCTAGGGTGCATCTACTGCAAGCTCAATATCATCTGCAAATTTGATAAATTCCCCTTCTATTCTCTCATCTGAGTCATTAATGAAGATATTGAAGAGTACTGGACCTAATATGGAACCTTGTGGTCCAGTACTCCAGGCTCAATACTCTTGAAATTCAGAATTCTTTCAGAATTCTCTTTCAAATTTGTAGTCAAAGATATTGCTTGACTAATTTATTTGAAATTCTCCAGAGAGTAAGAATAAATTATCTATTTCCTCAAGTTTAAGACTCTCCTTAATAATAATAGTGCAATTGCATTAAAACTGTCTTCCCTAGGAACTAAAATGGAATATGAGAACCTAGAGAAACTGCAAATGTCTGGGAAAGTTGACTGCACAATGAAAACATAAGATATTAATTCATATCCCTTTGAATATCTCACAACTAAAAAAGCTCAACTGTGCCTGACAAATATTGTTTTGTCTTTTAAAAGGATTTCCAAACAAATTTTATTTCACCAGACTGAATGTGACCTGGTAGAAAAAAATGCAAGAGAATTTCTCTGATTGAATGCTTTCTAATTTATCAGTTTGAATGGAAACTTTACTCGATGGAGAAAGTTAAACATTTTGGACAGCCCATTTGCTTCTATAGTCATGAATAAAACTTTTGAAGAGCTGTGTTTTAATTCTTTCCTTTAAATCATGTTTTCTTATCATTATCACCATCATCATCAACAATATCATCCAATTTTAAAGTAAATCAGTCTCAACTACAAATGGCCTACTTGTGGGAGAATAATACTTTAATTATCTGTCATTAATATTAATGTCTATCTATTTTTGATTTATTTGATTTATACTCTGCCTTTCTAGTCTAGCAAGCAGTGAGGTAGCTAACAAAATTTAAAGCTCTGGAAACAGCAAATGAAATAAATTAATAAAAAGGTATAAAGTAATGTTAAAATGAACACTAAAATCTGTATCATTTTTTATATCCATCCATCCACCTCCTGCACTAAAGGTTAGAGGACAATTCTGTTTAGTTCATATCTTTTTTATCAGACCTTACAGAAATCCATAAATCTGTTCATGAATAGCACGTAAATAATTTGATTTTAATATAGGAGCAAACAAATGAATATAAATACAACTATAGGAAAAATAAAATGATTTATATCTTCAGACAATGGATTTTGTTTTTTACTCTTGACAGATTAGCCTTGAATTTATTTGCTCATTTTTGTGTGGTTCCACCCATCAATCAGGAGAGGGAATGTGTGTGTGTGTATGTATATACACACACACACACATATATACATAATGTATGTATAGTGTGTGTATGTATACACACACTATACATACATTATGTATATATGTGTGTGTGTGTAGGTAGGTAGGTAGGTATATATGTGTGTGTGTGTAGGTAGGTAGGTAGGTAGATAGAAAGAAAGACACAAAGATAGATACAGTATATAGATAGAGAGAATAGCTATACTTATTGATTGTGGTTAGTGAATAAAAGTTAAAGAAATTTGCATGAATTTCTTTCCAAATACATGTGGAAGAACCTAGGATTCTTGTTTTCAAATGGGAAAGTGAGTTGATTTGTTTTTCTTCTCAATATTCATTGGTATCCTTATTCTCAAGGCAGCTAAGTATATGATTCTATGATACGGAAGCAGCTGCAGCTCAGCAGTCATATATACATTAGAACTGTGCAAAGCATTTGAATGAGCTTCTTTCCAGTGCAGATCATCTCTCTTTAAAATCATTCAAGCAGTTGCTCTTTTGCAAGGCTCATGCAGCTGCTTCAAACGCTTTTGCTGGCAATCTCCAAACAGCTGTATGTGTATGCTCATGCGGAGACAGCCAGCAACAGCATTTGACAAGCTTTGCAGAAAGCACTCCTGCTGTAATAATCTGAAGTGTGGTGCTTTGTTCACATTGCTGCATTGTATGATGCAAACCACTTTGCATAGCTCTGGTACCTTAACTTTGCATATGGAAGGTCCTAGATTTCATCTGATCTTTGAAAAGGTAAAGTAGAAACTGATAGCATGTATTTCAGTAAAAATTGCTGGCAGAATTGCTGCAAGTAAAACACTGTGAGTTTCATAGAGGTCCTAACAAGTAAAAAATCAAATTCTGTGTTTCTAAAAACAGCAGAAAAAACTCACAAAAATTAGAATAAATCTTGTATCAAGTAACAGCACCAAAACAGTTAAACCCACAGCAGGATAAAACAATTATAAGAACTATGAATACTATTCAGAAGGAATATTTAGAAATAGATAGAAAAACTATAGCCATGATGGCGAACCTATGGCATGTGTGCCGGAAGTAACACACAGAGCCATTACTCCTGGCATATGACCCCTCACCCAGAGCAGGTCTACTGTGCATGCATGCATGCCGCCCACCTGCCAGCTGATTGTCGGGTATCTAGCATACATGCACAGGGGGTGGGTGGCAAGGGAGACGCATGCACATGCACAAAGACGAGCAGCGCACGGGGATCATGTGTGCATGTGCAGAGACACAGGGCACATGGAGGGTCATGCACGCATGCGCAGGGGGAGTGAGGGGACCTATGTACATTGCCTTCTGGGTGCTAGCATGCAAGCATGTGTGCGCAAGCATGCACACAATTATTGGCAGGGGAGCCCAAAAAGATTAGCCACCACTGTACTATAGAATTCATTTTTCTTATTGATAAATTCTATTGCCTACCTACCTACCTACCTACTACCTATCTATCTGTCCTTACTGAGAGCTAGTCTAACAAGTTGTTAATATTAAGTTCTGAGCATGGGCGCTAAGAATGGAGACGAGCGGTGAAACGATGAACTTCAAAACTCTTTATTAACATGGTGTAACAGCTCAGCTCAATGGCTGCAACGGCCCCCTTTATATAGGCAAGCAATTGAGCATTCAACCAATGAAAACCAGGGAATGCTAGCTCCGTTAACCAATGGCAGAGGCTTGTTAATAGCTAATCAGATTCACCTGAATGGACCAATCTGATGTCGCTATTAACGGCCAATCAGAAGTGCAGGGCCAGAACCCTGCACTTAACTTCAAGCTCTTAATAACCTTTATTGAACACATTTATTCATTCACAACAGTTAAAATATTGAATTTAAAAGATTCAGATTTAAATCTCCATTAATTTATGAAACTCACATTCTCCAATACATTCTTCTGGTCCGACTCCTTTGTATTTATAAGTTATTTGTATTGATAAGTTTGAAAATAGTAATATTTGTTTTAAAAACCAGGGCCTGGAACGAAAAAAAGAGAGAAAATGTTAGTATTTAAAAATATATTATGAGAAATGTTGACTCAGCTATAGTTTCTGATGCAATATGCAAAGTGGGCCTGCAAAGATAAAATATAACTTGCTCTCACATTCTCCCCACATATGAAAAAAATAAAGTGGATTTATTCAAATCTGAACTCCACAAATTCAATTTTTGGATACTTCTTTTCTTAGTTTTGCATATAAGGTTAAATCCAAAGAAATCATTTCCAGTAATACTCAGAATTGTTTGTTGCTTTTTATAGCATTTCTTCTACAAATGACTCACTTCTACAGGTGTTTGCAAAAATGAAAGGAGTCACATTGCAATTAACAACAACAACCCACACAAACTGTTTAGTAGTTAATGGCATTTTAGCATCAAGAGTAAGAAGAATGTTATGAAGATGAAAGGAAAGAAAATGTAATCAAGAACAAAAGCCCTAAAAGCTATAAAGTCTGTTATTCTGATCAAAATGTAGCAAGCTTGGTTCAGATCCCCATCCAGCCAGGAAATTCACAGTGTGACCTTGGTACAGCTAAACCTCAACTGAAACTAAAATGGATGGAGAAAATAAAAGTATGCTCTATTTTTCTTGAAAAAAAAACAAACCCAAAATAGCACTTGTTCATGAAGATTGTACTGGAATCAGTTCGATGAATACATTTCTATAAAAACTAAAAAACAACAACAAACCAACAACCAACTAACTAGCCACAGGTTTACAACAATCCATCAGGGTCAAATGGTATTTTCATAGACCAAAATTCAGCGTCAAGGAACAAACTATATAATAACACAAAAATACTAAAACATAAAATGTGTGGCTAGTTGCCTTCTAACATGGAAAACAATCTGTCATTTTTTGGTTTCTTATGGAGATCATGAATGAATTTATTTTGCCATCTTTTAAAAGATGTGAAGGATTATCAACTTCAAGGAAGAACATTCTTACAGCTAATTCCAAGCAGAGATGATATTAATTTAAAACATCATAAATAGTACTATGTGTGATAGGGATTAAACTACACTTTACACTATGTAGAGACAGATTTGGTTTGGTTTTTCTTCAGATTGTGTGGAATAACAAGTGCAACATAGACAACATCAGCAACCAGACATAGTCAAGAATCATAATCATAATCAAGAAGGCCTAATGAAACTGATATTAGTGTCCAGCATATTCTTTCTCCTACTGTAATGCTTTAAAAGCTTTTTTAAATGGCTGGTAAAACTTATATAGACAAGTCCCAGACAAAGCTTCAGCACCACAACTTTACATTTATTTATTAGATTTTTTTATCCCTTTAGGCAGCAAACATATATAATAATCCTGCTTCTTTCTATTTCCTCCACAACAACAACTCTGTGAGGTGGCTTGGGCTGAGAGAGAATGACTGGCCAAAGTCACCCAGCCAGTTTTCATGTGTAAGGAAGGACTAAAGCTTACAGTCACCTAGTTTCTAGCCCACACTTCAACCACTATATCAAACTTTCCCAGCAGAGTAGGAGAAATGTTCCAAAATGATTTTGAGGGAGATGAGGAAGATCAAAGTTTATAAGGGTGCTGCAGTGTTAAAAGATATAAGGAGGATAAAAAATTGGATAGGCACATTAACATGGGCATGAACGGCGCTTCCAACCAAGCATCTCCCAGACTAATTCTTTTAACCCACAAATGTCTCGGTGTTTCTGACATGATCAGGAATGAGATCCTCCTAAGTGTTGAACCTATAATGCTATTATTTCTAATTTTTTTATTTTTGTATCCTAAACATTATATATACTGTATGTTTAGGCTAAGCATATCTATATCTATATCTATCTATCTATCTATCTATCTATCTATCTATCTATCTATCTATCTATCTATCTATCTATCTATCTATCTACCGTGTTTCTCCAATAATACAGCCTCCACTAATAGGAAGGCCCAGCATGATTTGTAGGCATGAGGTGAAATTAAGCCCCCAAATTTAGGCCTATTTAAACCATGCGCTTCCTGCCATTTCTCACATCGTTCATTAGAACTACATGAGGTGAAGAGAAATGGGGGGAAAGGGTGGTGGGGATGGGGAGAAAACTTGCCTTTAGGAGTGCCCTGCAGCTAGCATAGGCTAGAAAACCCCGATAGCCAATAGAAGCTCGCTGAAGGCAGAGTCCCCAGCTGCTTCGGGGTGTGGCTGCCCATGTCCCCTCGCCTTTGGGGCAGTCTCTTTTGGGCGATGGAAGCTCCCCAAGTGCAATCACTAGCCACTTCGATCTGCCAGAAAAAGCAGCCTCAGGGCGAGCACACACACACACACACTCCCCTTGCCACGAGGCCGCTTCTATCAGCAGCTGAAAGCTCCCTTGAAGGCAGAGTCCCAGCTGCTTCAGAGTGAGGCATGGCTGCCCATGTCCCTCGCCTTTAGGCAGTCTCCTTCGGGTGATGGAAGCTCCCCAAGTGCAGTCACCAGCCACTTCGATCAGCCGGAAGAAGAAGCCTCAGGGCGACCACACACACACACTCCCCTCACTGTGAGGCCGCGCCACGCCCTAAAGCAGCTGGGGACTATGCCTTCGGGGAGCTTTCGTCGGCCTATAGAAGAGGCCTCGTGGTGAGGTACGTGCGTATGGGCCGTTCTAGGTGGGGAAGGAAATTAAATCACCCCAAAAAGATGGTCTAGCCATTTTTTCATTGGTCAAAGAAAAATAAGGCCCAAAAATAAGGCCCGGCCTTATTTTGTGAGAAACACGGTATCTATCTATCTATCTATCTATCTATCTATCTATCTATCTATCTATCTATCTATCTATCTATCTATCTATCTATCTATCTTTCTCTCCATCTATCTATCTATCTATGATTAGCCTAAACTCTATGTTAGATCTGGGAGAGTGGGCGCAAGAATGGAGACGAGGCATTGAATAGTGACTCCAACTTTTTATTAATGACTTCACAACAGAGCAAAATACTAGGGCAGCAGCAGCTCCTTTTATAGAGCTGGCTGCTGTCACAACATCCAATGATTTGAGTGTGCTGCGCTGGAAGCGTCCAATCAGCGGCAACCTGCTAACAGCCAATCAGATCAGCCGACAATGACCAATCACGATCCGCTATCAGCGGGCCAATCAGAATGCAGGTTTATGAGCCTGCTGGGAGAGTAAAACTATTAGAATTGCAAGCTAATGAGTTTGTTTAGTTTGGAACACCCCTCCCCCCTAGGTTCCGTCTCAAGGGTGGGATGATGTTTTCTCACAGGTAGGCAGGTCGTCTTACCTGTCTACCAGATATATGTTGCTCCATCAGTTTTTGCCTGGACTCTGGTTCCGGTGGGCTGTTTGTTGATTCAGCGGTAATGGTGATCTGATTTCTCCGTTGGGTGACTTGGGGTTGTCATCTCTACTCCCGTCAAGACTGTCATCTGGATTCTCTGGGTTTGCTGATGCCACCGTGCTGCTTCGTGGAAACCTGGCTCTTCTTCGGAAGGTGAATATTGCAGGTTTGGTCACGCTGATTGCTGGGTGGTGAGTATTGGGTTGGGTACTAGTTTGTTTTTAGCCCCCTCGATTTCCCTTCCCCCCCTGGTTTGGAGTTCAGGGCTTGTGAAGGGGGTAGGTGCCAGCCTGGAGCGTAGCTGGTCGATGTGGCGCTTCCACAGTCTCCCATCAGTAGTTTGTAAGCAGTAGGATCGGGGACCCGTAAGTTGAGTTATGGTAGCGGGGACCCACAATGGGTCACCGGTAAAGTTTTTTGCAAAAACCGGGTCGCCTACCTTGAACGTGCGATTCTTGCTGCTGGACCCCAAGGGCTTTTCCGGTGTGTAGGAAGGGTGTAGTTGGTCAAGATGTGATCGAAGTTTCCTGCCCATCAGGAGTTCAGCTGGGGTTTTGTATGTGGTGCTGTTTGGAGTAATATGTTGGAAGAGAAGCATCCTGGTCACCTTGTCGTGGATGTTCCCTTGTTCCATCTTGTGTAAGGTTTTCTTTATGAACTGGACCATTTGTTCAGCCCTACCGTTGGCTACAGGGTGAGTCGGCAATGTTAAAACATGGCGTATCCCCGGTCTGCTAGGTACTGCTCAAATGCCAAGGCAGTGAATTGTGGGCCATTGTCTGAAACCAAGACATCTGGCAAATCGTGTGTAGCAAATAGTCTGTTTAGTTTTTTAACAACTGTCTCTGTGGTGGTGCTCTTCATTTTGTGTTCCTCAAGCCAGTTGGAATAGGCATCCACTGTTATGAGAAATGTATGCCCCTTAGTGGGTCCCGCAAAATCGATGTCGATACGGGACCAGGGACCTCGGGGTGCTTCCCATTCCGTTGGTGGTGCTTTTGGTGGTGCTGAGCATGTTTGCTGGCATTTGTTGCAGGTGGCGACCCAGGTTTCTATTTGCTTATCTATACCTGGCCACCAAGTGTAGCTCCTTGCTAGTGCCTTCATTCGCACGATGCCCGGGGGTCCATCATGCCCGGGTGTTCACCTTATGCTGCAGTCTTCCTGGGATGACGACTCTGTCTCCCCATAAAACACATCCTTTTTGGGAGAAAAGTTCTGTCTGCCTGTGTTTGAAAGTCTTAAAGGTGTCGTTGAGTTCGTTGTCAGGCCAATCTCTTTCCACCCAGCTGAGGACTCGTGCTAAACAAGGGTCCTTCCTTGTTTCTGATGCGATGTCTTGTGCAGTCAGTGGTGGTGATGGAAGTGTCTCAATTTGTAGTGTAGCTAGGGTTGGAGCTGGGTCATCTAGGAGTTCTGGTAGTGGAGAGCGGCTCAGGGCGTCAGCGTGGGGAATGGCTTTCCCCGGTCGGTGTTGCAGTTAGTAATCGTATGCGGCTAGAAACTCTGACCAGCATGTCATTCTTGGCGAGAAGATGTGGGGAGTTGGTTTTTCCCCCGCCAAGATGCCAAGTAATGGTTTGTGATCAGTGATTATAGAAAAGGATCTTCCATATAAATACTCATGGAATCGTTTGATCGCAGACACAATAGCGAGAGCCTCTTTATTTAGTTGGCTATAGTTTCTCTCAGTTTTAGATAAAGTTCTAGAAAAAAATGCAATGGGTGCCTCAGTGCCATTTGGCAGGATGTGGCTCAGGATGGCACCTACTCCAAACGGTGAGGCATCACAGGTGACAGTTAAGGGTAAAGTCTCGTTATATTGTATAAGTACAGCATCTGATGTCTTTTACTTGCTGAAAGGCTTGCTCTTCTTGATGTGCCCAGACCCAAGAAGCATTCTTGTTGAGGAGCCTATGCAGGGGTTCAGCAACAGTCGCCTTCTGGGGTAGAAAGATGTTATAAAAGTTAATGAGTCCCAGGAAGGCTTGGTGATCTGTTTTGTTCCTAGGTCTCGGGTCGTTTTTTATTGCAGCCAATTTTTTTCAGTAGGGTGAATTCCCTGTTTGTCAAGAAGGTAACCAAGGAATTCAACCCTCTCAGTACATAGTTGGCACTTGTCCTTCTTGACCTTCAGATCAGCATCTTTAAATTTTTGGAGGACCATTCTTAGTTGCTTTTCTAGTAGACTTCTAGTGGGAGCTACGCTCACTCTGAACTGGAGTCTATTGCACTTGAATGCATCTCTGTGAGTGACTATAGTTTGGGCTTCTGCGGTCTCTGCATATACGGGCAGCTGCTGATATGCCTGGGCTAAGTCCAATTTTGTGAATATTTTTCCGCCCCCAAGGGAATGAAGGAGGTGTTGGGCCACAGGCACGGGGTAAGCGCTCTGCTGAAGTGCGTGGTTTAGGGTGGCCTTGAAATCCCCACAAATTCTCAAAGATCCGTCAGGTTTTATGGGGGTTACAATTGGGGTCTCCCATCGGGCGTGGTCAATCGGTTCCAACATGCCTTGGGCTATTAATTTGTCCAATTGTTCGTCAATCTTTGGTTTGAGTGCAAAGGGCACTCGACGAGGCTTAAGGTGAATGGGTGCAATATCAAGGCAGAGATTAAACGATATGGGGGATCCCTTGTACTTGCCTAGCTTCTCGGTGAAAACTTCCTGGAATGCCTGGACAAGGGCCGCTTCCCAGTCATTGCCTTCGGTCTGGTTGATGCCTGCCAGTTCGATTCCCAGTGGAGCGAACCACTGTAAGCCTAGTAAGCTGGGTCGATCTCTATTGATGGCGGTAAGACGTAGGGTTGCGGTGTGGTCCTTGAAGGAGACTTGGACGTGGCTGGAACCGGTGACCGGGATCCTATTCCCTTGGTAGTCCTTTAATATAATTCTCTGAGTGCTGAGGTCCTAGCGATGGATGTCAAGGATCAGCTGTTTGAGGGTTTTCCAGGGAACCATTGATAGGGAAGACCCAGAGTCGACTTCCATAACGTATGGTCGCTTCTCAACGATGACCTTTACTCGGATTTTTCTTGCATCAAGGGATGAAGTGTGGCCGATGGTGATGGTTTGGTGTGCCTCTTCTCGTCTGGTAGAAGTGGCTGGTGTTCAGTTTCTGTAGTAGTGGTTCCATTGGTTGCTTGGGCGGTCCCAATTCACTGGTGGGGTGTCTGTTGTCTGCTGGAAATTATTTTCTCTTCGGTTTGGGCTGGACCCTCGCTTGCATCTACAGACCTTTGCAATGTGGCCCCTCTTTCCACAGGAATGGCAGAGTGCATCTAGGAATGTGCAGTCTGATCGTGGGTGGTTTCCTCCGCATCCAGCACACTGATATGAGGGCTTATGATTCCATTGATCTCGCTGATCACGTTCTGACCTGAGTCTGTTGACCTCCTCTCCCTTGCTTTCTGATGAAGATTCGAGGTCTTCATGGTAGGTGGTCGTTGCGTGCCTCTCAGGACAAGGCGTAGTATTACTGGCGAGTTGGCGGTGCGGTCCGTTTGCTCGGCGCATTCGAGCTGCCGACTTCCTGGTTGCTTCTGCTGCAGTAGCATTGGTGATGACATCTGCAAGGCCGATGTCTCCCTTTGCCATAATCTTGCTCTGTGTTGTGGGTTCTCTTAGACCCAGAACAATTCAATCTCTCATGGCTTCTTCAAGATTGGCGAGGCCACAGAGTCCCCCCAGGTTTCTGAGGTCCGCGATGAAGTCTCCAACACTCTTGCTTTCCTGTTGGTCCCTCTGGTAAAACTCGTGTCTCCTGATGAGTGTTGGCATCGCTGGGGCATAATGGGCCTGGAGGATTGGGGCGAGGTTGTCCCAGTCCATCGTCTTGACTTCAGCTGGTTTTGTGAGTGCCTTTGCCATCTTAAACATGGTGGGCCCACAATGGGTCAGGAATACAGCTCGTTTCTTGCCAGGCGTAGCATCCTTCAAGTTGTTGGTTTCCAGGAATATCTGATACCTGTCCATATACAAGTCCTAGTCTTCGTTAGCCGGGTCAAATGGAGCGGGTGGTATGGCACCGCTGGTCATGTTGCCGTTATTGGTGCTCTCTCAGCCACGTGCTCTGTTAGTGTTTCTTTCTAAAAATGCTCGGGTTGTGGGACCCCGCCCTCCAGAGCCGGCTGATGGCTAAAGGCGACATCAGCCGAGCAGACACCCTCAATGCAGCCGCAGCCGCCAAAGCAACCCGAACTTCCGCCGACAGCATGCGCAGACCGAACACGGGGGACAACCCGACGAGGTCGACCGAGCCCAAAACCGAGACGACAACACACCAGGGCGACTTCCACTCGGCATGACATCCATCGACTCCACACAGGGCGCGACCCACGGAACCGGCGAGGTCGTAAGTCGAGGACCAACTGTGCCGGCTGCGGCGGCGACCACCCCAGGTCAGAATGCCGGTTTTTCGAATCAACCTGCCGGCATTGCGACAAAAAGGGACACATCGCCCGTGTCTGCCGCCTGAAGAAAAACCGCAGTCCGGCACGATGGGACCAGAGCGACCGGAGGAGGGAGAGCACACCACCCCGGACCAGAGATCACCCCTCAGACAGCCGATGGGACCGGAACGGACGATCCTCGCGAGGCGGCGACAACCGGCGGAGAGAGGAGACCCACCAGACGGTCACCATCAGCCACGCCATCACCAACGATGCCCGGAAGGTCCACGTCGAGGTACGCATCAAGGGCCAGCCTTGCAAAATGGAGGTGGACTCCGGGTCCTACCTCTCCATGATTGCATGGCACGAGATAAAGCGGTTGGTGCCTACTCTCCAAAGGAGGAACGTAGACAGCCAGAGACTCATTGTAAGGGACTACCAGGGAAACCGCATCCCGGTAGTCGGCACCAAAAGCTTTAACATCACTTATAAGGGGCGCACCGAACGACTCCCCCTAACGATCGTCGACCGTGACCGCCCAAGCCTACTGGGACTGCAATGGTTCGCCCCGCTCGACATCGCCCTCACGGGAGTCGACCACGTCACCGACGACGGCTGGGAGCAGCAACTAGCCCGGGAGTTCCAAGAGGTCTTCGACGGAAACCTAGGCAAGTACCGAGGGCCCCTTATCTCGTTCGACCTAGGCCCTAACGTCCCCCCCAAACGCCTGAAACCAAGGCGGGTGCCATTCGCACTGAAACCCAAAATAGACGAGCAAATTGATAAGCTCGTCAAACAAGGGGTCCTGCAGCCCATAGACCACGCCCGGTGGGAGACCCCCATAGTCACCCCGATCAAGCCCGATGGGTCGGTGAGGATCTGTGGGGACTATAAGGCCACCCTAAATGGCGCGCTGCAACAAAGCGCCTACCCCGTCCCAGTAGTACAACACCTACTGCACTCACTGGGAGGGGGCAAGGTTTTCGCCATGCTCGACCTCGCCCAGGCATACCAACAGTTGCCGGTTGACGAGCAAATGGCAGAAGCGCAGACCATTATCACCCACCGGGGAGCATTCAAATCCAACCAACTCCAATTCGGAGTCAGCGTGGCACCGGGCATATTCCAAAGCCTAATGGAGAGGCTATTGCAAGGTATCAAGGGGGTGGTACCTTATTTTGACGACGTCCTAGTGTCGGCAGCCAACCAAGCCGAACTAGAAGGTCGACTAAGGGAGGTCCTAACTAAATTTAAAGAGACGGGACTAAAAGTAAAGAGGGAAAAATGCCAGCTTTGCACGGAACGAGTGGAATTCCTGGGCTACCTCCTAGACCGGCACGGCATTCACCCCACAAGCAAAAAAATCAAGGCCATCAAAGAAGCCCCCACCCCCAAATCAAAGACTGAGCTACAAGCATTCTTGGGGTTACTGAACTTTTACAATGTTTTCCTACCCCAAAAGGCGACGGCGGCGGAGCCCTTGCATAGGCTCCTGGACAAGGCGGCGACCTGGACTTGGGGGAAATGGGAGCAAGCCGCCTTCCAAAGAACGAAGGACCTCCTCACCTCCGACGCCGTCCTCATACAATTCAACGAGACCCTACCTCTGGCCGTCACATGCGACGCATCACCCTTCGGCGTCGGCGCTGTCCTCAGCCATACCCTTCCCGACAGAAAAGAAGCGCCCATCACGTTCTTTTCAAGGACCCTCACCAAACCGGAGCGGAACTATAGCCAACTGGACAAAGAGGCTCTGGCTATAGTTGCCGCCATAAAACGATTCCATGAATACCTCTACAGCCAGACTTTCACCATCATAACAGACCACAAGCCGCTGCTGGGAATCCTTGCAGGGAACCGGGCCACCCCGAACATTCTGTCTCCCCGAATGACATGGTGGTCCGAGTTCCTGGCAGCCTACAACTACGGACTCATACACAGACCGGGTAAGACGATCTCCCATGCAGACGCCTTAAGCCGCTCGCCGCTATCGGAACCCGACACCGACCCAGCACCCACGACGGACGACCACCCTCAGCATAGAGACTCTACCCAACCTGCCCATAACTGCGTCAGACATTGCCCGAGAGACTAATAAAGACAAACGTCTGGCGCGGGTGTTGCATTGGGTGGAGAAAGGGTGGCCGGAAAGGGACAACGACGAGTCGGTCAAAACATTCCGAAACCGCCAAACGGAGCTCTCGTTGTTAAAAGGGTGCATACCATGGGGGGTCAGGGGGGTCATTCCGGAAAAGCTACAGGGGAAGGTTTTGGAAATGCTACACGAGGGGCACCCTGACATCGTGAGGACTAAAGCCCTGGCCAGAAGTTACGCTTGGTGGCCAGGGATGGACAAACAAATAGAGGCCTGGGTAGCTAGGTGCCAATGATGCCAGGAAACGAGGTCCAGCCCACCCACAGCACCTGTCCTAGAGTGGGAAACCCCAAGGGGACCTTGGTCTAGAATCCATATAGACTTCGCCGGGCCCACAAAAGGACACACCTTCCTCATAACAGTTGACGCTTACTCCAACTGGCTGAGGTAAGCAACATGAAGACGACAACCACGGAGGCCGTGATCAAAGAACTCTGCAAACTCTTTGCAACACACGTCCTCCCAGACGTCATCGTCTCGACAATGGGCCCCAGTTCACCTCGCTGGAATTCGAAAAATTCCTAGCGGAAAGGGGCATCCGCCCATGCGCTGACAGCACCGGCGCACCCGGCGGCGAACGGTAGGACAGAACGGATGGTCCAATTCACTAAAAAGACCATCCGGAAAATAGACCACGGGGGAGATCCAAGAGAAAATCAACAGACTACTCTCACCCAACACATAACCCCGAATACCACAACCAATAAAAGCCCAGCCGAACTACTAATGGGTAGAAAGCTAAGGTCCCCACTCGACAGGTTACACCCCACGTATAACCCGAGAGGCCCCCAGACTCAAGCACCAAACACACGAACCTTCGCACCCGGGGACCCCGTATATGCAAAAAATCTGACGGGAGACCCTCTATGGATCCCAGCCGTCATCACCCAAGCAACAGGCCCACACTCGTACCGGCTACAAACAGCAGACGGACGAGCGTGGAAACGCCACATCGACCAACTAGGTCGAGAACTGCAAACCAACAAACCGCCAACGCACAAACAAACGAACCCAACCCCCGCAACGCAAGCCAAGGGGGGAGGGAATACCCAGGGGACCGAATCCAAAGAAAAATAAACCAGCAGTACTCACCGGAACGCAGCCATCACGACCCCTCGCCAGGAAGGAACAGCCAAGCCAGCTCGACCGACCCGGAAAGACCGAGCGGGAGCGGCGAACCCGTAGCTCAACCAACCCGGAAGCCCAGGAGGGAGCTACGGAGAAGGGACCGGCCCGATCGACCAGCCGGTTCCCACGACAGCAGCAGGAGCAGCGGAGATCCCGACTGAACCGGCCGGGATCCAGCCTACAACTGAGTTGCGCAGGTCAAGTAGGACCAAACGGAGCCCCGCCTACCTACGTGACTACGCAACGTAAGGACTGAACCAAGAGGGGAGGGGTGTTCTGTACTTCATTAACATACTCGAGATCCCCGCGCTTTGATTGGCCAAAGCGCGGGCTCTCCGATTGGTCAGGCGAGCCGCGCCGATTGGCTCGCTAAGAATCTCCCGCGATTGGTCCGTTCAGACCGTGGGACGATTCAAAGTGGTGCCATTGGCCTGCGGCCGCCACGGCGAAAGGAATAAAAGCCGCGGGCTTTTTTCCTTTCGCCAGTTCGGTTCCAGCATACCAATAAAGAGCTTTGCTCTAAGTCACCGACTCCTGGCATCATTTCGCGGACACAACACATATATTATTTTATTTAAGAAGCAAAGCTTACAAAGATTATTATGTCTTGCATACAATCACAGCTGAAGAAACAGTATCTTATCTGGACTAATGTACTATCGGCATCATTATTTCATGCTAAACAAGACATCTTGTATAAATACAGTATGCAATTTTTTTTCTGGCAACTCTAGAAGCTATGGTCTACAAATTAATAATACAAGACTGAAATCAATATATCTATGTTCAAGTCAACCCACAGATGGTAGGAAATGTTTTTCTTCCTACTCAGAATACAGACAACAATAACATAGCAAAAAAATCACTAACATACTTATCATTAAATAAGGCAATTTCCCACATTGTTATCTATAAATGTAATGAATATATTATTAATAATACTGGATTAAAATGTTATGACCATATTGACCATTTCACTAATGAGAGCAAATATGTATTTAGAGAATAGGATTCAATGTATAACTGGCATACTTAAATTTATTTAATGTATCATGTGTAAACATGACATCCAGGTCAGTTACGCAGTTGTGGATACAATGGTAGGATTCAAATTTTTTTACTATGGGGTTCTGTGGGCTTGGATTGGTGGGCAGGGGAAGGTTACTGCAAAATCCCATTCCCTCCCCACCCCACTAACCTGCTTTCTAGCCACATTTTCCTGTGCAGGGCAACCAAAGAAGACCCAGCTGGGACTCAGGAGACAGAGAATAGATGGGAGCAGGGCCAGTCCAGAGGTGGTATTTGCCAGTTCTCCAAACTACTCAAAATTTCTGCTACCGGTTCTCCAGAACTGGTCAGAACCTGCTGAATACCACCTCTGTGCTGATAGTTATATCAGATTCACTTTATATACAAAGACAATGCCTTTCATGATAGTCAGTTATATGCTGCATAGGATATCACCACCTATCCCACCTTCAGCAATGTTTACTTTTAAGTGGATATTGCATATGATTTTTCAGGAATAGATTCTATTGATATTCAAGATAGAAGAAAATTTGCAACAGCATCAATTGACAATAATTGAAGTTTGTCAGAAAAGCAAGAACCAGAACTTTGTATCTCCCTTGACATCCAATTGCAGTAAAAGAGGGAGAGGAGAAAGAAAGAGAAGGGGAAGAAGGGGAAGGGGGGGAGGAGGAGGAGGAGGAGAAGAAGAGGAAGAAGAAGAAGAAGAAGAAGAAGAAGAAGAAGAAGAAGGAGAAGGAGAAGGAGAAGGAGAAGAGAAGGAGAAGAAGAAGAAGAAGAAGAAGAAGAAGAAGAGAAGAAGAAGAAGAAGAAGAAGAAGAAGGAGGAGGAGGAGGAGGAGGAGGAGGAGGAGGAGGAGGAGGAGGAGGAGGAGAGGAGGAGGAGGAGGAGGAGGAGGAGGAAGGAGAAGGAGAAGGAGAAGAAGAGAAGGAGAAGAAGGAGAAGAAGGAGAAGGAGAAGGAGAAGGAGAAAGAAGAGGAGAAGGAGGAGAAGGAGAAGGAGAAGGAGAAGGAGAAGAAGGAGAAGGAGGAGAAGGAGAAGGAGGAGAAGGAGAGGAGAAGAAGAAGAAGAAGAAGAAGAAGAAGAAGAAGAAGAAGAAGAAGAAGAAGAAGAAGAAGGAGGAGGAGGAGGAGGAGGAGGAGGAGGAGGAGGAGGAGGAGGAGGAGGAGGAGGAGGAGGAGGAGGAGGAGGAGGAGGAGTGTGAAACACCCATGTGGAAATTCACTATTAATGATACCAATGTCCTCAGATGCCCTTTTGCAACATCTGATGTTAATGATGTGGACCATGTCACTTTTGAGTTTATGAGTCACTTTTGATGTGTCACTTTTGAGTTTAAGGACTTTTTGGCCTTTACTGTCAGGTTAATTGCATTTTTAACTTCTTTTGCCTTGAGCCAATATTATTTTGACAAAAATTACTTTCTTCTTTTTTAGTCTGCTACTTTGTAGAAGACTACGTGTAGTTTAAGACAAGAGTCCCAGTTGTTATTTGCCCTTGCCTCTGCTTAAAATTGTCCCTATTATCAAATAACAAGAATGCCTATTTTAGTTTCTTCCTTTTTCTATCAAATTCAAAACACTGTCTGTGTTCAGCTATATAGCATCTGTGTGATTAATCCTTATGAAAGCAAAGGGATTACAGGTAGAGATATTTTCAGTCTTGCAGCCAGACCCACATCATTATGATTTTCAAAATCACCAATTCTAATTAAGCTACAGCATATTACAACTATTCTTTATTCTGAGGGGGAGGCAGAAAGACATACGGGTTTAGTTATGAGAAAGAAGAGAAACATTGTGTGGAAAATTGTCAAATTTAAGGTATATGACAGAAGTGACTAAAGAGCATAGAAGTGTTTTACATCTCAGTGACTCCCACTAGAAGCTCTCCATAGGAAAATGTGGCATATAAGAAATTGTCCTACAGAGGTTTTCCGGTTTCGCGTGGCTTCGGGGCAGCAGGAATTCGCGACAGCTCGCGATTCCTGCTGTGCTAGCCGCCGAGGTACCCCTGATCCAGATGGGTCAGGGGGATATGGCTGCCCTGTAGAGACAGCTGAAGAGAGAGGGGAGTCGGACAGGGGGTTGGGGGTGTCGCAGACCCCCCCTTCTCCGGAAAAACCCCTTTTTCCCAAGGCGGTGGAGCGGCAGTCAGCAATGGCCGCCACGAAGAAGCCAGCAACCGGGTAAGATTGCACTGGAGGAAGTAAGAAGAGTGAAAGTGCTGTCTGAGCCGGGTCAAGTAACATCTTTCAAATTGGTTGGAACTGAGCTGTTTGAATTGCTGGAGGATACATTGTATCCCTAAGAAGATCGAAAGCGGCAGAGAAGCTGTTAAAGGGAACTTTTTTTTTTCTTTACTCTCCCACCCCATGGAAACAGCAGAAATGTTTGGACATATTGGACATTGAAAGTGAATTGTTTTGAGAGTTGAAACTAAGGGACAAAAGGATTTTTGGACATTGAAAAACTTAAGAAATTGGAAAACCCTTGTTGGAGGTATGAATTTCTGATTATTTAAAATTGATATTGCAAGTGGGAAGGGAGAGGAAAAAAAATTGGAGCAGAAGCTGAAAAAGGAGGAGATTGCCTAGAATCCCAAAGAAAGGTATATGGTAATTGGACCTCTTTGATTAAACATTAACCCCAGAAAGAGAAAGAGAAGAAGGAAGAAAAGTATTAATTTTTGGAACTTTTTTTGAATTATTTTTGATTAAAAATACTTGTGGTTGTTTTGGGAAAAGTTTCTCTTTTCATAATGGCATCGCTTGTGGATGAACTAAAGACTGAATATCAAAAATATAAAAAGGAAGAGACTTTGGGCACTTTGTTTCAATTCTTAGAAATGGCGTTATGTACTTATGAAAAGTTGACTACGCAGCAGAAGGACTGGGACAAAGAAGAAGAGGAAGAAGAAGCCATCTTTGATGAACAATGGGTTCTTTCCGGGGAGGAGGAGAAAAAGGATAAGAAAAAGGGGATTTTAAGAATTATAAAAACAACCAAAGAAGAGAAAAATGAGCGGAAAGGTGGAGGCAAGGTTAGAAAGCAAAGGAAAAGGAGTAAGAAAAGGGAGGAGGAAAGACAAAGGGGTAAAAAGGGCAAGGAGAAGAATAAGCAAGAGAGAAAGGTGGGGGGAGGAGAAGCCTCAATGGGGGGAAGCAAGATCTAAAGAAAAAAAGTTTATTCAGAGACAATGGGTGAATTTAATTTAGGATAAAAGAGGGATTCTGGAGGGTACATAAGATTGTGTTTTTTATATGTGTATTTAGAGTATAAAATTCATTGTGTAATTTTAGAATCTTTTAAACAGAATCCCAAGAAAAATTGTTATATGAAGTACTTTTAAGTTAGGGTAATGAGTTATAGACGTTACTCCAATTGGTGTATAGGAGAAGTATAATAAAAGAAAAAAGATGAATGGATAGTTGGAAATAGAACAGACAAAGAATATTATTGAAAATGGTAATAAGATATGAAAGGATATATAAAGGTTTTGTTATGCTTTTGTTTTTTTTGGATGTTGTATATTGAAAAAAGGCAAAAAAAATTTTTTTTAATTAATAAGAAATAATTTGGATGAAAAGGAGAAGTTGGGATAAGATATGAAGTTAAATAGACAAAGTATTGATACTATAATTTGGGATTGTTATGTTCTATTGGTTTTCTTCTTTTATTATTTTTTCTTAGAAAAGAACTTATAAGCTGTTATGCCTTGTGCATTGTTTATATAAAATTGATAAAAATGGTTTATATATATAATATAAAAAAGAAAATGATAATAAGATATGGAAGGATATATAAAGTGAATATGATGTTTGAATTTGTGTCTGTGCGAAGAGTTTCAACCCGGGATCAGACAACCTTCAGAAAAGATCTTTAGTTTTGTTTGTGTTCTGTAAAATCAATAAAATTTGTTTGGAAAAAAAAAAATTGTCCTACAGTTTTCTTTAAACCCTCTTGTTCTGGATCTCATTAATACAAGTAGTCCTTGACTTACAACAGTTTGTTTAGTGATCGTTCAAAGTTACAACTGAAAAAAATGTGACTTATGACCGTTTTTTTGCAGTAAACAACCTTTACAACATGTGATCAACATTCAACTGGTTCATATTTATGACCATTGCTATGTCCCAAGATCACATGATCATCTTTTGCAGACTTCTGATAAGCAAAGTCAATGGAGAAGCCAGATTCATTTAACAGGTTACTAACTTATCAACTAGAATGATTCGCTTAACAACTAGGGCAAGAAAGATGTAAAATGGGTCAAAATTCATTTAACAAATGTCTCACTTGACAACAGAAATGTTGGGTTCAATTGGGGTCACAAGTCAAATAGTATCTGTATTTGGTACATTACTTACATGACTTCTTTTTGCTTTCCTAAAGGATCATTTTAAAACGATGTGGGGAATATGAATGCTTTGTTTCTGAAAAGCCCAAATTGCCATCTTTACACTTATTTTCCTCCCCAAAACAAGCCAAAACAAATAATGGAAATGTAGAACTACTCAAAGAGAAACCTATGATATCAAGAGGGTTGCAGATGACAGTATGCTGGATAAATTACGGCCCCTCCAAATGCTGCATTTTAATACAAATATGAAAAAGTCCATGAAATCTAACTCAAATAACAAAAAGAGAAATCTGATTTCAACTGAGGGAGATCTTCAGTGAATCAACAGCGATAGAGTCCCCATTCAATTCCATTGAAAAAGATTCCTTGTTGACTTGAGGAACAGTCTTCTGAAGCATTATTAACTACGGAAAAAAACCCGGATTGCAAACCTATTAGTAAAGTACCTCAGAATGAGCAAGCTAAATCAAATTAGCTTAGAATTTGTCAACCTTCATCATTCAGAAGCAGTTTATATACACAGCATACTGTGATCTGGAACAAAATATGGTAGGCTTTTTTCTTTTATACACACACAAGAAGCTCCATACAAACTCCTCCAGCTCTCCCTAGTTGCTAGGCAACATGGAAACAGGACTCCTAATTAGGTTTGAACCCTGAATGAGTCCTCCTATTACACATTTAAGGATCTAAAAAGAAATTAACTCTTTGAATGGTCCTCAGCAATAGCTATTCCAACCTAATCATCTTTTAATAAATTAATATTATTACACTTCCCTTTGCATGCTTTGTTAATCATACTGTTGCCTTTAGCCATTTGTAGAATGACCCAGTCAAACCTTTGTAGGTAGTTGTGCTAAGAATCAGTGGTGGGATTCAAATTTTTTTTTACTACCGGTTCTGTAGGGGTGGCTTGGTGGGCGTGGCAGGGGAAGGATACTGTAAAATCTCCAGTCAGAAGTGGTATTTGCTGGTTCTCCAAACTATTCAAAATTTCTACTACCAGTTCTCCAGAACTGGTCAGAATCTGCTGAATACTACTTCTGCTAAGAATGTCTCCTAATACCTACAAATGCTTAGTCAAATTAAAAATTGGATAAAATTGGTTTTTCTTTGGATAATGAAAGACAAACTTACTACCCAATCACAACAGAGACATATAAATAAGAACTTTCTGATAAGTAGTTTCAGATAATGAAAAAAAAAAAAGGTTTGGAAGGCATTGTCATAGGTCTTCTAAATTGTAATTGGGAATGTCTCCTATACTAAGTGCATAAAGTTTCACATGGTTACAAATGCATTTTGGAATGTTTTCATGTTTTCCTTCTCAGTATTGGGTGAAGAAAGACAAGGCACAGATTGAAAACATCATGTTGATGCCTTGTTAAATGTTTAAAAAAAACAGACATTTTAGTATATCATTCTTTCACCTTCTACTTTGGAAACAGACTGAGACCAAGTAGTAGAAAAAAAATGTTTCATGTGATTTTCTTGCATTCAGTCCCCAAGAGCTGTGTGAAATCCTAGCATCTTTGTAGGTGTACCAAATGTGATAGTTGAAGCTTGCAAGAAGCACGTGCCATATTTGAGAATTCTACTATGGTTAGAAGGAAGTGAAGCTTTGTTCTGCAGAGGTCAAACCATCTCCAGAACAAAAATTTGTTTACTATTGCTGTTTCTTCTCAGTCCCCTGTTATTCCTCTTCCTCTTTCATGTGTGCTTTCATATGTACTTTTATGCAGGAATAATTACAGGATACATATGATCAAAGTGTGTGAGATTTTCAGTTTTACAATACAAAATGACCTTACTATTTGGAAATATGCTTATGAGTTCTATGGATGATGTCAGGAAGTAGCTTGTGTCTATTGAAGTTTCACAGGATTCTATTTCCAAGATGTACTCCCTTTTGCCCTCAAAAAACCCAAAACAACTAGTGATGTGAACATTTATATATTCAGACTGAATGTTGCCTTACAAACTGAAGTTCCACATTTGATGAAGGTATCTAGGCAAAGACTATTAAGATATCTCTTTCTATCTGAAGATAGGTAAGGGTAGATGGGGCAGATCACAACTTTTCTTTATGATGATCTCCACATGATGGAACACTTCAGCCTCAGAGGTTCCTAAAGCTTCCTCCTTCATAGTGCTCAGATAACCACTAAACAGTTTTATTTCACCAAACCTTCAATGGCTGCAAAGCGTTACAGATGCTCATCTTAGGCTGATTTGTTGTTGTTGTTAATCTTTGGTGAGATTCACAGGCTTTGGGGCTGGTTGGTAGCTCAACAGCTAGAGTCCTAACCAAGGACCTAGGAACAGTTGTTGTTGTTGTTGTTATTATTAACAATACACAAAAAACTACAGAGTACACAGCAAACAAAATAACTATACTGGATTTCATATCACAAATCACTAATCAAACACTTTCCAAGCATTTAGGACTGCGTGATGTATCGGCGGATTATGTGAGCAGATCCCAGTGAGGTGGCCTTCTGCAGCTGATCAATGGTGATTTTGTCAGCACAAATGTTTTTAAGCACTTGCCTAGGTCTTTAGGCACAGCACCCAGTGTGCCAAGTACCACTGGAATCACCTGCACTGGTTTATGCCAGAGTCTCTGCAATTCTATTTTCAAGTCCTGATATCTGGTGATTTTTTTCAAGTTGTTTCTCATCAATTCTGCTGTCACCAGGTACGGCAATGTCAACAATCCACACTTTTTTCTTCTCCACAGTTGTGATATCTGAGGTAATGTGTTCCAAAACTTTGTCAGTCTGTATTCGGAAGTCCCACAGCAGTTTTGCATGCTCATTTTCGACCACTTTCTCAGGCTTATGATCCCACCAGTTCTTTGCTACAAGCAGATGTTAGTTGTAGCACAAGTTCCAGTGTACCATCTGAGCGACTGTGTTGTGATGTTGTTTGTAATCAGTCTGAGCAATTGTCTTGTAACAGCTCAGTATGTGATTGATGGTTTCATCCACTTCTTTGCAGAGTCTGCATTTGGGGTCATCAGCAGATTTTTCTATTCTGGCTTTAATTGCACTCGTTCTGATGGCTTGTTCTTGGGCTGCAAGAATCAGGCCCTCTGTCTCTTACTTCAGTGTTCCGTTTGTGAGCCATAACCAGGGCTTTTCCTTATCTACTTTTCCTTGGATCTTTTCAAGAAACTGTCCATGCAGTGCTTTCTTACACCAGCTGTCAGTCCAAGTTTGCATTGCTGTTTTACTGTGTTGATTCTTGGTTTGCGACACTTTGAGCAACTTCCTATTATTGATCTCCATCGAAGCTGGTTCAACACAATGTGGTATAATAATAATAATAATAATAACAACAACAACAACAGCAACAACAGCAATAACAACAACAACAACAACAACAATAATAATAATAATAATAATAATAATAATAATAATAATAATAATAATAGAGCCAGATGTTCAGACTGGATTTGGTATTTTTGTCTACCTATTGAGTCCATACCAAGGACCTGGGATAGGCAAACCTGGATATTTGATGGTGTTACAGATATCGCCACTGGATGCTAAAGTCCCAGAGCAATTTAACCTTTTCATTCTCTATGCCTTTTTCTATTTTATGGTCCCACCAGTTCTTACATACAGGCAAATGATATTTCTTGCAGATTTTCCAATGCACCATTGTTGCTACTTTGTCATGTCACTGCTTGTAGTCAGTTTGTGCAATCTTCTTGCAGCAGCTTACCAGGTAGTCCACTATTTCTTCAGCTTCTTTGCATAGGCGGCACTTACTGACTGTTCCTGTCAATTCTGGCTTTGTATACATTATGCATCATCATCATCACCATCATTATTATTTTTATTTTTATTATTTTATTTTTATTTTTATTATTTTATTTTTATTTTTATTATTTTATTTTTATTTTTATTATTTTTATTTCTTTGGTGCCTTTGTGCTATAAACACTATTAAATGTAAATAAATATTCATAGCATAGAACACTCTTTTATATTATGCACTCTGAGCTGACAGACAAATTTTACAGATAATTAGAAAGCTTTGGGAAATGTATGGATTTTATATTTTCCCCATCTCACTTGTGTTTTAAAATAGAAATTGTATATCAATCATGGTGATAAACATTTACTAAACAATAACAAAAATAGTGATAATTGGACAGGGAATACATGTTCATGTTGAAAATATTCTCTGTAGATACTCTTTCATTTTACAAAATAATGACAGCACACTATTATTAAAGGCCCTTGATAAAAATAGATGCATACAAGGCTAGTATCCATTTTCTCTTTTTCGGGTTACTTAATTCTGCTTTCAGAAATGTACTTTGCACATCATTAGATGGATGTAATGTGGGTAGACTGTGTTGTTGAGGTTGCTATGGTTACACTTTTTAATGAGTTTGGAGACTTTATTATCAAAGTTAATACATTCATAATTACAGCTTCTCTTTTTTTACAGAACCCTTCGTCTTCCACTCCACCCCCATAAAAATCAGATTCACAATGAACTAAATGCCCACAATTTGAAGGACAAAACAGCACACATCATGGACTAACCAAACTCAGAGAGAGAGAGAGAGAGAGAGAGAGAATGTAAATATTATGAGAAAAAATATCTCTATTAGCAAAATGCCATGTGCACAATGCATTCATGTCACCCACAAACATTCACTATGTGACTCTAATCTACTTTTAAAAGAAATGTTCAGATGTAAGAACAATCTGCCACAACTTGATTCAGATGATTAAGGCTTTCTCCGTCTTTTTGCCAATTCACACTTCTGAACAAAGAATGGTAAGAACATTCATGACTAGAATTGTTCTAAAGAATAACAAGAATTGAATCTCCAGGTGATTTCATACAGCCAGGAGTCAAAATCAAAGCACATAAAATTATCCAATCTGATACTGACAGTATGTATATTTATGAAGTGGTACATTATTTTAGGTGCTGCTCCTCTAAAAAAGTTGTTCTTAAAATTATGTCATGTTTTGTGAAGCAATAACTCTGTATTTCTAAAGCTTATCATATTGTGCTTCTAAACAAAGAATGGTTGAATGAAAGAGGAATCACTAAGAATGATTAAAATATTAGGACCAGCATCCACAAAGTTTTTCATGTCTTTAAACTAAAAAATCCTACAGAAAAGTGTTCAATAGTTCAGTAGAGACAGTAGTCCTTGATGCCAATATTATTCATGGAGGAAGAGTCAAAATGGCAAAATAGTGGCACCAAAATTGCAAACCAAACCATATAGCTCAGGGGTATCAAATTTGATTTCCTTGAGGGCTGCATCAGGATTATGTCTGATCTGGGGGAGGGGTGGGTGGGTTGGGGGTATCTGTGGTGGCCAAGTGCTAAGGTAGGACTTCCCTCAGACCCTCCCTATTCTCATTATAATCTCCTTCCTTCCTTCCTTTCCTCTTCCTTCTACTTTCTTCTTCTTTCCCCTCTTTCCTTCTTTTTCCTTCTTTGCTCTCTTTCCATCTTTCCTTCTTTTTCTTTGTCCTTCCCCTTCTCCTTCCCCTTCTCCTGTCTCTACTTGGATGCTCAAATGCAAAAGGAGAAACATTTCTCCTTTTGTTTTGTTTTTAGTTTATTTTGGTAGAGGAAACAGAACCCGGGGTGTGAGTGTGTGTGTGTGCATGTGTTCCTCGTGAGCTCCATTTTCTCTGGCAGAGGCACCACATGTAGGTCCTTCCCTGTTTCCCTGTTAAAGACCTTGAGTTTGATACCCCTGATGTAGCTTTTACAATATATTTGCATTGTCCTTTCACTCGTGCCACCTGCCATCTCAAACTTGGGATACTAGCAAGTAGACTCAATGATTCATATAGAAAAACAAGTTATAGGTACATTAAAAAATAGCTTACTAATGCACAAAAGGGTAAGACACCAACCATCTTGCAAATGTTGGCATATATCCCTGCAGATGCCTAGGATCTTCAGTACTATCAAGAAATAAGAAAATCAGTTTTCATTTTTGCCCATGAGACATTTCTAGTGAATTATTAAAAAATAAAAAATAAATAGGGCAGATTTTTAATTCTCTGTGCAAATATGTGCATTCTTAAATTGCAAGGACCAATGAGCCAAGTAGATTTGAGGCTATTTGCATGAATATCTTTACTTTAAAAATAAATAAATCAAAATGCTAATTCCAACAGAGCTTGAATTATATCCTTCCTCTCTCCTGCTATGCTCTTAATGAAAATCACCTCCCACCCAATAAGCCCCTTAAAGCAACTATTCCCACACAGACTTCCAATCATATTTCATTTTTTTGAATCAAATTGATATAGAAGTTACCTGAATGAGAGACAACTTCAGTAATTAATATATATATATATATATATATATATATATATATATATATATATATATATATATATATATATATATATATATATATATATTCAAAAGAAAGAAAGATTTGCTCTTCGGGAAAGTTTTTTATTTTTTGTTCAGAATTTTCGGATTTGTTATCTCAAGTCCGTCTTCAGTGAACTGTTAGATGGAGATGTGTCCAGGAAGGAGCTTTGGTCGTTATTTTTATCGTTGGTGTCAGCGTTCTGTGGATTGGCAGCACGGGCATCATCGCGTGATTGGCTTGTCAGTTGTTTGGATGCGAGTTGGTTTGTTTTTTGATGTTGTTGATCCAATTATCACGTAAACTTTGATAGTTGGGGTCAATGTCTTTGTGGCGATTAATGCAATTGGTGCCAGTATGCCATGCTTCAATAAATTCACGTGCATAACGTGTTTTGCCTGTGCCAATTATTTTGGTTGCATCCCAGTTAAAGTAATGATTTTGGTCTATGCTGTGTGTTGCTATTTGAGATAGTGGGTCTTTTCTTTTGACAGCTAGTGTGTGTTCATGGATTCTTTCGTGGAGTTGTTTTCCAGTTTGGCCAATGTATTTTTGGGGGCATGTTTTGCATGGTATTTCATATATGACGTTTTTCATTGAAGTGATTGGTAATTTGTCTTTGCCTGATATGAGTGTTTTTCTTAATGAAGTTGTTGGTTTGTGTGCAATATTGATGTTGAATGGTTGTAAGTGTCTTGATATGATTTCTGATACACCTTGTATGTATGGAAGTGAGTACCATTTAGGTGGATTTTGTGGGTTTTTGTTGTTTGTGTCTGTTTGTTTGTGTGATTTATGTGGTTTGTGTCTTAGGCAGTTTTTGATGAAGCTTTTTGGATATCCATTGTTTATGAAGAGGTTGTAGAGAAAATTTAGTTCTTCTTTTCGTATTTTTTTGTCTTGGCAATAAGTGTAGGCTCGTTTAAAGAGTGTTGAGATGCAGCTTCTTTTGTGTGTGGTAGGGTGGTTGCTTCTGTAGTGGAGTATAATGTCAGCATTTGTTTTCTTTCTGTATACGCTTGTTTGTAATTTAAAATATATATGTATGTATGTATGTATGTATGTATGTATGTATATGAATATAATATAATATAATATAATATAATATAATATAATATAATATAATATAATATAATATAATATAATATAATATAATATAATATAATATAATATAATATAATATAATATAATATAATATAATATAATATAATATAATATAATATAATATAATATAATGTGTGTGTGTGTGTGTTTTCTGAGGTTCTCGCGGGTATTTGTATGTGGATCTTTGGTTATTCGGGTTTTCTCCCGTGTAAGATTGGAAGTATCGAGGCAACGTTTCGATGAAGTCTCATTCATCATCTTCAGGCTTGGTCTTCAGCTCTGTGCTTCTCAGAGTGATGTGAGCTTGCAACTGCTTCTCCCTTTTAACTGCTAGTGGGGGTGTGACTTGATTGGGTGGGGGCTTGGCTGTGTTCTGATTGGGTGGGGGTGTGTTCTCATTGGTTGGGGGTTTGGCTGTGTTCTGATTGGTTGGAGGTTTGTCTGTGTTCTGATTGGCTGGAGGCGTGTTCTGTTCAGGTGGGGGCTTGATTGTGCTCAGGTTAGTCTTATTTGCTGGGGGATTTGAGCTAGTGAGCTGTGATCTTGCTGTTTGGCTTCGAGTTCGTGGTCGTGCTGCATCTTCAAGGTGGGGGTCAGTTCGTTTCATGTATGGCTCAGAGGGGTTTGAAGTGGGTAGTGATGCAGCTGTAGTGCGGCTTCTGGTCCGTGGTATATAATGTGTGTGTGTGAAGTTTTCGTAGGTATCTATGTGTATGGTATTCAGCTTTGGGTATTTTCCCACGGCATTATAGTTGTGCTTTTAAAGTTGTAGCAATGTTTTGGCAGAATCTCATCTGCCATCATCAGGCTTCTGTATAGTGTTCGTCTATGAGTCAGACTTTCACAGCCATTTCTGTGCTAACCTACTGCTGTGTTAGAATGGTTTTTTCTTCATCCTGATTGGTTGGGAGTCTTGGTCTGTGTTTATTGGTCTTGGAGTTTGCTGTGTTCTGCTTAATTGGTGTTTCCAATATCTTCTGTCTGTTTTGTAGCATTTTTTTTTTTTTTGTCTTGATTGGCTGGCAACATTGTGTTTCCTGTATTGGAGGATTTTAGTGCAGCTTGGCTTTGAGTAAACGGATGGCTATCATTTATTAGGAAGCTAGGTTTCATCTGGGTACCTAGTTGGGGTGTATTTGTGTATCAGGGGGGTCTGTTTGTGCCCAGGTGTTTGCTTGGCTTGTGGTGTGGAGTTTTTTTGTTTTTGTTTTTTGTGAGTGCAGGCTTCCAGATAATTGACAGTCTGGTGGAGTTATCTCTTCTATTCATGCTTTCAGGTCTTTTTTCAATTTCTATGGCTTCTCTGTTAATTCTGTAGGTGGGGTTTTCTATAGTGGCTAGGGTTTTGGTGCCATTGAAATTGATGGTATGACCTGTGGCTTTCATGTCTTGGACTAGTGAGGAAGTGTATTCCAGCTTTTTTACTGCATTTTTGTGTTCATCCAGGTGGGTACTTATTCTTCTATTGGTCTGTCTGATGTATGTGGCAGGGCATGATGCGCAGGAGACTTCATATGGTTTTCCAGGTCAATTTTATCTTTGGGGTTTCTTAGTGCTATGTTTAAGGACTAAGCTGCAGTTCTCCTTCAGGTCTGCCGCCTGCGCGGGAGCATCGACCATTCCCATTGGCTGATGCCGTTTGACAGCCGGCTATAAAAGGGAGCTATCAAACGGCATCAGCTGTCGCCACCAGCTGGCTGTCAGATTGCCATCGGCAGCCGTGGCGACCCTTTATTCATTGAATAAAGTCTGTTAGCCTTTTCCCTGGCTCCGTCTCTTTCTGTAACCGCCACTCTACAACACTGGCGATGAGGGCGGGATACAGCAAGATGACCAGGCGAAACAATTGAGCCAAAGTCACTACAAGAAAGAGCTGAAGCCACCAAGGGCTGTTTTGAATCACCGCCGCTGGCACTCTCCAAAAGAAAAAAAAAAGCGTGAACTTTAAGGCTCCACAGCTGAGGAGCCAAGCGCCGCTGACAGGAACAACCAGAAATGTTTTTCTAAAAGCGATACCTCTTAAATTTCCTCACCTAAGGAAACCGACTCTGCCACTCTGATGGCATCAACTCCGACATTCCCACATTTCCAGTCGGGAGCAGAGCAGGGAATCTTACATGAATAGATTCGAATGTTTTTTAAATGCGATTGATTTGTCTGAGGCTACAGACCTGCGAAAAAGGTCTTATTTTTAAAGCTTCTGTGGGGCTACCGTCTTTGACACAGCCTCTGCTCTAGTGTCCCCTCGATCCATCAAGGCTATCCCCTGGGATGAGTTGAGGGAGATCTTATCAAACCACTATTCCCCCAGGCCCTCTCAAATAGCTAGAAAGCTAGCTTTTAGAAGGAGGGTTCAAGCTGAAGGGGAAACTGTGACTCAGTATATGGCAGCATAAAGATCAGCTGCCATACACTGTGGGTTTAGGGACTACCTCGAGGACATGCTACTGGACCAAATTGTGGGAGGAGTCAGGGACCTAAAACTGCAGAGAAGGTTATTGGCAAAAAAAGATTTGACCTTATCCCTAGCTGTTGAGGAAGCTCAGGCTGCTGAGTTATCAGAACTATCTGCAGCTGAGCTCCAGGGAAGCAGCAGAGCACCTTTGGATCCACCCAAAAAAACCAATGCCCAGACCAGCAAACAACAACTTCATTGTATGAGCTGCGGGGGTAACTACCTTAGGTCAACTTGCAGGTTCAGAAATTTTATTTGTCTGAACTGCCAGAAGAGAGGGCACATAGCCAGGGTTTGCCAAGCCGAACAGACCCATCCTCAAAGACCTCAAGTTTCTGCCCTCTCTCAAAGGCAAGTGGAAAATTGCTACACATGTTATCATATGGGCTACAGCACCAGTAATTCTAACAAAATAAGCATTTCTCTTTTCATAGAAGGTAAACCCTGCTGGATGGAGGTGGACACTGGGTCAGCACTCTCCATCATATCGTGGACCACCTTGAAGAAGATACTGCCTTCGCTCTCAAAGAAGAAGCTGATCAACTGCCACCTGACTCTTCGGGACTACCAGGGGAAGACCATCCTAGTCCTGGGTAAGGGAAACTTCCTCATTCAATTCCAAAACTTTAGAGGTCATTTGCCACTGGTAGTTGTAAATGGTGCCCTACCTAGTTTGCTAGGACTAGATTGGTTTCCTGCCCTAGGCCTTAACATTACAGGTATTCACTCTGTGGTAAATTCTGAGCTTGATGCCCTTTTTAAGGACTACTCAGATGTTTTCAGCAGCGAGCTAGGGTGTTATACAGGCACCCCCATATCTTTCGATGTGGGTCCACAAGCCACACCAATCCATTTAAAACCTCGAAGGGTTCCCTTCGCCATTAGGCCCAAATTAGACGCTGAATTAGACAAGCTGAATTAGACAAGCTCATCAGCCAAGGAATTTTGGAACAGGTAGATTTTGCCAAGTGGGAAACCCCCATAGTGACCCCCCTAAAAAAGGATGGCAGCGTGAGAATTTGCGCTGACTATAAGACGTCCCTCAACCATTTCCTCCAAATTAGCGCATACCCAGTACCTGTAATCCAACACCTGCTCCACTCCTTTGAGCCAGGTACAATTTTTGCCAAGTTAGACATGTCCCAGGCATACCAACAATTTCCTGTGGACCAGCACACTGCTGACCTACAAACCATAGTTACACACAGGGGCACCTTCAGATGTAAACGTTTACAGTTTGGAGTCAGTGTAGCCCCTGGCATTTTCCAATCAATCATGGAAAGAATCCTCCAGGGCCTACCTGGGGTGGTCCCATACTTTGATGACATTTTAGTCTCTGCCACCAACAAAACACAATTGCTACTCAGAGTGAGGTCTGCCCTTGATAGGTTTAGGCTAAATGGGCTCAAATTGAAAAAAGATAAATGCACCATTGCTACCAGTCAAGTAGACTTCCTTGGTTATCGAATTGATTCCTCTGGGATTCACCCCATTGAAAGTAAAGTTAGAGCCATTCATGAGGCACCCACTCCCTCTAACAAAACCGAATTACAGGCCTTTTTGGGGCTCCTAAATTTTTATGCATCTTTCCTGCCTCACAAGGCCTCTGTAGCTGAACCCCTACATAGGCTCCTAGATAAGAAGGCCCCATGGCACTGGGGACAGAAAGAAGCCAACACTTTCCAGGCAGTAAAGTCTCTTTTGACTTCAGATGCTGTGTTAGTTCAATTTAACAAGGACTTGCCCCTGGTTTTGGCTTCTGATGCCTCACCTTTTGGTATAGGAGCAGTATTAAGCCACAGACTTTCAAATGGATCTGAGGCACCTATTGCCTTCTTTTCAAGGACATTCTCTGCTGCAGAGAGAAACTATAGTCAGATCGATAAGGAGGCCTTAGCAGCTGTGGCTGCTGTAAAAAAAATTCCACGAGTTTCTCTATGACCAATCTTTTGAACTAGTAACAGATCATAAACCTCTCTTGGGACTGTTAGCCGGTGACAAACAAACCCCACAGGTACTCTCCCCAAGAATGACCAGATGGACTCTGTTTCTGGCTGCTTACTCATACACTTTGGTACATCGCCCCGGAATAGACCTGAGCCACGCAGATGCTCTCAGCAGATGCCCCCTGCCAACACCAGTCAGGGACCCAGCTCCCATCCACACAATCTTCGACTGCAATGAACTTGACCTACCAGTCTCAGCTGGGGATATTGCTGCACACTCCAAAAAAGATTCTGTGATTTCCCAAGTCCTGGACTGGGTGGGGAGGGGGTGGCCTGATATTCAATTTGCCCCTGAATACTTGCCATTCAGGACCCGCAGGCAGGAGTTGTCTTCTCTACAGAGCTGTCTGTTATGGGGGACTAGGGTGGTCATTCCACCCACCTTGCAAAAATCAGTTTTAAGGGCACTGCACGAGGGTCATCTGGGCATCGTAAGAATGAAGGCCTTAGCACACAGCTACGTTTGGTGGCCAGGACTGGATGCCCAAATTGCCAACTGGGTTAACACGTGCCAAGCCTGCCAGGCAACAAGGGCAGCCCCACCCACAGTCACACCAACCAGATGGGAAGGTACGGGGGCGCCCTGGGCCAGGCTATATATTGACCTAGCTGGTCCCATACTGGGGAAGACATTCTTGGTTGTGGTAGACTCATTTTCAAAATGGACAGAGGTGGCCTTGTTACCTTCCACCACCACATGAGCGGTCACAAGGGTTTTGACCAGACTGTTTGTTACTCATGGACTGCCTGACACCTTGTCTCAGACAATGGCCCCCAATTCAGTTCCAACGAGTTTGCCATCTTCACAGCCAACCTGGGTATCAGACACGCCCTCACAGCCCCCTTTCACCCTGCGAACAACGGGATGGCAGAGAGGGCTGTTAGATCAGTCAAAGAAGTTCTGGCCAAGCTGGGCCAAGCGGACTGGCATTCCAAGCCGTCCATGTACCTATTAACACAGCACGCCACCCCATGCCCATCTACCAACAAGTCACCTGCAGAACTTTTGATGGGCAGACGCCTCAGGACTACTCTGGACAGGTTGCACCCCCACTAGGCTCCCAGATCACCCCTGGCTTCTGACAGCCATGCCAGGGAATTCACCCTGCAAGACCTGGTCTATGCCAGGAACTATGTAGGGCACCCATTATGACTGCCAGGGCAGATAGTTTCTATTACAGGGCCCAGGTCTTACAGAGTCCTCCTAGAAGATGGCCGCATCTGGAGAAGACACGTGGATCAGCTGAGGAAGTGCTGGACCAAGCCTGCCACTGAAACCATGGTCAACGACTCGGCCTACCCACCACTTGCCGCAGCTGACCCGCTAAAGGACCCGGTCTACCAGCCGCTCAATGACCCAACCAACCGACCACCGCAAGAGGATTCACCAGAGCAGCAGTCAGATGACAGATCCAGGATGGCTGATGACCCTCCGCAGACTCTTGGCTCTGCCCGGGAAGAACAGGACGAGGCAGCAGCAGACAAGCCCCTGGAGCTGTGAAGATCAGGCCGCGAACGGAAACCGCCATCCTGGCTACGAGACTACACATGCTCATGGCCAGGGGGAAGGAGTGCTATGTTTAAGGACAAAGCTGCAGTTCTCCTTCTGGTCCACCTCCTGCACGGGAGTGTCGACCACTCCCATTGGCTGATGCTGTTTGACAGCCGGCTATAAAAGGGAGCTGTCAAACGGCATCAGCTGTCGCCGCCAGCTGGCTGTCAGATTGCCATCGGCAGCCGCAGCGACCCTTTATTCATTGAATAAAGTCTGTTAGCCTTTTCCCTGGTTCTGTCTCTTTCTGTAACTGCCGCTCTACAACACTTAGGATGGCTGCTATTTTTCTGTCTGTTTTGAAGGCAGTATTGATGTGATGCCTGTGTAGTATTTTACTGATAATTGTCTCTACTACATCTTATGTAGGGCAGGACAGCTGTTCCATAGGTCTGTTCATCTTCTAGGTCTCCATTATGTCTCAGTGTTTTTGTGCATCAGGCCTGTGATTTTGCTTCTGTGGAAGCCGTTGGCTGTCAGTACTTTAGTCAGGGTGCATAGTTCGATCTTTATGTGTGTCTTTTCTGCCAGGCGTTTGGTTCTGGCAATTAGTATTTTGGCCACGGAGTTTATCTGTTCTGGGTGGTGGTGGGTTTGGGCATTGAGGTAGCGGTTGGTGCATGTTTTCTTCTAATATATGGTGTGTCCTAGTGTGCCATCTGTTTTTTTTATAGATTAGTACATCTAGGAATGGTAGTTGCTTGTTTGTTTCCGTTTCCATGGTGAATTTGATTTTTGGATGTGTGCTGTTTAGGTGTGTTAGGAAATTGTTTTGGTTTTCTTTTCCATGGGCCAAATAACAAATGTGTCATCGATGTATCTTAGCCATAGTTTGGGTCTGTGGGTGGCATTGGCTAGGGCTCTGGATTTGAATTCTTCCATGAACATGTTTGCAATGACGGGTGACAGTGGTGATCCCATAGGGGCTCCTTCAATTTGCTTGTATCTTTGTCCTTTGTATATGAAAGATGTGTTGGTTAAGCAGTGTTCTGCTAGTTCCATGAACCTCATGAAAATAAGTGAGATGCTTTGTGGTTTTACCTTTCAGTTATGTGCTTCAAGACTTGCTTATTGGTCACCTTTGCTGTCCAAGGAGTAATAGATGTAGGTTAATTATATGGCAAATCCTACATATCTTTCTTAGCCTTCACCATCTCTTCTGTCTCTCATTTTATGGTAAACACCATATATATCCTTTTAACCTACTGTTTTGTCAAGGAAATATGGACTGATATTGATATCAGATTGTGGGAAAGCCATGATTTTATTCAATAGAAGATGTCTAATACAATCTCAATGCAGAAGGAGGAGGAGGAGGAGGAGGAGGAGGAGGAGGAGGAGGAGGAGGAGGAGGAGGAGGAGAAGAAGAAGAAGAAGAAGAAGAAGAAGAAGAAGAAGAAGAAGAAGAAGAAGAAGAAGAAGAAGAAGAAGAAGAAGAAGAAGAAGAAGAAGAAGAAGAAGAAGAAGAAGAAGAAAAAATGATCTCATAATAGTTTGGTCTGTGAATCATTAGTGAACAACAAGCTTGAATACTGGGTTAAGTGATTTCTTGAGTAAATTGAGATACTGTAATTGTATCTAGATGACACTAGAAGTGACATTTTGAAGGCATTTAAGTGGCAGCAAAAGAGTATTCTTATTATGCAGCCTGTTCACTTAACCAAGAGAAGCATTTTGTGCTAATTTGTAATGACATTCTCAATAATACATACACAATTAAAAGCTAATGAAGAAACCAGTATTTTAAACCAGGAATGACAGTACTTTGAGATAGAGGATGAAATGAGGTTCAGTTTACCACTATTTTTTTCAGACTACAACTCAGATCAGTACTAACACAAATTCCTTCCCTCCCCCATTGTAAAAACTACAGTGCAATAGCATCACATAAAAAGCCCAATATCCTTTATTTGGTGATATAACTAATTAATACACTGATAATTTAGATAATAAATGAAACCCTTGGATGCATTGAATTTAATATTGTTATTAAAACTACAGCTTCCAAAATCTCCAGTCAGCATTTTGTTTTAGATTTGAGTCCTTGTTTATCCAAGTTTAAACTGACCATCCTACTTTCTTATATTGGGATAGCTATGAATCTTATAATTATAGGCTTTACGGAAGGATTATTACTGCATCAAATACTTGTGCAAGCCTTTCAGCATCAGGATATTTTACAAAACAGCCAATCTGGTCTAGGGATCAAGGCATCAGGCTAAAAACCAGGAGCTCATGAGTTCCAACCTCACCTGAGGCATGAAAGCCACCTTTTCCCAGACAATGATTTACATTGATTTCAGGTAAATATTTCCAAATAGGCATGCCTAGAATTGTACTATTACTATTTTAAGCATTAGTTTCAGAGCCACAGACTGGCTTTAAATGTGCTTTGATTACAGCAGTAGAATTATATCAGACTGAATATGATCAGCAATATCAATACCAATATCACAACAGCCTTATATAAATCATTTGTGTGATGAAATCTGGAATAGTTTGTGCACTTCTGGTTGCCACACATAAAAGCTAACTTTTGAAGTTAGAGAAGCTTCAGAAGAATACAACTAAAATTGTTCTTATTTAATTGTTCTGTTAAGGAAGTGGAGCAGCTTCCCAATTGGGTTATTTGGGGCTTTCTAGTCTAGAAAGGAGGCAAATGAGAAAGGACATGGTTGAGGTATACAAAGTTATTCATGGAGTGGATAATACAGACAGAAAAAGCTATTTATTCCTTCCCCATATATTAGAACTAGAGACCACTCAAGAAATAAAGTCCTAGAAGAATCAGGACAGACAAAATTATTATTATTATTTTACTCAACACATCATTCAGCTTTGCAACTTGCTACTATGGCAAGTTTTAAAAAAGACTTGGGCCAATTCATGGAAGTCATGATGATCAATGGCTAAAAGCATTTGTTGGAAGACAACATTTTCCTTGTGCAGTTGTCTGGCCACTGTGAATGTGATTAGGTTTGCCTACTAAATTAGTTAGATCACAAGTCTGATACAAAAGGCCTCTGATCATGTTATATTGGAGTGTATCTATTTTGTTTAAGATTAGATCTTACCTAATCTTAGTTTAACAGGGAAAAATGTCATGTAAGTGTTGAAGCAGTAAGACTCCTTCAACAGTAACACTCCTTCAACAGTTAATCCTGTTCAAATAAATGGACAATTTTAAGCTACTATCTCAAAGTCAATAATGCTGAATATGAACTCTTAACAAGACAGTAAATTAGCATGTTAAAAGTAGAATGAATGTTAGCAGATAAACTTTACATCTGCTCTGTGATCCATATCAGCTGATCAGTGTCCCAGCCTGTTTATGAACTGTTTAAATAAAAATAAAAATTGTATCTCTTTTTGTTTGCAATATGGAGTTTTTACAGGGATCCGACAGGGTTAACTACTGGTTCGTTGATTTACAAGGTTCGCTGATTTATGATGTGCTTCCCTGCACGCTGTATGTGTGCCTGTAAATCGTCATCAGCCTGGTGCCTGGACAGCTGAGCGGCACTGCATGCTGAGAAGCAGCCTTTGAAAAAGTACTTTTTTCCTGCTTTTTAAACTGCAGCTGTGCCTTGCACAGCAGCTGAAGTTGAAAATGCAGGAAATAACAGTCAGGTAAGATTCTGGGAGGGCGGGTGGACAAAAACATCAGCAGACATAGAACTGGTTTATGTCTAATGCTCTTCAGAGCTACCAGTTCTACAGAGGTGGACAGGACCAGTAGAAGCCCATCCCTGTGTGTATGTGTGTATGTGTGTGTGTGTGTGTGTATCTCTGAAACTTTTATCACAAAAAACACAGTGAAGAATGAGCACAGTGCCTATCAACTTTGGACAAACCCCAGATCTATGATACAATCTTTCTCCATGCCTGCTTATAGACTTATTTATTTATTTAAACTACCATAAAAAATTGCTTTCAGGGAATTTAAAATAAGAATTTTTAAACTTTGGCTCTTGGGCTTCACTTTCAAAAGATTTGACATTCGCTAAGACTACAAGATCTCTGCTGAAAATCTTCAGATGACCACTGAAGCAAAATGTGTTTGTAACTTTGGAGCTATCTGTTGATTGTCAGCCCAGATGGTGGCTTTAATATTTACTGATCATCCATAAACTCAGATACAGGAAATTTCATAGAATTGTAAGATATAAATAAATAAATAAATAATAAATAAATAAATAAATATCATACCTTATAATGATGTTTCCATATGTATGTATGCAGTAGATATCACTAGATACATGCAGATAATACACATAGGCATACACAAAGACATATTTAGTCATAAATTCCTGTGACATTCAGTATAATAATGACTTCTTCTGATGTTAATTGTAGTACAGTTTAGAGATTAAATTTCATTCCAGTAAGATTCTTTTATTAGCATATCTCACAAATATGCAAAATACTTTAAAAGGTCAAGAATATCTGTATTTTAAAGTTGTGATTGTAAACATTTCATATTTTGCCAATGTCAAGTCTAGCAATGCCAACCATCAATTATGTTAGCCAATGTTCCTGCATCATTATTAGCTTTATTAACTTTATTGATAGGAAAGATGTGCTTTGATCTGCTGCTCAGAATATGGCTGAGAAGATCAGTAAAAAAAATCAGTTTAAAATTTTTATTTCCATACAACCAGCTATAATTTAAGTTTATTATTAATAATTCTTTTTAAAGAAACAGGTATGAAGTTCTTGACTTCTCAAAATTTAGATAGCATGTACTTCTGGGTGCCTGGATTTTAATTTTGTTATACATTATATATTTAAGTAGGGGGCCCTTCTTTTTTTGTAGACCACAGCTCTCTTCCTCAGTCACATGTGTCAAATAACGCAACACTGGAAGTAAAGAAATGTATTTTCTACATTTTAAGCCTGCAAAAAATT